>CM046069.1:74067234-75413787 GCA_025215515.1 Schistosoma japonicum
TGTATTGTGACTGGCAAGTGGAATCCAGGACGCGCGTTTCGTCCTATTTGGGACTCGTCGGCTGGATGTACCTGCATCCCAATGTTGATGTTCACAGTGGGATTCGAACTCAGTCCGGTTCGTGTCATACGCCACCGCGTACACCACTAGACTACTGAGTCCAGACAGTCACGTTTGTGCAATGGGCGAATTGGTAGTAGAATGAATTTGTATATTCCCATTGATTTGTTATAGACTGAAACTGGTCAGTCACTGTTGCTATATGTGCATCCTGTGCGGATCGCCTCGATATAGCGATTATTCGTAATTATCATTTAATTTGTATTGTGACTGGCAAGTGGAATCCAGGACGCGCGTTTCGTCCTATTTGGGACTCGTCGGCTGGATGTACCTGCATCCCAATGTTGATGTTCACAGTGGGATTCGAACTCAGTCCGGTTCGTGTCATACGCCACCGCGTACACCACTAGACTACTGAGTCCAGACAGTCACGTTTGTGCAATGGGCGAATTGGTAGTAGAATGAATTTGTATATTCCCATTGATTTGTTATAGACTGAAACTGGTCAGTCACTGTTGCTATATGTGCATCCTGTGCGGATCGCCTCGATATAGCGATTATTCGTAATTATCATTTAATTTGTATTGTGACTGGCAAGTGGAATCCAGGACGCGCGTTTCGTCCTATTTGGGACTCGTCGGCTGGATGTACCTGCATCCCAATGTTGATGTTCACAGTGGGATTCGAACTCAGTCCGGTTCGTGTCATACGCCACCGCGTACACCACTAGACTACTGAGTCCAGACAGTCACGTTTGTGCAATGGGCGAATTGGTAGTAGAATGAATTTGTATATTCCCATTGATTTGTTATAGACTGAAACTGGTCAGTCACTGTTGCTATATGTGCATCCTGTGCGGATCGCCTCGATATAGCGATTATTCGTAATTATCATTTAATTTGTATTGTGACTGGCAAGTGGAATCCAGGACGCGCGTTTCGTCCTATTTGGGACTCGTCGGCTGGATGTACCTGCATCCCAATGTTGATGTTCACAGTGGGATTCGAACTCAGTCCGGTTCGTGTCATACGCCACCGCGTACACCACTAGACTACTGAGTCCAGACAGTCACGTTTGTGCAATGGGCGAATTGGTAGTAGAATGAATTTGTATATTCCCATTGATTTGTTATAGACTGAAACTGGTCAGTCACTGTTGCTATATGTGCATCCTGTGCGGATCGCCTCGATATAGCGATTATTCGTAATTATCATTTAATTTGTATTGTGACTGGCAAGTGGAATCCAGGACGCGCGTTTCGTCCTATTTGGGACTCGTCGGCTGGATGTACCTGCATCCCAATGTTGATGTTCACAGTGGGATTCGAACTCAGTCCGGTTCGTGTCATACGCCACCGCGTACACCACTAGACTACTGAGTCCAGACAGTCACGTTTGTGCAATGGGCGAATTGGTAGTAGAATGAATTTGTATATTCCCATTGATTTGTTATAGACTGAAACTGGTCAGTCACTGTTGCTATATGTGCATCCTGTGCGGATCGCCTCGATATAGCGATTATTCGTAATTATCATTTAATTTGTATTGTGACTGGCAAGTGGAATCCAGGACGCGCGTTTCGTCCTATTTGGGACTCGTCGGCTGGATGTACCTGCATCCCAATGTTGATGTTCACAGTGGGATTCGAACTCAGTCCGGTTCGTGTCATACGCCACCGCGTACACCACTAGACTACTGAGTCCAGACAGTCACGTTTGTGCAATGGGCGAATTGGTAGTAGAATGAATTTGTATATTCCCATTGATTTGTTATAGACTGAAACTGGTCAGTCACTGTTGCTATATGTGCATCCTGTGCGGATCGCCTCGATATAGCGATTATTCGTAATTATCATTTAATTTGTATTGTGACTGGCAAGTGGAATCCAGGACGCGCGTTTCGTCCTATTTGGGACTCGTCGGCTGGATGTACCTGCATCCCAATGTTGATGTTCACAGTGGGATTCGAACTCAGTCCGGTTCGTGTCATACGCCACCGCGTACACCACTAGACTACTGAGTCCAGACAGTCACGTTTGTGCAATGGGCGAATTGGTAGTAGAATGAATTTGTATATTCCCATTGATTTGTTATAGACTGAAACTGGTCAGTCACTGTTGCTATATGTGCATCCTGTGCGGATCGCCTCGATATAGCGATTATTCGTAATTATCATTTAATTTGTATTGTGACTGGCAAGTGGAATCCAGGACGCGCGTTTCGTCCTATTTGGGACTCGTCGGCTGGATGTACCTGCATCCCAATGTTGATGTTCACAGTGGGATTCGAACTCAGTCCGGTTCGTGTCATACGCCACCGCGTACACCACTAGACTACTGAGTCCAGACAGTCACGTTTGTGCAATGGGCGAATTGGTAGTAGAATGAATTTGTATATTCCCATTGATTTGTTATAGACTGAAACTGGTCAGTCACTGTTGCTATATGTGCATCCTGTGCGGATCGCCTCGATATAGCGATTATTCGTAATTATCATTTAATTTGTATTGTGACTGGCAAGTGGAATCCAGGACGCGCGTTTCGTCCTATTTGGGACTCGTCGGCTGGATGTACCTGCATCCCAATGTTGATGTTCACAGTGGGATTCGAACTCAGTCCGGTTCGTGTCATACGCCACCGCGTACACCACTAGACTACTGAGTCCAGACAGTCACGTTTGTGCAATGGGCGAATTGGTAGTAGAATGAATTTGTATATTCCCATTGATTTGTTATAGACTGAAACTGGTCAGTCACTGTTGCTATATGTGCATCCTGTGCGGATCGCCTCGATATAGCGATTATTCGTAATTATCATTTAATTTGTATTGTGACTGGCAAGTGGAATCCAGGACGCGCGTTTCGTCCTATTTGGGACTCGTCGGCTGGATGTACCTGCATCCCAATGTTGATGTTCACAGTGGGATTCGAACTCAGTCCGGTTCGTGTCATACGCCACCGCGTACACCACTAGACTACTGAGTCCAGACAGTCACGTTTGTGCAATGGGCGAATTGGTAGTAGAATGAATTTGTATATTCCCATTGATTTGTTATAGACTGAAACTGGTCAGTCACTGTTGCTATATGTGCATCCTGTGCGGATCGCCTCGATATAGCGATTATTCGTAATTATCATTTAATTTGTATTGTGACTGGCAAGTGGAATCCAGGACGCGCGTTTCGTCCTATTTGGGACTCGTCGGCTGGATGTACCTGCATCCCAATGTTGATGTTCACAGTGGGATTCGAACTCAGTCCGGTTCGTGTCATACGCCACCGCGTACACCACTAGACTACTGAGTCCAGACAGTCACGTTTGTGCAATGGGCGAATTGGTAGTAGAATGAATTTGTATATTCCCATTGATTTGTTATAGACTGAAACTGGTCAGTCACTGTTGCTATATGTGCATCCTGTGCGGATCGCCTCGATATAGCGATTATTCGTAATTATCATTTAATTTGTATTGTGACTGGCAAGTGGAATCCAGGACGCGCGTTTCGTCCTATTTGGGACTCGTCGGCTGGATGTACCTGCATCCCAATGTTGATGTTCACAGTGGGATTCGAACTCAGTCCGGTTCGTGTCATACGCCACCGCGTACACCACTAGACTACTGAGTCCAGACAGTCACGTTTGTGCAATGGGCGAATTGGTAGTAGAATGAATTTGTATATTCCCATTGATTTGTTATAGACTGAAACTGGTCAGTCACTGTTGCTATATGTGCATCCTGTGCGGATCGCCTCGATATAGCGATTATTCGTAATTATCATTTAATTTGTATTGTGACTGGCAAGTGGAATCCAGGACGCGCGTTTCGTCCTATTTGGGACTCGTCGGCTGGATGTACCTGCATCCCAATGTTGATGTTCACAGTGGGATTCGAACTCAGTCCGGTTCGTGTCATACGCCACCGCGTACACCACTAGACTACTGAGTCCAGACAGTCACGTTTGTGCAATGGGCGAATTGGTAGTAGAATGAATTTGTATATTCCCATTGATTTGTTATAGACTGAAACTGGTCAGTCACTGTTGCTATATGTGCATCCTGTGCGGATCGCCTCGATATAGCGATTATTCGTAATTATCATTTAATTTGTATTGTGACTGGCAAGTGGAATCCAGGACGCGCGTTTCGTCCTATTTGGGACTCGTCGGCTGGATGTACCTGCATCCCAATGTTGATGTTCACAGTGGGATTCGAACTCAGTCCGGTTCGTGTCATACGCCACCGCGTACACCACTAGACTACTGAGTCCAGACAGTCACGTTTGTGCAATGGGCGAATTGGTAGTAGAATGAATTTGTATATTCCCATTGATTTGTTATAGACTGAAACTGGTCAGTCACTGTTGCTATATGTGCATCCTGTGCGGATCGCCTCGATATAGCGATTATTCGTAATTATCATTTAATTTGTATTGTGACTGGCAAGTGGAATCCAGGACGCGCGTTTCGTCCTATTTGGGACTCGTCGGCTGGATGTACCTGCATCCCAATGTTGATGTTCACAGTGGGATTCGAACTCAGTCCGGTTCGTGTCATACGCCACCGCGTACACCACTAGACTACTGAGTCCAGACAGTCACGTTTGTGCAATGGGCGAATTGGTAGTAGAATGAATTTGTATATTCCCATTGATTTGTTATAGACTGAAACTGGTCAGTCACTGTTGCTATATATGTGCATCCTGTGCGGATCGCCTCGATATAGCGATTATTCGTAATTATCATTTAATTTGTATTGTGACTGGCAAGTGGAATCCAGGACGCGCGTTTCGTCCTATTTGGGACTCGTCGGCTGGATGTACCTGCATCCCAATGTTGATGTTCACAGTGGGATTCGAACTCAGTCCGGTTCGTGTCATACGCCACCGCGTACACCACTAGACTACTGAGTCCAGACAGTCACGTTTGTGCAATGGGCGAATTGGTAGTAGAATGAATTTGTATATTCCCATTGATTTGTTATAGACTGAAACTGGTCAGTCACTGTTGCTATATGTGCATCCTGTGCGGATCGCCTCGATATAGCGATTATTCGTAATTATCATTTAATTTGTATTGTGACTGGCAAGTGGAATCCAGGACGCGCGTTTCGTCCTATTTGGGACTCGTCGGCTGGATGTACCTGCATCCCAATGTTGATGTTCACAGTGGGATTCGAACTCAGTCCGGTTCGTGTCATACGCCACCGCGTACACCACTAGACTACTGAGTCCAGACAGTCACGTTTGTGCAATGGGCGAATTGGTAGTAGAATGAATTTGTATATTCCCATTGATTTGTTATAGACTGAAACTGGTCAGTCACTGTTGCTATATGTGCATCCTGTGCGGATCGCCTCGATATAGCGATTATTCGTAATTATCATTTAATTTGTATTGTGACTGGCAAGTGGAATCCAGGACGCGCGTTTCGTCCTATTTGGGACTCGTCGGCTGGATGTACCTGCATCCCAATGTTGATGTTCACAGTGGGATTCGAACTCAGTCCGGTTCGTGTCATACGCCACCGCGTACACCACTAGACTACTGAGTCCAGACAGTCACGTTTGTGCAATGGGCGAATTGGTAGTAGAATGAATTTGTATATTCCCATTGATTTGTTATAGACTGAAACTGGTCAGTCACTGTTGCTATATGTGCATCCTGTGCGGATCGCCTCGATATAGCGATTATTCGTAATTATCATTTAATTTGTATTGTGACTGGCAAGTGGAATCCAGGACGCGCGTTTCGTCCTATTTGGGACTCGTCGGCTGGATGTACCTGCATCCCAATGTTGATGTTCACAGTGGGATGCAGGATGCACATATAGCAGCAGTGACTGACCAGTTTCAGTCTATAACAAATCAATGGGAATATACAAATTCATTCTACAATAAATTTAATTGTTTGCATTCGTTACAAATTGACGTTAGTTGAGTACTATTGAAAATCAACAAAGATTAGACAGCTGTTTTGTCATAAGATGGGACTTCTTAGCAGTAAACTCCTAGCTAATATGAGTCTATGGCAAATACAAATCAGTGAAAATGTTCTCAGTTCTATCAATATACTTTCGTTTATTTTAATATACGTTAAATAAATAATAAGTAGTTACAATGTAAACTAGAATATTTTCCGTTGAGATTAATTATTAAAAAATTCGATGTTCATCAAGTGTATAGTATAAAAACATTTCAGTTAATTTTTTTCATTTATGCTGTTAGTGAATACAACATACCTAAGAGTAGTTACCATGTGAATTTCATTTTAAGGTGGAGTTATTGTGATGGTGGTAGAAAAGGGGGATGCAAACAAAGGTGGGTGGTTAGCTGATAAAATTACTCTTAACATCAGATGTAATTGATTATGAAATCTAAAAGCCATCTTCCATTTTTTTTTAAATTTTATTCTTTTTTATCAGTTAAACAGATTTAAAATAAGATCAATATTAAATAAAATATGTCTGACGAAGGAATCGAAACAATGAAACCAACTGCAAATACTACTGTTTGGCGCAATCAATATACAATACGATGGGCACTATACATTATTCCATATTAATTAATTAATTAAAGTCAAATATATCCGAAGTAAAATAAGAAAATAATTAGGTGTAGTTGATTCAGTCATATATATAAAAACTCCACCTGGAGCCCTACTAGGGTTGCTGCAGGTCACGAGGCCGGATAAAGGAGGAGGGTTGGGCATGGGCACCTTACATGTGCATCACACTCTACTTGTTTATCGATGATGCTGCCCAAGTAAGTGAAGGATTTTACATCTCCTGGAATTTCTCCGTCAAGTGAAATTGTGTTGGTGTTGGTTGTTTTGTATCGAAAAATCTCGCTTTTCTCTTTGTGTATGTTGAGGCCTACTGTTACCAAACATGCTGCTACCTTGTCCGTCTTCAGCTGCATTTGTTACTGTGTGTGGTATGTTGTCTGGCCCTGCTGACTTGCCACTCTTGATTTTTTCGATGACCATTTCGATTTCTTCAACTGTTGGTCAGTCGGTGTTTATAAGAAGGTCTATGGCTGCTACTTCGATGTCTGATGGGTTTAGAAGGGCTGGTCTATTCAACAGCTCTTTGAAGTGTTCTACCCACCTGTTTCGTTGTTCATTCGCTTCAATGATTGATTTGCCAGCCTTGCTCTTATTCGGCTATTCTGGTTTACTGAATTTCCCAGCTAGTTTCTACGCTGTATCGTATAGAGGCCTCATGTTTCCTTCTCTCGCAGCTTTCTTCGCCGTCATTGATAGTTTCTCAACATATTTCCGTTTATCCAACCTGATGGTTCACTTCATTTGCTTGTTGACTTCCGTGTATTCGCCCTAAGCTTTGGCTATCTCTGATTTTGTTTGGCTGTCATTAATTGCTATCATTTCGCTCTTCTTTTCTTGAATCTTGTCCAGAGTACCAACAGAAATCCATTCTTCATGGTGTTGTTCCTTGAGACCCAAAACCTCCTAACATACTGAACTTATTGTTACTTTAATCTCTTTCCAATTGTCCTCTACATTAGTACCAACTTCTTCTGGTAGATCGTGAAATGCCTGAAACGTATTGTTCAGAATTATTTTAAACTCGATGCGTTTGTTAGTATCCCGATAATGGGTCGTGTTAAACTTTTGTATTACCGCTACTCCAGTTGTCCAGTGCTTCTTCAGCTTCAGTTTCATTTTAGCCGCCATCAGATGATGATCTGAATCTATGTCAGCTCCTTTCCTCACTCTTACGTCTTCCATGGTCCTTCTAAACTTCTCATTGATGCAGATGTGGTCGATTTGGTTCTCAGTAATGTGGTCCGGTAAAACACATGTAGTTTTGTGTATATGTTTGTGGGAGAATATTGTGCCACCTATAATCATTTTATTGAAGGCACATAGGTTTGCAAACCTCTCACCGTTTTCATTCCTTTCTTCCAGTCCATATCATCCCATGATGTTTTCATATCCGGTGTTGTCCATTCCAACCTTGACGTTGAAGTCTCTCATCAGAATGGCCAGGTGATTGGCTGAGCATTTATCGATGGTTGTTTGCAGCCTTGCATAGAACTGATCCTTTTTGACTTTGAGTCTGTCGTTGTTGGGAGCATAGCATTGGATGTCATTCATTTTTATCCCCTCCCTTTTCGTCTTGAAGGATGCTTTAATGTTTCTAGGTCTATTATGTTTCTAGGTCTATTATGTTTCTATCCTATCAGAGCCTTTTATGCTTCTTAGGACAACATTAGTGCTACTCCATGTGTGTGTGTGAGGCGTTTTCTTCTTCGTGACTGGAGTATAAAAGCACTTCTCCTTAGGATAATCTTTGCTCTTCAGCTTGTAGTCAATGGGTTTCATTTATTCCAAGTATCTCCAGGTTGTATCTTTCTATTTCTTTAGCTAATTACATACTTCTCCCTGTCTTGCACATCGTGTAGACATTCCATGTACCTATATTAATGATTGCTCTGACCGTCAGAAGCAATGTCGGCCTCGTGGGTTCCGAAAAAGCTCGGTTTATACCATGAGGCGTCATAATAGATGTTTTATCTCCCAGGCCGAGTTACTGAATTAAGTAGCAGTTGGTAAATTATTTTGAAAGCATTTTTCACATCTGTTTCGTGTTCCGTACAAATTAGGTGCGTAAGTATAGACCTCTTTGCTTGTTATAGTTCGCCTTCACTCAGTCATGCTGCAAAGCTATTATTTAACACACTGTCAATTGTTTGGTAATGACTTAAAAGCTATATTAATATACTAGTGCAGTGTTATGATTAAAAAAACATGAACCGTTACTGAATATTGTGAAGATTGTTGAATTTTAATTAAATCAGTCTGAGTTAAACAGCTGATGACAGCCAGGAAGAACTGGATGACTGTTTCATTCTAGCATACAACTTCACAGCAATTACAATTAATTTTAAAAAACTGAATGTTTTGTTGATTTTTCGAAATTATCTTGTAAATCTGTTAAATGTGGTTTATTAAAGTAGTCACAAATTTATGTTTGATGGGTACCACTATAATCAGAGATCACTGGACTGTTAATTCATCCTAGTATGATATTCTTAACAGCAGCGTGCAGACTATTCACCTCTCTTTGATCTCGAACCGAAGTCCTTCAGTTCCCACAGAAAACACTTAATCATCCTCATAACTAGGCCGGTGTCTGGTCTGATAATTCAAACCTCCATCAATTTGTGATATAGCGCGCCGACCAGTCGACGTCATTGGTGATAACCGTCTGATTGTCTCTACATTTCTGAACTCCATCAGTGGTACAGTTTGTCAAGCATTCACTGTGAGACGTTAAGCTTTTAGATTTTAGTCTTTCTTCGAGGGGGGGAGTGCAAATTGAGATTGCGCGATGCTATAAGAATACTCATACTAAGACGAAATATCTGTCCAGTCCTCCGTAGTTCTCAGTGTTGCACAACCGACATCAATCTATAACGAATACAATCAACTAGACTTTACAATACAACTTCAATTATTAAATAATCGTTTTTGATATTACCTAACCAAATAATATGCGTATATCATGACAGAATATTCTTTAATTAGAAACCCATATTCACTTAAGTTGAAATACAATCAGGTTATCGTATGCAGAACATCTTTATATTTAAATGAAATTAATTGGTATGATATTTGATTTCATGAGTACCGAATAGTTTTAAGTATTGTCTTAATTAACAAAACTCAATGAAGTCTACAGTTGAAAAATGATTTACATTTATTCTGTATATCCAGTAAAATGATTCTTAATTGATTAAACATGTGAAAATGTTTGTATTTCAAGTGGTATAAACTTTTTATGATTAATACATTAGAAAATAAACTATTGGATAAAATATACTACTTTTTGATTGGTTATAAATTGTAACCAACATGTCAAATGTTATGAACAATGAAATGTTCAGTACAATGTTAACTTCTAATTGGTTACCTAAGTAATATCTAATTTTTATGAAAAAAAATAAGAAATTGATCGGACATTACTAAACATCTTTTCAGGGGGCATATAAATATTACCTCTAAATGTGTCATTGTTTGTGATATTTCCTATATATTATTGATTATTGAACAAAACCCCATATTGATGAGCAATAAGAACACATTTGATACTCAGGATAATAATAAAACTAAGAATCATGTACCAAAATTAATGTTACCTGAAAATAATTCAGATGAATTGGTAAGTAACATAAGATATTCATGATTGTTATAAGCATTTAATATTCAGTAGTTTATGTTAGTGTAAATGTTATCTACATGAAATAATAATAGATTTATGCATGTAATTCATAGTTCAATAGATACCTTTTAAAGTTAAATATTCATTAGAAAATATAAGAAGCATCGGGATGAAAGTACATGCAGCCGACGAAACGCGTGTCCTGGATTCCAGCTGTCATTCACAATTCAATTTAAATAATTTAGATGGCTATTGAAATTATTTCAAGAATGGAAACTATCAAGTTTGTATTTAGGTACTAGATTTTAAGTACTATGTAAATAAATTTAAAGGTAAGTGTAGAACTAAATTATAGTACCAGACTAATCAGATTTCGGTACTAATTCTGAAAGTTGCGGTGCACAGTTGGAATAATTATAGTGACTCTATGTAACATACTTTCCAACTTTGGTAAATTTATATTTATGGCGCATTTTTGCGGCATGTTAACACTTCGTAGATCATTATTTTGAAGTTTCAAGCTTGAAATGGCTGAAATCAGATGCCGACAGTAATATAACAAGTCAACATTTTCTAAGGAATTGCCCAAACGCAGCGCTATAGTTTAGTCCTACCGTAAAAAAGTAATGAAACATGTTTAGATGCTGGAGAAGATTTTCAGCTTAAGAGGAAAGGTTTTCTGTTTTACTGAGTTTGTCAGTATGTTGGCTGACTTCATTTACTCAAACCTCTAATAAAAGTCATACTTCATTCCTATGACGTACTTTCAAGATCATAACTTACTTATTTCAATTTAACAAGTAGTACATCTGTTAGAATCATATGCTGTCGGTAAATTCACATAACATATCAACATATGTGTGACAGTTTTTCACCATTTTATGAATGAATCAGGCATAGCATATCATTTATGCGTCAATAGAAAGTGAAGATACTTCAAATTACTTAATTAAATAGTACATATTTAAAATGTAATTAGAAAATTTCGTCTCACAACAAACGTACGAGTATACTGTGGAGTAGTTCAAACTGTCTTAGTGTATCGACGTGAAACACAGCCATTAAGAGTATATGATATTTGTAAATTATTGGTATTCAATCACAAATGTCTTCAAAACATTTTGCGTTTCCTGGGCTCACTGAATAAGCAATAATGAAGTTAAACACAGGGAATTAGGGAAATATGATATATCAGTTATTGAGGTTGTGATTCTATAATGACTGATGTAATTACGACAAGTGTTGCTTGTAGCTAACTACTCCCTATGTTGATGCTTTCTACTGACTGATAAAGAAGTAGAATAAAAACTAACCATAACATGGCATCACTCCATGAAATTACTAACTGTTGGTCTGAGCCTTGGTAGATGCAGACTGCCTGATTGGGGTCCACGCGATTACTGTAACTATTGGTTGAAGACATTGGGTGACATGATTCAAAATCGGTCACAGTGGTACAGGCACGCGTTTTTTTTCGGGTCTACGCAAGAAATTGAATGTCTTTTGGCTAGAAACCATCAGCAACAGCCTACTATTTGAGAGAACAAACCAACTTCCAGCTGAAGAGGAAATCAGGAAACGATGTTGGAAATGGATAGGAAATACATTGCGGAAATCATCTGACTGCATCATGAGAGAAGCATTAACTTGGAATCCTGTTGGAAAACGAAAAAGAGGAAGACCAAAGAACACTACGTCGAGAATTGGAAGCAGGAATTAAAAGGATGAACAGCAACTGGAAACAGCTGGTAAGGATTGCTCAGAACAGAGTTAAAGGAGAATACTGGTAAGCGGCCTGTGCTCCTCCAAGGGAGGTAACAGGCGTAAGTAAGTAAGGTACAGGCATATTCACTCTTTGTCTTCCTTTCAAATGTGAGCTAAAATTTATTTCATACCATCCTTTCCACAAACTCCCTGAACCATATTTTATATATTCACTATTTTACTAGTATTTTCATTGTAATTAAGCAATTACTACTACTGGTAAGTTGCTGTTCCTTTTGATGTGTTGCTGAAGTTTGGCAACTCGGACAGATGCACACATTTTCCAGGCTTTTTTTCTGCATGCATACATGCAAATATATACAACTGAACAGTAATAAATAGGTTGTTGTTAATCACTTAGGTACTATTTAGTTTGTTATTGTTACAGAAGGATAGGAAATGTTACTGATCTACTCCCAATAGCTTATTGAAGTCAACCAAATATCTGATATAAGATGTCAATTAAATGTTTTACTTTCAAATCAATTTATTTTTTTACTGCCTAAATTATTGGATTCTTACTTCGTTTGTTTTTAATTCTCTTTTTTTGTACTGCAGTGTGAAATCAATGTAAAAGATGAAAAGGGAGAGGATATTGGTATACATTTTGATACAGTCAAACAACAAGTGCGTGGTGGTTGGAATGGAAAATTGGAATTTGTTATGACGTGTATTGGTTATGCTGTGGGCCTTGGAAATGTATGGCGTTTCCCATATTTGTGTCATAAAAATGGTGGAGGTTAGTTTATTCCTACAGCTTGTGCATTTGAATATTAATGTTCTATTCTACCTAATGGTTTAAATCCAATATATTGTGGTTGTGTCTACGGTTTGTTGAAAATGTAATTCACTAATTCGTAATTAAGGTTGGTCCGAAGGACGGGTATAAGAATAAACGCTTTAAAAAATGACCTGAAGGAATCTAAACCTTATTTAGTCGGTCAGATAATAAATTATGAAAAAAATGTTACTCGGCTATTTACCTGTAAAGGTAGTTTTCCAACCTAGACTACATCACATCTATACTATTTGTATGAACTTCTGTAGTTGGATCCACAAAGTATTACTTGTGAACAACATATTGAAATGTAACCATTATGCATCGATACTTTGGTTTTAATTGTAATTTCTCCACGGGATTACATTCTCAGTATTCAATAAAGTTCTATTGACGCATTAGATTCGTAAACTCCACTGGAAAATAACACCTGATTTTATGAACATATGCCTGGCTACAATTGTTCATCTCTATTTCCTAATGAGGTTCTGATAAGTAACTCTTTCTATTGTGCATAGCTAATTTTCATTTCCCTATTTAAATTGGCATACAGTTTAATGGTCAGTCTATAAAACCAAACTATGGTCAGTGACAATTGAAACCATTATTCGGCTTCTCATTGTCCCATTCCTGTTCTTTAGTTCAACAGAAGATGATTTACATGTATAATTCGAATTTCTATAAATGTTTATATTTCATTAATGGGTTTAGGGATATTGTTGAATCTATGTAAATGTTATTAACAGTGAAGACATTGATAATCTAGTTATATCAGATTAGCAATTCTGCCGTCGTATTATGAAGTACTCTTTATTGTGGTAAAATAAACGAAAAATTAAATATGTCGGAACTTTAAAATTGCTTAATTTTTAACTCATCAGTTGCGTTTTCAACAAAGCTTTACACTAACATGTATATAATTTACAATAGTTATATAATGATTACCGAACAATTAATAGTTTGTTACATAATAATCGTATACGTTCAAATAGGTTTAGAAAATTTCGACGACTAATCAACCAAACAATTTAAACATGAGAGAGAATGAGATTATTATAGTTTTCTAAAGTATAAAAATGAAATAATAAATGTTAATTGGGTTGTCACATTTTTGAATACGTAATAAAGTAGTTGCAAGAAATCTAGTGAACAAAACTAGATTCGATTCCCTGATGGGATCAGGGTTGTACACTGTTGTGAATTCACATACTACGGCGAAACAGCTGTCAGATGATTGCTGGTTTTCAGTGTCACCCTGTCAACATCAATTTATAGTGATTACAAACTACACAATTTATTTCGTATCTCCATGAAACCACCTTAACTCATTTTTAACTCATCGAAATAATGGATATTATGATTGTGAAGGTAAGAAAAAAAACAGGTCGTACAAATTTCTAATGTGCACAAAGGTCAAGTTAGAAAAGGTGGATACTGATGGCTTTCTGTGCATATGTAAGGTGTATGCGCAAACCATGCAGCAAGTTATTTGAGAATTGGTAAATGATTTTGAAAGTACTTTTCACATGTGTTTGATTTTTCGTATAAACTGGGAAAGTGTAGAGCTCTTTGATTGTTTCAGTTGTCCTTTACTCAGCCGAATTCGGCAGCATTTGGAAATTTTATGACGGACCTACCGAATCATGTGCAAAAGAAATTCATACAGTCACATTCCTCACTTTCATCAGCCTCTTTTGTATTCCACCACCGCTCCCCCCTCCAGCCCAAAAAACAACTTTTTAATTGGCTCGCTATCAAAAACGCTTTAGGAATTTCCTTATTGAGTATTATGTAATTTTTTAAACTACATTGTTAAATATCTGGTCACTGTGGTTACGTAATCTCAGTCTCTAATCATTCGGTAATATTTCCATAAACACGTCAAATAATTTGAAGTTTAAAAAATTACAATCAGTGTTATTATGTAACACTTTGAAACGTTGATTATGTAATAACATAATTACAATAACTTACCGTCAATGGATTGAATAAATCATTATGATATGGTGGAGTTCAGTGTTTATTAGAAAAGGCTTAAAGTTTTTCATTTAATAACTTGTCATTAAAAGTAAAATTACTAAAATAGTTGGTAAATTTTATGTTAAATTATTACGTGTTAAGTTCAAACTATGTATTTTATTGACCGAAAAAAGATCTGAATGACTGAATTTCATTGTTACTTACTCTCCATAGGTGTCTATTTACTTAGTGACTTTCTTATTCGAAATTATTGACTATCATAATCTTATGACATTTAAAATTACTCAAACTAAAAACTTAATTACTACTTATCTAAGAAGCACAAAGATATTCGAAATGTGGTTTGAAAGTAGTCAGTTGTAGACCATGGACTTGGGTTTCTTGCTATTTGACACTCGTTATCCAAGGCGTACCTGCAAACTTTAAGGAAACTTATTCTTCCCTCCTTATGTAATCCCGAGTCACTCAGTTTCATAGTCTCTAACCGTAACCACCGAGCCATCCTCACAGCACGAGACGGAAGTAAGCAAAGTATACAATCTTAAGGCTGACCTGTTCTAGTCTCACTCATCTTCTGGGGAGAGGGAAGCGTTACTACCATGCTAATTGTTTGCTATCACACCTCTGTACACTCGGCAGTACTACTCCGAACTCGGACCATAAGTTTGTATATTTTGGTCTTACTGTTCTTTAATCGATATACCTAGCATGGTAGGATTTTAATGAAGGATTTTCCAAGCCTTTATAGTTTAACTTTGTCATTACAACAGACAGGCTCAACAGCTGTGTCATGGTAACAGAAACCTTAAGCAGTACATCTCTAGAAAAAGTTCAATAGATTTGATTACCAACAAATGTTGACTAGTGGGATCACTAAATAGAAGCTTTGTGCGACATGGAACAGAATCGGTTGCGGTAGCATAGATAAACTATACTCTTCTCTTAGATTTTAAGTTTGCCTTTTCTTTGTGCAAACTGACTTCCTGTTTTTTCTGAAGCCACCTCGTTACTTGGTTTGTTACCGTTATAATGATTTCCTTATTTGGTTTTGGATATAATGGGGAAACTTGGGCAGACATACATAAGTTCTGAATTCTGCGTTGGTTATAACTTGGAGTGAATTCGACATGATTTTGTTACTTGGCTCAGAAAACAGCCCAATCTAAACATTATAAATCTGACGTCAGTGATTTTTAAGGGCAAACGAGGACCTCTGGAAGACAGTCTGAGAAATTTAACTTCCTAGAATAAGCTGGCCCTTGTATCCAACTTCAAAATGTTTATTTGAAGAATCAAATAATCACAGGGGTAAATATACTTACCATTGCATCTAAATTGTTGGATTTAGTCATGCTTCACGGATTTTAGAAAACTAGTAAATACTCATGAAAATCATGTCGATTTTCGTTCAGATAGCAGATGCACCGATCAAATATCCACCGTTTTACAAAACGCACTGTAACCTCAGCAGTTCTAATTAGTTTATGTCATATACTTCCAGCTAGAATTAACTGCAACTAAGTTTATTATATCCAACAATTTCTTCCATGTTTTCGTATTTCTTATTGAGCTAGTATTTTATAGAAAAGTGTAATTTGCATAAAAGAATATGTCCTAAGTCTATAAACTTACCGACAACTGTCTGCTATGAACATGTATACAGTACCACCGATAAACATGATGGGTGAGAAAGGCAAATGTTATAACTTGAAACACTTAACAAGTTACACTATGATATTCACTACTCACCCACATAATAGACGGGAAAATAACTGCAATCACCTGATACAAAGAGAATATTAAAAACATTATAGATAGCATGAGTGATAATTTTTGAGTATGAATTGGTTCATATCAATTAAGCTTACTGTTATCAGTAATGTTTCACCATTACTTATTATAACTTTGTATATGCTTTTCATACTAGGTGCATTTCTCATCCCCTATTGTCTAATGTTGATTTTACTTGGACTTCCATTATTTTTTCTGGAATTTGCATTTGGACAATTTGCAAGTTTGGGTCCTATATCTGTTTGGAATATCAGTCCATTGTTCAAAGGTAAATATATATATATATATATATCTTTGTGAAGTTTGAAAGTAGTGTTTTCTGAACACATTTGGCTCATTTAGGGACATCAGTAATGCGCAAGTACTGTGAAGTTATTTCAAATGCATTTTGAATGTAATTTCTCCTGTTCTATTTTACATACAGCCGATAATTGTGTAATATAATCCTCTCAAATATGTAACATAGTATCTCTTTATATTACTTTTGGTGGATCCACTTCTTCTAAGTCTAACATCAATTAATATCTGTGTAGTTTTATCGCATTTAATATGAAATTGCAATAACTATCTGCTAGACATAAACACTTAAATTAACTTTGTACGTTGTAAGCCTTTATAGTCCTACTTCACGTTATTTTATGCTTAAAGATGTGTATATAGTTGCTTGTCACAATGAATATGTTTTTATGTTGAATAAAATATAGTTGTTATCTGTTGTTAAAAATTATAAACATTTCCCGAGGTTACTTTAGACTACACACCATTTAGTAATTTGTAACCACTGTGGAACTAAATCTGCAGTTTGGTGAATCTCTAACAACATGAAACATATTTTACTGTACCTGAGGTATTTATAATATCTTTAACTGAGAATTGATTTTGTTGATTTCAATGGGGCAGTCGCATTTACTGTTTGTTCATAACTGACTGACTATCTGGATAAACAATGTAATATTGTCAGTTGAACTTGAATTAAACGAACAAACCTTTTATTTGTTGTTTAGTGATCATTTAACAGAACTTACTCATATGCTGTGTTACATTGAATCTAAGCTGTAACACATTTAGTTTACACATTTATCGTAATGAATGCTTGTGTAGCGAGAGTGGAATACTTACAGAAGATATGTGAATTCGAACAAGCAAATCCAAAAGTGATATACATGTATATTGTCAGTTACTGTTAATATACTAAACAGAAAAAAGATTACGTTAACTCAGTCTATTTGATAAGAACTGCTACTTGTGATCAGAAGGCAGGTCTTGCTAGAAATAGTGGATATGCTATCATGAGCAGAATCAGACTATTTACATTTAACCAGAGACGAAAATATCTGAAGCAGCAGATGAATCGAATACAGGATATGTCACGATGTGTACTGTAATGGGAAAGAGGTATTAGTCCTTTATGACGACACCAGACGCTCGTTTGAGGACAAATAGTAGGATGAATACATATATTCGACAGACATCAGTGAAGCGCGAGAGCAGGATTCAGAGAGGCAAACAAAATTCAAGGTTACGGAATTATCGTTTTTTTCATCTTAACAAATATTGCTAAAATATGTATCAGGAAGAATACTTGTCAAAATTAGTACATTTACAATGTTAGTAAACTTCTACAAGAAATAGTGTTTCTAAGTTACTCTACACTTGTAATTAAACTTTTCCTGGTTATATATTCCTTCATCTGCTTTCAGGTATTGGTTATGCAATGGTCATTTTATCTTGGATACTTGTTGTATATTATCAGATTGTTGTAGCTCATTGTTTGTATTTTTTATGCGCAAGTTTTACAAGCCGATTGCCATGGACCGATTGCAATCCATCTTGGAGTAGTTCTCAATGTATGGATGCATCACGTGGTAAGCTCATTCAGTAGTGTTATGTATTAATTGACAGATATACTTCTGTCATGACTTCATTTTTACTGAATAACTTTAATCTATGCAGTTGCATTCTGTATATTTGTTTTCTATTCACTATAGTCACTAGGTTTACATTTTAGTGTTTTAAGGTAATAACTGAATCGTAAAATAACCGTTAGCAGTAACCAGATTTGATGTAGCTAATCCATTCATTGACTAAATTGTATCTTCAATTCAACTTTACTCAAAATTATACTTAGAAGCTTAAAGATCTGTATTATTCAATAAATATATAAAGAAAAAATACGATAAGAAACTGTCATTATAAACTGCTATGAAATGTTGAAATAGAAAGTTATTTATAATTACTTAGTAAATTTTTGATGTTTATATAATCCACCTTAATTAGACTCTTTTTTACACCACAGGAATGCACCGATAAAACTTCATACCATTTACACACAATTCCTAGGTTTTTCGATTAGTGAAGTTAAGATATAGCTATTAGGCGACCCAATATACAAAAATATTTAGCATCTAACAGTCACAGATGTAATTATTATTTGGCACGTACACTAGTAACACTGATTTTCTGTAATATTTAATCCATGTACACTTACTTTCCTAACTTACCTCTAATTAAGAGTGTAATTGTTTCTTTATTCTTTACACTCGTAATATATCATTCCTTATTCATTAGCCACAATAAAATTTCATATTGGGAGAAAACATTTTAAATATCATGTTAATAGCATCTAATTGTATTAAGAGATGATATTAGACCCAAAATACCCTAGTACAGCTGATGGTGGACAAATTTCTTTTACTTCCTCGACACCTTAAGCAGAGTAATGATTAATATATTGTCGTACTATACGTCTGGCTATAAAAGGTCAGGTTCACAACATTCATGAGTGCAGCTCTTCTCTGTACTTTTGGAACTTGATCACTTCTAGTTGAGAAAAATCGGTGTCTCTTTATACAATCGTCATTGTTTCAGAAGAATTACCGATGTCAGGTTCAAACATTATGTTAGTAATGCTGAGGTTTGGCATCACGTGTTCGGGTACCATTTCGAGATAACAGCTTCGGTGGTTTGTTGGCGTTTTGTTAGTGTCACCCAAGCAGCTTCTATATTGTGAATAATTTACCGAAGCTGAAATCGATTATAAGGGGAGGAGAAGTAGACAGTTTATCATATATCACCGAGGAATGAAAGAAAGTTGTATAGAATTGATGCATATCAGCGACTTCTGACATTATCAGATACGGCGCTTTATAAAAGCCAGCGGTGAAAGCAGTTTTCTTTCAAAATCTTTGTAAAATTGTAAAATGTTGTAACAGGAACGAAATCTTTTAGTTGGCATTTCCATTGGAGCTATATTTCCTGCCTCATAATCCCCTTGTTACCATATTATCTTTTTTCTCCCTGGACTTCTTTCTTTTTTTTATTTTCTCTACAATGTTATTTCTGTGCTAATATGATGTAGATACTTTTTGGTTCTGATTCATACTAAATTTTGTGCTTAAATAAAGAAATACATACTTCTTACAAATTATGCAATTTTTACACCACCCTACAGTTTATTTAATTTAAGAAGTGTATTTTGTATTATAATCTTTGTTACATACTTCTTAAGTAATTCATATATTTGTGCCAAGTACATAACTAAAGAATAATTACGAGCTTAAACGAATGCTGGTTTGACCTTGGCATTCGATCAGCAGAAATTGACCAATAAGAAAGCAGTTTACGATAGAATGGTATTATTGTTAGAGAAAAATTTACAAAATAAAGTATTACTCAAATGTGTACAATAAGTTTACATGATTAATAAACGTTTCATGGTTATCCAAAGGTTGTAAACATTTAAAATCAGAGTACTTTCTGTATAAATACTCATCCATGTGGCTATAAAGCATTTTTCCACGAGTTCCTTAAAGTTTGCAAAGATAGTTTTTTTTTTAATTTAGACCACAAAGCTTTCATGTCATTTGTGTGAATTCCTGTTGTAAGATCCGCTAAATGCCAGCTGTGGACGACGATATGGTGATTGTATTTAAGTCTTGACAGGTAGCTGTATTATTTCAAGTCATCGGTGTAGATTATCGTTCCTGGTTCGACATATTTCTTTATCATTTGAATTAAGTAGACTTCTTGCTATCAGGAATCCTTTCAGTGTCCTTTCCCGAGATATCAATCTTAAATACCAGAAATCTGTGGTAGGTTTTAACACAAAAACTACATACTCATACTATATGAATGCTACTTCCTTGATTATATTTGCGCCTTCAGAGAACTATATCATGAATCTCAACAATTTTACGAACACCGTCCATAGATATTGATGTTTTCAGTAGTATATCGGGGCAGATATCTCTGCAGTACTGGTACCACTAAAAAGATGTAACTTCACTAGCATCTTTCATGGCTGCAGGTGTCTATAATAACGACTAGATTACCAGGACCATTATCTGCTGGAGGAAAATTTCGAAGCGCGTAAAGAATGAGCCACATCTATGTGATTTCTTTAGCCAACATTTATGACACCAAAATACAAGCTTTACACGGTTCCTCATACGTTCAGCCATAGTTGCATAAACCTATTCTTCAGTGTGAACCTTTCTCCTGTAAGTAGCTGATAATGATTTTCTCGTCAAAATTAGCCAACATGCGATAAATCGTGAACCAAACTGTGCACTATGACCTTGGGATGAAAAAATCGTCATCTCATTGATTGGTCCCCATTCTTTAGTCCTGCCCGTAGCACAGACGAAAATGCTACTTACAAAAAAAATATATTGTAAGTTATGTGTTGTACTAAAACCATTACCATAGATTGCGATTGATGACCTTGTTTTTTCTTGTTAAACGATTGATAATAATTAGTGTAATAATTCATGTAGCATATGTTTATCAGTTTTTTTAAAATAATTTAGTTGATTGAATATGTCACAGATTGATTTTGGCAGGGTACCATTGAAAACCAGGGAGCACTGGACAGCTGTTTCGTCCTAGTGTGGAAATCCTCAGCAGTGCTCACGCCTCAGGTTCCGCACCAGGGGTTTCAGATTGACGGCAAGCACCTAACCCTCTACTCTACTGTGTCGGCATCCAATTATAGAATTCCCACTTCCATCAATTCTACCACTGGATGCCGACACAGTAACGTAGAGGGTTAGGTGCTCGCCGTCAATCTGAAGCCCCTGTTGCGGAACCTAAAGTATGCGCACTACTGAGGATTTCCAAACTAGAACGAAACAGCTGTCCAGCGCTCCCTGGTTTTCAATAGTACCCTGCAAAATCAGTTTGTGATATATTCAACCAACTAAATTACCAATATCCTCAAAAGTAACCAACTCAATTGGATTTAAATAATTTGTAGAAAACTTCACAAATATTACAAATCCCAAAGCTCCATCAGAAGATTATTACTTGTAAGTCTGTTTTCTCAAAAGAAATTACTTGTTTCTATGGCTACATATTTGTTTGATTGGTGAAATAATTGTTCATTTACAGTTTCATATCAGCAATTTATAAACATTGAAAAAAACTGTGTTAATATTCCATGCATTTTAATCTCGTAATCTGGACAATGAGGTCGATACTTAAATAATAAATAGTAACATATCTGATTACAACACTGAATGATGTAAGTCCAAGTTTTAATTGAGCGCCTAGCATATCATGATTGCATTTACTCACTGATGATGAATGCTAACTGCAGAATAAAACCCTGACCCAAATCTTGCCATCAATTCATCGTAGACTAGTGGACACCTTGAAACATGAATGACATTGTTTTGTTAGCATGAAGTACTAAACAAGTATGACATTACCTGAATACTTAGTGGGTCACTAAGTGAAAATAGTTGTTCATGTAATACACTACTTCATGCTTTGAGAAGCAAATGCAAAATTTCCTTACAAGATCAATAATCGTTTATTCACTTCATTTAAAAATTCAGTTGTTTTATATCACTGCATCCTGTCATGTATGTATACTCGATTGTGTTGATTAGACCCTGTCGATCAAGTCATAATGTGTACACTAGACTACGTGACTTAACATCGTGTCGACTGCGTTTTGATGTTTAGTGGTTGGTTGTAGCAGTAGGCAAACTTTAGACTCAAGTTTTATACTAGGTGGTGCTTGTCAACATGGCGTGCATGCAATCTTAAGGGAACTAATAGTTTTTACGGGACTCAAACCAACATTACCCAACTTCTCTTGGGCTTTATCATTGGGCTTTTCGGACTATCCTTTTCAATCTACAGTTTACATACTGTTTCTGTACCTTAATTATCCCCTAAATAAATAAACAACAAGATTTTACCTGTAACTGCAACATTAGTTTATAAACCATTTCAGATAAGATTCACCTGTCATCGTCAGAGCATACTTTATTGTATGATGAATAATAAATAAGTAGATGTTGTCATTTTTAAATATGTTTGAAACATATTGACAATTACCAAAACAAAACTTATCACTTCATCTACGTTCAGATGATGAGGAATTCATTTAAAATTGATCAAACATTATGATGAATTATACATCCAGTGATTTTTAGTTAAATATTGGCATTAAATTATGAATTAAATAGACAGTCAATCACAATCATCACAATCATCTCCTATCACAAATGGCCATCATCAAAATTTACAATGCTGCACTAGCATAATGAGTTTAAATTAATCGAATGAATAACAAAGGTATTTAGATAGTTTTTGTAGTAGTGATAGTCAGGAACAACAGGGCATCCAGAATATGATTAACGGAGAAGAAATAAACGAATGCTAGCATAAATGATTTACAGGACGATAAGGATTGAATACACTTGAGCTACTTTAATCAATTCCACTGTATAGCCGGATAAACTTGAAGTAAACAACAATAATGAGCAAAGTTGCAGAAAACAGATTGACTTTAAAATCAGAAGTTAATGTATTGTACAATCACTTATGTTTCAGTCAATTTGACTCATTCAATGTAAAATATGTATATAACAATAAAACAACTAATAAGAAGTTTCGTAGTATTGTAACTTATACTTGTCATCTTAAGCTAACAGCCAGATTAGTCAGGAGGTCAATATAATAATCTGGAAACTACGTTATTTAGTATCAATTATCTAATATTTTATCAATTTTAACAAATGTATCTTTTAATTTAGTAATGAAGTACTTAAATTAAGTTCTGGTCTTGAAGAGTTTGGTACACCAAGTTGGTCGTTGACATTATGTCTTTTAGCTTGTTGGATAATCTGTGCATTAGCTGTTATTAAAGGTGTACAATCACTTGGCAAAGTAAGTTATATATAATTTTAAATTCAACACTAATAACCATTCTAATTTGACAATGAAGTTTCAGGTACTTACTAAGTACATTTTCTCCAGTATTTTCCTTTGCCTCATCCACTCACTTCAATAGATGAAGTGTATCCTAAAGTATTTTCTGTGAGCATGTCTAGCAGTATCTAAGGAAGAAACTCTCAATAAAAAAAACACAAAACCAGTAGATAGTATAAAATGCAACCCATACTGACTTAATATACAAATAAATTAGTGAATATAAAGTTACAGTACATTGTTTTGATTTTTTAGTTTAAACCAACCGTAACTTATTGATTATCATTCTTTGATTTGCATAGCCGAATCACTGAAGGATATAAAAAGATGCTTGTAGAAGTTCAAGTTGATACATGTCATAATAGTATGAAGAAATTGATGGGGTATGTTTTAATGTCCAGACCAGTTGATTATCAGTGTTTTCTATACGCCTGACTAACCTATTATGCTAGGAAAATAAATCAAAACTGCGTGGGAGGCTTTGTCACGACAGAACAATACTTTGTACACTACATGTGTTCATGTATATATAACTTACTGAACTGATCCAAACATAGGTATATGCGTGTTGGGTTTGATTAGCCAAATAACCCCTTTACAAAGCCAGCAATCAAAGTTTACCCGTAATATCGATACATTTTTATACAGTAAGTGAAATTGATGATTATGAATCTAGAATGAAATTTAAATAGGAACTAATATAAACAATTGAATTACTATGGTTCTGAATGAATCTGATTCTTTGTTACTAAGCCTAAGCTGTGTCATCTGTTGTACACAACAATATATATCAGCTTCGGAAGCTCCTGATGAGAAACATTATCACTTATCGATAACATAGATTAATGTCATACTTTAGTCTGAGTGGGACAACCATATCCAACAATTTCAACTGCATCCGTTGAATTAATAGTTCATGATATAATACTTCATTTTCTCATGATCCATTGACATAAAACTATGTTTGTTAAACGTGAAAAACATATAAATTGCATTGATATATGACATCGCTGAAAGTTAGTCTTATTGTATGCAAGTAGTTGACATTTATTTCTAAATGACAGTGTGTACATTTTATTTTATTTATCTATTAAATCTATTCTGTTCTCTGAAATGTATAAATCATCTAATTTAATTGGAAGTTTGTGACGCTATCTTATGCATATTTCATATCAGATTAAGTAACTTGTTCATCTTCAAATAATTTAATTTATTTTGATTTACATAGTTAAATACTTTCAAGCAACTGATTTTGTGAAAATTTTCACATAATGGCGGGGAAAACAGTATTCTAAACTTAACTCTATCTTCACCTCCTAAAGTCATTTACTAGATGTTTAGGTTGAATTGTGACTGGCAGGCGGAATCCAGGACGCGCTTTTCGTCATATTTAGGACTCGTCGGCTGGATGTATCTGCATCCCAATGTTGATGTTTACACTGGAATTCGAACTCAGTCCGCTTCGTGCCAAACGCCACCGCATTCACCACTAGGCTATTGAGTCCAGACAGTTACGCCTTTGCAACGGGAATATATTTTTAATTAAGATGAATTTGCATCTCCCCGTTGATTAGTCATAGATTGTAACTGGTTAACCTCTATCTCCAGTGTGAACATCAACATTGAGATGCAGGTACATCCAGCCGATGAGTCTGAAATAGAACAAAACATGCGTCGCAGAATCTACTTGCTTATTACAATCCAACTTAGGCATTACTTATGGTTTGTAGCTATATCAAGACAATCCGCTTGGGATGCAAATATGGCAACAGAGGCTGACTAGTTTTAGTCTATGACTAATCAACAGGAAGATACGAACTCAACCTAATCACCTACTTGAGTTTTATGTTGATGTGATTAGTGTTTGTTTATGTGATTTTAAAGGAATTCAACATAACTAACTTTTTTTATCAACTTACTTGATTTACGCTGTTTTGTTTTCTCGGTTTTCCTATTTAGGTGTCTTATTTTACTGGTATATTTCCATATATCATGTTAACAATACTTTTAATACGAAGTGTACTTCTTCCCGGTGCAAAAGATGGTGTACTTTATTATTTAACACCAGATTTTTCCCGTTTAAAAGATCCACAAGTATGGGCCGATGCTGCTACACAAATATTCTTCTCATTAGGTTGTTGTAATGGTGGACTAATAACGATGTCAAGCTATAATAAATTTAAGAATAATTGTTGTAGGTATGTTAAATTATTAATATGATCAAAGCTTATAAAGTTTGTTTAATGTATAGTTATTTAGATAAAGAATTAATCGTACACTTAGAATGCCATTGAAAACCGAGAAGTAATAGACAGTTGCTTTATCTTTGTATAAGACTAAATTTAGAAAGTGGGATACATCGGATTCTAACTGAATAGTCTAGTTATAAAGTTGTTATTGGCAAGAGATGAATATCCTGGACTCCATCCTTGAAAGAACTATAACTGCATACTGCTATGTGGTTGCATACTACATGAATATGACTTCATTGCAAGCAGCTTTCAACTGAATGTTTACCTAAAATCGATTCGTCATGCAAATACCGTACCGTTAATATTATGTAACTATTTATTTGTTCGTCAGCACATTTGTAAACGAAATGGTCAAGAATAATACATTCTATGTAGTAAAATGCATGTTGGGATGTGCTTAACTGTGAAGATTCAACATAACAGATGAATGTTAGTGACGATTACACACCACACTAAAAATAGTTGCTTAAATTCAGCTTTTAATAATTTGAGATCAGTGTGTTCACAAATAATTTGTACGGTTTTATATAAAGGGATTGTATAAAACAATAATGACATGTAGAATATGACCATAAATTTATCAAATAAGATGAAATTTTCTAGCTCTGGAGCAAACTGAAATGTACCTTTAAATCATGGACAGCCAGTCTTTAACGAATCGGCTCTAATTGTTATGTTATCCAGCTGGCAGTTCGTGAGATGGAAATTTGATCATTGACAGTATTAATCGGATTGAAAAATAAAGTTTGTGTTTTCGGCAGACTATACAAAAAAGTTAATCGGAAATTGCTTGATTTCCACTAATTGTATGTAATATTGTAAATTGCTTTCTTCCACAAAAGGTTTCTTAATTTCCATTTGACACTTCTTCCTCTGCTTCTGTTATGTCTTCTTTCCAACAATCAATGCAGAATTTTAAGGAATCACTCAAAATAATTTTAACTTTGCTAATATGATCCTCTTAGATGCATGAAAGCTACCCCAAACCCTTTCTCAGGTTGAAGGATGATGAGGTTTGTATTATGAACTGAGTTTCGTTAAACGAATGGTGATCATTCGGTAAAATTTTAGACAATGGAACTTGTGATATAATACGATGTAGTTGTCATGAACAAAGGACTTACGTTGATCTCCTCCAATTACCAAAAGCTGAATCAAAACAATTTTTAATAATATGTACTAAAAATGCATAATTTGAATTCAACAACACCTTATATCTGCGAACTGATTGAGTCAATATAAGTAACCCACTGTGCCAGATCGTAGCAGATACCTTTATATTTAACCTTGGATATGCAAAGATGAAATCGGTATTTAATGAAGCAGCATTGTTTGTCAGAAATGTTGATGATACATTTGAGGTGTGCACTAGTTACAAACATCCAGTAGACATGTTAAATTTTCTTAATCAAATAATACACTCGCGGGTCACTAAAGTGATTTCTGTGTTTTTGAAAAGTAGTTAAAAATTTGATTCTCCAAAAAGTTTCCGTTTCGGTTTCCTTCATAATTATTTTTCAAAATATGCTATAATATCAATCAATCAATGCTTGTTACCCTTGTGGAGCATAGGCCACTGACAAGCATTCTTCAACCAACTCTGTCCTGAGTTTTCCTTTCCAGCTCTTTCCAAGTGCTGCTCATTTTCTTCAAAGCTGTCTCAGGCTGGAAACCCCCTAGGGTTGCTGCTGGTGCCAGACCTGAATAAAAGAGAGGGGATTGGGCATGGGGTTAACAACTCCATCTCGTTAAAAATAACCTTGCTAAAGAAACTTTCAGGTTTGAATATGATTTATTTTAGTAGTCATTAATTTGAAAATCATTTTTCTTTAATTAGTTACATCTTTGTAACTAATCAATTTACATATATCAGTTCTCCAGGAGTTCATTAAGATTTTAACAAACTCCATAATAGTATCATATTGTGAAGCTTAGTGATGTAAGTTTGAATAGTATTAGTCCCTTTAATATTGTAGATACACCTTAGTGATGAGCTGCAGCCAGCGATAAACTTCAAGATTTCTTTTCAAAATATCTCTAACTATTCAATAAATGTAATGAGTATATTTTACGGTGTGGGCATCACACATTTTAAGAAGGTTAATATCATTATAAAAAATAAACGGCAGTGTAAAAGGTGTTTTTCAATTTTACTGTTTTCATATGATTCATTGAAACTTTTAATCCAAACTTATGATCAGTTAGCATTAATACACAGACTTATAATAGTTATTCGTATTGGTGATTATCTCAGCTATTAGTCAGAGTAAACTGAACTTAGTAGTTGCAACTGGACATAAAATTTTCGGCTGTTTTCTTATTGAAGATCATAGAAATGTGACATTTTCGCGGATCATTTGGGAAACAGAATATGACGCTGGTTGTGACAGGTCGGTACAAACTATTTAATTAGGGGTCCTTACAATTGATGTAATCAATGGTAGGAGACGTTGGGTGTCATGAATCACAATCAGTTACAGTTGCACAGATACATTCAGTCTTCCTTGTGCTGTGCTGATGTTATGTAGTGACTTACTGATGTATATACATGTACCAGGTTCTATATTATCTATGACTGACTGACAAGTATCATTTGTGTCAATTGATTAAAGGATTAATGTCTCTTTTTGTTTACTGTTAAACATTACCCATTTGTCAAAATACATTATTGAAAATTCTTTTTATTTTATGAAACAACTTTATTTTCATTAAAAGAGATGCTGTAATATTCGCTATCATTAACTGTGCGACTTCTGTTTACGCTGGATTTGTTATCTTCAGTAATTTGGGTTTTATGGCTTTAACAAAGAATACAACAGTTGCTGCTGTTGCAACATCTGGTGAGTATTTACAGCCATTATTGTTAGTAATTTATGCATAGAATAATGTCCATATCTTTAATTGATACAAGTGAAGAAAAGGTGAATGGCTTATTTATTACTCTTGGGTAAAATGAATATTTTAAAATCAAACAAATTACTGTGAAAGTCAGCAATAGATGTCCAAACAATAAGTAAGGAATTGTTGTTCATATACTTTGATTTCAGTGAAGATGAATCGAGCTAAATATTTAATACATATGATTAATGTTTTACACCCGTCCAATTGTGATATCGAAACTAAAAGACGAACCACTTAGAATATCCACTTACTTTTCGTACTTAACGAGTTATCAGATTCCGTAAAGCAGGTTGAATCGGCCAATGATATAGAAACTTAGATTTTCGTCCCTATGAACATCTTTTAATATGACAAAAAAATATAATCAAGACTACAAACTGCTTGCACTAAGTTAATTTGCTCTAAAGAAGTAATACTTCCGAGACTAATCAGTTTCATTTGTTCTTGTTAGCGGTTGACTATTATTTCAGATTTCAGAAACCGTTTTGATTCTGTACAAATTCGTTATTCAGCACATCAGTGGTCAGTACAAGTGTAAACATTAAAATTCAGGAAAGTTATTGATCTGCTTACAAAAAAGAACATATCTTCGTTTAATGTAACTTCACATTCAATATGTCTTCATTCACTAATATATTTACGCAGACATGTTCGGTACTTAAGTTAGCCTGAACATGATTAGGTAGTCGACTGTCTTAATTAGATAAGTCTATAGCCATTTATATAGTTTATGAATTTTAGATTCCGTGATTATATTTTTAAATTTTCTACTTTGCAATAATAATAAGAACCCTAATCTCAAACATACAGGATATCAAAACCGATTCATTAGAATCTTTCAAAGTGCTTAGAACACAAAGGTGTTGTTGGGATACCACTGAAAAGTATGGTGCTCTGGACAGCCGTTTCGCCCTAGTATAGGATTCTTCAGCCCCCTACCATCATCAATGTGTAACAAATTCGCTTGAATAAAGCCTAATACCAATCTCCATAAATCACCTCAATCCAATTCAAACACTGTTGTAAATCTCTAATTCATCAAAGCCAAACTCTTGGAACTTGGTTTATTCACCTGAAATAAAACATTTTTCAATCTTTTTGTATCAACTTACTTAACTCTCATTTCATTACTTTTTATTGACTAATTACTTGACAACTTAATCATAGTCATAATGATCACTTACTGCTAACTTAATCGATGCAATAGAGCCTTCTTTGTATGATGTTTAGGTATTTCAACGTGAACTTTTAATTGTTGACGAAGTTCTAACAAACTTCATCTCTATTCATTGTGTTAAGTAATACGTGATATTTCATTAATGAAATATTACAAAATGTAAACAACTGATGAGAAAGTAACGAAATAAAATGAATCATCATTTTTTTGTTCAACTACCTTATGCATTTGTGAATACCAATATGACAATTACAAGTACTTATATATCCAATTACCATAATTTCTTTATGCGAAACTTTGAAAAAATAGTTTAGACTATTGAATTACATTCAAATTATCTACAAAATGAATGGAAACATTTGTACAGATATCGAGCATTCCTATAGACGAAACATAAAGTTTACAAAACTGTATATGTTGATTGACAATTGATGCTTCACACTGTAAAATATTACATTATCTATAATAGTGTCAAGTTAATTTGATTACATTTTGGTAAATAAAAGTTGATTTGGTTAACAATAAAAGCCTAATTGAAGTCATTTTAACTGTTATGAGATAGAAATCACGTGAAGAAATTATGTAGTAATAACATTTCAGGACAATATACAGCCCAGCACTCAAATAAGTTAGCTTAAATAGCCATATTACATTCGGACAACGAGATTTAATTCTGATTACTATTAGAATATAATTGAGAAAGAACCAATGCACAAGCGTGTTTGGAAGAATAGTGGAACTAGTGAACTTGAGGAAGGTAAATATTAGATGTACTTGCCTTCTTTTCCTCGTTATTATTTTTTTATCAAGGTTGGTTTTTTACCAGAGAGAGCCCATGAAAGCCCAGGACAGAGTTGCTTGGCGAACGCTGGTCGGCTGCCTATGCTCTACGTGAGGGGTAATAGACACTGATGACTGATAAGTATTGTTATATTTTTGCCTTAAGTATCGTAATTAATAGTTTGGTTCTCAACGTAGGTAGTTAATAAGCATATTACCGATTAAAGCATCATAATATTTTAATATATTCTATAGATGCTTTCAGTATAATTCGTATATGGCTATTAATAAAACAAACGACAGTCGACTGGTTTCATTGAGGATTTGTCAGCCAAATCAACTTGCAACTAAGTATTATTGCTTTCACCCAGACTCGAATCCCATACTTTTCGCTCCGAACTCGCAATGTTATGCACAAGGGACACCTGACACATCAGCCCTTTAAACTTTACTTTACCACCTGGGATCATCTAATATAGAGCACTGAATTACTTTATAGATGTATATAAGATTTCTTGAAGTATTAGACGGCACTAGAATTAGCGAAAAATTGTAGACTAGTAGGAAGGTGTAGTTATTGATTTTTTAGATCATTTTGCATATTTTTAGAATATACTGATTAGTCACAGTACTTTTCGACATTTTCTTTGATATCTAGTGGAATTTCCGAAGAATTGTGATTGACTTTAAACGGTTTAAGACTTGTTACTCTTTTAAGTCTTAAAGTTTCAGATCCATCTTTATTATCATAAATGTGTCACAATTTCGCACTTAAATAGTAAAAAGATAGTAGATTTATCCACAGTCTATCATTTATTCATAAAGCGTCCAATGTTTAGATTCTACGCCATCAGATTCAGTTTGCATAAAACAGTATTACTTCGCATGCAGTCAGTGTAGTTCAAAGTTGAGGTAAGGGATCTACATTAACATAGTACCTAAAATTAACCATTTCTCATAATATCAGGTCATGTTATTCGTTTCTTCAGACGTCTATGACGTTTTCCATAATACAAACATTATCGAATGCATTTTCTAATAATTTACATTACACACAAGTGCTTCAACATGGTAACTATTTTCATCCTCTATCCAGGTCCAGGACTCGCTTTTGTTGTTTATCCGGAAGCCATGACAAATATGCCATTGCCTAGTCTATGGTCTGTATTGTTTTTCATTATGATGTTAACACTTGGTCTTGGTTCACAATTTTCCATATTAGAAACTACTCTATCTGGTACAGAAGATGAATTGAGACGATTGGGTGTAGTTTTAACAACAAAACGAAAAATGTTTTACCGGTAATGCAATAATAAGAATTATATTTACCCATATAAAATTGTATATTCTGAAATACATCACAGAACCCCTACTAATTTATAAACTTGTTCCGGTTGTTAACAAATATGAGGGTACATTAATCCATATATCAATCTGATTAAATCTTCATTTAAAATATGGGAAAGTGTGTTGGAAATAATCTTAAAATGACGTATAGTCATAGGTGACAGAATATTATTTAAGCAGTAGGTATCAGAAGTAACCTTGAAAGCATATAGCTGTCTGCATTAATCAATGTAAAGACGTTTATGTTTGCACAGAGGGTAGATAAGATACATTACTATTTATTATTGCATATGATGAATAGGAGGATCATGTATTATGACTTTTATTTATTCAATTAAAGATAATGAGTTCACCTGACCAACAACAAAAATAACCGTATTTCTGCCGGAAATAATTTAATGACAAGATCATGATATTTTCGACATTTATAAATCTACTTTGATCTATCTAACCTTCCATACTGGAAGAGCACGAATGCTTGAAGTTGTGCCAACCAATTGATAATTTAAAAAGCACGTGTCCAGGGGACAGGATAATTTATATATATGTATACATATAACCACTGAAAAACAAATCTAAAAGTTTTACCTCTTGTTCGAACTCCCATCGTAATACACAGATATCACGTTTGAGAAAAAGAAAATTAAAATCATATTCCAGTAGTGATTTCGTTCACGTTTTGCGATACAGGAATAACTCGCTACACCAATAGGGACAAAAGCGTAAACAAACTGCACAGTGCAATAATGAAAATATTCTAGAGATAACGAACTGACTTGATTTCTGTTAAAAATGTCATCTATTGGGTACCTACGCAGTGATCTTCAGGGTTAAGCTTTCGAAGCGAATGTAGAGGTATGAGTTTAATCCTAAGTGGCGTCGTTAATCTGTGGTGCTGTGATGTTTCACGTTACTAAAACAGTTTATGGATTGCTGACTTACATTGATGGCCAACTACAACTAGTTTGTCATGAATACGAACAGAAGATTAGAATCAATGTATACAAAACTACTACAATTCCATTTAATATTCTCTTTTTTTTATTCGCTTACACATGAATATTTTGCTTTTTTTTAACTTCACATAGGATTGCAATTTGTTTTGTTGATTTCTTCCTTGGTTTACCTATGGTTTGTCCTGGTGGCTATTATTTGTTTTCCATATGTGATAGCGTTATATCTGGTTATACACCATTAGTAATTGCATTATGTGAAACAATTGTAATATGTTATATATATGGTAGGTTATCAATTGATCAACTTTGATGCATATAAATATTTCAGTAGTATTGTCATTAATAATATCAAAGTCATTTATCAAAATTTTTGATTACTTACTTTTGTGTAGCACTTTATCTCTCATAATAATTATTAATTCATAGATTCATCTTTTTTCTTAAGTAGTTGAGATAAATTTATATAAAATCTTTTCAATAAACGTTTCAAATGGTAGACCTGTAAAACAAGTAATTTTATCTGGAGTAATTAACTAATCGAACTACGCGGTGGGCGTTTCAAGTGTACGGTGCTGAATTCGAATCTTATTACAAAGGTCACTACTAGGATACAGGTACATCCAACGTTCATTTTGGATTCTCCTGCAATTCATATTTTGTACACTAGTGCGGAACCTATTACAAAGTGATTAGATCGAGGTAAAACGTCAGATATTGACATCTGTCAACTGAAACTGATTACCATTCAGTTCTGAATATCATAAAAGGAATGATACAAATCCTCACTAAAAGATCGACACTGGTTAAAAGATGAAGCTTGATTGCAAAGTAGGTTGTTAGATTACATTAGCAAGCACAATATCACAGAGTTAAATATAAAAGCAATTGAAGCATGAGTAGTCGCAAAACACAGTCACAATGAAACAGCTATGTCATTTCAATTGCGTCTTGTGGATACAAGCTCTAAATTTTTTATTTCTCAATATAACATAAACTGAACACTAACGTCTCTTACATTTTGTTGTTACTTTTCTTGTGTGAATAGTGTCGAGTTACATAATATGAAGTCAATTATGCACAACTAAGTAGCTAAAATATATGTGCTGTAGTTTAAATAAACACATGTCAACATCAGCATTGAATTTGTAGAAGTAATAATAAGAACATCTGAATTTATACAAATATTGGCAAGAATTATTTAGTGAAAAGATATAAAGCTCATTATTTAAAGACAAAACTCTGATTCTATGAATTTAGATTATTGTAATTTATACTAAACTATATCAGTCATCTCCGACAACTTATTATTACCGTTGTGGCACTCGAATCAAGTAGTTTACATTTTCTAACATATCATAGACTAAAAGTCAGAAACTTAATGGACTAATGGCTGCTTCTATCTCTTCATAGAGGTAAGAGGTGTTTGGTGATATTTGAAACGAAAATATCATTTAGTTAATAAGATACTTGTGTATGTTTTAGAGGAATACCATGCTAAACTACACCAGTATCATCATCTGCTCTTATTCTCAGCTATATGATGGGTAATCTCACAAATTAGTGAGTTATATATGATATTTGGAAACCACAATAAATGATGACGAAACAACAGATGGTAATCCGATACAACTATTCTTCACTTTGACCACTTAAAATCAAGACGTCTGATTGAATAACTATTTTTGTTGAATATCATTGATTAGTATTATCATATATCCTCAGTTGAATATGCTATACTTGCTTATCTTGTATTTAAACTGTTTTTTTCTCCTTTACTTACTTATGTTATATCAAGCGATTCAAGATTATTAACTAACTTTCTGAGCTGTATTCCAGTTGACTACTTCATTTACTTTCAGTATATAAATATTGATTACTTTATTTTTATTATCGTCGTGTTCCCCTCAACCTTACTTCTCACTAGACCCATGAATTGTTTCTTCTAATTTGCCATTCAATAACTATAATCAATTGACTGTGTATCTGTACCCTCAGTCATTATTGACTCATTTAGTAAAAATGTTATTTTCCCTATTAGTGTGCTGTATGGTTAAGTTTTGTATGTATATAAATGTACGAATAATAAATAATCTGACTATCTGGTGGTTAGCTCAATTGCCTTGTGTTCTTAATTTGGTGTTTAAGGACAATAGTCACAAAGCAGACGTGTGAATGCACTGATCAGTGCTATCGAGGTCAATGTTTTCCACATGTTAAAATTGACTTATTTCCAGGAAATAAAACAACCTATAAGTAAATTTTCATGTTAAGGCACTCTTCGCCTCTTCATACTACCATATTCACTCTGATCTACATGTAAACGAACGACTGAGATATTATGAACTTTAACTAGCTCTCTTTAGCCCCACTACTCAGTCTTTATCTAGTCAATCACCTTTTTTCGATTTAATTAATAATTTCACTTGTTTATCAGTTCTTAATGTATACTTTTGATCAAATCTTATGCTTTCTGTTTAGCTTATCTCTTTAGTTGAAGACATTATAATCGATGGTATTAATTCTTTATCATAACTTTACTTATTTATTAATACATCATATAAATTGAATAAGGAATTCATTTCCTACATCTTATACTCTTTAATATTTTGTATATATCATCATTGAAATGTACGTGAATAAACAATGAATTATTTCAATGTGAGGTGTTAATCTGTAAATCACTTTTAACTGATCTTATTACTGTCTAACTTAGTTAACATCATTGTTTCTTCATTATTTTAATCATTAATTTTAGGCTTAAAACAATTTCGACGTGATATTGAATTAATGATTGATGAAAGACCAAATTGGTATTGGCGAATTTGTTGGTTGGTATTCACACCAGTTATTTGCTTTCTGTTAATTATTTCTATATTTATTTATTCAAAAGAATTTAAAGAAGGCAATTATACATATCCACAATGGGCGTTAATATTTCGTCAGATATTAGCTGCAATCCCTGTATTAACAATTATTGCATGGTTTTTATACAAATATTGTAAAGAAGGTGGTCTTGTTGTAAGTTATTTTAAAATGAATTTTTCTCTTATTATGGAGGATGAAAGGGGAATAGTTGAAATTCTGGTATCCGTCCACACAACCCACGATACCTTTTTTTGAAACGATGATGTTAATAATAAAAATAATAATAATAATAATAATATTGGCTTGATTCAATATATGTTTAGTACAATATGAACTCTCAGCATACAGTGTCTCAACAAGTTACTCATTTCCTATGTACACATTCCAGTTCGTGTTCACAAAAGTAGTAACACCACCACCACAACCACACTTTTCCATGATCATAAAACGATTCTGACGAAAATTTTGGTAACCTTTTAACCATTCCGAATTGTCATCATACAGGCCGTGTAGTCAAGATTCTTGAATTGTGATTAAACCACAGTTACGGTATATGTTTAGACTTAGGAGTAATCGTAGGTAGTTCACTTTTCCAATAAGTGATCTGCATTTAAGACTAAGCATTTCAGGATCAGACATCTGATGCATATTGATTGTTTTTAACGTATGTTATCAGTCACTGTTTTGTCTTCGCTTAGATCTCACTGTATTACGCATGATAGGTCATGGACTTTTTATATAGGCACATGCGTACACAATGAGATTTCAGGATATGCTTGGATAATTAAAACAAAACAAAAAACAAGAAAGTAACTTATTGAGATATTCAGAAAAATGGTAGCCTAAGATTTCAAACAAGCCGTCGTGACATGATTTTCTGCATTCTATCGAATATTTAGTAAATGTGTTGTTTACTGGAATTCTAGATGATTGTTTTCATTCACTTAGCAGATAAGTACCACCTATTAGGATGTAATTTCATAAAATGTGTCTATTACAGTGTTATCTACATCCTTCTGTTACGAACATGTGAACTATATTGCAGCCTGGAGTAGTTTAGATGTGAAACACGTCAGGATTTGAAGTGAAATAATAAGCCCACTTTGATGTGCATAATTCATTGACTAAATAAACAGGATGATTAAAATTGATAGGTTCTGCATATTTAGTGAATATCGGCAACTGTACAGATAACGTCAGACAGAATATGACAGCAGCTTACTTAGTTTACAGCCTTTTATTAGTTCATTTTTACACTTTAACAATTTGTTTCATCGTGTTTTGTTGTAGACTTACTTTGAACTCATTAAATTGCTGCCATCATTTAAGAATAAATCTATCAATGAGCATTTTTTCAAAATCGTTTTTGGTATATAATTAGTAAAATGGTTAAACTACAGTTCCTTAATGGCCTTCAATCCCATTCATCCAACCACACATTTTATGAGTATAAAAATAAGAGATGCTTATGATCAATCGTCTGGAAAAATCCTGACACAGAAACTTTGTATGATGTTTTCCATTTTCCATTATCTTTGTGTTCGGTGAAATGAACACCCCCTACCAATCAAATGACAAAAACTCTGCTCAAAAGTTCATCCTGTTTTAATATAGAGAAGTGAAACGTCATCTTCAAAAGTCAACAATATTCATGGAATAGTAGTATTTGATCATACATGTCTACGAAGAATTCCTTGTGTTTATTGAGTTCGCCAAGTAATTAACATTGAGATCAGCGAAAAAGTTAATTCAGTTGGTCTGATTGTGAATCTTCTTTGACTATGAATAAGAAATGTATTGAGTATATCAAGTCACCGCTTACCTTTCTCTACGGACAATGATATCTAACGCTGAAGTAGGATGGAAGAAAGTAAGGTGCAACCAAAGTAGGGCTTGTCATCAATCCACGATATCGATAACTGTTGGTAGGCGTAGACGGGATTAGGAATTGTAACTCGAAATCTGTTACAAGAACTTAAATCCCAAGTTTTGTATTCTTTTATTTTTCTTTGAATCATACTGTCGATATTCTTACACTTTCATAACTGGTGGTATCATTTTACTACTAAGTTGGTATTCGTCTTGACATGTCTAAGTGATGTAGCAAGCAAGATCAATGTAAATATGTGCCAGGTTCTACGATTTACGTAACTAATTGAATTATCTCACAATCAGATGTTGTGAAGATATCTATGGTCTACTGGACAATTAACGAATGCAATAATGTAGTCGTTGGAAGTATAATTAATGGTGTAGTCAAGCTGTCAGTCAGCCAGTAATAATCAACGTGAAGCATGGTCCAAATGTATGTTCATTCATGTTGCCATGTCACGTATGCTTGACTATATAAGTGGTAAATGAGTCGAATTAATAATAGTAATAATAACAGCGAAAAATCCTAAATATTGAGAATAATATTCAACAAGAGAGAATCGATATGTTGTAAACGGTTGACTAAATTATTTCTGTAACCTGGACGAAACCAATACGGTGACCGCGAACAATAAGACCAACCAGTTGATGCTCTTCAGTCTGGATTGATCCTGCTAGTCTCTAGCCAGTTAGAAGAACATAAAATAACCAACCCCACAGCCAGATTAAAATTATATTTAAAGCATTACTTTACATTTATGTAAAACTTGACAACACAGAGAACCAGTTGGGAAAATAATATCAATTCAAAACCAATGATAACAATGATAGGAAACTGAAGTATGATGTATACAATTAATTAGTTATAGCTCATGAATGGAAAATTACACACCAACAATTAATACGTAAGTTGGGAGGTTAAGGCATGGTGGGGGGATATACGAATAATAGGAATAAAACTTCGTGCCTGAATAAAACCAAATTATATGAAATGATCTAGTAGATAACAGTTCTGGAAGTTAATCGTTCATTTTGTCCCCGCCCCCAGTTATGCGAAGAATGAAAAGAAGGTTTGTATGAAGTTATTCTGGAATTTAAGATTGAGAAAAAAAACATTATTGAATATATCTACACCATCGGGAACTATTCTGAATCATTCTGACGATTACAACTGTGAGCCAGCATATGCTTTACTTAATTTTTCTTCAATTTTCTTTGCAAATTTTTCAATTATCATCTACTTGCTTCTGCAGAATAAAAAGGTGGTGTTTAAGCTTGGTGTTATAAGGCACTGTAAGCGATCAGTAAAGCCTTGTACGCAATAATTTTCCAATGAACTTAAAAGTCATCTTTTCTGTATCCGTTCTATTCCATATCACTGTGTGCCCTAGGTTATTGATCAGTTCTTGTACTCATAACTTACAGACATTATGTGCATAAAAAACTTGATCTATCTAGAAATTTCTTTTTCTCTGAATAGTTAATGAAGGAGTTTTTAAAGCCTGTTCATGAATGGGGACCAGCTGAAAAAGAATATAGAACAGAATTCATCTCTATGATTAAATCCAATGAATCTTTACATCGTTCACGCGTTTATGAAGTTAGTGCGAATCTGCCAGCAGCAATGACTAATGCAATATCTACTAGTCAAATGCAGATAAATTTTGGTTTGGGCGGTTCAATTGTTAGTGGATTGACGGCTGCTGGTGTTGTGGATGATACAAAATTCTTCCAAAGTAAACTGAAGGTTGCTGAGAAACTTACAGAGGCACATACAAAGGAAGTAATAAAAAGAGCTGCTAGTAACACTGATTTTGGTTATCTGGATCCTAATTTAATGATGACAGCGAGTCAGGTAGTAAGTCTTCATGTCAATGATAAATAATTAAGAAAATTCTTTATGATCTGATGCATATTCAATACAATGTAAATACATCTTTTCGTTAATTTCTATATTTCTTGAAAACATTGAGTAACATAGCTGAGAACCGAATACAATGTTACAGACACACTCAGTGCTTACCTTCTAGTTCTTTAGTTTCACTACTCATGGATACATACCTATAGAAACCGAATCCGTACACCGCATTCTCGATGTTTAAGCATTATCGTTATGACTTATATATCTAGGATTAACCTCCAAAACCACTGAATACCTGAAAGTATTAAACACCCCTTTTGTGCTATCGTGGAACTCAAAATGTGCATACCTACATTCCAACCAAAGACTAAACTTAGAACCCTCAGGTTTCGCGATAATCATTTAAAGTTTATATCATTAAATCAACATATCGTCATATGTTTTCCTAACTTTAACTAACTCGACATATATTGTGCAGCCTCATCAAGTATCATTAATGATTAAGTGACACACGCTGGATATCACTGTCATTTGTACCACCACTGCATTAGAGCTGCGAAATTGCCTTTTCGAAGTTAGTTATTAAAGAGCACATTATTTCACTACGACTATCATGACGATTGTTTCTACTCTTTTATCATGCATCATGTTAACTTCACTTTGCTGCACTTCAGGATAATTTTGATTGATACATATTTATCAAGCTCTATGGTGATAATGACTGACTGTATGTTGTTAAGGAAATTATTACTATTATTGTAGATATTAATATTTATTTATCTTTATTCAGGCCCTAGCTTCAGCTAGTTCTGTTGCTATTCTCAATACATTACAAGAACCTGTGCCAAAGCAGTCATCTTTGGCTCCAGTGACTTTGAGATTACCAGAACAAATCGAACGTGGTGATGATGATGATGATGACAACAACGATGAGATCAGTCAATTATCAAAAGTATATAATCCTAATCCTGGATTACATGGTCATCAGTTTCAACAACAAGAACAACAACGTCAACTAGAACCACAACCACAACAAAAACTATTTAAAGTAGAGAATCATGATGTAGATTTTGATAAACCGAATAAAGTTAAACGTATCATTAATAAAATTAAAGATTCTATCTAATTTAAGATTATTAGATGAATAATCAGGAGTATGGATAATGAACATACGTTGAGAAACTAATCCTTTGTTTAGTTAATTTAAAGCTTCCTATGATTTATATATATAAGTACATACATATATCGCTTAGAATGTTATTGTTAGTAATGCACTTCACAATTGAATCAATATTCAAATATCATATACAGTTATAAACGCAATCGCTCAATTGTTTGTACACTTTAATTGTATATGCTTTGATCTATTTTGTTTATGAGCATATTTTTAAAAGTAAATAATTTGTATAAGTACATCGTTAACTTAGTTTGTGTCATGGGAAAAATTCAGACCTCTGCGTCGTTTCATAGCTGGAGGAGGCGGAGTATTCGTAGACAATGAAGTACAGAAGTTTTCTAAACGGTTTACTATTTGAAAATGAAAATAATTTCAGCATATCTCTTTTCATAAGGACTAGTTGATAATATTCGCATTCTGAAACTACTATAAATGCTAGACTAATCTTTTTTTTGGCTTTACGGTTGAGTCAAGTGTTAGGAATAGGAATCAATATTTAGAGTTTGAGCTTAGAGCTCATGTTTAGTTTACGTTTCAGAATTACTATAGGGTTAGACTTAAGTATTAAGGTTCAGAATAGGATGGGTTTGCGCGTTGCATGCAATTCACCGGGCAACAACTTAGTAGTTGATAATCACGACGTCTCTATTACTAAATATTAATTTCTCGTCGTTAGTCTCGGATTATTAAGTAAGGCAGTGATTGGTTAATTACGTAATTCGTTGAGGACAATTTAAGAATGGCTAAATCCACTCCCTCCTCCTCAAAACGGTACTTTTACATGAATTGAATGTGCTGATTACTATAGTTATCTTGGGAGATTTATCAGCCCTGTTACAATCATGACCAGCAGAATTTCGCATCCTGCAACCTACTTTATTTCGTTGGTTACACAAGATTTTCGTCTACAAACTAAAAGGACGAGGACATTGCTTGTCGGTCTGCTTGGTATTACTCTATTGATCAATTTAAAATGAAATAAGTATCCTGTTTAATATCAAGTACAAAATATTTTAAAGCCTTTAAACTTCACTGAAAGACAGTCGCTGAACACATGACCGCCACTGTGGTCGGTTATGAGCTATGTCAAAAGTATTTAAATGTTTTATGATCACAATACTCGTCAGTACTGTTATAAGGTAGTTGCACCTAAAAATATAGTTCAAGCTAACAGACAATAACTGCAAGTTGGAGTGCAACTAGTCACTTGAAGTTCTACTATACTTTTATACATTTTGTTGTCTATTCGTTTATAGATAATGATGATATAATAAAACCGGGCTGATATTCACTTTAACTATCTTGCACTAAATAGATGGCCCATGCGCAATACGATTTTCTACACTGCATTTCGTCCTTTGCGGACTAGTGTATTTGCTATAATCAAAATCTACAGTTAGCTTTTCGCAGTGAAAAATTCATGTTTGTAGACTGAATTCTAGATTTCACCTTATTGATGCATATGTGTCTTTGTTGACTACTAAATCTTAGATGACCAACAGACCTGTTACTTTAACAGGTGACAGAACAATACATACTTCAATAGCAACCAGGTATTCTTAGAGTATTCACAGTCTGCCCACTCACTTAGCCCCAAGAAGGAGAAAGAAGAACACTTGAATAAAACGAATAGTTTAGTAGTAAGTACTGTTCATTTGCTTCCTTCAAAATGTATTTGATTTCATGAGCAAACTGAAGGCTTTTTCGTAACATTAAGTTTGTGTAATCATAGTCACTGCCTTTAATAAATTATTCAATGTTCACTAGGTACATATGTTGTATCCAACTTTCTCAATTACATTCCAGTTCATTTATTACATATATGTTGCGTATTAAAGTGTAATTTTCGTGATTGTTTTTTTTACTGCGCATGTCGGTTACGCTACACTAACACAATCATAAAAGCAGATTAAAGATAAGTAATTAAATTTAAATATTTTGAGTATAAATCATACCTGAAGCCCTGGAGGCAAAATCTAGGGTGCACACTGTTGAGGAGTTCCATACTAGGACGAAACAGATGTCAAGGGCTCTCTGGTATTGAGTGGTACCCTGCCAACATCAATCTGTGACGAATTCAATCAACTAAAATTAATACCAATCTCCACGAACCATCTTAATTCAATAATAAATTATACTCTGATTTTAAAAACTTACAAAGTAAACAAAAAAATACTGGGTGAAATATTAACTGGACATTAAACCTATTTAGGATAGTCTCAGACATGAAATCTATAACAGATTTTAATGTTTTGCAACTTTCGTGATGGAAGTATACTGCATATATAATAGTATATATACATATATATATATATATTCATGTATAACGTAGAACCCGACATGTATGCGCATGGGTCCAAGTAGCCATACCACAGTACGACAAGAATAAATTCATAAGACTAATAAAACAGTGTGATTAAACACAAACAAATGAAAGTCTAAAAGAATTTTGAAGCTTAGGATCTGGTGAATCATAAAGAGTGAATATACATTTACACCACTGTGATTGATTCCGAGCCATGCAACCCAGCGACTCCAACCTCTGATTACGACTGTCGAATGGACCCCAACCATGTAGCTTGCTTTTATTAACATGGCTTAGACCAGCAATCAAACAATTGATAGACTGATGCTGTGTTTTGGTTTGGCCGACCCTACCTTTCTTTCATCTTACTCCTACCCAATAAATACAGCATGATAAGGCAGATAGTAACCAGGCCTAAGTAACGCATGTCCCAACTTTCTCAATCGACGAATTTTTATGACCATAACGGCTTATTTGCCATGTTATCCTAGTACTCTCTGTCTACCATCAATATTACTTATTCGCCCATTCCATGATATACTGGCGATACTGCAAAGATTTCTACGATCAAAGTCCTAGAGCCTGCATATTTTTTCTGTTTTCATGGCCTATGTTTCCCATCCATATGCTAAAACAGAGCAGAATGATGGGCAGTACATTGGACATTTTATTGAAAGACGGATATCTCGCCTACACCATAAGTGACATAGTTTAATAAAAGTCAAACGATGATGTCTTATGAATTACTTGAGATAAGTCTATTCACTTAGCTGATTTTAAACTTAATCAGGATATACTTTAATTGGATTTTATGTCACTCATTGCACAATACTTTTGAATAATCTATCATCACACCTTATGAATAAATCAATATTTGTTTCATGATCAATACGTCATAAAAGTAGCCATCTTTTCCAGATCTCCAATTACAATTTCAGTGAAAAATCACTTGACTAGTCAAAAATGTATTATTGTTCTGATTCATAAATCACGTGGTTATTAAAGAAATAATTTGGTACCAGACACTAAACTCTATAATTCCTTGTATATTACAGCTGTCATATAATAAGTTAAATTTCTATGCTAAGAAAATTGTCATGTGAACTTTAAGATGAGTTACATGTCAGATGAATGATGAATACATAAATTTAACGACAACAAGATAACACTAGATGGATAGTCTTATGTTTAATCGGTATAATGTGAAGTCATTTGAATATAAATGAAACCTATCATTATAATAATTCAGATATTTTCAATTCAATACATTTTAATTGCATGACAACGTAATGATATAACCAATGTTTGATAGGATAGATCGACAACTGACTTTCGTGTAATTCAGTACGTCATCAACTATGAAAAATATTTGAGATTAAAATAAAAAGTTTGAAGCAAATTTCACTCAAATATGCATTATTCAACTACTAAGTAAGTGAAAATAATGATTGGTAAGATTTAAAAACTATGTTAGAAACGTTAGGGATAACCTCATGTGTTTTATTGTATTCATAACAGTGAACTATCAGTTTGGATTAGTTTTGAAAGATTGTACGAGTTTCTAAATTAAAAACTAACTTCAGTATGTTCCTGAAGCTCTAGTAAGAAGTTGTTACAGGTGGAGTTCAGACATGTTGAGAGTGAGACAGTTACCACGGATGACAATTAATGATCATAAGTGTATATCACTAATTGACGAAAGCGGTAATTTTCTTATTAAGTCCTGGTTGCCACAGTGATGTAGAAGGTTAGGCGTTTGCCAACTAGAAGTCCCTTGGGTGAAATCCAAGGGGCTCACTGTTGAGGAGTCCGGTACTCAGACGAAACGGTTTCCCAGTGCCTTCTCTCCAGGTTTTCAGTGGTGTCCTATCAGCATCAACCTGTGACAAATCCAATCAGCTAAATATTAATACCAAACTTTACAAACCACCACAATTCAAAAGAATAATATGTTAATTAATAGATGAAATACAATGACTGAATGATTAAATACCTAAAACATAACGTTTCTTATCTTTAACTTCCAATGAATTAACATCACAACAAGACAACCAAACAGTAGAGAGCTTTACTGGCTGGAAAAATGACGTTTTGTTTATGTAAAATATAGTAAACATAATTTAGTATGATTAAATGTAATAAATGATTGGACTATATAGTTATTGTAGTACATTCATTCTCTATCCAGGTAAAACCAGTCTGTTTCGTCAAATGTTTCAGAAATATACTGATGACTATTTGACATCCTGATTAAACATTTGAGGAAATCAAAATTCCCTACCATTCATATATGCCCAAAACAGTTACGAAATATTATACTTGCTAATAGTGCACTATACATAAACTTCGAACATAATGGTTTTATGTGAAATATAATTCTAAATTATTTATAATTGATAACTATATTTAAATTTTGCAGCCAATTGATCACAAAGCACTGAATAATATAATATTTGTATACTGTTGCCTAGTGCTAATCAAATTATATCGAACAAAACATAAAACCAATAAACCGAGTGACTCCACATCGTGTGCACTACGTTTTACTGTTAGATGGATTGTATGCTTAATTTCGATGACATTAATAATGCTATCCAGTAAATGAGGATCTGTATATTATAAGAATAAGTTGAATTTAGAAAAACAAATTCTTAATTAATTGTCTCTTAGTACATTAAATTGATCAAGAAGTATGATAAAGTTAAATGCACAATACCAAGAAGTCTTATACAAGTATAAATGAGCTATTCAATGCTAACTGATTTTCGATAGGTTAACCAGCAAATATTATCTCCTAGTGAATATTTTCTAAGCCAGAATTCGGTTCCAACTTATATATTAGTTTGTTTTCGTTAACCGACTTCATTATTTGATCATCCATTAGGCTTTCGAATATCTTTGATATTGTCAAAAAGAACGCTATTGATCTACTTGTTTTTTTCCTTTATTTTAGTAGTAGTTATTAATTCAAAGAAAGTTATTCACTAGCTGAAAGTGTATATCAAGTGTATGGTGTTATAGTCTGTCAATTTACCAGGAAATATTTCTTATGATAATTTGAATATAGCATGAATTTTAACCCTTATTATGGTTAATATTAGAGCAGTATTTGCTGGCTCTGTGGTTACTTCAAATGCATGTCAGTGTGTGCATTGATGACATCAGTGAGTTTTGAATGGCGACATAAGCACTATTTTATAAATCGATACAAATGTTTTGAATTCTGCCAACGTCAATCAAAATTATTATGGATACTATATGAGTTGATTTTTTCGATAGATACTTTACATATAATATTCACTAATTCATTCAATTAATCAATTAATACATTAATTAATTCATGGGCTTCATTTATTCTACAGAATTACAGTTTACATAATAAATTGTCTTATCGTCTCAAAGTGAGCATAGATTTATTATCGTTGAAATGCTATACTCATAGTTTTGATGAGCATAAGATGATTATCAAAATAGATTATATTATTCAGAAATCGTTCATTTCTACTTTCATATAACAAACGTCTATTTATGCAAATTTCTTATCTTTCTTGATGTTGATGTTACAACTACATCTTAGTAACATATATGCACACATGTATTCCTTCAGAGTTACTAATCATATATTTTAATTAATTAGTCATTGCCTGTTACTCCACGTGGAGAGTAGACAGCCCACCAGCATTCTTCAACCAAATCTGTCCTGGACCTTCATTTCCACTTCTTCCCAAGTACTACTCATTCTTTACACATCTGTCACCGATTCCCGATTCATTGTGTTTTTTAGTCTTCCTCTTCACCTTTGGCCTTCAGGATTCCAATTAAGTGCTTGTCTTGTGAAGCAACTTAGTGATATTTTTAACGTGTATTTTATCCACCTTTACCTGTCCATTTTCACCTGCATCTATTGTTGTGTGGGATAGAAGAGCTTGGTCATCTGTAAAATCCAACAGAAATAAAAAAGGGCGAGAGTAAGCGCCCGTGTCTGACATTAGTCATCGCTTCGGATAAATCTGTCAGTTGACCTACATACACGATTTCACTGTGAAGTCCATTGTAAGAATTCCGCATAATATTCACTATTTTCTTCGGTATACCATAGTATTATTTAAGGCACCATACCGTTTTCTTGTCCACGCCGTCAAATGTTTTCTCATAGTCGAGGAAATTCATTTAAAGTGGTTATTTTCATACAACTGATTGTTCAACAATGATCCATAGAGTCACTATTTGACCAGTGCATGATAGATCCTTATGGAATCCAGCCTGTTGATCTCGAAGTTGAGAGTTGACTGGATCTCTCGTTCGGTTCAGTAAGACTATTTCCAAGACATTTCCTGGTACTGAAAGTAGAGTGAGGCCTCTGTAGTTCTCACACTTACTAAAATCTCCTTACTTTGATATCTTGATAAGGTACTCTTTTTTTTCAATCTATTGGTACTTGTTCTTCCTTCTAAATCTTTGTGAAGTGAATGTGGAGTATCATCTACTTTAAGCTCCTCATATTGAGTACTGTAAATATCTAGTAACTCTGTCATATCAACGTTTTCTATCTTTGCATTGTAATGATAACATTACTATTTTTCTCGTCACCTGAAATATTTTATGCAAATCTTCATGTATTTTCCGAGTATAGTAGTTTATCGAATATTATCTCATTTGTCGGTAAACTTCATAATTCAACTAGATATCTCTTTTATGTAAATAAAACATACTTTATTTTATTATCATTGATGATACTGTATTATTTCTTTGTAAATAAGAAGATACTGTTGTTCATTCATCTATTGACAATAACACTTATGCCTCAATCAAAATGGATTGTTTAGACTATTTAAAATAAAATTGTATGTTTGTTTGAAAATGTAATGGGTAGTTTATATATTACTTAAATCAAAGAAAAGTTACATTCTTTCAATGAAATTTTCTAAAACCTATTTACTAATTACATACTTTCAAAATGAAATAGAAATGATAATGATTATTGTAGATTTACTAAGATTAACTTTGTTAGTCGCACGTCAAATTTAACGTAGAATACTGTTGTATTCTGTTTCAGATCGACTATCTTATTATAACAATAAGTAGTCTATATCTGTGATATTCATTCAAAAATAAAAAATTTGTAAAGATAGTAAGAATGCGTTATTCAAACGATGAATACTCTGATTTGCTTGATTTTCTCTAAACTGAACGATTTAGCTTTAAGATTTTCATTTTTTTATTCTGAGCATAATCAATCCGTATATACTACTGAATAGGTTAGATGAAGAAATAATTAATTTGTCATAGATTGATGAATGATTAGGTGTGCGGTTCTTATCAGTGTGTACCAACGATTCTACATTGAATATAATCTAGAACTCTTTAAATTTTTAACTGCACAGTTAGTATCTTATGGTACATGTACTCAAATTCAATAAATTCACGATATGATGTGATGTCCATCTGTTGCAATTGATAATGAATTTCTTCACTTCCTATTGACTTGAATTTTACTAGTCACCATTTGTTAGAAATATTTCAATAAGTTATCTTTCAATTAGAGTTTGGAACGAAAAAATTAAGTAATTAGGAGATAGAGGATAGGAACATTCTTAAGTGTAATTCTGTTTATAACTCTGTCAACAAATAAAGACTTTATATAACCCTTTTGTTAATTCACTAAATATCAATTTATCTCCTGAAGATTACAATTAATAGGTAACTAAGAGATAATGAGTGTTGTTGATATAGTGATTTATATCTACTTCGAATTATGAATCCAAGAAACAATAAGGAGTTCACTACATATAGCATTACATATATATATATATATATATATATATATATATATATATATAGTATAGTCTAAAGGTTCTGTTTCTGGATGCTTGTTAAAATGGTATCATCAGTTACGTAGCTCAGATGTAACATGTTAGAAAATTCCAAAAACATTACAGATTATTTTCTTCGAAAATAAGTTTAATGGTAGGACTGTGATTGAAAAACATAATACAGTTGGTTTAAAAATGAAAATATAGCAATAAGTGTGTTTGCTATAAAAATGGGAACTACATAGAAACATTTAACTCTAAATCACTGAAGACGATTAATAGAGTAAAGTGGGATTCCCTTCTTGGAATCAGATATTGACAGTAATGGTTTATGATTGCTAAATAAGGTAAATTTTGTACATTACAATATTATATAAAACCTTTTTACCTTGAAATTTAGTTCTAACCCTTCTTTTCCTATGTGACCGTATTTGAGTTCTCTTATCCTACAGGTGCTCGCAACATGTATCATTGCTTATTCATTGTTTTCTGGAAAACGGTATGATATCAGTTTACAAATACCAAAATCAGAAGCTTCTTGAGTGACCACAATTTCAAGTGTAGTATTATAATATGTAACATAACAGACATTAAAAGGGATTTGTTGACATTCGAGAGAACATTTGCACTTTTTGCTACTGGACAGTAGATGATTTAGTGGAGCACGAAATCGATAAAGCTGTGTCAGGAAATTACTATAGTAACTGAAAAGACTAAGAAAAATCAAAATGTTGTGATATTGGATGAAGGAGGCATTATTTGTATAGCCCCATACATTTTCTCGATCTCGTTTCTGTCAAATTTTATCAAAAATAAATCCAATATATTTTAAAGAATCCACGAAAAATGGACATGTCTTCTTCTAGGTAGAATTTGCATTCAGATATTTTAGATAGAACGGTGTTTAGTCAATAACACAATTCAAATTTACTACACCCTGTTATAGTAACATCATACAAGTACAAAGTAACTCAAACTAGATATGCTAACATAGTGTACATTATTTATTAAAACAAATTGGCTGGGACTGGTTTTTTACGCCGAAAGACAGACTCGTATACTGATAAATACCTATGTAGGCTGTTGGGAACTGGAGATCCTCAAAAATACAATTGTTCATAAAATCAAACGAAAGAAGTTATATTGATTTTTTTGTAAGTTTGATTTGTAAACTTTCATCACATTAATGTAAGTCAATATGAGTTATACTCACAGAGTATATTTGACAATATTTCATTGTTTTAATAAAATGCTCATAGTTTCAATTTGATGAATAATCACTATGACTACATGCATATTTTGTACATAACTCACTCTTTATCTTACTGGAATAAAGATCCTTTTCTACTCGTCTTCTATCTTCTAAATTTGGGACTAGGAGTGTTCAAGGTGTTTGAGTGCTGAAATTGTCTGCAGTCAATCAAGCTATCAAACACGAGTCGTAATATAGGTACAAAGATATTTTCCAATAGAAAGTTTGAGTAAATGATTTATAGTTCATTAACAGTAATTTGTGGACTTAAAATGATATGTTAATGGCTTATGAATCAAATGAAAGCCTAGAATTTGGATAAAATACACATTTAAAATGTACATCTACAAAGACTTCGCAAAGAGTTACTTTTAAAGTATCACATTTTCACTTAATTTTTAGGTTAAACTTAGTGTATTATGCACAAACGTTAGTTTCCTTTCTCTCCTAAAGTATTTTTGTTTTTATTTTCAAAGAAAACACATAAAGTGAAAAACAAAGAGGAATGGGAGGTGGGTGTATGGTCGAGAACAAAGGAGTCGATTTTTCTCCTTTATTTATATCTTCCTATTCCTATCAATTCACAAGTGAAACTAAACAAAGGAACAATATCAGATATTAATGTATGTGTGTTGGATAAGACTGTTTCTGTAGGTTTTGATTAACCGACACGTTGAGCTAATTGACTGCGTTAAGTTAACATTATCTGAATTAAAGTTCATGTGGATTCTAATTCTATTTAAGTTATCGAATAATATGCCGGAAGTCAAAAGCATTACGAAGCTGATATATGCTAATCCTCATCATAGTTTTACAATTTGTATATACATATAGTTTTATTTCACCTCATTTGTTATATTGTGAGTTTTCCTGCATATTTTTAATGTTTATTAATGCATGTTTGTTCTGGGTGTTCAAGCTTACTATTATAACGATGGGTAGGCCATTATCAGGATAACATAATTTTCTTCTGTCACTTAATATGTCATTGTGCTTATGATGCATTCACAATGCATACAATTTTTTTTCCAGTGAAGAAATTATAAAATCTGTTAATCGAAACACAACAAATACACTACTTTGTCGATAATTTTCTGATGTCATAACAAAATAACAATTCATATGTCTTACGAAAAACTGGAGTTTATTATCACTGGTATTATTACCGTTTCTACTACTTCGAAAAAAAAAGCATCTCGATCACCTTAACTTGTTATGGTGATGTGGTGTGACAACTTGATGTAATGCACAGAAGCGTCATATCCAATTGGGTCCGTCACCAACTAATCATGTTTTCATCAATATAATAGAAGTTAACAATAGTGTAAAATTATCATATTTAGCGTCTGAGTAAGATGTATAGTTGCTAGAAACAATTAAAGTATAAAACTTAATAGTATTATGTGTATGGTCTTTTGAAGAAAAATCTTTTGTCGTTTAATTACCTAAATTCATTTCAAACAGTACTTCAGAACATAAATTATTAATTCAAATAGGAAATTGGTTGAGACCATTGAATGCAAATTTCATTGAAAACTAGCATTAACTAGAATACGATTAGAAACTATTGACACCATATTTTGTCTTAATATTAAACTATTCTTCAGTGTACATGTGTGATCTTATCAAGGACGAAACTTGTTGAGTTCATATGTCGTAGTCTTGTGTTGCGAGAAATTGGTTGATTGATCGAACGCTAATCGGGTGAGTACCTAGTCGGTAAATGCGCGTCTGCCTTATACCTATATATATATATATATATATATATATATATATATATATACTGTGCCAAAGCTTTCAAACATTTTATAAAACGGTGATAAGATTTAATGTTCACAGCACATTTAAATCTTTTGGAGTCTTCCTCATGATTTCTGTGATCCATTCAATGAAATGTCAACAATACGATTTCAGCACTCAAATACGTATAGCCTCTAGTTTGCAAATCAGAAAAAAGAAGACAACAGGAAAGAATGCTAATTCCAGTAAGTGTCAAATATGCACAGATAAACAAAAATATTTGTGGAACTCGCGTAAACTGAAATTATGTGATCATCACGCAGATATATCGGCTATTATCCAGTTGGAGTATCCCACCTCAAGATTCTAGAAAACCATATCAGGTGATGATTGGAAGGAATGTCCTCTGCCCTTTCAGAACTTTTAGAGCTGTCGTCGAGAATTTCCGGATCACATTGAAACATTTTAATTTATTGATTAGGGTGGCTTAAAGACGATTCAGAAACCATGGAACATTAAATATCTGTTCCGTTGAAGTATGAAACTCCTCATAAGTGCACAATCTCAATCCTAAAAGGCAGGTTTGAATGCATAGCCTCAGTGAATGTAGTAAATACTTCACCGTGGGCACCACTGATCCGGCGTCCAGTTCTGGGATTTCGTCTTTCACCATTCCGTGACTACAAATTACTTCCTAACGCATCAGAAAGTTGATGGTCAACTAACTAGGTTACATATTGACTAGAACTCTTCACTAAGGCTGAAATTTCCAAGGTAAATTATTCTAACCTGATATATTGGGTTATTTAAACTAAAAGCCGACTAACTACTTGATCGACAGAATTCATCAGTGAATAATTATTAACCGCCTAATTTCATGATCATTCATTAGATTTCAATATCCATCGTCAATTTTAAAATTCGTATTAACATTAACAATCTTCATTTTATTTTGAACCTTGTTCGTTAAGTTGATCCTATCGCCACAATAATATTATGTATTAATTCCGTTCAGTATTCTACGGTTCGACAACGACAGCGACTTAATCCAAAATAGCAGTAGAGCAGGTAGTAAATATATTGAGAAAATAACAGCCGAAGGCAGAAGGCAAAAGCAAACCAAATAGTTACACTAGGGTTTATATAAACATCGATATAAAAATGTTCCAGAAGCTTCCTGATTGTTCGTTGACTCTGATTGCTTAGGAGTGGGTCAATCACATTACAGCTCCCCGAGCACGTTTTGAGCATGCTCTAAATTGGATCGTTTCATGCTAACACTTCCTCTTTGAACAGATTCTTAGGATTTTTTATCAGGATCCTCTTGCATCAAAGTCACTCGTTTGTGTTTTCTGTCTGTCCACCATCTTTGAAGTAAGAAAGTAGTTCCCTCCTTTTTGCCCTTCAGAACTACTATAGGCTGTCGAATCTCAAAGGTATCTACTAAAATATCCAGTGGTATTCTATGTTGGTTTCCATCGATGCAAGAGAAGTTGCTTTCAACTGGTTCGTATGTCTTACCTAAGTTGACAAACCGACTGATACCTCGTAAATAACGTTACGTCTCCATTTCAGGATTCGATCAACCACCCATCTGGGACAGTTACCACGGTAGTCCCTTGCGAGTACATTCTGATTGACAGTGAAATATTGTTTCTTTTATATCTCGTACTTGATATCTTGACTAGACGCAGACAACTTTAGCACTCGAACGCCTTGAACCCTCATAGTCGCAAATTCAGAAGATAGAAGACGAGTAGATATGAATCTTTATTTTAGTAAGATAGAGAGTGAGTTATGTACAGAATACTTGTATATTTATAGTTTTCTGAAACAACAAAATCAATATTATAATTAATCCAATCCGAACTAAGAAGTCTCAACTGCTACCCAATCAGAACGCACCACGTCGAGATTCTGGAAGGTTCTGTCTATCAGTGATTGAATGGAATGTCTTCGGTTCTTTCAACAGCTTTGGAGGCTTCGTTGAGGTTTTTAGGAGCTATTTCAACAGTTTCAGCGCCCCGTGATGTCGGTTAAACTGCATCTCCATAGGTATGTCTCGTTGAGGCTATTTCGCTGTTACCGGGTCGATAACGTCGAGAGCTGTTCGAACTTTTCTACCAAGTATTGATTCTGCTTGTGAACATAGTTAGTTGCAAACACTATTAACAGGAATTTACATGAGTCCATGCCTCGTTAATAAGTCTAAGCCGTAGAGGTCAAGTTTCGGTTAGTCTCTTTGGTAGCATGTCCCATTAGAGTTGATTCCATAGAATGAAGATTCGCACTGTAACTTGCCGACAAGTTTCAGTACACTACTAGATGTATTTATAGCTATCTTTGTGGACGGCGTCATTGGTGGCCTGCCGAGCAGGTCATAAGTTTTCCTAGACACTAGAGTGATATTAGATGCTGTGCCAATTTCAAGACGTGTAAGGATTCCGTTGATTAGAATAGTAACATACTTTGTGTGAGGGTTGTAGTCTGTTCTGAAAGCTGCTACCACAGAAAAATCTTGATGATCGGCTGACTTCACTGTATGATGAGGTCGGTTACATTTCTTCTTGGGCTGGTACATATGATTCAGTAGACAGTGACTTTCTTCGTGTCGGTGTTTGTTGCACATGTAACATCTATGCTTTTTTAAATTTGCAGAAGCATGCATAGTACCAATCACCGCGTAATCAGGAAGCAGTATTAGGTATGCTGAGTATTAACTCTTTTCTATTTGGCTTCTGACACTTGAACCTACTAATTGCATTAACAGTGTCACTAGTTAAATTTGGATTTACCTGCTCAACTAATGCGTTGTCGTGTTTGATGCATTGTAGTCCTTTGTACTCATCCACCAGCGTTCTTAGTTTTATGTTGGGATCTTGGTCAAGTCGAGATAAAAAAAACTTGTCCATATCTCAGCATCTTCAGGTGACTGGAGAGCTCCGATGAAGACTAAACATTTAAACTGGTTATCTGTCAAGAAGTGTAACCTGAAGTCTTCACACTCTCGGTTGACGACATCAGGTAACATTCCGTAGTAGTCATTTTCACTTTTCACCAACCGGAGGCACTTGTAAGGAATACTAAACAGTGATATAGATTCACCGAATATCTCTGAGAGTTGTCTTATTGTCTCCTCGAAACTGAGCTTTTGAGGCAACTTTGGCAGTATATATGGTCGGAAACGAGTACAAATTCTCTGGAGTCTAGCTTGAGCACTAATAAGTGTGTTTTCCATGCATCATCCTGATTCGAAGATTCTATTCTGAATGTATCTTCCCATCGTTTGAACCGCATGGTGTAAATAACTCCGCATTTCGGGTCATAATTAAATTCTGGAATACCGTTGGCAATTGTATCCTCAGACACAGATGATGTGGTGCATGATATAGGGATTTGCATTTGAAGTTGCTGGGTCAGAGTCTCAATTAATCGCATTTGAGAATCCAGCTGTGTCAGCTGTTGTGAAGGATGTGGTGAAATTGATCATCTGATACAAGCATCGTGAATTTGTTTCTTTTTCTCTGTTGCCAGTGGTGGGTTGAATCGTCTCTATTGTTCGAATAATGATATGTATTAATCCCGTTTAGACCTCTATATAAAAATACAAATATTACATAATAAAAATTATTCTTAATTCACTATCTAAAGCATAAACAACTTTGTTTTACGTTTAGAGTGGTATGCCTCAAGTATCAATTTTCTGGACGGGATTCAATCTCGTCTTCTACACATCACCAATTCAAGTTAACAACCTGAGTCTGTGTCCAAAAGAAATATGTGACACCCCTAACCCCTCCATGACCTTATAAGACTTAATAAGCAAATTATACATTCCTTTACACCCTTTGCTATTAGTTTGTTCTTACTCCACCCTTTTCATACCTCTTCTCCATTCTCTGTTTCATTGAACATGCTATTTTCACACCTAATTTTGAACAAATATTATTATTATTATTGTCTAAACAAGCTTAATTTCACATGTCACGACCTACATCCAACTGATCGTATTTATATTACGTTGAAATATGTATTGATGTTGTTATTATTAATCTGTTTATCTGTACTACTAGTACATATATACATATATATATATATATATATATATATATATATATACATTGTATAATCGGGCTATCACAGTGTATTGAAAATAGCATGACCTCGATACTACCAATCAGTGCATGCACACGTCCGCCCAGCGACTGCTAGTTCCAAACCCGGAATAAAGAAACAAAATAACTAAGCCAACCACAAGACAGCCAAATTATATTTCACTCACCCATTTATATGTACACAAAACCTGACTGCGTGTCACACCAATATGGAGAATAACATTTATACAAAACCGAAATAATAATGACTAAGGGCTTAGAGTAGAGGTACATAAATAATTGATCATAGTTCCTGAATGATAAATGGTTTGATAACAGTTTATGAGGAATATACTTAAGTGTACCGGAATGTAAAATTTGTGGGTTAGAAAATATTGTCATGTTTTGAAATTTTTCTAACCCTAAATGTGGTCATTGTGGTTTAATGGCAAAATATTCTATGATAATTTATCTTACTGATTCGACTCTTCATTGACGTGCTTTAAAATGGAAATACCTCAATTGAGTGATCACCTTTTTGTATTTTAATCTAAGACGATATTGGTAACGAATATCCTACTGACGATATTGTTGGTTTGTTGTCAACACGCAGTGTTGTAACCGAAGGAGAAAATTTATTCTTGACAGTACTGTTCTTAGTTGCACTTCCATCACTAAATGCACTTTAGAGTGCAGTAAGAGAAATCGAAAAAACGACATTTTGTCGATTTGCAATTCATGATTTCTGTTTCCATCGGAAGTTATTTTTCACACTGGCGTAGATACCTATGTACACAATCATTCTATTTCAATTCATCATGTAGCATAGTCCAAACAGATATAATGAACCTACAATATTACTAGTGAGTAAATATTTACTACTTATTAATTATTTTTTTCCATTTCAATAAATAAATAGCTACTTTATTCGTTTATCATTCTAAATTTCCATACAATTTACTCGAGTAGTAGCTTACAACTAGTATTATCAATAAAATTACTAAAATAATAGCTATTATTATTATTATTATTATTATTATTATTATTATTATTATTATTATTATTATTATTATTATTATTATTGTTTCTACCTCATCATTAACACTAACCCAGTTCAGATCCTCTTATTAATTTATATAACTTAGTTCTATCAAGAGAATGAATAATTCAACTTTATTAATCAACTACTAATCAACGCAAATGAAATCAACTAAAATCATACTTAAATCAATCAATCAATCAATGCCTGTCACCCCATGTGAAGCATAGGCCGCCGATCAGCATTTCCCAACCAACTCTGTCCTTAGCTTTCCTCTCCAGCTCTTCCCAAGTTCTCTTCATTCTCTTCATGTCTGTCTCCAATACCCAAAGCAATGTGTTCTTGGGTTTTCCTCTTTTTCTTTGGCCTTCAGAACTCCAAGTTAGTGCTTGTCTTGTAACACAGTTTGGGGATTGTCTCAATGTGTGTCACATCCGCCTTCAGTGTCTGTTCCTAATTTTTTCATTGGCTGAAAGTTGATTTATTTACTGCCACAGAAGGTTGCTGTTGTTGGTATTTGGCCAACGGATTTGAAGTATCCTACGCATACAGTTGTTTATAAATACTTGTATCTTTTGAATGATGCTTTTCGTAGTTCACCAAATTTCAGCTCCATACAACGGAACTATTTTCATATTTGTATTGAAAATGTTGACTTTAATGTTGGCTGATAGTTGGTTTGAGTACCAGATGTTCTTCAGTTGAAGAAATGCTGCCCTTACCTACCTTTCCAATCCGCGCCTACACATCTGCATCACACTCTCTTTGTTTACCAATGATCCTACCCAAGTATATAAAGGTTTCTACATCTCCCAGAATTTCTCCGTTAAGTAAAATTGGGTTAGTGTTGGTTGTTTTGTATCGAAAGGTCTTGCTTTTTCCGTTGTGTATGTTGAGGCCTACTACTGCTGAGGCTGCTGCTACCTCGTCCGTCTTCATTTGCATTTAGTGCTGTATGTGGGAAATGAGAGCTAGATCATATCTACAAAGTCCAAGTCATCTAGCTGCATCAATGTTTTCCACTGTACATTGAGATTGTCTTGAGATGTTGCAGTCTTCATGATCCAGTTAACGACCAGCAGTAAGAGGAATAGAGACAGTAACCAGCTTTGTCTGACACCGGTCTTCACTTTGAATGAATATGTGAGGTGACTACCATGCACGATTTTACAATGTACTCCGTCATAGGAGTTCCGTATGTTGTCGACTCTCTTCTCAGGTACGCCATAATGTCGTAGAAGGCTCCATAATACTCTCCTATCCACGCTGTCGAATGCTTTTTCGTATTCGAGGAAGTTGATGTAAAGTGGTGAATTCCATTCAATTGATTGTTCAGCGGTGATCCGTAGAGTCGGGGTTTGATCGGTATATGATCGATTCTTACGGAATCTGGCCTGTTGATTGCGAAGTGGAGTGTCGACTGGGTCTCTCCTTCGGTTTGATAACTCTCTGTTGAAGACTTTTTCTGGTATTCAAAGAAGAGTGACGCCTTTGTAGTTCTCGCAATTGCTAAGATCTCCTTACCATGGTTTCTTGAAGAGATACCCTTTCTTCCAGTATATCAGCACTTTTTCTCCCTTTCAAATCTTCCTGAAGAGAACGTGGAGTATTTCTGCAGTTGCTTATATATCTGTTTGCAGTAAATCGCTCAGATGTTATGTTGTCTGGCCCTGCTGGCTTGCCACTCTTGATTTGTCAGATGGTCATTTTGATTTCTTCGGCTGTTGGTGAGTCGGTGTTTATAGGAAGGTCTATGGTTGCTACTTCGACGATTGATGGGTTTAGAATGGCTGATCTATTCAACAGCCCTTTGAAGTGTTCTACCCACCTGTTTCGTTGTTCATTCGCTTCAGTGATTGATTTGCCAGCCTTGCTCTTATTCGGCTATTCTGGTTTACTGAATTTCCCAGCTAGTTTCTACGCTGTATCGTATAGAGGCCTCATGTTTCCTTCTCTCGCAGCTTTCTTCGCCGTCATTGATAGTTTCTCAACATATTTCCGTTTATCCAACCTGATGATCCTCTTCACTTGCTTGTTGGCTTTCGTCTATTTGGTCTGTGCTTTGGCTTTCTCTGATTTTGTTCGGCTGTCATTAATTGCTATCATTTCGCTCTTTCTTTCTTGAATCTTGTCCAGAGTACCAACAAAAATCTATTCTTCATGGTGTTGTTCCTTGAGACACAAAACCTCCTGACATACTGAAGTTATTATTTCTTTAATCTCTTTTCAATTAACCTCCACATTAGTACCACCTTCTTCTAGTAGATCGTGAAATGCCTGAAACGTATTGTTCAGGATTATTTTGAACTCGATGTGTTTGTTAGTATCCCGGAAAACGGTTGTGTTAAACTTTTTTAATACTGCTACTCCAGTTGTCCAGTGCTTCTACAGCTTCAGTTTCATTTTAACTACCACTAGATGATGATCTGAATCTATGTCAGCTCCTCTCCTTACTCTCACGTCTTCCATGGTCCTTCTAAACTTCTCATTGATGCAGATGTGGTCGATTTGGTTCTCAGTAATGTGGTCCGGTAAAACACATGTAGTCTTGTGTATATGTTTGTGGGAGAATATAGTGCCACTTATAATCATTTTGTTGAAGGCGCATAGGTTTGCAAACCTCTCACCGTTTTCATTCCTTTCTTCCAGTCCATATCATCCCATGATGTTTTCATATCCGGTGTTGTCCATTCCAACCTTGACGTTGAAGTCTCTCATCAGAATGGCCAGGTGATTGGCTGAGCATTTATTGTTGGTTGTTTGCAGCCTTGCATAGAACTGATCCTTTTTGACTTTGAGTCTGTCGTTGTTGGGAGCATAGCATTGGATGTCATTCATTGTTATCCCCTCCCTTTTCGTCATGAAGGATGCTTTAATGTTTCTAGGTCTATTATGTTTCTATCCTATCAGAGCCTTTTATGCTTCTTAGGACAACATTAGTGCTACTCCATGTGTGTGTGAGGCGTTTTCTTCTTCGTGACTGGAGTATAAAAGCACTTCTCCTTAGGATAATCTTTGCTCTTCAGCTTGTAGTCAATGGGTTTCATTTATTCCAAGTATCTCCAGGTTGTATCTTTCTATTTCTTTAGCTAATTACATACTTCTCCCTGTCTTGCACATCGTGTAGACATTCCATGTACCTATATTAATGATTGCTCTGACCGTCAGAAGCAACGTCGGCCTCGTGGGTTCCGAAAAAGCTCGGTTTATACGATGAGGCGACATAATAGATGTTTTATCTCCCAGGCCGAGTTACTGAATTAAGTAGCAGTTGGTAAATTATTTTGAAAGCATTTTTCACATCTGTTTCGTGTTCCGTACAAATTAGGTGCGTAAGTATAGACCTCTTTGCTTGTTATAGTTTGCCTTCACTCAGTCATGCTGCAAAGCTATTATTTAACACACTGTCAATTGTTTGGTAATGACTTAATACAGTTACATCTTCCATTCGTCTTTCATTCAACATTCATTTATCTACGTTAACACTAATATTGAACGTTTTCCGAAAATTATTTATGAAAATGATTTTTTGTGAAATTTTGATGAAATTTTAAAATTGATCCAAAGCAGATAAAATCAGTTTCATTTGACTTATCAGATTGTACCAAGTGATGATTCCAGTTGATGAAAATTTAAATTAGTATCCCAGTGAAAATTCTATCCTTTTCGGTTATCAACTAACAACAGTTTAACTATTATCTACGACAAAAAATTTTCAACTTGTATACATTTAAGCCCAACCGTTTATCAGGTTAATGAGAGGTTAGAGTGAATGGGACATGACATTGATGGAAATAATATAATTGATTTAAAGATACTCAAAATAAATGAAATAGTGTTATGAAAAACAGTTCAGAAAGTTAGTTGCTCTTCTGAAATCGCCCTATATAAAAAATATACTAACATACTAGCGATTTATAACTTTCATCTATTACGATTAGTTATATAATCTACAGTTGTTTCATTTTCATCATGGACTCATAAACTGTCTCCATTGTTTACTAAATTTCATATTCGGCTATAAATGTTGCGGTATATTTGAATCAAACCTGATGATGATCTAATTGAAAACAATATTGTTCGCTTATATATGCTGTTTCTAATTCACATAATGGCGATTTTTAACATTCTACGTCACCTGAGAATACTTTCAAAATCATCTACAGGATTTAATGGATAGGACTTAACAAAGTATAAACTAATTTTATTTTTTGATTTGGATTGCGGAATCCAAGATACTTGTTTTGTTCTATTTAGGATTCGTCAGCTGGATGTCCCGAATAGAACAAAACATGCATCATGGATTCCGCTTACTGAGCACATTCCAAATCAAACAATACTTATAAATTGTCTCTATATTGAAGCAATCCGCTTATGATGCACATTCATCAACAGAGATTGATCAACTCCAGTTCATAACAAATCAACAGCAAGATTCAAATACATTCTAATTTGATTGATAGTAGTAAATTAATAAAGAGAAAAAAAAATTATTATTATCTCATTAACTTTACATTCAATATATTCAATGAATATCTTATTTTAATTAATTCACTGTGATAATTGAAACATTCACTTAAATAGTTTATTTCAATGAATAACAGTAGTTTTTATTAATTTTATCATAAACAAATTAATGTTTATTTCAATTTTTATTAATATAGTTAATGAAACAAAAAAAATAGTTGAAAATATAACATTCTTGTTACTATGATTTTAGTTACTAGGTATATCACTATATAATTTGTATTAACAATTCCTAATGTTTAAATGTTTAAATCATGAAGAATTGTTTAGACATGAGATATAAATGAATATTTGAATAATTGTCTAATATGATTATATTGAATAGAGTATAAGTGAATATAACTAAATGAATGACTGATATAGTGTTAGACATAATGTATAAAATTGAATATTGAAAGATATTGAGAATAATCATTAGCTAGAAATGATCTTTTTCTTTTGCTTTAGCATATGTTATTATGATATAATTAATATAGTTTTTAATACAAAGTAGAAAAGATTGAGATAGGTTATTATAAATAGTTTTAAATTGTTTTCATTCATCACAAATTGATATAGGTTGGGTAACACGGAAAACGACGAAAAATTTGACAGTTTTTTTGTTCTAGTATGGAATTGCTTAATTCACTAGTGACTAACTTCTAGTTATTCCTGAAGATCTAGTGAGAAGTAGCCACTTGTAGAATTCAGGCATTTCAAGAGCCAGGTAGCCATTATTGATGATAATAAATGATCATTGCACTAAATCACATTTCGATGGAAGTGGAGATTGTACCATTGAACGCTGGCTGCTTCAGTATCACAGGGAGTCAATTGTTTGTCGTGAGACCTAAGAGCCCTGTGCTCTACTTCCTGAAAGAATTGAGTGTACAGACTGCTAAAAAACCCCATACTAGGATGGAACAGTGGTTCAGTGTTTCCTTGCTTCCGCTGATACGAACATTAATCTACGACGAATACAGCAAATGAAATTAATATCTAGCTCCACAAAACCACCTCAATTCAATCGTGAATAATTTTTGTCAATATTTATATTTACAGGTCATATGAAATAAAAATAAATCAAACAGAAATGTAGAAAATATATCATCGTAGCAAACTAATATGTTCAGTAGATAGCGAATCAATTGAATTTTAGGAAAATAAACCGATGGATATTAACTCAGTGGTCAATATATTAAGCAATATTCATGAAGATTAAAATACTTAGAGGCTATCTCTAATGTAATTTTGATTAGCTACTAATGAAAAATCGCATATTAAAACAAAACATTTATTAAATGATACCTGATTCTTAGTGATTGGCTAAGTCAAATTAGTAAACAACTCAAATGCAAGTAAAAGATATCAATCAATAGATGCCTAAATTCAGCGATTTCTCTTATTGTCTTTTCATCTCACTTCTGCTTTATGATTTGATACTTACAAAATGAAAACATTATTTCATATCCAATGAAGAATAGGCTTGTATCATCCCGTTGATTTGTAATGGACTGAAACTGGTCAGCCTCTGTTGCCATATGTGCATCCTGAGCGGATCGCCTCTATATAGAGGTAGTACACAAATTATATTTAAGTTGGATTGTGACTGGCAAGTGGAATCCAGGATGCGCGTTTAGTCCTATTTGGGACTCATCGGCTGGATGACAAGAAGCGGACTGAGTTTGAATCCCAGTGTGAACATCAACATTGGGATGAAGGTACATCCAGCCGATGAGTCCAAAATAGGACTAAAAGCGCGTCCTGGATTCCACTTGCCAGTCACAATCCAAATTAAATTATTCTTTAAAAAAAATTTGTATAAAACCTAAACTCACTGGATAAAAGTTAAAATCAATTAGAAATGAATGACGTGGATATGAGAATGTGAATACTGAAGGAATTCATATTTCTTCAAGTTAAAATTCTTTATCCATTGGGGACAGGTGCATTGTATTTTAAATATAATGGAAATTTAGGGTAAAAAAGAGCAACCTTCGGTAAAGAGGTACTTTCTTATAAACAGTTTTACCAAAAAAACAGAAAACAAAGACATTGTTTCATTGAAGAAGCAAAAGATATTTCAACGAGGAAATCTTTTCGATGAAGTCATTTACAGTATATATATATATATATATATATATATATATATATATATATATATATAATAAATATAGTAATTTGTTGAATGATAGGAAATGAATTATATCATAGTGTAACTGAATTGAGATGGTTTGTGATTAAATAGGTCACAGATTTGTGTTGGCAGAGTGCCACTGAAAACTTGGGTCACTGGAAAGCTGTTCCATCGTAGAATGGTGGAAGTGGGAATTCTACGATTGGATGCCGGTAGAGAGTTACGTGTTCGCCAACCTGAATCCCTCTGAACGGATTCTGGGGTGGGCACTGTTAAGGAGTTCCATACTATGACGGAACAGCTGTCCAGTGCTCTCTGGTATTGAGTGGTACTCTGCCAACATCTATCTGTGATGTATTCGATCAATTAAAAACATATCAAGAAGTGTTAAGATTGTTTGCGTAATGATTTAATTCATAGAAAATAATTTCTTATATTAACAGAGGTGAAGAAGATGTGGAAAAAAGGAATTAAAAATGTTTTGTAGTGAGATATTGTATGCTTCAACTTGCATACTTAGTCCAAATCTAAAATTGTGAAGTGCTAACGCCTATGCAGTAAATTATTGATTTGTACTCTCATTGAGCCCAGTCATTTGGCTATGTGGATGATTTAGAAAATATTTTTCTTAAGAATGGAATTAAATATAACCAATAATAATCATATAATTCATAATTCAGTGATTGAGTAATTTATATTCTTTCTCTAAAAGCCATGAAATGTTCTGACATGTGTATCCAGAAAGCATTCGCTTTGTGCAGCTGATACACCTTGCCTGCCACAAGCGAGATAACTTGAACATACACACAAGACCAAGAGTTATTGGTCAGCTAGGAAGAATAGAAACCTACAAAATTTTTATCTCCAAGATTCAGAGAGTCGCTTTTGAACTTGTCGGTTGTGGTATCACATTTAAACGTAAGTTAACCAAAAAAATTCCTTCAAACAGTAAGAATTCCTAATTGTCTTTCTGATTCCATGTATCTGTTAGTAAACTCAGGTGGATTTAACAAAGACTACAGCGTGGTTTTCCACATATACTAAGTGAGTAACAAGAATCTAGGCTGTAATGAATGATTAAACAAAAAATGATCACCATGTAAAAAACAAATAAAAAACACAAAATCTTTACCGGTAGCTCACAAGTCAGTCAACTGATAATAGCCTAGATATTGACATATACCCACATCACTCCATATTATCAAAATACGTCTACAAAGTTACATACATACTAAAATAATCGTAGTATCAGTGACATGACAAGGATTTTTAGGATATGAGAAAAAGCATCCTGAAGTAAGAATTAACGTAATTGCATGGTAGATAATATTACACAGTAATGATCTCAGTATCAATAGACGTAGTTATACTATTTTTATTATTAATAATATTATTATTAATATTAATATTATTATTATGTTACTACTACTACTACTACTACTACTACTACTACTACTACTACTACTACTACTACTACTAATAATAATAATAATAATAATAATAATAATAATAATAATAATAATAATAATAATAATAATAATACCATCAGTTTTTCAACGAAAATTTTATTGAATGTATTCATTGTTTTTTTACTTATCTACCATTTGTCTAGAATTTCAGATGACATGAAATCTGAATAGATGACATTTATTTTTACGTTTGTTCTAGACAAATTCCTATTAAACATTTGAGATTATTTACATTGATTTAGTGTACACTTAGTTATAGATGACAATGACTATGAAATGTTATTCAACGTATACCTGATAATAATGATAAATTCTAGTACAAAAGTTTACATCTAAACGTGATTTGAGGTGTATTTATAACTAAGATTCGTTCTCTTAAGCCTATTCATGTTATATATTGGGTGTCAAGTGTTGTTTTACTAAGTTTTTTTATTAAAAATATTGGATCTATGATATGCGAAGTTACTCTGGTTGACGGTAACTTTATGTTTATTTATTGAATTTAAGTTATAGAATGCTATCAGTTAATCAAAACTCAAAAAAAAAAATACATAGCAGATATTTTCAGTAGCAGGGAAAAGTGATGAAACTACTTTAGTTAACTAGCGTCCTTTGTATACTTAATACAGAATTCTAGGGAACGACAATCCACGTTCTTAATCTCATTTTAGTTAATTACCAGTTTTTTTAATCCAAAGAGAATGACGTTAGCGTAAATTCTCTTGTTTTGTTGACATTAACTTTGTAAGCAAAACTTTTGGAGCTTATGAATTTGAGAGTTTTGATAAGCTAAGTGTTCAAGCATAGACCTAATGGTTAGCAATTTATTACGTACTATAATAATGGATCAAACTTAATTAAATTTCATGTAATGGTTGATATAAACTGATCATTTAGACACCAGTTTCCTAACAATTTCTTAGTCACAAAAATATCTTCTTTGGCTATCTTAACTAAAAAAATTAGAGGAGAAACGTGTGAACAAAGCTTCCCTTCAACACCTGGCTTGAATACTGATAAAACGGGAAATTATAAAATGTTATGTGACCTCAGGATCTTCTAATATTAACATCAAATAAAGTAATTATTTAATCAGGATCACGGAAACGTAATCTTTGGTTAAAATTGTTGAATACTTGTGTTTCTACGTTGCACTGTAAGATCGTACTTATTGAACATTTAGTAATTAAGATACTTGAATCCATTAAGTTGTAAGCTCACCATAAGCACATGAACCGTTGTCATGACTTTTCTCGCTCCCATCAGAATTAACTACAATATTGAGGTTTATTAATTTTCCCAGGTGAATTCTTACCGAGTTTTACTGTCTGCAACCATTATCACTAGTCTGTTCAACCTGAGACTGATATATTTGTAGTATCTCATTATTGGAAAGTGATAATTGTCATATTTGTCTAGTTCTTAATCCTGCTTTGTTAATATTTATAGAATAAAATCAAAGTGGCGAGTTCCCTGCAGTCTACTTCCAAACAATAATTCACGATTATTATGAATAATCACTTTGATTTTTGAGTTATAATGAAGAAGGCGTAATAGCAGGTTAAATAGGGATACAGTATAAAATATTTCTTGACATTTATCTTTATTCCTTTAGTTCTTCGCAGAATAGTCTTGATTGGAGACCACTGAAAGCCATGGAACACTGAAGCTGCTTTGTCTCAGTTTATAACTTCTCAGGAATGTGTTTATTAGTCTTACCATGAAATCAAATCCAGGAGCTTTTAGTTACATGGTGAAAGCTCATTCATCAATACCATTGATGTTAATAACCAATCTATGACGTAAAAAGATAGTAAATTAAAAATTAATCTTCATAAAACCACCTTAGCTCAAATATCTTCATTTCACGTAGTTAGCTCATTATTTTCTCTTCTTATTTATCTATGATTCATTTAAGTCATAAATTTATGCTTCTATGATGCTTTTATGATTCTATCTGGTTAGTCTATTGGCTTGTGTTCTTCTTATTCCGGCTTGGGACTCAGTGGGTATAGGACAGACGCGCAATCAACGACTAGGCACAACTTATTAGCATTCGGTCAACCAACCCACATTTCATCGCATAATAACAGTTGGCGACAGGGATGAAAGTCAACCAATCCAAAATTTTCTCGCATCATAACAATTTTACAGAGAAAAAAATATTTCACAGTAGTTAAACATTGGATTTTTGATTTTGACAAGTGAACAATTCATCCAAATGAATAATATCATAGTGTTGGCAACTGCTGAGATTAGATGTTTTAGAAAGAACCATTGAAATCAGAATGTACCGGACAGATAATGCATCCTAGTATAACATAATATACCATTTCTTTAATAGTCACTAACTTCTATAGACACTTATGAAAACTCAAGTAAGAAGTTCTGATCAATTGAATTCAACTATGTTTGACATAGAATAAATATCACTATTGTGCAATGGGTAATTTTAGTACAGCACTGCAAATACATTGCGGTTATAAATGTTTATTTTCATTGGATATTATTTCAATTATATGAAGGATAAGCTTTCACTATGTAGCTTAGTGTTCCCAGTCAAACTTTGCTTATGAATCACATACTAGTATAGAGCATCACCATAGTTCATCCTAATTTCCAGTAGGTCTCTAAATGATGGTAATCTGTGATTAGAAACTAAGAGTTTAGCATTCTACACAATGTGACAGATGTTAGCTTAATGTTACTTGCATTCAAACAGTTTTAGTGCATACATAAAATAACTATGAATCCTACATATTTCTATTGACTGCAGTGATTGTCATCTCTATTTACAATGAAGTCACATGCTGTTGGATTTTAAATGTTTCTGAAATTAACTCGATTTACACAAATATACCATGGCCTAGCATATTAGTTACATTATTGTCACTTTAGGAAATAACCATATAATTACACAGTTGTCTTTAATATTTAGCTAAAAGGAATTGAGTATAATATAGACGCCAGTGTACGAGTATTTTCGAGTTGCTGATGTGACTTAGGATGGAAAAGTTTTGAACAAAATTCTTCAATAATCAGGAAAACCAAAATACCATATTTGAGAAGAGGAAAAATAAATTATGCTGCACAATGGAATGCAATTCGCACTTCGCAATGGAATTATGATCATCTACAATTACAAAAAAAAGTGTAAGCAGTAAGGACACGACAACGAAAAAGCATCCAAGAGAAAATTAAGTGAATGATATGAGCAGGACAAAGCTACTTTATAGAACAGCATTGTAATGAACTTAAGTTGAATAAGAGTATCTATAAATAACAATGTTCACACATTAACAGTCTCCAAAGTTTCACCATCAAAGTAAGTTATACACATCGATGTAAAATTTTTTATGGCAATATTAGAAGTGAGGAGTCTACCTACGTGTTTTACAAATAATAGGTATAAATCTGTAACAGAGTAAGGGGAGATAGATCCCACTATGACTATTTGACATTAGAAAATATATCAGAAATTGTCGTAATTTGTTGACGTAGTGAACTAATTAGTACTTAGTATTCGGAACCGCAGTCACGTAATAATTCAGTGAGGAGTACCGGTAGTAGAATTCCATTATAACAACCAATAATGGAATCACATGTGGTCGGCCTTTCATCAATCCAGGGACTGGCAAGTAAACAGGTTACTCAGTAATCCGGTAATCAAGAAGATAAAAAAAACTAACTGGGACTATATATATACATACATACAACACACAAACAAACACACATACTTATGCGTAAAGGAATACCAACGCCCCAAATATAGACAAGCATAAAGGGGTGAGAATGAAGATAACCAATGACAATTAGTGGGCATGAAGGTCAGCTACTTAGCATACTACACATAAGCTATGTAACAAAACAGGTGAGTAGGCAGACAGTGCACCAGAGCAAGGGGGGAACATGGATTAAAAGACATAGTAACGCATTTCTAAAAACATTAACAATAAAAAAGCACACATGTCATGTAATTATCTCGACTCATCTGAACTAGATGCCGGAAATTACCACAGTTGGCATTCGTCACATTTAAATAGATTTGAACTATGGCTAGAAGAGGGGTGCCAAAAAACCATGTTTACTATTAATTGGGATTCATTAGCTATACATACATATAGCTTCCGTTCGTACTGAGACACGAATGTAGTGTCAATCACTTTACACTAAGCAATTGCATTTAGATACTTACCACAGTGCCCACATTACTCATTGTCGATTACAAAAATAACATCCGATCAATCTCCGTTCTCTTATATCCATTCTGAGGGGACAGCGTCAACTTACGTTTATGTCACATGTTTTCGTTATATTTCAATTGTGAACCCAGTAGCTCAGTGTAATATGCTTTGGTAATGGTACCGGACTTAATTTATCGTGTAATCATCAACAATGAAATACAATACGCACATACATTTTACAACTTTCAAGTCTAATCATAAATTTCTACCGAAATTCGCAACACAATTCAACTTTGGCATAAAAGCAGTAACGTTAATAAATAAACACTTCATTGAAATCAATTGTGTCAGTAGCCTCATGACGTACACTACTTGATGAAATGTATCTTTAGTGTCTCATATCATTCAATGATCTTAGTTAGACTATCGAGAAGCATTGATTAAGTGTTTCAATTTATTTGATTAAAATACATCACAGATTGATGTTAGCAGGGTAACATAGAAAACCATGGAGCATTAGACAGCTGTTTCGTTCTAGTATGGAGCTTCTCAGCAATGCGCACCCCGTTGTTTCGGGTTGGAAAACACATAACCGTCTATATCACTAAGCCGGCATTCAATAGTAGAATTCCCAATCCCATCAGTTTGTGATGTTTCATTTTAGTGAAAAAGCTTCTCAACAAAAATGAACTTCAAACTCCCTTACTCCCCCCCTTCAAAGTAATGACCGAACAATTAATCAGTCACAAATTAATCAATACATATCAATGCATGTATCAATTGAATTAATAGAAGAATGCTATAATTTCAATAAAATAGATTGATAGACATAGAATATAAAGTAAAGAAGCAACAAAATAAAACACTGATAAACATCTAGTAACCTAATAATTGTACATTTATTCAATAGGATCTATGTATAAATGAAGTTAGTTTATTGTTTTTAGTATTATTGGTATTTGTTTATCATAGTTCTTTAGTTTGTTTACTTATTTGTTTACACTAGATTGTTTTTTTTTCTTCCATATAATTTAATCAATTTAACAAATATACTTATTGATAACTGAACTTATTGAATTATTTAATGTATTGAAACTATTTCAGGAGAAATATGTTCTAGAGTTAAAGAATAATTTAAATGATGCAAATAACCAAATACTGATTATTGACTGGATTGTTTACTGGTTCTAAGAAATATTTCACAGAAGATAGAAAATATAAGAAAATGCTTTAATATGAATAATGATGAATTTATTTAATAGTATGTTTAGTACAATATGAATTCTTAGCATAGAGTGTTTCAAAAAGGTACTTTTTCCTATGTACACTTACCAGTTCGTGTTCACAAAAGTAGTAACACCACCTCCACCACCACCAAACTTTTCCATGATAAAAAAACGAACCTGACGAAAATTATGGTAACCTTTCCTGTATTAACAATTATTGCATGGTTTTTATACAAATATTGTAAAGAAGGTGATGTTGTTGTAAGTTATTTTGAAATGAATATTTCTCTTATTATGGAGGATGAAAGGGGAATAGTTGAAATTCTGGTATCCGTCCGCACAACCCACAATACCCTTTTTTGAAACGATGATGTTAATTCTAGAATCTGAGCTGATAATAATAATAATAATATTGGCTTGATTCAATATATGTTTAGTACAATATGAACTCTCAGCATACAGTGTCTCAAAAAGTTACTTATTTCCTATGTACACATACCAGTTCGTGTTCACAAAAGTAGTAACACCACCACCACCACCACACATCTCCATGATGATAAAACGATTCTGACGAAAATTATGATAACCTTTTAGCTATACCAAATTGTCATCATACAGGCCATGTAGCCACGATTCTTGAATTGTGTTTAAACCACAGATACGGTATATGTTAAGACTGTGGAGTAATTGTAGGTAGTTCACTTTTCCAATAAGAGATCTGCAGTTAAGACTAAGCTTCTCAGGTCTAGACATCTGATGAATATTGATTATTTTTAACGTATGTTATCAGTCACTGTTTTGTCTTCGCTTAGATCTCACTGTATTACGCATGATAGGTCATGGACTTTTTATATAGGCACATGCGTACACAATGAGATTTCAGGATATGCTTGAATAATTAAAAGAAACAAAAAACAAGAAAGTAACTTATTGAGATATTTGGAAAAATGGTAACCCATGATTTAAAACAAGCTGTCAGAGGACGTCCAACAATGATGTACAGAAAACAAGGATATTCATGGATCTCTATGTAACTTGTGATTCTAGAAGCAACTAGAGAGCATATTAAAACTAGTAATAAAATCAGTAAGTAACCAGCCATTGTGAGTAATACGTTCCAATCCTTTCTAAAATTCTAATGAAGGTTTCTAAAGGTTATCGACTGCATGAAGTAATTTCAGTATTTTCTAGGCTTTTGAACCATTTGTAAGTGAATATATCAAGTGATTCCAACAGATTCACTTGATCGGAGAAATTCTAAATTTGGAATTTATAACCAAAAAATAAATTTAATACTTTTCCTCGAATGTAATTAACTTCATGTTACTTAATGTTCTAAAACATTGGCTAAATTTATCTTGTTAATATTAAACTTATAAGTTCACAACTCGAGGTGGTATTCACTTCAACAGTCAGTGACTTAATAATCTGAAACCGTTCCCGAATTCGATTCACAATATATTCTTAACATGAACAAGACCAGATATAATCACCGATTTGGTGCTTATGGATTACTTATAATCTGACTTCTTAGACATATCAACAAAATATATATGTAAATAATCTCAGCGGATGAAATTAAAGAAAAATTCCAACGTTTCGCTCGGCAAGCTAGTCCGACCTTCTTCAGGAAAATAACCGAAATCGAAACTTATCCTACTTACAAATATATTCTATTCATATGTCTTACATACACTCGGTGCCCAAGTTTTGTAAATATATTTTCATACATTTTTGGAAGAAAATACGTATAAAATCTGACTTCTGTTTGAAGTAGCAGATTGATGTTGTTTCCATATCAATAATGATAACCTCACTAAGTGATTACATCAATAAAATTACATTTTCTAAAAGAAACATAGATGAAAAAATTTTTCAAAATTTTGCAACCATGTGACTTATTTATATTTCATTCAATTAACGTATTACAATAGTGGGTTATAAATGTTCGTATCAAAGATAAATTCCTAAATTATTTACTGACTACTCATAAGTAGTTAGCCATATGCTCAATAATTTCAAAAAGACGTGCATCATTATCAACCAGATATGCCAGCAGGTGATTCAAACGTGGTAAGTTTTCCTAATTGTTTTAGTGAAAATAACAAGCTTTCTGTTACTGTTTGTTACTACTGTAGTACATTTAGTTATGATTATCAGTATATGGGGTTCATAGTCTTGTTTTGTACATCATATTGAGCTACACTTAAAGTGTAAGAGATTTTTCATATAGCAGAATTTCTGTTGAAAGTTACTAGAATAATGAATACATATGGATGCCTTATTATGTAGGGTGATGGGAAGCCAACCATGACCTCCGTTATAATGTAGTTGGTACTATTCTGCAAAGTATGCTTACATTTTGTGGTTAATAGTGACATTTTTCGAATTCAACCTTTTTGTTGAGGAATATTTAGCATGGAGCCTGGATCAGACAGGGTTAACTACCTTCAGAAATCTTTCATCAAAACATTGTAAAGATAATGTTTAGTCACACACAACTGGCAACACGATAATTTATACTTTAGAATTTAATCAGCAGTATGACATCGTTCACTACTTACCAACTATATAGTGCAATCATTTTATTGCAAGCTTCACTCATATCAAATATTCCTTGAATCCAAACATTCTTCCGTATGAATTCTTTCAGATAGCCACTTTGGTAAAAACCGTATTCAACTGTTACCAACTATTCTTTAACTCTATAAGCTGAACATAATTTACGTCATTGGTTAAATAGCGTCCTTGCCAATCCCTCTATCAAACTAATTCAGTTGATAGTCAAAAACACTTTCGATTGATATCAGTACACTCTGTTTTAATCCTTCAATAGTTATTATCTTTTATTACCATACATTTATGTTAAATCCAAGCATATTCAAGATTTTTTCAATATAAGGAATGTTTAACCATTTTGTTTTTAATAACCAATGTAACTGTCTTAGTTTCTAGGTAGCAATTAGGAGGAAACTACGAAATAAATCCTAATTTCTGTTTACTATTGAAATTTTTAAAAATTAAGTAATAAATAGATATATGTTTTTATACCCGGGTTTCGAACCATCTTCTTTGTTCATGGAAACTACATGATTAATTCACTAATCCATTTTTCTAATAATGTCTGGAAAATTGATCTGTAGAAGCCATAATTGCTCCTGACAATAACAACTTTTATATTGTACATTTATATGTTAGTATGTTTAACGTGAAATTGAAGATAACTGAACTTTGGCTGCTTGCTTGGTTTTTGATCATTTGTGCATTATAATCGGTTTCAAATACATCCCTACTTATATCATCTTTGATAACTTCTCATTATATGTATGTGATGTGTCTATTGCATATGTGTATGGAGTCAGAGAATATACAAGAATTTAAATGTTCTCTGGGTGCATAAATAACGAACTGAACATAGGTTAATATCGTCCTCTAAAGATCTACTAAATTTTATCAATAAAATACTACTACAGAAATGATTTTCATATCACATTGAGAATACTATTAGAACTTATTGTTTTGAAGTGTATCAGATATAATTCAATTTGTGATTGCTCCATCAAATAACACTTGAATTAAATCAATTTTAATTACCAGATACTTTGATATACTGATTTTACTAATCTATAAATAATGAAATATGTGTAGTCGATGCAAAAGATCTTCATAGGAATGTATGAATGTTATTCAGTAGGACAGTCATTAATCAACATCATTTACAAGTGAAAGAAATAAAACTAAAATGTAAAACACTTACAGACTACTAAATACTTGTGGAACATGTTAACACGTCATTCATTATGAATAATTGTGGGTAATAACCCTGCCGAAATGAATACAACTACCTTGAAGCAGAGATTTGACATTTTAACGACTTTGTCTGATACCCGATATTATCGATCCAGAAACCAGTTAAAAACGCACATTGGATTACTGAGCCAAGAATTCAGAATTAAATTTTATACACTTCTTTGAATATATGCAAACAAATCTAGGCTACAGAAAAACCGAATTAAAATAAAAATACGGATACAAATTAAAGACATCAAAGATAGAGAAATGTGTGGGGAGGGGTTAGTTGCAACATAAGTGATTACACTTAGCTTATTAACAAAAAACTGACAGTTAATAGGTCAAATACGTTGTTATAACAAAGGGAATGTGATACTAATCTTGCATGTATATGAAGGAATGCCTGAAATATAAACGTTGACTTTAGCTTGTTGTCTCATATATCCTGTTTCTCATCAATCCGACTAAAATTAACGAAAATTGTGGTTGATCAGAAGTAGAGAATATGTCTTAGTTGTCATCGACGATTGTATTGGTTTCAGCAATGTAATTACCCGTAATTGATCAGAGTATAAGAAACAATAAGAACTGAAACACTCCTCCTGTACATCACTTATAACCATATACAAAATATATTAAAGCATAAGCGTTTATAATATAACACGTTGTTGATCATCTTCTATTATGCATTCATCAGTGTAATAAAGTGCATAGCAATATGAAGGATGTTAAATACTAATATTTGCAAAATGTTGACACGTTATGTGTTCAGAAGTGCAGTATAATATTAGGCAGTGTAGACGACAGTGTCTACAGTGTTGTAACTGAAATATCATAACAAAATATAAATAGAGTAAATGACTTGAAACTTTAAAGTACTTTACGTTATCAGTCATATGATAACACTGTTTATGTGTATCTACAAATACCTGATGTTTTAAGGTATATATATATATATATATATATATATATATATATATATACTGAAATACCTAAAGTGAATTTATTCAAGTTCGGTATTTTTGACGTACAGACTATGTTATTAGGCAGTTTTAGAAAAACTAGTGGATGCTGAATGAATACGTATATTAACTAAATCAGCTTAGGAAGCTTTGTTACAAGAACTGGAGATGTTGGATTGTAGTAACATAATTATTAAAAGTCCAAAGAGGAAGTTATCCCTCTTACATCACTTTAACTCAACCCACTAATACTAATGATCAGAAGCACCAAGTATGAGATGCAGTTACACCAGATTGTATGATACTATATCTAGAACCTATTAAATCCAACAAGGAATCCAAGTTCAAGCTGCCCATCTGGAAGAAAGTAGTTGAATCATAACTTGAACCTGTATACCATAGAAATGTAAACGTTTTTATGTTCAGATTGAGATCAGGGTCCCTACAAAGTAATGAAATTATGAATCAAACCATGATTGAACTTAAAATCTTGAAATATATCTACTTTCTGCGAATGGTCAAAACTTGAAAATATAAATAATTACTCCCACTACCCTTTATACGTATCACTCATTAGGAGAACCTGTAGTGCGGCAAGTATCAATAAAAGACATCATCGACAAAAAATAGAAGAAAACACTAAAAGACCGACTTAAAAACTCAACACTAATGAATTTCATTGCTTCACTGTGTTATCTCTTTACTACATTGTTTACTTTTAGACTATCTTCCAAAACGGATTTATGGACATTTCATAACACAGAATTGTAGAGTTGAATTTCTTTATCTTGTAGGTCATGGAATCATATCACAACTCGTTATTATAGAGATTTCTTTATTTTCTATTTAAGATTGTGGCTGCATGAGACTGTCAAATGCAGTTACGACGTCTAAGAATAGCACAAATTCTGTTGCTGCCAAATAATTAATTACCAAAGCAAACATTTTATCTGTCCTACAACATTGTTAATGATTTAATGACCACTGTAGTCTTCACAAAAAGTGAATCAGATAAAGGAATCAAGTTTATTGTATTACATTATTATGTAAACCAGTGGAATGATTACACTATTTATTGTATTGGGAGTCATGTAGTTCTGAATAAATGAATGCATGGATGTTTTACATGTAACGATGGACGATGGTCATAGCCAAGGTAAGGAGGTGACGTAAAAAGTTTAACCATTGTTAATAGCTTATCGATTTTATGTATGTACTAAATTTCTTATCAGTACACATAAAGCATATTATCTATCAGCATTTATTTAAATGTAACAGTAACACCTATGTGGATATACACACACACGCACCTTGAAGCTTCTGCCCCGGTTTATTATAAATGTTTCGGAAAGTTTAATCCTGAGTCCGCTTATTTTATTTTCTGCTTTGCTAAGCTGTTGAATACTATAATTAACGGATTATTGCACCACTATGGTTACAGTCATTCGAATTCTTAAATTCATCTCACAAACAGCATGGTGTTTTGAAATACCTTTCAAAACACGTTTAACTTGACAGTTACTATAAGAAAACCGAATGCATAAACTGTCAGCTTCTTTTACGTGTATGTATCTATATATTCACTATTGTGATATATGTATACTTTGTTTGTATATTTGTATATTGACTTCAGTATTCCTGGTCACTGTATCTTTATACCATTCATGTTGTTTCGAACTGCATAAAAATGGCGTTTGAATACAACGAACCGGTCAGATGACAGTAACGAGACAATACAAAAAGCCGAGGAAAGGAGTAATTCACAAAACTACTGTGTTCGATGAAATAAATAGCATCACTTACTAGTTACTTGCCCTCTTGATGATTGTACACAATTTGAGCGATTACGGCACATGAGAAAGCTGGCAACATAGTGCCAATGTTTGCATGTTTTATTTCTATGTGATAGTATTAAATATCAAATTAACTATTTTCTGTGTATAATCACTGAACTGTTGTCAGAACATTCGACGTTGTTAAGTTGTTGCATTTATATACACATTGAACACATTGATCGATTTGACGTGTATCAGTTTTTAACTCCCGCCTTTTAAGTTTACTGACCCGGTGTTATGGTTTGGACGTTTAGAAAATTACTTTGCGTTAAACAATATAACATCGCGAAAACAAATGTTTGATTGTGCTAGTACTAGTATCCCAGAAAAGGTAATAGATCAGATGTACAAAATACTACTTTCACTTTCCAATGATGCTCCTCATGATCACTTGAAACAAGCGGTAATTAAAGTAATATCACTTTCAGGTTAAATAACTATCCAACAATTGTTTAACAACGTGCAGTTGGGTGACAGAACCTCGTTGCAGCTAAAAACCATATGTTTACGATGTTAGTTGACAGAAATGTTGATAAAAGATTATTTTACCAACTATGGCTTCTCAAACTACCACCGAGCATACAACAAATATTAGCTATCGGGGATAGTACTGTCTGCATGGATGAGCTCACGAAGATAGCAAATCGTATATATATGAACGCAATTATTGCCAGCCAGTGGCGAATATTGACAGACTGCCTATGATAGAAAGATGTGACATAATGGAAAGGAAAATCGATGCACTATGTAAGGAGATACACTCCATGTGGGTTAATCGACACTTAGAATAGTTATAGTACTTGTAGCAACATAGGTTGATTAGTTATGAGTTGACTTCAAACCTTAAGCATACGTTAAAACAATAAGGCTTAAGTATTCATTTACTTCCTTATTCTGCATAGGGATTATATTTCATTTTACTTTATATTGAATATTGTGAAGTATTGTGTGTTTGAATGACAAGTTTCGCACTCCACTGTCTACTGCCCACGATAATAAAATAGAGACTTATTCCCTAATAATCTGGTTTCGTCTGTCAGATAGAACGGGAGGTACCAAGGCGTTAAATACTTCCGATGTGAGCTCTTAGCCATGTATCTTGCTATTAAACATTTCAGATAAATTTTAGAAGGCTCTACATTTACAATTTTTACGGATGACGAACCGTTCACGAAAGCCCTAACAAAAAATCATGATAGATTTGCACCGCTCGAAATACAATTCGAAGTTATTTCACAATTTACATCTGACATTTAGTATATTAAAGGCAATAGGAATAAGGTTGCAGATGCTCTTTCCAGAGTAGTATATATCACATCAACGAAGTCTGCTATATTTTTGCATGTATTGACAGATTCAATCGTTGATCACTGGCTACCGAGCTGAAGGAAATCTCTACAAAGTCGATGGCTAAAGCAGTGGTAAAAAACCGGATTTTTAATTTTGACATTTCAGTGATTATCACAACAGACAGAGAAGCTCAGTTTGAAGGTTCATTATTTCTGCAACTTACTGAGCTTCCAGGAATAAAGAGAATCCATACCACATCTTATCATCCGATGTCTAATAATATTGTGGAACGCTCATATCACTAGCTAAAAATATACTCTCACAGCTACCATGACTTACAACGACTAGGCAACTAGACTCCTTATTGTCCTGCTAAGTATCCAAATGACCTTAAAGCAAGATACTGGTTTTTCTGCATCAGAGTTGGTCTATGGAACTACTTTGAGATTGCTGGGAGAAATCATTCCAATTACTAAAGTTTCAAGTAATCAAAACAAATACATGCATCGTCTTAGTGATATGAAAGAGTTAAAATTGTCTGTACACAGGAAACAACAAAACCAGAATATATACCAAAGTACACACAGGTTTCCGTCATACGGAACGGATCAAAGAAATCTCTAAAACCTGCCTATGATGGCCCTTATGAGGTTTTAAGAAAAATGGATAAAGATATTATCATTGACAAGCATTGGAAACCAGACTCTGTCAGCAACAACAGAGTTAAGTCAGTAAGCCAGGAATTTTGACGATGATATTACCAATCCAGGTAATTCACCTGTTTCGCAACCTGACATACCGTCCAACCTTCAAACTTTACAATGGCCAGAAATGCCACAAAAATCAACTATAGCTACTCCCCGTATTACAAGGTCGGGTAGACATTTGGATTGGCTTTAACACCTTGTTGATTTTATTATTTGTCAAATCACTTTTTTCCTTATTCTACTATATATATTACGCATATAATTCTGCACTCTATATTGACCTATACTCAAGTGTTATATTCTTGAGAAATACGTAGTAATATACATATTTCAAATACAAACAGATGCATCTTTTGCATGCACTAATTTTTTCATCACATAGCTACATCTTTCCTTATTCTTTAATTTCATCTCTATAAACATGATTTATCATATTCAGACTAAATCGTGTTTTGTATATCTGTTTTTATGGCTATGCACGTTTGTCAATTTACTTATAAACCAGTATATGTAGTACTGTTACTGTTTACTGAGTGTAAGTTTTGTTTATATTCTACCATTTTTATTATCATTATTATTTGTCATAGGGTTGTGCTGTAATTGTTATCATAATTAATTTATATACCAATGATAATTTGTTTTGCATCTTTCATATGCTCGTTCTTTTCACAGTAATTTCTCGCACACTTCATAATTCTACTCTATCCAATTGCTTATGCCCAAAAAACATACGTTTACCTCTACCATAAAGTAGCACATTAAGGCTACTAAACCAGAGTAAGGCCGGAAACTGCTACAATATGGCCGCTATTAGGCCATAACCAACAACGGTTGGCTCCTTCATGCTAAAACGTCACGACCTTCTGCGGATAAGCTTGATATTGAGAGACAAGAATTTAAACACATGATGAAATTAGGTGTTATATTGTAGGGTAACTTAAAAGTATTAATTTTTGTACAAGTTTACTAGCAGTATGATTCTACTAATTTTTATAAGTATGTTTCTTGATACACACTTATAACAATATTTATTAAAACGTAAAGACAAAAACTCTCTAATCTTGATTTTTGTTTGCCGCTCTGTACACCTGTTATTATGCTTTTCTGCCGTCTGTCAAATACATAAGATCACTATACTAAGGTGCCTTGTGTCTTAATAAAGGATCAATGCCTCCACCCTATCATGGCGCTCACAGTGACATATACTCAACTGATCTGCTGCTTCTGATATTTTTGCCTCCAGTTAAACCTACATAGTTTGATTTCGCTAAGGGATACCACATCCACTGTTATTTGAATGTAACGTGACCTATGGTATGTCACCCTCTGATTACAAGTCGCAGGTATTGTTAAGTAAACTAGGTTAATACACACTTTCTTCCGTTTGATGTTTTAACGATAACTGATAGCATCATAAATTTCATATTTTGGTTTTGATTATTTAAATTTACATATTTTGCATAAGGATTCAGTGCTCGCCACCATATCATCGTATTTTACTGTTTGAGTTTCATCTCCGTTCATAATGTCCAAGAAATATCTCTGTTGAGGTCAATTTGGTTAACTGAAACGTAGTTAGTGTATGGTTCAAATGTCACTCTGAAACTGATTTAATTTACTAGTCTAAGAAATGATAGATTTAACAGTCGTAAAGATGATGGACGAAATATGGCATATGATTAGAAATACTCTTCTTCAGTCATCAATAGCCATAACCCTCTTCCTCATCGTCTTAAAAAACCTGCGTCCCATTACTTGCTAAATTTCAACACCTGCAAAATCATCAGGAGTAAGTACGGGGCCTATAATTTACGGTGACTCTCCAGCGAACTAGATACCTTAAAAGATCTCACGCAACAAATGTTCTTCAAAATCAAACGAGATAGGCAAAACTACCAGACGGCCCTTGAGAGGCCTGTCGAATGCAATAGTAAACTTTTGTTGTAGCAACGTATGGAGAAAGAGCGATCGTGACATTAGTTTGTTAGACAGGAAGTCAGTGATGACACGCACTTCTCATTCTGAGGTTGCTGACCTACTATCAATTGAGTTTGATCCACATAAATGCCAATCAGTGCAAAATGCTAGAAGTGAACATTCTGGATACATTATTTGCGTACATATTTATTGAGTTAAGTATTACTCCTTCTACCTAAGAAAAGACCTGGGTGTAACCCTCGTTGATACTCTCTAGCGGTTAGTTACGTTCCGTTATATTTAACAGAAGAAACAATAATAGGTCTTTATTTCGTATCGTAGGCAGGAGATAGTGAAGCGGGAGGCTAATCACTCAAACACAATGCCTCTCAACATTCAAAATAAGATAATAGGTAATGTAACCCCTTTAAAGAATAAGGAAGTAAATGAATACTTAACCTTTATTGTTTTAGTGTATACATAAGTTATGAAGTCAACTCTTAACTAGTCAACCTAAGTTTCTACATTAGCTTCCTCCTAGAATCGACTTCCATAAGAACGTCGGTTTGATCAACTTAACTAATAGAATTATCGTAGTTCTGTCACTGTAGCTCAGTAGATAATTACTAGCACATCCAGAACCGGACATTAGATCAACAGTAAACAGTTTGTTAGTATAAGACGATACTACGTGGATTATATTTACTTTTAGGACTTGTTATCTAATCTTGTAGCGTTTATATTCTCCCACATATGATAATTGGATACCTGAACTTAACCTCCTATTGGTGACCAGAGCTTAGAAAATAACAGAGAGTATGAATATGAAGCAAGAATATCTGAGGAAAAACCGCGAGCGGGCTACCCAATATCACGTTGGTGAGGTACGATTTTCCCATGCTCTATCCGGTTATTAGGTGTTTACTCAATGCCTCTTGAGTCGCCCTCAAGTCAAAATAAAATAAAGAATCTACTTCAAAAAATATTGTTGAAATTCCATCACTTCTCCACTGTTTGTATAAAAGTTAAGATACAAAAATAAAAACGTGCAATTATAATTGATAAGTCTTCGTTTCTACGTAAGTGTTCGGTTTACAGATTTGTTCGGAACCTGGAAAAAAATGGACATGGTGCAAATATCTGTGCATGCAAATGCATTAACGAAAAAAAATGTATATCAAATTAATTGAAAAAAATATATAAGTGCCAGGAATCAGACTGAATAGGCGACTTTGAACATGTAACAACCGCCTTTTATGACTGCATTTGTAACGGTGGGTACTGATAGTAACCGTTAAGATGAAAAATTGTAGCAAATAGTTAGAAAAAAAAGAATTACTGAAAACATAAGAGTGCTTAGGCTTATTAGGTTAGGGATATAATCTGCGTTTTACAGATTACTCACTTGATGTGTGGTAGGCATACAAGTCATAGTGAAGTTGTATCTTCTAAAGTCAACTAATAAATAAGTAGATTCCAATCTTACAAGTATGTTAGTTTTATTAGTTATGAGTGTCGGTAACAATCGACCAACGTAAGGTATAGTGCAGTAGTTCGAATGTCGACAAGCTGAACTCAAACCATGCTATTATCCGAGAGAGCATAGGTTTTAGCTAAGGAAAGAATTACTCCTTACCCATGTCTAGGATAATAGTATGGATTTATAATAATTGTTTGTATGAAGTTAACTGTGGGGAAATCGCACCATTAAATGATAATCTCGAGTTAAATTATCAACCCGGTTTGTTGATAATTCTATTAATTTTATCAATCATAATACGTGCTTGCCTAGTCACGACAATGCATTATAATGATATCCCGAAACTATTATGAATAACTAATCGTAGTATTGGTTTACGATAAGCTAAGGAAAAAAATGCGTCAGATTTTCAAAAATACATATACATATATTTGTGATTCACGGATAGTAGATGCATTTAGTCTTTAACCAATCCACGGTGCCTGATTATATTACTATTTTTTGGTCCAGAAGTAATTATTTATTAAGGATTAATTTTATTGTTAGGTTCCGGAGTTTATTTGATTAATAAGTACATGATATCTTATTGATTATATCAGTGAAGTACCACGGTACCTAAATGTTATGATGCGAGAGAATTTGGGGGGTGAGTGGGGTTGGCCGAGTGCAAATAACTGGTACCTAGTTGGTTATTGCGCGTCTGCCCTGTGCCCACTTAGTCCCAATCCGAAATAAGGAGAATGCGAGCCAATAGATCAGCCCGACAGAATCGAATCTATATTTCAAGCATCCTTTTATATATACATAAAATCAGACCACACAACAAACCAATCAGAAAATTAACATGAATACAGAACGAGGAAAATAGTGGTAGTGGATAGGAACGACTGGTACACAACTAATTAACTGTAGTCCATAATAAGAAACAGTTTAATAACAGCGACTATGCTAAACGGGAGGATAGGGCAAGCGGAGCGTAAAAATGGTAGAAACAAAATGTTTACATTACAGAAAGTTCGAATAAATGAAACAGTGTTCGCAACCACAGTTCTGAAAGTTTGTTACACTTCTTTGTGGTCCGGAATAACACTAAATACTGCTGACTTTATGATTAATGTTAAGCATCTTTTAAGGCGACTGCTATGATCGCCCAATTTATAAGAGTATATATGCCCAGGACTGATTGTTAAGATAGGTTACGTGACAAATCCAGGGTTTGGGAAAAAAATTATTCATAAATTCAAATAGCATAGAGAAAATTCAACGTATGTGTAAGTTAATTAGTCGTGTAAGTCCATATAAATTATTAAAAAAAAGAGAAAATATACCAACAAAATCTAAAATTTTAGAGAGGACTTATGTTACTACATTTGAAAGAGGCTAGAGATAATATTGACGTTTAATAACTTACTGTTGTAAGCTTAATGCTATGTATATCTTGCGACAAAAACAACTAGAACTAAAGACAGTCGAATCACTATGGAATGTGATATGTTTCCTGAAAACAATACTTTTTCGTAGTAGTATGTTATCGTATCACGTTACTAAAAACACATATCTTAAGTGGAAAATGGTTTTAGTATTAGTCTTAGTAAAAATACATACATGTTAAATAATGGTGTGGAGTGTTTAGTAAATCAACTTGTGAAAACATTGAAACTCGCCTGGGTTGTTTTCGAAATTCATCGTTATTGCCAGGGATCATTGTGTAATATACAGTAAATATTGTCTTCTAATAGTAGGAAAACCTAGAAAAATGACTAGTTCCGCAGGTGAAGCTTGCTCACTACATTCACCTGAATTAAAGATTCTCTGTTCTTAAGTACCTTACATCAGTTGATAGGTTTGCGGCTTATAGTACTCAACGGATTGTGTTAAGAATTTATTGCTAAAGTAGATACGAAATATTGACTATATCGTTTATATATCAAAAGATAAAGTTCGCGTGGAAATGTGTAGAATAATACTTAGGACTACTACTGTTTATTATTAATACTATTTCGACAACGTTCTGTCGATATAGGGCAACAAGAAAAATACTGTTTTTTTATCTAATTTTTTTTAAATATTTACAAATTTGAGATTTCAGAAAATACGTGATTATCTTTTAGACTGAATTAAAACGGTGGGCATTCCTGCCTGGATAATCGGTTGTGCCCATTTAACGCTTATACCCACTTTTACAGCCTTGACGTTCTCACTCTTTAATTCCGTGGTTGTTTGGTCGAGCAAGCGATCTAACAAAACGTATAGGGGTTCATTATCTAGATAAACCGGTTCTAAACTATCGATACTTACTGAGTCAATATTTTTTTTGTTTATGAATCACAAAATATTTAGGTTTGCTTAAAATAAGCTTAAATGGACCTTCGAAAGGAGGGCTAAGTGGTGCTTATATTTTTGGCTCTAAAACATGAAAGCTGTTTCAGTTTGAGACTAGAGCTTTTAGTTGACAGTAGGTTTTGTAATTCTAGGTCATTTTCCTGGCTGTCTCTCAAAGTCTCGAAATTTATTGTTGACTGTTGTATTATTACTTACTTACTTACTTACGCCTGTTACCCCTCTCGGAGGAGCATAGGCCACTCACCAGTCTTCTCCATTCAACTCTGTCCTGAGCAATCCTTTCCAGCTGTCTCCAGTTACTGTTCATCCTTCTAATGTCTGCTTCCAGTTCTCGACGCAGGGTGTTCTTTGGCCTTCCTCTTTTCCGTTTTCCAACAGGATTCCAAGTTAGTGCTTGTCTCGTGATACAGTCTGATGATTTCCGCAGTGTATGTCCTATCCATTTCCAACGTCGTTTCCTGATTTCCTCTTCAGCTGGAAGCTGATTTGTTCTTTTCCAAAGTAGGCTGTTGTTGATGGTTTTCGGCCAACAGACATTCAATATTCTACGTAGGCAGTTGTTGATAAATACCTGTACTCTCCTGAGGATGTTTGCAGTAGTTCTCCACGTTTCAGCTCCATACAGAAGAACTGACTTGACGTTCGAGTTGAAGAGTCTAACTTTGAGATTGGTAGACAGTTGTTTGGAGTCCCATACATTTTTCAACTGTAGGAATGCTGCCCTGGCTTTGCCGATCCTTGCCCTTACATCTGCATCGGATCCTCCTTGTTCATCGATGATGCTCCCCAGGAATGTAAAGGTATCCACTTCTTCCAGAGTTTCACCATCCAGTTCAATTAGGTCCGTGCTCTCGGTGTTGAATTTGAGGATCTTGCTCTTTCCCTTATGTATGTTCAGGCCTATCGATGCTGAGGTTGCTGCTACTTTGGTTGTCTTCACTTGCATTTGCTGTTGTGTATGGGATAGGAGTGCTAGATCATCCGCGAAGTCCAGATCATCAAGTTGCATCCTACTTGTCCATTGAATCCCGTGCTTCTCCTCAGATGTAGAGGTTTTCATGATCCAATCGACCGCTAGGAGGAAGAGGAAGGGCGAGAGCAGACAGCCTTGTCTGACACCGGTTCTTACTGAGAATGCATTTGTCAGCTGTCCTCCATGCACAATTTTGCACTGTAGTCCGTCGTAAGAATTCTGGATGATGTTGACGAGTTTCTGTGGTATACCGTAGTGTCGAAGAAGTTTCCATAGTAATCTCCTGTCTACGCTGTCAAACGCCTTCTCATAGTCGATGAAGTTGATGTACAATGACGAGTTCCATTCAATTGATTGTTCAACGATGATGCGTAGTGTTGCAATTTGGTCTGTGCATGACCGATCTTTACGGAAACCAGCCTGTTGATCTCGAAGTTGAGCATCCACTGAATCTTTCATTCTGTTCAACAACACTCTGTTGAAGACTTTCCCTGGCACTGACAATAGTGTGATTCCTCTGTAGTTCTCGCATTTGCTCAAATCTCCTTTCTTTGGTATCTTGATAAGGTATCCTTCTTTCCAGTCTGCCGGCACCTGTTCTTCCTCCCAGATCCTCTTGAATAAAACGTGGAGCATCCTCGCCGTTATGTCTATATTTGACTTGAGTGCTTCGGCTGGTATATTGTCAGGTCCTGCTGCTGTCCCACTTTTGATCTGTCTGATAGCTATCTTGATTTCTTCCATCGTTGGTGGATTGACATCAATCGGGAGGTCTGTAGATGCTGCTTCGATGTGTGGTGGGTTTGGTGGAGCTGGTCTATTCAAGAGTTCCTCGAAATGTTCTACCCATCTGTCTCTTTGTTCTTGAATCTCGGTGATTAGCTTGCCTCCTTTGTTCCTGACCGGTCGCTCTGGTTTACTATATTTCCCTGCCACCTTCTTCGTTGTGTCGTATAGCTGTTTCATATTTCCTTCTCTTGCAGCCTTTTCCGCTGTTGTTGCAAGGCCTTCGATATACTTCCGTTTGTCGGCTCGAATACTCTTCTTTACTTGTTTATTTGCTTCTGTGTATTCATTTTGTGCCTTGATTTTTTTCTGCTCTAGTTCGGCTGTTGTTGATTTCTGCCTTCTTGTTCCTCTTTTGTTGAATTTTGCTCAGGGTCTCTGTGGAAATCCATTCCTTATGATGGTATTATATTCATTTCTAATCGAGATAATGCGTCTGCCGCCTGGTTGTCTTGACCTTTTACGTGACGCATATCACTAGTGAACTGTGATATGTAGTCGAGGTGTCTGACTTTTGGAGGTGAGTATTTATCGACTTTCGCTTTTAATGCATTTGTTAACGGTTTATGATCCGTATAAACTGTGAATTCCCTGCCTTTGAGCATGTGTCGGAAATGCTTGATGGTTAGGTAGATTGCGAGGAGTTCTCGACCTCGTCTCTGCTGGAGCGAGTTTCTTTGAGAATAATGCGATCGGTTTCAGGGCATTTTTAACTAGTTGGTTAAGAGTAGCGCCTACGGCTTTGTCCGAAGCATCTACCATCAAAGCAAATGAGCAATGAGAATTTGCATAAGTTAATGTAGCTGTTTGAGAAAGTTCATCCTATAATTGGTTAATAGCTTCGACAACATCAGAGGTTAGCTTGCATTCCTTCGGTTTTCCTTTGATCGTATCCGTCAATGGTTGCATTAGTTGTGCACAACTGGGTATGAAACTGCAATAAAAGTTTATTAAACCTAGAAAACTTTGAAGTTGTGTTAGAGTGCTTGGTATAGGGTAATGTTTAATAGTGCCTACCTCTTGTTTGATTGGTGCGATTCCTTCAGGGCTTATGGTATGCCCAAGGAATTCTAGTGTTTTTACACCGAAAATACACTTCTTTGATGAATTCTCATGCTATTTTGATTTAGCCGTCCCAACATTGCTCTCACATGTTGTTCATGTGATTTCAAGTCCGGGCTGGAAATCAGTAAATCACATATTTACTCCTGTGCAAATCATATATCTCGAAGTAGGTCACCCATAAACTTTTGGAATATTTGTGCCGCGTTCTATAGGCCGAATGGCATGCGTATAAACTCAAATAATTCAAAAGGTGTTGTGATAGCTGTCTTTGGAATATCTCCCTCAGCTACAAGAATATTGTGATATGCCCTGACTAAGTCGATTTTAGTAAATACCTTCATATCATGCAAACCATTAGTAAAGTCTTGGATATGTGGAATCGAGTACCTGTCTAGTACCGTTTGATGGTTAAGGGCTCTGTAATTCCCGTATGGTCTCCAATCTCCTTTATTTTTCTTTAGAACCATATGCAAAGGACAAATCGGCGAACTGATTATACATAACTTAAGTGAATGTATGGTTACGGAAATGTGGAAGCTGATTCACGTTACTCTAATCTTCAAAGAGGCCGACACAATAACTCTGCTGGGTTATAGACCAGTGATTCTCCATTCAGTACAGTTCAAGATTATGAAACACATTCCTACCGTTTGGAGTAGCTCATTCAAATCATACTGAAACCTTCAAAAAAGCTCGATTTATTCCTAAAGACTAATAGCAAACTCCTTTACTTACTTGCTAATACTACTTTAACCATAACATCTTTTTATATACCTGGGTTAGTACATGGTGCAATCGGTGATTAAATGCTACTAAACACGGTAGCCTGCCAAGCGAAAGCTTTTCCTATTACGTGCACAACTGATTGAAACTATTGAAGGTTTGAATGTTGAATTGTTGAAGTGACTTTGTGCGTCAGTTTGGAACTCTGGGTTACATATTCCAATTTATGCAGTGGGAATGGGGGATGATCCGCTGGTCCTAGTTTTTAAAGCCTTAGACACTGAAAATAAGGGTTATATAACTGTGGAACAATTCGTATCGACTTTTAGGGAGTTTTACAATAACAGTGGAGGCGATGGAGAACGGCGGTCGTCGCTTTCGACAAACGTAATCTTAGTCTTATAACTGATCAAAGTGTATTCAGGACATCACAAAGGTTGTGCAAACTCTAGATCCAGAAAACGATGGGATTATACATTTCGAAGATTTCAAAAAGGCTTTTGAAGGAAACATCGTTCGTAAGTTTTATTTTATATCAATAACAAAATTAGTGGATGAAGACAATAATTCAAAGCATTCAAATGCTTTATCCAGAAATTTGGATGGCCAAAATTCATCTGTAAGGTCTAGCTTCCTTTCGGATGGTTTGGAAAACAAGGTGTGTTTTGCTTTTACATTTTATTCACGTGATTTGATTGTGCTTGTATAGGTTTTGTGTGTAACGTTTTCGCATAAATAGCTTATGAGTGATATCTAAATTAAGTCCATAAAATTATTAAACTTAGCTGCCACCTAAAAGTTGTATAATCATTTTCTGTGCCTAATAGGTTGTTTTATTCAACGAAACAGTATTATGGAATTATCATTGCGTTTTTTGTACTTATCCGTTAATTAGAAAACAAGCATTCTGATTGCTTAAGACATGAGCCCTTCATTTTCATGTTGAAATATACCAGTCACTATTTCCACAGTTGGTTAGATTTTCAATAACCAATCGGAATAATTTTAATTGAATGATTTGTTCAGACTGGAATAGCTGAATCACTATGCCATTGTTCAACAAATCAATAAGATGCAATAGTGTAAGGGCTCAATAATACTTGTTTAAGTCAGATTTGTTAAATTAATTCAAATGCCGAGATGTGCGCTCATATCACGAAGTTATTACAGTACTAGAAGTCTTAATGTTCCTAACATTTTACTGTTTTATTGGGTTTTGTAACTGATACTAGTTTACTATTACGGCAGATTGTAGTTATTTCTAGACCTTTTTGTTATTTGATTCTCTGAACTATGATGGACTAGTAGATGTTATGCATAATTATGTTTTAAATTTTTGCCTGTTCTACTTTTGTACAATAAAATAAGGATAGTTACAATCTCGAGCAACAATAACAGCCTGCTGCTAGTTTCAGTCATAAGGAGGGAGGTCTGGCAAGATTTCCTGATGATACTTACAAGTTTTGTGTGAAAACAAATTCACAGTTAACGGAGCAGGTGCCTGTAGTTCAATGACTTAGAACTTTATTTTTAAGCTTAACACGCTTTTGAATGGTTATAATGTTTACAGGGGTTCTACAGTTTTACATATTTATGTATATATGCTAATAGAACAAGACCAGCACGACAGTAAATACTTCATGGTAAAGCGAAATCGTGGCTTAGTGGTTAGGATGTTTGACCACCAAGGCGCAGAAAGCGCTTCACTTCGGTTTGAACAGCCAGACGTCACTAATCCTCAAATACAGTGTGACTCTAATCCAAGTACATAAATCTGTAAGTGGCAAATGAGTTATATCATCAGATGGTGATTATATCTTTACAAATATGTTTGGGATAATTATTCACTATTTTGACATAAAATTGTGGATTGGTTGAGCTTAAACCTGGTGTTTATGCCAAGTATCAGAATCCGTTTTGTGAATATCGGGGAAGTCACAATACTCTACTGTGAAATCTTACTTGTTTATTGTGATATATACAAACAGTTACTTTAATCAGTGTTAAGTTTAAAATTCAGTTCTGTTAGTTATGCTTTTTTCTGTGAAGGTATATTCTTTTCACACCTCAGGATAGCATTGTATCTATTATTAGGGAAGTGAAGTGCATTGAGATACCAAGCATTATAATGTACCTTAGATTAGATCTCTAAACAGCCCTCGAAATCATCTAGGTTTCTGACTATTTAAAAACGAAAAGACTTCAAATAATTCGTATAAAATTATGGTTCCTTGTGGCTTACATTTTGATTATCCGAACTTCTGTCACGTAATAGCGCGTCAGTTCAAGCTCTTGCAGTTTCCAATGGTGAAAGTATATGTGGTTAAACGGAAATAATGTGAATAAATGAGGAAAATTAAATGTAGAGCATCAAAGTGTTTAAAACCTATTAAAGAACTACATACTCTGCCACTGTGGAGGTTTTTTAAACTTTCATTATTTTCTGTCTCATGCTTTAATAATTCAAGACTCATGGGTCCCACATAAGCCAGTTTGATTTACATCATTAACAGTTTTATAAATACAACATAAATTTAAACATCGGATTTTTTCCAGTTAACCTTTACATTGTCAATATATTTTGGGAGGTGGTGAATCGAATATGTAAATATTTCTTTTATCTCAGGCGCTGCATATATAAAATCCTATGGTCTAACATAGACTAGAAAGTATATTAATTTGCTCAGATTTAAAGAGCTTCTCATTCATTAAAAAAATCGCATCTTTACTATGTAACCCAACTACTTTTGTCAACTTGACAGACCTACAGACATTCTAGAAATCACTCGTAGTTGGGATCCGTTTGAAATTTTCATCGTTTACTAATGTTCTGTAGTTTTCAATAGTTTTATAAAGTTATTATTCGTTGTATTACATTAGTATACTACGTTTTACTTAATTTCAGACTGATGATAGTGGTGTACATATGCATGATCCAACTTTATTCGATATTGACACTGACTCTGCCTTAAGTGCTGATGGACCACATAAGTAAGCTAATATGTTTATCTGCTTCGCTATTTATTGAACTGTCTATATGTGATTTGCGTTAACTTTTTGTAAAATGGCTTTCGAAGTGGAGGGTTGTTTTTATGCTTTTCTACCCATACCTCATATCGCACTGAGAATGTGATCTAGATACCTTTTTTCTACACAACCAATTACTTTTACTTATTAATTATTTGAGTTACAATCATATTGTTTAAATTGCTTAGAGAACATGAGTTTTGAAGAGATTCGTTAGATTTAAATTACCACTTAGTTGCACTTCAGTTTTATCATGATTACCTGCCACATAATTAGTGAACTTTTGGGTTCAAACAAATAGTAAGCTACAAATATATATAATAGTGCCTGTAAATATTTGTGAGTTGTTATGACGCAAGAAATTGGGTGGGATTGGGTGGATGGCCGAGTGCCAATTGACTGGTGCCTAGTTGATTATTGTGCGCGTCTGCTCTGTGCCCACTTAGTCCCAATCCGAAATAAGGAGAATGCGAGCCAATAGATCAGCCCGACAGAATCGAATCTATATTTCAAGCATCCTTTTATATATACATAAAATCAGACCACACAACAAACCAATCAGAAAATTAACATGAATACAGAACGAGGAAAATAGTGGTAGTGGATAGGAACGACTGGTACACAACTAATTAACTGTAGTCCATAATAAGAAACAGTTTAATAACAGCGACTATGCTAAACGGGAGGATAGGGCAAGCGGAGCGTAAAAATGGTAGAAACAAAATGTTTACATTACAGAAAGTTCGAATAAATGAAACAGTGTTCGCAACCACAGTTCTGAAAGTTTGTTACACTTCTTTGTGGTCCGACCTAACATGAGTAGGCAGTACGGTCTTTCATGGAGCAGGCCATATTTGTGAAACTTTACTTCTGTATATTTTAAATACAATCATCAATTAGATGTTGACCTTCTTATGGTTATTGCGAGCCACAGTACCACTTCTTCTACAAAAGAATGTCTAAACTAAATTTAACTGTAACTCACTAGCATCCAGAATCCATGAGATATAAAACGGGAAGCAGTTTATAATATTCAGTTTTATGGAGTTGTTTTTGAACTTTTATTCTATGCCTTTTGTTTCTACAAGTTTAAGTTAATTATTATACCTGTTGTTGTGTCCTTTAGTTCTATCCACCCACTAATATGATGTGCGATTAAGCGACTTGTCGATAAGTAGGTCAAGACCTTGACAGTGATAGGTCGAATGACTAACCTTGAGGATGATATCGCGTGAGTTCCGGGTTAGACTAAATAATTAGGGGCAGAGAGAGAGACAGAAACCATTCGTTCACCTGATTGGTTTTCTAGCGCGAGAGAGAGAAGACGAGTTGGCTGGAACACGTTTATTCACCTGCTAATACCACTCCAATGCGATAGCCATGCGATTAGTCAATTAGTGTACAAAAATGCATGAATAATATAGATGATTTACAGAACCACAACGTAGAACAAATTTACAAATACAATTATGTCCGAAACAGGGGATAAAGGTCGGGGAATGGTGTAGCAAAGGCTACGTTTAAATTACAATAACTTCGGAACAGAAAATGGTATGACGATGAGTCATACATCAAACGGAAGCTTAAGATTAGTAGAATGAACTAAGAGCAAAAATAAGTGTTAGTTTATTCACGAGCTTTGAATAAATTGAATAGAGTTCCCAAAAATAACTTCCTTTGTTTTTCTGTTCACAACACCTGTGGTGAATGTTGATTGTATAAAACTGTTAATAATCTCATTCTAAAACTCTAAGCGGTTATTTTTATGTACCTAATAAAATACATTATTTGCAGTATTACTGAAATTCCCTGCACCGCGTATATATCCTTATACCTCTCAGTATTGTTCAGAATGCATTTCACTTGAGCTTGGTGTAATTGTTGCTTTGGGACTAGTATAATATAATGCCTATTTTCACTAAATAGACCTTCCAACTCTTATGGTTTTGAGGACTGATGTGATCTTAATAATAAAAATACCTACCTACTAACGTCACATCATTTATTATAGAGACGTTTGTTTTTATGTCGAAAAGCTGTGTAACAGTTTTGTCTTTTAATAAACGGTCGTTGAATAGTTTTTTTTCGGGATAAAATAAATGTATTGCCGATGAAAAGTGATCGGTTTACTAGTAAAAATGATTACTCATACATTTACTTCTCTTAATAATCGTGAAGACAATTAGAACAAAGATTCATACAGAATAACGTTTGAGCGGCGGATGCATCTGTGGAACAGAAAGATGGGCCTACATTTGATTCCAAGAACACAACCCAAAGGATCTCCTATCGAACAGCTTAATGACATTTAATAGTTTCATTTTAAGACATCTATGCATGTATCATATGACTGATACTTTAAGATATTAAGTTATCAATAAGCAGCAGTATCCAACTCTTGAAATTCACCAAAGCCATAGACACTAAGTGCTATAACCAGGTTTCTGTATTTAAAAAGAATCAGTGGTTAATCTCTCTTTTCCGCAGTGACAGTATTTTTATTTGATCATATCATTTACATTTTTTAACCGTTTCACTTATTTCGATCGTATCATCTTTAAGTTCTTTTAATTTTTCAATTTCATTTTTAAAACTGAATGACCTCTGGTTTCTATTAACTTGTATCTAGTTTTTTTTTTAGTCAGTCAAGTAAAATCTCCAATTATAATTTTTTGGTCTTTTCTGTTATTCTGGAATTTTTGCTTACTAAATATATTTATTTGAAACAGTTGGTATACATCTCGTTAAATTTTACTTTTTTATCTTCTATTCATCATATTGGTGCTACGCACTTATTTACTTATGAATATTTTCACTTCATAAGCACTCTAGTTTTGTTTTGTAATTTTAATTTCAAAATATTACAGGTTGTAGGTAGTTGGTGAAAACCGACCAAAATACAATGGATTTTTATTATTTTTCTTAAATGTTTGTTCTTTTCCCTTTCAAATATGAATACTATTACAAAATGACACTTACTCGGCATTCGTGAGAATGGCTCATACTATGTTTAATCTATCGAATCCGAAACATAACAAACTTTGACTTAATTTATTGTAGTATAATAAATTATACTACTTTAAGACTGTATATTATTCAGTCAATGATTGGCAACGTGGAACCTGGCATACATGTCCGACGGAATCAAATTTACAAGAATATCACGACAATAGAATTCAAGAATGGATAGAGGTGCATATAAAAGAATAACATAACCTAAGGTCTAGATGAAGATAGGGTGTGGGGGTTGTGAACACACTTGCGCCACTGTGACTGATTCTGAGCCATGTCACCAAGTGTCTCTAGCGATTGATTGAGATTATCACGACCCCAACCAGGTAGTTTCCATCTACTAACATGGTTCAGATCAACAGTAAAAGACATGTTTTGATTCGGCCGCCCCTACTCTTAAAGTACATATATATGTATATGTCACTGGTCCAAAGCCAAGTACTTGAGTCTGTATTTCGTAAGTTTCATGCTTGTACATATATTGTCGATTTAATTCCAAAAAAACTTTTTCCCGTTTTTGTTTATAACTTCCCTACAGTTTCTCATCCAGGTAGTCTAAGTTCATTATTTCTAATTATTGTGTTAATTCTGTTTGTTGAATAACAATGTATACTATAGTTTAACTCAATTCACAGTTCATGATTTGACCTTTTTTTCCTATTTAAAATCAAATAATTCTAACATTGTTTGCTACATTGTCCTACAACATCTTGCAATCTAATCGTTATTATTATTGTCACCATTCTTATCATCATCACCATCATCCTCCTCTAATAACTGTCTAACACAATATATTCCCGATGATTGCTGGGTGATTTCATCAATGATTTACGTACTACCATTATTATTACTGTTTGGTCGCAATTTTAACTACACTTTATCATTAAAATCAAATTGCTTCAAAGCTGTAGTACCCGTTTACAACGGGGTGTGATAAGAAGCAGTTGGCCAAAGCATAGGTAAGTTCCAGTTTGTTTAACTTTTTACTTTTTTCTGTCTGGGAGTTATCCATGATTTGGGTCATTTTTCCGTTTATTTAGATGATGACTACTGTGTATTCAAGCATAATTTCCATAAAGGATTTCACTTAACGTTACTGTAGTTATCTGCAATTTTCTGTCATTAACATATCAGTTTAACTGAACGTGATATATTGGATAGTACAAATTAAGTCTTCGAATGAAATCTTTAATTTGATTACGTTCCATTATGTAGAACACCTCCCACTAAATAAGCGGAAAACTGACCCAAAATGTTGGATACAACAGACTAAACATCGGAAGTTTTACTTGTAACGTTAGTTAACTTCCTCGATCTTTTAACAAACACAAAGTACATGGTAAACAAACTGCTTAATCCAAATTTTGTTGTTCATTTAACAATTTATCATCTGCATTTTTTTTTAACACAAAATGAATTTAACTTCATACATTTCCCCTATTTTGGCTAATTTGTAATCTAACAAAATACATCTGAACTGTGATAGTTCAACAACTAAGCTAACTAATAATAGTTCATTTTTCTATTAGTTAATTCACAGATTAATGCCATAAAAGTGTATTTACTACATTTTTCCTCGAGGAATACTAAGTAACTATTCAAAACTCTCAGTATTAGTTGCCTTTTCCTCTACATAAAAGTAGCCTTTGTGAGATTCACACAAATTAGTGTGGCGCAAAAAATTCTTTGTTGTACCAAATAGGATTAATATTCTACTTCCCATCCATTCGATATCGATATAGCGGTTATTATTTGAAGGTCAGGAAGATGGTTTTATTGAAATCGTGTTTCTTGAACTATGTACTTTGTTCCTAAAACTTTTATTGCCTTTCTATACGAAATCATTCGTACATACTTGTAAGTGGATTGACCTTTGAAATTTCTTGATATTTGACTAACTGATAGCTTGTTCTATTAAATTAGAATTTGATTGATTACTGTCTTCAGTTGTGTTGGCGTTGTGTCCAGTCAAATTAAACATGCATATAATACCAGCACAAAAGTACGAACAATAACTAATCAGATATCAGGCCAACAGAACAAGATGTCCGTCATTTATGGTGAAATTTCACTAATTAACTTCGTTTTGACGCATATAGAGATGTTTTTCATTAAGTCAATCAAACCCTGGTGATTGTACCATCCACTTCAGGCAACTCAATTTCAGAAAAATATCCTGATACTATACTGTTCATCTAAGTAATCTAGTTGAAGCAGATAGTGATGCAGTTTGACTAGAATCTATGGTTAATGTTTAAGGGAATCCTCGAAGATATTTTTTCCCTCTATGTTGTTATGTGGTTCCATCAATTGTGACAGTAACCCAATGTCATCTCTATCTTTATTGCTAGATATAGTTTGTGTTATCTGTAAGTATAGTACAGTAGAAGAGGTTCTTTAGTAATTATATTTATTTTTAGATGCTTCCATTTTCCTTCTTTTTACACTTGACCCGTTTACGTGTTGCGTACTTACTCATTCGTTATCTGTCGAGCACCTTTCGTGTTTTTCCTGTTTTTTTTTTTTTTTTTTTTAAAAACAACCATTTTCTTTGGGAAATAGGCATGATTTGATTTGTTTGTGTCGTAATTTGTTTGAAGTTAAAGGTAAATTCGAAGATGTGAGGTTCTTCCAATACATAAACGAGTCTAACATGCCTAGATAGACTGACCAATCAATAAGCAATCAAACGTCAACTGTATAAAAGTAAGACGATTGGAAAACGTGACTACGCAAGAAAGCACTTTAAGTGAAGGTTAATAAGTATTAGAGTACGCAAAGTTTCATATCATGAACTGACTTCAGGCAACTATTGTAAATTAAAGAGTACTGAGCAGCGTGGCTCCTTGTTATCACTGATGGTTAAATCAAATACCTTCAGACTTCTCACAGAGCATATATCCTTTAAACCGCTGAGTCGGGACTCGCTCTTTTATATTTCTGATTTCAGTCAACTAGCGTCACTGGTGGGTAACTGCCTTACAGGATATGGTTGAAACTCACTTGGACCTTGAAACCGCCTTTTAAGATCAGTCATTGGTTAGCACATATTCGGTGCCGACTCAGTTGTCTAAATGGCCTGATTTCGATCCTGATTGTAGTCCCATTCTGTGACTAAACAACTACATTTATTATTATTTTTCAGTGGTTTTTTTAACTAAGGTCAGTCCGTGATATAAACTCTAAATTCAGCCATCCCCAAAACATTCATCGATTTTTTAATAGACATTACTGTACATATCAAATAAAATATTACGGATGTGTCAACTGTGTTGCATTGGATCGTCACAATAATATCGGGTTGCAAAAGGTTATAATAATAATTTTCACTGTTTTGGCAGTTTCAACAAGTCATGTATATTGATATAGTTTTGATCCAGTGGTTTGTAAATCAGTTGTCTTTTCGTCATTATGAATGTTAAAATACTATTTCCTACAGAAGATAGGTCAGTATACTCCGAGTCAACTAATTCAAGGGTAGGCAATCGTTTAACGACCATATGGCAACACGGTGTAGACTGCTAAACAGTGCTGTTGTCGTGTAACTGGCATATTACCATTTCGCCTCTGCCGAATATGACAAATTAACAAAAGTCAAACTTGTTTTCTGTATCCGTGCCGATATTTTCTCGAACACAACCCATCAAGCACTATTAAAATTCCGAATTAAGTAAATTAGTCGACACACTCAACCACTTCATTCCCTATCTTCAATTCATGTGTTGATGCAGATCATCCTTGAAGTGACATTTTGCATTTTAAGAAATAAAAACGCATCTCAAACATGCTTACTTTGTTTATCAATTTAATTTAATGATAGATTTTATCACAAAGTGTATAATTCCTCAAAGTTAAACAACCACTTAGAAAGTTAGACAAATGTTTGAATATAGATTCGACGTTGTTGGTCGGTTGCTGTTAGTTACTTTTCAGTTTCATACATACTTTCCAGTTTTCAGTTCGTTTTACCAAACATTGGATTTTTGTCATTCAGTATACCTGCACTGTGTTAAACAGTTGTTTCTTTCTTAACAGTAGCTAGTTCATTTGTGAATCAGTCAATCTTATTTATCAAAATATCACTGCGTGTATGTATGTGTTGTGATGCGTTGTGGTGATATGATTCCTTGGCGTCATTTAATATTTGCATTTTCGATTTCACAATATATTTGTTATATAGAGAGTAATCATTGCTTACTTTTATTGTTGTGGTTTGTGTCGTATGATTGTGCTTTAAACAGTTTCACTTGTCTCTAAAAGTACTCTGAAATTAATTGTGTTGTTTTATTTATGCGTTTTAATATCTTCATTATCAAGTGACTTTTATCATAAAAGATTACACATTATTTGCTGCTGACTAGAGAAATGTATTGAATAGTGAACTCCGATTACTCAGATGTGTTATTCTCATTCCACCAATTACTGTTAGAAATTGGATGGTGGCGTTTACTCTCCTTTCCTCGTAGTTTCGTTGTTTGTTTCGTCTTCAATCTATATAGGCTAATGAATTGATTACTTTTGGTCGCATTACCATTCATTTTGTGATTGAATGTTAAAAATGTCAGCCTAAAGATTTTATTTATAGCCATATCATTCTAAAAATTTTGTTTTTTACTTGGATTGTTAAACTATAAATAGTCTCAGACAACTCCGAACGCTTAAAATGAAAACATCATTGAAGATTGCACTAACATAATGCATTCATCGACTAAATGAGTGCTAAAGCTCTGCTCTACTTACTTCAATTTAGGTCTGTAGCCCAAACTGGGTTCTGGAATCCATAATTATATTTATTCTGGTTTTTTATAGCCGACACCAGTGTATATAAAACAAATTTCGTATGCCTTCCGATCCCTAAATCTTGAATTTCAGTTTCCCTTTAAATCTACCTTTTCATTTACTCTTATCGTTACTTATTTTCGATATTTTGTCGTCCTTATTATGGTTGCTTCTACGATTATTTTGATTCTTTTGATATTCCTCTTGTTAATTTAACTTCATTGTACTGATGTAATGCGACAACTTGAGCGATCACATAATTGTGCTTGTGATTGTGTTTGATTCCTATCACTGTGTTGCTTATTCGATCCACATTAAACTACTGTTTCATATTAGTATAGAGCTTTTCGGAAGTACCCACTTATTTCTGTACTAGGGATTAAGCCCATGGTATTTATAACTCGTAGTGAACGCTTATCCCATAGACACTGAGTTGGCGTCTATATGTTGACACTCCTCACTCCAATCGATACACCATATCAACCATCGGCTACAAGATCTGGCCTGTCTTATGCTCTGATGGTGTTCTCGTGACTTTCGGGTTGCCTGATCTGCCAAGGGTGATGGGATAGTACATAGCGCGATTGTTATGTGCAAGGTTCAAAGAGGGTTGCATGCTATGTATGCATATACCTCGCCCCGTTTATTTTCACCACCGTCTACCTTGACGAGCATTGTTGTCTTTTGTGGAAGTAGGCTGGAAGAAAGCTAGGGGTAGCCAAACGAAAACATGGCACCAATCCATGAAGTCATTGATAATTGGGCTGAGCCATGTTACTAGATGCAGACTACCTGATTGCGGCCCACGTGATGATCGTAACAAATTCTAGTTTTTGAGCTTCTCATAATTTTCTCTTTACTGAATCACTTTTTATTTCAAGTCTCATCTCTGATCTCTATACCTTTCCGTTAGTACTTACTCTGTTACTACCTCCCCTACTCTGGGATTTGGTCCGACAATTTAATCTCTATCTGCTTATTGAGGCATGGCAACTTGAAGTGATGTACGCATGTACCAAGTTCTACGTTGTAACTGACTGTTGACTGACAAGCTCAAAAATCTAGAAGCTAGATGTCCTCGTTCAGTCTTAAGGTCTCTGGTTTTACTCTTGGTGGAAGCATGAATACGTGGTTTTACCGAAGAATCCCATAACCGAGCAAAAAATTTATCCAGTACTTTGGGGTTTTCAGTGCCTGCGTAATGCAGTTTAATTCGTTATATAATTTCCAAATCAATATTTTCCGTACCATAATGGAACTCCTTGTTTATATTTTTCATTCCTTTTATGTTTTTCCCATGTTCTGTTAATGCAGTGCTTATATCAAATATCATGTCCTTCTTGCGTCATTATAATTATATATATATATATATATATATATATATATATATATATATCGTTTTTCTCATGTGAAGCATACTTTTTCGCTGTATAAGCATAATCATTATATTTGAGTGTTTATATGTTTATATGCACATATACTGATGCTGGTCATCTGTTCTATCATTATTATTGTTATTATAGGCTTTGTCGGTAATTATCTACTAATATTTGCTAATTTAAGATGAATCTTATGATTGTTATTATTGTTACTGCTAGCTATATAAATGCAAAGATATAAGTTTTCTATGCATAGATCAGTGGTGACGATCACACACTACGGAAACGCGTAACCCAGAATCAAATTTTACACGTTGCGTCATCATTTCTGTGAAGATTACTGGTATGGTTTACTGAAGAATGCTGAATAACAAGAAGCCTGCACTAAGTTAGACTTTTTACCATATACCTCTGATCATGTAACATTTGAGTTTTCTTGTCGTAGATACTAAAGACTTCATTTGATCAGTCTGATAACATATTAACATTCTTTTTGTATTGATACTGTAGTACATGCAAGTACTTCAGATTAATGAATTCCAAATCAGGCGAAATACACTCCCTAGATTTCACTAGTAATTACTAAATGGATTGTAAACAAAATTTTTACTCTTTCCATCAGTTCATTTGGCCCTACACCACCTAGACAACTTTTCTATTCTAAGCATACTGTATTAATATGCATTTAGTATATCATGTTCAATTGCCAACGTTCTAGCTCATATTGATATCTTTGACATCTCACCCATAATGCTATTTAATTTGATCAGCAGTAAATAGACTAGACAAATATGACATCAATTGCTACACACAGATCAACTAATAAATTACTCAGTCCTTCAGGAGAACATTTAAGGTTTAAATAAGTGAATGATGGCTTATTAAACTGTGAAACTTGTTACTATGATTCCAAATTACATAAGTTAGAATATCAATTCCTTTAATATTCGAGGTTCACTTTTCTGAAGAGCGTTAAATGGCGAAACACCCTAGGTCATATGAAACTTTCTGCCTACTACCCCCAACCACTTAACATCAAAATGGACACAAATGATTTCGTCGTATATAAATTAACTTTACGATGTTGCACAGTACTTATCAATTTTCCACGTCATATTTGTGTATCATATTACTTGTTTTTAACATAAACAATTATGAAGAATATCAAACTGATCTGCAGAGATCAACTGACTGTCCTTTTTTTGTCTAACACCTACTGTTTATCACTAAGTCATTAACTTAGGATCAGGTACTAATGTCTGTTGGTGTGTATTGCTGTACTTCACATCAGTACTTCTAGCGAAGAAGAGACAGGTTAGTAAATACTAATATCAACTACAATGAAAAAGTCAGTCAGTCGTAATCAACGTAGTTTGGTACTAATATACTTAGGCCGAATTTTCTGTACTACATCAGCATGATGAGGTGAAATTGGTAAGATGAATAGTTAAGGTATTCGAAGGGATCACATTAGTAATGTTATTGAGAAAGACTTAACATTGTGGAATATAGTGAATGATCATGAGTGGATGCATTTGCACCAAATCGACTAATTCTAAGCCATGTCGTCCAATGTTTTTCTAACAATAGTACAATAGAAGTAAATTTATCAAAGAATGAAAAGATAGGAATTCATACTTAAATTAAGATATAACTTAGTATTCGGAATGAATGCAACTATAACACTGATCTGTATTTCTTCCGATGTCCTTAACCATTTAATTTTACATGTTCTCTGGTGACTGCTAATATTTTACGCAGCACTTTCTTAGTGTTTTATTTATCGTTGGTTTTCATTTAATTCAAATTGACAACCTTTCTTACTACTAACCAAAGTTTTTACTGCGCATTCTCATTCACTTGTCTATTTTTAAAGGTGCACCTAACCTATTGGGTGCCATGACAATGTTATCGTGACCTTCGGGTGCTATTTTATGTCCTAGATTGATATACAGTTGTATTCTATATGCATGTGTTTCACTCCACTGTCGTTCACTGTACCGATGGCTTAGTTATAAGTACATTCGATGTTCAAACCCTAGGAGTTTGAATTTTGTCCCACTTCCATTTGAATACTCATGCATTACCTCTGACCCTCACATTTCAAAGTATAACGCGAAGCCACTTATATAGATCTGTGCGCGGTAAATGAGTTATAAGTAACGTTATAATTCGAATAAGAGTAGATCAATGCTAATTTCAGTAAATTATCTATCAGTTTATAAGAAAAATGAAGGTTAGATATATTCCTTACTGTAAATGAATAAAATATATAGAAAGAGTGACCTCAGATTATCAAACCTGTATATTTAAATCAATTAATGCTGTGAATTCACCTACTTTTGGCTTGAAAATGAAACATAAGACAATGTTGTTACTATTTACCATTTCTTTTATAATTGATTGTCTCTCCTCTTAATGTTGTTTTAGTTAAAGGGTGTGGCTAACTAACCTGATGCAAATTCTTTTCAGATGTATTCTATGTTAGTAAAATTTTACTAAATCTCTTCTATTTACCATGATTGCAATTTATGCATTGTATATTATTACTGCTTCTTTTAGTATTTATATTAAAAGTTATATGGATATGCGATACGAGTTTGATATCGCTAATTGATCTAGATTAAATAACTACTGAAAACCATGAAGCACAGGGTATCTATTTTACCCTAATATGAGAATTTTCGGTAGCAGTAGGCATTTCTGTCTCCACTTGAGGTTGAAGTAAAACACATTCAGGCGAACGCTTGACCTTTCACCTGCTGAGCTACCATCTAGTAGTTAACGTTTCTAACTTCAGATGGTGTTTTATACACTTAGCAACCTGACGCCTCATATGTTTGGACTCCAATGGTCAGTCCTTCTCATTAGAGTTCGGAAAATACCTCCTAAAGTTTATCACTAGTGAGCTCATGTTGACTCAATTTGAAAGCTGTGAATATTGTTGAATTCGATATTACAAGCTTACCTAGATTAGATAAACATTGAAAACTTGGGTTCACACTTTTGAAGAGTCTCATACTAGCATAAAACAGCTGTCCAATGTTTCCTGATTTTTAGCGGTTGTTGAATCCAGGTGAATTTGTAATTTAAAATTCAACAATCTCCACGACACTCAATGAAAATATCAAATCATTGAAGATTGATCGACAGTATATTTTATGCTCAATGTTTTACTATGTTTATGTATTATTCTGCTAACAAGTGACATAATTTATTCAATAAACATTTTAATAACCATCATAGAGCTTTGTGTTAGCACGTCATTACACTTGGATTGATTTCCCTGTTTTATTAAACAAATTTTACTTAATTATCTCATACTGTGTGACTCGATTTATACGTTAACATCAAATTTCAATTTCGTTTCGACATACATGCAGGAATTCTATGTTGATTAGGTAAAAAAATCATAATTATGGCTGTATATTATCGACACAGTGTAAACATATCTGTTAATGGTACTTTATTGTTCTGATTGACGTCGCAGCTGTGAATCTTTACCAACTGAAGTGGTTGGGCACAGATTTTGATTATGTCCAACAACCTCCTGTCTTGATGTGTGTTGTTGGCTGGCGTAGTTATTTGAAATAAAGCTAGGGGGTGTCAAACTAAGACATGACATTAGTTTATATTGTTTTTGACTGTTCATAGGAACCATTTTGGTAGATAAATGCTACAAGCTTAAGGTTTTTGCAATTAGTAGATAATATAGCTCAGAATCCGTTACAGTATCACATATATCCACTCTTTATTCTTTTGTAGATCTTAGATTTCAATATTTCCTCATATTTACCTCACTTTTCGAACCATGCTTTCAATCTTTAGTCATTCCTGGTATAGTATTTTTGATTTTCCTATTTTTTTATACTGTTGATATGTGGCGATTTGCGTCAGTTAGTCAGTTACAACGTAGAACTTGGTACATGCGTACTTCACTTCAAGTTGCCATGTCCTAATTAGTAGATTCAATTGTCGGATCAAGTCCCAGAGTAGGGGAGGTAGTAACGGAGTAAATAGTAATGGAAAGGTATAGAGATCGGAGATAAGATTTGAGAAAATATGATTCAGTAAGAAGAAAATTATGATAAGTTCAGAAACTTAGAATTTAGAGGAAGATAAGGAGTTGATGCACCTGCACCATTGTCAACGATTTTTAGCCACGTCACCTAAAGTCTCTAACTATTGGTTACAATCATTACGCGGACCCTAACCAGGTAGCCTGCACCTATTAACATGGTTCACCCCAATTGTCAATGACTTCATGGACCGCTGCTATGTTTTAAGTTTGGCCGCCTCTAGCTTCCTTCCAACCTACTCCTACACCAGACAGCATTGCTCGTCGAGGTAGGCGGTGGTCAGACATACGTAACACATGTCCTAACCATTTCAGATGGTTACCGTATTTACCTAGTACTCTATTCCTAACCCACGTATTGCTTACTCGGTGGTCCCAGCAAACGCGAGCAATGCTTCGAAAGCATCAATAATCGAATACTAGAAGCCTATGAATATCCTCTAACCTTAATGGCCATGTTTCACATCTATAAAGTAAGACGGATCAAACAGCTGCGCAGTAAACGCGTCCTTTAGTCAGTAGACGGGTGTTTCGCCCAGGCCACAAGTGACGCAAACTGGAAAAAGCCAATCGGGATTTATGTATACGAGCTGAGAATTCAGCAGGCACCAGACCGTCAGAACTAATGAGGCTCCCAAAATAAGTAAAGCGGTTAACACATTCAATGGTCCCGCTCCCTATCACTAACTTTGGTGCTGAATCGAGCCAGTGCTGAAGCAACATTTTGCATTTGGATTGGAAGAATTGTATTCCAAACATGCCTACATTCATTTTGAGGCAAATCGAATCTAAAGCAGAATTGTTCCAGGCTCTACATTAGTGTAATATCCACAACCTGACTGACGCTGTTCACTTTGTTTTATTTTCGTTACAAACATAACTTTGGCTGTGGGATTAATTATGGTTAATATCTCTATCCTACGGACAGTCATTTGTGTCTGAAATAGCTAGGGCTAACATCTCACTTTGAAGATGGCTGACGCTTATTCAAACCCTACAAAATGTACCTTCCTTCCCATAAAGATTGCGAATACATTGTATTAATGAGTGTCAAATAACACAAAATTAAAGTCAATCAAAGTTTCCTCCCGACTACCTGCAAACATCTAACATCAAAATATACTGTACTCGATTTTTAATCATTTGTACTGCTGGTTACATCGTAACTTGATCTAATATCCACTAAGGTCTAAATAATAAATTTGGTATTGATCACTATCCAGTAGCCAATCATTACTGAACTAATAGTGTATCTTAGCATTTTCACGTGTGAAATATTGTAAACATTAAATTGAGTAGACGTAAGGAATGCTGAACCTAAGCCTCGAGTTTCAGGTGGTCGAGAAATGAATAAGGCTATCGGTCTGGATTATCTTAAGTTTATTACATATATATCCCCCACTTTCCATATTCTACAATCTATATTGCAAGCACTTCACAAGGACCTAATGAGAACTAGACTGGGTCGGTACATTTCCATGAGATGATTAAATTTCACTGTTACGTATGAAAAAGATTTAGTCTCATTAGTTGGCTATTTGGTGTATTACCGGTAAAAAAAATAATCACTGGTTGAAGGATTTTATAAAAGTAGATCATACTAAACGACTAGTTCAATTCTCACTTCGTTTTGTTGTAAAACATTCCCCTTGTTTATTAACTCGAAAATGTTCTACACTTTAGAGACTTGTCTTCTAAAATATTGTGGTGACTGTGGTTAAACTCTATCCTCTAGCCGATAGGTCTCAGGTTGAGACTTCACTCTGCCCACATCGGTTTGGGCAACTTGGTGCCATTTTCTCGAACTGTACTTTGGAAATATGTCATTAATCGATAGGATATATATAATATTGGTTATCGGGTACTAATTTCGAATTTCACTCCATCTATAGTGGTTTACATTTCCATATTATATCTTTCGATATTTGTTAATGTTGTCTACTATCTCTATATTTTTGATGTAACACAAGTTTTATTTGTTTCCATAACCCATGTCGTTTTACATCATATTGACGAGTTTAGAACTAGGATGTCAAGCTGTTAGTCTACAAGCGGATAACGTAACTCGGATTTCAACCAATAAATCTTGGGTTTCAACCCTACTTCAACTACCTTAAGTTGGGTGGATAGGTAGTTTTACTAGACCTCAGAAAATTAATATAACTCTTAGTTGAGTGCACAAGCCTACAAATGATTTACATTACTTTATGTTATGACATCCTTAAGTTTGGATTTATATGTCAAGTTAGGTGTACACCTCATACTGTTGAAAAAATCTCTAAATAAGTTAGTTTATTACTAATCACTGCGTAAAACAGTAATTTTACTGATCTTCGATTGAGTCATAGTGGTTGTATCACTCTTTTAGTATATTATGATAATTAGTAGGTTCAGATTAACTATTTCGAGTTAACTCGTCGAGTGGTTCGGGACATTCAGTGATATAGCTGTATTTACACGTTTTTTTTTACATTGAGTTTGAACATTTTAATGTACTTTTTATTCTACGAATTCATTCTCGTCGAATAATATTCTTCATCTATATATCTTTTTTACTAACACTGTTATCGCTACTACTTTTGTATTCATTTTGATAATTTAATGCTGCTATGCTGTTGCAGTATGTCAACTTCAGCCTATGCACATATATCCCAAGTTTTACTTTGTTTATGGCTGAGTAATATTTAGATAGCAGCTTACACTGATATCCGAGACTATTTTGTCTTCTTGCTAGAAACTTTACAGCTGGGTGTACCTTCATCTCAGTATTGGTGTTCACCACGTAATTCGAATGTGGCACTTGTTACTTCAAATGCCAACTCATTATTCACTAATCTATTGGTTTTAGATAACTACTAACTTAGTCAACAAACATAATACTTAGTCGTGAGGGTTTGTATTATATATTATTGTTATACAAAGCTAGTTCTTAAGAGCCATCTCGACTACTGTTAAAATTTATGGTATCATTTTCCTGTTTCCCACACTATAGAAGAGTTCTCGGGATACCTGAAATTAAAGTTGGATTCGAGGTGGTCTTAACGATCTAAAAGCGTGACCACAGTGTCCATGGAACAACTATTTGAAAGTGGTCACATGCGGATGATTTATAAATAATTTGTGATGTATTAGCTCCTTATTTGCAAGGGCTTCACTTCATGAAACACACCTGCATAGTGTAAGGTGTGCGCATTTTTGAACTGACCATTTCTAATCCCATTCTTCTGTTATAAAAAATTACTCCAATGGCAGTTATCAGAAAGAAACTCACTATTACTGTCACAGTTGACAGTTCGACTTCATCTTCAGACCTTGAATTTCTTACTTCATATCTTACTGCTCTCCGAGCAATTTGCTGGTCATGGTAGGGCTTATAGCAACGAGTTTTGCAGCAAAAATAGCTGAAATCGGTCGTCAGTGTAGGCAAGATCGACCATCACGTCAAGGTAACAGCTTCAGCGAAAACTGGAATTTAATCAGTTGCTACTGGTACTGGTATGGTATTGTAAAGCTGCTTGCATATTCTGTTCTAGTTGACCCGTTCTTTTCTTAATATGTTCGTTTCGTATCTACGTTATCTGTTTTATAAATATCACTTTAAGTCAGCATTATTATGGAATATAGTAATGCATATGTACTTGTCCAAGCTACAACACTTCATATCAACACAGATAGAATAAATTACATATTTAGGTATTTCATGTACAAAATACATTGATTCCATAAAGTAATATATTTATGAGATATCAAAAACAATGTGTGCCTTAATTTCAGTTTCAATGTGTTGTTATTGTCACATAAATGACTGCCTTTTGGATAACACAAAACAAAACATTCGTGCTTTTTTGCTTTACCTTTTTCTACCACTTCCTATTGCTGGCAACTTTCTGTTTTTCCTTAGCGCAAATCCTTTGTCAAGTCTGCATCATGGTCCAGATTCCCCAGCTAGTGCTTCTCAATCGGATATACTACTCGGTGATATGGAGAGCAATTTTGAGTTAATTCGGGTAAGCACTTCTCTTAGTATATCTAAGCTATATATATATATATATATATATATATATATATATATATATATATATATATATATATATATAATTGTCGCAAAGTTTTGCGGTTCCAATGGCTGCTTTTGGTGGTGGTGTTCTCTCTATGCACTTTGAGCTAAGTGGTTTAATTACGAGGCCTTCATTGTTGTTGTAAACTAACATCACCAACGCCTATTTCATACAGTTGTAGTATTTGAACTCTTTACGTACTTCACTAGTGTTTGCTGGCGTTAATTTTGATTAGTTGTCCTCGTAGATTTTCTATCTCACGAACCCAATTCGGTTACTGGTTAACATGTTACTACATATCTTGACTATGTTCAACTGCCTTGTTTATTAACCGAGTGCACTAATCTATGCGTGGTACGTTAGTAAATTAGGATAATGATAACAGTTTGATATATTGAACTTTACGTCTCACTTACTTGTAACGCTACAACTCAATAGGTAACGGTATATCAGTTCCTAAAACATCACTTCGGAGATTCATGCTTTGTTACAGTTATTTAGAATTAGGAAACCGTATAATATAACTACAATCTAACACAAAAATATGCTTTTCATAACCAAGTACACACCAAAAATTCGTAATTGTTCATGAAATTTCGTTGATAAGTATAATATATTTATTTGGATACCGATCGCTCATTGAGTTGAACAGTGATCTAATTAAAATGTTTTAAAAATATATCAGCGTAGATCTGAATCACTTCCTCGAAGAAATATACTTATAAATATTAATTGTGTGTTTAGACATTTGGTATATGACTAGAAGCATTGATGACGTTCATGTGGAAACTCGAACTCTGTACCTTTCGCCTCAACAACATGATATCACTAATATTATTCATACACAAATGCCCCTCTTATTATATTATGAAATATGATGCGAATATTCGTAAGAATTGTAATACTTTAACATATACCGCAGTTAAAATACATAGGTATGTATCCAGAAACTTCAACAAAATATGTCTAGCGAAGTATCATTTCATTAAAAAGCGTTGGAAACCAAAAATAGAAGTTCTTGTCATGTATGAAGAATATCCCAGAAAGCACAACAAAAACTCGGAAATCCTTCGAAATCTGTGTCGAACAAAAACTAACTACAGTTACTTCTTCAACCTTTGACCTAATGACCTAATTCACAAGACAGTGAAATACCCCATGGGTCCCGGCGACTAAGTGCCATTTTTTCCGTCAGTATCCTTGAGCTTATGTATGTTACTTGTTAGAATTCACGATTTTCTAACCTGCCTAGGTTAACTGGTATAAGCACCGAACGTTTGCTTTCATCTTTTCACTTTTATAAACAACATCCTTGCCGTGTGAAGGCAGCGAGTAGGATGTCTCTGGTATTAGCGATAAATACGTAACCGTTTTGAGTGAGAGAGTATACTCTCTCTACCTTCTGTCATACGAAGGCGTTGTGAAGCCTAATTAATTATGATGTAGTGTATTATTCTAGCTAGTGTTTTTTATTTGGTTTCCCCATATTTTTTATTTTGTACTCATCCTGCAATCATGCTTTATTTTAGGATCAAATGCGAAGAATGGAAGAACGTGTTGAAGGCCTTAAAATTAATAGAAATAATGAGAGTGAAACACGCTTAGACCGTTTACGTGAAGAGAATGCTCGGTTAACTGCTCAAGTCACTGTTTTAGAAGAACGTCTTAAAGAGGCAGATGCACGATCGAACCGTGCATTAGAAGCTGAACGACAGCATATGCAATCGATTTTGGTTAGTAGACATTTTTATTGTAAAAAATTACCTCGACAGCTTAATTATTTATATTCTTTTACGGTTTTCTTCGATGTATGTTCTTACTTACTTACTTCTTACTTACGCCTGTTACCCCTCTCGGAGGAGCATAGGCCGCTCACCAGTCTTCTCCATTCAACTCTGTCCTGAGCAATCCTTTCCAGCTGTCTCCAGTTACTGTTCATCCTTCTAATGTCTGCTTCCAGTTCTCGACGCAGGGTGTTCTTTGGCCTTCCTCTTTTCCGTTTTCCAACAGGATTCCAAGTTAGTGCTTGTCTCGTGATACAGTCTGATGATTTCCGCAGTGTATGTCCTATCCATTTCCAACGTCGTTTCCTGATTTCCTCTTCAGCTGGAAGCTGATTTGTTCTTTTCCAAAGTAGGCTGTTGTTGATGGTTTTCGGCCAACAGACATTCAATATTCTACGTAGGCAGTTGTTGATAAATACCTGTACTCTCCTGAGGATGTTTGCAGTAGTTCTCCACGTTTCAGCTCCATACAGAAGAACTGACTTGACGTTCGAGTTGAAGAGTCTAACTTTGAGATTGGTAGACAGTTGTTTGGAGTCCCATACATTTTTCAACTGTAGGAATGCTGCCCTGGCTTTGCCGATCCTTGCCCTTACATCTGCATCGGATCCTCCTTGTTCATCGATGATGCTCCCCAGGTATGTAAAGGTATCCACTTCTTCCAGAGTTTCACCATCCAGTTCAATTAGGTCCGTGCTCTCGGTGTTGAATTTGAGGATCTTGCTCTTTCCCTTATGTATGTTCAGGCCTATTGATGCTGAGGTTGCTGCTACTTTGGTTGTCTTCACTTGCATTTGCTGTTGTGTATGGGATAGGAGTGCTAGATCATCCGCGAAGTCCAGATCATCAAGTTGCATCCTACTTGTCCATTGAATCCCGTGCTTCTCCTCAGATGTAGAGGTTTTCATGATCCAATCGACCGCTAGGAGGAAGAGGAAGGGCGAGAGCAGACAGCCTTGTCTGACACCGGTTCTTACTGAGAATGCATTTGTCAGCTGTCCTCCATGCACAATTTTGCACTGTAGTCCGTCGTAAGAATTCTGGATGATGTTGACGAGTTTCTGTGGTATGTATGTTCTGCGATATTCTTAATTTCATCATACGCGGTAGTTTGGTGTTTTAATATAGTGGTAGCGATGTTAGCAGTTTAAGGGACGGGGAGCGGGAGGGGAAAAAGAAGCTTTTGTCATTAACCATACACACATGTTAGATTAGAGACTATAACGTATCCTGATTTTAATAATTCTGCCTCGGATGTTAACCACTCATCGTAGGCATTGCTTACGTCTTTTGGATAGCTCTTTCTTTTATTATGCGCATCCTCAATCGGGGTTAAGATCTTCAGGATTTCTGAAGAACACATCGGACTACTAGACCACTCCCTGATATGGAACTACTCCACATCTACTACCGGATGTCTATTATCGATCAATTAGAACTCCTGTTAGCACATTCCTATTGAAAAATCAAATACACCTGACCTTTTGTCCTGATATCAGACTCGTTCTCAGTACTGTACACATAGATAACTTCACAGAAATTAACACTTTGACCACTCAAACCTCGAGTTGAGCACGTTGTTCTTAGACTAATGAATTCATAATCTTTTAAAAAATCCACATCGTTATAGTAAATAATAGGATAGCTTTAGAGATAATGTTTATAGGATAAACTCTCTTGTTTTCCACCATTTTTGTTTCGCTTAATATTTCAACTGCATGCGTATTTATGCATTTTGCTTAGGTATGTTTGTTTGTGTGCATAAATACTTTTCATTTGACGTATCTACGTAAGTAGGTGGACATGTCTGTCTACTTATTGCCTTATTCATTTATTTATGGTAGGGAAGATGCTCTAGCTACCAATAGTAATCATTTTAATGAGTTTATCAAATAAGAAAATGAAGTCATTTCAGCCTATGGTTTTAGTTTTCCCGTTGAACATAATATTTGTAAGGAAATTTTGTTAATTAGTGTACGTTTATTATTAGTGTAGTGCATCTCTTGATTAATGCATCTCTTGATGGCACATATGTAGTGATCGGACTCACTTGTCGTGATGATCTAATCAAACTATATTTCCTGGAACACTTGCTCCTTTACGTCCTACTACCAGCCAGGCTGGTTGAAAAACAGTAGTAATAGTGCTTTCGTGTCTATAGAGGTTTGATGCAGTGAGGTATTACCATCAGACATTTAGAATTTCTATTGATTCTATCCTTCTCAGTATGCAAAATCCCAGTTAAAAAGGGTGAGTTTTAAAAATTACACTTCACCTTCCACTACAGATAATAATGTCTGAAAAATGAGGAGCCAACACAGAACTATTCACTAATGGTTTCGTGTGACTGGCCTCAAGAAGTTTTCCATTGGATTCTATAATCGTGCTCACATGTTCCCAAAACCACTATTAACCCGATTTTCTTTCCCGAAAGCCCTAAAGTACCTTTCCACTTAATGAGTGACCGGGAAACAATAACTGCTTATACACATTGACTGAATATGTCACAGATTAATGTTGGCAGAGTACCACTGAAAACAAAGGAGCACTTGACAGCTGTTTCGTTCTAGTGTGGAACTCCTCAGCAGTGCTCACCCCAGATTCCGCACCAAGGGCTTCAGGTTGTTGGCAAACGTCTAACTCTCTACACTACTAGGTCGACCCTGTATCCAATGGTATAATTTGTGATATATAGCGCGACGATCATCCATTGTCTTTGGTGATAACTGTCTCTCCCTACAAGTCTGAACTCCACCTGTCACGACTTTTCATTAGAGCTTCAGGAACATCCTGGAGTTAGTCACCAGTGAGCTGATTATTATAGTTCCATCTGGATGGTTTTTTTGTGACATATCTGTGACATATTCAGTCAACTAAGTAACCAATCTCCACAAAAATAACTTTATGATTCTTAAATAGATTATTAAATCTTGTGGACATTCATAAACTATGGTTGGTTCTTAATATGACTAAACAATAATACAGCTTCATTTCAAGTTGTTTTGATTTTGTTATTATTTCAGTTTTTGATCTTTATTCTTCTGAATTTTATTTACCATTGAGCATGTTATTGTCCATATGGATATAACACTGACGTTTTTCTATCGAGTATGAGTATAAATATCAGCACTTAGACTCATTCACAATGAAGCTGATAAGTTCAAGCTGGAACGTTACTCGCTTCCGGGATTCTACTACAAATAACATACCAAATGTACTAGAAATTTGTGACTAAAGGTTATATTGAGGCAATCCTCTCAGACAAAAGATACTAATCTTGAGTAGTTTTCATATCCGTTTGATGAAGTTCCCACAACCTTTCATGAGTAATCCTTTTTTTTATACTTTTTAATCATTATCACCAGTATTGAAAATTATGTGGTCAAGATGTGTTCTAATTTTACGACTGAGCTTTTGTAATACAATCTTTCAATTGTGGGAAGTTAGAAGCGCTGCATGTGCTTACTGTCAAAGGAAAAATCTTACCCCCTTCATACACCGATACAATTAGTAATATAACTTCTCTTTCGGACCTTATATTTGTAACTGTTAGTGTTGCTGCTATTTTACCAACCTTGTCATAATTGTCACACTACTTATTAAAAGCGACATAATGGTTACAGGACTGTTTCATATCACACTTCTCTTTCCAATTTCCTATCATTGATCTGCATCATGCACGCAACATATAAACATTCTCACTGCACAAGTACAGCTCAGTTGATAATGGGGTAGGTTTGATTCAAATAAACTAAATTCTATTCCCTGTATAATCATAAGTACTGGAACCCGGGTGCATTCATCTGGTAAATCCCTAATAAGTCTACGTGTTCCTGGATTCCATTTATCAGCTTCAATCTAACTTCAGTGGTAGGTTTTTTCCGTCGTCTTATCCTCAGGAGTCAATCGTGCATTTCGTTGAAGGTTGACTTGAAATCTCTCGACATTGTTGATCGATTTTTCTATAGCTTATTAATTTTATTCTACCATAATTCAATTATTCTTTGTACTTTTGTTTAAAACATTTTTAGTCACGCTCTTCACGCGAACACACTCAAGAATCCGAAACGTTACGTACTCGAATTAGTTCTCTGGAAAGTGAGTGTTCCGAATTACGTGTTCAGTCAGCTCGTATCAAAGCTGACAATCAGGCGTGTATTATTGTGAGTTCTAAAGGATAATTTTGTCATATATATATATATATATATATATATATATATATATATATATATATATATATATATGAATATTATTTTCAATTGACAACCGGTATATGTTACTTATATCGTAAATGTTTTCGGATTGTTATGGTGATTACTCTTTTGCGAATGCTAGGACGGCCACACCGGCCCGATGATTTTTTGAGGTGTCACTGCTTCTAAGTTTCAATCCACAGGAAGCCAATATCAGGATATGAAGTCATTTCTTCTTTTAGGATCCTAGAGTCCTTACGCACATTAATTGTTTGACCTCAAGATTTTAAAAATCCCCACTAGTTGTATCCTCTCTATCCATTTTCCGGATGTCCTTTTTTGTAAAAGCTCATGTCACGTAAATCTGATGTGTAGGATTTCAGTGCACATTTGTCAAAACATTAGATATAATCTATCCATGCATCTGACTGCGAAAATAAGCTGAATACTTTGATTCTAGTGACTGGGTAAGATGACTAACTTTTACATATACAGTCAGTGACAATTGGTTTGGGCTGGTTACACGACCGTTTGATGAATAGTTTATGATTTATTTACTCCTCACTTTTCAGACCTGGCTATGGGCAACGGAAATCTACAGTATAAGATGATAGTGCTGCATTTTGACAATAATGATTTCCTACCCTCATATCGTTGCTTTTAGTTATCTGAAGGCAGCACTTCAGTTAAGTCGGTATTACGACTTGGCCTTCATATGAGCTTCCTTCAGTCATACCATTTTCCATCCCATCTTTTTGATATGTTATCATTTGAAGGAAAGAGTGTTGCATCTCATATAGCTCCATTATATCATTAGAGCCTACGACTTTGACCTCCAAATTAAGGTAACACCTACGTTTACGATTAGGAAAATTAACTGCCTATAAAACAATTTTCATCAGTAGAAAGACAAAACTACAAAATTTTCATGTATATGTAAGTAGAATTTGGAATGGATGAACACATACGTTAACCTTAAATTCATTTGTTTTCACCAAGGTTGATTGAGTATGTGTATGTTTCTGTGTTAAACATGTTTCTTTTGTTTAAAAACATCTCAGTTTTGAAAATGAGTCCAGTAAAAATTTCAAAGCTTCCTATGATTTTTTATTTTGTCAAAAAATAAAGTTTTGTATCACAAAAGTATTTTGTTTCTTAAAAGTATAAAAAAAGGGAAATAGAATCATGTTCTACATGTGTACATATTTGTGTGTATACTTGTGGCTTTTGTAAATAAAACTAGTAAAAAAGCATGTGTCGCGATGCTTATTTTATTATTTTCGGCATTTCTGTATCTGTATGTGATTGTTTACTAATGCTGTTCTAAATCATTAACTAATGAACGGTAATTATCCATGATCGATTGCCGAAACTACTACCTACAGCAGCAGAGGCGTTTTTGTTTTGTAATTTACTTCACATATATTTTAGGTCCACAATCGTTTTGTTTCTTGATATCAAGACTGCCTGGATAGGACTAAGCTTCTGAATTGTCTGTTAAAAAAGGGTGTACCTGTAATATTTATTAACCTCTTAAGGGCTCTTTACACATACACCTCTTCATTGTTCTAGTTAGGTTAGGTAGGGTTGCCATTCCTCTTCAACTTTGCCATCGAAGACATTTTAAAGACAGCCATCAAGAAATCACATTGTAATGTGAATCGATTACCTGAAGACTTTTCAACCTTGAGTATGCGGATGGTATTATTTTACTGTGCAGTGACACAAACTATCGAAACTGCACTTAAACAATCCGCACTTGTACTTTGCATATTTGATATACAAATTACTTCTGACAGAGGTCCGTACATGAACGTTAGAAGTAGTTGATAAGTTTGTGTATTTGGTAAGTTGTGTTAGCGTTAGTGGTGAAAACAATGCACACATATTGAAGGCTATAGCTACTTTACCAATCTCGCACTGTCTCACTGTGAGTGTGACTGTTAAAAGTTGGTGCGAACAATTCTGCTCATACTTTTGAAATCTGATCTGTGAGCTGACTGGGGGGGGAGTGTTCGGCAACTCTTGGCTATCAGTACTTCCAAATTATTATTGGCATCCAGTGACATTTTAGTTATACTGAGGTTCGTAAATGTGTTTTCTGTTAATGTTAACATCTGGAAACACCGGCTTCAATTGGTTGATCATATTTTATTAATCTTTGCGGCTTTCATTTCATGCATTACTTGCCGACTTTGAAACCGGGTAAAAGTGTGCCTGTCAGTTTACGTAATGGTACCATTGTATCAAAGTAAGCTGTTTAGGAATGGTGTCTGTCTTTAGTCCTAAATACGGTACAACTCAGTGATTTTTAACCTTATACTATGTATATGAGCATAGAGGTCAATGATAATCATGCTACAGCCTTCCACCAAACTCTTCATAAAAGTAAGATATTCCTCAATCGGATGAAGTGGTTTTTAACTGTATCTGCTCGTGTGTAATTGTCTTGTTCTTGTGGTAATTTTTTTGCTTTTTAATTATGATCTCTTTCCCTCTTTCATTTTTTCAAAATATCATATTTTAATTGTGTCAAATGTATTCTCGTTTCCTACTTTTGCTATATTTTGTATATTTTATTCAATAAGTATGATAAACATATTTTTAAAATATATAACTTCTAGTTATTGAGTTAGAAATACAAACTCCATTCATCCTTGGGTTTAGATTATGCATGACTTAATGCACATTGATATGTGCCACTTAGTCTTTGTATGGAACATATCAATACATATTCACGAACCTGTATTAAGCTAACATAGCTGTCCGATGATTTCTAGGTTCCAACGGTTATTTAGAAACAGTTAGTTCAGATTGTAAATATGCAGCAATTCGTATATTAACTTCAACGTTGACATATATTTATGTAGTACTTATGTATTTATTTCCTAATTTTATTGAAATTTCATTATTTAGGATCTTCGGAGAACTAATGAACAATTAACTGAATCACAAGAGCAAGTACGTAGTCTTCAAGAAGAGTTAAAATCATTATCAACCAAGCATACCAAAGAAATGGAAGTATTACGAAAAGATCGTGATCATGCAGTGCATGTAAGTTTTGAACTACTAATTCATGCTTTAATATTTTGTTTGTTATGATTTTGGCAAATAAATAAATAATCTACACAATGAATGAATGTATACTTAGACTCTTACTAGTCATGAAATAGTAACTTACTTTTCGAAGATCCAAAGTACGTCCCATAAATATAAACACTAATTGTCAACTAATTGTGTCATCCGCATACTGGAAATCAAAAGCAACATGAAATAGATCTACACAACCTCCATGGTCTTCCTTCAGAGCTGTTGTTGTAACGTTATCGATCATATACTTGATGAGAAACGGTTAGAATAGACAATCTTGCCTTACTCCATTTTTGGATTGATACAATGGAGAGAGATAGTTGCACGACCTTTCTAAACCAAATATAATGTTAGGATGTTAATAAACTTCTCGGACATACTCTTCTCTATCAGATAATCTCAGAACTAAATCCTTTCCGACTATTCGAACAGTCAGATAGATGCTGCTACTAAAGTTCATTGTTCAACATTCATGAAACTTATCAGTGTTCCATCAATTTTGACGATTATTTGGTAGACACTAAATATCTTCCTGCTAATGCTCTGCAACAGCTCTTTGCTTTGTCGTAAGGTCTTTGTTGCGAATCTGTGCTGAATCTTTAGTGTTCACTACGCCGAATTGTTCCAGGGCTTCGTTAGTTTTCATTGGGTACCCAAGTACAATAAATTCATGAATAATATCATCTAGTAATTGTTCTTGTTATTATAAAGTAAAATAATATCATGACAGCATATTAACTAAACTTATGCACTATAAAGCAGTTCCATTGTGTGAATAATCAAACCAATTTTTGGAGCTGCTTATAAAAAAAGGTAATAATAAGAACTTGAGTGAACCAAAACAAATTATTGTATGGATTGAATGTAGTTTGATTGTGAGAGGGATATTTTAAGTTTTAAAATTCCCTTTTCTGTGAGAATTTTAATAATTGTTAGAAGTACTGAAGTAGTAGTAAGTACTTGAGAAAATGATGATTTAACTTATGATTAGTATATAGTTGGTTAGAAGTACATTACAATAATTGAGATTTAGGAAGTGAGAAATTGTTTTTCTTTTACGTAAATCATTCAGTAGATTTTGAAGATGGATACAAAATGTAGTACTTTTCTACATGTGTGATAATTACAATAATAGTTTACTCTAACAAAGACGAGCATTATTAACAGCGACTCTCACAAGAGAAAAGTAGGCGTTAATAGTCGTTCACGTAATGCAGTATAATGAACTGTCAGTCAGTCAGTCAGTCGGTCAGTCGTGTACAACGTATAACGTGGCACACATTTACACCAGTCCAAAGTATCACACTCCATTAGCACAGTAAGAAGAATACCATAGTAGCAGAAGTAGTTGTACCATCAGTGGTTTTGAAAATGACTGGAAATAGAGAGTATTACTGGAAAGAAATGAAGGTATGTAAAATGAATGACAGTATAGTATTGTTCTCAGGCAGTGATACTACCTCCCCATAACGGTAAGGTGAAGTTAGATGAAGTCGATCATAAAACTGCTCAATTCATCCTGCCCACTGCAGGCAGTATGTCTTTACATGCACTGAGATTACACTTGAAAAATATTCATGGGAACTCTTAAAATGTGTTACTGTATTTCTTCATGTTTCTGGCATTTACCATCACAACAAGTTGTATGCATTTGATGTTAGCGCGTGACTGCATACCGGTGTTATTCATAACTGTTTATGTTACTTCTAATCGGCATTTCCTCTACTGTTTACTCTGAAATATTTTGATAAAATGGTATTTTTGCCGAATTCGCCTTTGGGTAATTGCTGTGGGGTTTACATTTTGAATAGGTGTTGGATTCCATTATTTTGAAAGAGAAATCAGTCCTTTCATTATATCATTTCTGTTCTTTAGTGAAAGCTCTCGATAATATTTCGAAGTTTTAAGAAATCAGGAAAGTTCTGTAACTACTTCAACATTTTTTCATCGGAATTTTAAGAAACTATAAATTATGTGTCTTATCCCGACTGAATTTCATTAACAATTTTGGCATGTTTTTGGGAAGTAAACTTTTGTACGTAAACTTATCTTGTATGTAATGCTTCTTTCATAAGAAACTTTACAATTTCCATAATTTGATTTTGTTTCTTATTCTATCCCAATGTTCTTAGTGTGTAATTATGTACTTGTATTTATGTATTTAGGTATTAGAAGAGTTGAATGGTTCAATGGGAGGTAAACGACGGAGTCGAGTCGGTTCCGGCTCAAGTACTATAACTGCTGCGGCAGCTGCAGCAGCAAGTGGTAGTACTGAGGTCTTAGCACGTTATCAAGAAGTTCAGGAAATTGTTCGTCGATTAACCGCTGAAAATAAAACATTACGACAACAAGTTGAAGAAGCACAAGAAGAACTTTTAACTCAATCCCTTCAACAGGGTAGGAGCTTAATACGTTCATCAGAGAAAAGTTGGGCTTCTGAAATTGATAATTGTACTAAGGAAGAGGTATATTTTTCGGTGTAATTAACGTTTTTATATATTTTTGTACGTGTGAATCTTTTTATCGGTTAGCTTGTTTGTTTATCTACACTATCCTACGAGCATAGTGGTCTAATTCGTTGGCTAATATATTTTATACTCACGAGATGTGAAATTGCCGAAATGGATATTATAGTGAATTTACATATTCTTTCTAAATCGATTCCTTTTTATGGACTTATCCATCCAGAAAAGCTGTGTTTCTTTAACATTTTTATTTACATGTGATTTTAATGATAGCACTAACACCAATGATGATATTCAAGGCTCATACAAACCACCTTCGGTTGTACCAGTGAAATTAGTGGTCACATTTCAACTTGACCCATGAAATTTGTTTAACAGCATATAAAACTAGACAAACACCAAATTGGTCACTACTCTGTGATTAGTCAGTGTAAATATCTCATTCAAGTACTATGAAACCGAAAGGCCTGATAATAAATCTTACAAGTTGTGGGATCAATCCCAAAAAAATTTCAAGTCAGTTTTTACTGATGCGTGTCATGTAGTACGTAACCTAATTCAAACAGGGTTTCCTACCGGCTACCTCCAAAACCATCACACTTTCTAAACAATGTCAGCAACTGCACAAACTTCGTCTTTTTGAGCTTTAAATCTTCCCTATCTTTTTATACTCTCAATTTTACTTTCCAATGAATTTATCGGATGTGCTGTCAATTTCGAGTAATCATAGTAAACTCTTCACTGAATCACTGTTTAGTGTAATATATAACTTTTCTTCGTGAAGTGGTATATGTATGTATAAATGGAAAAAAATCTATTCATAGGTCTGTGACTATCATTTTTCACTCAATAAGCATCGTCCTATCATATGGTTTATGCACACATTGCAATGATATACTTCATTGATCAGAATGGTATTGATCATGTGATGGATTCTTAATATGTGCTTCTACATGCTATTAAGTATGTATACACATTAGATCAGTGTATCTGTACAGCATTTCTCTTTTAGGTAAAGAGTTAAATCATAATAACAATAGTTTCAGTGTATATAATTAATTATTAATGCTGATTTCTTTACGTGTTATTATCTTTCTACTGTTATTATTCATTATGTAAACAAGTTGGAAAAAAAATCAATTAATTTTTTATTTCTACAACTTCGCTCTTCATATTACGTATACTTACTTCTTCAAATCATTATAATAGTTTGTTGTTTAGTATATTTTAGTATAGATAATTATTCACTGAGATATCTACTCTCTAAAGAAACAGTACCTGACTATGATTATCATGATGATTTCGTTTCCAGGCTAGGAATCATTAAATAATAAACACAATTTTTCATTCCTTGTAAATATAAATTGTTTATTCAAGTTACTATTTGATTCAATTTTATGCGATTCTCCCAACCAACATTTAGAGATATTATTTGATATAACTGGGAATTGGTCATGTCTAATCTTTTTTTTCTGCCAATGGTACTTCTATCATCTCTAATTATCTTTTTTTATGGCTATATGGAGTAACAACTTCAATCGGTACATGAACATGTACCAGGTTCTGCACTGTCTATGACTGACGGATAAAAATACCAAGGGATGAATGTAAATTGTTTGTGTTCAGGTGTACAGCCACCTCCTTCAGTGTTGCTTTACTGGTTGTCGCTATCGGTCCACTAAGTGTTTAAAGCATCCCATTTCCAAATAGCGAGTTGTTTGATCAAATCCTGCTGCCCATCGTCATAATTGTGTGTTGGCTTGGATATCATCCAGATGTTAGAATGTTATTTTCCTAGGGTGGTGGGCAACACCCTTGAACCTAAGGTCTTTTAAATAGTGTAATAATGGGACATTATCAGGAGATGCAGTTTCATGGGTGCTAGTTACCGCAATAAGCCATTCATTCCTTCAGGGTCTCTGAACCTGTGAGTGTTATTTGTTTGGACCCATGATTTTCAAACTCCCTTAAGTGGACCCTTCATACCTGCAGCCCATTATGAAAGCACTGTACGCTTGTTTTTACCATCTTACTTGTTAAAGAAACCGTTGCAGCATGAAGGAAGTGAGTAGAATTTACTTGTCAGAGGCTATAAACACATGTCCATGTAAAATAGTTTTGCGTGGGTTAGTGAACCCCCACTCTTAGAAAAACCATTTTAATGACCTGTTTTACTGTTACTGAAACTCAATCAAACTTCATTACATAACACTGTGTGCTTATTAAATACGTTACGTCATCATTTATTACCTCTTCAATGAATACACGGAAAGCAAACATATCAACATTGGATCTTTTTTTAATCTTTCCATTAGAGGTTTCTGAGATAATCTGAACCATTATTTTGATAACTATTATTTTTATCAAGAAAGCATTCAATCAAAAATTGGGATGTCTTAAAGTTATTAGTCAGATAAATAGTGCATACTTATAATTTCATAGGATCTAATGCTCCCTGCAGGATTAGAGCCCATGTTACTCGTTTGTATGTAAAAGTTATTTACAAGTTTGGGTCAGCCAACTAGTAGAACTGTAATTCGAAACCAAGTACGCAATTAGTGTACATTTTGAGCATCTTATATTTGATACTTTTCGTCCTATCTAAAATACACTAAAACTCAAGCTAACTTTTATGCTAGTTGACGGAACTGGTTCTCTCTAGGAGTTTTAAACTCAGGTCGTCTAGTTTCACATTCAAAGATATGTCATTTATTAGATCCACTACTGTAGGTGTGCTATTTAGTGGTATCCAGCACAAATGATTAAAGTGCAATCTAGGGATGAGATTTAACAGTTCTCGAAGTATCTACGATGAATTAAGATATCTGAAACTAATCATAAACGACTTTTGTATACCAATGAAAAGCATTAGAATTTTCAAGGAAAATTAATTTAACAAAATATTTCAGTCCTTAGTTCATAAAATGCTAAGTAAATTTTATACAGCATAAATATATTCTATTCCTCATCTAAACGTTAATTCTGAACTTCAATTCTTAACCAAAATTCTATTTACAAACAATTGAAGGACGTCTAAGAGCTGTTTGCAAATCTGTAAAGGTTGAGAATTGTGGATATTATCAACTTGCAATAGGGAAACTGATTTTTCCATTTTCAAACAACAGTACTTTTAAAAAACTTAAGTAAATTCTTCAGTCACTTAAATTCTTTCTTCATAACATTGTCGTTTATCATCGATACTACTACTATTATATTCTGATGATAATAATAGCTTTATTCCATACCTCAAATATTATTACAGTAGAAAAATTCTTAGCTCCACCTTAGCATCATTACAATTATTTTTGCTTGAGATCAAATTTTAGTACTCATTACATACAACCCTCGTCGACTAAGGTGGTTAAGGAATCTATTACTTATGTTCAATCAACACTTGTCTCAATGTTGATTGGTGTTAGACAAGAATGAGGAAAGCTAGGGGCGGCCAAACCAAAGCATGGCACCAGTTCATTTAGTTACTGACTGCTGGTCAGAACCGTGTTAATAGGTGCAAAATACTTAGTTGTGGCGGAGACTCTTTGTGACCTGATCCTAGATCGGTCACAGTGGCGTATGTTTATTCACTATTTGTCTTCTCCTGAAGTAAGTGTTTGAAATAACTTTATGCATTTCTTCCCATTAACTAATTCTTTCTTCTTATATTACATTCTATATTTCTAAGTATTTTGTCTTAATATCATTGATGTAACTACTTGTTGTACTAATTTTGTGTTTTCTTTTTGCTGTACTGATGAGATGTAGTAAATTGGACTGACGCATATATTTTTCATGTCTGTATATTGTGCTTCACTGATTGATATATCATCTATTTTTGATCGTCATTCGTTTGTCGCCAGTTCAACTGCTATCGCTCTTTCTTTCCATCCGTATAGGGTGTACACACATTGCAATATGTTTATTTCTCACTTTTTCGTGGGATAGATAAGAATGGAAGTAAACCAACGACTATAATGTTTACACATGAATTCTTTAGTATTCGCTATCACGAGAGTTCGTAAGCGTTTTGTAATCGCGCTTAACTATATGCATGTAACGTCCATAATTGCTTTGTTTTAACAAATACGGTTTGAAAAAGTGACTACCCAAATATTTACTCAATCCGCCAGTAAAATAATGTATAACACTTACTTATTAACTCATTGGTTCACTTATCTTTTCTAGATCAACTCTAATTGGTCATAATGAATAGTCGTTGACATCAGAATCGCTAAGTCTTAGCATTTTATTGTATCATTACCGACGAGATATGGTTTCCTAACGTGTTTACCGATTTTTCTTTATTGTTTTCTTTATTTTTATCTCGTAGGTAGTTGAATTATTATCTAAAGAAAAATATGCCAATGAACAGTTACGTAAATATATTGATGATTTGATCACACGTATCATTGAACGACATCCATCATTGTTGGAGATTGCAAGTAGAGGCAGTAATTCATAAATCGTACTGCATATGCGTGTATTTATGTACTATGATCTGTCATTATGTTGATTACGTAACGCAAATAACATATCACTTGGATAAACTATACATATATAAAGGAGATCTATTTCTATGATAATTTACATAAATTACACTTAAATTTGTATTTTTGACACCTAGAGAAACTTTTCATCAATTGTCTTTGTTTTTCTGTAATTACAAACTAATCACTAAGATGCCAAACAAATTGTGGACTGTTTCCTGTATTTTACTTATAAGAACTTCTTTCTTGATATGTAAATTACTTGATCACTTTGGTGAAATTTGTAACTAACTCCTTTGTCTTTCGTGTTTTGCCTTTTTGTTATTTTATAATAACCTCCTTTTATCATCCTTTTATAATATCCTCTTATGTATCTCAAAATATAAACAAATATGCACATGCATAGTTACTACTTGCACATTCCTATCTCACTACAATGAACATAACGAACTGTTGGCATCTGTTGTTCATAAAAGATCAACTTATAAGTATCATGATATGTTAACATTCTGTGATCATTTAAAGTATTTATAAGTTCATTTTGTGTACTGTCCTTCCTTTTACTTTATCTTTAGTTGTCTTCATGTATTCTACTAGTTAAATCTCTATTCACATATCACAATAAACTATGATAAGCCAACTTTCCAATTTTCCATTCAGTTTCCATTCTTACTTTTTATAATGCAACATGATATATGAAAGCATCAAATATATACAGGGATAAGCAAGGGCACTGATATTTCCCATGCTTATCTCTTAGGTTTGTTACTTTTATTGTCACCATTTATAAACATATTATTTATTTGTCTTACTATCTGTATTACTGACAAAATTCACTTATGATGTTTAGATCTACTTTAATATTAGAATTTTCATTTAGTCATTTCTTAATTCTCTTCCTATTTCATCTGTTTTTTGTACTTTCTTTCATTTCCCACGGTCATATTATATGCTTAGAAATATTTCAGTAATATTTCTAAGAAGATTCTTCATATTTCTTTCTTTTAGAAGGGATGTATTTTCTCATATCATCATGTAATTTTGCCTTAATTTGGATTGTTTATTTAATAACTTTCTATTGTTCCTATTTTTTCATTCATTCATTTCTCTCATTTGGGAGAGGAGAGGGAAGTATAATTCATAAACAATTTCGTTGTACCGATTAATATGAATTACTTGTTTCAGTTAATCTATTCCAGTATATGTGTTAATGCTAAATAAACTTTGAACAATATTATATTATGTTCATCAGCATTCATGAATATTTTCTCCAAGACGTCATATCAGAACAGCTGAATAACAGTTTTCTTATAAATTTCTTAAAATGTGTTACATTTACTGTCATTATGAACCTCATCCCCAGTAAAATATTATCAAGATGTTGTTTCCTTTAAATTTCATTATCTCTGGTTCATTTCAATGTGTATTTCTTTACAGCTTTAATATGAAAAGAATATTAAGTTGTGTATTTTGTTTTCATACTCATCATTCATTTCTGTGTATAGATATTTGTTTGTGTGCTTTTTTTATACAACTTTACTAATACTACTACTACTATTATTATTATTATTATTATTACTAATGTTAATGTAATGAATATCAATTTAACATATCAACTTTTCATCGAATAAATAATAAATATTCAACATTTTCATTTTAGTTTATTTTTCTTGTTGTTGATGTTTTCTGCCTCTTTGTTTACAAACAATTAAAAAAAAAACGTTTATTTTTTCTATTATTTAGATTATCTTTTTTCATGTATCAAATACATTATTCATAATACATAGATTTTATTGTTTTCTTGTAAAGGTGCTTACATAATACAAACTTTCTTAAATGCTGTGATTAATGAGATAAGCATGTTTTTGAAACGTTTCTCTTTTGTAGGTACAAAATTTTGTTTCAAAACTGATCTATATCATCGTCTAGTTTGATTGTAAGGAGCATTTGATGGTTGACAAATGGTGATCTAATATGTTAACTGAAACTCGTGAATAATGTATTGGGACCGTGTTTTAATACAGTAGTAATAATGCCTTATGCATTGAATACTATCCTTTGAAAGTTTTGGAATTCACATTTTGAAATTTGCCTTTATTATTTCTTCAGAAATATTTCTATAATTACTGAGAAAAAATATGTAGCTCTTTGTAGTTTGATTGACGTATTTGTTGGTTGCATATCATAACTTTATCGCTTGATTATCAAACTAGTATTCTCGGGGAATAAATAAAACACTTGTGTAACTGGTTGATATTTGTTGAATTTACGATTACTTGATAAGAATTTGTATAATGATGATGGCGAAAAATCTCTTGAAAAAGGCGTGGTCGCTTAAGAATTTTCTCTTTAAACTAATGTTTGTGATCAATAAATGCATGACTGCCTAAATAAAATTATCAACTACAAGATTTAAGAAGAAAAAAAAACTTTAAAGTAACTCAGTTGAGTTCCAGTTGTTTAAACTATTGATCTGTTTCATCAAGGGACGACTAATTAATGTTATGTGGACACATTTTCTCAGATTTATATTTTAAATACAGATTAGTGTTCTTCTCTTTGAGAGCTAATGAAATTAACCGGTTGCTTTAACTGAAATAAGTGGTACAGGATTAGAGCTTTCAGTTAAGTGGTTGGATACTGGACAATCTTAAACAACGAATCATAGCTTCGATTACTTGTAATAGCCCTGGTATTAGAAAACTGCAGAACTAGCTCTGGTTATTTGGCCTCTCTTTTATTTTATGCATATGTGTTTGTACTTACCATCCCGCTTTTTGTTATCTCGCCTACAGTTTATATACCATAGTGACAATTTTCTGTGTCATTATTTCCTCCTATATTTAGTCTATCGCCCAATTAGTTATCTGACACTACTCACAAATAACTTAGAATCAGTATTGTTTAGTTTTAGTACTCCACTTGGATTGAACCTTTGTCTTAATTGTTCATTTCGCTTTGATTGCTAATCTTGGGTAACTACCAGTGTTTGAATTTTTCTCCTCATTTTGGATCACTTATTGGAAAGCTGTGTAGAGGTAATAACTCTCTACTCTTAGTTTTGTACTGTTTTTCTGCGTTTAAACAACACTTTAAATTATTTTGTTTTGGACTTATTTAAGTACCAAACTTCTACATTTTTGCAAGTAACTTCAGAGTTTGGATTCCGTTTAGTGTATTTTTAACAAAAACTTTTTCCAGCATGCGACATTTTCTGATTAAATGAACTGGAAATAGTTGAAAGTTCTCTTTATGCCACACTTATGTACGATTAGCGACGTTGCAAATTATTTCCGTGAATTTTCTACATTTCTAGAAAATTACGTTTCACTTCAGTAAAACATACCGAAATTTCTTAAACTGATTGAGCATTTATGGCTTGTAATCAGGATACACTTTTATTTTTATGTGCATATATTCGGTATCTTTGCTATACTTATTACCTAACCGAAATTCACTGTTAATTTATCTAGTGAGTGATCGATGGCGTTCAATTAATGCTGAAGGCCAGAATGTTGTGTCATGATGTACAACCATTTACTTGATAAAACCTTGTATACTCCAATTACAGCGATCAGTGATCAATATGATAGTCTAGTCGAAGCGTAACGTCTGCGCTAATGCCTACTCAGTTGCAGGCCGAAATAAGAAAAAAACGAGACAAATGAACTAGCCAGACAAATCAGGTAATATTTCAAACACTTTTATATATATTTAAAACCTTACAGCACAGTCAACCAGTTAGTGATCAATCAATACGTGATAAGGACAACAATGATAGGAACCTAACGTAGCGTATACACAGTTAACTGTAGTTCATAGGTAGAAAATGACTAACAGTTGATTAATCAAATAGGATAATAGGGCAAGAGGAACTTAATAATAATGATATTAAAATGTTCAGTTTACAGATAACTGAAATAGCCTACGGAAAACGATTCTAAAAGATAATCAGTCTTCTTTGGGCGCCCGCATATCACAGATAAGCATGACTTTGAGGTTAGACAATGATAGATCAATGTTAACATTCAAATTCTCAGGAGGTCAGTAGTGGCTTAAAATAGCTCAATCAAACTGTGATGTATTGGATTTGGTTTTGAAACTCATAGTAAATCACCACTTTCCTTAAGATTCCTGGTATGCTTTATTAGATTATTTGCGGTCAACTATCTTCAACTTCTTAATATATACAACACAAGTATGTGCTAATTAAATCGTTATGCTAAAAGAAACGAGGCGGTTATATATATTTTTATATATACAGATGATGTCACCATGGCAACTTGTTATATATTATAATTATTACCCGCAAATATGAACAGACTTCAAATCGATAAATAATGAACAACTCATGTTTCATACTTTTGAGATTTCACCAATCTCCAGTTTACATTTTGATGACAGCCATTGAACAATCAGGAATGTGTCAAACATTTGTTTCATCTGAGAATAAGACTCCTTAGTGGTATCCACTCACAGCTGCACAATCGATTGCAATCAGATCCTTCAGTCTTTTTAATGTTCGTATGGCCTTTCGACCATTCCGTTAGCATTCAGTCGTTTCTATTTCAAAATTCAACTAACTCAAGCGTTTTTTCAACAAAATAACACATTATATAAATCTTCATACTCTATTTATCAACAACTCAAAGGACAAGTATTTTTTATTTAACCCATTCAGTATTTATCAATCAATCCAGTTGTCACAGAACACAGTTTATTAGTTGTTTTATGTGTGCTTGTCGTTTTTGCTAAACTCCGTCTAACTAGGTAAGTGCAATGGTTGTAGTAGAAGTGTAGTAATAAGATATCTACCAGACAAGAATAGATTTACCCTCGTAATACCAAACAGGTCGGTTGAAAAGCCGTAAGACTAAAAGCAGCAAACCTTAGGTCTGAGGGCGAAGTTATGCTGCTAACTGTACAGTGGTGGGACAGTAGTAAGGTTTTTTTTAAGCAAACAACCAGCATGAGATCGGTGCTGTGTTTCCACAAAGTAAGGGTGAGGTTGTGAAAAATTGACCCTAAAAATGTACATCTCATCATACCTCACGGATTGTCATCTTTATCAGTAAAGTTTTAACATATATGGAGCTAACACATCAACAATCACTTACTAAAAGGCTATGTGTACCCGGCCCAACGTAAATGTCCTTTGAACATTGCAGACACACTGGGGTCCTCAGGACCACCTCTTTTATGGGTTTCTTCAGAAGCAACCCCTTTTCGCGGCTTGAGAAACCGAGAAGTGATAACCACTCTTATGCACCTAACAAAACTCAGAACCACCGTCTTCATAATACACTTCCCTCTTCAATCCTTAATATTTCTTCTGCCTCTACTTTCAAACGTAAATTATTATCTTCAACTTTCCCACGTGTCACCTATGCCGAAGAATTTACTCCATGATACACTATCCCGTTTCTCATAAAACCACGCTCCACATTACATATTGGAGTTTTCAACGTAAGAACTGTATGTCGAATCTCACAGTAAGCCTCTTACTAAAACATTAGAATCATGTGCCAAAGATTTACGCTGTCTCTGGAATACGCATACAATATCCTAGCATGGTCATTTACTTGATTTCATCATGGCAATATGGATAACCTATACGAAATACTCTTCAGTTTTCTTGAGACTCAACAGAGACTTCAGGGAGATTAGACGATATAGGTATAAGACTAAGTATGAAGGCGAAACAAGTACTTTTTGAATGGATCTCTGCTGACTGTCGCCTATGTACTGTTCGGTACTGGATCTTTAAGAACTCGGAAATATGGGGACAGGCCGTTGATTTTTCATCGTTTCTACCTACACTACAATTGCTGTCCTGTCGAAGTAGAGGATTAATTTTACAGAAAAAATTCTGAAATTATTAATAAGGCCAAACATTCTGATTTGGTAATTATAACTGATCATTTTAACTCCCAAGTAGGTAGCTAAATTTAAAATGAAATACAAATCAAGTATGTTTCAGTTAGCTATTAATAACAGTTAATAAATTTAGGCAATATATCACGGATTGATGGATGTTAGAAATTTCAATCATCGAACGCTAGTTCTATGGTCTAAAAGATAAATGTAAGACCTAAATGCCCTGAACTGGCTCTCCAATGAGGATTTGAGTGCGTACTGATACCGAGTAGTTTTAAATTACTAAGAAACACCTTTACAATCTTCATATTTTTCAGTAACTATCTAATCCAAATCAATTCCTGATTTCTAATTTAGCTTCAATAATCTCTATAATTATTGTTTGAGTTAGATTGTGACTGGTAACCAGAATTCCGGATGTTTGTTTCGTCCTACTCTGGACTTGTCAGCTGGATGTACGGGGAGATCCATATAAAGTCTAATCTCTACAGTGCTTAATTGTACCTATATTGATCGCCTTATGTAGAATGCCTGTGTCAGGTGAGTGAAAAATGGGTGATTATCTACTGTTATAAATAAACACATTGTTATATACACATAATTTTAAACATCATATCACTATAGCAAATTGATTAAGTGATATCAGTGTGTGAGTATGAAAAATGTAAGAATAATGTTTCTTAATTTAACTACGTTAATTAAAGTTTCATTTGATAGTTTTGAATGACTAAGTGAAACTAAAAATAGAGTTTTTTCTGCATTCTTTTCTTTTTAATAAAATCATCTGACTGTAGCTAGAGATAAAACTCATGATGAATGTTTTATTCTGTTCGGGTCTCATCAACTTAATAACTTTCCGATTTCAATGTTCACGACGAAATTTGAACGTCGTCTATCGTTGTTCACCTTCAACCTGTTGTTCACTGACAGAATATATTTATGCAGTAATAACATTTAAAATGTATGGAATGATAACTACTTATTCATGTATGTCACAGTGACTGATTGTGAGGTCCTCCCTATGTACAAAGTTACTGTAACGACTCTAGTTAGGTTGTCTGTATTTACGTGCATGCCCTGGATTAACAGACAATGACTCCAAAGATCCCTATGTCATTAAAAGAAGTAGTAGTGTAGTGTGCATAATGTATGTCCTAGTCACTTCAGTTAATAAATATTTTCAACTTCATTAATCAATTTATCATCTTTCGCTGATACTCTGGGCCTAACCTCAACATTGTTAACTCAATAGATCTAGGCTACTAGGATAGTGCTCCACAGAAAGTTATCATCAAAAGCTTTCAACTTATACATCGTATTCAACTGCATTACCCGTGTATAACTTTCATAAAGCAAAACAGTGGTGACTACTGGACATTATACTGGCCTATTTGGTGGCAGACAGACATATCGCCTATATTCCAACTTAAGCAAATTGGAAAAGTCAAGCTAGCATTTCAAATTCATTCCGAGACTTCTCCAGACTATAAACTATCGAGGCTGACCAAATCTCCACGATTAGTGAAGTGGTCAAAACTCACAAATACTAAACTCCACAATCGAACTAAGCAATAGCATACACTAGTTTTAAAACAATATTACCTTTTATATCGTTTACCTGTTTGTATAATTAGTCATGTCTCAGTTTATTTTCTACCAAGATGAAGCAAATGACTTGCCGTTCAATATTTCGAAGTGGTTAATTACTCTCGTATGTTTCATTTGTATGCTAATTCTATTCATAAATCTGTTTCTTCAACATCATGACTAATAAGAGAGTAACCTATGACAACGTAAATAAATTATCCATAAATTATGTCTTTTATCATTGTTAGTTTATACATAATGTGTTCTCTTGTTAAAATACCTCATTTCCATAGAAAGATAAACAGTAACATTTACAGTTCATATAGAAGAATAATACATAGTCATTTACTGATTCTTCATAGCGTATACTCTACATTTCAGAATTCTGTCAAAGTATATGTTGTATTTTATTATATATTCGTAGTCAGCGGTTTAAATTGCCTGCTGTAGAAATGTACTTACAGCATGAGAACTTTAGACATAATATGAGACAATAAAAAAATGATAATATATGTGATTAATCGATACTAGTTACAGAATGCAGTGGAGTTATTAAACTGTGTTGTTGGGCGTAAGAAATTAGTAGAGTATGATTATTACCCAAATGAATTAATCAATAAACTTTAGAATTGTGAAGTATTGGATGTTAACATAGTGGTCTGTGGGTTAACTGCTTTTCATTAAGCCATAAAGTCGCATCTCCACTCCCAAGTTAGAGGAGGAGAGGGGTGAAATTATATATCCATACTTTAAAAATATTCTGTGCAAGAATTGAAAAGCTATTCGGCACCTCTTAAATTTCAGAGAGCGTCCAATTTAATTTACTGGGTAATACAAAAACGTACAAATATTTATCGAATTTGATAACACTGATTTAGACAACTATTGGAAACCACAAAGTACTTAGTAGCTATTTTCTTTGTAGGGTGAGAACTCTCCCACCACCATCCCACAAAGGATAGAGTCCAGAACTATCATGCTTCTAGGCTTATGCCTTATTTTCACACAACTGTGCAGCTACCTAATGGTTGACATCTCTGTAGAGATGTGATTAGTGAAGTTCAGTCATATCAGGTATATAGCAGCTACTCATTAGTAACAATTAATTAGGTAATACAATATATCGTAAATTGACTTAAGTTAGAAAAGGCGGTCATCATATTCCAACACAGTCGTCTGAAGTTTCAACATTTGCTGTAACGTCTAAGTGTTTTAGAATCAAATTTTAGTAGAAACATGAGTGAGTGTTGCCCCACAAGGACTAAAGAGCTGTGCAGTACTTTGTGATTTTAAATGTCTACCTTGGGAATAAAATGCGGTTTCGAAAGCTGATGTTTACGCATTTAGGCGAAAAAGGCCATCAAAAAGTATAATATTACACATAGTTGATATCAGAATACAGTGTTACTAGTCTATTAAGTAATTACACCTAAAAGATGAATCAGTGGACTATAAGTCAGCGATTAGTTGATATTACGCAATAAATAGAATCGTAGTGAGTGTTATTACAGCTATCATTTGAGCCTAACATTTGATATCAGAAATAACCAAGAATCACTCAACGCATATAAATTAAACCTGACAAGTTGTATTTAAACAATATCGTCTAATCCACTAACACTATTTATTCTCTTGTTATTCTTCTATTATATCACAAATCGATAAAAGTGTCCTGGCTCTGTAGTGTAGATAGGTGTAATCAGCCTGAAGCCCATGGGGTGGAGTCGAGAATACACTGCTGAGGAGTCTCGTATTGGGACAAATCAGCTATCCAGTGCTCCCGAGTTTCCAATGGTACCCTACCAATATGAATAGCTTAGAAACATATTGGATAATCAAAACTATTTATTCCAAGTGTGTTTACAACTTGTTTAACCCAACCTGTATTCTGTTCATGCAAGCATCTACTGACATTTTATACCCAACGGCAAAGTATGGAATAAACTGTTTGGATCCTGTCTTTTGAAGTATTTTGTTTCATCTGCTACTAACAATCAACAGTGAATTAGTAAACATTTCAATTTAATAAGAGTTTAATTAATTTCTGTTATTAATCTAATGTCAATATTGTTATATTGGGTGATTCAAAAAGAATAACTAACGGAAGTGTAATTTAGAAGACTTTGGTTTATTTGGAGTACGTGTTAATCGACTGTCTTACTTATATTATTGTCAAGTTCCGTTGATACTATCCTCTCACTAGACTCATGGACTGTCATCATATTATCTTCCATTCAGCATTAGTAACCAATTAAGTATGTATCTGTTCCATCAGATCTTAGTCGTTATTGTCCTTCTTTAGCATAAATATTATTCTTCTTATTGGTTGGCTTTGTGGTCAGGTTTTGTGTGTATAAAAGAGAATGACTGAAATACAATCTGACTAGTTGGTTTCTGGCTAGCCTAACTTCTTCTTCGGTTCGGTTTGGAGACTAGGAATTACGGGGCAGACGTGAGGGCATAGAACAACAGCCTTGGTGTCCAGGTTCTTCAGGACTGGTTCTTATCAAAGACGCTATTTTCATATATAATTCGTAGTAGATTACCTCTAATAAAATATCTAATTTCTAAATATTCCATCAAGTGACAAGCAGAAACCCAGTGAATTATATAATCATTCCGTAAACTAATATAGTTTAATTCAAGAATACTGTAATGAGTTTATTACTTAGGTCAAATCATTCTGGTATGGTCCAATATGTCTGCCAGTTGAAGCGGTACCTCAAAATAAAAAAATATGATATTGTATGCGAGATTTGCGAATTATTTCTGAATTCAGTTTATTAGCTAAGGTGGTAATAGATAACTATGGATATAATTGTTAAAAGAAAATGTATTTTAATAAATTCCACGCTGATTAACTGAAATCTTGGACATTGGTTTGGTATTGTTTATTGATCACTCGGCATATGTACCTACAACCTTTAGTTACTTGACACTCTCTGTAGGATTTAACACCGTTTTACCAAAATTTACAGTCTTTGATGTCATCATACAGTAGTTTGGATGTCAACTGACCTCCTGTACAACTGAGATGTCAATACCATTCAAACATTGAGCATTGAGCAACGTTGTATTTGTCTAGTCCTTAGTAATGGTTGAATTTTACTAATCAAGTCGTAAAATACCAACCAATCTAAACGACTAGGTATCATGTGTGTTAACTTTTGAAGTAAGATGTATGGAGTTAGGTTTCATGAGATTTGACATTAGTATTAGCAGTTAGGCATATCTTCAGTCTTGAACCAAATGATGCTATCCAACTGAAACTAAGAAACATCACTTAAGAGTCTACAAGTCACTGTCTCATAATCAGTTACAATAATCAGCTTCAAGATGTTCCTGAAGTTCTATTGAGAAGTTGTAACTAGTAGAATTCATATTTATCGATAATGATACAGTCGTTAATAATGACAGTCGATAATCATCACTCTATATAAAAGAATTACTTAACGGTCTATGTCGACAATATTTTACACTTATATTTTAATTACTAACATTTATATAATTGAAAACTGGACTCAATTTTTGTGCATAATTATTTTTACTACTTAAATATTTTAATAGTAATCATTAAAAGTTAAGATGCAATACATTATGATAAAATTTTAGCGCTAACCAATCATAAGTATAATATTTTTGAAGGTTATTAGCTTCAGTATTTTGTAATTTGTAACACATTGTAATATAAAAATGAACTTCAGTGATTCCTTAACTCTTCGCAAGTAATAAACATTGTAACTAATCAAGGAACACTGCAACCATAACAATAATTCAATCGGAAATTACTTACTATGATATGATTTAAGTTGGATTGTGACTGGGAAGCGGAATCCAGGATGCTCATTTTGTCCAATTTAAGACTCGTTTGCTTGCAATACTTATGCCTTGCACTAAAAAAGTGTAAATTTATTAAGAAGAATATTATTTTTGACATGACAGGGTTAAAAATCATAGTATTAAATGTATAAAACACTAAGTTCCTGTTAAACAAACTCTATATAACATTCATTTCAAAATTATAGTGGGACAAAAATCCTAAAACCTATCCTTGACCTGGATCTTGAACATTATAATAACCCTGAACTTCAAGCTGGATCCATTTAAAAGTGTATAAAATATTCTTAATGCTCCTATAAATTTGTTTTAGAATACAGGTGTCATTAATTTTGTAAACGTACGAGCACAAAAGACTGTAGAGAGATTAAATAATCACAATTATTAAGGATATACTTTAGAATCATCTTAATATCGAACATTTCTGATGGTCATCTAGTCATCTCCAATTACTTACTTCTGAATAGATTAAACTGTCTATAAACCTGTTAGTCTGATGATCTTAACTTTATGGCATAATTTCTGAAATCAGTGCTGAATGGATAAAATAATTATTCATCAAGTGAATTTTAAGAATCACTAAAGCTATTCTAATTACTAAATTCTATCCCCAATGAAGACCAGGAAACATTCAGTAATTCACTGACGTACATCCGTGGTCCAGCCAGTTAATCATGACATGTTAAATCTTAACATCATGGATTGATCAGAGTGAAATAATCATCGAAAAACAAGGTTGTACTGACGAAATGTGTAGTCCTAGAATATGAAAACTCTATGCGAGTGTGTACTCAATTCTTTAAAACGAATCAAGTTTAGGACCTTCAAGATATATGACAAATACTTAACCTTTAGACCACAGATTCCGGATCTACCAGATGACTGATTTCAGGTGGCAATTCAGCAACTTCAGTAGGAGGATGTCATTAGTGGAGTTCAGCCGTAGCCACCAATACAAAAGGATATATATGTAGTGAATCGACCACATTTAGGAGTATCAAGTACTGGATACTGGCTGATATACTTGAGGGTGAGGGGCTTTTTATAAAGCCTGGATGCCCTTGGCTTACTTGCTAGTGGATTTGTAGATTTAATACGAAGTATTAAATTCCTGAATATTTAAATGTCTGTTTCAAGTTAAATATAATTTCATGATGGTTTCCTATAAATAAATATGATGGATGACTACATTTCAATTTGACGTACGGTTCTTACTACCTGATCATTGAACACATTAGTATATTTTTTCCCAGTTATTTCGATGATCCATTAAAAGAAGTTTCATATTTTATTTTGTAAACATAGTATTGTAGATATGAAGATTTAAGCCATTTATTAATGACTTCTGCCGACTACCTCCAAATTACTTTCATCAAAATATTCTGAGTCCCTCAGACCATCGGTTGCATCACAAACTGATCAGTTGTATATAATTATCAGTAAAGACTAAATGAACAGCAGGACTGAAGAACAGGGACGAGCTTAAGTGACTATTACTTAGACCTTGATATTAGCCAGACGAAATCGACCAATAAGAAAGCGGTTCACGATAGAATGGTAATACTGTTAGAAAAAACTGTCATACTCAGATGTGTACAATAATTTCATATGATTAATAAATATTTCAAGATTATCTAAGGGTTGTAAACACTTAAAATCTAAGTAACCACTGTACAGATACTTATCTATGTGGCTGTAAAGCATTTTTACACGAGTTCCTTTATATTTATGAAGATAATTTTTTAATCTATACCACATGGATTCTACTTTATTCATGGGAACCTTAGTTAATGGATCCACAAACTGCTGGCTGTGGACGACAACATGATGATTGTATCCAGGTCTAGATAGGCACTTGTATGATTTCAAGTCATCTGTGTAAATTGTTATTCCTGGTTACACATAATTCCTAATAATTGTAATTAAGGTAAATTTCTTCCAGTCAGAAATCCTTTCGAAGTGTCTTTTGCCTAGATGTCGATCCCAAATACCAAATATCTAATATAAAAACTACCCACCTATACTGTATGTATGCTTCATTCCCAATTATATTTGCCCTTTCTGAGAACCATTTCATTAAACTCAAAAATTTTACCAACACCTCCCATACAAACTGGTGCTTTCATTAGTATCTGCGAGCATACATCTCTACAGTACTAATACCATTGAACATATGTAATTTCGCTAAGATCTGCTATAAATGCAGTAGCAGTTACAGGTGTTTCTGATAACCACTGCATTACTAGAACCATTATCTGCTAAGGCGAAATTTTGGATCGCGTGAAAAATGAACCAAATCTAAGCGGTTTATTGAGCCAACATTTGTGACATCAAAATATCAGTTCCTCACACTTCTCAAAGCATTTGTCCAGGTGCATAGACTCACCACAGTCACATGAACAGGTTCTAAGAAGTAAACCCTTCTCCTGTAAATAGATGACTATAACCTCCCCGTGAAAACTAGCTAGCATGCGATTATTTAGCTAACATTATCAAATAAACTGTCAGCAATTACCTTGATATAAAAAATCACCATCTCGTTAGTTCGTCCTTATTCTTTAATTCTGCCAAATAAACTCGATATGATATTGTTTACTTTTCAGTAATCAACCCGTCTAGATATCTCAACTCAATAAAAGGTGGTAACATCACATAACGTAGAAGTTGTTTGCGTAGGCTGCGATTTCATACGACGAGCTAATCTGATCAGTATTTTGAGTACACCATTCTAATGAGTATCAACTAGACTCAGATGATATTTTATTTAAAGGCAATTGAAAGATAACTAAAAGATTATTTGCATATCTACAAAATTTGTAGAATACAGATATTTCAAATTTTCATTAAGAAAACATTTACGGGATTGTTGTTTGCAATTTCAAACAGTATTACCTTTAACAAAATTTGTAAATTCTTTAGTCACGTAAAATTTCTGTACCAGTTTTATAGTATTATCATTTATCCGTGACAAAATATTCATTTACTTCTATTATATTCTGAATGACAACTGCCTAGTAACAATCTGTAATTGGTGATTGATCTATTGATTGATTATGATCTACTAACTTACATCAGTATAAGTATAATGAACATTTATAGAAGATATTTTAACAACATTTTAATCTCGACTATAAATTGTGTAAGCGTTTTAAAGATGTGAAGTATACTTTGAATATAATCAAGTTTTAAGTCTGATCTTTTCAGGATGTCACTTACTACTTAAAACACAAGCTTTGAGAAAACAGAAGAGGAAAAATATATACTTAAACGTCAGTAGAAAACAAATAAATGTGCAGAGTCTATGCGACCTATCTATACAAAGAAATTGCTTTCCACATCATGGTGTATCGCGGTATGATGATGATACTTGACAGAGCTCCTTTAGCTAGAAATGTTCAATAAATCAAACAATCAGAATCACTGATGAATGTTTACAAAACTGCTTATTTTGAGGAATTATTTACATAAATCAACTAAGCACCAGTTTCAAAAATTAATTTAGACAAGAGACAGAGGAGAGAGATAAAAATTCCTCTCTTTGAATGTTTTTCGATGCTGACGTCTTATAATGCAACTGAGTCATTAAATTGTTGTTAAAAAAACAACCAGTGGATAAAGCATTTTGATTTTTCTCTTTTCCCGCCAAAAATCCTAATCTTCTAAAATATACGAATCTGCAAGGTCGAAGCCAATCGAAACTGATAGAGATGAGCCAAACAACATGCTTTTAGTTCAAAAATAGAATTTACTAGCAAACAAGAGAAATATCAATCGGATAACCACTATCTGGACTTAATATAGAAGCAGTGATGCAGAGATTTAAAACGTCAGTGCCTGATTACCGTCTTCCAAAAGAACGGCTATCCATGCAACTTCATCAAGAATTGTCTTTCAGAAGCACCAAGAAATAAATCAACCTACTATGTATAAAGGAATTCATACTAAATACGATCATACTAGTGAGCCCCTTTAGTACTAATGTAGTACATAATCTTAAAAATTCACTACAACCAATTTTTACAGAACAGTGAACAAGGTAATAAAAGAAGGTGAAGTGAACCTTATCTATAAAATTAAATACACTAATTGTAACAAATCTTCCATCGGATGAAGCTTCGAACTTCATCATTTTCACCTACATGAACATTAATTACCTGCCGAACGTCACCACCTAGCTCCCGTTACATCAATGTATGTGAACCATTGTGGATACAGGTTTGACTGTGAAAACGTGGTGATTTTAGAAAGAGGAAACATAAGGTAAACAAGTTAATTTTCAGAATCCGTAATCAACAAATGAATCAAACCAGATACAATTCATCAACCAATAAAAAAACTAATAAACAACCTCAATGCTGTGAATCAGAAAAGGGAATAAAAATGAATGTGCGGAAATTTGTGGAACAGGTGTTAGTAACAAGCAATCAAATCCAACTTGGACAGGAGGTTACTTCCGTCAAAAGTTTGCTCCATTGAAGTCGTCCAAAATGACGATGAAAGCTTAATAAATATACCGCCCACTTCAAGTAATTTAACCTGTCCACAACCATTCCCCTCTATCGTTCCAATGGTTACTAATTTCAATAAAGACGATGTTTATTAAAAAGTTTATGAGTGCTTCACCTGATAAGTGTTTAAACGTATAAATCATAGAATAAGCTTGTCAATAGCATACCATCATCAATCAACAACCAAGTAATCGTAGTGTATATGCCTCTTAATTGGTTCAAAGTTAATATAGTACAATGACTTTGATAAATCATAATTATTAATGACTTATTTCGACATAAAGCGATCGTAAATGGAATTGAAGTGGTTTATATAATTTGGTATTAAGTTAAATTGACTGAATTCGTTACAGATTAAGGTTAACAGAGTAGCTATGCAAAGCACGGATCGCTAGAGCACAGGAACATCCTGAAATTAATTACTAGTTAAATTATTATTGTAATTGAAATGAGATGGTTTTTAAAAATTAGCATTAAGTTTCAAGTGATTAAATTCGTTACAGATCGATGTTGATAGGGCGTAGGGAGAAATTCCTTACTAGGACGTGGCACCTGTTTAGTGGCCCCCCCCCACTCTCACCCACCTGGTTTTCAGTGGTACCCTGCCAACATCAATCTCTGACGAATCGTTAATTTCTTAATCATAAACACCTACTTTTAATAAAAAATTTTAATGAATATTAATTTTAATTGTTTAACTCTATGGAAAAATTTTTATTTCAATGAATCAGCTTAACTGAGAAAAGAGAAACAAAATAAAAGAAAATGCCTTTTTTTTTCTATATTTTCCTTTAAAACAGAAACATGTAAATAAATCAAACACGTGTGGTATTGTTGAATAAGTTGATTCTTTTTTCTGTGTAGATCAATGGAAAAACAACATGTTTCACCTTCAGTTTTTTTTTAAAAATTTTCTTCATTTTCTTTTCTTTTTTCACTTCATAACTTCGACAATTAATAACTTTTCTCTTCATTTAATAAATTTATTGTTTTTCTTATATTTTTTTTTCATATATGAATAATGAGTTTCTATTAATGAATTAACCAGAAACCAATCAAATCATTATAATTGTCTATATTCATGTTGAAGAAATTGAGTAAAAACATGATGATAAGTAGTATATATACTCAACAAGAAATAATGAGTAGTATGTAATGAAATAAGTATTTAATGATGAAAAAAATCTTTATAATTTATATTGAACTATTCAGTTTATTAAATGAACATATAGTACAAGTTAGTTAATACTTTTTATACATTTTGTTTTATCATAAACATTGACTCAGTATTCGTTTAGTATCTACATATCAATCGTACCTTTAGAATCTGTAATTCAAAAGTAGTTAACCTTTTACATTGATTTACTAGGAATTGTAATTGATCAATTTCAATTATCATATTTACATCCTTCATAGATTGCCCAGATACAACGGTAATTCATAAGTAGAAGTTTGTTTATCATCTGTTTGTATACATCATTAAACGTAAAATGAATCATTTACATAGAGTTAATGGTATATTGCCTACCACAAACTAGAAGATGATCAATAGTTATATTATCCTGATGTAAGAACTCCTTGCATAACGGCAAATGATAAAACTTAAAGCTTTTGATTCTTGTATTTAGTATAAAGCTTTCAACAAAAATACTAACTTGTAATATAGAGATGATTTTCACATATTTCATGGTTTTATATACAACTGACAAATTAATACATGTAAATAGATTTATTCTAATTTGTAGAATTCGCAATATCTGCTGTATACAAACAGTTTTATCCAACAGAACAACCCCAGAACTTTTTACAAGTTTGATTAAAACTAGGTTGTCATCATTTCGCATCGTTTATAAAGTATTGTAATAGGCTTCTGTCATACTTTTGGATTGGAAGTATAAAAGAATATAACAGTGATTATCAAGATAGGACAGATATAATTTAAGTAAGCCAAATTTGTTATGATTAAATAATTATAGGTTAGCACCTACATAACCAATTGCCTGATCTAAAGCCTGACATTAGCCTATTATGATACTTTACAAAAGATGCGAAATGATCTAAACCTAGTATTAATCAATTTGCAAATAGGTTCTGAAATTGTTTTATTGGATTAAAACTGATGCTAGTTTTAAAAGATTCCAGCCAATTTTAAAGCTCAGAATATTCATATTTTATTAAAAAGTACACTTTGACTAAAGCATAATATTTAAAGTAATCTCACGATGCTTAATCTCTTGTCTTGTGACCTAAAGACCCTACAATCGATTACGATTGCTGAATCAACAAATTTCACTGATCCGTTTATCATTTATTGTTACCGATGGGTTCCTTTAAAATAATTATGTCGTCAATCCTTAGCAATAGTTATATGGTTACTATTGTATGTTTTCAAAAAACTCACACAGCTTTGGTACAACCTAATGTTTTACTTTACTCATAACTGATATCATAGATGATATTAAATGATTGAAAATGTGAACTATTAAATCCAGATAACGTGGTCTAACTGTCCTCAGTTTTAATTTCTGGTGGTGTCATGATTAGAGACTGATAAGTTATCATAAATTAAGTTGAAAAAGCTTAATATGGCTAGAAGAAGTTAGCTCCTGAAGCAAACTATCACTAAACTCACTAGTAACACTCTATGCTAATTTTACTATAGTTCGTTTTCGAAGTATTTGGAATAATAGACGATTGGGGCAGTTAGGACATGTATTACGTATGTCCAGCTATCATCTTTGTATCGGCTAGAGTAGGACGTTCCAAGATCTTAAGAGACTTAATGAGGAATTCGACGACGGACTTCTTAATTTTAAAGGATTCATTATATTTCACCCCATTCATCATTCATCATCATCATCATATAGGCTTTATAGGACGTTAATTGGATCAATAAGAGCGAACTGTATAGGAGAATATGAAATTTAGTAGAACAGAACTGTGGTTAATATTTCGAATTCTTTATTTTTCAATGAATTCATAGTAAAATGAATAGCTCAGGGAATAAAATTTTCCCTTTGGACGATTTCATCTGTGGTAGCACTATATTTGCATAAACTAAGGAGAGATTTCTTGAGAGGAAATGTTTATTTCAAGTCCAGGTGATAAGCCTCGATTGTATTACTTCTGTGAACAGGAAAATATGTCTAATTCATTCCTAAACCTTACACACTACTGAAATGCTTAAAGTAATTGGAAGCTATTTGTTTTGATACGTTACAACTTGAAAGTGGACACTATCGACTCTTAAAAAACCAAGCCCAGGACCTTCTCGTTTCTAAGGTAGGGTTTTCGCTAATAAGCCGGTGTATATTCGTCATATTTCTTCTGTAACTAACTTGTGATATAACTTGATGATGGCTTGGTGGATTTGATTATTAAGTGTTCCTCATATAACTAGAATTTCGCAGGTTAGACACTTACGTGCCTTATGGATGAACTTTTCAGAAACACCTCGTACTGTAATGAATAAATGCTCAGGACTCACTGTGTTTTAATAGTACATAGCCACGATCAATCTGTAACTAATATTAACAACAAACCAGAACTAGTCTTCTTTAAATTGCATAATCCTAATAAAAATAGGAAAGGCATCTAGAAGCATTTGAAATTCGTGAATGTATTAAAAATGAACATAAGAATTGAACTGAAATTTGAAGGTGATTTATTGGATAAAATCTCAATGAATCGTCTAATTAGAGTACTGTAAACTAGCGGCCGATTAATGTACGCATTCCTTTGAGATAAATTACCTAGTAAATCAGCTGTATTTGTTTATATCTCCATTTATGAAAGGACATCTTCTGATGCATGAAAGTGACCCTGTCAACAATATTCATTAAAAGTTAACATAAATGTGATAACACTCGTTTGATTAGGTAATTGTCTGTGTATGAATTAAGCCAATCAATTAGTCTCCACTTTATCATTCAGTAAAAGACTTATAGATGTCAGTACAAAATCTTTAAGTTCCATAATAATTACATAATTAATAATAATAATAATGTACCTTTAATAATTTTAATTAAAAATAAACATTACCTTATTACATAACGTATTGATTGATTCATTTAAGATTCATATCATGTGTTGATCTCTACTTTCTCAATACAACTTCTTAATAATCAACAATTAACATTATTTATCCTAATGAATACATTATCCTCTATTGATAATACAAATGTTAGTTGTTTTCCTATCTATCCTTTATCAAATATGAAATATGATAAGAATATAGATTATTCACCCGTATATACAATTCATCGAAATGAATCTAAAAGTTATTTACATCAAAATCTAAATGAGATAAAATTAACTAATCAAGAATATGAAATAAAAAATAAAAATATTGATCAATTGTACAGTAGGGAATATTTCCCAAATCAATACAATGAAATTTATCCTCATTATTATCCATTAATAACTACATCATTGCCAATATCAATTAATTCTCAATTATTCAATAAAGAATATTCATCAATCACAAATAAACTTACTAATGTTTGTTATTTATGTGATCATATAAAATATCAAGATGATTATAGACAAAGTTTAAATACTTCACTAACATATAGTCATTCATCTAAGATTTATTCACAACATTCTATAAAGACTAATTATTCGAATCAAACTATGATGAATCAAATGTATGAAAATAAAGAAATGCCAATCTATTATACTTCTGAGAAATATGATAATACTGAAGATGTGAAACAAATGAATCTAAAGTTAAATGAAAGAAAATCCAATGTAATTGGAACACAAACTTTAATTTGTCAATGGAAATCATGTCATTTAGTAAGTTAGTAATATAATTCTATTTACTTTTGACAGTATTATTGACTACAGTTTAATTTTAAACTGAAGAATACTAAGAACTTATGATAATTAGACAATTGTTTCGTTATAATATATAATCCTTTTAAAAATTGAGTTTAAAACTTCTAGGAGTTAAGTCATATGACACTTCAAATAAGCATCATTTCTCTTAATTTAGATTGTGACTGGCAAGTGGAATCCATGACGTGCGTTTCGTTCTATTCGGAACTCGTCGGCTAAATGTACCTGGATCCTAATATTGATGTTCACAGCGGGATTCGAACTCAGTGCGTTTCGTTTCAAACGTCACCGCATTCATCACTAGACTACTGAGTTCACACAGTCACACTTGTGCAATGATACTTGTGAATATTCGCTATATTGAGGCGATCAACTCAGGATGAATATATAGCAACAGTGACTGACTAGATTTAGTCTATAGCGAATCAATAGGAATATACAAATTCATCCTGCAAGTATCATTTCTGTTATTAATGATGCTTTGTTAAAGTTAAAACTAGTAAACACCACCTCAGTAGTTTAAATATATCACTGTCGTCACACTGGTCTCCACTAAGATCCCTTATTGAATCTTTGGTGTGCACAGTTTAGAAATACTTTATTGAGGATTGTAACATTAGTTCAATTCAAATCAAACAATCTTCAGTAAAAGCCTGTATGATAATATGAATATGTTCTAGTTGATAAATACACGAATAGTAGTACATTCGATCAGTTACAGAATGGTCTAAGACGATATAGAATGCATTTTAGTTGGAAGTAATTTATGTAGTACCTCAAAGTTTCAATTATTTTTCAGACTTTCTTTCATATTATTGAATTGTTTAGAAATTCAAGAAGTAGATTAAGCAGTTCAAAATATTTTAGTGCTTTTTGGATTTTATTGGCTGTCTGACTGAGGTCAAAATGTGATGTACAACTAAAACTTCAACAATTTTCAATTCATTCTGCAATAATGATTCTTGAGATTTAGTAACCAGTAAAGTGTACCAGGTAGTTACTCATTAGTGATATTAGTTAAGGTTGCTCAATGCTATGACATGATTGAAGTTCGAAATATCAACGATTGTATTTCAGCTCAGTAAATCTAAAGTTCAAACTTGAATGTACTGGTCTGAATCTCAAGTAGGTTTGTTAATACTCACCACTTATGAGTTTCACATAAGAACAACAGAGTTGTCCAATGTTTCATATACTTCATTGGTTATCTGTGATGATGTAGTGAATTGTAACATCATGTTCCGAATTCTACACAATAGTCACGTATGACAATAATTGGTCTCTATTATAATGTGTAGGTTCATTGTTAAGTCCTAAGAATATTTTCTACTTTCTTTATATCATATCATTTTGAGTTATTTTTTCAATTTTTCATTCAATAGACGTTTACAGATCATAAATCATTTGTTAATCATATTGAATCATCACATGTTAATTCACTTATATCAAATAAAGAATATTACTGTTATTGGGAAGGTTGCCGACGTCAACTGAAACCATTCAATGCACGTTATAAATTAATTGTTCATTTACGTATTCATAATGGTGATCGACCAAATAAGTGTATGGTAAGTTCGTCAATATTTAACTTCAAATTTGTTATCACATTCAATAATATTATGTGATCGCTGTAAGGACAAATATCTAAGTAGAATGACATAATGTCCCATTACATTCCACTAGAACATCGATTGTGATAATAACAAAAAGTATCATGAAGCTAAAACCAATTGACTATGTTATAAGGTAATCCAACATAAATTATTCACATTCCAGAATGGTATGAACACAATCCTGTCAGTTAACAATTACATCATGAAATGTCGAACTTATATGACATTGTAATCAAGTGTAATAGATTTGAACACTAACAATACTAATGTAATGAATTATGAGTTGGTGTATAAGTGAAGAGGAGGAGTGACAACTGTTTTCATCTTAACGAAAAAATTAAGCTCTATGTGTATGGTAGTAATAACTTCAACGAATTTAAGTTAGTTCATTTAAAACTAAAAATTGTCATGATTGAGCACTGACTGGGATTTTTAAAATTTATATTGCGGACAGATCTCAGCTAGACATTCATCGGAAGTCAGAAAGCATTCAGTAACTATTAAGCTTTAGTGAGAGACGCATAATCAATATTGATTCACGAGATAAGCGTTGATTACACTCAGGAACTTCAATTTTCTCGGCGAGCTTTTTGCGCTTGGACCACTGAGCTGACATCAAATATTTTACATTTCTAATTTTAATCAAGTTGTGATGGATTGGGTAACCTCACTGATTGTTAACCTCCACACCACCCTATTATTAACGATAAACATTTGATCGCTAATGAATGACTTCAGGATGTGATTTAAGAGATTCAGTGAGAAGAAGTGACCAGTAGGCACAACAAAAATGGCAATGGATGAGATAGCAAAATAATTTGCAATCTAACTGAAGTTAAAAATGTCACATATAGGATGTCGCTTAAGTGTTCTAAGTATCAGCTACTCTCCTCAAAGCCTGAAGGCCCTGTATTTTTCGGTATCGCAACTAAGGTTAATATTTGATTTGGAGTCTGATACTTGGCCAAATGGGTTATCCGACTATTTTGTATGTTCAATAATTGTTTAATACAGGTTAATTCGTGACATGAAACTTTATCTTTGAAAGATCTCATGGTGTCTGTATAATTCCATGTAGCTGAGGTGCCTTGAAGACATGCTGATTAATGAAAGCTGTTACGAACATGTTTACTGAATGTTAGACAAGCCTTGCTTCTACTCTGTCAATTTAACACACTAAAGTATATTATTCCGACTTTAAGGATGATTATGATTCAGTGATAATCAGAAGACGACTAAACATAGCATTAACGAGAACATGTTCTGCAGCAAAGTTGGTAAACTTATATACAAATAACAGGTTCTTTCAAGCAATCAAAATAGTAAGTACTCATTTAATATCACCTGTTTGTTTAGGTCAACGCCTTTCTATTAATAGGAATCACATTTGCAGATACCTAAAGGTGTATACATTCAACTGACGAGTTATACGTAAGACGAAATTCCTTTAATGAGTTCTAACAGTAACTATAATCTAAATATAATAAAAACTTGCTATTAAAAAATATATCATTGGGTTTAATTTGGATGCACATATACTAATAGAGACTGATAATTCACAGTTCTGAAAGTTTGTACAAATCATTATATGCTATGTATACTAGTTTTTATTATCTAATTTATCATTCTAAATCATTGTATTGTACTTTTTTGTTCTTCTTTCTAAAGTATCCTGATTGTTTCAAAGCATTTTCTCGTTTGGAAAATTTAAAAATTCATATACGTTCACATACTGGTGAAAGACCATTTGTTTGTCAACAAGATGGTTGTAATCGTACATTCTCAAATAGTTCCGATAGAGCAAAACATCAACGTACACATATACACATTGTAAGCATTGAATTTAATGTAATAAAAAAACAGATTGAGATTATTCCTAACATTTTAAATGTCTTTTAGGTGTATTTTGAGTAGTAATTTTGATTCACTTACACTAGAGTTTATTGTAGTTATTTCGTATTTTATGTCCGACTGTATTCATAGAAAGAGGCTTCGAGTAACCTCAGCTATTTAAAATGAATTATTTAATGAAGTTGATACTCTATTAGACAGCTTTCTTTTATTGTTTAAACAGAAACAGTGTCTGAAAATTCTGGGTTACTTACTTACTTACGCCCATTACTTCTCACAGAGGAGCATAGGCCACTCACTAGTATTCTCCATTCAACTCTTTCATGAGTAATCCTTTCCAGCTGTTTTCAGTTTCTGTTCATCATTTTAATGTCTGCTTCCAATTCTCCATGCAGTGTGTTCTTTGGCCTTCCTCTTTTCTGTTTCTCAACGTAATTCCAAGTTAAGGCTTGTCTCATGATGCAATCTGATGATTTTCACAATGTATGTTCTATCCATTTCCAACGTCATTTACTGATTTCCTCTTCAGTTGGAAGTTAAATTTGTTCTCTCCCATAGTAGGCTGTTGCTGATGGCTTCCGGACAACAAACATTCAGTATCTTGCGTTTATGAATACCCGTACTCTCCTGAGGATGTCTAAAGTAGTTCCCCTAGTTTCAGCTCCATACAGCAGAAATGTCTTGACGTTCGAGAAAATTCTGGATACAGAACACTTAATCAAAATCAAAAGTGATGTGGATAACCTCTGGCAGAAAATTGAAACTGTTCTTGTAGATGTTAAACATCTATCAAAGCCGTATATTTCACTTAACCATCATATTGTTCGGTTAACTAAAAATTTACTCTGTTCATAAGAAATTTTATATTTGAAATTTTATTGACGTTCAGTTGTAGCTGACAGTGAAATATAAGACGAAGGTTTCATCCTATTTGGAATTTGACATTATCTGAATGTACCTGATGTGTTTTGGTGTTGATTTTCACATTGGGACTCGAATTCAATACATTCTTTTAGAAGCAAAACTGGTATTTGCTGAGCTATTAAGTTCTGACAATAACTTAGTTGTAAAACGTACTTGCGTTTTTTAATTTGTAAGAGTTCGTATCTTTCTATCGTGAGTGGCAGCTGAGACTAATCAACTACATACTTAAGCATCAGAAGTGGAGGGCTTTCAAATTGTTATCACTTTCGGACATTCTCTTCAACCAACCGTCATTTCTTTTTTTAACCGTGAAATGATTTCGGTTGTGATATCCTGTTGGTTTATGTTGTTGTTAACCATCATACTGAAATTAGACGGGACTGATACCAAATTACTATATAATGTGTAGCGTAAAAGTAAAATATGTAGTTTCATAAATAAATTGCAGTTGTTTTCCGTGATTCTTGACATGACGTCGAAATTTCAGGCCCTTACTACTTATTATGTGTGCTTAACAAAGGTGACAAACCAATTTCTTTTTAACATCACGTGGTGGGAGTAAATATTTGCATCCAAAATGCTGATTTTTGTACTTCATCGACTGATTATAACTATGTAATTATTGAAAAATAGGAAGTTTGAAACTGTGAATTCGTCTTATGGGACCTCTAAGCGGACCTTATTCATGAACTCAAAACATTTGTGTATAGTGGTGAGTACTTAAACTTCATACTGCAGAATAACATGAGGTGGTTTGCATTTCTAACCCCGCCCAATTCGCCATATTCTTAGACCTTACGCCGTGTCCATAGTAAGTAACTGCATCCCATCCAACACGGATAAACTACATTCGGAATATATTCTAACTTCTTAAGCGAAACAGACACGCAAAAACTGTAATTGATGATGATTATTCAATATAATGAATTAACTAAAGTCGATATCCTGGACCACTGTATACCAACTCCATAGTCTGAAGCCTAACCGATCTCCATGATATCTAAAAGTCTAGATTTAGATCTTAAGTAGAAGTCATGGACATTTTACTACTCAACAGTTTTATAGTGTTATAAATACTGTGAATCCAAAGAAAAGGTTGTTATAATGGGAAACTACGACCAATTAATTGATGTGAACTTGTGCGTTGTAAGTTACAATAATAAACACCAATGAGCACCTTGCTGGTCTTTGCATTTCTCCTAAATGCCTACTTAATCAAAGGCCAGAAGTAAGAAGAAAACAAGACGATAAATTCACCAGAAAAATTGTATTATATTTCAAGCATTCCTTTATATTACATAAACCAGACCACACAGCCGGTCAATTAGGTAATTAACAATAATACAAAACATGGGGCACAGTAGTAGTGAATAAAGGTAACTTGTTCACAATCAATTAAGTGTAGTACATAAATAAGATGATATACTTACAGTAAATGTCCTAAACGGGAGGATTGGAGAAGGGGAACGTAACAATGATAGAACTAAAATATAGCCAACAATATAGCCTAACACAACAATAAAACAGACACTTTCAACTCTACAATGTTTGTAATCTGTAATGTGTTTAATCTACAATATTCAGCAAACTCCAAAACACGCCTCATTCTCCTTGTACAAGACAAACAAAACAATTATCCCTAAACTTTCATAGTTTATTCAATGTGGTATAAAAAAACATTGTCTAATCTCATAAAATAACAGAAAATTGCATAATTTTATAAGAATTCAGGTCCTAAGTAGAATGAAAAGATTCACAAAATTTGGGCACCTAGTGTTTTCAAGATATGTAAGTAGAACATATCTGTAATTTATCTTAGCGAATGGAATTTTAAAAAAATTTCAACGTTTCACTCATGAAGCTGGTTCGAGCTTCTTCAGGGAAATAACCAAAATAAAAAAAATTGTCAAATATAAATGTAAATAAGAGGTCAAATTTCATATGCAGAGTATGAGTCTATTATTTGTACATGATTCATTAATAAGTGAACTTATGTTGTAATGTTATGGATGAAGTATGGTGTGTATTGTGTGTATTGTTTTCATGTTGTAATCATTTGTGCACATAAATTGTTCTGAGTTATGTTTATGAAAAGAGATAGAAAAAATCTGTTTAAGTTGGATTGTGCCTGACAAACGGAATCCAGTTTAAACAATACTTGTGATTAGTAGCTATATCGAGGCAATTTGCTCAGGATGTACATTAAGCAACAGAGACTGATCAACTTCAGTCCATAACAAATCAACGGGAAGATATGGGTTTATCTTAAAGATTCTGAAGATTGGTTTGTCAAATCCTGTACATTTGAGTAGGAGTAAATTGATGTGATGATAATAATGGGTCAAAGGATGGATATATACTTGAAAATGGTAACACTTTGAACTGTGTAATTAGACTGAATAATACTAAACTCAATCAATTAATCAAGAAATACTCGGAATGTATTGGGAACTGGAGTGGTAGATAATGTTTGAATTCATTTTGTCATCACTAGTTACCATGGTGTAGCTGATAGCACTCCATTTCGTCGGTTTATATTGTTGAGATTCGCCTGTGTGTGTAGGGCTTCATATGTTAATCTTTCTTTATAAGAATTAAAACCTTTTAGAAGGATTTAAGTCCTCTTGAAGTTTACGCTGTGCCCTGTTTCTGTTGAATGTAATGTTATTGATGACTTATTTTCAAGTTTTCTTAAAACTTCAGAGGATTAAGGAATATTCTTCAAACAAAGTTTATGCTTCTTCATCCTCACATTCAACTGTTGTGATTTTTCTCCTACGTATATAGCATTACATTCGTTGGGCTTTTTTATAGATACAGTTTGTTTGCTCTTCTTTTGTTACTCTATCCTTGATATTTACAGGTTCAGAGCCCAGTGTATGGTTTGTTTGGTAGAATACACGTATATCATGTTTTTTTAAAATTTTTCTAATCTCTTCGGATGTTCCATTTCTGTATGACACAATCACAGTGTCAATTCACTCTTTCGGTTGAACTTTCTATCTTTCTCATTAGGCTTTTTCTTAAGTATCTTTTCAAAAACGTTCCTAGGGTAGTTACTCATTATTAGTGTAGACATTACTAAGTTTAATTTTGTTTCATAGTCTTTCGTATCCGTGACTAGTTAATAGATTCTGTTTATCAGAATCCCAACAACTGTCGTTTTCAATGATTTACCTTGCGCAGATTTATAGTTTAGGTATTTTCCAGAATAAGTTGATTTCCGAAAAATACTAATCTTAAAACAGTTATCTTGTTTCCTCTTGACTAAACAGTCTAAAATGGATAATTTATGATCGACGATCTTGATTTCCTTTGTGAATTTGAAGTTGTTGGAAATACTGTTGGCATTTTTAAAAAGTTCATGTAATGCATCTCGTTTCTTAACTTAGCCAGAGTTTGGGTGGATAGACATAATTTGTAAGTTCACTTATTTCCAGTGAATGCATAAACAAGTTAGCAACTATTGGGGACACTATAGATCCTTTCAGTACATCTACTGTTTGTTTAAAGAGATCTCCTCGAATCTTAAACAATGTAAAATTTAGGCGCAAATTCCAGCATTTAATATTTTCAAACGAATCTAATGGGCAACGTTGACTTACGTCGTAGGGCACAAGTAAATATTAATTTATAATGTGAATAAAGAGCAAACATCATAACTTGCCATCATTTCATCTTCCAAATGTATATCTGTAACCATGTTTTTTTTAATTAACCAAATAAATCCTTAATTCCATATTTTGCCCGTAAGTATTCTGATTAGATATCTCACTAAATTGCATACATTTTTATTCTGATAAACATTATAGTACATTCTATCATAACATACTTCCATTGTCCTTTCTATATTCTTTGATTTCATTTGTAGACAATTTAGTTCAGCCTTTTTCTATCACTGTGGTTTATTTGGTTCTTAGTGAAGAGAAAGCTATTAATAATAATAATAATAATAATAATAATAACAATAATAAACAACCTAATACATGTGTGTGTGTGTGTGACTGATCCATTAATCATAAATATCAACTAATAAATTAAAACAAACTAATTTTAAAATCATTTATGATTAGTACAAACACAATGTGTATCTAATTATAAATGATGAGTAAATGTTTAATGTTAAATTATTCTATTGTTCTTTGTTTTCATTTCTTTTTCTTTAAAACATATAAGTTAATTTAATTACCAAATATAAGTAGTATATGTGCATAGTTTTAACATTGAATTTAATATTCATATGAATGTTTGCATATCTAAGATTATCTATTAAACATATTCAATCTCATTTCATTATTGAATATTGAATTATAAATTTTTCGTTTTTTATATTAAACATATTGAACAATACTACTATTACGATACATATGAATAACATCTTTAGTGTTAATTATATGATATTGTATAGTAATGTTATTGTTTCATATAACCAATATTATGTTTTATGTTGTAGTTTATGTTTTTACTAATCAAAGTTAAATAGTTAAGATCAAACAATAATCAGTTCATTGTTCAATTCTATTAAGGCGTTGATTCTATACACATTATATAAGCGTTACGTGAATTAACGACTAAACTTATGCACTTTTAATTATTGAATCTCTTTTGTTAACTATGTAAGTAGATTTTATGGAACTAGTTATTGAAAATATGACGAAAGTGTATATTTTAGTTGATTGAATTCACCACAGATTGATGTTAGCAGAGTACTATCGGATACCAGGGAGAATATGACATTTATTTCGTTCTAGTAATACACACCACATCAGTACGCACAGTAGATTTCACCCCAGATCATTTAGGCTGTCAAACGTCTAATCTCCTGCATCACTGAACTAGGAACTAGAATTCCCACGTTCACGAATTTGTAAATTAGCACGACAATCATCTTTTGCCATCAGGGATTACCGTCTCGCTCCTGACATGTCTGAAAGTTAATATGGATCTAATTAAGTTGTTCAAAGAGAATAACAGTATTTTTCAATACAGTGTATTGCATTTTAAAATAATAGTTGTTATGAATTAACTTCAGCTGCTAAACTATTTGACTGGTATATTTGAAACTCCTAAAACAATATCCATTTCATTCATACTGTTCCTTACATTAATTTGAAAACAACACAAACAACTATTTGCACAGAATAAAATGAATTCATTGTATATTTCGTTGGTTTCTTATCAATTGTATACAACCTGGAATAATTTTCAAAATGAAACAAGATTCAAATAAACTTTAACTTAGTCATCATCACCAAGATTACAGTTACGTGATTTAATGTAAACCAACTCTTCAGAGAATGATTAACCGAATTAAACTAACGAAATCTTACATAAATGATTGTATTTAGTACAATCGAATTGTACATTTGAACCTATTGAAGTATTGTCATTCATTATACATCAAGGTGTTTCACAGTGAGACATGCTTGTTAGTCGTTAGTGGGTGTGGAAAATGTGATGTGAGTAGTGAGGAGAATAGCAATTATTTGTGCATATGTGTGTGTTAATCACGTAAAACCAATTAATTGTAATTGTTTGGATAGACAGTTCAAGTAGGATGAATAGTAAGGGCTTCCTTTCTATTAAGTATAGTGGGATTTAGAAACATTTAGAAAATATTCAAACATTTGTCTTTCTTTATAGTCAGAAGTACTATCCTGGATAATTTGAGTATTAGTGATGTATATTTTATGGTTATTGTAAATAGCATTTACTAACATTCTTGATTACTAGGCGGTTATTTTGTGTAGCATTCATGTTCTATGAAACTAGCCAGTGTAGGAAGTATCACAATCGACACAATCTAACCTGTAAACACAGTTTTATGCAGTAGTGAATGGGATATTTTGTAGAACGCTTGAATTTTATGTTATTTTATAATTCTTTTGTGTCATGGCTATAAGGTAGAACGCCGGTACCAGTATATATAAAATATCATTAGATTTATTCTCAGTTAATAATAATAAATTGTCCTGAATTTGTATATTTTTTTATTCATATTCATCAGGAGATTATTAAATTGCAATAAGTTAGTTTTATACTTAAATCCCTGTTGTTTGTCTTCATTTGATGTTTTAAGTTTGGTAGCTATTCCAAGGAGGATCATGAACTAGAAAAATTTAATTACTGAATGAATGTACTGAAATGAAATCAATACAACGATTAGAATATGTTGTCTTTTGATAGATAATTAGATTAAGAGTCCTATCGGAGTTTCTTTTTACAAAATAGTTTAAAAAAAGTTGCAACTCATTACATTCGTTTTCATTTTAAAAAGTGAATTTCACTTGAGACGAATATATGTCAATCATTCTTGAAAATGTTCGCAAATATGTCTGCTCAATAATAACGAAATTATCATCAATCTATTCGTGAAAAAAAATTCTTGTGCCAAAATGAAAGATTCTACATGTGACATAAATAGATTAGCTATAATCAAATGATATGGGGATATCCGATTAGCACATTGTTTAACATACTAATGAAGATAAAGTTTTCTGAAATTTTGAGTAAATAAACGTGACAGTTGTGAAAATATAACCAAAATGTTAGATAGAATACTAGAAGTATAAATTGATTAAATATGTCACAGACTGATGTTGGTAGGGTACTATTGAAAACAATTGATCACTGGACAGTTGCTTCGTTCTGGTATGGAACTCCTCAGCAGTGAGAAACCCAGATTCCACACCAGGAGCTTCAGGTTGACGGCGAACACCTTATCCTCCACACCACTTGGTCGGCTGGTATCGAATGGCAGAATTTCCACTTTCGCCAATTTGTGATATATATATATATATATGTTTATAATGCAAAAGAAGATAACAAGACTGTTAATAATACTCCAGGATGATGTGAATTTACCTCAGCCAATTAAAATAGAATTAAACAGTAAAATACGATGATATAATCAATTGATATGTATACTTCAAAATAGTAACAGTGATGTAACAAACTGAATGCGAGTTAAAGAAGAAAGATAATGATATGAAAAAATGGACTAAAATTAAAAATAAACAACCCTAATAACAATCGCCTAATGAAATAAGTGATCAGTTAACAAGGTAAAGAAAGCTTTAAAAAATACCGGAATAACAACCTGGTGTCTTGTGTCGATGAATTGTTTGACGATCGCACTATTGAATAAATACATTCAATTTTGGGTTCTGATCCTTAAAATTTTAGGTAAGCTTTCATTTCCGTTCTGCAAATGTAACAGCTTTTGTAGGAACATATTAATTTAAAGAAAGAAAAAGACGTAACATAGGAAGGAGTACCAGCCATTTTTTGATTGTCTCAGGGAACATAATGTTATATTGAGTAAATATTTATTTCATTTGATTGTGGTATGAATATCATGTTTTTCAGTTCTAATTTAAATGAATGGGGTCAATCCATATCATACTCAAGTGTCGTTGACAGAATGTTTTGTCTATATCATTGTATAATCACTTGACCTCTAATTATTATTTCGTATTAGGTCATAGTACCTTCCTTTGCACTATATATATATATATATATATATATATATATATATATATATATATATATATATATATACGTTTCCCAACATACTATTCAACATTTTAATTATGTTTGAACATCTGCTAAGCGTCAACAAACATCATCTGTATATATATGCCAAACTTTATTTGAATTATCAAATTTAAAATGAGTCTTGGTTGTATGCAGATAAACAGAAACCACCGAAACAATATGGATTAGTGACCTGTTCAGAGAATGGAATCAACATGCATCCTAGTCTGAAAATCAGCTCATTACACCTGATTGATATGAAACAAGACATACTGCAAAATCAGGGGTAAGTACCACCGAGGAGTCCCATACTAGGACGAGAGAGCTATTCGGTGCTCCCTGGTTTTCGGTGATTCTTGACTAAAATCAACCTGTGATGGATACAAACAACTAAACTTAATATTGTATTTGAGTGATGTATCGATGTATTGTAATATATCACTTACTTCATACTTACCTATTAATTACAGTGTTAGCAATTAATTTGTAGAGAACGATGAGAAAATGCATAAAATCATATTTTTCTATGCATCGATTGAACTCTAATAATAACAAAAGTATCATTAGAAATAAAATCGATTTCATGAGAAAAACTCTAATTACACTGTGAAGAAATGTTAGGTTGTATACAATTTTAATTGATTCATACAACTAAAAAGCTATGTTTGATAATATATATATATATATATATATATATATATATATATATATATGGGAATTGCTGTTCCAGAGGACTCTGGAACTGATTTTACACGAATCATCATTCACTAACATTGTATTCATTCAGTCTTTAAGGAATTCAAACTTGATGTGTATTTGAAAACTTCATCATGAAGTCTTACAACCTAAGATGGTACTAGTGATTTATCGAAAATGAGTTAGACTTCGTGAATATGTGCAAACTGTTGGCTATCTGTTGAAACCTAAGTGTATCACATGCAATACTAGTCAGGTGAAAGCTGTTATTTTGCCTTTACTTCAAGAAATTAGGTTGTATTTGATCTGAGAGAACCTGTTTTTATTATTAGGATGGAATATTTTAATGATTATTCAATTTCATGGTTGCATAATTTACACAATAACTGTAAGTAAACAATTATTTAAAACTATAAAGTCAGATAATCCTTAAGTGCACAATAATATGTTTTTGTCACCTCAGTCGATGAGGTTGTGAATCAAATTGACAGATTTATCATTTTTCTTTAGTAATGATGCTTTTTCTTAGATGAGACAATGAATGAGTTCTTATTGGCTTAGTAAGGTTTGCGATATGATAAGACTAAATTATTAAGGGGTAGCAGGATTCTCTGTCTGATTTTCTCGATAGTCTGTACGGTTAGTGCGAATCGTTATCTCTGATAATTGTACTTCAGTCGGGTAATACAATTGGTTTCTTTCCAGCTCACAGCTACTCCAAAAGATTAAACTTGTAGGAAGATTTTATTGTGGAGCAAAATATATCTATATATAAGGCGAGACTAGGAAACACCGTTTATATCTATCACATTTGAAATTCAATTAATTGAGGAAGGTCTATAAATCAATCTTATAAAAAACATCAAAACAACTTCTTTCGTTTAATTAAATCAATCATTGTATTTTGGGGGATTATGAATCCCCAACAAGTAATCTATTTTAGCGTTGTCAAAAGAATTTGAACATCATCAAATAGAATTATTCAAACATCAGTACTCACATCTAATAACTTTTGAAGAATCTAACTAAAGACATTTTGATTTTATTACACGAATAACTTACTTGTCAGTATAGTTGATGTATACTTAGGTGTATTACTTTAATGTTTTATCAATGTATCATTATAATTCAAGTGCTTATTTTTGGTTTCTGTGTGTGCATTAATTCTGTAGAAACCATATGCCTGTAAAATATTTGGTTGTACAAAACGATATACAGATCCAAGTTCTTTAAGAAAACATTCAAAGTCGCATTCAATTTTAGAAATGAATCAACATGATAAAAACGATTCTAACAAAGATTGGAAATTCAATGAGAACAATTTGTTAGAGATAACACCGAAATGTTCCAGTCAGTCAAATATTACCATGAAAAAACAATCGGATAATGTGAATGATTCACAGAGGTATAATACACATCAGAACAATGTACTCTATAGTATTTATAAATCCTATGATAATACAATACCTGCATATTGTATGCAAAATAATTTACAATCATCTAATATGAAATGTATAGCTACTCATTCAACAAAACTGGAGAATGATGTTTCATATTCATGTAATTCATTTCACCCATCGACTGTAAGTTATCACTCTAAGTTATAATTACTACTTAAATTGATTAATATAACACTATGATATTTGAAACAATAAAGAATACTAAGAAACCACTGATTTGTGATCAGTGTGATGTTTGATCCTATCTAATGTTGATTGCACTCTATTCATTAGGATGCAATTTAGTTACTAGTTTATGTGACCCAACTGTTTAAGGATAATAAAAAAGACAGGTTTTTTGAGAGTATTTGTTAGGACAATCTGATTGACCTAGATATCAGTCTATTTGGCACTCATCAATTAGGTTTACCTCGAATCATAAAAGGAAACTGATACTATGTCAAATCTGTTAGATTAATGGCCATACCTCAACTTGGTCAGAATAATTTGAAGATTACCAAATAAGATTACTCAAACATCACTACTTACTGACTAATCAAAGTGAACTCAATCCTACATCAGGCCACCACCTCAGTAGTAACGGTCTCAAGCTATAAATGTATGTATGTGTGTGAATGATTTACATGGAACCTGGTATATGTGTACATCGGTCCAGGTTGCCATATTTCAGAAGCACTTCAAGATTAATTACTAGAAGCAGATGTTACTTCAATAATAATAATAATAACGAAAACAAAGAAGAGTGAACATATAGAATATCGTTCAATGAAAAAGAGTCGGTGAATGGAAAGAAAACTATGAAATAATTTTATGCTCATGATTTAAGGGAGAACAAATAGTGGATACACCTCTGCTACTGTGACCAATTCTGCATTAGGTCACCGAAATTTCCAACCACTAATTAAGGAATTCGCGAGGACCCAAACTAGGTAGTCTGCATCTACCGACGTAACTTAAACCAGCAGTCAATAACTTCATGGTCATAAAACCATTCCTCATGTTTAGCAGTTAACCATATGATCAATAAGTTAGCATTCAATAACGTGTATTAGTTCGAAACATATGAATATTTGTCACTGATAATACTTATCCCGACATAATTAAACTCTATGCTTTTTAACTTCTCATTAATACTACAAGTATTCATTTTAAAGTTCATGAATTCGATTCCATATCCGAAGAAAGAATAACTATTCAATATATATATATTTTAATTTTCAATTCAACTCTCTCACCCCCCCCCCCTCCTCCCGTCCAAACTCCCTCACTATCACTATCACCATCACCAAAATCACCACCATCTTGTCACTACATTTAATGTTATACCATAACAACATACATTCATATCACCTATAAGTATGCTTTCTTTTGTGTGTTGTTGTTGTTTTTCTTTTGTCTTCATATAAATGAAAAACATTAATTAATCATAATTTTCTCATTTGTATTAGATTGTAAATTTATGTATTCATGTTACTAGATGTGATTATTTTCATGTAATTCATATGTTTTAGCATAAACATAAGCATAGAATAATTTTCAATTGATGCATTAAATTAAAACAAATAATGATCATCATGTGCTTTGAACATACATGGATACATGCATATGCCCAATTTATGTATTATGTTTGGCAAATTGACAAGATAATAATTAATAACTTCAATTTATTTTCATATTATGTTACATTGTATTTAGTCAATTAATTGTTCAAGACATTGGATGATCATCGACTTATGTATATAGATCATAAATTGATGGAAGTGGGAATTCTATCATTGGATACAGAGCCGATCCAGTGGTGTAGAGGGTTAGGCACTCGCTGTCAACCTGAAGTTTCTGGTGTGGAATCTGGGTTGTACACTGCTGAGTAGTTCCATACTAGAATGAAACAGCTTTCTAGTGATCCCTTGTTTTCAATAGTACCCTACCAACATCAATCTGTGACATATTTTATCAATTAAAATAAAATGATAAATGTATATATTATCACGAGTGTATGTCTCAATAGTACATTCCTTTTGCTCTTCTTTTTCGATTAAGTTCCAAGAGGAGTGGACAAGAAGTATTCCACTTCTCTATTGAAATAACACATAGAAGAGAATAATATTCTTTCATCAATTAGATCTTAGACAAATAAAACGCATTGTGATGCACAATTATATTGATATGCAAATATGAAAAATGTTAGTAACAATCAAAAGAATTTACAAGTCAATAGTAACAGTGAAGTAAAAAGATTACACAATTAATTAATATAAATGGATATTACAAATTGATCATGTGAAGATAGATGTACTAGTAGTGATAAAGTGATAAAATCAATTGAAGTAAATACTTCATTAGTAGGGGTACATCAAAACATGAGAAATTAGATGGAATAGAATAATATTCGATGATAGGAAGTGTTTGAATAAACAGTTCGAATCTTATAGACAATAAAGACAAGATATAGAAAGAGAATACGAGAAAAGAACTAAACTGACAGGTTTTATTTCGCTAAGAAGGAGATGCAGGTGTCACAAATTTCTTCCGAACACAGATTACGGTTCTAATCCCTATAGATTATTCATATATAGTAGATGAATTCGAATCCAATTAGGAAGTTATAATGGTATGCGTACATTACTCTGAATATTTTGGTATTTTCGACTTCATTATTACATTATTACTAAATGAGATAGAATGGTGATTTGTATACTGTTCATTCAACCTGTGCTAAAATACACAGAAAGAAACTTGTTGGTTGATTTATTTGGTAGTACTGTCTTGATATATCATGAATGCGACAAACGCGTGCATTCTTACTAATGTTATGTGACTCTTGATACAGATCTAGAGTAGCCGGATTATATATAGGATTTCCTCGATAGTCGATACGGTTATTACGAACGTTATCTCTGGTGCTTGTGCTTCAAATCGGATACCGTGATTTGCCCCTTCCCGCTACACAGTTACTCCACAAGACTAGATTTGTAGGGAATTTGCATTATGCAGAAAAACTGAAACAAGACGGACGGACAACATTTTCCTGAATGTACCCATTGTATATTAATTAAGTTACAGTGATTACTCATCAAAGTGAAATCATCAACTAATAAAACAGGTGTACGAAATGCCACATTTTATTCAAATAGTTAAATGTCATGGTAACTATTCTGGAGTATGATTCATATTAAGTTAAATTAGTGTGAAGCAAGTTAACAAATGAAAATTAGTTGATTGAATATGTCACAGATTGATACTGGAAGGGTACCACTGGAAACCAAGGAGTGCTGGACAGTTGTTTCGTACTGGAGTGGAACTCCTTAGCTGTGTACAACCCAGATTCCACACCAGGAGCTTCAGCCTGACGGAGAACGCCTAACCCTATACAATAATAGGTCGGCCAATATCTAATGGTAGAATTCCCACTTCCATCAATTTGTTAATATAAAAAAAAATTACCACAATCATTGCTTCATTTGTATTTTTAGGGAGTTTGAACTTCCAATAGGTCTGCGTAGCATTTTCCACAGGAGTAGCTGAATCAATATATGTGTATAAGGCAAACTCAAGTAATCTGTCCTTTGTTTGAGAAAACACTTCTGATAGACTAGAAAATATCAAATGAAGTTTAAATGTATTTGAGGTCCTTTAAAATGCTCTTGTTTGTATCACACATTGGACATCGCAAGCCAAATCTGTGTTGATTTGTAATTTCAGCAGGAAAGATTTCTTTCAAGTAGTACATATATCAAACTTTTCGTTTTCTCCATGCATATACTTATTCAAAAAGATTATTAAGGTATTTCATTTAACATACTATTGATAAACTATAGTTGCTTTTTACAGTGTCTTTTGATTAGATACTTTTTGCTTTTCTAGTATATGACATTTACCTGGATTTATGGTGAATGCATATAAAGTCATCGAAACTAGTATACTTACATCAGAACTCTTTCTATATACACTTTCGAACATAGATCTGTCGTTCCATTTGTTTCATGAGGTGTTGAGGAAATGCAACTTATCATCACATACATTCTCTTCAGTAACAGGGATTGCGTAATGTACATTGATAAACTACTTTAGTAGTTCTTATTTGGAAATATTTTGATTGACGATTATCAAAATATCATTGAGGTAATAGTTGTGAAAGTGAAATTTGAGAGGTACATTTCCTAACTAGGCAAGGAAAAACTAGCTAAGATTGAGTGTGAAAGTAAACCCATAGGTATGCTATCAATATGTCTATAATATGTGTCACCGAAGATGAAATGAATGTTTAATGTACATTTTAACAGCAATTCTTCAAGATCGACCTCGGAAATTCTCATATTTATTTGTTTATCAAATAGCTGATGACATACAAATTTAATTATCTGAGTTAGAAGTACATTTGTGAACAACAAATCGATATTTATGGATATCAAATATTCATTGTTTTATTTCATACTCTCCAATCTGAAAATGAAATCGAACATGTCTTTTATGCATCCATTAACAAACTGTTTGTGAAGGTGTTCTGGGACTAAAACAAGTCACTTTACAGTTTTATGGAATGATGAATTATGGAAAATCTATAACCGGGAGATGATGGAGTCTTTACTTATGAACTTCGGGTAACCCATAATGTCATGACGTGTTAATTCCCATAAGTTTAGGTGAATCATAAATACCTAATCAAATGAATAGCGTCTACGCACTATATTTTAGCCCTATAATTGAATCAGTTCATAATTTATCAACTTTCAAATTAATGTCCTTATTCTCACAAAGTTTTTGTAACTGCACTCATTTTGTCAAAACAGTGTTCATTTTTACAATGTCATCCTTTATATTCATTAAGTTTAGTTCACCTCCTTTACTTGGGCGGATAATTATAAGTGTGCTAGTTGTTCTCATCTTTTTGGTAATGTATCTCAGTATTGTATGGCTAGAAGACATTTTCTAGTATATTTACAATGCTTCTGCTGTTTACACTGGTACTAGTACATCAGTCCTCTTACCATCAGTTAGGACGTCTATCGCTTACTATGATTAGTTTCGTAATCCATCAATCCCATTGTCCTTATTGACTCTCAAGTTGTTTTAATTGGTTTAATATTGTTTCATATTTGTATATTAATATTATTGTGTATATTACAGAGTAAAACCTAACGAAGACTCAATTGACGAAACAGTATTGTTCTCTTATGTGTATTATTGTAATTAAGATAACTTTTCTATTAACAAAAGTTAGTATACCTCAAGTTGATGCTCTTTTCACTATCATTTTTTATTGTTTCTCATATGATCCCCAATCTTCACTGCAGAAACACCTTTTGTTAGTTATACAATCAATCATAATAATTGTATATTTGATTCTTCTACTTCTAACAGATCCGAAGTAAATGTGTTTCTTCGTGTGAATTGAATGGCTTTCTATGGTGCATAGTTTTATACTTAATCCTTTTAAATTTTAAACTGTTCATTACTATACAGAACATAGAAATAGACCAAACATCTTTGAGAAATCGTACGATTTTTTGTCACACACTAATGAGTTAATATAAAAGAAAGTTCTTTGTATGATTTATTAAGTAAAGAGATTATGTAATTCTCATATTACTAAACACTTTCGATGGTATTTCATATCAATTTCTCCAGACACTCAAAATAGACTAGGTAGTTTTGTAAAAAGTATTGAAAGCTATTAGAAGGATATGACGAGATATGGTTTTGGTTGTGGAGAAATGACTGATAAGTGTTATTCAATGCAATACCAAACCACCTACAGCATTTACATTTTACTACGAATATATTGACTGACTGAACAATATTCTAACCCATAGATTATGCGGTGAAAATGTTGTGGTTCGTAACATGATTATAAATTTATCCTCTATGAAAACCTTCATTACTCACTATTGTAGAGATTCTGATTTTCTTATAAAGCTTCATAAGGTTAAATTAATACACTAAACAATATCTAAACACCCAATTACAATAAATGTTAAACCATTATCGACTAACTTCAATAGGTGATTTTTGGAGTTATAATGAAAAAACAAGACCGGTACAGTACAACCATATTGGTTGTGAGGTACTTATTCACTAGTGGCGATGGATTAGGTCACATAAATATATCACGGATTAAGTAAAGTTAGAAAAACCAACAGTTGGATGGTGATGTTCACCAAGAAACTTGATAACCCTTGGCTCGTTTTTGTGGAGAAATAGTGAATGCGTACTGATAAGGAGTCTAATACTCAGATGGAGCAAAAGTTTAGTGCTGCACTGTTTTCAGTGGTTATTGTACCCATATCAGTTAGCAATATTAAATTCAAATACAGCCGTTTCCACAATACCCACTTGTGATGTGCGTCATTTTATTGATATAAACGTATCGTCTTTCTTGAGGTGCATATGAAGATTATGATGAAATATTATATTTCAAGAATTTGTCAATGTACCAGTTATATAATATTCAGAAGATCGCCTATTATTATTATTATTATTATTATTATTATTATTATTAGCATTAGCATTAAAAACCTCGGTGGGAGTTCTTTCTTTCAAAAGGACGGCTCTGTGGAAGGGTATATATTTAGTAAGAACAAGTGAACAAATCAGTATACTCAATTCCATGCTATCACACGTTTTCAGTACAAAATGAATCTGACTAAATGCTTCTGATACAAAATCAAATCGTTATCATTAGAAGACAGTTTAGGTGAAGAGATAATAAATCTGAAGAACACGCCAGAAAACAATTGATACCCAGCCAAATTCATTAAAATTCACTTGTAATTATAGAAAAATAGGACAGACACTGACAACTACCACGAAAACTATTTATATACGGCTTGATTATGAAAGAGATATTGCTGGTGACATTTTACCAAGTTGACTATAATGATCTGTTGTAAGGAAATTTACTGAAGCAGAGACACATACTGCGACTAAGCTAGTACCCACATAGCATCTTAAGGATGAAATAACGAAGATTGGCTCCTCAATGTGCGTTTACCGATTTGACTGTATATGTGAAGTTATTAACTTAAGCCGTAATCGGAAATCTTTTTCCTTGTCTGCTCATTATCTTACACTGGGTTGTGTATAGTGTGTTTATGGTGTCACCTTATCTCACCTGATCGATGGTGAACATCCAATCAAGTTAGATGATTTATTTTGATTCATTTACGTAAAGAATAAACTAACGGCTACTAAACGTAGATGAAGCCATCGGGATAAATTTAGAGGAACCGAACTTATTGAACCACAAGAGGTGTTTTCAGATTCACTGTCTATCGTAATCTATGATTAGCAATTGTACTTCTTCGTTTTTCATCATATGAATCAGCTCAAAAAGACTGACCTATGGTATATTGTACCTTATTTATTTAATCCGATCGAAAAGAGGATTATTTTATTTCTTATCCGAGAAGCTAAATCAAGTAAATGTTTCAAACATATATCAAAATCAGAATTATTGCATTCAATGTCATTACCAAATATATGTATTTAAGCTGATAAGGAACTCCAACAATAAATATGACAAAAGTACGTTCTTCTAATAATTGCTGTCGACATTGTTATCAACGAGTGAGTTCCTCTTTTCTTAATCACCATCACTAATGTTGTGTATACGAGGGATGATTTTGGCTAAAGTGTGTTCACTTGGTTGGATGGTTCATTTGTTAAGTATTCATCGTTATTCTGGAAGACTTAAATGAAGCAAACTTCTGATGGAAGTAACTCATAAGATTTTTTCCAAAGTAACTAGCTGCTTCTTCTATCCACATTGAATTTGATTTGATTCTGTTTACACTTGTTCAGTCATTTTTTGTACATCCGTTCTGATTCCTTGATTTAATTCATAGTATTGCGGTAGTTTATTAGTTTTTTATTTGGCTGGTAAACTGTTTCTATTTAAACATGTTTACGGATTGGCGACTTACTTTAATGTTAAGCTACTAAATATTCATTAATTTTCCTAATATTTCCTCTGTCTAAAATCACCACGTTTAAATGGTTAAACCTGTATCCATAATGAATCATTGATGTAAGGGGAGATTGTTGGTGACGTTTAAGAGCTAACTCATGTCCATATAGACGAGGTCGAAGGCGATGTTCGATGTAGTGTCTGTTACAGCTGGTGCACTTTACTTTGCAGATAAGGTTTAGTTGGCCTTCTTCTGTTACCTTGTTCACTGTTCTGTAAGTATTGATTGCAATGAAATTGTTGGCTTGTGTACTACCTTTATTCCATAGAGGTTCAATAGTCTGGTTATAATTACTGATACATCCTACATATATCATAAAATGATCAGTTTGTTGGTTTTAACGTTTAATTTTATGTTTACGGGTGTTTCTGAGAGACATTTCTTGATGTAGATACGCTAGACTATCGGATTATTTGGCTGCTGATATTAAAGAATAGGTCGATAGCTATCGGCTTATCCCGACTTTATCTTAATCATTTATTCAGATGTAATAATCAATCAAGAACTAGATAAATTACACGTATATTATGGTAACAACAACACTTTAACTAGCGGTCCTTAATGGTAAAACACATACAAACTGCAAAGGTAAGTATATAAATCATAATAGTCGATCCATTCAATTGTGATTCACAAACCTATCAGCTTAAAGTTTCACTTGCCAATCACAACTAACAATTCATGCAGTCCATGTAGACCAAATATATCAGTCATTAACAGCAACTAATTGATAATATGAAACTCAAGAGGAAGGAACATTATTTTATGCACAATTGATTTGTTCATTTATCCTGTTGATTAATCGTCTCTATACATTCATTTTAGCACATATTTAGTATCTTGTATTTATTTATGTATCATTGAATTATAGATCAATCAAAATTATCAATCACAAATGAATCTATGTTTTGATAAAATGTGTTCATGTAAAGTTGATCCAACATTATCCAGATCACATGATCACATGAATGAATATTCAACATTCATTAATCAACTAAACAATACGGAAATTAATTTAAATAGTTTTGATACAAAAAATCATTATAACTCATGGTTATTCAATTAAAAAGTATAGAGAAATGTGAAAAAAACATTCTGTTCCAGGAGACAATATTCAGAGAGAACAATTATCTCTTATTCACTTTTTAATTTTCTGTAAAGACAAAAATTGTATCCAACATTCTAATTACGAATTACAGAAATTTTTTTATTTTTATATTACGGTATAGTTATTTGTTACAAGTAACGAATTGTCTACTCATACTGTTTTCACAGATAAACAGATTTTGATTTCACTTTGTTTGAATCATTTCACTGAATTCATGACTAGAGAAAGTGTAAACTTTTACTGCTAATTTTATACTACTTATTAGTAATTAAAAGATTCTTAAGTAATTTGTTTCAATTGATTAAGTTTGACAGAGATAGGGTAAAATTGAAAACAAGGGAACATTGGACAGTTGTTTTATCCTAGTATGAAACTTGTCAGCAGTACAAACCCTATATTCTGCTATTGAGGCTTCAAATTGAAAAACATCTAACTATCCGCACTAGTGTGCCAACATACAGTTCCTACTTTTATGAATTTGTTTAGCATTTCGGGAAGAAAATGATGCAAACTTTCTTTATAAACCGTTTTTCAGTTAATACCAACTGTTTTTAGTCCTCTAATTGAAATAATTCGTAGTAGCTGAAAATGAATATTTAAATGTATGCATGTTTTCATCATCACCTTAACAAATTACTGAGGTGTAGTTCAGGCTACTACTAAAAAGAGTGTAAAATAACATAAAATTTATCTCTTCCTTTACGGTTGGTAAACGGTCAATAATTCTAAATAGATTCTTTTTGTTTACTGACGATTAGCATATCATTGAGTATTCTGACTTATAGAAACTGAGAGTCACCTTTGTTGAATTATCTGAATATACAAAAAATGAAGTGTTGTATTAGTAGTTGATTACGTCTATCCATCACAATTTGTTGTACATTCATTCGTATTGGTTTAAACTGTTAGTTGTCGATAATATTCCTTGTTAAATCGATTATGAAAAGGAGGCATAACTTTGTAAGGGCTCTTATTTGTTTTACAATAAACTCTCAATAGAATATGTGAAATAATCACTTATGGTTATGTGCCCACTCATATTAACATCCAAGTCCTATAGATAGTCACTAGCGACAAAAGAGCTCAGTGTAAGCATTGTAGACTATAGATGAAACAGTCATAGACCTCATCGAGAGCATTAGTCCCTTCAATTTTATAGGCATCCTATATTGGTATGTCAACTAATGTGTGTGAGTTCGAGTTACCCAAATAAGTAACCACATTATAAATTGATTAGTGGAACTTGGTTAGCATTAATGATTAAACAAAGATGATATTTGCTATTGGTTTATGATCAAGGAATGCAAAGTTGTTTGTGTAGGCCAATTCTAAAAAGATATTTACTAAAGCAAACGACTAAGCAGTAGCAGGACGGACTCAATTATAATGATTTCAAGATAATGTTTCGAGTAACTTAAATGGTGGTAACAAAAGTTTTAAGAAACGATTAAAGGGGTGAGGGGTATCTTTTCAATTGGATAAGATTGGTGTACTTTAAGCTTTAGCAAATACTGTTTTTACAATTCTTATTCCCTCATTCATTTAAAAGTGAAAAACTAGGAAATATATGTACTCATCTAACTTTGAGATTGATAGTGAGTGAGGTGGTGGGGGGGGTGTACTAACTTATCTACCATTCAGTTACACGCAAATTATCGTAAATTTCCTAACGCTCAGTTTAGAATTTCAATACGTAAATGCAGTTTGAAATACTAAATATTGGATAACAAATCAGTGCTGAAAGGATTAAGCCTCCTGTCTGAAACATGAAGGTTCTGAGCTCAATCTTATGTGGTGACAAGAGTGCCTATTGGCACAAGAATCTCATACTAGGAAGAAACAACAGTCAGTAATTACTTTAATTAATTTGTAACGTACAATTCAAACTCAATATTCTTCATAATTTTCATTCATATTCATTTATATTCACTAAAGACGAACATCGGAAGGTAATCGCAGAGCTCTAGTGAGCACATATATTCAGTGCAATTCAACCATATCAAGCTTGTAGTAGTTACTCAATACTGACAATGTGTACTGAGTCATCAGTCAAATTGTTAAACTTTCAACGTAAAATTTGAACGTCCTAAATTTAATCTTCAGTGAACAAAGATGAATGAACACTATTAATAATCTTCATACTAGAATAATACGACTGTCTAGTATATTCTGGTTTTCAATGATGATCTAAATATGATCAATTTATAATGTCGAATTCAACAAACGTCATAACCAATCATTGAAAAAGAAAACATTAGTCTACATACTACATCAATGTATATATTTACATAAAAAATAATTGATATCATGTTCAATGCATTCATTCATTCATCTAATCATCATTCGTTGATCAAATCAAGAACTAGGAAAACATGAAAAATAGCCAACAATAAACAAGTAATGAAAAATGAACATTTAAAATTAAGTTATAGGCATCCAATTTCATTCTTATGAGGCAACAATAATAGAAATAGCAATCAGTTTGATGGAATACGTTTCCTACATTCATTAATGACATAATTATCAACGATAATAATAGTATAAGCTCTGGTATGAATATATAACCGCAAGAATTCATATCATTAAAAGTAACTGTAAACAGTTGCAAACAGAAAAAGGAATAGAAATGAATAAGGAATACTGGAAATAAAACGAAAATGTAATCATTTGATGGATTTACATCTTTTCTTTTTTGGAGAAAAGTGGGAGGGAGGCAGAATAATTCACATAGATAACTAGTGGGATAAACACTTGACATAAATAAATAGTTTAGAAAAGCTAATAATAACAAGATGAGATTCTTTAAGAAGAATATTTGGGTTCCTAATCATGTCTATCTTTATCTATCTGTTTAATACGATGACAGTGTGTTGTTTCTACCACTGAAAGCATTACTTCTGTAAGCAGCAATAAGCTAATAGATAGTAATAGAATTTATAAAATGGAAAAACAATCCTGGAGAAATTTTAGAAGTAAATAAACAAAATGTTTGTTTGAAGTAAGAAATCACAATCAATTTATCATAATGTAAACATTTTATCAAGACATTAGAATGTAAGTATTTGTTACTTGATCGTCGTTTCCCCCCCCCCTTCCAATCGATTTCAACTAATTCCAAGAATATAACACAGAAACAAGAAGGTGTCTGTAATTGTCATTTATAGAAGACAATAAACAAAAAAATGAAGAGATAAGTAAATAGACGAAAGCAAAAGAATAACGATAAAATGATGAAGAGAAGAAAAAATAATTGATGTTCTTAACAATAAAATCCAGTGTAATTCAACCCGAAAATAAGATGCTTCTGTTAATGACTATAATAATAATAATAATAATAATAATAATAATAAATCATTAAGAGCCTATCTATCTGAAGCTACTAGAAACAACATAGAATGACAAACACTTATCCATGATCTAACTACATACAAATGCATTGTGTACTTGAATCAGTGAATGTAAGCAGATGATGGTAGAAAATAAAATTTGCCAAAACACTAAAACACAATAACACTAACTACAGCAACAATAACAATAACATCAACGACGACGATGACAACAGCAAGAAGTTAAAAATCAATAAAAAAAAAAGCGAGTGACAGTAATAAAGCAAAATAAAAATAATACTTCGAAATTTCTCTTGCTATATAATGCAGAGAGGAGGAGCGGGAGGAGAGGTGAAGCTAAAAAGGACCTCTTTTACTATGTCATTCATTTATCTAGAATGATCAGAATGTTTCATATTTCATAAAAATAATTAGTAAAACAATTAGATTGACGTAGAGAAAAGTAGATATTGATTGTTTTGCTGTGTTACTTCTTACACCATCTGACTGTATATTATCAGCTTCATTAGAATCATTTTCATTATTAAGTGAATTTGTTAAAATTGACGTATCATCACCTTCTTTAGCATCTTTATTTAAAAAAAAAGAATTGAGTTAAAACATAGAGAAAAATACCAAAAAATGATTAAAAAAAAGAAGTGTTTTTACCATATCATCATTATCATTAAAACGCGAATGAATGGAAGGAAGCTGTTACTGTCATATTGGATGATTCAAGAAAGGCAATTAACTTTCCGAACTGTTCCGTTTTCTTTTTTCAGTTTGTGTACATCGATTATTTTGTTTGTACTATTGACATGTTCGCATTGCCCTGACCTCCGATCGGACTTATAAACTGTTATCGTATTTTTTGTCATTCAAGGAGCTATAGTTAACATATTGAGCATCTGTACCTCCCACCTCCCAAGTCTCTAGTCATTATTGTTCCCGTTTTGTATAAATGTTATTCTTCTCAGTGGTACGCTGCATGGCCAAATTTGGTTTGTATCTAAATAGATGAGAGTAATATAATCTGAATGTCCGGTGGTAGCTTTAGTTGTCTTGTGATTATCATTCCAACTTGGGGACTAATAGTCATGGAAAAGACGTGTGCGTGCACTGACTGTTACAATTCAGGTCACTGCTTTCAGTATATTATAATTGTCCGATTTTCCAAGATATGGTAATTACTAAGGAAGTAGCAAGAACTGAATAAAGTAAAAAATATTATAAACTATCAGATACAATTTCTAATCGCTTATCGTTAAACCTCAACACTTTGTATTTCATCTCCAGTAGAGTAGTAGAAAAGGTCAAGTGGTGACGAATATCAAAAGACAAAAGCATTCATCTAACAGAATAAGTCTTTTATCAAGTAATCTTCACAGATAAATAAACATAATCCAATGTTGTAGATAAATGAAGCGTGCCTATTTGTTTAGGCCATCCAATCAGTAATCAAAGGTGACTATCAGATTAGTACTCTGTGTAATATATTGTGACACTGAAGATGAATACAAAAGTAGTAAAAGTTGTAATAATATCAGTAGTCCTTAAACAGAGATGAAAGAATAACTTTGTACTGTGAAGGATTTAAAATGATAATTTTAAAGTTCATGAGTTTGAAATGAGTTATCCAGTCTCCAAACAGTGATTATGACCATTGTACGAAACCCAATCAAGTAGCCTGAATCTACTAGCATGGCTCAGACCAACAACCAAAAACTTCACAAACTAATGATACATTTCAATTTAGCCGCCTCACCTCCCTTACGTTTATTCTGTTTTACTCGCATATCAACCATAATCATAAGTAGAGATAAATAAGATAAAATGATAACATTCCGCAGAACATAATGTACACTTAAGACCATAATCACTTCTAGTGAACAATAATATTGCTATAACAATACCAATACATACATGTATACATAGTCTTACCCAATAATTCTTTCATAGAAATTTCACTCTTCTCAAGTACTTCATCACTGTCATCATTAGTATTTAATTCAGGAATGTTGACTTTCGATAATGACTCAGCTGCATCATCTGTATCGATGGGAATGATACCTTTTGGTCTTAAATATCGACATACCAATGTGCCGTCAGAAACCATTTCTGCATACTTACTATCAAATGATAAACTTAATCGTTCTGCAGAATACATTTGTTTAGGTTGATTTACATGTTCAATAACTGAAGATTGTACAAGTTGTTGAGGTCCAGTAGAGCCTGGCCATGTAGCTGGTATGCTGTCGGTTAGTTGGAATGCTAAACCAACAGTTTCATCAATTTCCTGATTAGAAAATAAAGTTTTAACTCACATTATTTTAAAGAAATATAAATAAGGTTATTTTGTAAGTGATATTCATTACGGATTTATTTCACCTAAGATACCATAGGAAACTACGGTGCATTATACAGCGGTTTCATCATTATATGGAACTCTTCAGCAACGTACAATGTGCCAGGGAATATGTATCTACTTAAAACATTTTACTCACAAGTACTTAGAATTGATTGAGAATATTTACAGTGATGCTAACTTCTCTTAACAAAAAGAAAGGATTAGGTAAGAGGGATTTAAGACTATCACACTAAACTTTGACCCATGAATTCTTGTTTTAAAAAGTGCTACAGATATAATGTCCAAAACTACTTGCAACAGCAGTACGTAGCCAACCTCAGGTAACTGTATATTGTGAGCTGTAGTACACTTTCATAAAGGCGAAATCACTACTAATTCGGCTTCCTTTTTAAGTCTTTCAAGAAGAAGTATTTTCCCTACAGTGGGGGTAACCAACAAGCGACAACCGCCTTCATACCATCAACAGAACTCTAGATCCCTTTATCCACAATCAAATTCAATCTACACTTTTAAATGTACCTTGTATCCACACTGTTAACCCACATGTTCTGTCCTCGAATTAATTCATGCATGTCATCAGTGATAACAATCCTTGTTCTCGAGATCATATAAGGGGTCTCTTAAGTCTGTATATTCGCAGTTTATCAATTGGTAAATTTAGCAAAATGGATTACTTGACAGTAAATCAGTTTCAACATAAAAGATTTTCTGCCTTACGTAGCAACAATGCAAAAGTTAACATTTTAGGCGTTTAGTTATACAATAATTCTCCCAAGACGTTTATCTGCTGTATATTTCTGTAACTTGACAGTGCAAAATATAAATTATAGTCTAAAATGTTTCACGTGTTATCAATCCCATAGTGATTAGTCAAATTTAAGATCAAGCATACATATAAGTTGGTTTAAACTGTCACACTTCATCATTAAAACTTGTTATGCTGAACCACTAAAGAAGAGTAACAAACTCTCAGAACTGTGTTTTAGAACACTATTTCAATTATTCTAACTGTGGGTAATGTAAACATTTCGTTTCTATGATTGTTACGTTCCTCTTACCCTATCCTCCCGATTAGTATATTTACTCTTAGTATATAGTCTCTTACTATGAACTATAGTTAATTGGTTGTGTACAAGTTATCCCTATTCACTACCACTATTCCTTTAGTTCTGTATTAATGTCAGTTTTCTAATTGGTTTGCTGTGTGGTCTGGTTTTATGCATATATAATGGAATGTGTGAAATATAATTTGATTCTGTCTGGTTGGTCTATCGCCTTGTGTTCTTATTCCGGCTTGGGACTCAGTGGGCATAGGGAAGACGTGCAGTTATCGACTAGGCACACCTAATATGGTGCTCGGTCAGCCAAACCAAATTTTCACGCGTCATAACAAAACTAAATGAAATTTCCAGGTGAATACTAAAATAGTAGAAGTAATATCAGTGGAGGTAAAAGAATGGATAATATATATTAAGAAAAATGAGTTAGTAAAATAAAAGATTTATAAGAAGACAAAATAGTTAATCCTTCTTCAACAGTGCGACTGATTGTAAGATATCCTTTAATGTTTTCAACAATAAATTGCTTCGATCGAGCTGATGCAAATTGGTAGTTTTCAACTAGAAAACATAACTTACACTAAATGCTAATGACTCCACGGATTAGCTATTCCTAGCTTACTTTTAAACTATTCCTACTATGGGTGAGCTAGCGCTTCAAGATATGCGGTAATTAAACTTACTTAACACATTTTGAAATATGGAGAGGAGCTGCATGTCAGTTGAATATGTGCTAAATGTGTTTTGATCATCATTTTAATAACTGTTGAATGAGATTGGAACATACTTTATTCGTTTTCTAAATGGAATCGCTGACATAACACACTATAATGCCCATTTCACTGTTGAGTCAGAAAAGTTGTTTATCGCACTTAATTATCGCATTTAACTTTTACTATCTCTCTTGCATAACTATCATTGTACACAATCAGTGTGCAAATATCACTGAAATATAAAGTTTGTATATTCATTTGGTGAGTTTGAGGTTAAACGAAGTAAAATCACACCAAAAATCAATGAACAACATATAATCACTTAAAATGTCTGTTGAATATGTTCTACTTGCCATATTTCTTCTCTTATCTGTATTTACTTATAAACCCTTTTTTATTGACTGAAGTTTTTCTTCTTTTCTCCCCACCATATATTTAATTTATTTACTTATCCATTTTTTATTGAACGTCTTAACCAACCTTCTCTAACCATCATATTAAATCTGTATCAGACCTTTGTTCCAGTTACTTATTCTTTGTTTGTCAATTTTAGTATTTCTTGGTCCGTGTCGTATCCTTTAGATTGATTTGTGTTCATTATATCAAACATGTTCCTTTAGTCGGTAGCACTATAATCTAAGATAGTAATTATTTGCCCTAACTGTATTTGTTTAATCTGTTTAGGGTTGAGACCGTCAGCGACAGCCTACTATGGGAGAAAATAAACCAACTTCCAGCCGAAGAGGAAATCAGGAAACGACTTTGGAAATGGATAGGACATACATTGTGGAAATCATCAGACTGCATCACGAGACAAGCGCTAACATGGAAACCTGTTGGGAAATGAAAAAACAGGAAGGCCAAAGAACACACTGCGTCGAGAATTGGAAGCAGACATTAAAAGGATGAACAGAAACTGGAAACAGCTGGAAAGGATTGCTCAGGACAGCGTTCAATTGAGAATACTGGTGAGCGGCGTATTCTCCTGTGTAAGGAGTAACGGGCGTAAGTAAGTAAGTAAGTAACTGTATTTATTTATTTGACAACTATACACATGGAACAGTGAATTTCATCTCCTAATTTTTTTTCAATGAATATAACATTTCTTCACCTGAATTTGTAATTCTTGTTTCAGTTTTAAGTAGTCTTGTCACTATCGAACGTATTCAATAGCATGTACCCTCAATGATTGGGACTTACTACTAATCGCTGGTGAATCATAACAAAAAGAAATAAATATTATACTAACTTTTTCATTTAATTCCTTCATAATCTCTTCAGTTTCTTGTTCATTTTCTTCATCTTTTGGATTAGAATGAACAATAGGAATAATTTTCTGTGGATTATTCAATGGAATGTATACCCATTGTAAATGATCTTTAGAATGCGCTGGATAACCTTGACAATGTACTTTAATTTGACCAGTTGATGATTTCATTGGAGTAAGTATCTTCAAAACTATAAATAAAATATGTTTATAATAAAAATAGTAAAAAGAAGTGTTATAACGGCGAAAAACTGCTATGGTTGATGTATGAGATAAGTTAAAAGTATGACAGTGTGTGCACTAGACTACAGTAACAACGTAAATAAGTGTGTGCGTAGTCGGTTCATGCACGTTTGCCCGATGTCCGCTAGATCTCAATCCAGAATAAGAAAAACACAAGCTGATGAATCAACCTGACAAAATCATAAAGTATTTCTGACATTCCTTTATATATACATAAAACTTGACCATTCAGTCAACCAATTAGAAAACTGATATTAATACAAAAGAGGGGTAACAGTAACTGTGAACTGGAGTAACGTGTACACAATTGATTAGCCACAGTTCATAAATAAAAAAATAATACACAACAGTTAGCGCGATAACTGAGAGGATAGGGCAAGAGGAATGTAATAGTAATAGGAATAAAATGTTCACTTTATATCCATCCGAAATAAGTGAAATAGTCTACCAAAAACAGTTCTAGAAGATAATCAACCTTCTTTAGGTGCCCGGTATGTCATGAAGAAATATATGGATTGAGTTACAATCAATATAATGTGTGTTTAATGCAGATGTGTTATTTGGGGCAGTTTAAAAGAATAACTAATTTACGGAAGTGCTATTAAGGAGACTAATTGACTTATTTTGAGTACATGTTAATCAATTATCCTATTCCCAATATTATCATGTTCTGACCTCACACTAGACCCATGAAATATTATCTTATCATCTTCTATTAAGTGACAATAATTAACTGTGCATATCATCCTTCGGTCCTTAATCATTATTGTCTTTCTTTTATATGAATGTTATTCTTCTTATTGGTCTGCCGTGTAGTTGATATGCCGGGCACCTTAAGAAGACTGATAATCTTCGAGAGGTATTTATATGTAAACTATTACAGTATTTTTGGTTGTATTCAAGGTGAAGATTTTACTTCTATCATTATTCAGTCCTTCCTTGACCTATCCTCCCACTTGACACATTAACTATTAGTATATCATTGCTCATTGATCAACTATGGTTGGTCTATTGTGTATACGTACTCCAGTTCAAATCCTCTATTTCTCCTGTTTTTTATTAGTGTTAGTTTTTTAATTGGTTAACGGTGTGATCTGGTTTCGTGTATATATAAAGGATGCTTGAAATATAATACGATTCTGTCTTTTTGGTTCATCAATCTTGTGTTCTCACATTTCCGGTACGGGACTAAGTGGGCATCGGGTAGACGTGTAGTGACCAGCTAGAAACTCTCATTGGTGCTCGTTATTATGTCTCTGCTCGCATGGCCACATCACCCACTTGGTTATACGAATCGATAATATCAGCCACCTTCCCCCCACTTTCAAACTTAATAACAGTAGTCAAGTTTTGTGTATATAAACGAATGAGTGAAATATAATTTGATTGGTTGGTTGGTGGCTCATTTATCTTGTGTTCTTCTAGAAATCACAGTTCAGACGTGAAGGCATGGAATAATGGCCTTGATGTCTGAGTTTTCAGGTATTGGCTAATGTCAAGGTTGTATCCATACATTGCGGTAACATGTTGAAGTTTTGTATCAGTTCTACACAAGGTTAAACAAGGTCCATTTAATTTGTGAATAACATTATAATTGGAGTCCCATAGAGAGCATCAGTTCTCACATTCTTGAAATTATGGCTAACTGAAGAGTGGTGCAACCACAACAAAATGTATATTCAAGACTTTCTACTAATTGCCTCTAACTACCTAACATGGGAATACACTACTGACGAATAAAGGTCGAAAGGGGATTAAAACTGAAAATGGTAGCCCCTAGAGACAGGTTGTGTTAGTAGTAAAGAAATCATTATTATTAGCATTCGATGATCATTTCAGTACATCATGAATTGACTTAACTTGAAAACATGCACTGTTAGATGTTATCTACGCTGTTGAATGCGGTGCACTTTGAGATTTGAAGATTTCAAGTTAGACCCCATACATTGAAGAAAACTCCAAAACTGTTCAGTGCTTCTTATTTTTAGTGATATGTTAGCCAAAGTTAACCCTCGACAAAGACTATCTGCATATTGCGTAGTCAAATAAGTTTCGTCCTTCATCGTTTTATAAAAACAGATAATGCAGTAAATCTATTAAATATTGCTCAGTTTATTTCATGTTGAAATTCACAAATAGTACACTGATCTTTGTAAACCAGGTAGAACTATAGGGATATTTTATCATTGTAATGGACTCAATAGTGTGTATCCACGTCCTAACTAGTTATTGAAGCCTAAAACTTTAGGCCTGGAAGTAATTACCTGACGTCCACAGTAACGAGTCAGTAATCATTGATTTACATCAATAATTTCAATCATTTCACGATATTAAGCAGCTATCAGTAACTATCATTGTCAGGTAACTAACTATCTCATTTAATGATTAAATCTTCTCATTAAAACTTCAAAACAAGGAAATTACTAGTAGTGTACATGATAACCTCAATAACTGATTGTTATGTAGATTGATGTATATGATTTTGAATAATAAACATCATTAATTCCATGAAATCTGTTATTAGAATATACTAGTTACACTTACCAGATTTCAATGAGATTTTAATTATTGCATGTGTAATTTTAGAGAAATCATTCATTGTCATCAACATTGTCTGTTTCTCATTTAGACCAGTTTCCATTTGTTCAATGTTAGTTGTTAATAATTTTGAATTTTGTATAGTACACATTAATTCACCAATAATTCCAGGGGAATTTTTCACTTTCAATTGTGATAACCATACACCAGATGATGATGTTTCATCAGGATTTTTATGTTGTATAGTAATATGTTCAATAGTTTGAATTGTTTCTGTGATTTCTAACCATGAAGAATTAGCATTTGATCGTTTATACCAAATAACTGATTGATGTAAATTGCCTAAATTTGCAGTACAATCAAGAATGAGAGTTTTGCCGGGTTCATCAGAACTTTCAGAGGATTTGACTAGATTGATAACTGAAATAAGAAAATAAATTTAAGCAAACAAGAAATGTTGAATACTATCATTTTATTAGGAATAATCTCTTGGACAATTAATGACATATTTTAAGGAGTTTTCATGAAGGTACTTTTTTTAAGTGAATAAACGTTTTAATGAGTTTTGCAATGAGAATAAAATCAGAGAAAGGAAATCTGGAACACACATTGACTTCCTATACAAACGGAACTCCAGATCACCGACGCATTAATTGACTATTAACTTCTGATCAATTGGACACATAATTTTAGCAAATCGTTGAGCCTCTGACTGGTTGTCTTCGTTGATTTTATTATTTTTGTCTGTTCTTGCATTGCATTTGACTTTTGTTTTCAGTTGACATCTGCTACATTCTCAGTTGAGGTAATAATTCCAACACCACCTATTCGCTACCTCATCTGACACAAAACTTGGTTATTCCTATTGTTTAGTGTTCCTGCCTAACTAAATTGAGACAAAAGTGTATTGTCCCACAAGTTAACCGGAGAAAACGAGTGAATCAAGCAAACAACCCATGAGTATGTGCACAATAAAAACATCTTTGGAAAAATGCAGTAAATAAAACGTATTTAAACAAAAAGCAAATCAATAGAGCATATAGCTGTTAGAAGTGAGGAACATGATAATTTGGCGCGAAAATGTTAGATTCAAATTTTAAACGAATAAGTTACAAAGTTAGTGTTTATAAAAATAAGTTTTGAGGATTTAGCAACTTCAGCACATGACCATGTGATTGATTGACCTTTTAGTTGACTTATTGGATTTATATAGATGTATCTATCAATTATCAATTTATTTAAATCCTATGTTAGTCAATAGACTTATTGATATAAATCCAATAAACTATAACGAAAGAGAATAATCAATCGTATGATCAAAGATCAACTGGAGAAACTAGTCAATAAGAATTGAAGGACATTTGACGATAACGAAAACGGTGAAGATAACTGGTTGGAAGAACTATTAGGACAATATCGATTTGATGTAGCAGGAATAGAATATGTGAAAACTTACTCCCTAATAAAATAGGCACTAAGATTGTTGAACTGAGGTGATTTGTAGAGACTGGTATTTTTAGTTGATTGAATATGTCACAGATTGAAGTTGGCAGAGTACCATTGAATCCAGGAAGCACTAGACAGCTGTTTCGTTCTACTGTGGAACTCATTAGCAGTATCCACCCCAGGGGCTTTAGTTTGGCGAACGCCTAACCCTTGACACCACTGGGCCGGCATCTAATGGTGGAATTCCCACTTTCTTCAATCAACTAAAAATACCGATCTCCACAAACTGTCTCACTTTAATTACAATAATCAGCTCGCTTGCGACTAACCACGGGATATTCCTAGAGCTCTTGTGAGAAGTTGTGACTGGTGAGGTTCTGACTTGTCAGGAGTGAGACAGTCATCACCAATGATAACGGATGATCGTTGTGCTATATATTACAAATTCATGGTAGTAGGAACTTTACCATTGGATGCCGGTTAGATCAGTGGTGCAGAGGATTAGGTGTTCACAAAACCTAATCACCTGGGACGGAGTATAGGGTGTGCACTGCTGAGCAGTCGCATACTAGGATGAAACAGCTGTCCAGTGCTCTCTGGTTTTCAATGGTACCGTGCCAACGTCAATCTGTGACGTATTCAACCAAAGCTGTGTAACTAAGCCATTGAACTCAGTAAACACAAACTCACTAAAAGTAAGTATGCAATGAATACAATCAACATTTTAATAAAATATGTCATTTTATACACTTAAAAGATGAGACTTACCTTCTTTCATTTGCAAAGTAAAAGTTTGTTTGTTATTTGATGGTGAATGTAGGCAAACATATTTACCAGCATGATTGAAATTAACTTTAGGTATAATTAATTTCATTGATAATCTCACATTATCTACATCCTCTTCTTTCAGGGCGTATGGCTCATTATGTTCTGAATCCTCAGGTTTTAATTCACTGACAGTTTCAATTTTTTCACCTGATGGAAGCATCCAATCTAACTGACCTGGACTAGCTGTACGACATGTAACAATAACTTTTTTACCTAATTCAACTATTTCTGAATTCATATCAAGTTCCAGATCTAGGAAAGATGAATAGAAAAACAACATTTATATTAGTATGAAGCAGTTTTGAAGAGATTGATTTTAATTCGTTATTTGTATTCGTCACAGATTGATCATAGTCAAGTACTATTGGAAACCAGGAAGTACTGGAGAGTTGTATTATTCTAGTATGGGAATCTCATCATTTATGTCTTCAATAAAGTCATGGATAGGTATGAGTACCAAGAATTTGAAAAATGTATTTTCACATTCCTACAACTGTAATGACTGAATTTCTTTTATTTCTCATTTTATTAGGAGTCATCTTTGTTAGTATTCCTACGTTTTCCATCCAGTACGTTGATTGAGCTTTAATGACATGTTAACTATAGACAAATATAAATAACTCTAGAAACTTGAAATGCAACAATCAGTGTAAATAACGCTCTAATATGCAGCATTCATTGACTTTTCAACGAGTTGAATGCTAAAATAACCTAAGATACAAACTTCTTGAACATTCAAAGCGCTGTAGATAACCTTAGATATGAAGTAAATTAGAGTGGAGTGCAGTATTGGCAGTTATAAGTTATTATTTTAAATTGATTAATACATACCACTAACAGTTACAGTTACATTATGTAATGTCATTTTTTTATTCATTAATTCAGACACCGACGGACGTATGAAACAAGCATAAACTCCACCATGTTGTTTGCTGACTGGATCAAATATCAATGATTCCATTGCATACCATAATGGTCCAGATTTTGCTTCTTGCGTTTTTAATGACCTACTACCATCAGGTAATCGGTTGCCATCAATTAATTTCCATTCTAAATTTTTTTGTGATGTATCATTTGGTCCTACAGATCCAGTGCAATTGATAACTACACGTTCACCTGGTGATATAAATAATTCTTCAGTTTGGACATGTACTTCTAGAATAATATGAAATAAGACGGTATAAAAAACAAGGTAACATGAAGAGCAAATATGGCGTTTGGAGTATTAATTGATAAATGCTTTTAACACAATAGCTCACTTATTTGATACTGAATACAGTTATTCCTAACCAGAGCTCATACGTTGACGTAGTAGTCTGATTTGCTCTCGTGATGACCCATGCAAGCTATATTAATTAGTGTTTCTATGACAGTGAGTTCTTTCAGAGAGCCGCAAGATTATTCGCATCAAACTTAAGATCAGAGAGAAAAGTCGCAAGGAAAACAATGCCGGGTTGAGACAAGATTGTTATCAATTTCACCTGTACAACCAGAATCTGAAGCTATGCCGACTTCCTATAACATAGTAAGGGAGTTAGAAAGGTTCGGGCCTAGAAATATCACATTTCACCTGGACGTAGAAATTTTCATCGCAGGCGACAGACCTAAAATGTATGGAAACAACATTATACATTTTTTAGTAGAAGAGCTGTATGTGATCTAACTAAAATGGTTGCCGAGTTAATTAGGGTAACTTTTATTGGAATTGTGTTACAAATTCCTCAACATGAAGTAACCATCCACGGTGTTAGGAAATGGATAGTAATGACTATATATATACCTTTAACAGTACTTGAGATCATCAATATACATTATTTATTCGATTATTAAAAGACTTTGCCCATATTCATAAAGCAGTTCCTTCTTGATGCTTAACTACGTTTCCAAGACGTGAGGATGATTTTTTCGTTAAGTGCATCCATAACTGTCAATTACTTCAGTAAATTAAGTCAGCGTCATCCGTTAAAAATCTGAACAGACAAGGAATTAATTTTTTATTTGTAATTGTAAATAATTGGGGATTAAGTTAAAAAAAAAATCAGAGTTAGAAAGTGAGAAACATGAAGCGAATCTACTTTCACTTAATATTTACGTAGATTACAATTAGTAGAGTTCAGAATACTATTAACTTACCGTCTTCTATCCACAAACGAATTGGTTCGGACAGTTTATCTTTGAAATCTTCAGTGTAAATAACCTCAGCCTTTTTATTGAATGCAAAAAATAACAAAAAGATAGTATGAAAGAAACATACAAATAATTACTAGAATGGTGATCCATTCTAAAAGTCTCATCAACCTTGGCACTTGATGGAATTTCGGCGAGTATTCAGAAAGTTTGTTTGACTTTTGCAAAATTACACTACTCATAGCATATACGAGGTATCCATCTGTCAGTCATTGGACAAATACACAGTGTAACGGTCCACTCTGTTTTATGTATGACTGTGAAATGTAGCCTACTAATATACAAATTATTTGTAGACCACTAGTATATAATCAGAAGTGTCTAATAAACATTTCTGTTCATACGTGAGACCATCGAGTAAGGAATGATGAAGATAGGTACAGTATTTGTGAATGATAGTAAATCCGTTGATAAGCTTATAGACCGTCACAGACTAGGGAGGTAAGGTATATGTTATATATGTGATAACAAGGGCCTTTTGGGATAGCTAGTCTTGTATCGACGAACTAATTTGTCCTTTACAATTAGCTGCCAAGTCATTTTTACGACTACTGATGTTACAACTACTTTGGAATTATGTTTCTATTACTAAGATTTAAGCCAAACATTCAAATTTGAAAGGTTAAAAACATTGATGCCTATATCGGTATGGTATGTTTGTGTTCACTTCAATCTCAATCAAACATCTAACACTTGTGTATCATATCTCAAAAAAGCCTTTTCGGTATCTCAATTATTAATCTTTTATTAAATAATATATACTACTTATAATTTATTCAGTAACGCCTGTTGAAAACAGGTATTTTTTAGTTTATTGTTTGTTGTCAAAGATTGATTTCGCTGGAGTACATTTGACAACTAAACAGTATAAAGTTAGTGATTTACTACAGAATGAGATTCGTCAGAATTGTACATCCATGACACTATCATGGATCGAATGTAGGATAGTCAGGAGTCATTGCCGGCACTTAATGTTTAATATTATTCGCTGGCTTGTGGGATTTCCAATCCAATCAATTTGTGATACAGAGTGACGACCACTCAATAGCATTGATGAAAACTGTTCCAATCATCTTAATCTTTCGAAGCCATAATTGAAACCCCTGAAGGAAACACTTGGTATTACTGTTATATGACATAACTTTGAAGGCTAGAATTTGTGTTGGTTTTAACAAATGTATCAGCCAATCAGTCATGTATATGACGTAGAACCTGGCACATGCGTCAGTTTAAGTAGTCATATCCAATTAGAGCAAAAAATGAGTACTGATGTAGTAGCAGTCATAAAGTAGTGGTGAAAACGAAAGAGAGGTGTTAATATAAAGAATATGGTGCCAGAAGAAAGAACTTAAATTATAGACCCAAACCAAGTGGTCTGCAAATATTAGTGCGGCTCACACCAGTAGCAAGTGACTTCATGGGCTGATAATATGTTTCTGTTCGACAGCCCTTTGACTACGTTCATCTTTCTCCAGTACCAGCAAGTATTACGCTTCTAGGTAGGTGATGGTTGGGCGAATTCGGTACAAGTCCCAACCTCATCAATTGATTTACCAACTTCCTATAATACTCTTCTATCAAATTCATTATTTCTTACCAAGTAGTTCAAGCAAACACAAGCTATGTTCCAAAAATATTATTAATCAAACCCCAGTAACACAAAAATGTAATCTAATCTTAATAGTGGTGCTTCGAATCGATAAAGTCAAACAACAATTTGTTGTTCAGTGTATTCATCCTCAGATTAGCAAGTGCACATCTTTCTTACACTTTAGGTGACCCAAGTTGTCAAACGTTAATCAAGCTTCTCACATATATGCAAAGATTTATCTCAACCACAATTTATTAAGATTAATCAGACTTCCAAGATGAATGTGTAGGTTAAAGCGCTCAGCTATGTCAATCTTTCAAAATGTATTTAAAACGATGTATTTATATATGAATTTGCTGCAGAAGTATATTTATAGTTTAAAATTTCATAAATTATATAAAAGGTATCTGAAAGTTATTAATAGGCAATTAAATTTTGTTCTTTCAATGTTTCCAAGGTAACGTTTGTATAAACAAATGAAAAATGTTGAACAGAACATTAAAAGGAAAAGAGACTACATTCTATGTGGACATTGATTATGAATATGAAAAATCTAAAAGAACATTTTTTTTTTGAGGATTCATGATAGGTCTATGTTAAGTACGATTAGAAATATATAAGAATTTGTATGAACAGTTTATTATTTAAAATATAAATTGTTGACTACATACCACTGGTCAAGAAAAGGAATGTATTTGTTTCATGCTGGTAGTGATAGTGTGAAGACGTTTGATCGTAAGCATGTAATCAAGAAAAAACTTATACCATACATGGTGAATTTCGTTGTTAGAGATTGAGACACTTCGATTAACTTACGGTTTGTGTCAGAAACTGTTAAATAATTATGAAAAATATATATTTCTTGGACTCGAATGAAAAAATCTAACCCACAAATTTAGACTATGTCGAGTGTGGCGAAGTTAGACACCAATATCATTTAGAAATATAAGCAATTAAATAAACAGTACAGTCGTCTAAATGTTAAGCTGTAGGAAACAGGTCTAAAGGTTTTGGGTTCGATCTTCAGAAATCAGTGGGAGCTCAAATGTTTACACCTGAATCCTGAACAGTAAAGTTTAGAGAGATATTGCTTCCAATGATGTATACTATAAAAGACACGTAGTTAGTTATAGGTTTATATGTGATGTTGAAATTCTAGAAGTTTCTGGAACCAATTAACATAAGTAGCAAGAATGGTAATTGTTCATTAAAGATTATTTACTGGAACATATAAATCAGTTTGTCACGTAGAAAGTAGAACCTAGTATATATATATATATATATATATATATATATATATATATACATCGGTCTAAATTGTTACGACAAGATGAATATTAGTAGGAGTATCAATAATAAAAAAAACCAATTTAAACATTAGGATTGAAGAAGAAAAAAATTTATTTGTATGAACGAAGAAATAACTACCAAACAAATAAATCCCAGAATTCTGATCCATGTCATACAACTTCATAAACAATCAGCTATCAAGACAGGTGTGCAGAGCCCAACCACATAGTCTCCAACTAACAACTAACTTAATTGACTTTTAGTCACTCATATTATAAATACTAGTCAGAGATATCCAGGCCTCTTATCGAGCTAGTTCATCAAAATTAGTGAGTAACCTGATGAGATTGAACTCTAACCACCACGATCACTCATCTATGCTAATTTATAGTCAACCTGATGATCTAATTATGCATTATGAATTTATTTACAGATGATTTCCATTGAATCACCACATGCATTATGGCGTACTTGAATGTTAAGATTTGTTTATATCTCCCCCATGGATATTACGAGCTTGATTCAAAAGTCATAGGATAGAGGATTAAAAGAAGTAAGTGAGATGTAACGGCAAAACCAGATAGCATTTTATGACATACATTCCTTCCTTGCTATTAATGTTTTGTCTTGTCATTGGTATAAAATCACCAAGAAGTTCAATAAGTAATATATTTAACACATGCCACCCAATTCCACTCATTCCATTTACTGTTAACAAATGGAGGCTTTAACATTGAGTTGCGGTGGTTTCACAGCAATAATTGTCTCATCGTCGACATACTAAAACTCTATTAGTCACAACTTTACACTAGAAAATCGAGTCTTTGAAGTAGATTACAAGTGAGCTGATTATTATAGTTGATGTAGTTTGTGGAAACAGGCTTAAATTCGTTTCCAATCGCAGTTGTGTACGTTGAGAACCGGGGAACACTGAATAACGGTTTCGCCCTAGTACAAGACTCATCAGCAGCATACCCCACCAAGAAACTGAACCCCATAACCTTTAGATATCATAGTGAAAGCTTAACCATCAGTATCACTAGGCGAGTTTCCAATATTAGGATTCCCATTTCGATCAATTTATGATAAATCATTATGATCGGCTTTTACCATCGTTAACTTTCAAAATCATATTTATTGCCTTACACATAAAAGGATAACTATGTGTTTAACACAAGTCAAAACATGGTAAATCAGTAAGTAAACATTAAAATAATCTATGATTATCTACTCTATACATCATAATCAGGAAGTTCGATCATTTTCATATTCACTTAGTAGGTATGTTACATATAAGAGAACAATTATCATTAGGATCTTTTATTTCCATGCACCTGGCAATATTTACAACTGACTTCTGTGGCCAGGCAAATGCAGCATAGACCAAGATGCCAAATAGAAAACATTTTAAAGTTTTGAAAGAAAATGACTGAATTCAAAACATTCATTAGATATTGATTACCGATTTAAGTCACTTTATTCTGGAAGATAATTTTTATGACAAAATAAAAAAGAAAACTATTATTAACCAATATGCAATGGACTGATCCATATTGTTAACGTTTCAAGATAAATAATGACAGTTGGAATCTACGACCTATGAAATCTATCGTGAAGTTAGTTACAAGTATGAAATATTGCAAAATTACGATGATTAGGAAAATCAACTTAATTGGAGGATAGATATCAACTGGTCTTGAGTAAAATAGACCTTGATATATATATTTTGTTTGCTTTAGTTGCTATATCACGTAAGAACGACTTGATCAAACTAATATCATCTAGAAAAAGATAAAGAGTAAATACACTTGTGTCACCGTATTATGCCGGACCACTAAAGAAGAGTAACAAACTCTCAAAACTGTGTTTTAGGACATTAGTTCAATTATTCTAACTGTGGGTAATGTAAACATTTCGGTAATATGACTGTTACGTTCCTCTTTCCCTATCCTCCCGATTAGTATATTTACTCCTAGTATATGGTCTCTTACTATGAACTATAGTTAATTGGTTGTGTACAAGTTATCCCTATTCACTGTCACCATTTCCGTAGTTTTGTATTAATGTCAATTTCATAATTGGTTTGCTGTGTGGTCTGGTTTTATGTATATATAAAGGAATGTATAAAATATAATTCGATTCTGTCTTGTTGGTCTATCATCTTGTGTTCTTATTCCAGCTTGGGACTTAGTGGGCATAGGGCAGACGCGCATTTATTGACTAGGCACACCTGATAAGCATTCGGCCACCCAAACCAAATTTTCTCGCGTCATAACACATCGTGACCTAATTTAAGCTAGATTATTCAACATCCAAAGCCGCTGATTACAATTATCTAGCTGACACTAATCAGCCAGTCTGCATCTGACATCACTGCACACCAACATTCAACGACTCCATGTACTAATGTCACATTTTTGTTTGGGCATGTCATTTTTTCTTTCATCCTACTTCTATATTAGTCAATATAGTACATAAACGTCAGGAGAAGCTGGTCTAAACTACATCAGTTAGTGAATATTCACAAGTTTATCGGCCGATTGGCCGAATTTTCCTAGTACTGTGTGTCTATCCTAAACGTTCCATGTTAGGTAGTTCTGCAATACGTGAGCGATGCTTTGAAGGCCGTAAGTGTAAGGTATCCAATTTTACAGATATAAGCCGATACAAAGGGGTGTTTTAAACTTAGTCATTGATAATACACAATAGTAAAACCGAGACAAGCTTTTAAAATGCATTCTGATATTTCGTCAAAAATTCACCAATGAGGGCTGATTAGACATCCAGAATAGGTAAAATGGCTAACTCATTCAACTATTTTTCTTTCTACAGTCAATCTAGAGGATAATCCACACTAGTCCTGAAGCTGCATTTTACGTTGAGAAAGAGAAACTCATCCTAAACATACTCGAACTGTTACTCGAGGCATTCAAGTGATTGTACACTGTCTTTCCTGTAAAAGACTATTTGTCTACATATTCTAAGTTCACAAGTAAGCTTTATGATAGATCAGTTCTTCGAAAGTTAAATGGGGAAAGTTCAATTTCTAGGTAGATATTTTTGACGAAATTAGATAAACATGAAAATAAGGGCCAGCCCTGATGAGTATCAATTGAGGTTGATAATTCCTATAACAGTACATCATGAGCTCTGAACCATTCAATCGTGTCCGAGTAAACGGTCTTCATAAGAATTTCGTACTTCAGAGTTATGATTTTAATGACAAACACTGTCACATGACATCTTGGTCTATAGAGTAGTGCGACGCTTTAAAGTTAAAGAATACTATTATAGTAGGACGTTAGTAAGTATACTTATGTATTATAATCTGATGGAGAATGGGTATTTGATTAACACATTCTTGTCCAGGTCTGACACTAGCCTACTATTTTTGAATTTGATAGTCTCTAAATTCAGGCAGGCGTCAAATGATTGTAAAGGGCTGATATTATATGTAATATAATAGTACAATTAATCTGTCTGTTTTTATCCCAAGAGGAATTTCATCATTCATTATTAATCGGATGATCAATGACCGAGACCAATCAAATAAAATTACATTTCAATAATCGATGAAAAGATACATCTAATTCACAACTGTTTCTAAGTGATTGTACATAACTGATGTCAATCTCAAGTGACAGCTATTTCCACGAAGAATGAGTGTCATTTACATATAGTCATTAAAACGAATAGTGGTACACTGATTGTCAATATATCATACTCACCTGAAGTTCATATCTTCGTCCAGGTAGTAAATTTTCAATTTTATACAATTTCGCATTATTATTATCATTTGTTTCACTTGTTTTTGTAGTAATTGGTACGTAATTTACTTGTTTTATGTAATCTGGATGTTCAACTACTTCACCAATTACTCTCAACATGAATTGTGTATTTATTGACTCTAAATTGAGACAACCTGGCAATTGACTAGGTATAACGTGAACTTGTATTGAATGATATCGACCGTATGTTGGAGCTTTCAGTTCGGTCTGACCTTGAAGTATAGTAAATAAGATAAATTATGACAGTGATAAAGTGACCTATTTTGTTTACAATGCATATTCACCAGATCTTTGTTGTTTGGGTAATATTTTTCTTGAGTTTCTATCATAAAAGAAATGACTGACTAGAAAGTATTAAAATCTAATAGAAAGGGTTGCGATGCTGATAGTAACTACATGGTGGCAACACGTATCACCTCCAGATAACTTGAATCTTCAACAACTCTGCTTTCCCAAAAGCCGAGAGGGTTTAGGTAAGTTCAGCCACAATAACAGAACACAATTCTTGTCTAAAGAATTTCTCATCCCAGCAGTACTGAGGTAATACTATAGAAACTAATCACAAAATGGTCAAATTCGACCTGGCTCAAGAAACTATCTAATAGTCAATCTGAATGATCAATAAAATGATCATTACTAATTCATTTCCCTTTTTCTTATATTTTGCATTATGGGACGTTCTATCGCGGTATATGCGAGTGGTACGTGTAAACTGCTTCAAACAGTATTTTTATAACTGCTGTTCAACAGGGACATATCTCAAGGGATCATATTTTACTTATGAAGCTTTAACTGATTTAACAGATTCTTATATGTACTGAATTCACAAATACAGAGACCAATCTTAAAACAAATACTAAGGAATTATAGAATAAAGATCAAATATTGGTCTTAGCACAGCATTTGCCTGATAGAAAGAACAATGATAAACTTCTACTTTTCGCAGAAGTGATGGCTAATCACTATCTCACTCTTATGTCTACAAATAGAATTTTGTTTTACCTGACATTTCAATAGTAATCTGCTTACTGTTGTACAATTAACTAATCGTAATTTGAGTTCCTATGATGCTTTGTACTAAATTGAAGAGTGCAACAGTATGTTAACACCTGCTTAGAATCACATTCATATCAAGTCAATAAAAAAGAGGAAGTAGCACACATGCAAATAGTAGGGTCTTCTAAATACTTAACTAAAGCACGCTTTTACTAGGAAAAAAGAAAGGAATGTACGCTACCGTGAAGGTATATCAACATTGGTTAATAGAAAAGATGACTACTCTCCTAATTTACACAATATATTGTTCCAGTCAAGAGAAATCAGCACACAATCAATCGATTATCTAATTTTCTTTGCTAACAATTAAAAATATAATTAACAATGTAAGAATCAAAAACGGTAGTTCAGTGATTTTAAAACACTTTTCATTCTTCCGCAGACCAAACACTCGATGAATCAATCATACTTTATTCTGTAAAGCTTATTGCTCTTGTTTTACATAAGTTTATCAAAGGAATTATTTGTATGAAATACGAGAAAAGTATTATAATTTATAATTAGAAAACTAACCTATTCGACCCATTGAAAAGTTAGTGTCTGATGAACTACCCATTGTATGAGATTTATCATCAAGACCTTTATATACTGGAGTTACTTTAAAAGAATAATCAATAGCCAGTCCACTTGTTGTTAGAGTTGAATCAGGTATATCTTTCAAACTGACTTTATAAACTGTTCCATTTTCTGAATAACAAATAAAAATATAAAACAACACACAAAAAAAGTTAGTCATCTCAGTGTATTGAGACAAAAAAGGATTATTAATGTTTTTTTCACCACAAAGTAAGATGGTTGTAGAATCGCCTACCTAGTCACTTGATTTTTGCTAAGGTAGGAGTAGGATAAAAGGAAGTTACGGATAGCCGAACCAAAGTATGGTATCACTCTATGAAATGTTTAAATGTTGATCTAAATCGTGTTTTGTTAGATGGTTAGTGTCCGAGTAATAATTGAGATCAGTAGCTAGAGACACTGGATGACATAGTCAAGAATCAATTACAGTGGTACAAATGTATTCACTTTTTATGCTCCTTAAGACTTTAAGATCCATTATTCTTTTATACATTCGCATGCTTTATTTCATCCTATTAAAGTATATTATGACGTTCATTTTGTAAATTTGCTCTCATCTAACTAGTATGCAATGGCAACTTAGACACATATGCATATGTGTCAGATTCTTTGTTAATGACTGACTGAAGGTGGGTGAAAATAGCTGACGAGAAAACTTTGATTACTTTAGTTACATTCTACTTGGTAGTTGTTCACAAGACCCATACTCATTCATAAAAAGACTTACGCTCCACCTTTTGAAGTTTAAACCTTCTTGACAGTCACAGACTACTACCACTAAGTTGTTTAAGTAATGACTAACCTCCTGTAAAACCGATATACTAACATTAATTGATTACCGAGTACTGGCTAATGTCATGTTTATTGAGTCTTTTTAGTTCTGATTACAGTAAAATAATTAAATATTCTCTACATGGAACAAATATTAATGATAACGAATGTTTCTTTATTAAACCATCAAGCTTGGAGACCATAATAAAAAAAATAACCGACCTATGCTACAAATTATCTCCACGATATTTCGATTGATTTTCGCTCTATGAATGTACGTAACTAACTTGTATGTGCCGTGATATTTATCCACATGCTTCTATGAAACCACTGTGGTACATCTTATACGCTTAAATAATGAAATCATAAAATTCTCCTAGCTCCCTTAATTTTTCTACTTTTGAATTTGCAATACAGAAGAGGTGAAGAGTATGGAAAAAGCCCTATTTCGACCGTTAATTTACAAACAGCAAACAGGAATAGGAATATTTGTCCCCTTGGAATTCTAAAAGCCAATCGACAATTTGCTGAAATTAGTTTTCTAGAAATTTCAAGTAACACTGATTAGTCGAATTTTTCTCAACAGTGTGTGAAGTCTTACACACGGATTTATCGATGGTAGGTGTAGCTTACATATTTCAACGATGAAAGAATATTCTAATACTCAGTCGCAGACATAGAGATAAATGGTGTATTGGTCTACTTGTTCATGAGCTTTACTAAGACAAATCCCGATGTCAATGAAATTCACTCAATCTAAAGCATAAAACAAATGCTTTATACTAATCTACTGAATTGAATAAAGTTGTAACGTCAGAATTGGTCCAATACTTCGGTGGATACAGATGAGTGATGGTTAACACCCCTGTAAGAATTATATTTAATTTTTTCAATGCTCATATCACGAATTAATTTTAATCAGAGGACTATTGACCACCTGGAATCACTGAAGAGCTATTTCGTCCTAGTATGGAACTCTTCAGCAGTGAGCTCCTTGACCCCATCACAAATCGAACCCAGGACTCTCTGGATCTGTGTTGAGCACTTTAACGTTGAACCATGAAGTCGGCTACTAACGATTAATATTTCTAATTCAGTCAATTCGTGATACGTTCGCGCTATCTCATCCATTGTCATCGGTGGGTAACTGCTTCACACCCGACACGACTGAACTCCACAGGTCACGTCTTTACACTAGAACTCCAGAAATTACCTCAAGGAGCTAGTCACTGGTGAGCTGATATTTAGTTGCAATTAGAGGGTTTCTGTGGAGATAGTTCGATCTCTGAAGGGGTCATGGATGCGCACTGCTGAAGAGTCCCATACTAGGACTAAACGGCTGTTCAGGTCTTCCAGGTGATCAATGGTTGTCTGATTCAGATCAATTCGTGATATCAGGATTGGCAACTTAACTATCTTCACAACAACCTCCTAATCGTAATTATATTTAACTTATTTTCAAATTCTAACAATTTATGGTGCCATCTTTTGCACAATTGGTGTTGAGAATTTTCACTGATAATCACACACATAGTTAATATTGCAAAAATAGTTTTAAATAAAGCCTCACGTCATCTGAAGAGCCACTGTAAACCAGCGAGAATAAGACAGATGTGACTTCTTAGTTTTTCTTGCCTAAACTTTCAATTTTTCACTGAATGAAGTAGGTTTTGTGGTTTGGACTCATTTAGAATGCAAACTGTATCCAAATTTTTAACTACTTCCAGGATTCGATATAATTTATTAAAGGTCATTTTGTGATATAAATGTTGTTTATTCAACTAACTAAATATATTCGGAAATCCTCTTCGTGAAAGTCGAATATTTAGTTTCAACTTTGTAGATTTGATTGTCTTTCTAGAAAAACTATTAGAGAAAAACCAGCTCAGACAATCCAATTTTACAACAAAATTTATAGACATGTAGTTAATTTCTAGGTTGGCAGATAGAATAAGTCTACAGTCCCAAGCACAAATATACATTTTAATAAATCATAACTAAATGGCATTAGATGGATGCTAAACGAATTAAATTGAAACTGTACCATTCGATGCTAAACCAATAGTTCTAACAGTTAAATGCATGGCACAAAAATAATGACTATTGCTTAATCTTCATATCACTAAGTTGATATATAATGGTTCAAAACATTTTTAAATTCATTCAGTTGGCAGTATAGTTCATGCACCATATCCAAATAGTCTAATGTCCACTGGTTTCCAATGACTGGGTCATTTCATGATGTAAATTAAGAGATTCAGTAATCTTTTACAACCACCCCCCTACCTCCCAAACCTTTAATAACTAAGCTTATATTGTTCACGTACTTTCATAACCTTGGTAACCAGGAGATAATAATGATAGTGATAAGGTAATGTGGACAATACAAAATCAGAATTCTATTGTGATAATCGTGAGATACTTCATTTTTGTATAAATCTATGAAAAAAATAATGACTGACAACAATGCATCTGTTGACTGCTATAATTCTCTTAAATAATAATGACTGATATAACGTTTCATGTGAATGTCTGGTATCTGGGGTTTTATTAAATTAAGTATCAGTTTATAAGTATCTGAAACAATTTTATCATTATGTTATCATAACTTTATAAATGAATATTCACAATGCCTCAATATAACAGAAAAATATAATTCTTCCCTTTGTTGAATACACCTAGCTGATAGGTTTAATAGGAAAACAGATGAAAAGTATGTAAAGAAACTAGCTTATGTTTAGAAGACAAAAGTTGTATTACTATTATATGTGACCATGAGCCTAGAAGTTTCTGAGTATCATACTAAATTTCAGTAATTGTCAAAGTAAGATAATGAGGACATAATACTATCGTTTTCTTCAAGTGTCTTAAACACTTGCCTAGCTTCTGAAAATTTTTTCAATGTATCTTCAGCACTTTGTTGTTCATTACCGGAGGTATCACTGTGAGCATTTATGACACTACCACGAAACGAACCCAAGGTAATCACGTTTCATGGTGAACGCCTGAACATCAGTACCACTTGGTTAATGTCTACTATTATGATTCGTATTTCAGTTAATTTGTAATATAGCTTAATGATCATCAAATATCACTGGTAATAGGTAAGTGCCATATATTGGAGAATATAATTTACATTAAAGAGTTCATTATCAATAATTGGATGGTGGTTTGAGGGTTATCTGCATGAAACTGTAAACAACTTAGAGTATGTATTATTTGGCACTTGTTAGCAAGGCATACCTGAAATCCACAAGAAACTAATGTTCTCTTGCAAATTAAATTCACAGCTAAATAGTTTTATAGTTGGTTATCTAAAATTACCTGTTGCAGATAAATTCAGTATTACGTAACTAAACATATCAATTGAAAGACGCACCAATATAATAAAAATCATCTTTGAATTGAAACATCCAGTAATCACTTCTTACATAAACGTAAAGAAACAACCAAGAATGTCGTGTATAAACACACTTAATAAACATTGAAATCATGACGGACAACCATAATTATTTTCTGAAAAGGATTTTTTTTCCCAAAAAAATATATAAAAATCACAACCTACAGTCCCTGTAATAATCGATTGGCAGAGTTTATTCGACTAAGGAAATATACATGTATTTCATCAATTAACCAATCATATTATTGCCAAAAACAAGAGAAAAAAAAACATTTCAAAAATAAAATACAAACTTACCACTTTCTTGTTGTGTAATTGGTAAAACAAATTCTTTAATTTCTTTACATGCTTTTGGATAACTTGACAATTTAACAGAATAATGATGAAGAAGATTTTTGAAAATTGTTGGTAATCCAAACCATTGAATAATTTGATTTTGTGCATCAGTTATAATATCAGTATGAATATAAACTGAATAGATATAGATATACAAGAACATATATGAAGTAAAAACATTATAACACAACCAATACATAGGAAACGAAAAAAATAAATGAAGTATCTTAAGCCAACTCTTTGATCAGTGGAATTCGATCATTGCTAGAGAGACTAACCTAACAAATAATTCTTTATTACTCAATGAATAAATATTATTAATATTTCAATCTTATAAGAAGTTAACGATAGTTTGAACAGCTTAGTGTTGACGTTTCAGACTATAATATTAAGTTATGTACGGTGGACATCTAGAAAACAGATAGTCAGTCGTCTCAAGTTTATAAATACTCTTTGTTGATAAGTGTTAGTTGACACATCAGTTAATTACTGAGATTTTTATAGATTGTTTCTGAAAACATAAAATTTGAACAGGAATCACTAATTTTGTTGGTTTTGTAAATGATATGAGTTTGAGAATTGGACAAAAATATCCAGATATTCTACGACATTTTTCACACTTCTATTCAGAATCCGAAAATCGGAATCAAACCTACGACTTCAAGCAAACAGCATGATACCGTTCAATGGTTGGCGTTTTTTCACCCGAGTCACATCATCACCCAGTTTTCTAATTCCTGAACTTGATTGACATTGCAGGGGATATTACGAGTTTCGAATATATGATAGTCAATTGTTCATGATACAATAAATAATTTCCTAACGAGAGACAAAATTAGTTTATTCACTTTTACAATACGGTATTTTTAGATTCGTTATCATGATGCACTATAATGAAAGATGTTGGATGGAGGAGGGGAAGTTGATAGTACAAGTTCCGGCTATTGATAGCAATCATCATGATGTGCTAGTCATTTTAAAGAAAGACAGATTTAATGCCCTGAAGTACTCCCCAAGCAACTAAAAAGAAGTAGATACTTGTATTAGGAGTACCACTCACCAAGCCATTTACCTAAAGATCTGGTTTACAAGGCAGTGAGGAAGAGCCGAAAACTGTAGTGCCGTAGTAACTAGTAATCAAAATACGATCGTATATCTTAACTGTTGATCACGAATGCTGAGTGTGGTACTATTTAGTCAGTCAATTATATATTGCAGTATAGACAATTTTATACATACATACATTGTTTATTGAGGAATTTCTCTCTACGAAGTGTACATAAAGAACATTTGCCAACATGACCCAATAAATGATAATGCATAGATAAGAATAAATGCCTAAACCATGTGTTTTCTGGCGCATACATGAATCATTATTCCAAATGTTCCATATTAGGACATATCATGCATATCCAACTTTACAAACATAGTTTTGTCTAATATCTAGGTGTATTGATGTTTCTTTTGTTCATAAAGAAACATATGTCTAACTAAAGTCAGATAGTTTTATTTTGTTGCATATATGTGTCTATATCCATAAAGTCCATCGCATGGGAATGTACCGTCACTATCTTCAACTATATAAAGTTATACAGACTTATATTTCACAACCATGACAGACGATAGAAAATAGAAACATATTTGATAAATGAGTAGAAAACATTAATGATAATAAAGAAAAGAATGGAAACAATGAAAACAAAGAAGTTGTTTCAAATGAATAAAAGCTTCAATTAACTTTTCAAAATAGTAATGGTATGTTATCATTGTAAAATGAATGTGAACATATGTGTTTATTAGATCGATTTGACTAATATAATACATTACAGAATGATATCTATTTGAGTGTTGTGATAGATTGCAGAGAATGAAACAATAATTACATCCCAGTTTTGAACTTCTTAACAGTGAATACTGACAAGAATTGCCGTGAGTGTAATATCTTGAGATTACTGAGGCATTTCAGATATGCGTACCCGCAATCTTACTAAGAGTTGATTATAGAATCTGGTCTCACAATATGAAGTATAATTTTTGAGACTACTAAGTTGATGTCCAGTAATTCATACTTTCAATTACTGTCAACTTTCTTATGTAGTATGATCGTTATGGCATCATCCTTGAATTGTAGTTCCGCTTATCACTTGAGTGACTGCATAAATCATTAAAATATCTGTAAATATAATATGCTCAGCTGGTTACTGGTGAGCAGTCAATCGTTGCTTCGACTATACTGCAACAATGCATGATACATTGGCGTGATACGTTTTGACTTAGTACTTAAAAGGCGATTACTTTGACTAGTAAATCACTACTTCATTTTTTCTCGTAGTAAACCTTTTAAAAGTTACAATATATCAAATTACTAGTTGTTTACATTTATCATAGATTGATGATGGTTAGGCACCAATGACCACCAGAGAGAAGCATAAAGCTAGTATGGGATTCCTCAACGATTCATACTCTTGTTTTCACCAGTGAAACACCTAGGATGAAACAGCTATCCAGTGCTCCCTGGTTTTCAGTGGGACTTAATAAATATCAATCTATAATGAATACAAACAAACAAACACAGTGCCTTTCTTTAAATAACCAACTCAATTCAATGACAAATTTTTATCGAATGAAACTTACATGGATTCATAAATATTACAGATTCTTTTGTACTGGCTTCAGCTAATGTAGGATCTAATGAACCAATTAATAATTGCATTTCCGAATTTATTTCAGTTTGTTTAGCTGGCAATTTAATTCGAAATATTGTTTGTTTACTGGTTACTTTCGATTTTAATGTTTCTATTTGAGGTTCTGAAAATTCTAGTAGTATATAAGTTGGTCTACAAGCAACATTATCAGTGATCACCTATTGATGTAAATATTTTAAAATAAGATAAAAATTTATGGCGGTAAGATAAAAAATAGTAAATAAATTGAAGTTGATAAAGTAATTATGAAGTAGTTTGTTTTTTGATGAAATATCATTCAGAATGCTCAAAATGCCTGGTTTACAGTCTTGCAATAACTACTATCACTGCCATCGGATACGTCAGGTGATACGGTAGAAAATGAATTCAAGTGGTTCATTTTCTGGATTGGTTGTTGCTTGAACAGCCCAAAAGTAATATTTTAGATTAAGATGGTAGATAATACAGAATTGAATCTGTCAAGAAGTACAAGTTCCTAGATGATTGTAAGTATGGAAAACAGAACAAGACCTGGAACGATTATATTCTTCTACCGACTACTTTCAACCACCTAACAAAACACTTCATATCTATTAAATTTCAACTATATATATGATACTAGGTGATGTAACTATAATCTTTTCTAGATACTTTACATAGACCATGATGAAGTAATACTGATGATCTTTTTAGGCAACATACTTAAACATCTGCAGAAAATTACTTTCCAGCTGTGGAAATAATATAATAAGTGTCCATGTTTTAGACCTGTTTTTGACTCATTGGTTATGTAAGTTATCCGTTTAACCTACTCATGTGCCAACATAAAAGTAAATTACAATTTTATCAGGGTGTTAAATTCTGCAATTTCTAAGTGGAATTTCATCGGTTAGCAGATTTCCCTGTTATGTCTGTCTTATGGTGACATAGGGTGAGCACTTAACCTTAGACTACTGAATCAGAATCCAATGGTTCTAGTTCCTAACTTCTGTTAAATTGTGATATCATGTGACATCTATGTGTGCTAAACATTTGATATATTTGGACTCCATTAGGCTGTTTCAAAATTATCACTCGCAGTCATTCAATAATAAACACATGAATGTTGTTTATGTATATTATTATGGATGTTGTTAGTTTTGAAGTGCTGTAGATACAAGTATTTCCTCTTTCATGTAATCGTTGTTATCCCGCATTTATTTTGGTATATATAGGATTTTGATGCCATTGCTTCTTGCAATTTAGAATGAATATAATTGTAACTAATTATACTTACTTTCGAGGCAATATGAACAGCTACTTCCAATTCAGTCTCTTGTGTTTCTTCATCATGATGAATACCTTCGACAGTTAAACTTAATCCAGCATCTACATTTGTCATTAAGATAAATAAAACAAATACATATACAAAATAAAGTGATTTTATGAAGAAGCTAGACGCCAACAATATAAACAAACGAACCCACCAAAATTAAATGGAGTATGATCAGCCTTATCATAGGAATAGTTAAATAATAAGTTATTAAAATTTTATTTGAATCCTACGACATCCTATTTCATCCTACGTAATGTTGTAGACAATAACGACGTACATTAAACTGTTTTGTCAGGTATTATATTTGAAAATATCCTTGATAATCAGTATGTTTAACATAATAACACCTGATCCCCAAGTAGGGGACAAGGGTATACTAAAAAGTTCAGTACTACAGCAAAACAACTTCTAATTATTTCCTAGTTGTAAATAATTATCTAACCTTAGTCATTTCATGATATTAATTTTAAATTCAACAATTTAATACAATAATAACAACTATTAATCTAATTGAGATGGTTTATGGAGATTGATATTTTTAGTTGATTGAAGAATGTGAGAATTCTAACAATAAACGTCGGCACAGTGATGCAGAGGGTTAGGCACTTACCAACCTGAAGTCACTAGGGTGAAGACTAAGGTGCTCACTGCAGAGGGGTCAAATACTAGAACGGTACAGCTGTCCAGCGCTTTCATGTTATCAATGATACACTACCAACATCAATCAGTGACGAACTCGATTATTTATTAATATATTTACACCTCATGAATGCTCCACAAAATTGGATATGTGACTACCAATTATATTTTCCAATTTCTTAAGAACCATAATCTAATGACATTTATGATTAATGGTTTTCCCATAGGATCTGAATACACATGCATAGATATCTTTAATTCCTTGTTCAATATCATAATGTCACTGGATAATCATTTAACGTAAAGTAGTTTCATAACTTCTAATTACTCCTGACAAATATTTTTATCTTTGATCATTTCTATGATAATACTAGGAGGAAACTACAGAAAGAACCTTGAAGTTATTCTTTTTAATTCGGAATATTGAGATTTATGCTAATATGATTTACCTAATTAATACGCTTTCAACTATTGTAAAGATATTGATGGACTATTCAAAGTTCTGTGTTATTTATTTAATCATGTGTGTAAACGTTATGATATAGGATGCCTGGGTTAAACATTTATTCAGGATTGTACACAAGACTTCCAAGATTTACAGCTTACACCTAGACCTTAAACCAACGAACTAGCATCCAATGGTTGATATTTCTAATTTTAATTTATTCATGATATAATGAGTGACCTTATGCATTATCCATTGGTTGGTAACACCAATATGCTTGATATAATTGAACAACACAGGTTACTGCTGACTGAATTTATATTATACCAACAGTTGAGTATCATTTCAGTGGTCTAATGACTAAGTGTTAATTACTGTTTCAAGCTCAATCCCCCAATAGAGATATTGAGATGGACATTGCTGAGGAGTCATACACTAAAATTAAACAGCTACTAAGTCCTTCTTGGTTCACAATAGTTATCCAATTTATGTTAATTCATGGTATTGAATTTCAAATTTAATAATCACCACAACACCTAATCGCAATTGTATAAGATATCTTTGTTTAAAGTTTATTTAAAATAATTAATTACGTATGTTCACTGCATATACACAGATAAATATGGACTGATTTATATAAGCCTACTGCTTTTTACAATGCCTATTACTGAAAAATTTACATCTCTGTTTGACTGTTGGTAAGTTAAGTGACATTTTACTTTGAAATTTATAAATGTAGTACATAAACTATACTGGAACGAAAAGAAAAAAATTAGCTGACAATCAAATGAAGCAAATCGTATGGCATATAATATAAAACTACACTTCCTTTGAATATTCACAAGTTAAATAAACACTAACTAGGTCATATTGTAACTTTATGGTGAGTATTCGTTAATTAATAGACTGAACCAGATAAGCATGTTAATAGTAGCTACCTAGTGATCAATGGATGTGAGTCCCATAAGGATTTAGTAACGTTCCAGAGGATTAGTGTCAACATCCTCAGATTGTGTAGCTAGCTTCGAACAGATATGAATCTCACAGTCAGTATAGTTTTCATTAAAATTAAAAATTGTACCATGTTAAGAAGTGACTTATAACTAGAAGAATACCTAGGTTAAAAAGTGTTCCCTACTCATTACTTATATGTACCTAAAATCTAAACATTAGGCAGGTGATGTCGTATTACTTTGATTTGCATAACCGCAACACTACAGATTGAATCAGCATTAGACAAGAATTGACGAATATCCTATTATTATTATTAATACTATGTAGACTGGCGGTTACAAGTTCAATCACATAGACTCCTCTTGATAGACATTATCAAAGAGTTTTAAACAAAAGAGAAAATAAGAAACTAACTGAGAACTGGTGATACAGATAACATTAATCTATGATTAAAATTACTTCTAGAAAATACGTATGATAGAAACAAGCATTTATTTGACATAGAAATGAAAGAAACATACTTCATTAATGATAGAAAACTGAATAAACAAATAACTAAGAATATTTAAACTTAATAGAACTGCTACTCGCTCTAAAATTGATTCCTTGAATTAATCAGTATTACGATGAAATTATCAAATTTTTTTTCAGAAAAATATTCCTCCATATCATTGAGGAATACAACGTATACGTATAAGTACATAATCTTTAGTTTCTGGGAATGTAATAGATTTGAATTAATACAAATGTGTACATCATTAACTGTTAGCCATTAAATGATCATTAACAGTTCATAATAATACAAATAAGATTACAAAATCTAGACACTATTCAATCACTTCACTTGTATAGTGTGATTTGAATACAGCAATAAAACTTTATCTTAATTGTTACATGCCAACAGACCACATCATTAAAAAGTCGGTGCTTCTCATTATCCAGTATATCATATGCTTAAATGGTGTTACCATAGACCTATCAAAATATTTCTTGTTTTCTACCATAAAACTTTAAAACGCAAAGTCTACAAATTAATCATGGCATAAATTCTCTACTTTTGTAAATCATTGAACTGCATATATTTTTGTACTATAGATCTTGTTAAGATGAACATAATAAATGAATACAATTTGTTATAGTCTAAACTATACTATCTTCTTAGACAAACATAAATTTCCTTCTTTGAAGTATGTAATCAATAGATTCTATTGGCAAAAGTTATCTAATTCACATTCAATTATGTACCGAAACTATAACAATCATTCATTATGACTAGAAATGAATATCTGTATGTTGATGTGTCTAGATTTATCATTTATAGAAAACTGAAGGTAAATATGTTGTGAAGAAAAGTTATACCACCAAAAAAACGATATGAAAACTATGTTATGTCTTATTTTATTTCATTAGTCGTTATTTAATTTTGTTATTAGAGTGTATTAAGCAACCATTTCAAGTGATTAATAGCTTCACCACTGGGAAAAACTGAAATAAACAAGTACTTTATGTTAGTAAAAAAAATGTACTTCTAACAAACAAATGTCAGAGAGTTAATAAAAAGCATGAAGAACTAAACGAGCCTGATGTTGGAAAATTAAGGGAATTTACTGAGGTTAGAATTACTAACCAATTACATTCTAACTCAATTTTTTAAACGTTAAAAGTTATCAGAGGAGCCTTAAGGCTCTGGGTTCAGTTACCAGGAGGGATATCAAGGGCGGATTTTTTGAAATGTGTCATACCAAAGGCGAAATAACTGACCAGTATCTTCTGGTTTTCAATGACTATTTAGTGATATTAAATTCTAACTAAGCAACCTACACAACACCCACTTATAAAAAGTCAAGTGGATATATATAAAAATGTAATTAGAATAGCGTGACTCCATATAATTAGGACAATTAGTGCTTATGTTTTCGACATCGAGTTGTGCTGATTTTGTTGACAACACCAACATGAAGTTGCTTTAACTGTAGTGTACAAAGCACAATGCAACGAACGGATTACTAATTGCACTTCAAGTGCTGCTGAGCTATCGTTCCACATCACGCATAAGTTTCAGGCTCAGATTCTTTGGTAAACCCGTCAGTTATTCATAAGGAATGTGAAACCTGAAACATATCTCCATCTATTCAAGTTGCCATATTATATAAATACATCAAGATTAATACCGAAATAGTAGTAGCAAGAGTAATGACATCAGTGGTTAGAAAAATGGGTTGAATATAAACAATATGATCTACGAAGAAAAAATTAACTAGCAGGAAGAAATGCTAAGGACCGGAGAAAGGATACTTACGTTATTACGACTGATTCTGATTCATTTAATCAAATGTAGTTAACTAATGTTTACAATAACAAGAAGGATTCGTACCAGGTTATCTGAAATAACCAACATGAATCACCCCAACAGTTAAGCAGTTTATGGATTAATGTCACGTTTAGATTCGGCCGGTCCTAGTTCGTCGTCTACCAAAATTCCGTCAGACACCAAATTTGTTAGAGTTAGCTATATAACTATAAACTTTCGTGTACACAAATGATTCATTAAAGTATTTAATTCAAGCTAACTCAATAAGTCACTCGCTGAGAGAGTACATGAAAGTTCAGAAACAATGGAGCCTAGTAGTATTAGTTACAAACTAATGTTATTTGTAGAACTAGTGGTTTACTAGATCCTTATTTCACCATAGGTTCAGATCTTTCTGCTATGTTAACTCATTAGTTACTATGAACTAGAACTTGTAACTCCAGGACACTAACAATAATAATAACGATAATAATAATAATAAAATACACGTACTTGTTTATTCTTATGTGTTACTGGTGGAATTGAATATATGATGTAGTAATGTTGTAGTTATACAATTCAAAGTGATTCAACATCCTTTACAAAATGTTGAAATTGTAGACGGTTGCTAGTAATCGGTAGGATATGCTTCATGTTCTAGGTTTCTTTCTAGTTAGAATTCACTTATCAACATGAAACATTTATAATTACGCTTCAAATTTCGAATCTGTGTGAAAACAATTTTAAGCTGAAAATCTATATACTACTTACTATTGGATTATTTAAATTAGATTGTGACTGGCAAGTGGAATCCAGTACGCGTGTTTTGGCCTATTCGGGACATCTCGGCATCCCAATGTTGATGTTCACAGTGAAAATCGCTATATTGAGGCAATCCGCTCAGGATGCAAATATAGCAACAGAGACTGACCAGCTTCAGTCCATAACAAATCAACGGAAAGATACAAATTCATCCTAATACTTACTGTTTTAATTGTTATAGTTGATTTACATAATAATAATGAAGTAAGTATTTATTACAAGTTGCAATTAATTTACCTCAACTACATGTGTATATATCAAAATTGTATTAAATCTGGATTAGGTAGAAAGAGGACACTTTAGAAAACCAAAATAAAGTTACCTAATTTCATTTTGATTTTTGCTTAAAAACCACTATCATAGTTTCATGTTACTTATTTAATTTCCTAGTATTTACGAATAAAATCTATTATTTATTTGTTTATTTATTATAATTCTAATGTCAACTAAGTGTAAGTGAACATATTATACATCCCACTACCTACCTACCTACCTACTACCTTCTCTCTTAAAAAATAAACAGGAACGTCCTTGAAAATGGATTCAAAATAAATCAGATAAATAATTTGCTTAAAAAAGTAAAAAATAAGCGTTACTACTACCTTGTAATAAGTAATGTATGATGTAAAATAATACTATATTTAGGACATGAAAATAAATGACAAGTTTTTATTTCATATAAAGTACATTTTTATTTAAGTTGAAGTGATTTTAAAAGTTTGACTTTAGGTTATTTTGTTTGTATTTGTCAATGACTGATTTCAATTGGTTAGCAGTCAAAACCAGTGAGAACTGAATAGATGTTACATTCTAGTATGTGACTAAGAAATGGCAATGAGCATCAACGATTTGGAGTTAAACATTCACTACGAAACCTGAAGGTCTAAGGTCAGTGATCTAGTCGAGTAATGAATGGCTACAAGCATTATGGAGCATTTATACAGTAACATATTGTGAAACGCTGTGCAGTATGTACAACTACTGGTTGAGAGACTGATATATTATCTTCGCTTCAAACTACAGATGTTTACTTGTGAACTTTAAACAATCGTTTGTGTAGATGGTTCATGCAAAACTATGAAATGGTAAACTAGTCTTATGTCTATAGATAGTCAGATATGCTTAAAATAATGAAATCTAGATGAGTAAAATGTGTTACCATAAATGGGAAGTATTTTTAAGAAGAGTAACACTGATGAGCCCTACGTTTTGTACGCTAAAGCTTATTGATGTTTAAGTTGGATTGTGACTGGTAAGTGGAATCCAGAACGCGCATTTCGACCTATTATGGACTCGTCAGTTGGATGTACCTGTATCCCGATGTTAATATTCAGACTGGGGACATAAAAATATTTCAAAGAATTATTTGCAACGTCAGTAAAAATATCCTAAACGAAATAATCCACCTACCCTAGCTAAAACTGTTGATGAAATTGACTTACCAGATTAGTAGTGTAATAGTCACAAATGAAATATATGGATTAGCGGACCATTGAACAGTAGCTAATATCATGTTTCTCTAGCTTTTTAGCACTGACTGGATTATATCGGTAGAGTTGCAATATGGCCAGTATTTTAAGTGATTCGATATCAAATCCACTATGTTTAGAAGTCGGGTGATTAAAGGCAGTCAACAGAAAACGTTCGTACTCTTTAGCAAACTACATCATCAATCCTTAAAAAATTGACATTCTTAATGAGATTCGAGCTAGTCACTCTATTCCATATTCTGAGATGTTACTACTGAGCTATCAAGATTTTAGACACATCTTGTTGATGAGTGTTGGCTATCGATAAATCTAGGTTATCAAAATTCTGACGACTAGCTTTAGTCACTTAACAGTGAAACGTCTCTCTAACAGATAAAGGTGAGATACAAATTATCGTATATTTTTGATTTGCACAGCTTATTGTAATGTACTACTAATAATGTAAAAACAAATTCACACTAATAAATACATAACTAACGTTTAATATCTTCTTTAACTGTTTCACCAAGTGATCCAGAAGTAACTAATTCAACACCAGGTGTTGTTGACTCCGCATCAGCGCTTGATTTCATATATAATTTATAAATGTCTGATGTAGATGGATCTTTTAACGTGAAATGAACTATTTGACCATAAGCTGTACGTGTACATTTGACAATATCATCATTTTCTGTATTGCATTGCCCATCTATAATCGACCAATTGGAAAAAAAGACAACAAAGAATATAAAGTATAAAGTACTGACGTTTCAATAAGAAATTTACAGATAATAGCCAGGTAAATTTTACGAGCTAATTGTCTAAAAGAATATACGAGCATAAACAATTTACTGTATAACTTTAGTAATCCCTGAATGTTTAAGAAGTTTTAGTTGCATGCTTAGCATTTGCAAAAATACTTAGCAACTTCATCCACATATTGGTAACTTCTAAAAATGGTACAGAAAATCTCTGTAAACGTTACTTACTCCGGCCATGGCTATCCTGTATATATTTAGTTCATAATAAATAACTTCTGATTTCTTTTCCGTTAATTTAGATGATTAATGCTGCCTATTAGAGTAATCTTTACAAAAAGTGTTGTTTCAAGTCCAAACTTCACTATATCTGTGCAGTTTTTTTCAGTATGTCGGATTGTGATACACTAAGCAAATTCATTAAAATCAGTGTAGTTATAACTCTGGGAGCTTAAAATTGAATTCTTAATTACACCTTACTATGCAGTACACATTTATTAAATGATGGGGATAATGAGCATGCACAGTAATACACATTTTGAAACGTCGAAAACATTATGGATAGCCTCAGCCTACATACCACCATAGACTAAATTTATTTTTGTATATTAATAACCGTGAACGTCAACACTAAAAGATACAGTCATATTCAGTAGACTGGCGATAATTATTGAAGAAGATGTATGTTGGAGATTCTGCTTACGGCTGGTAAACAATAATGCAAAATAAATTCCCATTAAGTTTGATAGTAAACTATTGTCATCATTGATCACAGGCCTGGATAAATGCCTTGATTAAAATATATTCAACTTATGAAATTGATAGATAGTAATATTAGACCTCAGGATATACACAAAAATGAAGAAAAAAAAGCACCTGTAGCTATTCTGAGCCATGTCACCTAATGTTTCCAACTGCTGAAAGCTACTTTGTGGACCCTAACCAGCTGGTTAAAAATCATTGATACGGCTTGTACTAACAGTCTACGACATCATAGACTGATATCATGTTTCAGTTTTGCAGCTCATAGTTTTATTTTGACTTCTACCTCCTCCAACATAATGAGTTGGCGTAGGCGGAGTTCGACAAATATATTCTACCACAGATTAAAGTTTATAGTTCATACCTTTCGACTTCAGTCATATAAGCATGCATATAGTCATACATATAGTATGAATGATGAGTAACTATTACATCACACACTTGACTTCCATTAGTCTCGTCAATTTACTATTAAAACTGTTGGACATTAACCTTGCAGCTAATTGCCTTAGAACTGAAGTATTTTTATATGATCGGATAACAGCCTATAGGTATCCATTGTTAATGAAGACCGTATAAGCCACCATGACTTGGTAACCTGGCTTACCTGTTGTATGACCTAACCCGTTCCATTAAGCCTATCAGGATAAGCATGAATAAAAGCAGGGAAACAGTAACGTGTAAGGGTGACTCCATACTACTGATTGCACAGAAAAATATCACACCGGTAAGGCATCTCGTTTTTTCAATTAGCATCAGGCGCAAAATGATTCTTCCCACAACAGCTCTAGAGGGTTAGGGAAGTTTAAACCCAAAAATAGTAAACCTTATCTTGTCTCACCGAATTCCGTGGTTAGGACTGAAACTTACAATGCTAATACTAGTAGAATGTGTTGTAGAAAAGCCATGCGTGACCAGCCTCATACAGTTGTCATAGTTTCAGATCTTCAAGATCACTCTAACTCTAGTTTCCTTTTCAGGTCCCTCAGAAAGATGTATTCAACCACAAAATAAAATAACTGAAGTATATCCATTTAACGCCCTAACTGGAGCAATATTATTAGCAAATATCATAAAGCTGCATCTCTGAGTTTTTATTTCTGAACTTGATTAGATTCTACTATATAAACATTATAAGCTAATTTACTTTAAATGATGCTAACTCATACATTTTAGTATATTGTAATATGATAGCTATCAATGAAATCCAGTATTCCACTTTCGTCTTACTTGAAACTCATTAGATAGGTGAACTTGTAACATCATAATGTTAGTGTTCTTACAATAGGACTCGAATTTAACACTTGTCATTTCTAACGCCCAATGCATTATTCACTAATCTAATAAGTTGAGATTCTACTATTTCAATAAAACTGATAATATAATTAGTTACAATAGATATAAAGAAAAATAATAATAATAATAACAGTATTGTTCACGTGACTACATAAGGACTGTCCTAATATCTGGACGTATATTATCAAGAAATTGAATAGAACGCATAAATCGATCATCTATGTTGTTAGACATTTGTTTTTCTATTTCATTTCAATCAATCAATGAGGAGTAAAGTGAGTGAAAAATTGGACGAAAACAAGAGTAGAATGTAGTACATAAAATAAAAAAAAATTAATAAAGATCGATAAATTATCTCAGTAACAACAATAACAGCAATGAAACAAATTCTACAAAATTGTAAGTAAATAAAGATAACAATAAATAAAAATATTCTTTCTTGATAATAAATAGTATCCAGTTAAACTTATAAGAATTAAACAAAATCACTTCAAGATTCACTGTGTATAAATCAAATAAGAATGTTAACAATGAAGTGTCTAATGAGAAAATATCATTAAACTAGACAAAGTAGAATGTTGTATTTAAAGTTAAGATAAGCGTTATGAATAATATTTTGGTTTATGATATGGTTTGAACCACATTAAAGATAATTTTAAGAGTGTAAGATTAAGATTGGAACTTGGTTAAGATTGACTGTAAACATTTATAATTAAGATTAATCCTAACCCTACATTCTGTTCGTAACTTAAAATTTATATATGGTTCTGATGTCTCTGTATGTGTGGTGTCTGAAGAAATCGAGACAAACATTTAGAATATTTTTTTTGACATTTGTTAACATAAGTCGTCTATAGTGTAGGCAAGATGCTCTTCATGCAGTCAAGTATAAGGGGGGGGGGGTTTGTCTGTTTTGTTTTACTACATAGGTTTAAAACGTAGTCTTGAAAGTGAAAAAATATTTGTAACCTACTGATATTTGTTAATAGATGTTTTGAAAACATTACTTGCGTTTGTTGATAATAAACTCAGTGTACCGGGGATAGAAGGTAAACCTCTTGATGAGATTGCGAATCTTTACCAACTGAGGTGACAAACACATGTATCATGTATGCCTAATCATTGTCTAACACTACTAGCGATGGCGTCTGATGTAGCCAAAGAGTGGAAGAATGATAGAAGTGGACATCTAAAACATGGCATCAGTTCATGAAAATCACGAGTATCGCCTTGAGCTATACTGGTTAGTCCAGGTGTTCATCCGATTATCCTCTTGATGTTAGTAGGATGTGGGAACCTGATATGCTGAACATGTTCCAGGTTATACACTGTACACGACTGCTTGATACTATTACAAGCAACAAACTATTCTGATTCCTTGTTATTTATATTGTAGGCAATGTGAAATTTAAAGATTAATATTACAAATTGACTTTAATCAGTCAACAATTCAAAACTAGTAAGCACTAGACAACTGTATCTATGTAGTTTGAGACTCCTCAGAAACATTGGGATTATCAACGTATACTAAGCCTTTAAACCACTGTATTAGTTTCCAATTTTTTTATTTTCAAATTCAATGACTTCACAAAATCGAGCCATCTTATTAATTAAAAGTGGTGAGTAAGCACTTCAATTACTGATATGAAAATTCAACTTTGACAGTCTGTTCAACACTTAATTATAACTACAATCATATACCTACTAGTGACTGATTTGATAAGGTAATTCTGAAACCCCAGTGAGTAGATACGGTCAGATGAATTTAGTTACATAAGGTGTAAGAAATTTATCTTCTTCCTCAATGTCACTTGGTGATGTGGAGCAACTGAATGAAGTTTAAAGCGTAAACTGTTGAATAATAACTAGGTAGTCCTAAAGCCTTCGCTCTGAGGCCTAGGAGTCTATTGTTGAATCTTTGTTACGGTCACTTCGCTTATCTTGAAAGTCTAATGGATTAATCTCTGATAAGATATCAGTATGAATGCAAGAAGGACGTTTGGCTTTTGCCAACATACGTCATCAATGGTGTTGGTGGGATATTTGTCTCTCAACGAATGGAAGAGTATACTGCGCAACAGTTCGCTCTCTCTTGCTGTATGGAAGAGAGACGGCCATTAAGGGTAGACGACACTTGAAGGTTATTAGTTTCTGACCATGATGTCAACGAAACATCGCTCGTGTTAGCTGGGATCACCGTGTAAGTAATAAAGTGGTTAAACGACGGGTATTATGTAAACGTGATAAGTCAGTTTATGAGGTTGTGAATCTTCATCAACTGAGGTGGTTGGGACATGTGTTGCGCATGCCCGACCGCCGTGTGCCTTTATGCGCGATGTCGGCTGATATAGAGGCAGGGTGGAAGAGAGTTAGGAGCAGCGAAACCAAAATGTGGCATCAGTACATGGAGTCACTGACTGCTAGTTTGAGTCACGATGATAGAAAGAGACTATCTGGTTGGGGTCCTCACAAATACAGTAACCAGAGGCTAGAAACTTTGGGTGACATGGCTCAAAATCAGTCATAGTGGCATAAATGTATTCACTAATTGTCCTCCCTTAAATCGTGAGCTTAAAATAATTTCATAACTTTCCTTCTAAGCTCCATCTCTTTACTCTCTGAACCATATTCTATACGTTCACTCTTCATTATATTATATTATCATTAACATTGAAATACCTTCTATTGTGTGATGTTAATCTTGCTGTGCTTTATAGGTATGGTAACATGAACCGATACACACATGTTCCAGGTTCTATGTCGATCATACGTGCATACATGCATGAATGTATACTGCGGGAAAAAGGAGTTCAGTATTAAAACGAAATAGCATCTCAGTGTTTCCTTACTTTCAGTAGTTTTCTAACTAACATCAGACCATGATATGAAACTTCATATCATTATATAGACTATCAAAGAATTCTAGTAGTTTTTATTCAATTAACTTTTATATCAACATTTAAAATCATTTAATTAAACAAAAGTTGGTTAAACTTTTTATTTACTTATTATTGTAATATTCACGACAAAATTTTAACTGCTCTATTTGTGAGACATTCATCACATTGAACATTCAACATGTAAATTAATTAATTTCAAACAAACAAATTGTGGGATATTAGAGAAAATGAAACAATCTGAAATCAATCTTCATAATGAACTGATAGTAAATTAGAAAATTACTGAAAATTTAGTCTTTCTTATAAAACATCATTGAATCGATATCCTGTGCTCCATCATTAACGCCTACTTTTCTAGTGTACCGAATTCGAGAATCTTTTATTTAAATAGGTGGACATTTTACTAGCACTTAATGTTAAGGGGTTAAAGGTAGTCAACAGGAAGCTGTGTTTTGTAACAGCTAGAGTATAGTGTAAGAACATGCAAGATATCCAGAAATAACAATCATTTTTGGTAATTAGTGCAAAAATGGAAAAATGCGTATGCAAACGGGCCAATAAGCCTAACAAATTTATACTCGGTTTTGTTTAATTAAGAAAAGGGATAAGTTTAAGAAGGATATACAGATTTTCAATGATAAATGACGTTATTCAGGCTTTCTATAAAATAATAGAAAAACAGCGACTGAGCTCCTTCGAATAGTTAAATAATATTCTCATTCTAAACCTATTAGAGAAGTGCAAATAATCTCTCCTCACCACTGGGTTCATTCTAGTTGTGGTTCAGAGTTACCTTAATGTGATAATTTGGTTAGAAATACGGTTAGATTAACTTAAGTATAAAGTTAATTTAAATTAAGGGTTTCGGTTAAGGTATGAGGTCGATTTTTGTTATGTAAAGTTTGTTTGACAAGTTTAGAACTACAATTTTTATCTTACTATGTCAAAATGATCATTTTCTAATTAATTTTATACCTTCAGGGCCTGAAATCAGGTATTGCATTAGGTAATTTCTGAATCGCTGTGTTTGTGTATAACATAGATGAGTGACTGTAACGAATATTCTCCGTAAGCAGTTTAGGAATCTCTCAAGCACATCTACCTATTATGCTATTGACGTTTGAATGGAATGATTGAAGTTAGGAACCTCTAAAAGCCGTAATAGAATTCTAAACAATAACTGAGAACCAAATAAACAACGACTTAGTGATCAATCACTGTGAATAACTTATGTCAATCGAAAGTAAATTGTGGTTTCGAATATTAACGTTTCAGATTGTAAAGCTTAATTATTCAGGTTTAAATCCTTCAGGAAACATAAGTCACCTTAACTTTGTTGTAACGACTTCCTGATACGTGTTAACTATCATGGAACAAAAGTAAAAAATATGGTTTCCTGTCGACAGCAGCCAATCACCTAAAACCTAGACTTTTATAATTTAAAAGTATTTTTATCTTCACGTTGATTTACTGTGGATGCAAGTTGATCAGTCTTTGGTGTCATATGTTCATGCTGCACATCCTGTATTCTTGATACATCAACAGTGAGATGCAGGTATTTCCAGCTAAAGAGTCCTAAACGGGATGAAACTCACTTCCTAGATTCAGTTTGTCAACTTCCATTTAATTCGAACTGAACTTTTTTATTTACTTTCAGGTAAATTTTCATTTTTAAATATATTCGTTCAGCTTTAATCAATTGTTAGATCATCGCTTCATATGAAGTACTATCAATTGAACTCAAATTGGAGGTATGTAATACATAGTATATTGACAATGATACATTGTATATTAATGTGTGAATGTATAAATATAGGAAACTATAAATGATGAAATATTATATGTAATTTTATTTTAGTTTCAGTAGTAACTACTTACATACATACTTCACAGGCTTATATTAAGTAATATATTTATCATTATCCATCTATAAAATATGTATGTGAATATTTGATAATTGTTCATTGAATTTTTATTACTGAATGTAAATATCATGAAATGGTAACTACTATAGAGATTGATAAAAAATATATATATTCAGATTTAAAATGTAGCTAATCAGAGGATTTATATTCATAGTAGGTTTATCAGTTCTAATGAATATACGATGTTGAGAACAACTATAGCACATTATTTAGTGAATCTGTTGATCCTTGTCAAGATTAAAAGCTACAGAAGATACATAAACTTGAAAGACTTCCATAAAATAACGACAAGCTATATAATGTATACACTAACTTATCACTGTGGCAAGTCATTTCCTATATGACTACTTTTAACCGTTAATGACAATAGGATTGTTCCAAAAAAATAAGTACTTGAGTAATGCTCAGTTCATAAAGTAACAAATTCTTGACAACACTCAAATATCAAAATGTAACAGAAAATTTATTGCTACGACCAGGATTAAATCAAATCTATTTGGGCATTGGTACCTTTTTGGAAAGTGTAAATACCAACTTCATATTGAAATCTATCTAAGGATGAGATCATATGTTATGCCATCGAAATAGATCATTTCAGATAAGTGTAAAACTAGAGGGTACTTTGAAATCCTTATGAGAGTGGAGAATGCTTATGAAACGATTTTTTTCAACTGTTTTTGTTATGTTGGACGACCCAAGAAGAAGAGTAACAAACTTTTAGAACTATGCTTTAGAAGAATATTGCAATTATTTTAGTTATCGGTAACGCAAGCATTTCATTTCTACCATTGTTACGTTTCCTTTACCCTATCCTCCCGTTTAGTATACTTACTGTTAGTATATTGTCTCTTATTTATTAACTACAGTTAATGAGTTGTGTATAAATTACCTCAATTCACTACCACTATTTCCCTTGTTTTGTATTAATGTTAAATTCTTAATTGATTGACAGTGTGGTCTGGTTATGTATATATGCCAAGAAATGCCTGAAATATAATAGGATTCTGTCTGGTGGTTAGCCCAGTTTTGTTATTTTCTTTACTCAGGCCTTGGAGGAAATAGTAATCACAGGGCAGGCGTATTGTGCATACCGATAAGTCATAATCTTCAATCATAATAACTCCTTTTTCTAACGTTATAACATATTATTCACCACACAATATGCAAGTATTCAAATTAAAGGTCCATAAGCTTATCAGTTAGGAATAAACAATGTTAAACTTAGCATATGTGGATATCTATGTTCAACCTAAAACATCAGTTCAATAAGATGAAGTTATCTAGATAAATAATGAAATAACAGAAGTCGAAGTGGAAGAGATTAAGAACAATGAATTTGATCCAATGAGAGATAATTCATTTGCTCGAAAAAAGATTTTAAAATCAACTTGCAAGGAAAGGCATATTAGCAGTAAGATATTTTTCAGATACCTTTATAGTTCAAAAAGGCAATATGCTGACTTTAGAAAGTAGTTGAGATGTTGTTGAAAGGTTTAACGAACTTTAATTTCTTGTCACGAAAAGTACTTCACATTTGCTACATTTTCAGTGTATGCGATACAATAGCGGTTATTAGCCTTTTAAGACAATGACATCTGATCTGTCATTCATAAAAATTATAGCATCTCAATACAAATAAAGTTTAAAAGATGCAGTGTATAAACCGTCGATGCTACCCTGGAGTGGTAATCATGCGTGAATATTATGATGGCTTAATCATTAGTTGGAACGCTCACTTCTTTAGGTTCTACTATGTCACACAGGTTGATCGGAGGAAGACAAGGTTAAGGTGCTAAGTTGCACTATGATTGAATAGCGGAACTGCTTTTGCCTACGAGTTTTAGATTTTTGTCTTGGCTCGTTGAAATAAAATACCACGTACTAACTGATCTTCCACCATTTAGATTACATGTAGGATGTAGTTATGTGCCCGAAAGTTGGTTGATGATAGTTGCATGAGTTATACGAATACATTTCATTTCAGAGATCAGAACGATACCAAGCATTAAATAAGTATCGGGATCAATAAAAACAACAAACTTAAGTCGATTTGAACATATTCCTCACATAAAGTCCATTAGACTCTAATCCAAATGCTTATCTCTACTGAGCTTCACAAAAACTTAAAATCTTTTTGGTTACATCATGAAAATAACCTCCATCAAAAATAATCATAATCATTGTTGCAATTGCCTATGTACTGATGACTGATACTCCACGTGATGAGTTCTTGATCAGTGTAGAGTCGAACTATGTTTGTGCTGAGGCAAGGATCATAGATACCATCAGATAGCCGTCATGCAGAAGCTGGGTTCTATGCCAGATATAAGTTGTGTACAGACACTACAGAGTAAATCTGAACTGATGTATACTACTTCAATCATCATCATCCTACGAATGTGTGTTAGTTTTCTATAACACATTAGCACAACTCGATGAAAATAACCCAGCGAGTAGTACCCTAATCGAAATAATTGACTTGATAATGATAATAAAATAGACTAAACAATCGAAATATGATATGGTAAAATGAAACGAAAAGATGTGTTTGATGAAATACTAAAATTCAAGAACTAGATTTAATATATAAAGTGAGTGCACCTATCTTTGTATGCAGAGTTCTCTTTTACTTCATTAAGTGTCGTCAAAAACTATTCACGTTTGTTGCGAAGACTAAAACCAATAAAACTTAGACAAGTAATCAAAAAACTTTATGGATTACAGAGACCATGTCTAGGTTTAATGATCTCTGACCTCTATCTAACAGCAGTAATCACAAATCTTGACATTTATTATAACAATAAACACATTTATAGATAAATTCATTCATTTGACTTCTACTAACTTGTTAGTTGAACAGTAGCAACAATCATATCTTCGTTTTCACTTCCGCATCCAGCACGTTGAAGTGTTAACGTTCTCAATTCATTTTCCTCAGAACTATTATTTTCACCCAATTGTTGATATGCTCTAATATCTAAGATTTGTGCATCTCTTTGCCATATCCAAGCACGAATTGTATTCACTCCACTAGGGGAAATAACTGAAGTAGGTAACATAAACTCAAATTAATTACGATCATTTGTGTTGGATTGAATTTAGTTGAGCAAGTTCAAGTAATACTTATTCTTTATAAATTCATATCATAATCAGCATGGCACTTAGAATAGTCATGTGTTAGTTAAATCTGTTATACCACATTAACACTGAGAAATCAAATTAACAAACTGTGTAACTACAAATGTGTTCAAATTATTCAGTCTAGAACAGAAGAATTAAGACCATACATGAGAGAATATACCCAGAGTAGACGGAATGAAAGAAAAGTATGTATGATATAATATTGTAACTCATGATCTAGGGAAAGATAGAAAGTGAATGAACCTCAAAACACTGTGACTAATTCTAAGGCATATCTCTTAACGACTTAAATCACTGATAGTGATTAGTAATTGAACCCCAACCAGTGGAACTTTACCTTCGAAGACGTATAAGATTAACAGTTGATAACCCAATGTGCTAGTGATATGTAATGGATTGACTATCCCTAATTTAATTCTAACTTAATCCTACTCCAGGCACTACATCGAAGCAAGCTGTAGTGTAGTAAAAGTAGTACATATTCCAGTTAATCTAATCTTTGAACACATACGATTTCATCAACTGGTATGAGAAATTGAAGTAAAACAAGGGCAACAATTGTAACAAACTATTACTGGGTGCTTGAAAATTTTTGAATTTGAATTATGCAGTACAGATTGATCATAGAAGACTGCTTAAAGGCAAGAAGCACTGTATATTTAGTTTTCTTGGTATATAAGTCCTGACAAAAACACTTCTATGCTTCGTGGCAAGTGCTAAACCCTTTTATTATGGATTTAGTGTACAAGGATTTTCATTTCTAGCTTTAGCTTATTCTCGATGTCGTGAAAAGATGTGATTACTTAAGTCCAACAATGTCAATATAAGACAATATCACCAGTAGCAAAAATTGAGTCAGTAAGAAATATCGCAAACTGACTTAAATTAGAGATTTAGGCTGCTGAATACCAAAACAGATGTCTAAAAGTTAAGAGCTCGCTGCAAAGCCTGAAAGTCTTTGGTTCGATCTCCGGTGAGTCCGTGAAAGCGTACTACCAGTAAGTCCTGCTGTAGAATGATACACATCTCTTGCCTTTTAGTGGTGTTATAACAATGGTCAACCCAAATGTGATTTAAAACTTTACTTTTCAATTACTTTAAAGCTAATAGGAATAGCTCCCATAACTTACCCAAAACTCGAAAAATATCCTTAATGTTAGATCGGGTTGATGTAGTTGATGATTTCGGCATACTCCATGTAACTGTTACTAAATTACCATCGATAGAATCTGGCCAAGCGTCTACTATTTCATATCTATATGCTGGTATAGACCATAGATCAGTATCAACTGTTATACCCGGAAATGCAAGTACTTTTGTTTCATCTGTATTCTAAAAAATAAAATATTAAAATATAAATAACCATTTACACTTACGCTAGTCGATTTAACAAGCTAAATACTGTTTTACAAACATACCTCTGATTACTTTTTAAAAAGTACTTAATAGACACAAAAAGAAATGGAGCAATTATTAGTGAGGTAAGACGAGTTTCTTAATTTTATTTGATTGTATTTGTTACAGACTGATGTTAGTTGGCTACCACTAATTACCAAGAAACATTGGACAGTTGTTTCTGCCTACAATAGGACTCCTCAGCATGGCGTACCCTCTATTCTGCCAGGGAAATGAACCCAAAGCCTTCAGATCTCACTGCAAAATACAATTTACTAAATTTAATACCAATCTCTTGTCACGAAATCAAATCAGTTCGAATTTCTTAATCAAGTGATATTATCCAGTCAAACTTTAGTGATTATTAACATGATTAGTTAAGTTAATTTTCTATGAAAATAAATGATTAATTTCCTCTCTTGATGAACAACCTAGATCATTACACGGTAGCCCGCATTCCACAATAAAACATAGAGTTAATAACTTCATTAACAATCAAGAGAGTAATATGTTATGTTAAACAATATATAGTTAAGATGTCTGAAACAAGGTGTAAATCCATGTAAATATGCGTTAGCCAAAGTCACCATACCATATTAGTTGTCGACATTATGTAATAACCCAGTTTGTCACACACTTGACTCATTTTTTCGTTTCTATCAATCCCGAACCTCAAACTTAACTCTAACTAATTACTATTAATTCTACCATTTTATACTCTATTTACAGACAGCTTAAGCCTCTTAGAAGACTATTTGTGTATCTTCAACAATTTGAGAATGAGAACGTTAAAGACTCATTTATATTGAGCTCATTAAATTGAGCTTTTACTAAACTTGTGAGTTTTTATTTAAACACTTTGGCTGAGCTACTTATTATAGACAATTGTTGATAGCTTCAGGCAATTCAAATAAAATTCTAAATGATAATTAAACTTGAAAAGTAACCATGGTTAATGCATTTAACTCTAATCATTTTAGCCGTAGATTCGAACCTTCTTTAACGTACTTTAATCTGAACAACTGTAAGGTATTAGTAGCTTATATATTTGCAATCTAACTTTAAGTCTTCACTTGGATCTGTACTTGGTAAATGAGTCCCTGTGAAATGAACGAAAAATTAAGGAAACTAACTGGGCAGAATACATATAGTGAATACTAAAAACACTACGGATAACCTCAGTTTCAATGTATTTCAAAGTCAATTTTAGAAAGCATCCAACATCATCCCTTATAATGTAACTTTATAACTAGGCAAAATAAAACAAAAACAGATTAACAATATGTTTTACTGAGTTTGTTCTACTGCCTGGTTCACCATTTTCTGTAAATGCCACTTCCACTTGAATATCTTTTAATAGACTATGACCAATAATAAGGAATTTGAAATAGCCTTCTTGTTCATTTTCTGGTAGTTCAATAAATCCAACATGTGATTCAACTTCTTGATCAGCAAATGTGATTGTATAATTTGTTTGGAATACAAAATCTGAAAAAAAATAATAGAATGTATATAATTAAGCTGTGCATTAATTTACTACATTGTTTTTAAATAGAATGAAGACTGTTGATTATAATAATAAGGCATATTCATATTTTATGATTTTCATCCTAGAGACTTCATCATGGTGTATTATCTAATGAGACTAAAAATAAGTAGAAAAAGTGAAGAAATTCAAGTTCATGACATGGATTTGTATTGTAAGTGTGTAGCACTAAAATTTATGATTCAATAAAGACTACTCACCTATCTACTACTGTTGCAAGGGGCGGGGCCTAGAGCTTATGTAACTTAGTTGGGATGGAAAATAATGTTGATTTTGCTGTAGTTTACTGTTACTTCCGTTTTAGAAGTAATATAGAGGTTAAAGAGATCATTCATAAATGTATTTTCAGTAGAACTGTATTTCTTATCAACTAATATTTCTGTTTATTATTTGATTGGGAGTAATATCGTTTTAGTTATGCGGCCCGATTTTTGTTAACACCTTATTGTAATAGAATTTTATAGTTGAATAGATTTTAAAGGACAAGATATAATACTGCTATGAAACAAAACAGAAGCACCCCCTGAGAATCCTTTAAGTACTAAGTTTGATCTTCTTTGAGTATGGTGATGAGCACTCTTGACGAATCTCATTGGAAGGTGAAGCAATTGTTTTTTAAGGCTGATGAACCTACATCAATACGTGATATAAAAATGCATACAATAAATATATTTGAACTATCAAAACTTCTCAGCATGCCTTCTTACTATAATCACAAGGTGATGCTTAATTTTGATGAGGTGCTTATTATCCAACTATTTAGACACATATTTGAATTGTTAAAATCTTGAAACCTTTTTCGAAATAGTTCATTTGATTTTGCTACAAATTTTGAATGGGGATTCACGAAGTAATGTGTCTAAAACTGATCATATGGTCAACTAATAGCTGTTCCGACTGATTTTTACTGACCATTAAATAGTCATGATAGGTAATGCTCAGTGGCGCATCTAGAAAGAGTATCTTATGATAGTCAATATAACACTTTAGGTGAGTAAATGGACTGGTTGATATATATTGTGGTGCTGCAATTTATCCTTAATACATTTATATAACAGAAATCTGCCAAAATATGCAATTCATAGATCATGCAAATGAAGAAACTTTATCAGAGATTTAGTCAGTTGATTTTTGAAGAGCTCTGCAAATGTGCCAGTGATAGTCTCTTCGTTTTAGGATGAAATCCCTCAGCAGTTATTACGCACAACCTTACCAGGAGTCAAGACCAAAAACCTTTATTTAATGCAACAAATGGTTAACCAGCAGAACTACTGGGATAACCGGTATCCAAATGAAGTATATAATTTATTCAGTTTATGTCAGTACGACGATAACTCAATGCCGTTAATGCTAACCTTCACTGTATGCTAGTCAAGACTTAGTGATTCATAACTTTTCACTGGAACTTTGACAGGGTTTTGATGTACGTGATTAGTGAGATGGTTTTGTGTGTGTATTTGTCGAAAATCGATCTCAGTTAACTACCCTTTGAAACCAGTGGGCATTAATCAGATATTTAATATTAAAGTAGAATTTCCCACCATTTCGCAACTGTATGCCTATCAGAGATAGAACCCAAAACTTTGCAATAAATGTTAAAAAGTAACTAAAAGAATGCATTTAAAAAGAATAAAAAATTAGAATAATAAATAAATTTGTGATATATATACATATATACAAGTATATTCATTGCTGGACAGTTATTAATGTTTGCTTCATTACAAATTTGTTCCCTAATGTGAACAGGTAGAGTCATGTCTAGGACACTTAGAACAAACACAAACAATGTGCCAGGTAATGTGTACATGAAGCACAAAGAGCAAGCATAAACAAACGATAACGGGATATATATATATATATATATATATATATATATATACATTTATATATATGGGGAGTTAAGACTAACGTACAGTCAAATGATATGTACACATAGACGCACAGCTATGTGAATAATGTTTTACACATGAAAGCAGATTAAGGTGTTTTAATGTTATACAGAAAATACACTTTCAAATTTCATGTAATATACTGAATATAAGTATAACAACTATCGTTACTGATGCAAATATTTGAATTGCAATTTATGGATTAACATTAATCAAACAATCATTATGGACAAGGAAAAGCTGAACAGTTGTTTTATCATAGTACGGAACTCTGTGGAACTTGTTGACAACATGAACAGGAATAGTTAGTCTTTAACCTTTAGACTGATGAACTATCGTTGATTTAATTTTTAGAGCATGAAAGGACTTGTAAGTACCCACTAATGAATAGCTTCATAATACGAGAAAACAATTGTTCAATGTTTCTTAATACTCGAGGGCTGATTAACTATTGTTTATCCATGATATAAATCTTCAAATAATTCAATATTATCTATTAATATTCAATAATATCCACCGTATCTAATTATTATTTAAATTAGAATAGGATAACTAAGTAACGAATAACGGATAGTATGAAGTCATAGTGGTGAATTGCCTTTTTTTGGATAAGCAAATAATTGATAATGGTGATTAATAATAGATACACACGTCTTATGTAAGTAGGAAAAACATTAACAATAGGGAGGATATGTCAATGGATAAGACCCTATAGTTTATTTAATAATATTCATATAAATGAATTTGAGGGAGGAAAAGTGGGGTTCAGTAAGTGTTTTATTCAGAATCTTTTGTCATCCGATATGTTGGCTGTAGCACACTAATACATTCGTAGATGATAACTGTGAATAACTCCAGATACATGAAGTGAAGTATTTAATGAAAATTACACTTCAATGTATAAAGTGTGTGCTCACCTACTAAATGAATGGATAACTAACCAAAAACGGTGTACACTTTGTCATTACTGAAAACATTGTAGACGATCACAGTTGGATAAACATTAGTAAGCACTCTAAAATGAATTTACTTAATTATGATGCATAGTGTGTACCATGCAAAATAACCACAGATTTCAACTAATTATTACTTGAATAGTAAATAACGTATGCTTGTCTTCTGATTACCTTCGTAATAGTAATTTTCTTTAGATCAAATTCCAATGTCCAACACTCACTCAAATACCTCAAAGCTGAATGTAAACGATGTTGGATTATAAGTAGAGAAGAAAATACTCAACTAATGTCAAGTCATTACAACCAACAGGTATACTAGGATTAGATCGATAGGAAGATCATGTCAATTTTATGATGTGTTTCACAGAAAGTAAAGTAGGAATTCCATTGGATTTAATTCTTCTCTAAATATGATTGTATATCAAGTCATTGAGTTGCACCAGCTCAAGAACACCAATCAGAGAGTTGTTATGGGACGATAGTGGCCAGTGCTATAAAGCTTTATTTCATGGCACGGCAAAATGTCGAATTAGATAACCTTTTCCGTTTTCCATTCACTGAAGGCGTCACTAAACAATGTGTGATACGTAAGCCGCTATTTATATCACTCTCAAAATAAAACCACACCATCGAAACTAGTGTTTTAATATAAGAATATAAATCAAACTGCAAAACCTCAGAATAAATATTTAACACTATCACTACTAGATATCCGTATTATTTAGGTGGTAACGATTATCAAACATTGAGAAGAGCTAATCATTCTCAGCTCGTAGTGACTAAGTTTCACAGGCATAGAGTAAAACAGATCTCATCGTAGCCTTGTGAACCCAACCTTTTACAATCAAACTCACATCATGATGGCGTCAATATTGGCTTACATTAACATAAGCTTCTCTAGCCCTTATCATGATAAATTGATTTCAACTATCACGCCACCATTAGCACTCCTATTATCTAAGTCAGTATAGAATCATTTCATGTCTACTGATACATCTAGGTGATAAGAAGTCGTAAATAGAATCGAACAAGGTTTGTTGAATTTCACCACTAACCAGTCACAAAAACAGATTATACTAAAATGTTCCTTGTCTGTTTTACGCATATTTACATATATATATATATATATATATATATATATATATATATACTAAACATTTAAAATATCAATTTAAAGTATACAGTATGCTACTTTGAATTAGGTATTTTCTTACCTTGATCAAAATCCGTTGGTTTAAGACTTGTAGATGGTGAGAATAGCTGCGACTTCTTATTATCTGTGGCTTGACAACTGCATTGATACTGACCATAATATTGATGAGCTATGAGAAAAAGAAAAAAGTTGAGAGAAACCCATAAAATTAAATAATTTTTGAGAAAATGATTTATGCTTCTGATATTCATAAATAACGATAGTATGATTGGTTGAGTTTTTGAGGTACAACAAAGAGAAGTTAATTCGTTCAGAAGATATAGATTCGTGTGCCAATAGTTAAACGACACTCTAAAAATGAAGGTTACCAGCATTTACTAGGTGCTGAAAACTGAATGTGATTTGGAGTTCGAACCTGCAGCTGAAAGCCGAACGCCATTATCAATAGACAACAGCTACATAAACAGATTACATTCTGAGAGCCAATGAAATATTATCTGTATTTAAACCATTTCCGCCATATTATCACTAAATACACATGTATTAACTGAGGTAGAGTTACAAACACAAACTCCAGAACCTAATCTACGTAATAATCAATTTACTTACATACAACAACCAGATACTTTTAAATCATTGACTTTGAATGCCATACGAAACTTGGGATAATATTGACGTCATCAGAAATGTGGATGTGAGTACTCATAACTTTAATACATCAAGGCGAGATACTTCTTAAATACATGATGGCTGACATGTACGTGTGGTTTTCAACAGTTCACTAATTAAAGTTATTCTGTGATGTAAAATTTTAACATTATATTTTGCTTTTAATTATTCTCTTTAATTTATATTATCTGTGCTTAGCATTTCACTATCAACGTCGCAACAATTATAACTAATATTATCATTGAATGTCATTTGTTATTATCATCTTGATATGCTGATATGTAGTAAGTCAAGTTGGTTTAAATAAAACAACAGTTTAAATACATGTTTGTAGTTTAGCTTACCTTCCTAGCAGATACACATTTAGACTTTCTACATATAGATTTAAAAACATTATCTATATCTAGAAGCTTACTTTCTTTCGTGAAGCAAGATACATCAACTACACAAAATGAACGTGTTTTAGAAGATCTCACGGAATGACTTTCAAAATGAGAATGTAAAGTAATCGATAACTAAATTTAGGAATACCTGGTCGTTATCAATCATTATTCTTTAATAGAAACCTCCAAAATTTCCTACACAGTAAAATGACTTGATATAAAGAGAACGATTAATAACTTATTCACTTCACAGCTGTTTCGAACTCGAACTTTGTGTACAACATTGATACTTAAGTTGGCCGTGAAAGATTTTTTATTTTATTTTTGAATTACTTATACTTTAAAATCTTTAATTGTAAATGAAATAAAGTGACTTTATGAAGATTCGTATTTAGGTTGTTGTTTTCATTCATCATAAATTAATATCAGTCGAGTACCATTGAAAAGTAGAAAACACTGGGTAGATATCTCGTCCTGAAATACAGTTCCTTAGCAGCTCTCACCTACAACCTCTTTAGAAATCAGCCTAAGAACCTTCAGGCATTTCAGCGGACACTTAACCATTAGCATTATTAGAATAACTAGCATCAAATGATATAATTCCCACTTCGATCAATTTGCGTCATAGCGCTACTATCAGTCATGATTTCTAAACACAATGGAGCAATTAATTTTCTACTACTCCATAGACTACTGTATTCGTTTATTCCTTACTGATGCAGACACACAACCACTGAAAATGATTATATCGACAATAAAATATCGTTATTTCACAATGAGAATTTTAATAATGATGGAAATACTGACTTTGGTCAGCATATTGTTAGGCTCTTCAGATATAATGATTGGAAAGAGGGTCTAGTTTCCAGTTCGACATGTCGGGTGATTAAAACCGTTGGTGCCCAAATATCGATTAATATTTCTTATTACTAAATTAGATTAAAAATCTACATGGTGTTTTATAAACATAATGGGAATTACTTTAACTTGTCTTTTATTCCATACTGTTTCTATACAATAATAATAACAATAACGGATTTCACTATTGATTTTTATGTGTTATGATTAGTAACTTGATTGACAATGCGATAAGAATAATATACCGAACCCAAAAAAAGCAATAAACTATGAAACACCCAGACAGCAGAAAAAATATTATGGAGCCTACACTCATGCATACACACATACAGTTACATAAATGCGTATATAAAACAGGTGTATAACTAATTGCTATTCATATCGGTACGTGTTTGTGTATGCATGAGGTAAAGAAGTTACTCTTTCTAATATCAACTCAAAAAGGAAACTAAATGAAACAGTAAAAAATAGATTCTCAATATTATCTATCTTGAATTATTGTTTGTTGAAAAAAAAACTAACAAAGATATGCATTTGAAGTAGAAACAATTGTAGTTTGAGGTTGTTCTGTGGAGAACACTAGACAGCTGTCTTTTCTAAGAATGGGACTTCTTAGAAATGCTCACCATCGATTCTACGAAGGACAAAAACCCTGGACATTCAGGTCGTCCAGGTCAGTGTCCAGTGTTAGAATTTTCACTCCAGTTAATTTGTGGAAAACAGATAATCAGCCTATGTCATTGGTGATAACTGTTTCATTTTTGATGTCTAAATTCGATGATACTTGATTTGGAGAGCTCTCCAATGTTATGTCTTAAATAACATTTGGTGGAATCAATTTGTGACGAGTACAAACAACAATTGCGAATTGATGAATGTTGACTGTGTTATCGAAAGGCAGAGCTGACGTGAAAAATATGTATTTGACGTAGGCATTTCGTACACATATAAAATTGTCATGGCATTTTTATAAATTTATTGAAAAATTTCATGAAGGTCATTTTGGTAAAAAGGTCAAAGTAAAATGTAATAACTGTAAAACAAGGAGAGACATGGAAAATAGAAAGGATGAAAAATTGTCGCGCCAGCCAATCCAACCGAAAATTGCCAGGCAGAATCAAGGTTGCAACATTGTTTCTGCACACCTAAAAAAGCTTACATTTTCTAATGACCAGGGTATCTGTGAGCTACTACTATACAAGGTTTAAACAGTAATTGCAAGGTCAAAATTATGGCCTGTTTCTACTTGACCATGCTATATTATTTTACAGCCTTTTGAACACATGTACCACCAATCTTTATTATATTGTTCGATTACTTTTCCCTATGTATGTGTGCTCAAGGTCATATATGAATGGAATATGATGCAATCGTCCACAAACTGTTGTGGCTTATGTTGTAATATGGGATTAGACTTTCGATGATAATTAATTCAAGTGCAATAATATATTTTTCGACAGCTGATTTTAGCCTCTCATAATTATGTTCCTGGACTTACTTCTATATAATAATGTAATATAAACAATTCTTCAGAAGAAGAATTAAGAAGGAGTTTGTGTGCTAACTGACATTTATACCGATCATTGATTTTTAACGGGTAATGGTTTCATACCGTTGTTTCAATTATACGTTTTATACCTTCTTAAATGATATCTACTTTGTACTTGTATTTGACTCCGTAGAAGAGATACTTTACTAAATTTCGTTTGTATTGCAACCGAAAAGAACTGTCAAAGTTTTGATAAGTTCAAGTTGATTGTTGAAAATATTGTTATCTTAACTCCTTTGTTCTACACTTTGTCAATATTCCTACCTCTTATTGATGTGAATTGTAATATAAAATTTGTATCATGAAAGACTTCAGTTAAGTTCTACTTTATTATTTGACGCCCAATTTAAATAATAAAACTATTTTACAATACAATATGAAATTAAGTAACCTCGAAGATATCTATTCTATGTTTTAATGTTTAGTACTTGTAAATAACCAATGTCTACAATATTGAAACCAACTGTCTAGTTATTTTTAATTGTTCAAGTAAGTGTAATTAGTTGACAGTCATAAGTTATTTCAACTGAAATGTTTACAAGTAGTTATGTCAATAGTAATTCTGCTACTAAGTAACTAGTCTTAAACCCCCTCCCCCCACCCACGCACCCCCCGATCAAACTACTTTGAATTGAGCAGAAGAATGGTATAATTAGCCCTCGAAAGAGTATGACTAGAAACTAAATAGATTAGTAAGAACGTGAAGACAAATGATGTACTGGTCACACACTAAAACAAATATTAATTTGTTTACACACATGTAGTGGTAGTAATGCATTCTAAAATCCACCTCACCATTGGAAACAATCAACTTACGTTATTTAGTTTGCACCAAATGACCATGATGTTCAGTAAACATATTATATAACTCAGTTATTATTTAATACCATTGGAGGATTAAAGTCCAAGATATTGACAAAACTATCCTTTTTGTGCAACATACTAGTCTTTTATTTAACAGATGAATATCTCGTTTAAATTACAAGTGATAAAAATTAACAAAAGTCAAGTGAGGTTTCTAAATTCAAGTTAAATTTTTATCAGAGAAGTATTCGTTAGGACTAATAAAAATCCCAGGATGAATGAAGTGGATGATGTGATAATTTTTCAATTCTATATCCTTATTATATGTCTACAAAATGATTGTTTCTCCTGGTATTTAAATTCTTGCCTTATCGTTGAGTTCTTGCTAGCATAGATACATCTTAACTAGATTATATCAAGTTTTAGGTAAATATGGACTCAGTAATTCAAATTACAGCGCTTTGGAATTTAGAGTGATAAGTGATGAATTCGAGTACCTATGTAAACAATAACACTGGCATGTTGTAAGAAGAATACATAATTAATGAACTCGGAAACCAGCTTCTCGAATTTTCCTTCTTCCTACAATCTAACTATACTGAAATGAAGACAATTTTTGAAATAAAAGAATCAAACCTAAAGTCATTTCATTAAATACTTCTAACCAGTTAAAGAAACATCAACTTTGTATTGATTTCCCTACATTAATTCATTCATTCATAGTAAACAGTATTACTTCATTTTATATATCAATCAATAGAAGCGAATTCGGATGTATGTTGGAAGCATTAGTTGAAATATTCAAGATGATATCCAACATTATGTGTACACAAATACTAAAATTTGGACAAAACTGTCCATATTAAGTTTCATAAAATGAATTTTCTTTCAAAAAATTACTTTTTGATTAAAATACCACAAAGTAACGTTATATAACATGAATGTGGTAGCTTGTCAAGATGCCTCAGCAAAGACAATAACATTTTTAATCATATCACTAATATTATAGTTAAAAATATATCTCATGGTTAGGTTATAACCACAGATGTTAGCCTAAGATTAATACACTCCTAAAAAGAACAAACTGTGGGTTTAAAATTTAACTTACCTATCTGTATCAACTGAAATTGATTACACTTACTAGTTATATCCAACCACTACATAACCTGACAAGCGATGATGAGTTCATGTACTAATGTTATGTTTCAGTTTGGACGTCAAATAGCATACTTCTACCATTGTTTATGGACCGACCTTACTTAGACAGCCACTGAAAACCAGATAACATTTGACAATTGTTTTATCTTAGTACAGGACTCAGGTGTTATATCGGACCCTTATAGAATAATGAAAAACTTTCAGAACTGTGTTTCAGAGAACTAATTCATTTATTCTGGTCGCGGGTAGTGTAAACATTACATTTCTATTATTGTTAAGTTCCTCTTACCCTATCCTCCCGTTTAGCATATATGCCGTTATTATATTGTCTCTTATTATAGACTACACTTAATTAGTAGTATACAAGTTGTCTCTATTCACCACCGCTATTTCCTTTGTCTTGTAATAATGTTAGTTTCTTAATTGGTTTACTCAATGGTCTGATTTCGTGTATATATAAACGCACGATTGAAATATAATTCGATCCGATCCGATTCTGTCTGTCGGGCTCATCAATCGTTGTTTTATCTGTTCCGGCTTGGGGGACTGGTAGTTGCGGCATAACAAAAACACTGACGATGGATAGGACACACATTGAGGAAATTATCAAAATGCGTCACAAGATAAGCACTAACATGGAATCTTCAAGATCAAATAGAAATTGATGACACGTTTTGTCGGTACTCGGAGGTAGACAGGAAAAAAATGAACAGCACTTATGAAGAACTTAAAAGGAAAGCCCAACAAAGAATTGGTTAGAGAAGAATGTTTGGCGACCTGTACTTTACGAGGAGTAGCATGTATTAATTAGAAATCTAGTCAAAAAGTATCCATCTTGTTTATCAATAAAGTAGGATTTCGTTATTGGAATACACATCCAGAGGTTGCAATTGCTAGTTTTAGTATTCACTATCACTATTATTTTTATTATTACTATTTTCAGAAGTATATTTTAACTATCTCTACATTTTATTAGAAAAAGCTTGTATCTTCCCGTTGATTTGTAATGGACTGTAACTGGTCAGCCTCTGTTGTCGTATGTGCATTCCAAGCGGATTGCCTCGATATAGCGATAGTGCACAAGTAATATTTAAGTTGGATTGTGACTGGTAGATGGAATCCAGGACTCAGGTTTCGTCCTTTTTGAAACTCATCACAATCCAACTTAAATATCTTTACATTTGTTAGATTGTAAAGTAAACAAATTCAAATCACTTAATGATAAAAAATAAAATAACAAACAAAAGAGAAAGAAATTTAAGGCCAAATAAACAGTTAGTCAGGAATGGTTCATTTTGCTTATCATATTTTATCATGGAAGAAAAAATCATAATCGAAACAAAGAAAAATAAACGACAACAACAAAACAACAACACACCACGTGTAAGAAAAGTATCGGCAACTGAAAAGAATAATTACTGAAGTGGAAAAACTAACATTATTTTAGAAGATATTGAAAATGACAAAATGAAGATGAGGTATGTGTACATTGATGAAGTCATACTTTTTATGTATACTTCTGAAAATAACATCGCATTAGGATGATGTGATTCGCAACGCTTTCAATGTTTAGTAAGTAAGCCATAGTCAGGATCACTGGGTAATTCTTTCTTATTTTTCCTTCAATCGATGGGTACTATACGTATGACTGTACTTTCCCTATGAGCTTTTTTCATTCAATAATTTTTATATTTTACATTTGATATGTTCGGATTTTCCATAATTAATGTGATCATATAAGTTTTCTATAGGCTTTTCTACCTGTAAGTTAATAAATAACGAAAGCTTATCTCTTTCGTATAACTTTATGACATGCATATTCTGTAATCTCTTATCGGAATGCTAGCAGTCTTTTATACACTTTTCAATTGATTCTAGTTAGTTTTCTATGGTTATGTTTATGCTAGGGTTAAGGTTAGGGATAGGGTTGTGTTAACATAAAGGTTACTTTAAGTTTAGTAGGAGCAATGATCTGTGTTTTATAAAAAAATTGTTTAGAAATGCCTTTGTATATGGTGCATTTAACACTGTAACTTTCATCTTGTGAAGCAAAAACCAATGAATTTTTGTAGGTAATTTTTACAAACTTTTAGATGTCAAAAATAGGTATTACAATGAGTGACCTCTGATTAACATCAAACTTTCTAGATAGCCACTGACTAGTTGATTATTCTATGTGGACAATGTGAAAATCGTTCATGTTCACCTCGTTATATATACTGTATCCATCAAATTCATTTAATAGCAAAACCATATACTGTATGATATTACGTACTGATATAATTATAAGTTGTAGATTATCTACTAGATGAATTATTATCGATTCATGAATCAGAATAACCATGTAATAGTCAATTCAATAGAAAATTTACACTGAAAGATACTTATTCACATGAATGGAGAATTAATCAAGACTTAACTAATAGCACTATGTTAAGTATTAAACAATGTGTACATGTAATTATACAGTAAACTTATCGATAACTTCTTTAATTTCACACTTATACTACATTACACTATATGTAGGCGTTTTTTTGTCGAATTAATTGCATTTTTCAACTAATGTTAAAGTTACATATTTCCCTTTCAATTGCAGTAAAGTGTGTTCTAATCATAGTCGTAGTCGTACCAGTAGTGATAATAGTAACAGTAGTCATAGTAAGAGTATTAGAATTAGTATACTGTGTTGGTGATTGATAAATTAGAATTACGACTACCTTATTTCTTTGTATTCATATTAAAGTTTTACTACATCGTTCATTACGTTTTATGCATAACACTTAATACGTAATTCGGGGCATAAAAAAAATAAGTGTGGATGAGAAATTCATTTTTACTACTTAATTACTTATTTAATACTTAATATAAAAATGTATACAAATTTATAAATACTTTCAATAATTCATTATTAAATCTAAGTGCATTAGTTAGCTCGAAAAAAAGTGAAAAAGAGACGAGAAGGGTCTGCTTGCTTGGAATAATAAACAATTCAGCGCTAAAACAAGAATGTCATAAAAGTAGAACAGAGGTTTATTAACCTGACTAATTGTCACACAATTTGTTTCATCATTAGAATGTGTATTTCATGTGTAGGTCAATTATTGTAAAATTTAGGATGTACACGTTTCATCCTAATTGATATTCGTTGTCAACTGGATATACCTACCACATATTATGTTCCTGATACTGGAACTTCAATGCAGTGATTTGTATCCATGTTCGTACCGAGAACTGAAGTTAGAAATATCGAAACAGTTACATGTCACCTAAGTAACCTAAAGATTAGGAGTTCACAGCAAACCGTAAACGTCTTAGCATCTGTCCAGGATAAACATATGTGTGGTTCTCTAATAAAACAAAACAATTGTCCGATGCATTTCGGTAGTCATAAGTTGTTGAATACAAGTCAATTCATGATACCAAATTCAAACACAACGTAGCCAGAAATGTTCTAATACAATTGAAAATAAATATTTCTTCACTTAAATTGTACTTCTGATGAAATTAATTTATTTGAAAATAAGGTTTTTATTACTTAATCGGTGGGTAAGTAAAATTTATTCGATGAGATTTCAATACAAAGTTATTAAGATGGAAAGAGGGTAGATAAAATGTGAAATCTTAGAAGTTATTCTCTGAAGATTCAGTAAGTATACGCATCAAGTTGGTATTTATTAAACAACCGGGTTATGATATTTTTATATTTTTTTAATTGTTAGCTTTCATTTGACTCATAAATTGATAATTTGATATCATGAATTCGTCTTAATTAAACAATCGTTGGCCACCGAGAAACACTGAACAGCTTTCTCGTTCTAGTACGGGACCATTCAACAGTGTGCACCCACTGATCCCAACAGGGATTGAAACCGGGGGTTCAACCATGTTGGACATAATGCAGTTACACAGTGATTGCAGCAGGTGCTGTGGCGTAAATATATTGCAAATTGACTGGATTGGAAATACCAACCATCAACAGCTAGCTTTGTGGTCTAGTGGTAAGGTGTCCGCCGAAGATGCAGGAGGTCCTAGACTTGATTCCTGGCTAAGTTGTGAATCGGCGTTGCTGATCAATCCCATACTTGGACGGAAAATTTAGTTATGGTTTCTTACCGGTCAGTTTTTGTTTAATATATACCAATTCGTGATACAATATCAACGTCCAAAAAACCTCCACAACACCAAATTACAATCATAAATGGTTTCTGAAGTTTTTCGTTCAGAAAGTACTACTAGTTAGTTACTAACCTAATACTTACTTGATCAACTTTAACCATCTACTTCAGTGGCTTGAATTTTATACAAATGCTATTTTAATGGTTTCCATATCGTGTATTATTTACTAAAGTTTGAAATAAATGAAAATGAGACGAAATGGTCATCTTTTGACTTCTAGCTGGAATAAAACTATGTAGAACTGGTCTCTGTAGCTGAATAATGACTCATTTGTTGGGGGCCACAAAAATATTACAACACAATATCATAGGATATCATCAAATACCAGTGATTAACATTATGTGGTTTACTTTATGTCCTTAATAAAATGAGGGGAATTTTATAGTTGAATGAAGTCATACTTCTATATATTTTCAGACAAAATATATAATTCATTATGTAACTTCCAGGGTTTTTTGTCTTTTAAATTAAATTTGATCATTCCAATAATGATCAACTTCCATTCTAATAAAAACACTGACATACACTAATTGTTAGACTGAATAGGAAAATCAACGTCAAAAGAACTAAATATTGATAATTTTTGAGAGCCATTGATTGAAATTGAGAGAAGTTTATTATTAGAAGGATTATGTAAGCGAATAGAAACATGAGTATTCAAGGTTATGTAAGTTGATATATTCACGTTACATTACAATTTATACATAACAATAACTAAATGAAACCAATCAAACCAATGAAATTTTAAATTAAAGTTTAATTAGGCAAAACATGTATAACATGAAATAAGTTAAACAGTTGTTATCAGATGAAGTGTATTCGTAACTATCTTTTACTAATGAACTATTACGTAATAGAGTAGCTTAAAATGTAAGTATTCAATCTTAAAATACTTTTCTACAAAGAGTTGAGATGAGGAAATAACAACAACTTTGAATAATTTTTGAAGTAAACTTGAAAATCTTCTTACCCAGTTATAAAAATAATTAGAACAATTCAGAAAACGATAAAAGAAAACATGGTTAGAGCTTAAAGTTGAAATTATAATTATAAGTTAACATTGGGGCTGGAATGCATTTGGATCTTCCTGTTGATTTGTCATGAAAAAAATTGATCAGTCTCTGTTGCCATATATGCATCCTGAGTGGATTGTCTCGATATAGTCGTAGTTCACAAGTATTGTTTGAGTTGGATTGTGACTGGCAAGTGAAATCAAGGACGCGCGTTTCGTCTTACTCGGGACACATATTTTCGGTGTTGATGTTCAAACCGGCGTACACCTAGATGACGAGTTCAAATAGAGCAAAACGCGCGTCCTGGATTCCGCTTGCCATTCATAATCCAACTTAAACAATTACAATTAGGATGGCAGAATACATTTTAGTCATAAACATGAGTGATTCCGTAGTTGATTGTTTAGTTTAAAAATCATGTGAAAATGTTACAAACATTTTAATTCTACTGAATTTTGATTATCACTTTCTCAAAGTTGCTTTGTGGATCGTTTAAGTTCGATCGTGTTTTTACCATTTCAGTATTTTCATAACTAAGTATCAACAAGATACATATAATATAATATCTTGCTTTGAATTACATGCAAAAATCTAAAAACTGATGTTTCAGGTCCTATTAGTTCGTTAATTACGTATTATCCAGTCAATCCTAAACTTTAATGAAAACTTACTTCAAACTAATGTAATCAAGTACTTTCATAATCATCAAATAATTTATGAGTATTATATTAAACTAAATGAAGATTATGATATGGTATTGTGGAGTGAAAATAATCTTGTGAAATTTTCAGTCATTAGTATTACAAAAATCCTTAGGTCATAGTAGTTGATGTATTATAAAGACGTTTGAGATATTATGAAACAGAGTATTCGATAGATGTAGATAGTGATTCTTTCGTATTCCTTTATTGTTTGCACAATCAACATACAAGATCACTGGGAGATCATTAACATAGAGAGTGACAAAAATGTGCATTAACCTAAGTTGTTACATGAGTTTAGCAAAGCTAGAAGAAATTAGTGGTTGGACATAGATTATGGTCCAAAATGATTGAATTAGATGTGTAAAATTACTTGTGAAATTCAGGATTAAAGAGAGATATAAGTAGTGAATGCCTTTGGACCACGTAGTTGATTGTTTCCAACTATTAGTCAAAATAAACACGTAGACCTCAACTAGGTAGTTAATGCTTACCAAGAGTCAATGACTTCATGCATTGATGCTACATTTTAATTTGACCACATCCAGCTTTATCTGAGTTTACTTCTACGTCAGTCACCATGTAAAATGTCATTCTTAGATTAGGTGAGATCTATCATGATTGTATTCTAATTTAACCTGTTTTTTTATTTACTTGTAATATTCAGTGCGTCTTCATTTATCAAATGATGATTACAATTCACTTTAATCAACTCATTCATCACAGACAAATCTCGTTTCGGCTCTACTGAAAACCGGATCGTACTGAACAACTGTTTCATCCTAGTATTGAAGTTCTCAGTGGTACATACCTACAACACTACAGAGGATTGAACTCAATACCTTCAAGTCTCATAGAGAACTCTTAACCACCAGAACTACTGACCCTGAGTAAAATGATAGTACTTACACTTCAACCAATTTGTGATATTGTGTGACAATTATTATTCAATTTCACTAAATAAACGTTAAATGTCTCACTATAACTTTGTCTAAACTCCACCAATTACGACTTCTCACAAGAATTTTGAGAGTCATTAGTAAATTAATTACTACAATTAATTTGAGGTGATATTTCTGAGATTCATTTTAATTTGTCTTGTGTCTTAGTAATAGATTGATTTCGGTAGGGTACTATTTCGTTCTAATATAAGATAACTTGATGGAAGTATTCATTCACTATTTCATTTATTCGTAGTATCATTGTTTTAATTTGCGTGGAACATTTTATGATATGCTCTATCATTCCAAGCTACATTTCTCTTTATGCAACAATGATATATTGATTACATAATCATGTTAATTTTAATCCAATGTTACAGTTTTATTTGGAATCATCATCTACGAGTTACTATGTGAAACCATATCATAAGATGATTAGAATAGGCATAGCAAATAGAAAAGTAAGATGTAAAGTTAAGGAGACAAGAAGATTAGTGGCAAACATATTTTTTGTTGTTAATATGAAAAATGACGGGGTTTACATTTACACAGAACAAGATGTAAAATATCAACTTTAGTAGAAAGTATTTCAAGAAAAAGAAACAAAGGAAATACAATAGAACAAAGAGTTGACCATTTATGTAGTCATAAAAAAACACGTAATCAAATCGATATTAGACGATTGAAGGTTGTTGATAGAAAATCAAACTTCACCTAAGTCTCGCGTTACCTGAGAGTTATCAATGACATATGCCTGAAATCTTAAAACAACTGATGCTATCCATAGGATTAAATTAGTTGCAGAGTTCGAGATCACATCATTGAACAAAACAAGCCACAAATTATCTAGATAGAAAAAGGAAACACACCTTGTAAACTATTATGACTTGACGTTAAACAGTTATGTATAACCTGCCTATAACTTCTGTTAACTCATGTTTGCATATTATATTACCGAAAACAGATGAAATTAATATAATGAACAACGAAACGATAAAAATATCTGGAGCAGTAGTTATAATAAAAAAGTTTATTTAGAGAGAATATGGTCTATGAAAAGGGACTGAAAAAATAAGTACCAGTCACTTCTAAAACGTAGCATCTAAGGGAAGATAGAGAATAAATACAGTTTTACCACCACAAACGGTTCTCAACGATATCCGCACTAATCATGATAATCAAGAAGACAATAACCTTATAGTGAGTATTTACTAACATAAATCAAAAACGATCATTTGTTTAAAACATGGTTTTACTGCGAAAACGACGTAGTTCAATCTACTTAATAGTAAAGAAAAAGGATTGTAAATGATAATGTTGTTAACTCAAACGTTCATAGCATCACTCCACTCTCCACGTCCAATAAAACGGCTGCTAAATTGACGTGGTTATAGGGTTTGTTTACTGTAAAGAATGAAGCTAGGTAAATCGGCAAAATCAGCTTTTCATTTAAGTTCTACCCTACCAAGCCAATCGGTTAGAAACAAAGGTTCGTGGACTATGAAGTCTGATGGTGACATTGAGCTATTTTTTTTTCAGATAACCAAGATAACCTCAACGATATTTTTCCATAACATTGAAAAAAGGTTACAAAATGTCTGTGATAAATATTTGCACCTCACCTCACCCAACTGATTTGAGTCTTCGGTTGGTGATATGACCTTAATGTATATTAGGTTAGAACACAAAATACTATTTATAAAAGGCTGTATGTGGCCGGCCTCAATTAGTACGGCTTTGTGGTTACTCTCTTCGGCAATCAAAAACATAATTAACTATCACTTTCTGATATATCAAGAAAAATCTTTCCATAGTGCAAGTCACTGGGTAGACTCACGCCAAGACTCTTTACAGTACTCATAAAGTATTACTTGTACTAAATACAACTGTATTGTAAAAAAATTGGTAGTAAAGAAAGCAAAATAATAATGGGATCGAGTAAATTCTATTTTTAAAGGACGCAACCGTAACACGATCACCCAATGTTAACTGATTTTCAATGATTCATCAAATGACTAAAATAACCTTAAAAATAACTTTCTCATTGTGTTGGCTGTTGTTCGACGCTAGTTGTGATTCCTTTAAATATTCACATGCATACAGGACAGAAGGCTTTGTAGAATGCAGAATTTGTAGTCATGCAGCATTACATGCCAAACGACAGACAACCCATTAAAACATATCTTGATGTACTGTATATCTATTTCATCTCAGTACAAGGAACTTATCAGTAAGGCAGTCATTCACGAAGTCTACTATACTAGGGATTGAAATGTTAACGTACCTCGACAAAACTCAACAATCTACATACAGACCACTTACTCTGTACTTCTTAACTGTTAATTAAGAAACTTTGACTTTCAAATTTATGATGAAAAGTATCAATGTTAATTATTCAAATGTTAAGTTAACAATGTACCCCGTTTCATTTCAAACATATATATATATATATAAACACAGATTAGGCCTTAGTAACAGTGTAAGTACATTTTAAGGATTAACCGTTTTGTCATTAAGAGATATAAACACTATATCGTAATAATAACAATAATGTTTATCTGTGTAACTGGAGCACAATTTAATCAAATTGAAATGATTCAAATACAACGAATTGCCTAACCGACTAAACGGATGTAAAACAAAAAAAACTGAATAAATAAACAATTCAAGATTGCTGAAATGCATTCTTTATCATTATTCAACTCTGTTAACATTAAAATACAATATAATGAAATAACACCGGAAATAAGATAAAGTGAGAAAAGTATATTTAGAAAAATGGATAAAAAGACTTTGTTCACTTGAAAGGTTTATCAAGATTTATTTTCAAGTGTTATTTATTTTAGAAGGAACCAGGGAACACTCAATATTTGTTCTTCTAGAATATAAAACTTCAATAAGGCACGTTTACATAATTTCATCAAGTATACAATGAAGGGTTAACAGATTAGTCAACTGAAGCACTATCGACTACTAAGTTAAAATCCTATAACCCATATTTCCAAAATAATTTGTTCCGAAGGTACTACAATTTAAATCTTTGGTTTTAATCAAACCATAATTGCATTTCCAGTAGATGCCTTTTTTGTAACAAACTTCCTAAGTTGTGATGAAACACTTTAATCGAAGGAGTCAAGCAATACCGGCTACAGTAAATTAGCTACCCATTAATATTTTTATATAATGGAGTCAAAAATATACACCACAAAATATTAACCTAGTGACTCAGATTTGATGTCCTCATTATACCACCTGAAGGTTGTATAATATGCGTGTCTAGATCATAAGATAACAATTTTCGATTCAGAGTGCACACTTGCTAACAATAATGTCCTTTCTTTACCTTCCCGCCGCACGCCTACTTTCATCAAAAAATACTGATGTTGTTCCATGATGAATACTACCGTTAAAAATTATGATCGCATGTATTCATTGTGTGTATAAATTCTAGACCTCATCTCATAAATAATAAGTTTCAGTGGCATCTGTATAAAAAGGTTGCTTCAGTAATGTGGAGTAGGTGGATGGCCATAAATAAAGTTAATGTAAACAAGGAAAATGATTGTCAGTTAAGAACTATACTTCACAAGTAATTTAACTAATAACTATACATAACGATGAAATAGACAAAGAATTCTATCTTTCGCGTATAAAATAAAATAATTAAGGTCGATATATTGCAGTCAAATTTCGAAAAATATGTTATTCTAATCATTCTAAACAAACTTTACTTAATTCAAACAAGTCAGGTGTGTAGTAGTATAGACCGATGTATTTGAATGAACAGCACGTGATACTGAAAACTGAAGTAAGTAACTTATGCAGATGGTTGGGTGTTTGCCATAAGATTTCAAGCTACTGGGGTTTAATCATCTGGTGTTGTCGTGAGGTTGTACAACTAATACGTCAAATACTAAGATAAAATAACCACCTAGTACGATCAGGTTTCGAATGGTGCTTAATGAGATCGATCTGTAATGAATTTAAATAGCAAATACCTAATTTCATTCACTAATCACTAACCAATATTCAATTAAAATCACCACTTATCTTGCATCTTACCTGTCAATCAGTTTTTATTAACTAAAGGATCAGATTTTTGCTCAAACATCTTTCTGGAAAGATCAGTTCTTTTTTACTTCTAAATCATTAAGTAAACTATCACTAATGAGTGATCATGAACATAAAGAGTATATGTATATGTAAATATAGTCTATTTTTCATTTGAGATGAAGATAACAATCGAACCAACATAATGTTCATTTAGGTACAAAATGTTATTTTTCAAGACAGATAAACACAATATAAGGTATCTATATTTAACTTGGCCAATTCTGAATAAATTAACAAGGCATCAAATATTTCTCTTAAGTAACATTCAAAATATAAAATCAATCATTGTTATTATTATGTAATCGCCTATTTCATGTTTTGTAACTGAGATAGATAATGTACGTTACTGTGTTTATGATATTACGAAAGATAACATTTTCAGATTTTAAAGTCACGAACAAGGTAATTCCGGATACATAAACACACCGGTCCAAGTTGTTACACCCCATCAGTATAACAATATGAATATTAAAGTAACGGAAGTAACAATAACATAAGTGGTATTAAAAGCGATCAGCCATAGAGAATATGATTTAAGGAGAAAGAATAAATTTCCAGAAAGTTATTAAATAACGTCAAAGATCACGCTCTAAGAAATAATAACGAGTGAATTCATCTGTGCCACGTCCTCCAACTTCTCAACAAATATCGGTTTTGATCACAACTGTATAGTCTGTATCCACTAACACGTCCAGAGACTTAATGTACTGATGCTAAGTTTTAGTCTGGTCATGCATAGTTTACTTCCATTTTACTGCTACATCAGTCTTCATCCCTTGTAGAGTTAAACAGTTATTAGGTGTGCACAATACATATTCGCTCCAAAACTCGTTTAGTGAAGAACTATAATTTGATCAACTGTTTTACCATATTCCTTTAGTATTTTGTGACTAACTTCAGTAGTACTTACTCGCTGATCCCAACAAACATAAGGAATGTTTCGATGATATCAATAGTCAAATACTAGTTGTTTACGAATATCAGTGATCTACCTGGTCCGCACCAATTGTGATTAATTAATATGAGAGTAGGTAGTTAGGTGAATAACTATAATCCAGTGAATAGATGATTGTAACTTATATGTATTTCCCTTCTCACTAAGCTGTGTGATTTCTCAATCAAAAATGCTCGTAACAATATTGTTATTATAATACCACATTCATGTGTTGAAATAATAATCTGGTTCTTGATCGATTAACGGGAGTATTGTGTCTCAGCTAAAGCAAAACGCAACGTTGGGAGTAGCCGTAAGTTGTCGTATGACGTGTATAGTCATTAACCAAAATAATTCATCCATTTTCCCATGCGTCGGTTTCCATACCAACAATTATCTCCTACACCACTATAAATGTAATCGCACTTTAAATGCTTAAACGTTTTTTTGAATTCAACACATCCATCCAACTTTACTTTATGTTAACCTCATAACTTTATTTTAAGCTCAAACTCTGCCCATCCACTGTGATCTAAGTTACCGCTTTCTTTTCTGTAGCTGTATATGACTATTTATAAAACCTAAGTGGAATCTCAATGTACAACATTGTAAAGTTCTCTACTTTGCACACATAGCATCTTGTATGTTAGAAAGATGAGTCAAATCCCAAAGCCATATATTGGAAGATTACTTTATATGCAAACTTATTTATGTACTCACTACCACACTCTTCAATCATTCATATTCGTATTTATAAAAATGCTGTTGTGAAGTTCAGGTTGAAGTGCATATATTTCAAGGAATGTATAAAAACATAATTCTGCATTCTGGAATGGTTGGTTGACTCTCCTAATCTTTGTCTACCAACTAGGATTTACCTTAGTTACTGAGTAGATCTGCAGGCTTAAGAATATCATATCTTTGTTTCTTACTCGTTGTATTCATTACGGTGAGGTCATTATTCGTAGATGAATAAAGTAAAAGAGATAACATCTGTTCTCATGATAATGAAATATGTTTCATCATATGTGACAGTAACCACTGACTAACGCTTGCAATCATGAATCACAATCAATCACTATGTGAATTTCAACTACCTCACACAACTTAATATATATAACTGTGTACTTACACGATTATTTCCGATAATAATATTTATTTCCCAAAGATGTTATTTTTATCTAATAATGTGCATTTCTCTAACACTGATCCTATTCGATTTTCAACGACTCTGAATTAAACGCTCAACCGAACTGATTAACGATAGGCGTCTTCTCGAACATTGAACTTCTATTTTGTCGATGACCTGAACACACCTGTAAATGGGTGTGTATCCAGTAAATTATATATATATATATATATATATATATATATATATATATGTAACACACCAAAATAAGTTAGCAGTTGTACGACGTGCTATTAATATACATAAGTAATTAAGGACATAAATTCGACTAGATCAAAGGACGTCAAAGGATGGGGGGATCCGAGTTCACTTAAATTTATCAGCTCATTTGCTGTTTCAAATTTACCTTACTGACGATTACTATAAAGCACGAAATTCGATACATTGTTTTCCAAAAATCACATTCAAAGCCACCTTTTATCATGAAATATTCTACCCACCGTCAAGACTAATGGTCGTATTACAGCGTTATCAGTCATAATCAAATAGGACTAAAAACACATGATACATCACTTAGTTTTGACCATTATGAAGTCTAAGAATAAGAAGGGACTTTTATAAGTAAGATATTCAAGTAACTAAGTAAATAAAAAGCCAATCAACATAAATCCAATCAAATAGTAAGCGGCTAACCTAACATGACACTTAATTTAAACACAAGCATAAATGAAGTCCATGAAACGCATGAAGACAGAAGATCAGCCATTTAAACGAAATGGTTGTGTTAGCGGAATAAATCAAATGATCATTTCTACATGAAGTATGTGCCAATGATTTTGTCTAGAATGATGACAGTGAAAACTGCATTACGAAACTAAAAGACTCAACGACACCAAAATCCATCCACGTAAGAGTACATTTTCGGATTACGCAACAAAGTAACTTATCTAGTGACAAAAAAATTCAAAAAGTTAATTAAGAAAAAAATAAAAGTTAGGAACCAACTATTGAGGAAAGTGTTCAGAACTTATTTTAAAACATCAAGAAACTTACTTCTCGGCATAGTGACAACTAATTTCTCTGCGTTCGATTGCATTATTGTTAATTCCGTCATAATTTCAGTAATTTCTGAATTGATGACACCTTGATTTGTCAATTGTTTCTTCTCACTATTATCGCTGTTTGGTGCTGCTGCTGCTGCTGCTGATGATGATGATGATGATGATGATGGTAAACGAAACAGATCAAGATATTCACATCGTATAATATGACCATTTATAGGACATGATGCTGCTCCACTTCTAGACTTACGATACATTTCACCATTTTCAAGCGTTGAACCAGAATCACATGATTGTGCTAGACAACTAATTTGTAGTAAATTACTATCTATGGCTTTATCATCTTCTTTTGATGGGATTATTTCAATTTTAGGAAAATGGACTGTGAAAAAGAAATATGAATAAATAATAAATTTTAGTAAACAGCTACTTCAAAATTATGCTTCTACCTCATATTAATTGATCATTGGGTAGTAAACAATGTAAAGTATGTCTAGTTCTATTTTAACATACATTAAATACCACTGATCAAATTGCAGTGTGGCTTCAAGTCTAAGTGATTAAACGTCGCTAGAACCATGTTTAAATAGGAATTAGTTTAGAGTAACTGATACACGCTGTGCGGGACTTATCAGAAAGGCCCACCTAAGGTCGAATCCTTGAGAAAGTATCAGCTACCGTTACAGGATTAGGCAAACATAACATTTATAATTCTTTTTAATATCTATGGCTTATAGAAGGCTAGTAGTGCCAGATTGTGGAATTGAGTGATCGCGGATTAAATCCGCTAGCATGCACCAGTCTTATCAACAATCTTAGTTTTGGGAATCAGGGAAGTAGTGGGAAATCTAAAGTTAAGGGTTTCATGCCGAACACCTACAGATCACTTTTCATCTCTTCTGTTTCAATTTACCAAAAGAAGATAAATATATAATGAGATCATACTCACTCACCAATAACTAATATTTCTATCTAATAAATGTCATGAATTTGAACAAAATAAAGATAATTAGTTAATAAACAAACAAACATACATGAAAAAATGGCCCTTCTTACTACTTTCAAGTAATCGTAGCATTAATAAGATAACCACGAGTGTGTAACGACAACGATGGAGAATTAGATGACTAGATATGATACGTATAGAATTTTGATTGCTTAAGCACTGTTTACCACCACTGATTCTATAACACTGATGCACATGTATTCATTGTTTTTCAACCCTAAGATCTTTAGATCCAAAGTTGTTTTACAGGTTTTATACAGTGAAATCATTGTATTCGAAGCATATTCCCTGCCGATTAGCTTTTATTATTATTTATTCTGCTACTTTAGAATTCATCTTGATAACAACATCATTCTGTGCTGTCACTGTGACAACTTATGTACATGTATCTATTACATTCTTTATTGTTTAAGCTGACTGACTGACTGATAATTCAACAATGTGGTATAGTTTATTCAGCATGTTGCTAACTCAGTCAAGTTCCTGTAATCTAGTTCAGATGAATTCGTGCTGTTTCATTTACTTGATAACGTGTGGGATGATCATAACCAAAATTGACATAGTAATGAGTTTTAATTATCCAGCATATTGCTAATTCTTTCAAAAATGATTATGTTCGAAAACTAGGTCAAACAACTTATAATTGTATTTAAGTAGTAATTGAGTGTTGTGAAATTGTTGAATTTAATGTAACAAATCGCTATGAGTAAGATAACTGTTGGAAATCATGGATGGGAAACTGTTTTGTTTTAGTATGGGTATCTTTAGAAGCTGCCATCCACGACCCTATCAAGGAATTGAGCTAATGATCGTCAGGTCTTGAAACAAATGATTAACCTTAAGAACACTAAATTAGCTTCCAACAGTTGGTACTTTTGAACTAATCACTCTGAGATATATTTGTTCAACCTCATTCACTGCTATTAGGGCGTAAATGCTTTACACTCAGCATGCATGAACTCTTATGATCACGTCTACCAAAAATAGAACTCTATTAATTTTCCCCAGTAGTTAATCATTAGTAAGTTGATGTTGGATCAAATTACTTATCAACATGTCAGATATCTAAAGTCCTAAAGCATTATAACGTCATTATCCAGCTTAATACTAACGTTTGTGTAAATCTCTTTATTATTTGTGCATCCAGTGATCCAACTGACTGGCATATTCCTCTCCTTATTCCATTAGTCTTATCGCTTCATATGATGACTCGGTCACATGAAATCGGACATCGCGAAATACAACACACTGAATAAATACAGCCCATATATACTAATTAATTTCTGCAAATATGTGCATTTGCAGTTATTGAAACCTTAATGATAAACTTTCATCTAAGGTATATATATATATATATATATATATATATATATATATATATATATATATACCTGTTAATGATAGATACCTGTTAATGTAAATAAAAACACAGTGTATTCATTAAACTGTTACACGTTTCGAATAGCAATCTGCGGTAGGTTAAATTTTCATTAACGACAGTATAAGAATGGTTATTAATTGGTGAACATTTGTTGTTTAATTAAATTGCGTTTTGCAATAATTATGATAATCACAAGCCTACCGTTAATCTTATCCAACTGAAAGAATTTCTAAAAGAATACATTATGATTAATATTAGGCTTTTATATCGGAAGGTGGAATTCGCCATGGACTGACATCAGGTTCTTTTGAAAACCAAGATGCTTCGGGCAGTTACCTCGAAATAGCAGTATCGTACTACATAACACTGTAAACTTATGATTCTTTTCTAGATATTGGAAATAGAGTTTTGTGGGCTTATGATGAACCCTTAACTATCAGAACATTGAATTGAAAGACTATATATTCTTAATGATATCATCAGTTTAACTGCCGAATTAGTCCACTAGTCATCACGTCTCACCAGAACTTGAAAAAACATACTTCGAAATACATTTTTAGACATCAACTAACTCTATTAAATAATATGTTTAAAAAAAAGAATATATATTTCAAAAGTATAAAGTGTGTTTAGCTGTTTACTCACGGCGTGTTTTGTTCTATTTGACTCCCTATAAAACTTAAATCTTGTATCCATGGTAGCAAACACCCAATGCGTTCAAACTATACTAGTGAGCTATGATAGCCAATAATGTGTTAAACATGTATGAATATATAAATGAAGACGCATATATGGTAAAAAAAGACATCAGAATTCAGTCATCAATATCAACAACGAGATACGACTTAATATTAAATATTATATTTTTTGAAAAAGCCTATCTTAATTCAATATGCCGAGCTGCATCATAGTAAACTAAAGACTTCATTGTTTGTATTAGTCAGAGATTGATTCAAATTGCATACCACTGAATATCAGAGAATACTAGACAGCTGTTTCGTCACGATATATAACTTTTTATTAATGCGTACCCTCGGTTCGTACAAGACCAAAATTCAAAATCGTTTGTTTAAAGTGGTGAAAAGTATCGAACATGCAAATATCAACAACTGGAGTAAAAATAAAATGAATGTTAAATAATGTAGATATTTAGTCAGTGGTTTATGCTAAACTAGCCATTTGTGAAAAATAGTATACAAACGAACAGGTAATTATATTATATCTTTTAATACATTGTAAACTAATTGAAACAAGTAAGTATTGTTTACATCTGTTGTTTATCTAATCACATACAATTTTAGAACAAGAGACAAACAAGTATTTTCGTGAGTAGAAGAAACTCAAATACAGTACAAACGTTTGAATATATTCGTAACGTCATTTCTAAATTCACTAAGTGTCTGTATTCGTCACATACTGATCTCAGTTGAGTAACATTGAAAAATATGAAGTAACGAACGAGTGCTTAACCCTAGTAGTGACTTAAAGGTAAAAGTGTGCATCTACAACACAACCAGAAGTTTTACATTAAATGCTTGGTCATCAGTGTAACTGTTTTGACATCGTGTGATGGCAATTCAATTCCTGGCCTAACATGGACTAAAGATAACTTAGTTGTAGATTACTAATCACCGACTATTATAGTTAAGTTGAGGTGATTTTGCTGAGATTGACTTTACTTTTCAATGTTTGTATCCATCATTAGTTGATGTAGACTGCTTTTTTATGTTTGAAACATTCAGGTAGGTTCTTATTCATTTAGTGGATGAATGTATACTGCATATAATAGAGCGATTGCTAATCAAGACTACATTTGAAGATTCCAGAGTTAGTTGAAACTATTAGTTGTGCACGACTAGATATGTATTAAAAATGGGGAAAGTTAAAGCTTGTATTGAAGTCTTTAGTAAAGACTACACTTTAACTTGAAGCTCCTACCTTTGACAATTGAGGAAAAATGACACTGAATGGAAAAGAAAAAATTACAGCTACTCTTACCTACATGAACATTTGTTAATGACAATAATTAAAGAAATAATTTGTTTCCATACACCTAAATTTATTGCCATCCAATATTTATTTAAAGTTGCTGCACACAATTTGCCACGAGTTCCTCATAATGGAAGAACCTATAGAAGATTGAACAGCTGCCTAATCCTACTTTAATAATCCTGGCAGTGAAAGTCAGCAACTGAAAACTCAATATTCAACAAATACAAATCTTTAACGTTAGTCAATGAATGACATTACACTAATATCATTAAATGGCGACATTGACGCCTACATCGTTGGGGATATATGGTCAGCTTTTACTAGCCTTCCTCAAATCAAGTGGTCTGATGTACGCATGTACCAAGTTCTACTTTGTACTGACTGACTTACTGAATCAAGTAATAGGTAAAAATATATGTTAGCTGAAACAAACAAACAGTTGCTTTTATCTCCAACATCTATATCAACTACCAACTGCATATATATTTTAAAAAAATTAGTAATTCCATTTACATAATCATGCCTTTAAGGGTCGTTTCTGGTTATTCTATATAATTCCGTACACTATTCTGTTGATTGTTTAGTAGATACATAAAATGCCGTTTGATAAATCCTAAAAAAACCTCTAACGAAGTGTTATATGTTCGGAAGCAATCAGAAGGAACTCCTACTCGACCAGTGTAACATCTGTTCCGGTACTTGTTAGAAATCTTGCAGGAGTTAATGCCTTAACGGGCATTTGAACAAATGTGACAGTGTGAGATAATTTATTCAAAATACTCAGGAAGTTTCGAGAGCTATTAATTGAAAATAAAATGGTTCTATTCATGTAGACGATAGGTTTCAGTGATAGCCTTGAGGAATACAAGGGTGATGTCAACTAGGTGTATTGATGAAAACAATAAACATGTTTGTTCATTGTCACTTTTTAACTGTTAACCCCTTGCTCGAACGATGAAATGAATTCTATCAAACTATGTGTAAAGATGACTTTTGGAAAACTCAAACACAACAAGACGGTATATCTTCTGAGGAATTCCAGCGATAAAATAAATTTACTACGGCAAACATTAATGTACTACAAAATTAGGGTTATCCACAACATTTTCAATGTTCACTAATATTATTCAGTACTTCCGGTTATTCATCTATTTACTCAATGAGTGATTGTCTGATACATTGGGCTGTATTACACTGACATGTTCAAAGTAAACAGTTTCAGAAAACTCTAAACACTTGATGTGTAAATGAAACTCAAATTTACAACACTAACTTAATAAATAAAACTAATTAAAAGTGTTAACTGGATATAAAAATGAACAGGTTAGAGATAACCATAAAACTTTAATTTATTCGACAGAATAGTTGAATTATGTGACTAGTGAATTTGTAGATTGTTTAAATGAGGCTGAAATGTGATTATATTATTGACAAATCTTAATAACTAATGTTATACTACTTGAATGAACAGTTTGTGGCAACTGTTTATGTTTACTGGCTGCTAATATAAAAAAAAACACAACCGTTTTATGTATTTGTTTATCACTTTATTAAACTGTCTATTTTATTTTGTCAAAAACGAAATAGACGGTTAATTCAATGTATAATTAAAGTTGGATCATAGCTGATTGGTGTTATGCAATGAATGCATATTGTTCTCTTTGCGACTTATTAGATACATCTATTTGTAAACAACTCAATGTTTATATTCACAACGGGATTTGAAGACAAGTTATTTTGTGCCAAATACTCCAAGATTATTGAATGGTATAATGAGTTCAAATTAGCCTACTTATACAACAAAGATTTATATATAATTTAACCAATTAATGTGTCTCAATACAGCGTTAATTTACAAATATTATAAAATTTGAATTATCTCTATCACGTAAATGTTGTTATCTGAACTAAATAATTCAATAGAGAATGTAATAATGTTTGACATGATTGATCATAATTGATATCTAGTTATGAACATCAACAGTGAAATGTGACAGATATATTTAACTGATGAATCTCAAATACAACTAAATGTATATCTTGAATTCCACTAACTATTCACAATACAAAATTATTGAATCTATTCAAGTTGCATATATATTGCAACACAAATTAATTAATCTTAAGTCTAAATAACATTAACAAGAAGGATCAAATACATTCAAATGACAATTATCAACTTGTCTATATAGCATAAAATGTATACAGCTTATTAATACGTTAATGCATAATGAATATATATATATATATATATATATATATATATGTTCATTTAGAGAAAACTGAGATCATATAAACAATAGTACAACTATAGTTATTTAGTACATACACAGGCTTATATATGTATACCTTTTAAGTATAAATTTAATGATATAACTAATATATAGAGATAGGTATATAATTTATCAATTCAATTCATAATTCATTCAATGTACAATATACATTAACTTTGTTTAAATTTTCGTTTGATTTCAACAGTACTAAATTGAATTATTATCACTGGTGTTGTTTGTTATGTTTTTTTTTTCTTAAACTGTAATTATCAACATATTTTTATTAATTAAATCGAATAATTAAGTAGATAATCATTCAGTTTAGTGTATAATTGAATAAGTTTTTAATAATGAAAAACTTAGTAAATTGATAGATGGTTAGTTTATATTGTTTATGAATAAATAATAATAATAATTTTTTTTTGGGGGGGGTCGGGGGTTGTGTTGATTCTTAAAATGATTTATGAATATGATGGAATTAATGGGAACAGCATTAGTTTATTGTCATGGTAAGTGACAATTTCATGGAATATCTTGACTAATTTATAAATTAACAACTTCAACTACTTATTTATATAATCTATGAATAAATTTGATTTACCATTGATTGATTTGAAATGAATATTGCTGGAAACTGGGTTGGTGGGTGGGTGGGGGTTAAGTAGGAGGACAGTGTAGATTTCAGTAGATGTTTATGTCATTTATATTATGAGACTCCTCAATAGTGTGTACACTAACAACCCACAGGTGTCACCGTAAATGCTTGACATTCAGCCATTTTTTACTCAATGTATAATAGTAAGATTCCTGTCTCAATTAAAACTATCTCCATGCTATATCATGAATTGATTAAAGCGAAAATCTTATCCATGGAAGCAAACTCAGTGGTGTAAATAATTAAACGTTCGCCATGACACATGTAGATCATGATTTCAATCTATAATGGTATGGTTAGTACTAACTACTGAAAAGTTTTCTACTAGGATCAAATAACTATTCAGTGCTTCTTGGTTTTAAAAGGTACCGGACGGTGATTGAACTGAGATAAATGCTTACAATGAATTAAAACTAAACTTTACAGAAGTAACCAACATTTTATTAAGGCTAAAAATCAAATTATTAAGTTTACATTCTGTCAAACCAAGTCGTTTAGTACGTGCATGTGGCAACAAAGACCGACGTCGAATGTTCACAATTTATGGATATATACATACGTATGGTACAAGTGTACTTGTTTGAATTCAGTAACTCAGTGAGTAATGTGATGGTCTTGAAAGCAAATAAATTGTAGTCAAGTCGGTGCGCATAATAACATAGAAATGTGGCAGAAACAACTTATCGATTTTTCCCAAGTTATATGAAACGCTCATCTTGAATTCCATTTGCAGGCCACAATCAAATTTCAACTAATTCTATGAGTGGGCATTATAACGAATAGCAATTCACTTAAGATAAATACATAGGAATATAGACTTATCAGCTTCTATCCTAAACATTAACAATGAGGAAACTCACACCTTTATAAACAAACCTGTGATTATGTTCAACTAATTTTTAAACTGAAGAGTGTAATATGCATAGATTACGAGAAACAGTAGAATCAAATATGAGTGTTTCTTCCCATTATTTATGACTCATCAATTAGATATATCTGCTACATTATCAGCCGACATATTAACACTAAGACCATTTTTAAATGTAACTACCTTGATGTGGTAATAGAACTTTCCTATCGAGAAATATGGGCTGGGTCAATTGTTTATTTAAGTTCAATCACAGTAACGTAAAACCGTGCTGTTGATCGAACAAGAGTTTCATGATGTTTTTTAAGGTAACCAGCATTTGTAGCAAATAGGCCGTCACAACAAATGGAAGGAGTTAAAAATGTCAACACATTACACAATATGCCATAAATTACTGTTTACGGCCTTAAAGCCTTAAACTTATGTCGTTAACTCATTTGTAACTAGCCATAACCTAAATCTAATTTAGTTGGTCTGCATCCAAAAACGCGGCTAAGTCCAACAGTCAGCGATTACATGAATTGATATCACATTTTCTTTTTTCAACTTCTAGTAAACTTTTTCTCTAGCTAAGTGGTGGTTGGATATACGTTATATATGTCCCCATCACCCCAGTCAATAAAAATTCAAAATCCTACTCACCTACTAATTATACGTATCCAGAATGCTGAATCTTACCTCAGTAGTGCTTACTATATTTTTTCACGATATCCGAGCAACCCTACAAAAACTCTGACCGGTAAAATGTACGAACATTAGATCAAAAGAACCTCACTAAGAAAAGCTTCATATTATTATATGATAAGCATGTAACATAATGATATTCTATGAATTATCTGACATTGAGTAACCTTCATTAAACAACCATTGAAAACCAGAAAGCGTCGGGTAGCTATTTTGTCAGCAACGACTTTCAGTCAATTGATCTAAGGTTCGAGTTTCACTAAAATTACTTCGGCTCTAACATTTACGGAGTACCACTATCCTTCACACATACGGTATATATCAAGGCCGAATACATGGATTTAAAATAGGACAAAATACCTGTTTAGTGTTTCTTGGTATTTACAGGTTTCGGTTCCCCATCCCGACAATATTTAATAGTAATTGTATTACATAATTAGTAATACAAACATCAAATCCAATTACGAAGTTTACACAATTCGATGAAGAGATAATTTCAACTAATTTCATTTCATAATTTATTCGAGCTTAAGAAAATCCTATATCTACGATAGGTAGATAAATAGATAGATGAAGATTAGTAAATGGCATTCTTTGAAGTTTGATGAGATGATAGCAACATTTATAAATGTGTACATAAACTGTTAGAGAACCAAGGAAAGTTTCAGAAAACTGACTTTTAAACGTTTAAATACATATGATCAAATTAAAAACCATGAATAAATATAAGCAACGGTAGAATTCACGACGTTCATTACTTCCTTCTTGTAACTAATCAGCTAAATATTTCTGCTGTCTTTCAATGTTGATATTCTTGCTGAGACTCGAACTTAATAACTTTTGTTTCAAATGCCGATTAAGTTATCAATCAAGCTTTTGAATTAATATAACTATTAATTTAGTCAATTAAAATGACGTTATAACTCAAGAGATGTAAATCTTTCTGCCGTTTATATTATGGACTGTATGTGATCAATTTTTACTGGTATATATTCATCTTGAGCTGTAATATCAACATTGGTTCGAACCCATACATGTATAATCTAAGGTTTAATTAACTAGAACTACTAGGAAAAACAGAATAGTTCATTAATAACAACTACGATACCATATAGGTAGATGAATTTTATAAAAATATTAATAATTAGGAGAATACATCTACATTATGAACTGATTAATCAAACATAGTACTAATGACATTCACTAAATGAGAACACTGTATAATTGTTTCATGATAATTTACAATTACAAAACAATTCACAATTAAACAATTTCAAACAACTCTAGAATCGAATTCAACAATCTTCAGGTATAGTGTTGATTTCAAGAAACTAAAAGTATTAAATAATTCAACATTACAATCTTAATTTATATTCATTACATGGTGTAATTGTTACGTAATGTCATCACTGAACTGTTACCGTAATTTGTAACTATTCAGTAAAATATTAAAGTAATCTATGTAAAATGTTGATATATTTGTTTAGATAATCTAATAAATGTTTATCAGAAGTAAAGAAATATTATTATAGACCAAGTAAATGATATCAGTAGTACTGTATTCTATGATAAACTGAATGGAATAAATAGGAAGCCTATATAGGACAGTTAGTGTTCTGTAGACTTTGATTCATATACCTTAGAATCGGTTGTAATGGTGAAGCTGAATTTCCTTAAATACTAAACTATTAAATTATTTTATAACTTTCATAAAATGATTCAATCTTTTTAAAGTTCAAACTTTTAACTACTAGCAACTTCTAATTCTTTCAATAATCATCTTGTCATCCTGAAATGTTATTGAAACTTAAAAATCGATAAAGATACATGCAAAATTCTGTAGTGTACATGAATGACTCAAAAAAATTCACTTAGTAAATACATGATTATTATAAATTGGTTACTAATAGAAAAAAAAAACAAAATCTTTCGGACAAATAACTAACGAATCAACTTGTACATATAAAAGCACCAAGATACATACACACACACACCATTGTATACTTGCATGCATACAATGAAATCATCTTTTAATCATGACTATAATAGTGAACGCGTTTACACAAGTAAGCTTTAAATGACTGATAAATTGTAAAAGTAAAAAAAAGAAAAGAAGAAATCAACAGAAAGAAAAATGACGTAAAAAAGCAAGTTTCATCATGTTTTCATTGATTCACCTAATTTCTATGCAAATTTATACATTTCTTGCATACAATCCGTAGATAAATATCTTTCACTAAAGCACAAAAGTAACTACATTCTAAGGTATATTAGCAACTGACACCTACCGACATACATGAATTACTTATCAGTAACTAAGGACATTGTTAATGAGACCGATAGTGTAAAAATTAAACTTAGATAGTGTATACACATATATGTATAAAACACACTAGTGATTAAATAAATCAGTGAGATGAGAACAAACTATATTTTTTTGTTATAGAATAAGTACACCATAAACCAATTTAGAAAAGAAAACTGTACATGAATAGCATACTGAAGTGCGAAATAGTCCATGACATTAATCATATTATGTTTTATATAGAATTATTTTTAAAAATTTTTAGGTTATTTCAATGATGAAATTGACCTGGTTGGGTCACTTAGTGAAGGCCAAGATCTTCAATGAGGTTTTGGATGCATACTCGTAAGAAGTCATATACCAAGATATAACAACTGTTCAGTCGTTGTTTGTTTTTAATGTATGTTTAACATAGATGAATCTGTCATATAAAATTGAAATTCAACAATATTCACAACACCCAATCCTTATCAACATGAGTCAACTAGTAACAATCTTCAGGAGATAATTCTAAAAATCTAGTAACATGTGACTAATGTGGCAATTACTCACTAATGGTAATGAGTCGTAAAACTACTTAGTGCCATCTCATTGGTAGAAGAGTTGATTTCCCCCTACCTTCTTTCATCTACCACGAAACCTGTAAGTCATGGGCTCAGATCACCATGTCTTAACCATAACGCAACTCTAAACCACAACTGCAATCAATTTAAGCATGTAAAACAAACGATTTCCGCCACAAAAATAGGTTAAAACATATGATTGCATTATAGTCATTTTTATCATTTTATAGCTATAAAAGGTCATAAAACAATTTCATTAAATATACTAGTCAAATAAAATGTTATTGCCTTCTTAATACTGTTATAGATTGTTATTTTGATGTCAATGAAAACCAAAAAGCACTGAACACCTATTTGGCTCTCGTTCCATTGTAGTTTCCAGATCAACATTTAACGCATATATGATAAACAGGTAATAATAATTATAATTATAATAGTCAAATGACTGGGAACCCACTTACATGGTAATCCATACACGTGTAACTTGTAAAGACCTTTAACATTCACAGTAACATAATCAAATGTATAACTTTCCAAATCCTTGGTTGTACAACTATATTCTTTAAAATTCCCAGGATTAACTTCATCACTATTCAATGTACAATCATTTTGAAGATTAATTACTTTCATTAATGACTCAATACCATTAAAATATAAAGCTGAAATAATGAAAAACAAAAAGAAAATTAAAAAGAAAAAAAACATTTTTATGATGAGAAAAAAGATCAATTTGATGAGAATCACTACGAAAAACATTCGTTTCATCAACACAACGACATTGAAAAAAGTATGTTGTATAGTTAGCACAAGTTAAATCAAGAAAAAAGAAACAAAAACCGCAGCTAACCAACGACTATAGTTGTTATGTCTTTTCACTGTTGTGAAACAGTCCAGTTGAATAGAAAAGAATGAGAGAAAAAAAGTAGGTAAACAGTTGTTGACAGGAATGTTTAAAATGAAAACAAACCAGTATAGGCAATACACAGTAATGTGATTGTTTACATTAGACAATATCAATAATCATTAAAGTTAATTAATACCGATTTTATATAGTGAATCAATATAATCAGTCATGGTATATTATGATAATAACCAACTGGCATTAAAGGTCATATTGTCTAGTCTTCAAAGTGTTAACTTACAATCAAAGTATTTAGTAAACAAACAAGTACGTGAAGTTGTGAAAAGAATAAAATTGATCAATTGATTATTTAACCTATATAAACCAATTGAACAATTAGAATCTTAGTGTGAACATCAAAATCGGGATGCAGATACATTCAGCTGATGAGTCCTGAATAGAACAAAACGTGCTCCCTGAATTCCGCTTGCGAGTAGCAACCTAGGTTGCGCATTGCTGAGCACTTCCATAACAGGACGAAACAACTGGTCAGGGCTTCGTGGTTTTCAAAGGTACCCTGTCAAAATCATTTTGTGACGAATTCAATCAGTTAGAGACAATAATCAATAATCTAAATAGATAACACTAAACCTTATTTAGTTATGATGTTGTTTATAATAAACACACACCAAATTAAATTTTACTACCTGTTAAAAAACAAAAGTACTTTCTCCTTCTAAAACGTCCTGTGTATAAATGACATAACACATACTACTTATTCCATGACAATCAATTCGTTTATAATTAATGTAACATATATATCCTTTATTTTCTGTTGACAAGAGATAAGTTCCCCTTAAGCCGCCCCTCCACACATACCTGTACATCAATTTCCAGCAGAGTAAAATTCTACTGTCATGATAACAATTGAAAAGTACATATCAGTTTGGAGGTGGTAGTTCTGATTAATTTCTAAACAAAAGTGAATATTACAAACGTTAATTGAAATAAATTTTACAGAAACAACAATATTTACTGGTAACTATTTTCTTTACTGTAGTCAAAATGTCAACTCATTTAACTAATTTTGATATTTTCTTACTTAAATGACATAAACATAATTGAAAGTAGAGAAGTGTTTTGTTCTTTGCTTCTTTCTGTAAAGTAAACATCACGATAATTTATTGTTTGTGTTATCTTGAAAATAGTTTAATTGTGAAAGATTTATTGAAATCATTTTTCAAACTGTGAATGTAAGCCCATTTCATGCAGTGTAATAAAATCCTGTTGTCAATTATTTCACAATGATTTAATTTTATAACATTCATTGATAGAGTTGAAGTTTCTTAGCGTAATCCTCGTTAGAGTCGTGAATCAACACAGCAATGGAGTGTCATATTAAGATGAAACAGTAGTTCAGTAAATCCTACCAATTTATATTATTAAGTTCAACTATTTTAGCAGAATCCAATTTTGATTCACAGATGTTAAACCAATTCGTAGTCCATTTTAACGACTGATTGTCTTTATAAGTTAGTAAAAGGATGAAAAGAGCTAAGAAATATTTCTTTTCAACTAGTTGTGGTTATCATCTGTTTTTACGTTCTTTTTGTAATTAGCCTCTGACCATGTGACTAATTGGATTCATTATTATGGATCGACCGATTTAATTTACGCCAATATATCTACTAATATGATGATTGAGGAGATTATTTGGCATTCTTAGAACGATTTCGACTAACTTGTTATTATGTAAAATGTTTAACATCTATGGTATAAGGCTATTACCAATTACATTAAATAGAATTGAGATGAAATTAAAAATGCAAACTTAGTTGTCTCGTGTTTTAGTACTCACCATTTAGTTTGATATCCCTTGGTAAGCTCAGGAATGCATATGGCTCAGAAGCATCATATATCAATTAAGGTTTGTCTATCTCTAGTGAGTCATGCAAGTTTTACAAATGACTAGCTTGAATCGAGCTTGTTAAAATGAATAAATAAGCATCACTAATCATTACGTTGTATAGTTAAATCGAACAAATAGTTAACTTTTTTTCAATCTAATTCTTCATTTTCATAGTTTCACTTTCAGAGATGACTAGTTAACTGACCTTGAAAGTTAATTTATTCAAGTATGTCAACATCTAATGAAATCTTATCATCAATGACGTAGGTAGGATATCTTCCTACTAACCATCAAAGAGGAAGTAAACTGTGCAGTTTCTACTTCATAACTGTCAAAACTAGAAGATATTAATAGGTTAGTACTTGATTATAGGTCAAAGCCTTATTAGTAGGTGAATAATATCACTTGGTTGGGTTGACCTGATTATCGTTGCTATCAACCAACGACACTAAATAATATCAATTACACTGGTAAAGATGAATTTACTCTTTGTTTCATATTTAAATCCTAAAGAATCTGTTTTACTGTCACTGGTGATAATACTAAAGCTTCAGCCACTTTAATGCTAAGCTTGATGAATTCATTTCACTGTACTATTGTGATAGGGAAATTTAATCCGACGCATATGTATACGCACTAGACACCCAGTCGCTTTGACTGATTATAAAGAGACAATGTTTCCGACAGGCATACAAGAACGAAACAGTCATCCAACAACATGTTTATTTTAATAATGATTATCTAATCATATTCAATTTATAATATACACAATCTTTGTCAACTATTGTTTAAGTTGGTTAGTGATTACCGAACCGAATTCAGGATGTACATTTCGTCCTATCTGGGACTTCTCCTCTGGATGTATCTAAACAGAATCTAATTAAATGTTTGTTTACGTTTTGTTTAAATTAATGAACTAGTGTTTCTCACACTTTTTATTACCATCCTATTCAAATATCTCATTTACATGTGAAAAAAGCGAAAAAGTAGAACAAACTAAACAAACCTTGTAGTATATTTAAGTGTTCGGCTGAGGTCAAAACTATTTTTTTCTTGTTAAGATTCATTCTCATTTGTATCATTTAGACGATTTTAAAGAATATTATAAAATACAAAAACAAAAATGTAAGATAACCGATCAACCCATGGTAAATAATGCCTATACAAGATATTTACATGATTGTTTTACTTATTAGTAGAATCGTTTAAAACCCATTCAAAATGATTAAAACAAAAAAAAATGTTCTAAAACTGAAAAAGAAAGAAAAGAATTTTTCAAAGGTGTGACAATAGAATAATTGAATTTAGGTAGTTTGTGAAGATTAGTATTAAGCTATAGTTGATTGAATTCGTCACAGATTGATGTTAACAGAATATAACTAAAGCACATGGAGCACTGGGAAGCTTTTTCGTCCTAGTATGAGACTCCTCAGCAGTGAACAGATTAGATTTTATCCCATGAGCTTCAGGTTGGTAAACATCTAACCTTCTGCACCACTAAACCGGCATCTACTTCCAGCAATTCGTGATATGTTGCTCGTTGATCACCGATTATTGTTAGTAATAACTATCTTACCCTCGAAAAGTCTGAACTACACCAGTCAGATTGTCAGGTATTTGCTAACCTGAGGCCCGTGGGGTGGAGTCTAGGATAGACACTGTCGAGTAGTTTCATATTAGAACGAAACAACTGTCCAGTACCTTGTAGTTTTCAATGTTACCCTGTCAACATAAACTGTGATGAATTCAACCAGCTAAAATGAAACAATCTTCTAGAAAATAAACATTGGAGCAAATAAACAAGTGTATTCAATAATAAATAAATTTTTCTGTATGTAAACACATTTTCTTAAGCCACGCCTAATGACAATTTAACGAGACGATAATCATTTAATGAATTAATTTGAAATAGTAACTAAAACAAAAACACTTTTACAAGAGAAAAATTCGTTAAATACATGCAACAAAGGAGATTAGAGTGTGATGTATAAATAAAAAAATTAATCTGGTCTGGTTAGTTTACTCGGAACCTTATTCCGAGAGGAATCCTGCAGAATGACAATGAAAGCTATCGAAATCAAACCATCCAGCTTCATGAATACAATATAACCAGAACTATCCTTCTTCTCTACCATGCTAAAAGTATAAACTATTAGTTAGTGATTAAGTGACCTGTATATTAAGTGTTCATCAAATGACCTAATGGTCTTTGATTCCTGTCCTACCGTTTAAGACATGAGTACTTATGGAAAAAACGCCTTATGGTAGGATAAAACAATTATCTATTCTAATTATAAAGATTAAAATTGTTGCTAAAAATTTAATCCGATGTTATAGGGTATTTGTGTATTCCATTTTCAAAGTTGAGGAATGTCAACCAAGGGAAATAATTTCTGTTTAATGAAACAGATTTCAATTGGTAAAACTACTCACGTTAAATGATGAGTTGGGAAGTTTTTCGAGATAAATGACAGACTTACATTACGAATTGACTTTACTCATTTTATGGTGGATACTACTCATTAGGTTGTCCGTGAGTAGTAGGTAGCGGAATGTCCCACGAAAGTGGAAAGATTCAGTAAACAGCATATGAGGTGAGTTGCGAGGTAAGCCAGAAGCAGTGTATGATTAAAATACATAGGAGAATTGAGGAAAACCAAGGAAAGCAAGCCTACAGCCCACTCGGATCGAGGAACGCGAAGAATGTGTAAATTGATAACAAATAAATAAATTGATACTATGGAGCTCCCTGGTGGTGAGGCGGCGTGGGGAGACGTTGAGGCCCGGTTAGTGTCGGAGTTCGACAATCATGCGGAGAGGGAAGCAGAGTTGCAGTAGTTCAGGTCCGTACGTTTGGATACCCCAACTAGAGAATTGGAATCCGAAATTTCATATTACTTAAAACAGTGATCGATTCGTGTTATTGCACAGCTCTCGCTTCCAGACTCAACATAGTTAAGCACCAACGGTCCCCTCTACTTACGAGAACCTCTAGGATTACTTTCTTAAAGTTAGCCTTTGATAAACCTATGATGAACTTTAAGTGTAGAGTATTATGGAGTTTGTTGAATTAAAAGCTTTTTATCACCGATTGATGTTAGCTTGACTTGCAATGAAAACTAGTAATAATACATGGCTATTTCGTTTTATTACAGAACTCTTCAACAAAGTGTCAGCACGATATTATCATGAATCAAACTCAGGAGGAAACAGATGATTTAAAACTATGAAAATTCAGCAAGTACCACAATACTCTGATTCTTGGATATTTCATTATCTATTTCATATCCATATCAGCTGAAATGTCGACATTTTTTTAGTTTTCCCTCTGACGCTGTAGTAGCAACTCATATTGATGCATTGTAAATGCACGTAAGCTGGATTCTGTTATTTGCTGTACTTACGAAATCGATCTATCTAAGCTAATGTAACAGCGATTCGTAAACAATATTCCATTAGATAATATATATTTTGTGCATTATATTCCAGATAGTTTAGTGACATCTCTTTCGATTGTTATCAAAATTACTACTGAAATTCATTCCATTAGTATATTCAACAAGTTTACTGAAGTTTATGTTTAGATTTTAGAACTATGGAATATTATGGAATAATACAGAAGAAAAATAATTTGAAAAGAACATAATTTACTCACCATATTCCTGTGGCACGTCATCCTGGTTCGATGTCATAAAAGTAACACTTGTTACTGAATATGTTTTGCCAAAATAAATTGTTACATTACGATCTTCTTTTGCTGTCAGTATAGAACTTTCCGTGATTGGGCTTTCATCATTCAAGTGCCATAACAGTCCATCACAGGATTCCATAGATTCTGCACTGACTAGATGGTCAACATATGGTCTGAATAATGTTATATCATCTAAAAGACAATAAAAAAATAAAAATTAAGTAGAATTGGTTAAAACTGGATTGTGGTTAGCAGGTGAAACCAGTGACACACGTTTTGTCCTATTTCAAACTTGTTAACTAAATGTACCTGCTGACCAATAGTAATCCTACCAATTTATCCAACCATGTAATAATATTCATTACTATTATAGACTTAAAATGAGGTGGCTTCGTGGAGATAGGTATTTAGTTTAGTAGGTTACATTCGCCATAGGTGACATTGATTGGGTACAGCTGGAAGCCAGGGAACATGTGACAGATGTTTCTTCCTAGTGTGGGACTACACAGCAGTGCACACTCTCGGTTACGCCAGAGAAACTGGAATTCTATCAGTAGACGCCAGCCCAATGGTGCTGATAGTTAGGCATTCGACGCAAGACTGAATGACCCTGGATTTGATTCCCTGGTGATATCGAGATTAAATGATAAATTATTAAAGCTTGTCGCCGCATTTTGTAAAACTGTTCAAGTAGGGCAAGCTACATTGGCATATCTTCTAAGAATTTACTTTTTAGTGTACGTGAGTACCTTTCAGCATGGTTACACAATGGTGTAATAAAAAAGATCAACATTTCGATATTAGCCCAGTTAGTTTAAACAGATCATGCAGTGATCATTGATCAATCATTACTATAATCTACGTATAAACAGTTATATACCAAGAATGATCCTTCAAACAACATAACTGATAGCCGTACGGGTTACGAGACTTGAGCTGTGTATACAAAAGAAGTACGTTCAAACTCCTATTTTGTTGTATGATTCACAAATCATCATACTAATATAATAATAATAATAATTGTTAATAATCATGGTTGCACATAGTGAATGTGAGTATTAGCCAAACCACTCTTCTATTTCTCATTTAATTTGTATAATCTTATATATGACGTGACTTTTTGAAGTAAACATTTGATCTGATCATAATTCCTTTCGGTTATTACAATTATCACTAAACTTGTACAAATGGAATTAGCTTTAATTACTACTCACTGCATTTTGTAAATGCTCGTTTAGTCAATATCATTTAGTGTGCTGCTTAGTCTTTGATGAAACACTTGATCAGATTGTAATTTTGTCACCTTTTGTAGCAAATAATCTTAATATTTTAATGGTCATATAAGCTTGTAAGCGTTAAGCAAGTTACGTGAATATTATGTCATCATTAACAATTTCCATTTACAATCAATCAGCTAGTCAGTAACAACGTAGAGTTTGGTAAGTGCGTACATCAGTTCAAGTTGCCATGTCTCGATTAGTAGATAGATACTAAATTGGTGGATCAGATCCCAAAGTAGTGGAAATATTGATAGAATTAGTATTAATGGAAAGGATTAGATATCAAAGATAAGATTCAAGACTATATGGTTCAGTGAATAGAAAGTTATGATGAATTCAGAAGCATTGACTTTAGAGGGAGACTAGGAAAAGATACACCTGTGCCATTGCAGACGATTTTGAGCCATGTCACTCAAAGTCTCTAACCACTGGTTATGATCATCACGTGGACCCGAACTAAGAAGCTGCACCTATTAACATGGCTCAATCCAATTGTTAATGACTTCATTGACTAGTGCGAAGCTTTGGTTTTACCACCCCTAGCTTTTTACGAGTTTACTCCAATACCAGACAACATTGCCCGTTGAGGTAGGCGCTTGTTGAGCAAACGTAACACATGTCCGAACCATCTCAGCTGATGAAGATTTATTACTTTATAAATAGATTCACCATAATTACCTAGCACTCTATTCCTATCCCACGTATTGCTTAATTGGTGTTCCCAGCAAACACAAGCAATGTTTCGAAGACATCTGTGATCAAATACTAGAAGCCTATGAATATTCTTTATCCTTAATGGCCACGTTGCACACCCATAAAGTAAAACGGGTAAAACTGCTGCACAGCAAACACGTTCCTTGGTAGGGAGACCCCTTGTCTTGCTTACGCCATAAAAGATAAGGATTGAAGAAAGACAACCGAGCCTTCTGTAATACAATACACTTTTCAATTCATAGGCAATTATCCTTATTATATCTAAATGATGTGTTTACATCACAAATAGCTATTTCTTTTTTTGTTATTTGTCCATCAAATTGTAGAATTTGGAGAGAATCTTTTGAGAAGAATATTCACTATTCGCATCTTTATTTTAATACATATTTATTTGACTTATTAAGCTACGCTACACTGATATATTGAAAGTCGACAGTTGTAGTTAACTTCAGACGCTTGGATTGAAATTCTTAGTATAGACTACACTATAGTATTCAACTAGCTCACTAACCTCTTTCTGATAACATTCCACCCCTTTATTAATAACACAATTATACATGTTATTACAGGCTATTGATTAATTAGATTATTGAGAAAGTTACAAATACGTTTTGTTAATTATCACTGTAATGCATATGTGATAGTTTCATGTATATTAATAATTATATAATTAGTGTTGTCTAGAAATAAGTATAGTACATAGAAAAATAGATAGATGGATACATAGTAAGATATTAAGTGGAGTATGCATTATTCTTCAATGGAATTAAATATATGCATATTTATATATTACTTATTACATTTTAAATGAAAAGATAAAGAAAGTAGTTTACAGTAACCACGTGAAATTATTGATCACTTCAAGTGTAACACAGCCAAGAAAATGATGTATTAATTTATTTGTTTATTTATTTATTTAAACACATACAATTTGTGTACGAATAGGCACTTAATAAAAATATGTGTGAAACAATGAAAGATAAAATTATAAAGAGATAGAAGAGAGAAAGAGAATATACATTACCAGCAGAATGTTAGCATTCGATGTTACAGAAAATAAATAATCAAAAACAAGGTGTTGTCAAACAACATTTGGCAAGCATTCATTTCATTCATTCATTCATCAACAACGTAGAACCGGGCAAATACGCTCATAGGTTCAAGTTGTCATACCACATTAGCACTATGAGATTACATTTACAGAAGTAACACAACAACAGAATACAAGAGAGGAGAGTAAAGGTGTTCAGAATAGAATAATAGAATTTAAGGTCTAGATGAAAGTAAAGAGTGAATACACTTGCGTCACTTTCACCGATTCTGAGTTATGTCGCCCAGTACATGGTAGAATTATTCTTACCAATGCTTCAGTCAGTCATATACATGGTAGAGGTGGGCACATATACTTATAGATTCAAGTTGATATACCACATTAGAACCGATGAGGTCAAATTAATGAGTAATATTCATCAGGATCTCTTACAGTAGTCCAAGTGTATTTACTCTTCTTCTGGGAATTAAGTTTTATTATTTTTTCATATACACCTTTGTTTCATTCCATTTAACTAAACTATATTCAAGAATATATGTCACTAATAGTCTCCACCCATTAGTTACGGCAATCAAGCGAATCTCTACCAGCCAGTTTTCGTCTACTGGCACGGCTCAAACCAGCAGTCGATGACTTCATCAACTGATGCCACACCTTTCCTTAGCAGTCCTTTATTTTCACCTGTCTTATTCCTACACTAGCCTAAATCATGCGTCGACGGCAATTGATGTTTGTTCTTGCTAAATACTTGTCACAACCATCTCAGTCGACGCAGATTCACTGCCTTATCTGATTTTCAAATTATAACTCTGTATCTAATAACATTATTTCTTGTTCGGTTACGACGTGATATACATATATCAATTATCAGCGAAATGTAATGTACGCGAGGTGAAAAAGGCTTAGCAAGCTTTCTGTATCTGAGCTGTGATTTTATTGAATACCCACCAGCCAGTGCTGATGAGACTCCCAAAACAAATGAAGTGGTCAACAAACTCAACTTACTTACCTCCAAAAAGCAGCCATGAGATAGTGTAGACCTTCCTTTAAGTAATACGTTGTATACCCGACCTTAAATGGACGTACCGGCATTATGGCAGCGTCAAAAATTATCCGAATTAGCATAAGACTCTGATTTTTATTTTGCATAGGATGATTTCATCTGTCACGCTGCCGCCAACAAACACACAACTACTTAGGTACATAAACGTTTAACTAATTCTAACAGTTCACCACAAAGAATGAGAATAGGAACAAACTACTCCCAGTCATGCAGAAGTACTTTACATTTAAACAGTATAAAATACATCCCATACATACCTACTCACTCTAAATCGAGTGAATCGGAAATGAATGATTTGGGCTCTATTTTCAATCATCTCTAACCCCGAAGTCGCTCCTCTCAGTCATCTCTTGAGTATCTTTCAACAGCATGAAAGCCTCTATTCTAACTGTATATACACTATTTACACTCAGTAACAAAGCTACGGAAATAAAAATAAAATTCATTAATGAATTTTATCAGTTGTGTGACCACTGTATAAAACATGTTGATAGTTAGTTAATATGAGAGAGAGAGAGAGAAAGTGTGAAATTTGTAGTACATTGGTTAGTGTCTGTACTACACATAAATCATAATGTTCACCATGTTCAAATTGCATCATATATATATATATTTATAAGGCACAGCAACATACAAGCATGACCTTAACCGCATTATCTTAAGATAAATTAAGTTTAAATGTGCTGTATACAACATTATCGGCTGATATTATTCAAAGATTTGTTGAAAAGTGGAGAGAAATTACTCACTTTGTATAACAATTTTACTAACTTATTCACTAACAGCCTTAATCAGAATTCAATCATCATGTCGAGAGAGTTACAAAGGTATCTAAGTTGATCCTATTGATAATTTTTGTTTTAACATTGCACAACTATCATACACTGACGTCAGTGGTTGCTCTCAATTGATTTGGGCATGGCTTAAGATAGGTCGCAAGGGAGTAGATGAATTTAATCAATACGTTACTCTAGATTTTGAGCTTCATTATTCCTTTATTTCATCTTTTCGGACTATATTTTTGATACAAAGTCGTTTTGATATGACAAAGCTGAGACATTTTTGTCGGGCTCCAACAGTGATTACATTTAACTGACCTCATGGATTGTACTTAATAATTGTTACTTGAAGCAAGTCACAAATGCACCTATGATTAGTGCTAGCGTATAACGTTTGTGGATACATTTCTGTACTAACCGGACGTGTTTATTGATGAAATATCACAGTACTACTGATTTTATAATTTCGTTTTGGGTATCATTTGGGTATTTATTAAATCCAACACTTCTGTTAGGCGGTAAATTAATAAAATCAACATGGATTATTTCTATATCTGTCAACATTGTTTATATGTACACCAACAAATGATTTAAATAAGAATTAGATTTCGAAACATCTGATATACGATCCGTAAATTAAATTAAGGTGTTCAGCGTTTACATGCCTATGGAGTCAGTAGTAACCAGTTCCCTGTGATAGTATTTTGTCATTTAAATACACCAGACGTTATAGGAATTTACAAAGATAAATTCAAACATTTCATCCATTAGACATTTTATGGTATTTTTCGCAATGACGTGGTTATTTTCTTATTCTGCTATGGTTTAAAAGTGTCAGTTACCAGTAAAAGATATTTTGTTAAACATGTGTATAACTCTGCATTTGTTGTCATGTCGTGCACTTCTTAATTGACGACTGTCATTCAGAGCATGTGTGGCCTCCTCAAATTAATGAGTTCATGTGAATTTAACAAGTTTCACTAAGGCAGCCTTCGTATTTTCTCTTTCAACATTTCCTTGAAGAAATGAGAGGGGATTACTATAAATTTTATGCATCGCATATGTATTCAGTGAGGAAAGCAGATGTCACGGAAAGAGGATTAACTGAGAAATATTTAGTAGTGAGCATGAATCGCAAAGTATATCTGTTGGAAGGTTATTTCGGAGATAACCGGCAGGAAACCCTGGACATAGGTTTCGCGTTATTTGCCACCCGTCAGAAAAGTGCACCCTACCATCTTTGAGGGAAGGATTTAATCCCAGGTCACATAGTCCTACAATGTATAGCCATTACCACTAACCTACGCAGATCCCAACTGTTCCCAAGCAGGACTGAGATGCATTCACTGGTTGATCAATGTGTAGTAACCAACTAAATGTTTGCCAAGTCTCTCATAATTTTGATCGAATTCTATCGATTGAATTATAATGTAGCAACTAGTCTAATTAACTTGACATCACTGGCACTATGTAGTTATGGATGGAGCAGTTAAGTTCTGACGGTTCAATGCTGTGGCACTAGATATTTCAGGATCGAATCTGCCAGGAAACATAAGTTCTCTTAAGAGTTGCAGGTATACCTTGCTAACGAGTGTTACATTTTACGCAACCTAGGTTCAGGGTTTTCTATTGACATAACACTTCGTGAAGTAGTAATACAACAGATAAGAATGGCATTCGTACGAACACCTATTCCTCCTTATTTAACAAATCAAGAGTGAGTTTACATGGTAATGACAAACTACCTTGCTTAGTCGCTTCTATGAATATTTATTAGTTCAACAATATGTGAAGGCGCACTATACAGAAAATACATAATAGTATTTCTAATGAATTCTACTAAACTTACTCTACCGTTCTACAATACTTTTGTTACATATAATAAAAGCCACAAAATATCCCCCGGCTTAATTTTTAAATTATTCTTTCATTTGCTTTGAAGTGGTTTGTGGAGATTGGCATTTGATTTTCTGTTTGCATTTGTCACGGAATGATGCTCGTTGAGCAACCTTGAAAACCATGGAGCACTGGCAAGTTGTCTCAAACTTGTCAAGAGTAAGCCAGTTATTCCAAATCACAATGAACAATCATCACCCTTTATTAAAAGTTGACCAAACCTGAAATTTTCTTATTGAATGCTTTACAAGTGATGTCACTAGTTAGGTGTTCAGAGTCCTTAGTTTGTTGGTGGGATAAAAGGGGATTGCACTGTTCAAGAGTCTTTTACTAAAATGAAACAGCTGTCCCTTGCTCCTTGATTTTCAGTGGTACACAACCATCACTAGTTTGTGACAATTACAAACAATAAAATATTCTTGCCTTACTGAAAACTTTATCAACTATAACTTCGAAGTTACAATCTTATGTAATCTTGAGTTTGTTTCAATTTCGCGAATTTCATTATTACCTAGTCTGTTATTAGCACCTATTGATTCTAAAATTTTTTTTGAACCAGTTTATTAATCACCACAATAATATTTCTATTCAATTCATTAATTTCAATATTACTCAGTTACCATGTCATTTTATTTTATCTTCAAATAAGTGATATATCGGGTGGTTCAAGAAGAACTTTCAGGGGTGAATTTTAAACAGGACTATTTCATTTATTTTGGTTGCGTATAAATTGAACATTTTATTTTTATTATTATTATGTTATCATTTGCCATAGCCTCCCATCAAGCATATGAACTATTGTCATATCATTTTCCAATCAGCAATAACAACTAGTTAAGTTTATACTTGTTCTATCTATCCCAGTTTCTTACCACTATTGTCATTGTTTTGCACGAATGCTATTTTCCTCATTAGTCAGCTGTGTGACCAGCTTTTGTATGTATATAAACGGGGATTTCGAAATATAATTTATCACTGGTTGTTGGCCTAACTGTCTTGTATTCTTCAATTTGGGGCTTAGGAACTAGCCAAATAAGGACAGATGTTCAAGAATAGAACAAACAGTCCTTGTGTCTGGTTGCTGTATTAATTTCAAGATGGGTTATTGTTGCCATATATCCTGATTGACATAGTTAACGACATATCAATAACTTACTAAGATATGTAACTAATTATGTACATCCCTCCTAAGATTACATTTCATCGAGTTACTAAGTGACTACTGTGTATTTTATGAAAAATATTAAGATATATTGTTAGGTAACTCATCATCATTCATCATCATCATTCTATTCTTAACCGTAGAACTATTATATCAGTGCAAAGTGTTAATAAAGAAACAGTTGGAAGAATCATTTCCTTACTTATCTTGTATTCTTTAATGTGTTCATGAGAATAGTTATTACCTTGAATGTTTCTTTATAAAGCATAAACAATAAACTGTGAGTAGAATAGAATATGGTCAAACGTTGAATACATCATACAATCACGAAAAACCACATTATTTAAATTGTCAAAAGATTTGTACTTTAGATATGATAGATATAAAACTCACTAACATTAAACAGTATCTAAAAAAGAATGGCTACCCCGAAAAATTCATTGACAAATACAGCGAACAATAGCCTGATAAACTAAATGAAACTACAGTCCAAAAGAAGTCTATTTTCATTCAACTCGATTTTAAAGGTGATGATATTGCTGAAACAATCAGAAGAAGACTAAGCTCAGCTTTAAAGAGAACTTATTATGCTACAAAACTGCTTATATCATACATAATAACATGTTCACTGAAACAATCAAAAATCGACAGGTATCCTTCTCATGTTACCGCCAACTGTCTATGTAAATTTACGTGTACCTGCAGTAGCAGTTACATTGACTGAACAGAAAGAAGGGCCTACCTACGATTTAATGAACATGTCCCAAAAAATCTACGACTCACAGGAACAAAGACATTTAACAGCGCAATCGCTAAGCATCTAATTGACACAAAACACCAAATTGATATTAATCAATCATTTAAAGTGTTCAATAGACAAAAAACTTCTAATCTTCTAAAATATGCCGGAGCGATTGCCATTAAACGATTGAAACCAAACTTATGTGTTCAAAAAGAAACGGTTATAAGCCTTTCTTTACCCTGGTAACCTAACTTCTGCGTTATTGTTTCCATTGTTATTATTCTTTCGCTAAGTTTCTTTTAATACGTTTTCTCTTCTGATCAGACTTAACAATTCCTTCTCTCCGTTACATCATCGTTTTTCAGATGGTTAGGTTCCACTTTCGTGTTTAATTAGGTCATTTAAAGTTTAAAACTGAGTTTTATTCACTTTATTCTCAAATATTTCCCACCACCTCATATTGTGTAATCATTTGACCCCTGATCTCTATTTTGCCTTCTGGTACCTTCTCTTGGATCGTATATATATTCACGGCATTTTCTTCTACATTTTAAGCCATGTTCACATGTTTATGTAATCTCGATTTAAACTAACTCCATCCGTTCTCATGAGTATGTTAAGACATGTTTCAAATATTAATTTTGTAAAAATATTATTCTAGGTTGTATGCAGCTGATGAGAAACCAACGAAACAAAATGAATTCATCTTATTCTGCACAAATATTTGTTCTTGCTCTCATGAAAATAATAAAGGGAACAAAGTGTATAAATTGTCAACATTTAAAACTATATAAGATTTACACTGGGTTTTACGCTACAAACACCTACGACGAAAATGATACATTTATATTATTATGTACTATCAGCTGTTCAACTGTTTGTCAACGTTTAAGTTTCTCTATGTAACAATTTAATTTTCAAACTGTCTTGGAAATTTCTTATTGCAATCAATTCTAAGGTGCTGATTAAGGAGAGTATTATTATTATTGTTTTTATTCATATGACAGTTCAGTGTTTAGTTTACTTACTAGGCCGTAGACTGTACACATGAACACACACACATTTACATGCATAGGTAATATTGCATCATTTCAATATTCAAAATTCCCATTCACTTTAGTTTACTGTTCAACAGTGATAATAAAATGACTTATCTAGGTACTTGGGTGAAAATATTGGTTATGTTATCCATTTCTAAGAAATCGATCGGAATAATTGTTCCCTAAGTAAGAAAGTATAATAAAAATGTCAACTGGTCAATTGTCATTTGTGACTTCTTTTGCCTAAAAACATGCATAAACCATTTCGGTTTGTTCCTATACACGATACATGAAACTTATTGGTATCTACAATGGTTAAGTCAGGTGAATAAAAAACCTAATATTAAAGGCTTGTCCAGTAGGGTTGATGTTTAAGCTTTCACTGAGAATTTAAGGTAATAGGTTCGCATTCCGATGATGTTACGGGTGCACACTGTTCAGAAGTCACAGGGTAAGATGAAACAACTGTACAGCTTTCCCTAATTTTCAACGATACCTAACTGAAATCCACTGCGTGTGATGAATATAAACAATGAATTAAAACTCTAAGAACCACCGCAGCTGAACAATAATAATTAATTCACTACCGATCTACTTTAATACTCTCTCCAAGTTCTAATGTACATTTTTGCCCAATGGAGCTGGCGCATATAAAAAATAAGATAGTTATGTCAATGATAGTGGGTGATTATCAAACAATATCACAAATTGATCGAATTGGGAATACAAAACGATAGAATGTCCGTCCAATAGTACTTATGTGTAAGCGTTTGCTGTGTAACCTGAACGTCATGAGTGCTTACTGACAGTGAATGGTTCTATACTGCGATAAAACAAATCTTCAGTGCTTCCTGGTTTCCAGTGACACATAATAGGAATGTAGAGTGACAATGAGGTAAAGCTAATTTTAGCCTGATACTTCAATTTGATATAGATAAACTGCGGTGAAAGATTTAGGAAATGAAGGGTTCATGATCAGAATCTGTCTTTGTAACTCAAATACATTTACTACCTTTTTTAATGCTATATAGTTGACTAACTTTAATTTTTCAAACTTGCAAAGTTGAGCATTTATTCAACAACAATCAAATATTGAAACGAACAAGACTTTCAAACAAACAGACAGAAGGTAGGCAGTTGTTACCGCACCAACAATAATGTATCTAATGTGAGGAAGGAAATACGCACCTACATGCTTGTATGCTTGCAATGATAGTGAACCAGTGAGAAGAATTTACAACAGAGGGATATGAAGGAGGAGGAGGATGAGGAAAGTAATCTCTAAATGTTTATTACTATTGATTAATTTATAAGGAGTAACTTCTAATTCTAAGTTTTCGTCACATTACTATAAGATGAATTAAAAACTTAGGGAAATAGCAGAAAAGCAACAAAAACATCTACAACAAGATTCATTCAAGGATAATTAGTTACAACATGATTGTTTCGCTAAGAAAATAGTAATAACTAATGAATAAGTTTCCAATAGAACTGTTTCTTTTTCTACATATAATAACCGTTGTCTTCATATGATTGGTTGGAAAGTAAAGACCGCTAACTAATTAAGTGGGCGATTTACAGACTAAGGAAATATACATGAAAACGACGAAGCTAGACATTCAACGTATCGGTTACAATAGTCTATTTAAATCAATAAATTGCCATTCAACATTATTTTATAGACAATTTGACTAGAACTATAAAATATCATAACTGCATACCCCTTACTGTTGTATGCCTTTTCATAACAGACTATGGCAGTTCATCAGAATATAATGAAATTCGTTTTATCCTAAAACCAGGTTAATAAAATTCAGCATAATGTAAATCTCATGGATCAGTTGGTGTCGAAGTATAATTATGAACCAATAACCGTAGTGCTAAGTTATGAATACTTTAAAGTTAAAAAACTTAAGTAGCTCTAAATGTCATGGAGAAAATACTATGTCCACGTGATAAGAGGTCAAAACTCTGTTGAACCATAAATAATCTTTAACGTGACGATACTAACTGTTGACTAATATAATTTAGATCCATTCAATGTTGAATTGAATTAACTGAATTAATGTTTAATTATTTTATTTATTAGGTACATATTCATATGCCTGGCTTTGAAATACATTTTAAGTATGAAAACTTGTGATACTATCCAGTTACTGGAGCTGAAGTAAACGGAATAGGGTTTGAACCTATGAGTATGATATCCATAATAAAATTCATTCAACTCAGTAAATTAATCTTTTCCACGTATATGAGTGAATTTGCATTCACAACTGATTACTTTGCTAAGTATCCTAACTAAAGTAGTCGTAAATATTTATAAGTTCAATAATACTTTACAGCTTGTAAATCAGATAGAAACTCAACGCTTTATTAGGGTTACATGTTTTTTTACTAAATAACGAGAAGAGTCTAGTTTTCAAAATAATCACGGTTAAGTCAGTCAGCTACTAGTTCATATTCAATTATATAATTTTATTGCTGCTAAACAAACTTACATGAAATACATGAAATTACGTAGATGGGGGGGGGGTGGTGAAATGAATTGGTAGGACTTAAATACAGGACAGACTAATGACATTTCAGTAACAATTATCAAGGTCACGGTACATATTTGAAATGTCGATGATGTTGTAAGAAAACACTCTTCAGAATTTAGGTGAAACGGTAACAATAATCTATCACCGAGCTAAGAGGCTGTTAAGGATGATATTTGTTGTAGTTGTGGACGTAAAATGAGTGAAGTTAGATAAGAAAAGTATGATTAGTATATATTTCAATGTTACGTACACTGTAATGAGAATCAATTAGAACTAAATCATTCCTCAACAAATGTGAGACCACTTTGAAACAAATTATATATTTGATAGTATGTTGACTGACAGAATTAACAGTTATAACTACAGCATCATTGTATAGTTAGTAGAGTGATTACTCCCCTATGATACAAATATAGCGAAAATATATGCACTGAGACTACACTAAGGATTAGTGTGTCGATAAGTAGTATTGGTCAGAAGGTTGAAAAGGAATGTCGATCATATTGAAAACACATCTGTGATCATATTAAGTATAGAGGTGAATAAATATTACAAAGTTATACTGATGAGTTTTTATACCGTTAACTCTTTAAATTTAGAGACATCAAATCACCAAATAACGTTGAGAAACTTATAATCAAGTAAGTTTAATACATTTACTTAATTTTGTATTGTTTATACCTTTTCTTAATAACACCAGCTAATGGTTACCATATACCGTTTTCTCACTGGTTAGAGTTAACTCGAGGTCAAGTTTTGACTATCACTATAATTTTGTCCTATCAATAGACTAATATTAATTGGAATAAGTAACAAATCTGTATCTGACAGACCTAGGCGCGGACAGACCTAGTCACCTCTTAGTTCTCAGATGTCATTTACAACTGGATATTGGATAAGGAAGCTATGGTAAGAAATATAAGAGTAGCTTTGATTCTAAGTTTAGTTTATTTGCAGACAGTAAAGGTACTTATAAAACTGCACATGACGTTTGAGATTCAAAATGCTTGAATTGGTAATAAGTATAATAACTGTATAATCAGGATTATGAATGCATAACTCCTGATCAATAGAAGTATTCTAAGTATTTTTACGACTTCCAAAGACTTCCCCTAAAAATAACTAGGGTTAACAACAGTAATTTGTCTAATGTACATTTGAAAATACAGTAATTATTATTTTCCAATTTCATCTTAATTAGCTCAATATAGAACTTTTAAAATGATGTAATATCTACCTAAAACATATGCCCATATTGAAATACACTATTTGTTAGTGAGATATGGTTGTAACCAGCTGACTGATTGATGAGAAGCAACTGACTTGTATGTACAATTTATTTGTTTAATAGTTGAATTTGTTTAAGACTTAGTGATTGATTAGCTTAATATAAAAACGAATATATAAATATTTGTAATCACTTATCAATTTAATGTTGACTAGAATGTATAAAGTAATTACATAATCACAACTTGGCAGCGACAACCTTGAATCATTCAAGTGTAAATGCATAGAATACACCTACTGTCTTAATAATTGGTTTATCACATGAATAATATACAATTGTAAACATTTTATACTGTATGATTGGTTTACTGGTTTAAAATATTTGGCTTTTAATAAGCAAGTTGTAGGTTGATTGACTGAATGAGCCTGTTACAAGTGTTCAGATGCTTTCTCAAACAGTTAAACAGTAAATAAGAAATTACAACAAAGTAAATTATGTACATAGTAAAGATTTTTAACCTAATTGTCGTTATCTTGATCATTAAAGATAAATATATCAATATCGTTGACTTGTATATAATAATATTCTGTTTAGTATTAAAGCTTCATATCTAATTCTGAGCCTTTTTTACTTAGCATAGAAGTTGAGCTAAAGTATAGGTATGCAGTAACTGAATAGAATAGAACGAACACAAGTTCGAATCATGTACAATTTTTTTATAAATTGAGCAATTGAATAATATCAACTGTCACTTAAAAAAATATCAACTTAGATCTTTTTGTAAACAGATTGTATTAAATTAATGACGATATATTAGTAATTCATGCAATTGCATGAAACTCACTTTAATCGTAGTTATAACTATTAATGTGAAATGCATAAAGTGAGAGAGAAGTTTTCGAAAACAAACTAATTGGGAATAATTGATAGTCCTCATCAACTACTTAGATTGTTAAAGTAGGTACCATTAAAATGACATTCATTTTATTGACTTATCAACTCAAAATACCATGATCTTTCTAATGACTTGAAAAATGTAGAAAATGTAACAGTTAAAGTATGTTAAAAATGCCTAAACTTGTTCTGTCCTGTATACATTTATATGTAAATGTTCTGTGCAGTATATTTAACATTTCAGTATTTTATATAAGAGAAATATTCTAGGCTTAATTGTATACAGATGTACATCGTGAAGGAGACAATAGATGTAGTATTCAATTACTTAAAATATTAGTTTTCTTTATGTAGATACATAACATGCATTACTTTCTTGTTGAAACATATCTACCTAGATGACTAATGGATAATCCAAATTTTGGACAAACAATAAAGTATTATTATTCTAAAATGGACATGATCAATTAATTAATCAATGCCTGTTACCCCATTAGGAGCATAGGCCGCCGATCAGCATTCTCCAACCAACTCTGTCCTGATCTTTGCTTTCCAGTCCTTTCCAAGTGCTCTACATTCTCTTCATGTCTGTCTCCGATTCCAGACGCGATGTGTTCTTGGGTCTTCCTCTTTTTCTTTGGTCTTCCGGATCCCAAGTTAATACTTTTCTTGTGATACAGTTTGGGGATTTTCTCCATGTTTCCTATCCACCTCTAATGTCTTTTCCTAATTTCTTCCTCAGCTGAAAGTTGGTTTATTTTCTGCCATAGAAGGTTGTTGTTGATGATATCTAGTCAACGGATACGAAGTATCCTACGCAGACAGTTTTTTATAAATACCTGTGATTTTTGGATGATGGTTTTCGTAGTTCTCCAAGTTTCAGCTCCTTACAACAGGCCTGTCTTCACATTTGTATTAAAAATTTTGACTTTAATGTTAACTGACAGTCGGTTTGAGTTCCAGATGTTTTTTAGTTGTAGTAATGATGCCCTTGACTTTCCAATCAGCCATTCATATCTGCCACAGATCGAACCCTCCTTGTTTACCGATGATGCTGCCCAAGTATGTAAAGGTTTCTACATCTTCCGGAATTTCTCTGTCAAGTGAAATCGGGCTAGTGTTGGATGTTTTGTATCGAAGGATCTTGCTTTTCTCTTTGTGTATGTTGAGGCTTACTGCTGCCAAGGCTGTTGCAACATTGTCTGTCTTCATCTGCATTTAATGTTGTGTGTAAGAAATCGGAAATGATACAATAGGTGACTTGGGAGGAGAGGGGAGTTAGTTGGCAGGAAACCATAGACTTAGATTTCGTGTCATTTGTCATCCGTCAGTTTGACGCACCAAGCGATTACCCCATAAAAAGGCTTATATCTTTATAGTGTCAGTTATGTCCGACTGGTGGCCATACTACGACTAGACTGTTAGAATTTGATAATCGCTATAAAAGACTTGACGGACATCAAATTGTTCGCTACAATATTTTCAACTAATGTGTAGAAGGGATGTATCACGATGTATTAAGAATGAATAAAATTGCACATTTGTTAATAATGTGATTAGTTAAATTCAATAACTACTGGATTTTATACAACATGAGAAAATGAGTACTGTCATGGAGTTATTACTTTTTTGAACATTCCCAGTTGCAGGAGAGTTTCTATTGAAACCGACAATCGCTAAAGAGAACTAAAGATAATCAAATGAAGAAATCTTCCGTTCTATCAAGTTTTATACTAAAATTATGAAAACATCGATATTAAGTATTGTGGAGATCGTTGGAATTTAATATAATATCACGGACTTATGTAGGCTAGACAACCAGCAAAAACCAGGGAGCACTGAAGAGCTTCTTCGTCCTATCGTGAAACTTTTCAGCAGTGCTTATCCGCGACCATGTCACAATATGAAGCCTAAAACTTTCAGATTTCACTGCGAACGTTTGACCATTTAACTACTGAGCCGGTTTTCAATGGCCAATACTTCCAAATCTACGAATTCTCGATATATATTCATGATCCTATCTATATCTATTGGTGTGTATTTACCTTACACTCAGCATAGTTGAACTCCACTGGTTGTTGATCACTGATTCGTATATTGGTTCCGAATTCGATCAATATCAGCTTACTAATGACAACTATTTATAGGTAATTCATTGAGTCCTAGTAAGAAAACGTGACCAAGTCGGGTGTGAGACAGTTACTTGCCGATGACAATGGATGTCACGCAAAGATGTTGCTAATTTACTAAGTTAGAAACAATAATAGTTGGAAACTGGCTCACTGGTTGAATGGCCAAACTCTCGCTGCAAAGCTAGAAGGTCAAAAGCTCGATTTCCTGGTAGGGTTGTGGGTGTGCACGGTTGAAGAGTTCCATGGTAGGATGAAACAGTTGTCCAGCTAATACTGGTTGTTTTACTAGCACCAATTGGTGAAATCAAATGATGAAAATATTGCTTTCAGTTGTCCACAATATCTACATATGCATACTGGAAATGCTACCTACATATAAACGTATAAGTAAAGTGATAAAAATAGGGAAACTAATGAAAAGTGAGTTACAGTTTTTGTCTATAAGTATTTTGTGGTATTGAATTACTTGAAGTTAAATGGTCTAATTTTTAAAACATTCAACATCATTATAACCGTCATCCTTATTACTTCGGGACGATGCGTTAGTGGAAAACAATACCGTTAAAAGTAAACAACCAATATCAATTTAACAAAACAATCAAACTAAGTGCTGATATGCATACCAATATGCTAAATTACAAACTAGTTTAACTTAACAAAATGATTAGGTGTTTGTAATAAAATTCCGAAATCCTACTTCATTTTAAACATACAGTTCGTAAGATTACCTAGAAAGCTAAATTAGGCAGCATTTTTAAATAATTTAAAGACAGAGAATATAAAATATCCACATGAGCCATACATTCTTTTTATTTTAATAATAATGGCATGGCGTAGTTTTTACAAGATACTACACAAATTAGCTTATTTGCATCATCTAATATAAATGGAATTTAAACTCCTCTTTATTATAGCCAACGTAACAATAATATCCCAATCTGAATCTAATCACTAGATGAATTATTTTACAAACAAAATCTCATAAACGTGATCAAGCTTACAGTAGAAGATTTAAAAAGCAGATTCGTTTGTTATATTTGTATAACAAAAGTTGTTAATCCCCCATCTACTGATGCAACACTGAAAGTGTATATGCTAACGATTGTAAACCAAAAAAATAATAGGGACTCTAAATATGTGAACACTTTTATTGACTGATAAATCCACCCGATTATGCTTTATGTTAATATTCTATCCTCTTTGCCCTATTATAAACTTATGTAGTAAACTGTATTTTGCAATGCCCTAATAGGCTTTAGCTCTGCTAACTGACTTCAATATCTCAATGATATCTTTTGTTGTTGTTCCGTGCTCACTACTTTCGTTATTCTGTCTAGTTGTAGATGATCATGTATGAAACGAGAATGGTATCTATGTGTGAAACATTACTTGTTTTTGTTAATGAAGTACGATGCATCTTATACAACATAATCTACTAGAAAAAACTCATAATGATGTATATGTTCCTCGTTTCTTTCATATGAACTTTAACTGACAATATTTAATATCGACAATCATTCATTTGCATAGTATTTTTCATAGTAGTAATTATATAACTAATATTCTACCGTTTATGATGTTTATGTGCTTGGACAACACTTTGATCCTTTGAAGTTTATAACGACTACAGATTTAACGTTTCATCAAAATAACTAAAGATATTCGACTTTTCGAATAATGTGCTCACAGCTTTCTAACAGCCTGAACAAGCCTGTGAATTGGTGTATATTTCGTAAATAATTTCAAAATAAATTTTACTATTATTATGACAGATAAACTGACTATCTTGTTCACTACCAGTAGCATTTCATCTAAGCTATTTAACAGAAACAGAAAGATGTGTTTAATAGAGGAAGAAGAAGTACATATTGGAAAGTAGCTTTTATGACATCGATACTCAATGACCATTTATCATGAATTAAAGAATAGAGTTTATGGAAATTCATAGAAATCTACTTTTAACTACCTTTTATCTAAAGAGAACGAGATTTAGGTAATATTGGTGGAATAATTAAAGTTACACCGAAAATAATCTTCTCTATGACTTATCTACTTTTATTTCACAATACTAAATACTCCCTCAGGTAATCAAAAGTGATTCAGCATCTTACCAACATCCCCTCTCAATTTATTCATGAACCTACTCGTATTCATAAAGATGATTTGTGGAAGGGATTGAGAAAAGAGGATCTACATTGTTTTCTAAATATATTCAGCAAAACATTTGTTTGGAGAGAAGTGATTTCTCCACAATTGTAATAATTTATGCATCGTTTTTAGTCCAAACCCCAGTCACAATTACCAGAAAATGATACAATTTGCTTCCTATCTTAATCCTGCTTGGTTTATATAAATTTAGACACAATTCGCATTAACAGTGTCAAAAGATATACAATTGATATTGTTATGTCAGTTTTTTACAGAAGTTATAATTCACAGCCATCTAAACAATTAGCAATAGTAGTTAATGGAAAAACATTGGCTTTTACTGTGCAGAAATATCTCAAACACTGATTTTAGACCTTTCGTCCGTGTGCACACTTGTCTCCATTGAATCCATATTCACACATCATTGTAACCGATTAGTGAAGCAAATCATGCGGATTCAATACATGAATAAAATGCTAGTAACTGTTTTCTTGAGACAACCACTCAGATTACATTAATGATTGAAAACTTTACCACAAAATATACCATATATCAAAAACTTAGTTCTGTGTAAGTAATTGAAAATACAAATACAACTTACCAAGATTATTTTTCATGCCACGATTTTCATCAAATGGAACGCCTCGTATAACTAAATCATAAATTCGTATCCAACCTTCTTTTTCAGTTTGAAAAGTCCATAATAAACTGTTGCCAACAAAACCAAGATGTGAACTATCGTGCTCAAAACAAGCAGGTACACACAATGTAGAAGTTTGTTGAGGCGTACAATTGTATGGAGATCCAAATAGGTTTGTTGCATTTTTATTGAATCCATAACCAATACTAATAGTTTGTTTAAGGTTCTCTGGTTGATCAGCTGATGAAGAAAGACGTAATACAAGTACCATTTATTTAACATCAGTGAGATCAGGTATGACAAAATAAAGAATGAAAATGTTTTATTTTACCACCTATAAAACTGGAAATAAACAGACTGACACCTACACATTCAGGTTCCATAATATTTCATTAAATATCTTCGTAGAAACAGATTTAAGAAATATTTCTAATAGGAATACTTGATTCATGTATAATGTAGGACCTGATACACATGTGCATAAATTTAAACTGACATACCACTTCAGTACAAGATAAATACTGAAGTAATTAAGATAATGCTAACAACAGTTAGATAAAGAGCGACTAGACAGTGAGAACGTGATTATAAAAGAAAGAATTAACTCGTGCGTAAAAAGATCTAAATCCTCAGGATTGAAAAAATTGAAAACAGCAAGTTCACTGTGCCAATGTGTCATTTCAGTCGACTCTCAGACACATTACCTAGGATCTACAGCCATCGGTTATAACAATCCCTAAAACCTACAAAATTAATCTGGATCTACTACCAACGATTAGATTAGGAGTCAGATACTTTCTCGGCTGATGCCAAGATTCGATATAGCCATTTCTAAATTTCATTTTGCGTCATCATTGTGTGCAGAAGTAAATGGTGTTTGGGCATACGTTTTAAATGTCCTGATTATCTCAGCCTGAAGGGGATTTGCCATCTTTGACTAGCAACCTGTTTCTAGAGTCAGTATATTTTCATCAATGGTGTAAACAAACGCTAGCAATGGCAACAGAGGCTGACCAGTTTCAGTCCATTACAAATCAACGGGAAGATACAAGCCTATTCTGAATTAGATATGTACCCGTTGCACAAGTGTGACTGTCTGGACACAGTAGCCTAGTGGTGAACGCGGTGGCGTTTGACACGAAGCGGACTGAGTTCGAATCCCAGTGTGAACATCAACATTGGGATGCAGGTACATCCAGCCGACGAGTCCCAAATAGGACGAAACGCGCGTCCTGGATTCCACTTGCCAGTCACAATCCAACTTAAATATAACTTGTGTAATACCGCTATAAAGAGGCAATCCGCTCAGTATGCACATATGGCAACAGAGGCTGACCAGTTTCAGTCCATTACAAATCAACGGGAAGATACAAGCCTATTCTGAATTAAACGCTAGCAATGTTTGAAAGCTATCTATAATCAAATAACAATAATCTATGGACGACATATTTTAAAATTCACTTTGCATTTCACCATATTCTGTATGTTAAGTCATATAAAAAATCCAATCAGAGACAAGTTAATGACCTGAATCTTGTAAATAAGACGAACGTCTACCTCGACTAAGTAATTTGTATAAAATACAGTTTTTCAAAACCTGACTTCAGTTTACATATCTTTCAAATATCTCTGGTACAACAAAAAGTAATGAAATTACTTTGTAAAATTTTTTAAAGAAGGTAATTGGGACATTTCATGTTGCAGAAATGTAAGTTCACGATGACTCTTTAAGACTAACCACACTCAAACTAAGTAAAGCCTTTTATGAGGTTCATCTCTTGTCTTGTTGAGTATAACCAGTTGGATCAAATTAAAAAATAAACAATGTGAGTAAAATATGTAGTAGTGCAAAGACCAAGAGAAATTATAGAGTCGGAATAATTTTGAGCCACTGTAACCAAATATTTTTTAAGGTAAAATGGTTTACTATTTCCTTATGTATTTTGAATGGTGATTCTAACATTCATGTATTAAATCTATTTAGTTTGTTTAAAATGATCCTCAAAAATACTAAAAGCCAAGGTCAAGTAATTTACGTTTGAAGTTAAGCTGCTGTTCTTTGTCATAAATTGCTGAAGTCATATAAAAAAGTGTATTATGTCTCAAGATTATCACAAAGTCTCAACTAGAGTGTGTAATTCTGAAGAATTTTAACACAAAGCGACACAAATTTGTCGCCTTAATCTTACCTAAACAAAAAATAGGTGTGAGGGATAATTAATATGTTAACTGCTTTCAAAAAATCAAGTTAACGGATTATATATTTAGAGATGTACCTTTAGCTTTTAAGTATTATCAGGGATTACTAGGATAATCCCAAGTACATTTAGGACAAAAACAAAGCATTGTTATAGACAATACAACATACTACAGAGTCATTTAAAATAGAGACGAAGAATGTAGCTGTCCAACATAGGACTAATCATTAAATTAACTTTGGTAATTTTAACTTTATTTCTTAGAACTAACATGTAGGATCCTCAATAAAACACTAAATAATTAGGGAGTTCACCTATTATAAAAGGGATATTATTATTGCATTTGGTCACATTCACAATAGACATACAACTTTAAGTAAAAATTTACTTAAAATCTTATGAACAATTCTAAAGCTGGAGAGCGAAACCACACTTTTTTTAAATTTATACCTGAAAAAATGACAAAATATGCATATATTAAACAGGATATTTTCAAACATATTGAAACTCGATTTCATAACTTACAGGTAACTTCCACAGACTTGACTTGGTAAAGTCTACCAAGATTAATAAGTAAATAAACCCTTTGATTTACATGAGCATGAAACAACCCATGTGTATCTTTATCGTTGTCAAACAGGTTTTGTAATTCTCTGGCAGCAAGAATATTTGTCAAAAGTTTGTAGTTAGTGGACTTAATGTAGGCAACATTTGTTGATGGTAAATCAGACAATACACTCGAACAAAATACTAAGTGAAGTAAGAGCAAGTGAATGATGTACATCCTAGATGACTTCAACCTAAAATCAAAGTCGTTCCAGCGTCCGAAGCACTATATCAATGACTAATTAAAACACAATTGAACTTACTGAAAACCAAACTAGTGTAAAGGCAATTTTTACTTAACGAAATACGCCTAAAACTCGAAACAATCCGTTGTCAAGTTTTTTCAATGCAGTGTTTTAAAAAGAACATCACAGAAATGAAATGGCTGAATTGACAGACTAATCGAAAATATGTTGTCCAACGAATATGTTTTATTTTAGAGACTCTTATACTTCAAGTTATGGCTTTAAACCTTCCTTAACTTACGTTTTATAATGAAATACCATTTTTAAGAAAACTTCTGAATTTTTTGGCCGCATCGGCAAAACTTTTGATCTGAATCACCATTGTTTAAACAGTAAGAATATTCATTGATATAATGAATATGGCATATGATATGTTTATTTTAAAATTGGGAAGATAATGATTAGTTAAAAATTAATAAAAGGAGTGACCACGATATTGACAAAGAAATCATGTAAAGATTATTTAGACACCAAACCATCTTCTTAGAGTTTCGGCAAGATGGACGATTACTGACTCCTCATAGGTTTGTTTAATCAGTTCATAAAAAAGCCATCATCAATTTTCATAATAGCTTTCATTTTATTTTATATACATATGTCTTCTTAAGTATTGTCTGGACTGTAACTACGACTAGTGTAACCACGACCTGACTATGTGAACGTGATGGTCAGTACGAGGCCAGAGTGACCAAAGCCTTCCCTAGAGGTCTTGAGCAAGAGAACAACGTTACTGAATAGGAGATAATAGCAAGTCATTTACTTAGGATGAATATCAGCTCTTATATGTCACACAATCAGGAAATTACTTATTTAAAATGAAAACACTATGAAAACTGAACTCAAGGAGTCATGTACGAAAATCGAAGTAATAGGTTCATTAAACAGTTGAAATAACTTAATAGTCATAATAATAATAGTCATGACAATAGTTGAGAAGTCTCCTGAAAACTGACAAGTTAAAAATATAAGTACTTCATTTGCTGAATTTTAGACAATTATAATTATATTAGAAATTAAAGGCATACAACGACGTTTTGTTGCTGGGATTAGAATAACTAGTGTTCTGAAAGCCTAAAATCGCGGCCACTCCAAATAGCTTGCCTGACAGGTCATGAAATTTTCCCTTTTTACATTGTCTTGTTCCAATGCATGAGTTTAGTAAACTAGTGTATTTCCTACATTCAAAATTATTAAGGACTTTTAAAAACATTGTATACTTCAGATGTGTCTGATAGCCAAGGAAACTTTACCACAATAATGTTTCTTTGGAGAACTGAGAAAATTCAGCAGATATGCTCACGGAGATTTTAACAGTAAAATCTAATGACTGCTTTGGTTTCCAATTTTTGTTTTCATGTTTTGCCAAAAACGTTATCTGTGGCAGTATTGCTTGGAAAGTTACTGTGGAGATAGTCGGGAGAAAACTGTGGACCTAGATTACATAATATTTGATACTCCATATTGTCTTTGAGGAAACTCACGCTCCCATAGGAGTCGATACTGGGCGACCCAGTTCCACGAACTGCAACCGCCACCATTGAGTAGTCCCTTCTACGTATACGTAGTGTCAGTGGCATTAAGTCCCCTATACTAGTAGCCACATTAAAATTCGATCAGTGAAATTCAATCAACATTTTAGACGACTTGGCAATAAACATACTGGTCATTTTACAACGAACAATCAGTAGACCCTAGTATTTCCGTGTCATATGTCTTATAAGGTAATCTATAGCTGTTGGAACCCATGACTAGATAATGTAACAATTTTTATTTTTCACTAATTAAAACGCCCTAATCATTAAAGGGTTGATGTCATGCCAGGTATATTTCTTTTATCTTCTTACAAGAAAATTTACTCGACTAGGTATTTTATACTATTCGTTTTATTTTATTTTGTGTTGAGGTTTTTGTCATCTTAAAACATTCTAACTAGTATTTATGTGTGTACTCTGAACGTCTAATAATGGAATTTTAAAGTTATTACCTTTACTAGTACTCAGGATATTACTCACATCTCATTATTAAGGTCACTGCCACAATCTCACTTAAGCCTCTCCTGCAGCGAATAATTATAATTATCGCTGTGGATTTTTCACTCGGTCTTCAATTGAGTTAAGCACACAGATGTAACATTACTTAAAGTTTTATTGACTGACTTCCAAACTACATTTACACAATGTTTGTAGTGTTATAATGATAATAATATAAAATCGTCATTTTACGGTCACTTCATGGAAAAACTGAAACTATTATTGTCTCGTCCTATTGCATATCCCAAAGCTCCTATAAAACCTACAAACCGTATGTAACTGCTGACAGGTACGATCAAGAGTTCCATGTTTCAAATAACATAAACTTAACAAGGTCATTTTTAATCTGCCACTTCTGCTGCTACCTATGGCATAATATTTCAAAGCTCTTTCAGCAGCATCACGGAATGTCAACAATTGTTTGGCACTAATACTGTCCAGCTTGTTGAGGTTCGTAATGTAGTCGGTGCATACGTGTTTAAATGTATATTTTCCAATTCGACTATATTATTTTATACTTTACTGTGTTATTTAGTTGCACTGATAATAATGGTCAGTTTCTTACCATTATTAAGATTTAGAAACAAGTTTTAATAAGTCCTTCATTATAATACAATGTTTAAATCACTTTCCAATAAATTATTCACATACATTTTCTCGAAAATTTCCAACTTATATTACTCTTTTGTTGTAATTATCTAAATTTAACTAAATGAGCTTCAAATTAACTTACGATTTTAAAAAAGTTCAACCAGTGTGTTTTAAAATACTTTGTTAAGTTTCCAAGTCCCATCTAGAATCATGCACATTTGCTAGGACAAGAAACAAATCTAACGACATTGTCCTATAATGAAAAAATGCAGGAAATTTTGTCACCTGAAGTTCTGTAGTAGATGATTTTCATTTGGTTGTAGGTATCAGTAGTTATTAAATTTTATTACGTTAAACAATAGGATGTTGTCAATTGTCATATATTTCTCCTTGAAAAACGACGTGTAACTTAAGACTGAATTCCCAATTATTATAAACGGATTTTAATAAACGTGAGGTCAGTCAAAGTGTTTGACTAACTCCCATTGCTATTTTCAGATGAACAGCTTTTTAATTTTTATCAGAGTTTTATATTTACTGTGTGCAGCACATACAAGTAGCGGACGTTTTTGGAAACAAAAGTGCGCATTCTCTCTTGCTGAACCTAACAATCTGTTTATCTGGTCTAAGTTTTAGAAGTTGACCATCTCGTCAGAAGTATCAACAAATCAGACAGGTCTCATACAATCCACATAAAGTGATAAATGTTTCATTTTAATACTAGTGATCTGTGGATGTATTGTGATGTGATGCAAACAACGATAATTAAAAGCGGGTTGCATACTGTTTTTATAAGAAAGAATGGAAGAACAGAAGATAACAGGACAGTGTTTTGATGCGTCAAAATTTTTGGTGGGGTGACCGAATGTCTAATTATGTGTGCCTAGTCCATAATTAAGCATCTGCTCTATGCCCACTCAGTTCCAAGCCAAAATGAGAAGAGTACAAACCGATAGACAACCAAACAGAATAGAATTACATTTCATACACTCCTTTATATATACATAAAAACTGTTCGTACAGCAAACCAATTAAAAAATTGTCAATAATACAAAACAAAGGAGATAGTGTTAGTGAACAGAGACAATTTGTGTACAACCTATTAACTGTAGTTCATAGTAAGAAACAATATACTAAGAGTACATGTACTGATCGACAGAATAGGGTAAAAGGAACGTACCAATCATAGAAACGAAATGTTTACATTACCGATATTAGGAATAATTGGAATAGTGTTCTGAAACACTGCAACGATAGTTCGTTACTCTTCTTCAGTGACTCGGCATAACAGACAGTATCCTCGTGAATTCTATATATAGTGGACAATTAGATAGGTAGTCATAATGATAAAGTCCACTCAAATCAGGATGTAAGGCAAGCAAACAATATACATTTAGGAAAAAGTCACCAACTTTATCATTATTATAAAGAAGGTATAAAAAGTAAAAAAATAGCCATGTATGCATGAATTTAAATGAGGTATGAAAATATGTTGTTTGTTCAGTATAACTACGGTGAAGTATTAGTGTTGTTTGTCGGTACATAAGAAAATCCGGAAAATGTTTCATCTACACCGTGTAGATTTCTTGCACGCATTACAGAACATATAACGGAGTCTGAAATTGTATAGCAAATAAACATAACGCAGTTATTATATGGATATGAAATTTATTCAACTTTTTTCCATCCATAAATTTAATTTTCAATTATCTAGTGATTACATTAAATAAGTTGAATTGAAAATGAAAAACACTCATTTAAAATGGAGAATTATCTGAGGAATGCTGGCAATAACTGAGATTTAACCAGGTCTCATGTTGTACTTTTATGCTGCTCCTAACGATAGGTAGGCAAATGATTACAGTGAAGGATACGCTTTCCACGCTGTATGCAGTAGCGATTATGGGAATGTGTGACCGAGTATTTATTAAAAATAACATGATTAGCGTTAACCTGTCTATAATCCACTTTTTATATTTCCAACAGTAAAACGGTAAGCAGAAATGTTATGGATAAGTAAAAGTATTATGATCCTCGTTTCGATTCTTAACTAAAAATTTACTATATGATCCATAGAGTATATCCTTTGCAACGCTATGCCATGGGAATTGAATACCACCGCATCAATTTCAGTTTAGATAACAGGATTTTGTTATTAGCCCTTATATCAATAATGGAATCCAAAGCTACAGAAAGACAAATTTGTACTTAGTAAATAATGTAATAAAACAGCTGATACGTAATTTATTTGCCACTTGTTGCTATGATATTTTCGTTGAATATATCTTATATAAATGATGTCTTGAATTCCGTAAAACAATATCATTTTCATCAATTTATAAATAATGATTCTGTTCTCTGTAGTCTGTTTGATCCGAGATTTGAATCTGTTGTAAAAAGACGAACTCAGTAATTATATGCGTTGATAATTAAGTAGAAAAGTAGTGGTCAGTTCGTAGTCATGATACATGTGAACCGATAAACTAGTTGTTATCGATAAATACCCACCAGGTGTTATGTTTCCCACTAAAATGTATGGTTATTAAGGCAACCTGGTTCTGTAGGCTTCGGACAACTGAGAGGTTGCCAATCTATTAGGGTGAATTGAGAATATCTGATTTTTGTTTCGAGTGAATTTTAATTATACTTAAATCACTTGATACCATGTTGGATTTGTGAATTCGGCCATTAGTTCATATACATATATGAATATATATTTATGCATATATATATATATACGTATATATACTAGTTTACGATAAAACTTTAAGTGATTTGTTTCATTCAGTTTAAAAGATTCGTTTATAGAGGCTTGTTCAATATGTTGGGAGTGAGATGGTAGTTCATCAACGACATTATACTGTTGATCTACTGAACGTTATGGCAAGGGGTTACAGTCTCTCTGATGAATTGAAACTCTACGTAGCACAGCAATGCATTAGACTGAAATTTTAATATGTCACTACAATGTTTTCAAAATGCCTCTCTATCATCGACATATGTTTTAGTACGTAATTAGGGGGTTTGTTTTTTTGCCTATTATGAAACTTATTATTAGATGCAGATCAATCTATTTGTCTTTGATCTATCACAGATAAACGCCTACTGTTATACGCGGAGAATTGACTGCAACTCTAACTTGCTAATTTGTCTACCGCAACTGATAATCGCAACTGGAACCAACAACCTGACTACTGATTACACACCTCAAGTCTTAATCAAGAAGACACAAAATCCGCACTAGGAAGATTCAATTCTATTTTATCCCAACTCTGTATATACTGTTACAAAAGCGACCTTGTGGCAATTAGGGTAATTAGCACACTAAAAAGACTACAACTAATCACACAGCAGGGTCACAGCTGAGGAAACGAAGGGCAGTATCGGTTACCGCTTACTTTACAATTAATAAAACAGCAAAAATAGGAATATTCACATGAAAAATAACTAGTTCTTTCTCTTCTTAGCCCCTCCCCTTTTAGAAAAACGTAGATCACTCTCTTGCAACCTACCTGTAGGTTTGTAGCAACTTAGGTTGACTAGTTAAGAGTTGACTTCATAATTCATGTATACACTAAAACAATAAAGCTTAAGTATTCATTTACTTCCTTATTCCTTATAGGGATTATATTTCCTATTATCTTATATTGAATGTTGAGAGACATTGTGTTTGAATGATTAGCATCTCGTTTCACTGTCTTCTGCTCACAATACGTAATAAAGACATATAATCAAAGATTATTGTTTCTTCTGATAAATAGAACGGGACGTACCTAAACGCTAAATTGGTGAGCCCTGTATTGAACACTATATTCAACTTTTTATTGTACGTTAAATAAGCCTTCTGTTTTTGCAGTAATTGAGATTACGTATATATATATTTTTTATATATAGTATTTTACTTTTATCGTTAGGTACTACTATTAGACTCATTGTTTTCCGTTTTTATTACACTATTATATTGTTCATAACATGTCAAACTCAATCCCAACCAAAAGCCTAGAAGATTTTTCAGCGGTAGACATAGACAACGTTATGTCTACGAAAGTCCAAATCCCAGAATTCGATCGCAGTGATCCTGAGTTGTTGTTCACTTAGCTAGTGCATTATTTCACGAGACACAACATATAATATGAAGCAGTTCGCTATCGAGACTTATGTTCAGTCCAACCCCTTTCAGTAGCCAAAGAAGTCCGAGACTTCATTTTATGTCCACCAACACCACAACCATACACCATCCTAAGACGAGAGATAATGAATCGTCTATCATTGTCAGATCGACCAAGAATTCAAAGGCTTTTCCAGGGAGAAACATTAAATGATAGGTCACGTTCACAGTTTTCGCGTCATCTTCAAGCCTCAGTGGGTGACAACACAGTGAGTCAGGCAGTCCTAAAACAAGGATGGATACAAGCTCTTCCACGCTACGTTCAACTTTGTTTGGACGCACAAGATCCTGACACCTCTCTACTTCATTTAGCACGGATCGCAGATAGGATTATGGAAAGAGGTCCCCCAACCGCATCACGTATGATATATCATACTCTAAAAGCGGAATCAACAAATGATCCAGTCATAGCACAACTGATCGCGAGTGTTAAAAGTTTTACAGTGGCTGTCAGCGAAATGCAAACGTGTCATAGAAATAGGGGCAGGCCGCCACAACTACCGAGATCCAAATCACATGGGTCCAGACAATCTGGATAATTTTGTTGGTATCACTGGAACTTAGGTGCTCAATCGACCAAGTGCAGCCAACCATGCGCCTGGCCCAAACAGGCCTCGATGAACCAGGGGAACGAATAACCCCTCCATGGGTTGCGACAACTGACGGGAGGTGCCTTAACAGTCGCTTATTTTACGTTAGAAACAAAAATTCAGGCTTGAACTTTTTGGTAGATACTGGTGCTGCACTTAGTATCATTCCTAATAATAAAACCGAGCTAGGTCGAGAACCTTCCTCAGTTACACTTCAAACTGCCAATAAGACTAAAGTCGCGACGTTTGGGCAGAAAACGTTGACTCTTGATCTGGGATTCAGAAGACAATTTCCTTGGGTTTTCACTGCAGCCGATCTAGATCTGGCAATATTAAGGATGAATTTCTTAGAGAGATATGAATTTTTAGTTGACACTAAAAAACGACGTTTGACATTAAATGAAACTTCGGAATACACAAAAGTCACAGAAAGTCATATCACATCTCTAAATTTAATACAAACTTCGCCAGTAACAACAGAAAAGTTCTAGGGTATACTTACGGACTTTTCAAACCTAACAAAATCAAACCCTCAAACTTCCAAAAGTAAGTTAAAAGTATGTCATATAACCAAAACGGAGATTGCACCTGATTTCGCTAAGCCCAGGAGATAAGCACCCGGTAAGCTTAAAATAGCTAGAGCGGAATTCGATTACATGCTACAGCTGGGCATAATACGTCCATCTGATGGCCAGTGGACATCTCCTTTGCATTTGGTTCCAAAGAAAAATAGAGATGATTGGAGATTGTGAAAGGATTACAGAGCCCTTAACTAATGGTTTTCAAGATATGAAGGTATTCACTAAAATCGACCTAATCAGGGCATATCACAATATTCCAGTAGCTGAGGAAGATATTCCGAAGACAGTTTTCACAACATCTTTTAGATTATTCGAGTTTGTACGCATGCCATTCGGCCTACGAAAGGCGTCACAAACATTCCGAAGGTTTATGGATAATATACTTCGATATATGTTATTTACACAGGGGTATATATATGATTTACTGATTGCCAGCTCGGACTTGAAATCACTTGAACAACATGTGAGAGCAGTGTTGGGACGATTAAATCAAAATGGCATGAACATTCATCAAAAAAGTGTGTTTTCGGTGTGGAAACACTAGAATTCCTCGGGCATACCATAAGCCCTGAAGGAATTACACCAATCAAACAAGAGGTAGACACTATTAAACAATACCCTTTACCAAGCTCTCTAACACAACTTCGAAGTTTTCTAGGTTTAATAAACTTTTATCACAGATTCATACCCGGTTGTGCACAACTAATGCAACCATTGACGGATTTGCTCAAAGGAAAATTGAAGGAATTCAAGCTACCCTCTGAGGCTGTCGAAGCTATTAACCAATTGAAGGATAAACTTGCTCAAACAGCTACATTAACTTATCCAAATTCTCATTGCTCATTTGCATTGATGGTAGATGCTTTAGACAAAGTCGTAGGCGGTACTTTTAACCAACTAGTTAAAAACGCCTGGAAACCAATCGTATTATTCTCAAAGAAACTCGCTACAGCAGAGACAAGATATTCTACATTCGGTCGAGAACTTCTCGCAATCTACCTAACCATCAAGCATTTCCGACACATGCTCGAAGGCAGGGAATTCACAGTTTATACGGATCATAAACCGTTAACCAATGCATTGAAAGCGAAAGGCGATAATTACTCACCTCGAGAAGTCCGACACCTCGACTACGTATCACATATCACTAGTGATATACCTCACGTAAAAGATCAAGACAACCAGGCGGCAGACGCATTATCTCGATTAGAAATGAATATAATACAACAGTCAACAATAAATTTCGAGACTTTGCGAGACAGCCAGGAAAATGACCCAGAATTACAAAACCTACTGTCAACTAAAAGCTCTAGTCTCAAACTAAAACAGCTTTCATCACCTATTGAAGATGTTATGATTTGCTGTGACACAACGAAGGCAGTGCCATGACCTTTCGTTCCTAAAATTATGCAACGATTAGTACTTAGTAACTTTCATTTGTTGTCTCACCCTGGGGTGAAATCTTCGACTAAACTAATCAATGCCAGATACATATGGCCAAATCTTCAGAAGAATGTATTTAAATGGTTTACAAAGTATTCGGCGTGTCAACAATCAAAAGTTAACCGACACACAAATTCACCCATCGGAGGTTTTTCCCAACAGGATGCACTTTTCGCATATGTCCAAATCGACTTAGTAGGTCCTTTACTACGTTCAAATGGTTTCACGTATATATTTACATGTATAGATAGGTTCACAAGGTTTCCTATAGAAGTTCCAATCACTGACATCTCAGCCAAAACAGTAGCCAAAGCCTTCATGCACAACCGGGTGACCGTTTTTGGTACACCTATAACAATAACGACGGACAGAGAAGCGCAGTTTGAATCTGAGCTATTCAACAACTTAGCTAATCTTCTAGGCTCTAACAGAATACGTTGCACGACACATCACTCTCAAGCTAATGAGATGGTAGAACGGTTCCGTCGTCAACAAAAGACCGCTCTTATATCTCATGCAAACCCTAGTCAGTGGACAGAATTCCTGCCATTAGTTATGTCGGGAATACGAACAGCAGTGAAAACTTAATCATAATGTTCAGCAGCAGAATTAGTCTTTGGGATCATTCTTAGACTACCAGGTGAGTTTATTAACCCTCACACTGACAGTAAAACAATCGACTTAGGAACTCATTTAAACCAACTACGGAACCAAATGTCTAAACTTAAGCCAATTGACACTCGTGAACAGTCACTAGCGATATTTTTACCTAAGGACCTAAGCAACTGTTCGCACTTCTGGATAAGATGTGACAAAATAAAAGCAGCACTTAGCCCTCTTTTCTAAGGTCTATTTAAAGTTATTTCAAGACAACCTAAATAATTTGTGATTCAGAAACAAGGAAATATCGACTCAGTAAGTATCGATAGTTTAAAACCGGCCTATCTAGATAATAAACCCCCATACGTGTTGTTAGATTGCTCGCCCGACCAAACAACCACTGAACTAAAAAGTGAAAACGTAGAGGCTGTAAAAGTGGCTATAGGCGTTAGATGGGCACAACCGCATATCCAGGCACGGATTCCCCCAAATTTTAGTTCAGTATAAAAGATAATCACGAAATATTTAAGTTGGATTGTGACTGGCAAGTGGAATCCACGACAAGCGTTTCGTCCTATTCGGGACTCATCGGCTGGATGTACCTGCACTCCAATGTTGATGTTCACACTGGGATTCGAACTCAGTCCGCTTCGTGTCAAACGCCATCGCGTTCACCACTAGGCTGCTGTGTCCAGACAGTCACACTTGTGCAACGGGTACATATCTAATTCAGAATAGGCTTGTATCTTCCCGTTGATTTGTAATGGACTGAAACTGGTCAGCCTCTGTTGTCATATGTGCATCCTGAGCGGATTGCCTCTATAAAGCGGTATTACACAAGTCCTGGATTCCACTTGCCAGTCACAATCCAACTTAAATATAACTTGTGTAATACCGCTATATAGAGGCAATCCGCTCAGGATGCACATATGGCAACAGAGGCTGACCAATTTCAGTCCATTACAAATCAACGGGAAGATACAAGCCTATTCTGAGGTAATCAAGTAATATCTGAAATCTCGAGTTTGTAGACATATTAAAAAAATTAGATAAAAAACGGTTTTTCGCGTTGCCCTATATCGACAGAACGTTGCTGTAACAGTATTAATAATAAATGGTAGTAGTCCTAAGTATTATTCAACACACTTCCACGCGAACTTTATCCTTTGAAATATGAAAGATATAGTCAATTTTTTTGTATATACAAAATAAATTATACTTAAGCAATATATATTTGTTGTGACGCGTGGTTTGGATTCTTATTCGACCGCAAAATCTCTGTCGTCAATTATTAATCTCGTCTAAGTGGACTGCTTGATTGACTTCTAAGCTTTGATACGACCCCCAGGCTAAAACTACACTTCAACGTGAACACGATAGAGAAGACAGGAAATACGGCAAAATAACACTTTACTGCAAGGTTTCAATTATGTACAGAAATCAGGGTATTTATATTATCATAAATGTCCTTCAGGCTTCTAGATATTTCTATATCCTACTAAACACAGTAGCAGTAAGATAACTGCCAATCAGAGATAGATCACGTGACTTCTCATTGTCTAGAATTTTCTGGTAAAAACTATCTGCGTGCTGATTGGACGCAATTTTCTCTATTGATTTCTACGCCTTTCTGAACTTGTTTCAAGGGGTTTTTTGGCTCTACCCAATAATATTCTTAAACAATTCGTTGAGTACTATAAGTCGCACACCTATCAACGGAGGTAAGGCACTAAAGAACAGAAAATCTTTAGTTCAGGTGAGTGTTGTGAGCAAGCTCCGCCTGCGGAACTAATCATTTTCCAAGGTTTCCCCACTAGTAGTAGACAATATTTACTGTAAATAATACAATAAACCCTGAAAATAACTATGAATTTCAAAAACAACCCAGGCGAGTTTCACTTTTTTTACAAGTTGATATACTAAACACACCACACCATTATTTAACATGTATGTATTTTTATTAAGACTAATACTAAAACAATTTTCCACTTAAGATATGTATTTTTAATAACTTGATACGATAACATACTACTACGAAAAAGTGTGTTGTTTTCAGGAAACATCACATTTCATAATGATTCGACTGTCTTTAGTTCTAATTGTTTTTATCACAAGATATAAATAGCACCAAGCTTACTACAGTAAGTTATTAAACGTTTATATTATCTTTAGCATCTTTCCAACTGTAGTAACATAAGTTCTCTCTAAAATTTTAGATTTTGTTAGTATATTTCCTTTTTTCAATAATTTAAATGGACACACGGCAAATTAACGTGCACATGCGTTGTATTTTCTCTATGCTATTTGAATTTATGAATAATTTTTTTGGCCAAACCCTAGATTTGTCACGTAACCTACCTTAATAATTAATGCTCGGCATATATACTCTTATAGATTGGGCGATCACAGCAGTTGCCTTAAAAGATGCTTAACATAGTCCATATTCAAAGTCAGCAGTATTTAGGTAACATAGTACTTAACTGATATAATGAGTAAGATATCATGTAATTATTAGTCAAATAAACTCAAGAACCTAACATTAAAAATAATCCTAAATAAACAAATACTTCTGGACTGGAAAACAGTCACATAATCAGGCAGCGTGTATTCGTTAACGGCTAAATGTATCTACTATCCGTGAATCACATACAACTCATATTTTTCATAAGTTCATCGTAAATTAACACTACGATTAGTTATTCATAATAGTTTTGGGATATCATTATAATGCATTGTAGTGACTTGGCAAGTACGTAATATGATTGATAAAATTAATGAAACTATTTACAAGCCGGGTCGATAAACTAGCTCGAAATTATCATTTAATGTTGCGGTTTCCCCACAGTTAGCTTTATACAAACAACTATTATGAATCCATACTATTATCATAGACATGGGTAAGGAGTAATACTTCCCTTAGCTAAAACCTATGCTCTCTCGGATAATCGCATGGTTTGCGTTCAGTTTATCGACATTCGAACTACTGCACTATACCTTACGTTGGTCGATTGTTACCGACACTCATAACTAATAGAACTTACACACTTGTAAGATTAGAATCTACTCATTTATTAGTTGACTTTAGAAGATACAACTTCACTATGACTTGCATACCTACCACACATCGAGTGAGTAATCTGTAAAACGCAGATTATATCCTTAACCTAATAAGCCTAAGCACTCTTATGTTTACAGTAATTCTTTTTTTCTCTAAGTATTTGCTATAATTTTTCATCCTAACGGTTACTATCAGTACCCACCATTACAAACGCAGTCATAAAAGGCGGTTGTCACATGTTCAACGTCGCCTATTCGGTCTGACTCCTGGCAAGTTCAAGCACTTATATATATGTTTTTCTATTAAATTGATATACATTTTTTCCTTAATGCGTTTGCATACACAGATATCTACATCATGTTTATTTTCTTCCAGTTTCCAAACCAGTCTGGAAACCGATCACTTACGTAGAAACGAAGACTTATCAATCATAATTGTACATTTTATTTTTGTACTTTAACTTTTTATACAAACAGTGGAGCAATTCTTCCGGTGTGATGGAGTTTCAACAATATTTTTGAAGAAGATTCTTTTTCATTTTGACTTGAGGGCGACTCAAGAGGCATGTGAGTAAACACCTGATAACCGTACAGACCATGGGAAAATCGTACCTCACCAACATGGTGTTGGGTAGCCCGCTCGCGGTACTTCCTCGAATATTCTTGCTTCATTTTCTTACTCTCTGTTATTTTCTAAGCTCTGGTCACCAATAGGAGGTTAAGTTCAAGTATCCAATTATCATTTGTGGGAGAATATAAACGCTACAAGATTAGATAACAAGTCCTATAAGTAAATGTGACCCACGTAGTATCGTCGAATACTAACAGACTGTTTACCATTGATCTAGTGTCAGGTGCTGGATGAGCTGGTTATTATTTATTGAGCTACAGCGCCAGAACTATGATAATTCTATTAGTTAAGTTGATCAAACCGACGTTCCTACGGAAGTCGATTCTAGGAGCAAGCTAATATAGAAACATAGGTTGACTAGTTAAGAGTTGACATCATAACTTATGTATACACTGAAACAATAAGGCTAAAGTATTCATTTACTTTCTTATTCCTTGTAGGTATTATATTTCCTATTCTCTTATACTGAATGTTGAGAGGCATTGGGTTTAAATGATTAGCATCTCGCTTCACTGTCTTCTGCCCACGATACGAAATAAAGACCTATTACCAAAGATTATTGTTTCTTCTGATAAATAGAACGGAACGTACCTAAATGCCAAAGGTACTCGTTTTCTCTCGCTGCGTCTGAGTGACTATTTCTCTGCAGACGTTGGGTTTTCGTTGTTTGTTGCAATCATTGTTGGTTTCTCCATGAAAAGCTTGAAAGTATCAAGAAGAATTTTAAGTGCTAGGTTGGGTTCGTCCGCTTTATTTGACTAAACCTTCTACGTTACTGTTTGCGACGTCGAACCCATGTTTGTCCTCCTACTGCCACCTCAGATATCACCTTCCCTCTTCTTCCTTTAATTATTCACTTATTTTTACATTTTTGACTTCCATATCTGTAGTTCCTTACATACAACTTCGTCCCGTTTTTATAGATGTCATCTCCCTCGTTTTCTACTTTTGCTGGTCTCATCACCTAATTTATTGTTTCAAGTTCCCGCCCCATAAGTGCTCCTGCCTGTGATTTCTGTCGGGAAACACCGCTGTTTGGGGTGCTCCTGTATACAAGTAAAAAACACTGGATGACTACTGTTAGGGTCCCCTTCGCCTGTAGTACAGCTCTTTTGAAAGTATCCACGAACGGCTCCGCCTGTCCATATGACTGCAGATGGCACGACGGGGAGCAAATATGTGTGATGGCGTTTTGTCGACGGAAATCACTGAAAAACTGTGATGTACATTTGGACCCGTTATCGGTGACGAGTGTCTCTGGAAACCCATGGCACGCGAATATCCTTGTTAATATTTCCAAAGTTTTCTGCGTATTCGGCGGAACTACCTGATGGATCTCTGGTCATTTCAAATATGCATCTACTAGCACCAAGTATTAGATTCCTGACATGTGTCCGACAAAATCTAGATCCACTCTGCTCCATGGTTTTGCTTGATCTAGCCAGCTTACTGATTCAACCTTCGGTGGGTTTTATGATGCTTACTGACAGCTGTCACATTTTCTTACTACGTCTTTGATTTGAGCGTCCATCTTTGGCTAATATACGTAGCTCCATGCCACTGATTTCATTCGAGCTGTTTCAGGGTGTCCAGCGTGATATTGTTTGAGTACTGCTCGACGTAACTCATATGTTATCACCACTTGACCCCCAAACATAAGACACCCTTCTACTATGCACAGAGCTTGTCACTGTTGATTGAGCTATCTCAGTTCTTCATCTAAAGAACGTGGCCATTTGTGCTGCGTATAATAGATTGCTCGTTGAATGGTTTTGTCTCTTCTTGTGAATTCATTAACTTGATGAGTGGTAAAAGGGAGTGCTCTCACAACATCAATGAAACTTTCTGAAACATAATCTTGCGTATCGATCGCGGCGATCACCGACTCTTCACTCGTCGTAGGATAGGTGCTTATGAGTTGAGATCGGGCACCTGCCTGACCGAAATCCTCACACTTCTTGTATTGTAAGTCGAAATCATATCCGAGCGGAGTTAATGCCCAACGTTGTAACCGATTCGCGGAATGCTCTGGTATTTCAGATTTTGACCCGAAATCTGCCAACAGTGGTTTGTGATCGGTTAGTATTGTGAAGTGTCGTCCGTACATCATCTTATGGAAGCGCCGTACTGCACGAAACAATAGCCAAAGCTTTCTTCTCAATTTGTCCATAACGCTTTTCAGTAGGCGTCAGCGTTCTTGAAGCATGCATTATGGCTTCTTCCTTTCCATTCGGAAATGTTTGCAAGATAACTGCACCTACACCATATACAGACGCGTCCGCAGCAACAATAATCGGCATTCAGAAGATTGGATGTAGGGAGCTTTTTCAAGCCATCGAACGCTGTTTGGCACTACTGTGTCCGATTCCACTCAACATTTTCCCCAGCAGATAATTCAGCGATGCTCGCTTCTCATGCGAAGATGGTAAAAATGCTGAGTAGTAACTTATAAGTCCTAGAAAGGATCGCAGAGTAGGGTGCAGGCATTATTTGAATGGCTTCAATGTTTTCTGGAACTGAACAATGACCTGGTTTATCGAACATAAATGCCAAATACTTTCCAGATGTAAAGTAAAATTGACATTTCTCGGGAAGCAGGCGAAATCCATGGTTTTGGATTCGTTTCAGTACAGTCCCAAGTCGGTTGTACAGTTGGTTTGATAATTTTGCGACGACGATGTCGTCTAAATACACAGCCACCCCGGTGAGGCCGGTTAAAATCGCATCCATTAATAGTTGGTAAATTGCTGGTGTAGTTTTAACTCCAAACAGTAGTCCTGTGTGCTGATAAAATCCCTAATGCTTATTTATTGTGAGTAGTTCACGGCATGCTGGTTCAACCACAGCTTGCGAATAAGCATCTGCCAGGTCTAGTTTGACGAAACAACTATCACCGTTTAGAATTGTGAATAAATCGTCCTGAACTGGTAGATGATGTTGTTGGTGTTGTTCTAGGGCAGCATTCAGACAGGTCAAAAAATCGGCACAGTTGCATATTGTAGCGTTAGGTTTCTTTACAACGACTATTGGGGCTGCCTAGGCCGAAAATGATACCGGTATAAGAATAGCTTACTTCTTTAAGCGTTGAAAATCGGTGTCGACTTCTGGTAGCGAAACATATGGGACTGGTCGTTCGGGACGGAAAACTGTGGAGGCATTCGGTTTCAAGTGAAGACAGACTTTCATTTTGGTACAGCGTCCGAAACTTTTCGTAAATACTTTATAAAATTCTTTTAGAATCATCGCGAAATATTTTTCGTCCTTCATCTTTACGATGCGTTGACATACAGTATTCAGTGGAACATCACGTAGTTTCTGATCAGCAAAAGAATCGAAACCCAACAAATTAAGATTATTGTTAACTACATAACATACTCCATCCATAATTATATGATTGAATGTCACTGAGCATACAATTTTGCCAAAAATTTCCAGGCGAACGCCTGTTGCACTTATGGCGAGCTGTTCCTTATAGAATAGTACGGGTTTTCCAATCCTAATCCATGTTTTTCTAAAAATAATGGTAATATCAGATGCCGTGTCAATTCGAAGGCTCACCACATGACCGTTTATCTGAACAGAAACATACTTTCTGGCTGGCCTCTGGTGATCATGATTCGCGATGGATACTGAAAGCGACCCAGCCGGCTTACTTGGTGAACGGAATCTTTTTCTGGAACGTGACCGAGTGCGTGTGTCTTTTGCCTGCAAGAAGTTTCTTTGTGTCCCAGTTAAATTAGTCCTCCGATAAGTCCTTCAATTTAATGCGTTCACATTCTCTGTTCACAATACCAACATGCGTTTAGAAATCGTCTGTTTTATTCATTTTTAACTTTAAGCAATGATATCAAATATGGAACATAGAAGGATTACCACCAAAGTGTTGGCTGAGAGTTGACCAGGTTTCAGCAAATGTTCTGTCACTCGGATTTTGAGGTAAAATTAAATTTCAGTACTTGTCAAGTTCTGCTGCACCAAGCTTTCTGAGTAGTATGAAAACTTTCAATGCATCATCTCGAGAAGCTAAATCATACGTAAACAAGTCTTCATACCTGCGAAACCATGTATTGAAAGTAATATTAGCTTCTGAATCATAATTAAATTCAGCAATACTATTATTAATTCCATCAACTAAAAGTGTAGAGTTGGGAACAGGAACAGTCGAGGACGTGTCAGGAAAAGGTTTCAAGCTTGTGACCAGCTTCATGAGTTTAATTTGTTCATCTAACAACATATTCATCGTGGTATGATCCACAGTCACCATCACCCGTCGCCAATTGTTATATCGGTAAAAAAGCCTACTGTTAAAAGCGGAGAACTAACTGCAACTCTAATTCGCTAATTTGTCTACCCCGACCGACAATCGCAGCTGTAACCAACAAACTATCAACTCACCTCAAGCCTAAATCAAGAAGACACGAAGTAAGCACTAGCAAGATTCAATTTTATTTTATCCCAACTCTGTATATATTGTTACAAAAGCGACCTTGTGGCAATTAGGGTAAATAGCACACTAAAAAGACATTACAACTAATCACTTATAGCAAGGTTAGAGCGGTGGAAATGAAAGGCAGTACTGGTTACCGCTTACTTTACAATTAATAAAAAATAGCGAAAATAAGAATATTTAAATTAAAAATAACTAATTCTTTCTCTTCTTGGCAAAATTTTGAATAGCTCAATTAACTATACTTTGATGTTTCACATACAGTACCACCAAATACACCATTATTCAACCTACAGTGTTGTAGAGGTTCGTCAATCGAAAAGCAGTGGCAAAGTTTCGGTCACAAATAACTTAATGAGTTTATTTTATCGAATTATACACTTTACAAGGATTCCCATGTACTCACATACAATTCGATTGTTATTTATCTGGATGAAGATAGATCGCTATATCGATTTGCTAGTAAATTGCAGTGTTCACTTATTCTGTACAGCATTCAGTAAAATAACTTTATGACACTGATAGTAAACCATAACATGCTGTTAAGATGATATTGGATAATACATAATATACTGCTGAATTTATAATTACTCTGTAACAGTTTTAGCTTATCAGCAAATAGTCAATATGAATTCATTGGTTCAGATATGAAACACATCAGACTTTATAGCTACCGCATCATTAGCCTATTTGTTATATTCTGGCTAGTCCATGAAAATCTATAGCTGAAGACTAGAGACTTGTGTGCAAATATCATGCCAACTTAGAATTAGTAAATCGACTAAAATTCTATCCTTAAGTCTAGTCTTTAAAAAGCCTTTCATATGAAAGCCATAGTAGAATAAATCTTGTTTCAGTAGGGATATTAAGTGCATTCCACTTGAGAGACTTATTTTAACTTGTACTTCTTAAGCTTAAATCCCAGTGTTAAACTAAATTACTATTACGTGAGCTGTGAATAGAATGAACGACTTGGTTCAATGTATATAGTTTTAAACAGAGAGCTGAATTTTTCCTCAATTTTTTCATCATTTACTAAATCCATTTTATCCATTGATTTTGGTCATTTCTAAGTCAATAAGTACTGCATATTAGAACGCGGTTTTCGTGAAAAAGTCCATTCTAGTTTAATCTTATCATTCTTCTGAAGATTTTCGTTAATTAAGCAGGGCTGCGACACACGACTTGTTAGTTGATGTTAGCTGTGATAACACGTCAGTTATATCAAGGTTGCATTATGGCCTAGTAAGCTGGTGGGTTGAAGGCATATTAAAGTTACATATTAATTGTCAACTCAGTGAGTCATCGGCTAAATAAAGAAAACTACACTATCTGATGTGTCAAAGCCATGATCCGAAGAACACAGTCATACTATAAAATGAGTGATATATATTTGTAAAATTTCATTGAGTAGAAATTAAAATTTCTGACGTTTCACGGCTTAGTGCAAGTCGCTTCTTCAGAGAAATGAATAACCGAATTCTCTGAAGAAGCGACTTGCATTAAGCCGCAAAACATCAGAAATTTTGATTCTTACTCATTGAAATTTTCCAAATATATACATTACTCATTTTATAAACAACCTATCCAATGCTCAGTTTATTTGAAATTATCAAAGTTAACCTTGGTAATGAAATATACAGTCATACTATAGTTCTGTTTACAATAAGTTCCAACATCTTGAGGAGGATTCTTGCTATTTTGCAAGAAATTGGTTGATTGATCAAACGCCAATCTGGTTTGTGCCTAGTCGATAAATGTGCATCTACTTTATGCCTACTGAGTCCCAAGCCGGAGATATGAGAACATAAGTTGATAGACCAACCACACAGAATTTTATTATATTTCATACATTTCTTTATATATAAATAAAACCTGATCGTACAGCAAACCAATTAGGAACTTAATATTATTACAGAACAAAGGATATAGTGGTAGTGAATAGGGATAACTTGTACACAACCAATTAACTGTAGTTCATAGTAAGAAACAATATACTAAGAATAAATACACTAAACGGGTGGACAGACTAACAGTAACGCAACAATCATAAAAATGAAATGTGTTCATTACGGACAACTAAAATAATTGAAATAGTCCTCCAAAATACAGTTCTGAAAGTTTGTTACTCTTCTTTAATTGCCCAGCATAACAAATCTAACACTTTGATTTGATAAAATGATCAGATAGCTATTAATAATCAGTTGCATAATGAGAGACTTAGATCTTTTGATGGTAGTCCGTAGGAAATCCTGCTTCATCTACTACTTGTGCGAGTTGACAATTACTAATTATCTAAGATGCGTGGAATACAGATTGTGATTGTTTAGAGAGTTTGTTCCGACTCGGCATTCCTGTATGTTTATCATAATGACATACTATTAGAGTCATCCAATTTCTATGTACATATTATTTAATATTGGTTTCTGTATTAGGACTTGTTATCCAGCAGTCGACAACATTTGTGTGGCCAAATTCAAAACATCAAGCAACATCATCTATGGGAAGCTGAAATGTTTATCTGCATTTCTGAATCAATGTAATATTCGAAGTTATTCGTAATGGCCTATTGTAAGTATAAAAGCTTTTTTGGGAATGTCGCTTTAATTCACAGATATTTGATGATAAGTCGATGCCCCTTTGACTTTTGAAAATGAGATCATACCTCTCAAGGTAGTTTAACGAAATGTGACAGATGGTAATAGCTTACAGTAGTTTGGGCATTAAACCATTAGTATTTACCAGTAAAATACCAATTGTTGCCACCTCTCTCTGAAACTGTGCAATGGAGATGACTATAGGCCATTCGATGGACTGATTATTCATAAATCTATAAGGCAGTCAACATTATTTTGGATTATCCTTAGTGCGAATCGACATGCTTTCGAGAATACAGGTAAACTTATTTCTGAGATGTGGTGTGTAGCACTTCTAGTTACACATGGAATGCCCTATTCAGGTCAGGATACTTGTCAAGTATTATAAAATCTTGGTATTGAGTAAACAGAAGTAGTCTTGTATGTGGGTTGTGTAAGACCTTTGTTAGAATACTGTCCTTATATAACTGACAGTACTCCTGAAACGGAAAACCTCTGATTCGAATGCATATGACAAAAATTTGCTGACAGGATTCGCTAATAATATAAGCTTTACCTTACTATTCTACATGTTAACGTTTATTTCTATAGCTACCTCAGCGTCAACTCTGAATGTCTCATCGACTATTTGGATACCTCGTGCATGTAATCATCTTTTTCTCGAAAGAATATATGAACGTTGATTTTACAGTCATTTATAAACATTTTATTTGAACTACGCATTGTAGTTGGCACGTAAATGATTTGCTCTGGCATGTAAATTTGTACATGCCTTAATAATTTTGTGAAATCTCCTGGGAACATTAATCTATATAAAATGTTACTTTACATTATCTACTATATTTTGACAACGATACTAACCAATACATTATTTTGGCAACATTCAATGAAACGCGAATATGATAACTGTGTGGCCTTGCCTCTTTTCTGTTGGCTAGTATGTCCGCCTGCTAGATACACCTCCTATTAACCACAGCTGGACACAGAAACCTAGAGTAGGGCATCTCCGAAATCGGTCCAACATTCTATATGGTAAGTCTTCTGTAGTATGTGTGCTCAACGTGTAATAACTTTGAACAGATGTTTGGAATGAATGTTCGTCGAACTTTAATTCTATTCAACCATGCTGTTAGTTTTAATTTACGGAATGCATCGAAGTATGACACATATAAAATAAGCCTACGTTTGTTATGTTACACGTAGTGTCACTGTAGCTGGATCTACGTCCGAATGTTTTTTTACACGAGGTAGATATTGAATGTATTAATGAAGCACTAATATTGAATAGATAACCGTTAAGATTCATAAATTGATTGACAGTTCATTAAACTCAAGTAACTAATTTCACATATAACATTCAGTATTTCAGTAGTATCCACCATTTCAATGCTCGCATGAAAGCGACATTCCGGTTCGTCTACAAGATTCACATCAAAAAAAAAATATTTCTCACTCACAATTTGTGTTTGATTTATTATATTTGCAAAAGAAAGAGGGTTTTCAGTATGACAATTTGTTAATCTAAGTACTACATTATTAGTAAATGAATAAATGTTTAGGAATAAAAAACTGCAATAAGATCACACCGGCTGGGAATGACAGAAAAGCAAAATCTAAAACTACAATAACTGTAACAAAACAAACGTTGTTTGAAGCAAATTTTAGAAGCAAAGACAGCGTTGTTGAATTTGATTGTTCAACATTGTGAGGTTGTGATGTGGCCTGAAAAGACTGATCATCTTTAGGTGAATTATTGCTGTCATTTACAGTAGTGATTCACCCTGTTATTCCATGAACATCTTCTGAGATTTCATTAGCTCCATCATTACTTTGTGAATTGGCTGTTTGTTCTGCACAATTACACGGTAATACATCCTGAAAATGTGATTTAACAATATGATTATTTGCATTGAAATTATCTTTGAAAGATGAATTTTCGATAGTTCTATTACGAGAGTGTTTACCGGTTATGCAATAAAAAATGTTTAAAACTTAAACTTGGAAACTACTCAGCTACCTTATATGGTTCATTAATATTGTGACTGATATGTTTAAGCTGATTGCTTCTGCTACTATGATTATGACTATTAATATTATTGTGAAATATGTTACGTAAACAAACTTTGTCTTGTAGATCAAAGTGATTGTGTTGCTTGCTTTTTGTTGGAATGACATTAATGCACATGGGTTGTTTCTGTTTCCTTAACTCTAGCTCTACTTCATGATTTAGACTCTAATACTCATAAATAATCACCTTATATCATTTTCCCTATCTAATTAGTTGTAATTTACCTGCCGATTTCTTTTCGCGATTGTTGTTATGATGTGCCTCTCCAGCAAACAAATGTAATAGAATGTTAAATCGTAATCTCAATAATCACAAATTGCCTACTTTTATTCAGTCTTGTAATCAAATAGAAGTACGTTTACTATTTCAGTACTTAAACATCCTGTGAAAATTTACATTCCTAAGTTTTGTTGTAAGGAATACTGACATTCACACTGTGATTTGCAGTATTTGATTTTCATAGTGTTTGCACATGGAAAGATACGAGATGAAATCATCCTAGTTAATGAGTACAATCTGATGATTATTGCATGAGGAGTTGGTAAATTAAATTAGTCCTAATAGAATGCATGACAGTTTCAACCATGATGTATTACCTTGATGTAGTAAATCCTGTAAGTATAGTCACCCAGACACATTCACTGACCTACTCAACAGTATCTACACTTTTTCCTTATACTTTATATTACAATTGTGCAAAAGTGATAGTTGATGCAACTCTAAGACAAATTGTCTGTTTACTTTAGATACATGAAGCTGAAGTTTTCTGTGTTGCTACACATTCGTGAATCTAAAGTCGTTCTAAAATATATCATTAGTGGATGGACAGACTAAATTAGTTGTAGGTTCACAATGACATAGTAGTTATTAAGTTTATTGATACTTCCACCTCAACACGTCAATTGTAACATTCGAATAGTGTGGTCCAGTTATACTGATCAAATGAACTGCACGAAATTCGATGAATACGTCGAAATATGAAATGCTTACGAGAGACGAGTGTAAATATGAATAGTGACGTGTGTTCAATCTAAACTACAACAGACTAGAAACATCATTTACAGATAAACTACTCTGTGTGTTACTTGCTGGCGAACATTTGTTACATTCCGGACACCAAGTACAATTGGCATAGGATAGTGACTCAGCTTTACATTCGCGTTCTGATGTTTGTGCTTCACATCCTTAAATGTAAATAAAGAAAACGTCATTCAATATTTCTTTATCACTCATGATATTGTTGTTGTTAGATTAATGTCAATCTGTAATGGATAATGAAAACTTACCGACTTAGAGTGAAAATTACTGATGGTAACTTAAATATGACTGATCCAATAAAATTTTATTGTTTTATTTTGTTTCCCAACAACAAACAGCGTGAGAATGGATCAAAAGGTTGAGATGGCTATTGTGTATTTGACGTCTACAACCGAGACCGAGTTATGAAAAACATGCCTCCAGTGTCCTATTATCTCTAGTTGTGACCGACAGCAAGTGTCGAATTAACAATCAACAACCCTGAACTACATTTGCCTTTAAAGAATATTTTCAATAGGAGAGTTAGAGCTGTAAAACAAGTAAGTAACAAATTTTATAAATTTGATCTAGACTACAACTATAAATGACGAAGTTCAACACAATCGACAATCAACTTGAAGATTTGAACAAGCGTGGATGATCAGTATGAAATGAACGATGAGGCAGACACAATGTTCATTAGAACACGTGATAGTTTTATGATTCATAGATAAACATTATCAGTGTCAATAAGGCGATTCCAGGTTAATTGAAATTCATTAAACACCTACCTCACTGAAAGAACTGTTCATCATTGTTAAACGCTGACTTCATGGATAATTGACAGTACAACTTGGTTAAAATTTGTGTTGATTTAGTGAATTTATAACAACAAAGTGAGGGAGGGGGAACTCAGATTGTATAAACACACACACATAATACTGCGTGAAGTTGCGTTTACTCACTTGGTAGTGGTACAATTGAAATCCACATCTGACGGTCTTCATCAGAAAGTGCAAAAACTTTCCTGTGAATAAGTTTCTCTTCAGTGATAGTTCCACCTGAATGGAGAATAATTTAAGAAAATTATCATAGATACGTATGATACAAAAACAGTGTTGACATTTTTAGCTACTTCAGATGTCTACTTTGGTGTCATTCCATTCTAATGAAAACGGTTTTTCTGAATATCTTCCTAAATTGTTCACTCAAATTGTGTGATGTTCGGCGGGTGAATGGTCGAGCCATTAAATGATGGTTTATTAGCTATCACTAGGTATCTTATGTGTATACGACAGATTACAGCATTTAGTTTATGATTCATCCTACTACAACCAACCAACATACACTTCATTTTCAACAGTCATCGACTATGAAATTCCACTTGTTTAGTTGGAAAAATTTTTCATCACACTAGAAACTAATTGATATTTATTCACACTGAATTGCAAAGAATGTTACACATCATCCATGGGAAACATTCGATCGACAGCCTCAGTAGTTGATACAATTCTGTCAAGTTCACTTGATGCCTGTCCTGGTGCTATAAGTCAAGCAAATTCATTGAACCTGCAGATTCATCAATGTCACTTTGTCAAATTAAAGACACTTTTGCAATAATTTCATATACACACAACGATAGAATAGATCTTACTTCCATCTTCACTGCCATTATAAATTCCATCGGTTATTTCAATTATCATAGGACATTCCTCAGGTACAGTACCATACTGGAAGGCAAAAACAAACAAAAGGTAACACTACATGATATCTGATAGACATAAATTTGTATTCAATATAGAAATTGAATGACTGTTAATGATAGATCAACTTACATTGTGTTTAAGTTCACTGTGTGAGGTAATGATACTTATTTCTCTGTGTTGTTGAATGTTTTATTAGCGCGTCATTGAAAAGTCATTAAATCCGTAATATGATGAACAATGACGTCGTAGTCCGTAAACTGATATTGAGAACTGTTCACAGATCACTGTAGTGACTAATTAACATAACGCAAGTTGTAGTTGTGTTGACCACACTTTAAAATATTAGTGGGATTTGATGGATTCGTGTTTTCCTCAGAGTGCGTTTAGTTCGATACCATCACTCTACTAACGCGTACAAATTTGTAGCGAACCTAACCAAGTTAATGTTTGTCTAATTTGACCTAATAAATGGTAAGTTAACTTGATCATCAAAGATGATTCTGTAGAGTTTTCCACATTTGAACGGTTACTAATAAAAAATGATCCATTTTAATAAAACAGATGAACTTTAATTTGCTGAATATGATGCTAATGACTTGGCCGAGTTTGTTAAGTCATCACCAACATCATCATCATTATCATCATATATAGGCGATTCATAGACAGTCTGCATTTTTTTCGATTCCATTCAAATGATCGTTTAAATTTCACTTATGATTAAATTTGGAAAATAAAAATACTGATTCCGTGGGTAAAGCGACATGAACAACAACATTCACAATCAATAATTGATCAATGCACATCAAGTAGAATACCTACCCACGAAATCAAATATAGAATTATTCCATTATCGACGATATACGCATTAACAGAGACTAGAATGAATAAACAAAAATGTGACAATCAATCAATAACTGAATGTGAATCATCATCAACAAACTACTTAATTCGTGATCAGTAACAATCGAACAAGGAGAAAGTGAGACAAAATATGAATTGACCACATTAACTGATAATCTGCCTAATACATTCAACTAAATGAAGTTGAGCGTATGAACTAATAAATCTCTATTACATGATATGAATTAAAAATTATCACAGAGTAGAGCAAATATTCTCAGTTTCACAACAGGCAACATTCAGGATGGATGTGACTGAAAAGTAAAACACAAAACTGTTTCCTCCTGACTAATTGTATTGAGAAGCTTCATTGTTAGTCTGAACAACACTTGTACACAATGATCACTTCGGCTGAATGTGAATATTTTAATTAATCTACACGTAGTTAGTCAGTTCATGTTAATGTATACGCAGCAAAGTGTCAGTTTCACTAATCAATACACATGATTATCGTTAACTTCAATGAAAACAATGGTTGTTTATTGAAAGTAGATTGTTACAGAATTCAGTGAATGAAATCGTGCTCTAACGATTACTTGATAATAATGAATAACATAAAGTTAAGCAAACAGAATAACATGTTGTCACTTACAAGATAATTGAGGGTATGATCTGCAGTAAGACACGCCTAACCAACCAAGGGTGAGCGATTTAGCTGCAAATTTAGAAAAAGTATACAAATACTCTCTCACTAATAACAATCAAATAACAATTTTCATTCTAACCGAAGTGAACATGAATTAAAGACTGTTGTGAAGTGATTTATAGTGGAGTATCGTTTGATTTAAATGAATAAACTCCATATACTTTGTGCACTTTATCACCCATTAAACAACTGATAAATGATATGATAGGAAAACAATTTTGAATCTGCTTTGCTTCTTAAGGTGTTTGTTGTTCTGTTGCTATTGACAATGTTGTTATTGAAGTGTGTAAATTGCCACATCTAAAAGTCTGCTCGTTGTCAATTCTTTTCCGAAGATTCACCATTATTACTAGTTAACGCTAAGTCGGGTGTCGATAAAATAAAATATGAAAAACAGTAGAAATAAACTTACTGCGTGTCTCTACATACAGTTTCCTACTATCCATATTCTCACGGGCGATTCGAAACGTTCTGACTCGATTGCCGTGTTTGAAGGAATCAGCCATAGAAAAAGTCCCTTCAAAGTAAAAGGAACAACATCAACATATTGATATTGTAAAGTGTGATACATTTAATACAAATATGAGATTATTTCAATTGAGTTAACAAACAAATTAAACATGTGGAATGTGTCATAGTTGAGGTAGGTTTGAATGATGTGACTGTGTCATTAGTGTACAACATTCACTCGATTCATTTATTCATTCATTTATCCACAGTGATGTTCCATTGCATAATGTATGATGTAATGCAGTAGAACAGATATTAAATGAATCCACATCGATATGCATACACATATAGGTGAATACGTTAGACACAAAAACTGTGATCGCTTACCACTTCTGAATACGATTAGTGCGTTTGTAGAAAATTGATGGACGTTCACCGTAAACCCAATGTTTTTTAACTGAATTTATTTAAATTTTTCAGATTGTTCACTTGAACTACACAACCTGCCAACAATCTATTTCCATATGTATCATTTGAATATCGGTAAGGACCCTGACGATAAGATACATAATGATTCAAATCCATATACTAGAAGTCAATTAATTATTAGTGCAAACCAATTTGATACAATCACTTACATATGGTTCCTGTGCTACACAGATACCCAGATACAATATATTGAAGTATATCATTGAAGGCATAAACCAGTAAAGGAAGGAATTCATTTGTCTCAGATCAGTACTTATCGCTGCCATCGTCAAGTGAAGAGTGAAATTTCTTACTTTCACGTCGCCTTATATACAATTCAATAATTTGTGTAATTCATTTATTGGCCAAGCGTTACAAATAACCACCAACTATTCATTGGTGTCCATTACAGTAGTTGTATTTGATTAGTTGATTAAATGTGTTACTTGTCGTATTAAGTCTAAATTGATTCCATGGTATGTTTTACGAGTACGGCAACGAACACCAATCATTTAGTTATAATGTTCTTCTTGTTAAATTACTGGAAACATTCTCACTTCTATTGTCTGAGACTAAAAATGATTTGATTTGATTCATAATTATCGTGATTGTTTTGGTTAAATGTACTAAAATCGAGAGGCACACTTACGATATGAAGGGAGGAAAATCTAACGCCAACAATCTTTAACGCGAATAATTAGGCATAGAGATTAGATTTAGTAAACAATATATGGTGGGTTGTGATTCATCTGTGATACCCATATCACAGTATTAGTGAGGTGATGTAATTAACTGATAAGATCTAGAATAACTAAACACATGTGACGTTAGGTGTTAAATGAAGTCTTCAATCAATTTACCATTATTTGAGGTTTGAAATGATTGCAAACCAGAATCACTTATGTTAACTTGTGACAATTTTGAACACTAAATTATGCAATATTAATCTTCAAGTTGTTACTTGGAACTGGTGTATTTCCCTTTAGTTTGATTGTATTTACTGAAATAATATTTAATTACAGCTCGTAAGTAACTATTTCACAGAAAAATGAATGTCAGTCAGCGTTGTGACGATGTTATGATGACCATATGGTGTGTTGTCATTGATTCCCGTTTCGTCATTTCTCCCACTCTTAAAATTCTACAAGGGAAAATTTTGAATTCTAGATACACATACTTAGAGTTTATTGGAGGAAAGTTCTGCGGATATTTACACTGAGTCACCGTTGCGGGATATCTTCAATAGTTTATTTATTTGTATATTCATGTAAATCTGGCTATTAAAATACATCATCAAATGAAGCCTTCGTGAATATGATATTTATATTCAAATATGAACCGTTAGATAATGTCAATTTAAAATCATTCTATCAAAAAACACTGTAGGAATTGTGATGCCTTTGGTTCTAAAGTAGTCGGTATCTATCATCAATTAGATCCCAGACATATTAACTTGAAAGAAATCAGTGATGAACAGTCAACTGCCTTCGTAAATGTCGCAACCAGTAATTGTCATCATCATTCTTATCCACTCATTTATTTACTCATCGACACTAGTCACTCTTTAAATTTCTGACTTAATTCCATTCGTCTTTATTGTTTATTACGCAATCAAATGACATTCAATTTATTCATTCAGAAAATAGGAAGTCGGTATCTAACTTCACTCTGTTTGTTTAATTATATCACCTAGCAAGCTGATGAGTCTTATCATGTTCAATGTATTACCGCGCAAGAATGAGTGTGATGCAGAAAATTACGTGAAATAAGCTATCGACAGAGAACATTTCTAATATTTCTAAAGGTTTGTTTTTTCTACTTTCAATTTCATTAATTGAAAAAAATAACAAGACATTAAAATACGTGAAAAACCTGTCTAAAAAAACGTTTCTAAACTGAAACAGTTTTGATTGAATAGTAACTGTCAATGGTGTTTTAGATGCGGGTGCCTTTGCCTAATCAAAATTCAGAATAAATGGTTGGGTGCATTGCACAAGATATGATTTTGTGGCGGCAACAATTGTAAGGCTAAAAGATGGTACAGTAGATGGTTTGTTACAGTATACTATTCGGTAGTACCTAAGCAAATGTGAATGAACTGAATTACTCTTATCAAATTGTGGAATCCTCAGAAAATTACGAAACCAACAGTCAATCTTTTGATTCCAAATAAAATAGTTAACATTTATTTTCACTGTGATATGTGATTTGTCTTAAGTTTCTACCGAATTTCTATGATTCATATGGTCTGCATCTACTTTGTTTTATTTGACATTTTATTGTTTTGGTTTCTGCCATATTGCCTCCTTATTCTTTTCTGATTGTATTGGTTGAACTGACTGAATTTGTGCATTTTTTGATTGTGGGTTAAAGCACACTTCTGGAACGTGAAACGTTGTGTTGTAACAAATCTAGACATTACCCTTTGGACAGACAGTATGTGATCTATTCTGGAAGGATGCAATAGTATTCTTGTTTGTTTCTAGACATTGAAATGATTATCCCAATTTGTGGATCCCATTTATTTGTTGAATAACTGATGTTGATATTTATTTAGGAAATAATGTACATTTACATAAATAATTTTATTTAGAATTATTCTTTACCCAACCATTTGTTTTGAATTTCGATTAGGCAAATGCACCCGCATCTAAAACACACCATTGACAGTTATTATTCAATCCAAACTGTTTCAGTTTAGAAACGACAATGATCACCTCAGTGATTTGTATTATTATAATTTCAATGTAAAGTAGACAAAATTTTCACTTTATCATTCTAATTATTAAAATATAAGCAAAAGAAAGTTTCTTTTATCTTATGCAAAGTTCATCAGACTAGTGAAACTGATAAGATATTTCTGGATGAAAGTCCCTCGGTAAACTCTATTATCATATGAATGAGTTTAAATGTGGTACAGTTTTTTTCACATATTTTATTGTCTTGTTATATTTTTAAATTTATAAAATTGAAAGTAGAAAAAATAAACTCTTAGAAATATTAGAAATGTTCTCTGTCGATAGCTTATTTCACATAGTTTTCTACGTTGTACTTACTCTCGTGCGGTAATACATTGAACATGATGAGACTCATCAGCTTGCAAGATGATATAATTAAACAAACAGAGTGAAGTTAGATACCGACTTCCTATTTTCTGAATGAATAAATTGAATGCCATTTGATTGCGTAATAAACAATAAAGACGAATGGAATTAAGTCAGAAATTTAAAGAGTGACTAGTGTCGATGAGTAAATAAATGAGTGGATAAGAATGATGATGACAATTACTGGTTGCGACATTTACGAAGGCAGTTGACTGTTCATCACTGATTTCTTTCAAGTTAATATGTCTGGGATCTGATTGTTGATAGGGATTTCTCTTGATATTTCTAAATTGATTACGAATGTATCTACAAAATCTTGTACTAATTTGCTTCTTATAACCACACAATCTATTCGGCAGTGCACTTATTTTTGAACAGGTATTCGATCACTTTTCCTTCGTACACATTATGGAGATTTTATTGTATTTACGGTATATATATATGTCCTTTAAATACTGGTTAATTCAATTAGATTTAACTTTTTTACTTAATAAAAATCATCCTTTAAACCATTAAAACTAGCATCACCTAAAGCACATTCATTTCTATCATAATCTAGGTCACAAGCATCAAAGGCAATACAGTCACTATCATCATCGTCGAAATCATTGTAGTTGACATCAACAAATACAACATCATGTTAATCATTGATAGAAATCTAACTAGATTATGAATAATGGAGTGCCTAAACACTGTGAATTCGCAAATCAATTCTGATTTAGTGTATACACATACATACATACACACATATAAATTGGAAGCTCTCGTTCATCAAACATAACGTAACTAATAACACCAATTTGTTTTTTTTCATTAAATATTCAATTCTCATTACATAACAATAGGAATAAGATAATTAGGAGATTTCCAGAAAATATTATCTGATTGCTTTGACTAAAGAAAACGTGAAGGTGAGACAAGCGATTACTTACTTCTTTCTATCATTTAATTGAATTCCATGGAATTTTCTGTGATCACTTTGTATGTAGGTCAACAGATGCATCAGATTAGTTAGGCTTAAAAATACTGTGGCTTGAAATTTTAGTTCCTTGTCGTCAATACTAGTCAAATTGTTATTGGCTGAAAACTGAGAATGGAGTGAATTTTCTCTGTGTTATTGTTCTGAATTTTTATCTCCTAAAATCATATATTGGTGTAATCTGATTAGTTAAATGAAAGTGATCTTATCTGCTTTGGATTGGTTCAAAATGGTTAGGGTTAGAGTGAGGGTTAGAAAAACTTGTTGGAAAACACTCAATATTCGTGTTAACTTTGATAAAAGACTATTGAATATAGTCAACTTAATCCTGTTTTCCTAGAAATAGAACAAATCTAGTTTATATCATTTACACTGATTAGTAGTTGATTAATAAAGTTTAATTATTCATTCTAGTTTCCGCAAGTTTATACAAAATGGTTGAGGAATAGAACTGAATTACTTAGTGTTAATGAAGAGGAAGAAATAATAATAATAATAATCCTGTTAATAATACTAGTTCGATTAACAGAGAAGTTAAGTGTTTTCTACTATGCTCATCTTATTTTCACTTTCTGTGATTGTAGAAGATTAGTCGATTCGATTTTTTGCAAATGTAAATTGATAAACAAATAAAGTAGATATTCACAGTAGCTGTTTATTTATTGAAATGAGAGGAACTATTAATTAAGAAGTAGTAAATATTCCCTTACTAGTAATAATGTACGTTCAGTATAACGTTCAGTATGACATTGCTGTATGATGTCTATTTCTACTCCAACAGTTTGATAAATTAAAGTCTCATGATTGCATGCATCTACGTAGATGTAGATAATAATTGAAAAGACTGTCCAATTAAGAAAAGTTAACGTAAGACGTGGTTTATGCAGCAGATTAAATTATTTGACAGTATTCTGTATGCCCTTTTTACATACGAAGATTGTTTGTTTTACATTTGGATAATGAATTCAGGGAATTACTTAACGTAACCTTCTAGTTTGTTCCTGAGTAACAGTTCATTGAAATGTGAAGACAAAGTGTAAGTGCATAGAACATTAATTATGTTTCAGTTTATTGTCTATTCGTTTGAGGAGAAAGTCATGAGAAAACCAAATGATCACTTCAATCATGACGCATGTTGTAATGTTTTTATGTGTGGAGATAGACATACAATTAGTTCCAGAGAAGAACTCAATTGAATTACAGTACATCTAAAGATGATGAATAAAATATTTACAATGTTTATTATCGACAATCGTCGTCTTAAACATTCATTATTCTCCTTTGTTGTTGTAGAAGGTTAATTAACAATTAATTACATGTTATACAAAATGTTAGTAACCATACTATAAGTCAAACAGGTTAAACATGCAACTAGAAAAACTAAACTCGAATTGATATTACAAACTAGGAGATATTCGTTTGCCTTGTCATTGTAGTGAACGTACTAATAAATATGAAGGCGAACACATGTGCACTACTATAATAATTATTTCATTTTACTTATTACTAGTATGAGTATGATGATTAAAGAAGTGCCAGTAGTAACTTGGCAGTGTCGATTATATTAAGCTGTCGTACAAAACCTCAATGGTAAATGGTTTGCAAACGTTTAACAATCTAATGAAGTCAGTCAATTCATTAGAATCATTTGCTTATCGTAGGTATTTCCACATAAAAATTTAGTGCATGTTAATGATGCCTGCATATTTGCAAGACTTCATCATTCTAGTTATTTATTATTAACGGGAAGAAATATGAAGTAGGAAGATGTACGGAAAACCCTAATCGCCGTAACTTCAAAAACTATGGGCGTTCCCAATAATAACTTGTCGAAATAACTCGAAGGATAATATTGTCTACTTGGTATATCAATTCACTGAATTCATTGCTTACTGTATATTGACAAATATTTATTATTAGTTTCTTATGTTAACCATCAGATCACATTAAACATTTCTTTGTTTCCACGCAACGTTTAAAAGTGTATAATTCATCATTCCGTTAACAGAAACTACAATTTGTTGTCAAGTTCAGTTGTATGAATAATCCTTATAGTACATCGTTGTTTGTTATTTATTGGCATAGTGATAATATTTGTGCTTAATATGCGTAAGTGCACTATCCGATATCTTCGCGACCACTTGGTTCTCTTTGTCTCCACATACAGGAAATTCCACAACTTTTAAACAAATTTTCGTATGATTTGAAATACTTTTGTCTACCTTTATAGATATACAGAAATATCCCATTTATCAAGCAAGTAAACAAGTTCCTGAAGTCGAAATGTTACTAGCCGCAGAAACATCAAACGTTTTGTCAAGGAAAACGAAATGGAAAAGGAGTCATGCACAAAAGATAAGTAGATAACAATGAAAAGCAAATGCTAATTAGATAACTCGGCTCCGTTAATCCATTGTTGAAGAACTATCCCAATGGCTGAGTTAGATGCGTCTACAGTAGTGTTGTTGGGTGCTGTAGGATTGTAATGTTATAGCCCAGTTAGAGTGGTTATTGTTTTTTAAGTTACAATCAATGCTTTCTTTGTCTCTGTATTCATTATAACCGTCTTTCTGTTTCCACTACGTTGATCATTTAACGGTTTCATGAGAGATGTACAGTTAGGCATGAAACACGTGTAATAGTGTATCATGTTGTCAATGGTTGAAACTATTTGATGATGGCTGGTTTTGAATATTACAAAATAGCTTCTATCTTATATTAACAAGATAGGATGCCACTCACTTAAATGGTATGTACATAGACGTTGTTCCATGTTGCCATTACTGTACACTTATGACATATTGTTAGAATCCTTCAAATGCTATGTCTGGACATTTCGTTGCCTTTCTTATTGCATTATCAAAATTTATCAACGCGATAAATTGCATTGCACTGCACCTGAAGTTACAATTAGTGTATCTATTTACTGTCGAATTTATGTTTTATGTTTACAGCTACGTAAAACGATTCTAACCTGAACAAGCATTCAGTAGTGATGTTTGAAATGTTCTAATATGTGCTACTCAGACTTACACATATAAAGTTAAACTGGCACTACCTATCTAACAAGACATCCTACTGCAAGGGAAAACTAGAACTCTACGCTACAGACTATGATGCTGATACCTAATAAAGTTAAGATTAATAAAGATTACCTATATACATAAACATTTATTACATCTATCAACATACTGTGGACTGAATTAATATTCATCAAGTTCGCCACATAACTATTGCAACCACTAAATATATGCCCTTTATTAAACCTCACCCTTCACAGAAACCCAATCTGAACACTACTAGTGTAACCTTCCATAATAGCCAGTCTATTATGAATAACAAATTAACTCTTACCAAATAAACTTAAATATCCAAGTTCTTGCCAATTCAAACAGTTACACTTATCAGATTGCTTAAATAATCAGAAAGTATAGGTGTCATAATACTGTTGCTCCTTCTGCTGTTTGTTTTCCTTCTTTGATTTAAGAACTTAGAGATCGCCTTATATTACACAAAAAAGTTGAACATCTACATTTTTCATCTTAATTTTACCCCTTGAAATAGTGGCGAAAATCCACCTTGTCATTCTCCTGTACCACAAGTTCGTCCCAACGTCATGTTTGTGATGGACGCTACATAAATACGAATTTAAAACAAAGTTTACAATTCCATTAACTATGTGCATCAGAGTATAATAAGTTTACGCAACAATTGAACCCTTCTACAGCCTGATATATTTTGATGATCATGTCTGTAAAAATGGATTGCTTCTGAAATCAGGAAATAAATTATTATTATTATTATTATTATTATTATTATTATTATTTTGTACACTGAATAATCTACATCACCCTTGTCATGCTCAGTTTCATGAAATTTGTTTGGTCCACTGTGGCTCTTATGTAATAAACACTATTCTCACCGGTTCTCTGGAATCTCAACTGTTGTTAGGACTGTTCAAGTCGTTTGTGTAGGCGATGTAATGTAGCCATTGGGAAGAGTTCAATTATTCAACATTACATTCAACTGGAGAAAAGGCCTAAGAAAGTATCCCTCATTATAAAAGTCTTTTAAAATATAGAGCTTAATCTAAACAAATATGTAGTTGTTTCCTTAGACTTTATACTTTTATACCTGCACACCATCGATTACGGATTATCTTGTTTTGCACAATTTTCAATTTGAATTCTGATTTTAACAAAAAACAATGTTATACTTCGAAACCAGAAGATCATCACGGTCTGAATACATGAATATCTTCATAATTAAAACCAAGTAAATGAAGTTGTGCTCAATACATCTACACTCAGTATTAACATTACAATGTGTGAATGTTTGGCAGATTAAAAAGAGGCATACAGACAACATTACGGTAATAGAACATTAAAGAAGGTATAGAAAAGTAAGAAAATAACCATGTATGCAATAATTCAAATGAGGTATGAAAATATGTTGTTTGTTCAGTATAACTACGGTGAAGTATTAGTGTTGTTTGTCGGTACATAAGAAAATCCGGAAAATGTTTCATCTACACCGTGTAGATTTCTTGCACGCATTACAGAACATATAACGGAGTCTGAAATCGTATAACAAATAAACATAACGCAGTTATTATATGGATATGAAATTTATTCAACTTTTTTCCATCCATAAATTTAATTTTCAATTATCTAGTGACTACATTAAATAAGTTGAATTGAGAATGCAAAACACTCATTTGAAATGAAGAATTCGCTGAGGAATGCTGGCAATAACTGAGATTTAACCAGGTCTCATGTTGTACTTTTATGCTGCTCCTAACGATAGGTAGGTAAATGATTACAGTGAAGGATACGCTTTCCACGCTGTATGCAGTAGCGATTATGGGAATGTGTGACCGAGTGTTTACTAAAAATAACATGATTAGCGTTAAGCTGTCTATAATCCACTTTTTATATTTCCAACAGTAAAATGGGAAGCAGAAATGTTATGGATAAGTAAAAATATTATGATCCTCGTTTCGATTCTTAACTAAAAATTTACTATCTGATCCATAGGGAATATTCTTTTCAACGCTAAGCCATGGGAATTGAATTCCGCCGTATCAATTTCAGTTTAGATAACAGGATTTTGTTATTAGCCCTTATATCAATAATGGAATCCAAAGCTACAGAAAGACAAATTTGTACTTAGTAAATAATGTAATAAAACAGCTGATACGTAATTTATTTGCCACTTGTTGCTATGATATTTTCGTTGAATATATCTTATATAAATGATGTCTTGAATTCCGTAAAACAATATCATTTTCATCAATTTATAAATAATGATTCTGTTCTCTGTAGTCTGTTTGATCCGAGATTTGAATCTGTTGTAAAAAGACGAACTCAGTAAATATGTGCGTTGATAATTAAGTAGAAAAGTAGTGGTCAGTTCGTAGTCATGATACATGTGAACCGATAAACTAGCTGTCATTGATAAATACCCACCAGGTATTATTTTTCCCACTAAAATGTATGGTTATTAAGGCAACCTGGTTCTGTAGGCTTCGGATAACTGACAGGTTGCCAGTCAATTAGAGTGAATTGAGAATATCTGATTTTTGTTTCGAGTGAATTTTAATTATACTTAAATCACTTGATACCATGTTGGATATGTGAATTTGGCTTTAAGTTCATTTATATTTATACGTATATGTATATATATATATATATATATATATATACATATATATATATATATATATTCATATATATATATATATATACTAGTTTACTATAAAACTTTAAGTGATTTGTTTCATTCAGTTTAAAAGATTCGTTTATAGAGGCTTGTTCAATATGTTGGGAGTGAGATGGTAGTTCATCAACGATATTATACTGTTGATCTACTGAACGTTATGGCAAGGGGTTACAGTCTCTCTGATCAATTTATACTCTACGTGGTATAGCAACGCATTCAACTTAAATCCTAACATGTCACTACAATGTTTTCAAAATGCCTCGCTATCATCAACATATGTCTAAGAATGTGACTGAGAAACTAGTTTCTGTATGCCTATTCTCAAACTTATTTATTAGTTACAGATTATTCTACTTGTCTTCAAATAATACTCTAATTTTTGAGGATTAGTGATACTACTTATCCGATCTAATTAAAATATATTTTTCAGGGTATGAACTTGTTTGCAAATGTCTGGATGACATATGACTTAACTACTGGGAAATGGTTATGATGTAAAATGAAATGAATGTAATACAGTTATTCACCGCTGTTTGGACAGTGAAGAGCAATTGAAAGAAAGTGAATATAATCAGCGAGTGGAAAGGATGAAACAATATCAAAAATTAAGATCTAAATGTTAGTTACTGATGCTGATTGATAACTTAGTGCCTTATGTCATGTTTGTCTAGCACTGCCTAGTGTCCATAAAATTCTACCAATTAACTTTAAGTATGGAAACTAGTCTAGGTCATTCGACATCATGTACAGTATACTTTTGCGTGAGGTGGTTTAGGGGCAGATGGTAAGAAACCCTGGACGCAATTTTCGTGGTATCTTGCACTTGTCAGTAGGGAGTGGCTACAATTTTGAGATTAATAGTCCCTCCTTAAAAATTCGAAACTTTTCTGAAGCTGAAACGTTTATGCTAATATGTCGTTAGATTGGGACGATTGTCAATAAATGAACAAGCCTGCATCATAACATTCATCACCTTTGTTGTCATGACATTATGTTTTAGTACAATAGTTAAGTGAATGATTTAGATTTTAAAAATTACCATCCTCTTTTACCTCCGACTGATCTTCAGTCACTTTATGCAGGCACTTCAACAACATACATATTTTTCCAAAATAGGACTGAGCTAAGAAAATACTAAAATATACTAGGATAACACAGCATCAACTTAAGGTAGTAATGACTTTTGATTTTAACTGTTCGGTGATTTGAAACTGATAGGCAAGAAGCTGAGAGACTAAGTTTAATACAAGTTTGCACTTTACCTTCCTGACTATTGACAGAATTACATTAGCACTAAAGACTAGACAACTATGATATCAGTAACTACTCAGTAATCAATCAGTGGGGATTTGTTCTGTGTAAGAAGGTATAAGATTCCTAATCGAAATACGCATTCATAAAGATTAATCAATATGATTTCTTCTACTGACCTACATTTAAATTGATGTATACAAAGTATAACCATTTGTCAATCATTTCTATTTGTTAACTCACGAACTGGTTTTAAATCAATTCAATATAAATAACATCATTATAAACTATCCTAAAGTGGTGTACACTTTTATGAGAACTAACTTAAACCAATGAAATTTCACTTACTTGGAACAGCGGAATTTACGAATTCAGGCGAAATATTTCGTGTGTCTGCTGATGATGTAACTGGTGGCAAAAATGGAGCAATTAATTTACGTTCTGATAACTTTACCCAATCAATATCTCTGAAAAATCGATGCCTACTGATTTCTTCAAAATCACTTTTGCTTCCAAGTCTGTTAATTTTATCCTTTTGAAGTAACTATGAATTACAATGAAGAACAACAGTTACAAATTGAATCGATATGGTTTTGTGGTAAGAGATACTAAGTTCATTTGTTTGTTTTCGTCAGCGAATGATGTTTTTCGGGTATCATTAAAAGTCAGAGACGACTCGATAGTCGTTTAGTCCATGCAAGGAACTTGTCATTAGTGTGAATTCTTGGTCTTGTCTAGGTTAAGAGTTTGCCGTGTTACCTAACGGCCGTAGGTTCGATTCCATGCAGTAATCGAGGACGAGTACTACTGAGGAGTTCTATACTTTGACGAAACAGCTGTATTATGAACTATGGTTTCAAATGGCATCCAACCAACATTATCATGTGACCGACACAAACAAATAACTAGAAACGTTTATAAAAATTATTATGGGTTGAACAAACTCGTCTATCACAGAAATATCTTGTAAGATGCAACTGTACTTACTAGAAATACTTTAAGATTCATTGTTTATAAAATTTAAAGCTTAAGTCATCCACAGTGTTTTTGAAGCATATCATGCCCACATATTGAGGTTGCATTTCTACTCATTTAGTGAGTGAATGCTGAGCATTAAAGTGTAATTTTGACCACAGGTTTCTACACAAGTGTTTATAGTTATCAAAATGTTTGTGTTACGAACAAGTTCAATGTAGCGCAGCCTGATATGTTACATGAAAAGCTTAAATATTTATGTCATGTAGTTGTCAACTTATAGCGAAACATGTTAACTTCCGAATTCGAATACGTAAACTTTTACTCTCCCAAGGGAGAAGGAATGTGTGTTATGGTAAGTGTCGAATGTGTACAATAAATCGTATATGATCAAAATTCATCCGAAGCATGAGCAGACTATTAGGTTATTAAGTAATTAATGGATGCTACGCAATTCAATGTATTCATCAGAAGAGACCTTTTGGCTGGATGTCCAAAAATATTTCGAGTGGGACCTTCACTCATCAGTTTCGTAAGATTACTATTCTTCCATATTTGTGAATGTCACTGACATATTTAGTGAATGTGTCGAATTCATCAATCCAGAAATTATACTTTTTCTATTCATCGTTCCATAATTTCAGTCTCTCGTATGCTGTTATTTTCATATGATTAAACAAGTTTTTCACCCATCTGAAAGCTACGAGCAGGTTTTTTGATACATAAGCCTTTCTCAATGTTTGAGTCTCAGTAGACTGTTAAAAAAAGTTTGGAATTTTGTCCCAAATGTTAGAAACTTGGGCTTAAAATGAAATTTCTGAAGAAAATTACACATTGCTATATATTCCCCGTTTACTAAATGAATTGGAAAAATGATAACAAAAGTGTTATGAAATGCCTGTTTAGTAAATATTAAAAACCTTGTAGATAAGCATAGTCTTATATATACAACTAATAATCAAATATAATTTGTATGTATCCGAATATTCCCGATGAGTTGATATAGACCTAAGCTTGACGATCTCCATTGTCATATAGGCATCCTGAGCGTATTGCCTCAAAAAAATTGAGGTTTATAAGAATAATTTAATTCGCAACTCATAAATATGGTTATCTGAACTTGGTAGCTTTGTAGTGAACGTGATAGTGTGTTTGACATGTAACGAAATGAATTCCAGTCCCGATGTGAACATCAACAGTACATCCTGGATTCCACTTTCCAACCAGAATCTAGACTAATAAAATAGTTTATAGTTTCGTTGATTAAATCAAAAATAACTTACAATCCAAATAAGAAGTGCATCATATAATCAAACATTCAAGAAATTATGATCATATAATATCTCGTGTAAACAATAGAAGCATGCTAAAATAAAACATGAAATAACTTACACGAAATAAAATATTTTGAGTTGGTGAACTTAATGTATTACGTGTTTTTAATGGTCTTTCCAATATATAACGATACATGTGTGCACGATTCTCTGAATAGAATGGTGGTAAACCATGTAACATTTCATAAATAACACATCCTAAACACCACCAATCAACTGCAAAATCATATGGTTGTTTACGTAATATTTCTGGAGCTAAATACTATACAAAATGCAATATATAATGTAAAATAAACAAAAAATTATGTCAATATATGCATATAACGATTATATAATGATGGCTACATCAACTCTACAGATAAAATCACTTACAGGTTATCTGTAGTGCTTTTAATGTTCACTAGATAAGTAGTACGATATGGAATGGTGGAAAAAGATTTGCACTAGTTTCAATTGTTTGAATTCGTCACATACTGATGTCAGTTAAGTACAAGTAAAAATTAAGGGTGTGAAAAATTGAACATTCACCAAGAGACCTGAAAATCTTGAGTTTGATTTTTCAGCGGATTGTAGAGTCCATAGTGCTCAAGTGCTCCCTACTTCGATAAAACAGCTGTTCAGTACTTCTCGACCCCCCTCAGTGGTGCCTAATTAACATCAGTCTGTGACGAATTCATTCAACTGTTTATTTATTAAATAAATTTCTTTGATTATGTTATCTTAAAAATCAAATTTTGCCATCCTTTGAAAGGGCTTTCTACTGATGTTGTTAAGAATGTATATTGTTAACAAATCACTTGGCTGTTTTTAAATGTCTATTTATATCTAATCAGTGGAATCTAAAACCCCCGTTTTCCTTTATTTGGGACTCACTAGTTAAATCCATCTATCACATTTTAGTATTGATGTTTATACCTGGAAACATACTGAGTACGATAATGTCAAACGTCACTGAGTCTTTCGTTTAGAGCTTATGTTTGCTGACAACAACTTATGTACAACGGGAATTCCAGTCTTCAGATGCAATCCGATTACGGTCATACTTGTGAACTAACTCTGTGTCCAGGTAATTTCTTCAGAATGGAAAAAGCGTCATAAACCGATTACATTATGTACACATTCTTGTTGAATATGTTTATTTGCCTGGACTCAGTAGCTTAATAATAGTGCGGCATTCGGTTGGAAAGGTTGAGTTTAAGTCACAGTTCGAAAATCAACATAGGGATGCTTGCAAGTACATTCATCTGACGAATCCCAAACAGGATTTTTCCTCCTGACTCTGGTCCAACACTAATCATAAGATTTACTGTTGTTGTATGTAGAATTTTCCTACAGTGAACATGTTTAGAGTAGATAGAAAATTATTGCTTCCAAGCTCGTGATTTGGAAACGTTGGTGAAAATTACCCTCTGATGTATATGGCATTAACTCACATATAATAACCGGGTATTCTAAGTAGAAAACAAGTACACACAAATGACACATTTTCAAGATAGTTATTATTGAGCAAATAATGAGAATATAATACAAATTATTGTGAAATAAGATTTATACATAAGATAACAACTATGTAGAAAATAATAGCGTAGATGATTTGTGTAACCAACTAGTTCTCGTAGGAAACTAAAATATTCGGTATATTCCTTGAAAGCTAAACTATAATGCATGGTAATTAGCCTTAATTTGAACTACTCACTTCCTTCCTAGAACCTAAACTTTCTACTGTCAGATTCATTTAGATTGCTTCTGTCATATGGTTGTTGATCTAGTTCCAAACTACAAAGGTCCACAACCATTCACAAATACTAACTATCCAAAAACTACTAATCACCTTCTGTAATACAATTTGAAATGAAGATTAGGATGCAAGGATTTATCAAAACATTTGGGGTTACAACCCAAACCATTGAAACATTACATAAGCTAAGACAGGAAGAAAATCAACTAACTCACTAGACATGTAAATAAATAAAGCGTCCTTCAATTTTTTAAAGACTATATCAAACAATGGCCCGAAATAAACATAGTTGTAGTGAGGCTACTTAAAATGACAAGTAGTAGTATGTCACAAAATTAAAAAAACTAGACATAAAATCTAGTTTCACTCGATTGTTCAATTTAGTCATCTTATCATGACAGAACATCTAATTATGAACAAGATGAATGAAATCTTAAAATCTTCATATATCTTCTTATATACCACATAATGGATAAGTTTTCAATTAAAGAACTTTGTTATCGTCTACAAATAATATAAGGTGAACTAATGAAACAGTAATTTGAAGGCACTTGAATCTCGATGATTCAACATGAAATGAAATTAATCGGTATCTGCTGTAACATTTGTATACTGATTATATTGTCTAGGTAACACGCATGTACATAAGTATGACATAAGTCGGATCTTGGCTGGCAAATGAATTCCACAACGAGCGTTTCGTTGTTTAGGATTAGTCAGATGGACTTACTTGCATTCCAGCGTTGATGTTCACAACGAAACCCGAACTCAATTCGTTTCATGTCAATCACCAACGCGTTCAGTTCAACTAAACATTGGTTCATATAATTGTGACAAAGAATATACATTGAATAATTTATAAGTTTAAGATAATTGTTGTAGTCACCTATACAACTGAAAATCTTCACGTACTGACAAATTCCAAATGTCCTTTTAGGAATCCTGAGACTAATAAATTCAATCAAGTAGACTATTATCGAAGTATTTTGACATAACTTCCAGTCTAGTGACTACTTTCTCACTCAGCTTTCGAAATTCAAAATTCCGGGATATCTAAATAAGTAGTTAGACTCACAATACATTCTCAGTTTCATAGCGAAATCATTTATTTCACTTTGCCAATATAAAATGTTGTCATCATGTTGAGATTTGCTGTCCCTGTATACTCATTGCGTAAATGAATTTATTATGAGTTAGATAATATACAAACCTCATACAAACAATCTTGCATAATATAAATGCAATCTAATACTCTGCTGAAGAGATAAGCAAACTATGCAATGTATACTTTATATTCTTTTCTTTTCGTTTGATGACAATTAAACTTAAAGTATATGCAGTAATTGTATTTATGTTCCATTCTATCTCAATTAAGCGTTTTAGAAAGTTTCTTCTATTTGAATCATGACGGAAAATACAGTTACATTTATGTACTAGCTTAAGTGATTAGCATACTATATGAGAACTAAGAAACTCATGTAACCAATAAGGCTAAAATGATTAAATCACTGTGAGTTATATAATCAAGCTGACGAGCTGAATAACATTTCATTTATTGTTCAGTATACAAACATTACTAGGACATAAAAACAGGACTTTAGAGAGTAGCATAAGTATATATGAAGTTGGAAAGTAATAGACTCATCATTCTACTAATAAGTAAAATAAAAATAACATTCATTGATGCATATACTTACCTCAGGAGTACCACAAAATGTCAGCGTAGTTGACTGATTATCAAGATTTTGCTTGCATAAACCAAAATCTGTTAATATTGCATATCCCTTAAATAAGAAAATTTTATAAAATGATTTATATGGTATGAATGTGTTTGCATTTCTTGGTTGATGCTGTTAAAAATTTAAATGATTCAATTTCTATCGTCATATGTGCATTGTGGATGGATTTTCATGAAATAACGTTAATTTACAATGATTACTAATGCTGGGCGTGGCTGATAAGTGGAATCGACGATATACATTCTGTCTTATTTGCAACTCATCAACTGAATTTGACAATGGTCTCACCAAATTTGCGTGAAATCACTGGTTCATTGAAGAATGCATTGGCGTTTAACATGAAAACACCAAGTCTGAGTTTTATTTTGAAAATATGACTCAAGTACATTCAGTTGAAAGTGTTTTCACTAAGACGAAACTCGTTTCGCGGATTTCACTTACCATCAACAATCTAACTTTAATAATAATATGTATTGTAAATCCAAAGACAGTTTTGTTTCATATAGACAAACGAAGGAAGAAGTCAATGAACTTTCAAGTTTTATATATTAGTTACGAAGGATACAATAATTAGAACGATATACAAAGAATTATTTAGGATTCAGTATTTGAAATTAAATTGTTTAGCAATAAGGATACCTGACCAACATGAATTCTTCAGTTACTGGAAATGAAAAGTTTTTTTCAGTTCAAAATAAGTTCTGTTAATGATTGAGAAACAACATGATAAATGAGTACATCTATGACAAACATTTTTGTAACAAGTATTACGTTAAGTTCAAATTGTTTCTTCTAAACTGGTCTGTACTTTACTATATCCAGGTATAGTAAGTAAAATAAATGAACACTTCAATCACATCTATCGTCTTGGAAGTTGTCGTATTAATGTAGATTGAAAAAATACCAGAGTCACGAAGTTCCCTGAAGCTTTCTATTATGCTTCAAATACATTACTATCTATATAGCTACCTGAACGATGATCAACCACGAAAGTTGATAAAACAAAATAGGAATTATGTCTCCGTTTCACTTCAGTTACTTTATGCTTTGATCAGCTACTATGTGATCGACAGAATTGAACAAGTAACTACAATTTATATTCTCAACAATTCAATCAAATTCGTTCGTTTCACCCTAAACAAAGTTGAGTTAGGTAATGACAGTTATAGATTGATTGAACTTTACCTAAACAAAGGCTAACATAGTCAGATTATTGAATGAAAGTCTAAAGTTGAAAATTATTAAAATGATAATGTTATTGACGGATTTCATTTAGACGATGTAATACGGTGCACTAATACTAACTTACCTTACTATCAAGAAGTATGTTCTCAGGTTTCAAATCTCTTTCGAAGGGATCACGTTCGATACAAAATAATAACGAACGAAAATATGTATTCAATAATCAAATTTGTTTTATATGATAATAATATTATGCGTATATAACATGAAAGCAGTTTCATGTGTTTCATCAAAATAAAAAGTTTATAAACTAAGTAATAGTAATGAATGCATGTGAAGATCAATCAATCAGTGCCTGTTATCCCTGGTGAAGCATAGGCTTTTGATCAGAATTCTCCAATTAACTCCGGAATCCCCTCCTATTGTTACTGTCAGTTTCAAGTGGTGAATGACTAATCTCTAAAATCTACTTTGTGGGAAAATAACTCAATGTATCTTGATTGTTTGTACAACAGAAATTTTGTTTATATTATTTTTGTATTCATTTTGTCGAAACCTCTAAAAAGGTGACACGTTAACTATTATTTTATCATAACCAAATCATGAACGACTGCTAACTTTGTACGCGTTACACCGTTCTCCAATCATTGTTGTCTTTATTTTCCACTGATGTCATTATTCTAATTAGTCTGATACGTTGTCTGAATTTAGACGTATATGTACAGATGAATGTTTTAAATATGTAATATAATAATTTTCTGGCTAACTAGGCTTGAGACTGTATGTATCAGGATAATCTTACAGGTATAAACAGTGAGTTTTCATATGGCTGTTAGTTGTATTGCTTTCAAGAAGGTAATTATGCCGTACCCCTTGACTTATCGTAGTTCAGGACATAATATTTATGAATACATCCATTAACCATCAGATAAACCCATTATCAATATTTGAAATTCTTTAAGTTAACAAAATTGAAGTTCGATTAAATTCGATCATTTTGCTTGCGAACAATCTGCTCATGTTAATAATCGTTCAATGATTATTCACTTTTCAATTTCCCTTTCTTTCAGTTTTCGATTTATTAATAATATGAAATAATACGAATGATGTCTTATGCAGCTAAACTAGCACAGCCGTCGTTATATATATATTGCGAGTCCACTGTAGTGTTTGGTAAGACTTGATTTTCGTATGTTGACACGACCATAGTTGTTCGGCGTGCTGTTTGTAGCCAGCATCAGGTTTCTGAGATAGCTGAACATCAACGGTACAAGTATTTTAGACTTTTCCGGGACATCTAGGATCCGCATTATGGTAGTTTTTAATGGTAGCTTCGAAGTAATAATGAGTATTTCCCTCACTTGAAATCTATTTACTGGTGCATATATATATATATTTATATATGAGAATATTTAGCCCTAATATATGCTGTGAACATGTCTTGATAAATTTCACCAAATGCGACAGCTAGAAGATCTAGTTGTGTTACATTTATTTTTGACGCCTTCGGTTAAATAAGCATAATCTTTTGATGCTTAGTCAGTTGAAAGTTACTAAATATATAACTGTTGAAATCCTTTATTTACAGAAGGAATTTTCCCATAGCATCCACGTCCAACAAACAGAGTGGAGACATTCGAACTAGATGGTAACTTGAATACCAAGCCAATATTGTTCCAAAATCCACCAATTTCCGTTGCACTTACATAATCAGAAAAGATGGGTTCATTTACTTCAAACCATCGTTTCATGTTAAGTCACTTGATTTAAAAGTAAACTAATCTTAAGTCTGATCGAAATAGTTATCTTTCAGTGGTCACAGAATGGACAATGAAAAACAAATAACGTGCGAATAAATAAGAAGACCTATAAGACAATGTTTTGGTGTATCATAAAGCTACAAGCGGTCAAAGTATGTATTAAGTCGAATATTTATGTTATTACAAAAACTTAAATCCAAACACTGCCTAGCGAAACCATACTGATAAATGCTTTATTGATTTCAATAAATTATTTTCATGTTATGTGGCTTGGAACTAATAATTAGTGCCATCACCGTACTCACAGTCCTGTGATGTGATACTACCTCTGAAAATTTGTGGTCTTTCTGATTTTGCATTATAATTGGCCTAACTACATGTCAATGATACGAAGACATGGTTAAAGACACAATAATAAAGTGTTATGGCGTGAAAAATACTGTGGTTTTAATTTAAGCCCCAATGGACAGAATAATAGTATATTACAGGCATTACTTTATATGTACATAAAATCAGATTACATTGAGAATCAATGAAAAATTTAATATTATTGCGAAAAAAAGAAAGAGTGGTAATGAATATGGGTAACTTTTTCACAACTTATTTGACTGTAGTTTATAATAAGAGACGACAAACAAACGGTAAATATGCTGAAGGAGAGGATGGGTTAAAAAGTCGTAACAGTGATAGAAATAATATGTCTACGTTACAAATAAATAAATGAAATTGTGTTTTAAAAACTTAGTTTTGATAATTTGTTGCTCTTCTGTGGTCGTCCAACATAACAGAGAATAATAGAGCATCAGGAACACATACAAAAATTTACATAATAGCGTTGCTTTGATAACTTCAAGTTACCTCTTTTGTAAACGAGTAGAGGCGTTTAGGTGCTGATGGTATTCATGGAGTGGCGTGCAAGGCAGCGTATTAGGCTGATGTATTTCACCTTTTACTTACCGTAGATCCTACTGACTAAACTGATTAAGTGCAAACAACACTTAGTGTCTATAAGGTTACCAAAAGAATAGTGTAATAATTGTTTATTACTGTAACAACCAGAGAATTAGATTTCAAATCTAGATGGTTACAAGTGCAGGTGAGAGCCGTTGAACATACCTATAAATGCAACAAATAAAAAACATCTAATGTTCCAAGAACGGTTCGACAGTTACACATAAAAGTTAGTCACTTCGATAGGTGTTGTTATTTCCTGATTATAAAACATGTAAATTTTGCTGATATTTTCCTTCAAGTTCATTATGATGCTAACTGGCAGTCAAAGTACAGGTAAGCCTTCAGTAAATACTAATTAGACTACCGTCGCCCACATAGAAAGATAAGTATGTCATTGCAAGTAAGGATTTGATTATCACTGCAGATTGTCACTGAGTGGCTTATGAACACTTTAAAACCTAATGACTTCGGTAATTTCCGCTTATTAAGGCCGTAGTATTGAATACAACCGACGATTACCTGCATATGACACACAGAACTTCAGGGAGTGAGTAGGAAGATAACGGTTAGGGTGCCATTTAGAATTTCAGAGTTATTGCATGGGGCTTGCAAAATTAAACATATTCAACTAAGGGTGCAGCAGAAAAATACGTGATGTACCCACATACCCTAAATTACTTGGTAGTAACCCTGTTTTATAAAGTAATTAATTTGAAAGTTAAATCTGAATACTAACATTTTTCACAAGGGTGCTGCACTGTTCAGAACTAACAAATCCTACCACATAGATGAAGAACTTAACGATTGTTAGTTCACATAGCTAAATTGAAGTTGACCTTCAGAAAAAGCCGCTCAGTTTGTATATGATGTCAGTTTCCGTAGTGGGAATATCTGACCACATTACGTTTATCAATGGAAAGCGAATTACCGTAAGTTCATTGCACAATGAATTTAGAAGATATTGACAACACCTGTGACTGATGTCCAAATCATGGATAGAGTTCATAAAAGGGAAGTAAACGCAGTGTCTACATGTTAAATGATCCTTATTTTGCGCATATCACTAATTTATCCATGATTTTCTGCATTTTCACATTTTTCATAATCAGCATTTTGTGTGTGGACGTTAGTTATACGGCGCTTTATTCTCTAGTTATTTCCATATAAACCTTTCATTAGTAAAAGGTTTTCTGTGTAGTATCTGACTCGTCATGAAACATCCGACTAAGTTTGACATACTCAGAAAGCACAATTTATTAAGCTGTTTAAATTTTTTAAAACCTGTTTTTTACTTTAAAGGCGAAAGATTAACAAGCGATATTACGACACATGGACCACGCGGCTCAAAACGTTTCACATATGTTTGTATCATTGATATTACCATGTATGGTATTTAATAGCCCCTTCATATAAGCAAATTTCTATCTAACTACCCGTTACAGTGGCGAGCTATCAAAATCGCTGCGGTCAGGAAGAGAGGCGTCTGTTGCCACTGGCTTCACATCAAGCCACCCGTCAAACTTACAGAACAGACTATGTGGACCCGAATAATCGTTAATTCTGGGACAGTGATATGTGCCATTATCTTACAATTTATCCATTAGAGACTGGGACAACAACAGAAGCGTAATATTTGTTCTGTTTAATAAAATCACTGTTATAATACTTGGGGAACAGTTGTCTATCCTGGATTTATGACATCGAAGTAGATTTCCTTGGGTTTTCCTGAAAGCTGACATTAAACAAAAAGTTTTAAAAACAGATTTTTATTAATTTCACAATTTTATGGTCAATCTAACGGCTTAAAAGCTAGCAAAATTTAGGGTATGTATGATGTAAAAGTTTTCTGTGCCCCCCATTAAACATAAACAGTAATAATAAACTTGAACTATGGTAGTGTGAGAGTAACTGTAAATGACAACCTAATTGATATTTAAAAACAGAACAGTCGAATCGGTATGTGAATGAATGCTGTTAAGTTTGTAACATGGAGAAATAAATAGATGATGGAAGTATATATACAATGTAAAAAAGTAATATTGGTGACTATTAAACGCAAATAATAATAAAATTTAACTATGATGGTGTGATTGTAGCTATGAATAATAATATTAGGGATGTTTGAAAGTGTACAATTTGAAACGAAACACCGATAAAATTAATTAAGTATATAGCGCATATACATGTAAAAAAACGTCAGAAAACCTGGTTGATGCACAGAATTTTGAAATACAGAAAAGGTGCATAAACTAAAGTATATTTATGCAATAAATCTAATTAAAAATGTAGTGTTAAGTAATACTATAAGACAGGGTGTTAAATAATATAAACGTAAAAGGTCAAGCATCAAGGTATTCAAATATACAAAAATACACAGAGCTGTATTGGCAACTTACTTCAGACTCACCTAAGTCGAGTGTTCGCTATTGTAATCCAGATCACCACCGCACAAGGTAAGTCAAAAGTAACACCGGACGATCCAAGACCAAGTATAGTAGGACAAATCTATTTAGGAGAAGTAAATTGAAACCAGTTTCATTTAAGTCCATAAAATACAATAATTTATTAATTTACTGGTCTGGAAGGTGAAATAAAAGGAGCGCTAGCCAGGTAAATGTAGAGTTTTATTCAAGAGAAACCAGTTATACATCCGCAGAGCAAGTTCAGTGTGGGTGGTTATGCATAGTTGTTATTGAAGCTTTAAGACAAACATTAACGAAACGTATATTGACAAGCATTTTAATAAAAATTCAGTATATTAATAAATTTAACGAGCTTTTTATATTTTTCAAGTGGTTTTAGATCATTTTAGTGTAAATGTAACAATGATATTGAGGTCTATCAGAATTGGTTTGGATAAGGACATTTTTCAGCTCACAATCTATTTTTGTGGCAGATTTATGACTACGCTTTTACATGCTCGAAAATATTGCATAATAAATTAAGGGAAGTTCTTCTTAATATTTGTTCAATTTAATCCCTACTAGGAAACCTTTAATTAACTCATTCATGCTCCGGTCAGGATTATAGATTAGAGTAACTAATGATTTTATCAAGTGTCATATTACAACAGTCCAAAACGTTATTATTTAATACACCAAAAAATGCAAATATTTTGATGTATTCAGAATAAACTTCAGCCTGCCTAATGATATAAAAACTTGAGTCATTGCATTGAAAGGGATATGAATGAAGAACAGTAAATGACACTTTGTAGGGCAGTCCTTTTACTTCTATCTTCTAAGCTTTGCAAGTAATTTGGACATCGCTCACAGGGTGATTTTAATGCGTAGTCTACTTTTCGCGGTTTACATCGACTAATGAGGTAGCTTCGTGTACTATTATTATTTACATCAGAAGTACCAAGCATTACAAATTTCGACTAATACCACCTTTATTAAAACCTTATCCATGTGGTCATTATACATTACAATGAACTATTTTTGACATTTCTTTCTGAGTCAGTAAATTACGCATTTGCCGGTAGTTTAATTACTTTTTGTTTATTATGCCTATACTGAGATTGCATGGTATTCGATGTTGTTTTGAAATGCTGTATATTTAAGACGTTTAGCTTTATATGACTTTTTAGTAAATTTCAATAGGACGTAAATAATAACTATATTAATTGTGCAATTTATAAGTCATGCCCACTTCACCTTAAAATAGATGCAGACTGTTTTACTTTGTACAGTGCTAAAGTCATTTTTATAAATTATATGCAGCAGCGAATATAGTATGCACTCTATGCATATGAGTAAGTTGGACAGTGGTATGGTATACATGAAACGTAATATTGGACTCTGTGTTTTTTGGCAGCTCTTGTATAATCGATGTCTTGAATTTATTTTAGATTGTTACTAACAATAAACTAAAGAAAAAATTAGCTAAACAGCATTATTAGGAGTTGCTTTACATTGAAGATGGTAGTTTTATGATGGAAAATTTGACGTATCAATTCACTTGTAGAAAATAGCAGATTAACATCACATGTCTTCATGCAATATACATTATTCTTAAAAATGCTTCTATAAATTCATGGACTTAAAGTAATAGATATTTATTAAAATATCTGTAAAAGTTTTCTTGGTGATTCTGGTAAAGTTCATCGGTGTTATTTATTATGTCAAAATCTTGAGACATAATTGACGCTTTTAACTAACTAGATTACATAATCGAGATATCTTGTAAATATCATCACTCAAGTAGTGAGTTTAATTTAAAATGAAGTTGTAAAAGATACATTTACATAAGTCTATCTTAAAATCTTTGATAACCTACCACTGATAACAACACTTTATCATCTATCTATTAGATTACTTTACGAGAAATTAAGATCACTATTTACCCTCAGCTTGTTGTTTGGTGTTAAATTTTTTATAAATATATATTAAGTAATCATTGTTAGAGTATTTAATAGAATGGAATTCTATTTCAATCAAGTAGATAATATAAAGTTACATATTTTAGAAATATTATATCTTATGATATAATAACTAACCATTAAACTTTGTCAATTTGGTTTAAAACATACTTCCCACAAAAGTAATATGATTTGTTAAGTGTATTAATTTAGTTAAACTATTCTAATTGAAGTTTGATTTCATGTTAAGATGAGTTAAATATTCAATACAAAAAATACTTGACTAATTACGAATCATTAAACAATATCTATATTGTATTCTATTTTTTGCAGCAATTTATTATACATTTAAAAGTAGCTAATCATGAATGGTCTGTATCACATTATTATACAGAATTTCATACATTATACATGAAAGTAAGTAATATACACCTAATTTTGTTCCCCTTCAATCAAATGATATTTCAAGTTAAAAACATTGAAAGATTGTACAGGATTACAATTACCAGGAAATAGTTTAATGAATATTTTCACAAATCGACGTAAAGTTTTGTATAATTTTATTACTAAACTTATATCGAATGATTTACATCTTACAAAGTAAGCAAACATTATTTTAATGTTATAAATATCTTCTTTTCTTTTTAAATTAAATTTCAAAGTAATGATGTACAAGTATTTCTTGATCTACAAAATAATATTAACTTATCGAATATAACAGTGAATCAAGATCTAGTAAGTAGTATATTCTATGTAAATATAATTTTCTATACTACTATTTATAGAATTTGATTGATCTTGGACAAACAGAAGATAAGAAGTAAATTCAATTAAATAAATTCTAATTTATGTTAATAATAAATTTCAATTTTATTTTATTTTATTTGATTTTTAAAGAGCATCATTAAATGATTTTGAAATTGTAAAAACTATTGGTGAAGGTAATTTTGGAAAGGTATGATATTTACCTTGAATAAAATCATTTTATTAGTTAATTTAAACAATTTTCAATTTGTGAAATATTTAAAGTTAGTATATTTTATTTTGATTAAATATATTTAATTAATGTAATCAACAATTACACAAGAGTGGTTTATATGTTATTGTAAATAAATGGAATTTGAACCTTTTGCCAGTTTAATCCTTCTTCTCCGTTGATTTGTTATGGACTGAAGTTAATCATTCTCTCTTGGCATAATGGCAACGTAAGTGGATTGCTTTTACACAGCTGTAGTTCATAAGTATGGAGTAAATTGGATAAGACGAAGCATGCATTCTGGATCTCACTTGCCGTCAATAATCCACATTAATTCATGCTTGTAAACTATGGCTGTATCAAGGCAATCTGGTATGAAAGAACGAATGATAACAAAGACAAATGAATTTCAGTTCAAAACAACATCAATATGGTGATGCAAATACTTCAAAGAAATATATCAATTGTCCAAGTGTGGCTTTATGGAATGAATATCTGCTTAGGAGTGAACACGATGGAGCTTAACATGTAACGAAATAACTTCCAGCCTCGGAAAGAATTTCAATACTGAGATGGAAGTACATTCAACCAATAAGTTTCAGGCAGAACGAAACTTACGTTCTTGATTCCACTTGCTCAAAATCTAACTTATTTTATACATCGTGCCTTATTATTTAATGCCTTACAGTATGCTGGACGTTATTAGCTAGTCAATATAGCGCTCTGATACTTAAAAATTACTAGCCAATATTGCTATTTTTCCACGAAGAAAGTTAATTTTCAATCACGATCAAAGTCAATCTCATTCAGTACTGACAACACAGATTTTACCACATACTGTTACGTAATATTTGTTTCTTGTCAACTATGTAGTCATACACATCCATTAGTATGTTCAGTATGATTACTAAGTCAAAAGTCCCTGATTTATTGCAATATATACATATATATATTATTGAAAATTGCCAATATATTAAAGCTGATCTACACTGATTAAGCATTTTGTTACGTATATTCTAGAATTGGATTCAACTTTGTCAATTTACAACTTCACACTAATCTTAGAAAACAACAAAACAAATAACAAGATAATTAAGAGAATTATAATCTGTTATGTTAGTCCTATTAATTAACAAAAATTAATCACAAATGGTTTTATTTAATAAAATCAAAGTATATATTAAACAAAACGTTGCTCAGTGTGAGTGTAAACGCACAGTTTAGGATCGTCGAACACGTTATAATAAACTTTATTCATATGAAGCAGAATCTATTTGTAATTTCAAAACATGCTGACTATAATTCATTAGCATTATACTTAGACTATCAATGATGCTTTATTCTAATCAATCAAATACTACTAACACTGTACAGAACCAAACAAATAAGACACCGATTATATTTCTTAATTGTTATGCCGGACCACAAAGAAGTGTAACAAACTTTCGGAACTGTGTTTTAGGAACACTATTTCATTTACACTTACTGTGTGTAATGTAAACATTTTGTTTCGATTATTGTTACGTTTCTATTACCCTATCCTCTCGTTTAGCATAATTGCTGTTATTATATTGTCTCTTATTATGGACTATAGTTAATTAGTTGTGTACAAGTTGTTCCTATTCACTACCACTATTTCCTTTGTTCTGTATTCATGTTAATTTCCTAATTGGTTCGCTGTGCGGTCTGATTATATGTATACATAAAGAAATGCTTGAAGTATGATAGGATTCTGTCTGGTTGATCTATTGGCTCGTATTCTTCGTATTCTGGCTTGGGACTAAGTGGGCATAGGGCAGACGCACAATTACTGAATTGGCACCAGTGATTGGCACTCGGCCAACCAACCACCAAAGTTCTCGAATGATAACATGAATGTTCAATCAAACAGTATTCTTGGAAACATTAATATCATATAAATATCTAGAGTACATTATTTTATTCTAAACTTTTTGCACTGTCTATGTAATTACTTCTCATCGCTCAATGTTTTAATAGTTAAGTTATAATGATTTTATGAAGATTGGTATTTAATTTTGTTGTTAGTGTTTGTCACAAATCGATGTCGGTTGGTTACCATTAATAATCATGAAGCACTGGAAAGCTCATTCGACCTAATATGGAAATCCGTAGCAGTACGCACCATTAATTGCACCAAGGAACCCAAATCACAACCTCCATGTCTCAGGACAGATGCTTAACTATTATCACCACTGGGTTTGCGTCCAATCGTAGGATTACCACTTGCATCAATTTTTGATATAGCCCAACCACCAACCATTGTCATCAGTGATAACTCTCTCACTTACGATAACTCTGAACTCCACCAGTCACGACTCCTCATAGTTGTTTTTTGGTAGACTCTTCTATTATTCCTAATATTTATTATCACATATTCATATAATTTTCTTTTTTTTTTACATTGTAAACATATTTCAAGGTTTATTTAGCTGTATCACGTAAAACAAATCAAGCACTAGCAATAAAAGTACTTAAAAAAGATGCAGTTAAACAACGTAAAGAAGTGGATAATGTCATGTCTGAACGTAATGTATTAGTGAAAAGTTTGAATCATCCATTTCTGTGTAAACTACACTTTTCATTTCAAAGTACAACTAAATTATACTTTGTATTAGATTATATTAATGGTGGTGAAGTAAGTTGATTTAATGATTATCATTAGATTTAATGTGACTGCTTATAATAATAATATTACGATAGAATTAGATTCGTTTGCGAATATAATTCAAACAGCGCAGATATGAGTTATTAACGTCTACCTATATATATATATATATATATATATATATATATATATATCCATCTGTCTATCCATCCATCTACCCATCTGTTTATCTATCTTTCTATTTATATATATATATATATATATATATATATATCTTTTTAACTAACCAAGTAACTATCTATCTATCTATCTATCACCATTCATCTATCTATCTATCTATCCATATCTTCCAAACTCAAATATTTCTTATTTCTAATTACTTCTTGGAGATTTTTGAACTATATTTATACTTGTAACTTAGCAGATTATCTTATCAGATTATCTTATACGTTTTGCAAGCCACTCTCATTTATCATGTAACTAGATATTAACTTTTTACACTATAAGAGCTTATTTCAGTTATATTTACCTTTAAAAACTACAATTATTTTTACATGTGAACTTTAGTCACACAAGTTGAATCGCTACAATTATGATGTAACTTATAATTGATACTGCATAAGTATACAAGTATTATAGCTACTCCTACTTCTAGTGTTTACAGATATTGATAATTGAAGAGTTGAAGTTATGGTGTTTCAAATCGATTTTAATGATTTAACCACATTTATCCTTTTTTTCGTCAATTTATCTCATTATTTTACTACCTTTGTATAACCATTTATTGTTTAACTACGTGAATGTGAACTATGTGAACTATTAGAAGACATAAGAGGGCTCGAAGAATTTTATCAGTGGTTTCTAAGCCAAATAATTTGCCTACAATCAAATGACAGAGAGAACAATCATAAGATTAGGTACAGGGTAATAGACGAAGATATAAAACTGGTTAATGTGGATATGAGTCTTTATTGCTCGAGGCCAATGAGATATGTATTATGCATGCTCAACCATCACTTATCTCTAAACACAGTATTGACCGTAGTAGAAATAAGAGCAGTCTAACAAAAATATGAAATCAGTCTTTTCAATCATCGTTCGCTAGTTTGAACTATGTAAGTGGGTGTCAACTACCTCATAGGGTCTATGTGATAACCGCGACATATAGTTTTAGTCTAAAAATAAGGTTATGGTTATCCGGAAACTATTTATTGTTCGGTATTTATAAACCAAAGATAATGTGTACATCTTTGCTTTGTTTCCGCATCATTATTATTAATGATTCTTTTTTGCAAATCCTCTGATAGATGAACGTGAAGTAGATGAATTCATTAATTATCCTTTACAAAGTACTTCAAGTAGATGAATACTTTATAACAGAATGTAATTTTTATTAGAGATTTCATTTCAGTTACCCAGAAACATCCATAATGTCTAATATGTAATGTTGTCCAACATGCGGGATGAAATACACAAATATATTAGACTTAAAGTGAAGTCATTGAAGAAAATCACAATCAAATACGTGGCATTCATTCACTGAATGAACAGAAATCGGAAAATATCTCTTGAAGTCATTATAAAATGTCACCACATACACACACAATAAACATATCATAGATGACTCTAGCCCACAATTTATGTCACCATTATCCACCAACTGTTTTTAGAACAAATATGTTGACTTTCATACAGTTACTTTAATTAAGTTGCAGTAAGAACTGTTGAAAGTACGTATTAAATGTTAATATGAAAATATCTAGGACTTTCTTGAGTACCTACAAATAAAACAACAATTTCGGACAGAGAACGATGATGAATACATATGACTGTATTATAAGGGAAGTTCAAATAGACTTCAGAATTATCGTTTCATACAAACACTACGAGAATATTTAGTAACTAAGTTGCCTGAATTAGAAAGACTGAGAGTAGGAAAGCATGATACAACAAGATCACTACTTATTTAAGCAATATATTTTTTTCATTTTTCATGTATGTTTAACAGTTGTTTTATCACATTCAACGGGAACGAACATTTACTGAAACTCGAACACGATTCTATGCAGCACAAATCGCTTCTGCTCTAGGTTATTTACACTCAGAGAATATAATCTATCGGTAGGTTGTATTCATTTTGATATTACTGGTTACTTCATTCGGTTGATTGCATTTATTAGTACAGGAGGTTTTGTATTGATTATTTAATTTTCTTGTTTAAATCACTAACAGATTTTAGTTAGATAATCATTGGATATTACGTACAGGTTTCTTGTCATATTTTGATATTCCTCGGCAGCTTACATTTATCACCACACTATAGATTGAGCTAACGATTTTCAGGCTTTGCAGCAAACACATACCCTTTAGAGTAATGAGTTAACAAGAACTATTTGTTGAAAGAACTAAATTGTCGCTTTATTGACTTGCAAGCATATCAACTGAACACTTACACAATCGGTCACATAAACTGTAAATATTACAGTATTCACGTTAAACTTTAGTCAATTACATGTCTAAAATTTTCAAAATCTTTTATTAATAAGGGTTTGGACTTTTCCCTTGTTTGTATTCAAAACAGTAATTGATCAGTCTCTGTACTTTGATGTTAAAATTATTAGGTACGGGCTTCGAGACTTGGTGTGAGCACCGAAATCGGTATCACAGTTTATCCATTTAATGATTCCTAAACGGATAGAAAAATACTCTCATTTCAGAACTCCACTACTAGTAACAATCAAAATTGGAAAAATATGTTTATGTTTTATCATTATTGGACACACATCTGGAGAGCATCAAATTAAAATGGAAGAGTTTCTGTCTAAGTAACATGATTTTATGATTGAAAAAACAGTCTTCTTCTTCATCTTTAAATCAACATTGTTACGTGTCAGTATTTATGTTTTACCGACAATTAAATGATAAATGATAAACTTTACGAGTTATCTACAGTTAACTTTTCACAGAATACTATTAAGTCATAGATGAGCTTATTGAATAGTCGAACAATTTCTTTGCATTAATGTACCAAATGATTAGAAATAGTCTACAGAAAACCATGTTGCAATTTATTTGGGACCCATCATGAGGGCTCCTCATTGTATTTCAGATAACTAACACTTCATTATGTAGGATGTAAACCAGTTTCATCTATTGTAACAGCTTCGTAAATCATGACTGAGTAATTAGGTTGCCACTGATCTATTGAAAGACTGAGGTACTGACTGATCATAGAGTAGCGACCGGCTGAATTAGCATGAAATAGCAGACTAGTCCTTGGTTTCGTATTATTAATAGATCAAAAACGGAAAGATAAATTGAAAAGCGATTATTCATTATATGATTAGTAACATAAGCAGATTGTTTACAAGCAAAATGGTCGAAATTTGTAGAAATTCAACTTCGTTTAGTCGAAAAATTTCAGATATTGATAATGGGTATATCTGATGGTTAATGGATGTATTCATAAATATTATGTCCTGAACTACGATAAGTCAAGGGGTACGGCATAATTACCTTCTTGAAAGCAATACAACTAACAGCCATATGAAAACTCATTGTTTATACCTGTAAGATTATCCTGATACATACAATCTGAAGCCTAGTTAGCCAGAAAACTATTATATTACATATTTAAAACATTCATCTGTACATATACGTCTAAATTCAGACAACGTATCAGACTAATTAGAATAATGACATCAGTGGAAAATAAAGACAACAATGATTGGAGAACGGTGTAACGCGTACAAAGTTAGCAGTCGTTCATAATTTGGTTATGATAAAATAATAGTTAACGTGTCACCTTTTTAGAGGTTTCGACAAAATGAATACAAAAATAATATAAACAAAATTTCTGCTGTACAAACAATCAAGATACATTGAGTTATTTTCCCACAAAGTAGATTTTAGAGATTAGTCATTCACCACTTGAAACTGACAGTAACAATAGGAGGGGATTCCGGAGTTAATTGGAGAATTCTGATCAAAAGCCTATGCTTCACCAGGGATAACAGGCACTGATTGATTGATCTTCACATGCATTCATTACTATTACTTAGTTTATAAACTTTTTATTTTGATGAAACACATGAAACTGCTTTCATGTTATATACGCATAATATTATTATCATATAAAACAAATTTGATTATTGAATACATATTTTCTTTCGTTATTATTTTGTATCGAACGTGATCACTTCGAAAGAGATTTGAAACCTGAGAACATACTTCTTGATAGTAAGGTAAGTTAGTATTAGTGCACCGTATTACATCGTCTAAATGAAATCCGTTAATAACATTATCATTTTGATAATTTTCAACTTTAGACTTTCATTCAATAATCTGACTATGTTAGCCTTTGTTTAGGTAAAGTTCAATCAATCTATAACTGTCATTACCTAACTCAACTTTGTTTAGGGTGAAACGAACGAATTTGATTGAATTGTTGAGAATATAAATTGTAGTTACTTGTTTAATTCTGTCGATCACATAGTAGCTGATCAAAGCATAAAGTAACTGAAGTGAAACGGAGACATAATTCCTATTTTGTTTTATCAACTTTCGTGGTTGATCATCGTTCAGGTAGCTATATAGATAGTAATGTATTTGAAGCATAATAGAAAGCTTCAGGGAACTTCGTGACTCTGGTATTTTTTCAATCTACATTAATACGACAACTTCCAAGACGATAGATGTGATTGAAGTGTTCATTTATTTTACTTACTACACTTGGATATAGTAAGGTACAGACCAGTTTAGAGAAAACAATCTGAACTTAACGTAATACTTGTTACAAAAATGTTTGTTACAGATGTACTCATTTATCATGCTGTTTCTCAATCATTAACAGAACTTATTTTGAACTGAAAAAAACTTTTCATTTCCAGTAACTGAAGAATTCATGTTGGTCAGGTATCTTTATTGCTAAACAATTTAATTTCAAATACTGAATCCTAAATAATTCTTTGTATATCGTTCTAATTATTGTATCCTTCGTAACTAATATATAAAACTTGAAAGTTCATTGACTTCTTCCTTCGTTTGTCTATATGAAACAAAACTGTCTTTGGATTTACAATACATATTATTATTAAAGTTAGATTGTGGATGGTAAGTAAAATCCGCGAAACGAGTTTCGTCTTAGTGAAAACACTTTCAACTGAATGTACTTGAGTCATATTTTCAAAATAAAACTCAGACTTGGTGTTTTCATGTTAAACGCCAATGCATTCTTCAATGAACCAGTGATTTCACGCAAATTTGATGAGACCATTGTCAAATTCAGTTGATGAGTTGCAAATAAGACAGAATGTATATCGTCGATTCCACTTATCAGCCACGCCCAGCATTAGTAATCATTGTAAATTAATGTTATTTCATGAAAATCCATCCACAATGCACATATGACGATAGAAATTGAATCATTTAAATTTTTAACAGCATCAACCAAGAAATGCAAACACATTCATACCATATAAATCATTTTATAAAATTTTCTTATTTAAGGGATATGCAATATTAACAGATTTTGGTTTATGCAAGCAAAATCTTGATAATCAGTCAACTACGCTGACATTTTGTGGTACTCCTGAGGTAAGTATATGCATCAATGAATGTTATTTTTATTTTACTTATTAGTAGAATGATGAATCTATTACTTTCCAACTTCATATATACTTATGCTACTCTCTAAAGTCCTGTTTTTATGTCCTAGTAATGTTTGTATACTGAACAATAAATGAAATGTTATTCAGCTCGTCAGCTTGATTATATAACTCACAGTGATTTAATCATTTTAGCCTTATTGGTTACATGAGTTTCTTAGTTCTCATATAGTATGCTAATCACTTAAGCTAGTACATAAATGTAACTGTATTTTCCGTCATGATTCAAATAGAAGAAACTTTCTAAAACGCTTAATTGAGATAGAATGGAACATAAATACAATTACTGCATATACTTTAAGTTTAATTGTCATCAAACGAAAAGAAAAGAATATAAAGTATACATTGCATAGTTTGCTTATCTCTTCAGCAGAGTATTAGATTGCATTTATATTATGCAAGATTGTTTGTATGAGGTTTGTATATTATCTAACTCATAATAAATTCATTTACGCAATGAGTATACAGGGACAGCAAATCTCAACATGATGACAACATTTTATATTGGCAAAGTGAAATAAATGATTTCGCTATGAAACTGAGAATGTATTGTGAGTCTAACTACTTATTTAGATATCCCGGAATTTTGAATTTCGAAAGCTGAGTGAGAAAGTAGTCACTAGACGGGAAGTTATGTCAGAATACTTCGATAATAGTCTACTTGATTGAATTTATTAGTCTCAGGATTCCTTAAAGGACATTTGGAATTTGTCAGTACGTGAAGATTTTCAGTTGTATAGGTGACTACAACAATTATCTTAAACTTATAAATGATTCAATGTATATTCTTTGTCGCAAATATATGAACTAATGTTTAGTTGAACTGAACGCGTTGGTGCTCGACATGAAACGAATTGAGTTCGAGTTTCGTTGTGAACATCAACGCTGGAATGCAAGTAAGTCCATCTGACTAATCTTAAACAGAACGGAACGCTTGTTCTGGAATCCATCTGCCAGCCAAAATCCGACATAGGTCATACTTGTGTACATCCGTGGTACCTAGATAATATTATCAGTATGCAAGTGTGGCAACAGATACCGATTAATTTCATTTCATGTTGAATCATCGAGATTCAAGTGCCTTCAAATTACTGTTTCATTAGTTCACCTTATATTATTTGTAGACGATAACAAAGTTCTTTAATTGAAAACTTATCCATTATGTGGTATATAAGAAGATATATGAAGATTTTAAGATTCCATTCATCTGGTTCATAATTAGATATTCTGTCATGATAAGATGACTAGATTGAACATTCGAGTGAAACTAGATTTTATGTCTGGTTATGAAACCAGTCTAGTTTTTTTTAATTTTGTGCAATACTACTACTTATCATAATTAAGTAGCCTCACTACAACTATGTTTATTTCGGGCCATTGTTTGATATAGTCTTTAAAAAATTGAAGGACGCTTTATTTATTTACATGTCTAGTGAGTTAGTTGATTTTCTGCCTATCTTAGCTTATGTAATGTTTCAACGGTTTAGGTTGTAATCCTAAATGTTTTGATAAATCCTTGCATCCTAATCTTCATTTCACATTGTCTTACAGAAGGTGACTAGTAGTGTTTGGATAGTTAGTTTTTGGGAAAGGTTTTGGACCTTTGTAGTTTGGAACTAAATCGACAACCATATGACAGAAGCAATCTAAATGAATCTGACAGTAGAAAGTTTAGGTTCTAGGAAGGAAGTGGGTAGTTCAAATTAAGGCTAATTACCATGCATTATTGTTTAGCTTTCAAGGAATATACCGAATGTTTTAGTTTCCTACGAGAACTAGTTGGTCAAACAAATCATCTACGCTATTATTTTCTACATAGTTGTTATCTTATGTATAAATCTTATTTCACAATAGTTTGTATTATATTCTCATTATTTGCTTAATAATAACTATCTTGAAAATGTGTCATTAGTGTGTACTTGTTTTCAACTTAGAATACCCGGTTATTATATGTGAGTTAATGCCATATACATCAGAGGGTAATTTTCACCAACGTTTCCAAATCACGAGCTTGGTAGCATTAATTTACTATCTACTCTAAACATGTTCACTGTAGGAAAATTCTACATACAACAACAGTAAAACTTATGATTAGTGTTGGACCAGAGTCAGGAGGTAGAATCCTGTTTGGGATTCGTCAGATGAATGTACTTGCAAACATCCCAATGTTGATTTTCGAACTGTGACTTAAACTCAACCCGTTCTAACCAAATGCCGCACTAATAATAAGCTACTGAGTTCAGGCAAATAAACATATTCAACAAGAATGTGTACATAATTTAATCGATTTATGACGCTTCTTCCATTCTGAACAAATTACCTGGACACAGAGTTAGTTCACAAGTATGACCGAAATCGGATTGCATCTGAAGACTGGAATCCGCGTTGTACATAAGTTGTTGTCAGCAAACATAAGCTCTAAACGAAAGACTCAGTGACGTTTGACATTATCGTACTTAGTATGTCTCCAGGTATAAACATCAATACTAAAATGTGATAGATGGATTTCACTATTGAGTCCGAAATAAAGGGAAAAGGGTGTTTTGGATTCCACTGATCAGATATAAATAGACATTTAAAAACAGCCAAGTGATTTGTTAACAATATACATTCCTAACAACATCAGTAGAAAGCCCTTTCAAAGGATGGCAAAATTTGATTTTTAAGATAACATCATCAAGGAAATTTATTTAATAAATAATCAGTAGAATGAATTCGTCACAGACTGATGTTAATTAGGCACCACTGGGGGGGGGGTCGAGAAGTACTGAACAGCTGTTTTATCGAAGTAGGGAGCACTTGAGCACTATGGACTCTACACTTCGCTGAAAAATCGAACTCAAGATTTTCAGGTCTCTTGGTGAATGTTCAATTTTTCACACCCTTAATTTTTACTTGTACTTAACTGACATCAGTATGTGACGAATTCAAACAATTGAAACTAATGCAAATCTTTTTTCACCATTCCACATCGTACTACTTATCTAGTGAACATTAAAAGCACTACAGATAACCTGTAAGTGATTTTATCTCTAGAGTTGATGTAGCCATCATTATATAATCGTTATATGCATATATTGACATAATTTTTTGTTTATTTTACATTATATATTGCATTTTGTATAGTATTTAGCTCCAGAAATATTACGTAAACAACCATATGATTTTGCAGTTGATTGGTGGTGTTTAGGATGTGTTATTTATGAAATGTTACATGGTTTACCACCATTCTATTCAGAGAATCGTGCACACATGTATCGTTATATATTGGAAAGACCATTAAAAACACGTAATACATTAAGTTCACCAACTCAAAATATTTTATTTCGTGTAAGTTATTTCATGTTTTATTTTAGCATGCTACTATTGCTTACACGAGATATTATATGATCATAATTTCTTGAATGTTTGATTATATGATGCACTTCTTATTTGGATTGTAAGTTATTTTTGATTTAATCAACGCAACTATAAACTATTTTATTAGTCTAGATTCTGGTTGGAAAGTGGAATCCAGGATGTACTGTTGATGTTCACATCGGGACTGGAATTCATTTTGTTACATGTCAAACACACTATCACGTTCACTACAAAGCTACCAAGTTCAGATAACCATATTTATGAGTTGCGAATTAAATTATTCTTATAAACCTCAATTTTTTTGAGGCAATACGCTCAGGATGCCCATATGACAATGGAGATCGTCAAGCTTAGGTCTATATCAAATCATCGGGAAGATTCGGATACATACAAATTATATTTGATTACTAATTGTAAATAAAAGACTATGCTTATCTACAAGGTTTTTGATATTTACTAAACAGGCATTTCATAACACTTTTGTTATCATTTTTCCAATTCATTTAGTAAACGAGCAATATATAGCAATGTGTAATTTTCTTCAGAAATTTCATTTTAAGCCCAAGTTTCTAACATTTGGGACAAAATTCCAAACCTTTTTTAACAGTCTACTAAGACTCAAACATTAAGAAAGGCTTATGTATCAAAAACCCTGCTCGTATCTTTCAGATGGGTGAAAAACTTGTTAAATCATATGAAAATAACAGCATACGAGAGACTGAAATTATGGAACGATGAATAAAAAAAGTATAATTTTTGGATTGATGAACTCGACACATTCACTAAATATGTCAGTGACATTCACAAATATGGAAGAATAGTAATCTTACGAGACTGATGAGTGAAGGTCCCACTCGAAATATTTTTGGACAACCCCCTAAAAGGTCTCTTCTGATGAATACACTAAATGTCGTAGCATCCATTAACTACTTAATAACCTAATAGTCTGCTTATGCTTCGGATGAATTTTGATCATATACGATTTATTGTACACATTCGACACTTACCATAACTTACTTTCCTTCTCCCTTGGGAGAGTAAAAGTTTACGTATTCGAATTCGGAAGTTAACATGTTTCGCTATAAGTTAACAACTACATGACATAAATATTTAAGCTTTTCATGTAACATATCAGGCTGCGCTACATTGAACTTGTTCGTAACACAAATGTTTTGATAACTATAAACACTTGTAGATAAATCTGTGGTCAAAATTACACTTTAATGCTCAGCATTCACTCACTAAATGAGTAGAAATGCAACCTAAATATATGGGCATGATATGCTTCAAAAACGCTGCGGATGACTTCAGCTTTAAATTTTATAAACAATGAATCGTAAAGTATTCCTAGTAAGTACAGTTGCATCTTACATGATACTTTTGTGGTAGACGAGTTTGTTCAACTCATAATGTTTTTAATAAACTTTTGTAGTTATCTGTTTGTGTCGGTCACATAATGATGTTGGTTGGATGCCATTTGAAACCATAGTCCATAATACAGCTGTTTTGTCAAAGTATAGAACTCCTCAGTAGTACTCGTCCTCGATTACTGCGTGGAATCGAACCTAGGGCCGTTAGGTCACACGGCAAACTCTTAACCTAGACAAGACCAAGAATTCACACTAATGACAGGTTCCTTGCATGGACTAAACGACTATCGAGTCGTCTCTGACTTTTAATGGTACCCGACAAACATCATTCCCTGATGAAAACAAACAACTGAACTTAGTATCTCTTACCACAAAACCATATCGATTCAATTTGTAACTGTTGTTCTTCATTGTAATTCATAGTTACTTCAAAAGGATAAAATCAACAGACTTGGAAGCAAAAGTGATTTTGAAGAAATCAGTAGGCATCGATTTTTCAGAGATATTGATTGGGTAAAGTTATCAGAACGTAAATTAATTGCTCCATTTTTGCCACCAGTTACATCATCAGCAGACACACGAAATATTTCGCCTGAATTCGTGAATTCCGCTGTTCCAAGTAAGTGAAATTTCATTGGTTTAAGTTAGTTCTCATAAAAGTGTACACCACTTTAGGATAGTTTATAATGATGTTATTTATATTGAATTGATTTAAAACCAGTTTGTGAGTTAACAAATAGAAATGATTGACAAATGGTTATACTTTGTATACATCAATTTAAATGTAGATCAGTAGAAGAAATCATATTGATTAATCTTTATGAATGCGTATTTCGATTAGGAATCTTATACCTTCTTACACAGAACAAATCCCCACTGATTGATTACTGAGTAGTTACTGATATCATAATTGTCTAGTCTTTAGTGCTAATGTAATTCTGTCAATAGTCAGGAAGGTAAAGTGCAAACTTGTATTAAACTTAGTCTCTCAGCTTCTTGCCTATCAGTTTCAAATCACCGAAAAGTTAAAATCAAAAGTTATTACTATCTTAAGTTGATGCTGTGTAATCCTAGTATATTTTAGTATTTTCTTAGCTCATTCCTATTTTGGAAATATATGTATGTTGTTGAAGTGCCTGCATAAAGTGACTGAAGATCAGTCGGAGGAAAAAGAGGATGGTAATTTTTAAAATTTAAATCATTCACTTAATTATTGAACAAAAACATAATGTCATGATAACAAAGGTGATGAATGTTATGATGCAGGCTTGTTCATTTATTGACAATCGTCACAATCTAACGACATATTGGCATAAACGTTTCAGCTTCAGAAAAGTTTCGAATTTTTAAGGAGGGACTATTCCTTTCAAAATTGTAGCCACTCCTTACTGACAAGTGCAAGATACTACGAAAATTGCGTCCAGGGTTTCTTACCATCTGCCCCTAAACCACCTCACGCAAAAGCATACTGCACATGATGTCGAATGAGCTAGACTAGTTTCCATATTTAAAGTTAATTGGTAGAATTTTATGAACACTAGGCAGTGCTAGACAAACATGACATAAGGCACTAAGTTATCAATCAGCATCAGTAACTAACATTTGGATCTTAATTTTTGATATTGTTTCATCCTTTCCTCTTGCTGATTATATTCACTTTCTTTCAATTGCTCTTCACTGTCCAAACAGCGTTGAATAACTGTATGACATTCACTTCATTTTACATCATGATCATTTTCCAGTAGTTAAGTCATAAGTCAATCAGTCACTTGCTAACAAGTTCATACACTGAAAAACCTATTTTAACTAGAGCAGATGGGTAGTATCACTAATCCTCAAAAATTAGAGTATTATCTGAAGACAAATAGACTAATCTGTAACTAATAAATAAGTTTGAGAATAGGCATACAGAAACTAGTTTCTCAGTCACATTCTTAGACATATGTTGATGATAGCGAGGCATTTTGAAAACATTGTAGTGACATGTTAGGATTTAAGTTAAATGCATTGCTGTACCACGAACAGTACAAATTGATCAGAGAGACTGTAACCCCTTGCCATAACGTTCAGTAGATCAACAGTATAATATCGTTGATGGATTACCATCTCACTCCCAACATATTGAACAAGTCTCTATAAACAAATCTTTTAAACTGAATGAAACAAATCACTTCAAGTTTTACAGTAAGCTAGTATATGTATATACATATAAGTATATATGAACTTATAGCCAAATTTACATATCCAACATGGTATCAAGTGATTTTCTACTTAATTATCAACGCATATAATTACTGAGTTCGTCTTTTTAAAACAGATTCAAATCTCGGATCAAACAGACTACAGAGAACAGAATCACTATTTATAAATTGATGAAAATGATATTGTTTAACGGAATTCAAGCCATCATTTATATAAGATATATTCAACGAAAATATCATATCAACAAGTAGCGAATAAATTACGTATCAGCTGTTTTATTAACTTATTTACTAAGTACAAATTTGACTTTCTGTAGCTTTGAACTACATTATTGATATAAGGGCTAATAGCAAAATCCTGTTATCTAAACTGAAATTGATGCGGCGAAATTCAATTTTCATGGCTTAGCGTTGAAAAGGATATTCTCTATGGATCAGATAGTAAATTTTTGATTAGAAATCGAAACGAGGATCATAAAGTTTACTTATCCATAACATTTCTGCTTACCGTTTTACTGTTGGAAATATAAAAAGTGGATTATAGACAGGTTAACGCTAATCATGTTATTTTTAGTAAACACTTGGTCACACATTCCCATAATCGCTACTGCATACAGCGTGGAAAGCGTATCCTTCACTGTAATCATTTACCTACCTATCGTTAGGAGCAGCATAAAAGTACAACATGAGACCTGGTTAAATCTCAGTTATCGCCAGCATTCCTCAGATAATTCTTCATTTCAAATGAGTGTTTTGCATCTTCAATTCAACTTATTTAATGTAATCACTAGATAATTGAAAATTAAATTCATGGATGGAAAAAAGTTGAATAAATTTCATATCCATATAATAACTGCGTTATTTTTATTTGCTATACAATTTCAGACTCCGTTATATGTTCTGTAATGCGTGCAAGAAATCTACACGGTATAGATGAAACATTTTCCGGATTTTCTTATGTACCGACAAACAGCACTTATACTTCACCGTAGTTATACTGAACAAACAACATATTTTCATACGTCATTTGAATTATTGCATACATGGTTATTTTCTTACTTTTCTATACCTTCTTTAATGTTCTATTACCGTAATGTTGTCTGTATGCCTCTTTTTAATCTGCCAAACATTCACACATTGTAATGTTAATACTGAGTGTAGATGTATTGAGCACAACTTCATTTACTTGGTTTTAATTGTGAAGATATTCATGTACTCAGACCGTGATGATCTTCTGGTTTCGAAGTATGACATTGTTTTTTGTTAAAATCAGAATTCAAATTGAAAATTGTGCAAAACAAGATAATCCGTAATCGATGGTGTGCAGGTATAAAAGTATAAAGTCTAAGGAAACAACTACATATTTGTTTAGATTAAGCTCTATATTTTAAAAGACTTTTTAATGAGGGATACTTTCTTAAGCCTTTTCTCCAGTTGAATGTAATGTTGAATAATTGAACTCTTCCCAATGGCTACATTACATCGCCTACACAAACGACTTGAACAGTCCTAACAACAGTTAAGATTCCAGAGAACCGGTGACGATAGTGTTTATTACATAAGAGCCACAGTGGACCAAACAAATTTCATGAAACTGAGCATGACAAGGGTGATGTAGATTATTCAGTGTACAAAATAATAATAATAATAATAATAATAATAATAATTTATTTCCTGATTTCAGAAGCAATCCATTTTTACAGACATGATCATCAAAATATATCAGGCTGTAGAAGGGTTCAATTGTTGCGTAAACTTATTATACTCTGATGCACAGAGTTAATGGAATTGTAAACTTTGTTTTAAATTCGTATTTATGTAGCGTCCATCACAAACATGACGTTGGGACGATCTTGTGGTACAGGAGAATGACAAGGTGGATTTTCGCCACTATTTCAAGGGGTTAAATTAAGATGGAAAATGTAGATGTTCAACTTTTTTGTGTAATATAAGGCGATCTTTAAGTTCTTAAATCAAAGAAGGAAAACAAACAGCAGAAGGAGCAACAGTATTATGACAACTATACTTTCTGATTATTTAAGCAATCCGATAAGTGTAACTGTTTGAATTGGCAAGAACTTGGATATTTAAGTTTATTTGGTAAGAGTTAATTTGTTATTCATAATAGACTGGCTATTATGGAAGGTTACACTAGTAGTGTTCAGATTGGGTTTCTGTGAAGGTTAAGGTTTAATAAAGGGCATATATTTAGTGGTTGCAATAGTTATGTGGGGAACTTGATGAATATTAATTCAGTCTACAGTATGTTGATAGATGTAATAAATGTTTATGTATGTAGATAATGTTTATTGATCTTAACTTTATTAGGTATCAGTATCATAGTCTGTGGCGTAGAGTTCTAGTTTTTCCTTGCAGCAGGACGTCTTGTTAGATAGGTAGTGCCAGTTTAACTTTATATGTGTAAGTCTGAGTAGCACATATTAGAACATTCCAAACATCACTACTGAATGCTTTTTCATGTTAGAATCGTTTTACGTAGCCGTAAATATAAAACATAAATTCGACAGTAAATAGATACACTAATTGTAACTTCAGGTGCAGTGCAATGCAATTTATCGCGTTGATAAATCTTGATAATGTGATAAGAAAGGCAACGAAACATCCAGACATGGCATTTGAAGGACTCTAACAATATGTCATAAGTGTATAGTAATGGCAACATAGAACAACGTCTATGTACATACCATTTAAGTGAGTGGCATCCTATCTTGTTAATATAAGATAGAAGCTATTTTGTAGTATTCAAAATCAGCCATCATCAAATAGTTTCAACCATTGACAACATGATACACTATTACACGTGTTTCATGCCTAACTGTACATCTCTCATGAAACCGTTAAATGATCAACGTAGTGGAAACAGAAAGACGGTTATAATGAATACAGAGACAAAGAAAGCATTGATTGTAACTTAAAAAACAATAACCACTCTAACTGGGCTATAACATTACAATCCTACAGCACCCACCAACACTACTGTAGACGCATCTAACTCAGCCATTGGGATAGTTCTTCAACAATGGATTAACGGAGCCTAGTAATCTAATTAGCATTTGCTTTTCATTGTTATCTACTAATCATTTGTGCATGACTCCCTTTCCATTTCGTTTTCCTTGACAAAACGTTTGATGTTTCTGCGGCTAGTAACATTTCGACTTCAGGAACTTGTTTACTTGCTTGATAAATGGGATATTTCTGTATATCTATAAAGGTAGACAAAAGTATTTCAAATCATACGAAAATTTGTTTAAAAGTTGTGGAATTTCCTGTATGTGGAGACAAAGAGAACCAAGTGGTCGCGAAGATATCAGATAATGGACTTACGCATATTAAGCACAAATATTATCACTATGCCAATAAATAACAAACAACTATGTACTATAAGGATTATTCATACAACTGAACTTGACAACAAATTGTAGTTTCTGTTAACGGAATGATGAATTATACACTTTTAAACGTTGCGTGGAAACAATGAAATGTTTAATGTGATCTGATGGTTAACATAAGAAACTAATAATAAATATTTGTCAATATACAGTAAGCAATGAATTCAGTGAATTGATATACCAAGTAGACAATATTATCCATCGAGTTATTTCGACAAGTTATTATTGGGAACGCCCATAGTTTTTGAAGTTACGGCGATTAGGGTTTTCCGTACATCTTCCTATTTCATATTTCTTCCCGTTAATAATAAATAACTAGAATGATGAAGTCTTGCAAATATGCAGGCATCATTAACATGCACTAAATTTTTATGTGGAAATACCTACGATAAGCAAATGATTCTAATGAATTGACTGACTTCATTAGATTGTTAAACGTTTGCAAACCATTTACCATTGAGGTTTTGTACGACAGCTTAATATAATCGACACTGCCAAGTTACTACTGGTACTTCTTTAATCATCATACTCATACTAGTAATAAGTAAAATGAAATAATTATTATAGTAGTGCACATGTGTTCGCCTTCATATTTATTAGTACGTTCACTACAATGACAAGGCAAACGAATATCTCCTAGTTTGTAATATCAATTCGAGTTTAGTTTTTCTAGTTGCATGTTTAACCTGTTTGACTTATAGTATGGTTACTAACATTTTGTATAACATGTAATTAATTGTTAATTAACCTTCTACAACAACAAAGGAGGATAATGAATGTTTAAGACGACGATTGTCGATAATAAACATTGTAAATATTTTATTCATCATCTTAAGATGTACTGTAATTCAATTGAGTTCTTCTCTGGAACTAATTGTATGTCTATCTCCACACATAAAAACATTACAACATGCGTCATGATTGAAGTGATCATTTGGTTTTCTCATGACTTTCTCCTCAAACGAATAGACAATAAACTGAAACATATAATTAATGTTCTATGCACTTACACTTTGTCTTCACATTTCAATGAACTGTTACTCAGGAACAAACTAGAAGGTTACGTTAAGTAATTCCCTGAATTCATTATCCAAATGTAAAACAAACAATCTTGGTATGTAAAAAGGGCATACAGAATACTGTCAAATAATTTAATCTGCTGCATAAACCACGTCTTACGTTAACTTTTCTTAATTGGACAGTCTTTTCAATTATTATCTACATCTACGCAGATGCATGCAATCATAAGACTTTAATTTATCAAACTGTTGGAGTAGAAATAGACATCATACAGCAATGTCATACTGAACGTTATACTGAACGTACATTATTACTAGTGAGTAAATATCTACTACTTCTTAATTAATAGTTCCTCCCATTTCAATAAATAAACAGCTACTGTGAATAACTACTTTATTTGTTTATCATTTTACATTTGCAGAAAATCGACTCGACTAATCTTCTACAATCACAGAAAGTGAAAATAAGATGAGCATAGTAGAAAACACTTAACTTCTCTGTTAATCGAACTAGTATTATTAAGAGGATTATTATTATTATTATTATTATTATTATTATTATTATTATTATTATTATTATTATTATTATTATTATTATTATTATATCTACCTCATCATTAACACTAAGTAACTCAGTTCGATTCCTCAACCATTTTGTATAAACTTGCGGAAACTAGAATGAATAATTAAACTTTATTAATCAACTACTAATCAGTGTAAATGATGTAAACTAGATTTGTACTATTTCTAGGAAAACGGGATAAAGTTGATTATATTCAATATTATTTTATCTCAGTTAACACGAATATTGAGTGTTTTCCAACAAGTTTTTCTAACCCTCACTCTAACCCTAACCATTTTGAACCAATCCAAAGCAGATAAGATCACTTTCATTTAACTAATCAGATTACACCAATATATGATTTTAAGAGATAAAAATTCAGAACAATAACACAGAGAAAATTCACTCCATTCTCAGTTTTCAGCCAATAACAATTTGACTAGTATTGACGACAAGGAACTAAAATTTCAAGCCACAGTATTTTTAAGCCTAACTAATCTGATGCATCTGTTGACCTACATACAAAGTGATCACAGAAAATTCCATGGAATTCAATTAAATGATAGAAAGAAGTAAGTAATCGCTTGTCTCACCTTCACGTTTTCTTTAGTCAAAGCAATCAGATAATATTTTCTGGAAATCTCCTAATTATCTTATTCCTATTGTTATGTAATGGGAATTGAATATTAAATGGAAATAAACAAATTGGTGTTATTAGTTACGTTATGTTTGATATACGAGAGCTTCCAATTTATATGTGTGTATGTATGTGTATTCCCTAAATCAGAATTGATTTGCGAAATCACAGTGTTTAGGCACTCCATTATTCATAATCTAGTTAGATTTCTATCAATGATTAACATGATGTTGTATTTGTTGAATAACTGATGGTGATATTTAATTAGGAAATAATGTACATTTACATAAATAATTTTATTTAGAATTATTCATTACCCAACCATTTATTTTGAATTTCGATTAGGCAAAGGCACCCGCATCTAAAACACACCATTGACAGTTATTATTCAATCCAAACTGTTTCAGTTTAGAAACGACAATGATCACCTCAGTGATTTGTATTATTATTTCAATGTAAAGTAGACAAAATTTTCACTTTATCATTCTAATTAGATAAATCAAAACAAAAGAAAGTTTCTTTTATCTTTTGCAAAGTTCATCAGACTGGTGAAACTGATAAGATATTTGTAGATGAAAACTTCTCGGTAAACTCTATTATCATATGAATGAGTTTAAATGTGGTGTACACGTTTTTCACATATTTTAATGTCTTGTTATTTTTTTCAATTAATGAAATTGAAAGTAGAAAAAACAAACCTTTAGAAATATTAGAAATGTTCTCTGTCGATAGCTTATTTCACGTAATTTTCTGCATCGCACTCATTCTTGCGCGGTAATACATTGAACATGATAAGACTCATCAGCTTGCTAGATGATATAATTAAACAAACAGAGTGAAGTTAGATACCGACTTCCTATTTTCTGAATGAATAAATTGAATGTCATTTGATTGCGTAATAAACAATAAAGACGAATGGAATTAAGTCAGAAATTTAAAGAGTGACTAGTGTCGATGAGTAAATAAATGAGTGAATAAGAATGATGATGACAATTACTGGTTGCGAGATTTATGAAGGCAGTTGACTGTTCATCACTGATTTCTTTCAAGTTAATATGTCTGGGATCTAATTGATGATAGATACCGACTACTTTAGAACCAAATGCATCACAATTCCTACAGTGTTTTTTGATAGAATGATTTTAAATTGACATTATCTAACGGTTCATATTTGAATATAAATATCATATTCACGAAGGCTTCATTTGATGATGTATTTTAATTGCCAGATTTACATGAATATACAAATAAATAAACTATTGAAGAAATCTCGCAACGGTGATTCAGTGTAAATATCCGCAGAACTTTCCACCAATAAACTCTAAGTATGTGTATCTAGAATTCAAAATTTTCCCTTGTAGAATTTTAAGAGTGGGAGAAATGACGAAACGGGAATCAATGACAACACACCATATGGTCATCATAACATCGTCACAACGCTGACTGACATTCATTTTTCTGTGAAATAGTTACTTACGAGCTGTAATTAAATATTATTTCAGTAAATACAATCAAACTAAAGGGAAATACACCAGTTCCAAGTAACAACTTGAAGATTAATATTGCATAATTTAGTGTTCAAAATTGTCACAAGTTAACATAAGTGATTCTGGTTTGCAATCATTTCATACCTCAAATAATGGTAAATTGATTGAAGACTTCATTTAACACCTAACATCACATGTATTTAGTTATTCTAGATCTTATCAGTTAATTACATCACCTCACTAATACTGTGATATGGGTGTCATAGATGAATCACAACCCACCATATATTGTTTACTAAATCTAATCTCTATGTTTATTTATTCGCGCTAAAGATTGTTGGCGTTAGATTTTCCTCCCTTTATATTGTAAGTGTGCCTGTCGATTTAAGTACATTTAACCAAAACAATCACAATAATTATGAATCAAATCAAATCATTTTTAGTCTCAGACAATAGAAGTGAGAATGTTTCCAGTAATTTAACAAGAAGAACATTATAACTAAATGATTGGTGTTGGTTGCCATACTCGTAAAACATACCATGGAATCAATTTAGACTTAATACGACAAGTAACACATTTAATCAACTAATCAAATACAACTACTGTAATGGACACCAATGAATAGTTGGTGGTTATTTGTAACGCTTGGCCAATCAATGAATTACACAAATTATTGAATTGTATATAAGGCGACGTGAAAGTAAGAAATTTCACTCTTCACTTGACGATGGCAGCGATAAGTACTGATCTGAGACAAATGAATTCCTTCCTCTACTGGTTTATGCCTTCAATTATTTACTTCAATATATTGTATCTGGGTATCTGTGTAGCACAGGAACCATATGTAAGTGATTGTATCAAATTGGTTTGCACTAATAATTAATTGACTTCTAGTATATGGATTTGAATCATTATGTATCTTATCGTCAGGGTCCTTACCGATATTCAAATGATACATATGGAAATAGATTGTTGGTAGGTTGTGTAGTTCAAGTGAACAATCTGAAAAATTTAAATAAATTCAGTTAAAAAACATTGGGTTTACGGTGAACGTCCATCAATTTTCTACAAACGCACTAATCGTATTCAGAAGTGGTAAGCGATCACAGTTTTTGTGTCTAACGTATTCACCTATATGTGTATGCATATCGATGTGGATTCATTTAATATCTGTTCTACTGCATTACATCATACATTATGCAATGGAACATCACTGTGGATAAATGAATGAATAAATGAATCGAGTGAATGTTGTACACTAATGACACAGTCACATCATTCAAACCTACCTCAACTATGATAAATTCCATATGTTTAATTTGTTTGTTAACTCAATTGAAATAATCTCATATTTGTATTAAATGTATCACACTTTACAATATCAATATGTTGATGTTGTTCCTTTTACTTTGAAGGGACTTTTTCTATGGCTGATTCCTTCAAACACGGCAATCGAGTCAGAACGTTTCGAATCGCCCGTGAGAATATGGATAGTAGGAAACTGTATGTAGAGACCCGCAGTAAGTTTATTTCTACTGTTTTTCATATTTTATTTTATCGACACCCGACTTAGCGTTAACTAGTAATAATGGTGAATCTTCGGAAAAGAATTGACAGCGTGCAGACTTTTAGATGTGGCAATTTACACACTTCAATAACAACATTGTCAATAGCAACAGAACAACAAGCACCTTAAGAAGCAAAGCAGATTCAAAATTGTTTTCCTTTCATATCATTCATCAGTTGTTTAACAGGCGATAAAGTGCACAAAGTATGTGGAGTTTATTCATTTAAATTAAACGATACTCCACTACAAATTACTTCACAACAATCTTTAATTCATGTTCACTTCGGGTAGGATGAAAATTGTTATTTGATTGTTATTAGTGAGAGAGTAATTGTATACTTTTTCTAAAGTTGCAGCTAAATCGCTCACCCTTGGTTGGTTAGGCGTGTCTTACTGCAGATCATACCCTCAATTATCTTGTAAGTGACAACATGTTATTCTGTTTGCTTAACTTTATGTTATTCATTATTATCAAGTAATCGTTAAAGCACGATTTCATTCACTGAATTCTGTAACAATCTACTTTCAATAAACAACCATTGTTTTCATTGAAGTTAACGATAATCATGTGTATTGATTAGTGAAACTGACACTTTGTTGCATATACATTAACATGAACTGACTAACTACGTGTAGATTAATTAAAATATTCACATTCAGCCGAAGTGATCATTGTGTACAAGTGTTGTTCAGACTAACAATGAAGCTTCTCAATACAATTAGTCAGGAGGAAACAGTTTTGTGTTTTACTTTTCAGTCACATCCATCCTGAATGTTGCCTGTTGTGAAACTGAGAATATTTGCTCTACTTTGTGATAATTTTTAATTCATATCATGTAATAGAGATTAATTAGTTCATACGCTCAACTTCATCTAGTTGAATGTATTAGGCAGATTATCATTTAATGTGGTCAATTCATATTTTGTCTCACTTTCTCCTTGTTCGATTGTTACTGATCACGAATTATGTAGTTTGTTGATGATGATTCACATTCAGTTATTGATTGATTGTCACATTTTTGTTTATTCATTCTAGTCTATGTTAATGCGTATATCGTCGATAATGGAATAATTCTATATTTGATTTCGTGGGTAGGTGTTCTACTTGATGTGCATTGATCAATTATTGATTGTGACTGTTGTTGTCCGTTTCCCTACACTCACCAAATCAGTATTTTTATTTTCCAAATTCAATCATAAGTGAAATTTAAACGATCATTTGAATGGAATCGAAAAAAATGCAGACAGTCTATGAATCGCCTATATATGATGATAATGATGACGATGTTGGTGATGACTTAACAAACTCGGCCAAGTCATTAGCATCATATTCAGCAAATTAAAGTTCATCTGTTTTATTAAAATGGATCATTTTTTATTAGTAACCGTTCAAATGTGGAAAACTCTACAGAATCATCTTTGATGATCAAGTTAACTTACCATTTATTAGGTCAAATTAGACAAACATTTACTTGGTTAGGTTTGCTACAAATTTGTACGCGTTAGTAGAGTGATGGTATCGAACTAAACGCACTCTGAGGAAAACACGAATCCATCAAAGCCCACTAATATTTTAAAGTGTGGTCAACACAACTACAACTTGCGTTATGTTAATTAGTCACTACAGTGACCTGTGAACAGTTCTCAATATCAGTCTATGAACTACGACGTCATTGTTCATCATATTACGGATTTAATGACTTTTCAATGACGCGCTAATAAAACACTCAACAACACAGAGAAATAAGTATCATTACCTCACACAGTGAACTTAAACACAATGTAAGTTGGTCAGTCATTAACAGTCATTCAATTTTTATATTGAATACAAATTTATGTCTATCAGATATCATGTAGTGTTACCTTTTGTTTGTTTTTGCCTTCCAGTATGGTACTGTACCTGAGGAATGTCCTATGATAATTGAAATAACCGATGGAATTTATAATGGCAGTGAAGATGGAAGTAAGATCTATTGTATCGTTGTGTGTATATGAAATTACTGCAAAAGTGTCTTTAGTTTGGCAAAGTGACATTGATGAATCTGCAGGTTCAATATATTTGCTTGACTTATAGCACCAGGACAGGCATCAAGTGAACTTGACAGAATTGTATCAACTACTGAGGCTGTCGATTGAATGTTTCCCATGGATGATGTGTAACATTCATTGTAATTCAGTGTGAATAAATGTCAATTAGTTTCTAGTGTGATGAAAAATTTTTCCAACTAAACAAGTAGAATTTCATAGTCGATGACTGTTGAAAATGAAGTGTATGTTGGTTGGTTGTAGTAGGATGAATCACAAACTAGATGCTGTAATCTGTCGTATACACATAAGATACCTAGTGATGGCTAATAAACCATCATTTAATGGCTCGACCATTCACCCGCCGAACATCAAACAATTTGAGTGAACAATTTAGGAAGATATTCAGAAAAACCGTTTTCATTAGAATGGAATGACACCAAAGTAGACATCTGAAGTAGCTAAAAATGTCAACACTGTTTTTGTATCATACGTATCTATGATAATTTTCTTAAATTATTCTCCATTCAGGTGGAACTATCACTGAAGAGAAACTTATTCACAGGAAAGTTTTTGCACTTTCTGATGAAGACCGTCAGATGTGGATTTCAATTGTACCACTACCAAGTGAGTAAACTCAACTTCACGCAGTATTATGTGTGTGTGTTTATACAATCTGAGTTCCCCCTCCCCCACTTTGTTGTTATAAATTCACTAAATCAACACAAATTTTAACTAAGTTGTACTGTCAATTATCCATGAAGTCAGCGTTTAACAATGATGAACAGTTCTTTCAGTGAGGTAGGTGTTTAATGAATTTCAATTAACCTGGAATCGCCTTATTGACACTGATAATGTTTATCTATGAATCATAAAACTATCACGTGTTCTAATGAACATTGTGTCTGCCTCATCGTTCATTTCATACTGATCATCCACGCTTGTTCAAATCTTCAAGTTGATTGTCGATTGTGTTGAACTTCGTCATTTATTGTTGTAGTCTAGATCAAATTCATAAAATTTGTTACTTACTTGTTTTACAGCTCTAACTCTCCTATTGAAAATATTCTTTAAAGGCAAATGTAGTTCAGGGTTGTTGATTGTTAATTCAACACTTGCTGTCGGTCAAAACTAGAGATAAAAGGACACTGGAGGCATGTTTTTCATAACTCGGTCTCGGTTGTAGACGTCAAATACACAATGGCTATCCCAACCATTTAATCCATTCTCATGCTGTTTGTTGTTGGGAAACAAAATAAAACAATAAAATTTTATTGGATCAGTCATTTTTGAGTTACCATCAGTAATTTTCACTCTAAGTCGGTAAGTTTTCATTATCCATTACAGATTGACATTAATCTAACAACAACAATATCATGAGTGATAAAGAAATATTGAATGACGTTTTCTTTATTTACATTTAAGGATGTGAAGCACAAACATCAGAACGCGAATGTAAAGCTGAGTCACTATCCTATGCCAATTGTACTTGGTGTCCGGAATGTAACAAATGTTCGCCAGTAAGTAACACAGAGTACTTTATCTGTAAATGATGTTTCTAGTCTGTTGTAGTTTAGATTCAACACACGTCACTATTCATATTTACACTCGTCTCTCGTAAGCATTGCATAACTCAGCGTGTTCATCGAATTTCGTGCAGTTCATTTGATCAGTATAACTGGACCACACTATTCGAATGTTACAATTGACGTGTTGAGGTGGAAGTATCAATAAACTTAATGACTACTATGTCATTGTAAACCTACAACTAATTTAGTCTGTCCATCCACTAATGATATATTTTAGAACGACTTTAGATTCACGAATGTGTAGCAACACAGAAAACTTCAGCTTCATGTATCTAAAGTAAACAGACAATTTGTCTTAGGGTTGCATCAACTATCACTTTTGCACAATTGTAATATAAAATATCAGGAAAAAGTGTAGATATTGTTGAGTAGGTCAGTGAATGTGTCTGGGTGACTATACTTACCGGATTTACTACATCAAGGTAATACATCATGGTTGAAACTGTCATGCATTCTATTAGGACTAATTTAATTTACCAACTCCTCATGCAATAATCATCAGATTGTACTCAATAACTAGGATGTTTTCATCTCGTATCTTTCCATGTACAAGCACTATGAAAATCAAATACTGCAAATCACAGTGTGAATGTCAGTATTCCTTACAACAAAACTTAGGAATGTAAATTTTCACAGGATGTTTAAGTATTGAAATAGTAAACGTACTTCTATTTGATTACAAGACTGAATAAAAGTAGGTGATTTGTGATTATTGAGATTACGATTTAACATTCTATTTCATTTGTTTGCTGGAGATGCACATCATAATAACAATCTCAAAAAGAAATCGGCAGATAAATTACAACTAATTAGATAGGGAAAATGATATCAGGTTATTATTTATGAGTATTAGAGTCTAAATCATGGAGTACAACTAGAGTTAAGCAAACAGAAACAACCCATGTGCCTTAATGTCAATTCCAACAAAAGGCAAGCAACACAATCACTTGATCTACAAGACAAAGTTTGTTTACGTAACATATTTCACAATAATATTAATAATCATAATCATAATGGCAGAATCAATCAGCTTAAACATATCAGTCACAATATTAATAATTCCATATAAGGTAGCTGAGTAGTTTCCAAGTTTATGTTTTAAACATTTCTATTGCATAACCGGTAAACACTCTCGTAATAGGACTATCAAAAATTCATTTTTCAAAGATAATTTCAATGCAAATAATCATATTGTTAAATCACATTTTCAGGATGTATTACCGTGTAATTGTGCAGAACAAACAGCCAATTCACAAAGTAATGATGGGGCTAATGAAATCTCAGAAGATGTTCATGGAATAACAGGGTGAATCACTACTGCAAATGACAGCAATACTTCACCTAAAGATGATCAGTCTTTTTAGGCCACATCACAACCTCACAATGTTGAACAATCAAATTCAACAACGCTGTCTTTGCTTCTAAAATTTGCTTCAAACAACGTTTGTTTTGTTACAGTTATTGTAGTTTTAGATTTTGCTTTTCTGTCATTCCCAGCCGGTGTGATCTTATTGCAGTTTTTTATTCCTAAACATTTATTCATTTACTAATAATGTAGTACTTAGATTAACAAATTGTCATACTGAAAACCCTCTTTCTTTTGCAAATATAATAAATCAAACACAAATTGTGAGTGAGAAATATTTTTTTTTTTGATGTGAATGTTGTAGACGAACCGGAATGTCGCTTTCATGCGAGCATTGAAATGGTGGATACTACTGAAATACTGAATGTTATATGTGAAATTAGTTACTTGAGTTTAATGAACTGTCAATCAATTTATGAATCTTAACGGTTATCTATTCAATATTAGTGCTTCATTAATACATTCAATATCTACCTCGTGTAAAAAAACATTCGGACGTAGATCCAGCTACAGTGACACTACGTGTAACATAACAAACGTAGGCTTATTTTATATGTGTCATACTTCGATGCATTCCGTAAATTAAAACTAACAACATGGTTGAATAGAATTAAATTTCGACGAACATTCATTCCAAACATCTGTCCAAAGTTATTACACGTTGAGCACACATACTACAGAAGACTTACCATATAGAATGTTGGACCAATTTCGGAGATGCCTTACTCTAGGTTTCTGTGTCCAGTTGTGGTTAATAGGAGGTGTATCTAGCAGGCGGACATACTAGCCAACAGAAAAGAGGCAAGGCCACACAGTTATCATATTCGCGTTTCATTGAATGTTGCCAAAATTATGTATTGGTTAGTATCGTTGTCAAAATATAGTAGATAATGTAAAGTAACATTTTATATAGATTAATGTTCCCAGGAGATTTCACAAAATTATTAAGGCATGTACAAATTTACATGCCAGAGCAAATCATTTACATGCCAACTACAATGCGTAGTTCAAATAAAATGTTTATAAATGACTGTAAAATCAACGTTCATATATTCTTTCGATAAAAAGATGATTACATGCACGAGGTATCCAAATAGTCGATGAGACATTCAGAGTTGACGCTGAGGTAGCTTTAGAAATAAACGTTAACATGTAGAATAGTAAGGTAAAGCTTATATTATTAGCAAATCCTGTCAGCAAATTTTTGTTATATGCATTCGAATCAGAGGTTTTCCGTTTTAGGAGTACTGTCAGTTATATAAGGACAGTATTCTAACAAAGGTCTTACACAACCCACATACAAGACTACTTCTGTTTACTCAATACCAAGATTTTATAATACTTGACAAGTATCCTGACCTAAATAGGGCATTCTATGTGTAACTAGAAGTGCTACACACCACATCACAGAAATAAGTTTACCTGTATTCTCGAAAGCATGTCGATTCGCACTAAGGATAATCAAAAATAATGTTGACTGCCTTATAGATTTATGAATAATCAGTCCATCTAATGGCCTATAGTCATCTCCATTGCACAGTTTCAGAGAGAGGTGGCAACAATTGGTATTTTACTGGTAAATACTAATGGTTTAATGCCCAAACTACTGTAAGCTATTACCATCTATCACATTTCGTTAAACTACCTTGAGAGGTATGATCTCATTTTCAAAAGTCAAAGGGGCATCGACTTATCATCAAATATCTGTGAATTAAAGTGACATTCCCAAAAAAGCTTTTATACTTACAATAGGCCATTACGAATAACTTCGAATACTACATTGATTCAGAAATGCAGATAAACATTTCAGCTTTTCATAGATGATGTTGCTTGATGCTTTGAATTTGGCCACACACATGTTGTCGACTGCTGGATAACAAGTCCAAATACGGGAAACAATATTACAAATATATGGACATAGAAATTAGATGACTCTAATAGTATGTCATTATGATAAACATACAGGAATGCCGAGTTGGAACAAACTCTTTAAACAATCACAATCTGTATTCCACGCATCTTAGATAATTAGTAATTGTCAACTGGCACAAGTAGAAGATGAAGCAGGATTTCCTACGGACTACCATAAAAAGATCTAAGTCTCTCATTATGCAACTGATTATTAATAGCTATCTGATCATTTTATCAAATCAAAGTGTTAGATTTTGATGCTGGGCAATTAAAGAAGAGTAACAAACTTTCAGAACTGTATTTTGGAGGACTATTTCAATTATTTTAGTTGTCCGTAATGAACACATTTCATTTTTATGATTGTTGCGTTACTGTTAGTCTTTCCACCCGTTTAGTGTATTTAATCTTAGTATATTGTTTCTTACTATGAACTACAGTTAATTGGTTGTGTACAAGTTATCCCTATTCACTACCACTATATCCTTTGTTCTGTGATAATGTTAAGTTCCTAATTGGTTTGCTGTACGATCAGGTTTTATTTATATATAAAGAAATGTATGAAATATAATAAAATTCTGTGTGGTTGGTCTATCAACTTATGTTCTCATATCTCCGGCTTGGGACTCAGTAGGCATAAAGTAGATGCACATTTATCGACTAGGCACAAACCAGATTGGCGTTTGATCAATCAACCAATTTCTTGCAAAATAACAAGAATCCTCCTCAAGATGTTGGAATTTATTGTAAACAGAACTAAAGTATGACTGTATATTTCATTACTAAGGTTAACTTTGATAATTTCAAGTAAACTGAGGATTGGATAGGTTGTTTATAAAATGGGTAATGTATATTTGGAAAATTTCAATGAGTAAAAATCAAAATCGATAAAATGGATTTGGTAAATGATGAAAAAATTGAGGAAAAATTCAGCTCTCTGTTTAAAACTATATACATTGAACCAAGTCGTTCATTCTATTCACAGCTCACGTAATAGGAATTTAGTTTAACACTGGGATTTAAGCTTAAGAAGTACAAGTTAAAATAAGTCTTCCAAGTGGAATGCACTTAAAATCCCTACTGAAACAAGATTCATTCTACTATGGCTTTCATATGAAAGGCTTTTTAAAGACTAGACTTAAGGAGAGAATTTTAGTCGATTTACTAATTCTGAGTTGGCATGATATTTGCACACAAGTCTCTAGTCTTCAGCTATAGAGTATCGTGGACTAGCCAAAATATAACAAATAGACTAATGATGCGGCAGTTATAAAATCTGATGTGTTTCATATCTGAACCAATGAATTCATATTGACTATTTGCTGATAAGCTAAAACTGTTACAGGGTAACTATAAATTCAGCAGTATATTGTGTATTATCCAATATCATCTTAACAGCATGTTATGGTTTACTATCAGTGTCGTAAAGTTATTTTACTGAATGTTGTACAGAATAAGTGAACACTGCAATTTACTAGCAAATCGATATAGCAATCTATCTTCATCCAGATAAATAACAATCGAATTGTATGTGAGTATATGAGAGTCCTTGTAAAGTGTGTAACTTGATAAAGTAAAAATCATTACGTTATTTGTGACAAAAACTTAGCCACTGCTTTTCGATTGACGAACCTCTACAACACTGTAGGTTGAATAATGATGTATTTGGTGGTACTGTATGTGAAACATCGAAGTATAGTTAATTGAGCTATTTGAAATTTTATCAAAAAGAGAAAAAATGAGTTGTTCTCTATGTAAATATTCTTATGTTTGCTATTTTTTCATTAATTTTAAAGTAAGCGGTAACCGGTTCTGCTCTTCATTTCCACCGCTCTCACCTTGCTATGTGTAATTAGTTGGAGTCTTTTAGTGTGCTAATTACCCTAAATGCCACAGGGTCACTTTTGTAAAAATAAATACAGCGTTAGGATAAAATAGAACTGAATCTTCTTGGTGCTGGTTTCGTGTGAAATGTACCCGGGTATATGACCAAGTTACGCTTGTCGTACAACCAAAGCCACTTCTATCGAATGAACCCACTCTTACGAATAAGAAGAAATCAGAAGGCACTGAGGGATGGAAGAGAAGTTATATTTGATCGCAAACAGAGCTTCAATGGGATAGCAACGTCTAGGCTGGCAAACTAGAGGGAGATGCTACCCACGGTGGTTTGAGTCGTGATCTGGTGGTGATGTATGACCGTGCGCTTTCAACTAGTAGTGTCCGTCAAAACAAACGTGGTCAGCATCAATGTCGAGAGCCTATGTAACTATTTATTTTGGGGATTATTTATCGCTACATGTGTCTTCTTGATCTTTGCTTGAGGTGAGTAATAAGTTGTCACGTTGTTTGTTACAGTTGTGATTATCAGTCGGGGTAGACAAATTAGCGAATTAGAGTTGCAGTTAGTTCTCCGCGTATAAAAGTAGGCGTTTTAACCGATATAACAATTGGCGACGGGTGATGGTGACTGTGGATCATACCACGATGAATATGTTGTTAGATGAACAAATTAAACTCATGAAGCTGGTCACAAGCTTGAAACCTCGACTGTTCCTGTTCCCAACTCTACACTTTTAGTTGATGGAATTATTAATAGTATTGCTGAATTTAATTATGATCCAGAAGCTAATATTACTTTCAATACATGGTTTCGCAGGTATGAAGACTTGTTTATGTATGATTTAGCTTCTCGAGATGATGCATTGAAAGTTTGCATACTACTCAGAAAGCTTGGTGCAGCAGAACTTGACAAGTACTGAAATTTAATTTTACCTCAAAATCCGAGTGACAGAACATTTGCTGAAACCTGGTCAACTGTCAGCAAACACTTTGGTGGTAATCCTTCTTTGTTCCATATTTGATATTATTGCTTAAAGTTAAAAATGAATAAAACAGACGATTTCTAAACGCATGTTGGTATTGTGAACAGAGAATGTGAACGCATTAAATTGAAGGACTTATCGGAGGACTAATTTAACTGGGACACAAAGAAACTTCTTGCAGGCAAAAGACACACGCACTCGGTCACGTTCCAGAAAAAGATTCCGTTCACCAAGTAAGCCGGCTGGGTCGCTTTCAGTATCCATCGCGAATCATGATCACCAGAGGCCAGCCAGAAAGTATGTTTCTGTTCAGATAAACGGTCATGTGGGAGCCTTCAACTTGTCACAGCATCTGATATTACCATTATTTTTAGAAAAACATGGATTAGGATTGGAAAACCCGTACTATTCTATAAGGAACAGCTCGCCATAAGTGCAACAGGCGTTCGCCTGGAAATTTTTGGCAAAATTGTATGCTCAGTGACATTCAATCATATAATTATGGATGGAGTATGTTATGTAGTTAACAATAATCTTAACTTGTTGGGTTTCGATTTTTTTGCTGATCAGAAACTAGGTGATGTTCCACTGAATACTGTATGTCAACGCATCGTAAAGATGAAGGACGAAAAATATTTCGCGATGATTCTAAAAGAATTTTATAAAGTATTTACGAAGGGTTTAGGATGCTGTACCGAAATGAAAGTCTGTCCTCACTATAAAACGAATGCTTCCACAGTTTTCCGTCCCGAACGACCAGTCCCATATGCTTCGCTACCAGAAGTCGACACGGAACTTCAACACCTAAAGAAGTAATGTGTCCCTATACCGGTATCATTTTCGGCCTAGGCAGCCCCAATAGTCGTTGTAAAGAAACCTAACGCTACAATATGCATCTGTGCCGATTTTTCGACCTGTCTGAATATTGCCCTAGAACAACGCCACTATCATCTACCAGTTCCGGACGATTTATTCACAATTCTAAGCGGCGATAGTTGTTTCGTCAAACTAGACCTGGCAGATGCTTATTCACAAGCTGAGGTTGAACCATCAAGCCGTGAACTACTCACAATAAATAAGCGTCGGGGACTTTATCAGCACACAAGACTACCGTTTGGAGTTAAAACTGCACCAGCGATTTACCAACTATTAATGGATGCGATTTTAACCGGCCTCACCGGAGTGGCTGTGTATTTAAACGACATACTCGTGGCAGAATTATCAAACGAACTGTACAATCGACTTGCAACTGTACTAAAACGAATCCAAGACCATGGATTTCGCCTGCTTCCCGAGAAATGTCAATTTTACTTTACATCTGGGAAGTACTTGGCATTTATGTTCGATAAATCAGGTCATTGTCCAGTTCCAGAAAACATTGAAGCCATTCAAAGAATGCCTGCACCCTACTCTGCGATCCTTTCTAGGACTTATAAGTTACTACTCAGTATTTTTACCATCTTTGCATGAGAAGCGAGCATCGCTGAATTATCTGCTGGGGAAAACGTTGAGTGGAATTGGACACAGCAATGCCAAACAGCGTTTGATGTCTTGAAAAAGCTCCCTACATCCAATCTTCTGAATGCCGATTATTGTTGCTGCGGACGCGTCTGTATATGGTGTAGGTGCAGTTATCTTGCAAACATTTCCGAATGGAAAGGAAGAAGCCATAATGCATGCTTCAAGAACCTTGATGCCTACTGTAAAGCGTTATGGCCAGATTGAGAAGGAAACTTTGACTATTGTTTCGTGCAGTACGGCGCTTCGATATGATGGTGTACGGACAACACTTCACAATACTAACCGATCACAAACCACTGTTGGCGGATTTCGGGTCAAAATCTGGAATACCAGAGCATTCCGCAAATCGGTTAGAACGTTGGGCATTAACTCCGCTCGGATGTGATTTCGACTTACAATACAAGAAGTGTGAGGATTTCGGTCAGGCAGGTGCCCGATCTCGACTCATAAGCACCTATCCTACGACGAGTGAAGAGTCGGTGATCGCCGCGATCGATACGCAAGATTATGTTTTAGGAAGTTTCATTGATGCTGTGAGAGCACTCCCTATTAACACTCAACAAGTTAATGAATTCACAAGAAGCGACAAAACTATTCAACGGGCAATCTATTATATGCAGCACAAATGGCCACGTTCTTTAGATGAAGAACTGAGATAGCTCAATCAACAGTGACAAGCTCTGTGCATAGTAGAAGGGTGTCTTATGTTTGGGGGTCAAGTGGTGATACCAAATGAGTTACGTCGAGCAGTACTCAAACAATATCACGCTGGACACCCTGAAACAGCTCGAATGAAATCAATGGCATGGAGCTACGTATATTAGCCAAAGATGGACGCTCAGATCAAAGACGTAGTAAGGAATTGTGACAGCTGTCAGCGAGCATCGTAAAACCCACCGAAGGTTGAATCAGTAAGCTGGCTAGATCAAGCAAAACCATGGAGCAGAGTGGATCTAGATTTTGTCGGACCCATGTCAGGAATCTATTACTTGGTGCTAGTAGATGCATATTTGAAATGACCAGAGATCCATCAGGTAGTTCCTTCGAATACGCAGAAAACTTTGAAAATATTGACAAGGATATTCGCGTGCCATGGGTTTCCAGCGACACTCGCCACCGATAACGGGTCCAAATGTACATCACAGTTTTTCAGTGATTTCCGTCGACAAAACGCCATCACACATATTTGCCTCCCATCGTGCCATCTGCAATCATATAAACCGGCGGAGCTGTTCGTGGATACTTTCAAAAGTGCTGTACTACAGGCGAAGGGGACCCTAACAGTAGTCATCCAGTGTTTTTTACTTGTATACAGGAGCACTCCAAACAGCAGTGTTTCCCGACAGAAATCACCGGCAGAAGCACTTATGGGGCGGAAACTTGAAACAATAAATGAGGTGATGAGACCGGCGAAAGTAGAAAACAAGAAAGATGACATCTATAAAAACGGGACGGAGTTGTATGTAAGGAACTACAGATATGGTAGTAAAAAATGTAAAAATAGTGGATAATTAAAGGAAGAAAAGGGAAGGTGATATATGAGGTGGCAGTAGGAGGACAAATATGGGTTCGACATCGCAAACAGTTACGTAGAAGGTTTAGTCAAATAAAGCGTACGTACCCAACCTAGCACTTAAAATTCTTCTTGATACTTTCAAGCTTTTCATGGAGAAACCAACAATGATTGCAACAAACAACGAAAACCCAACGTCTGCAGAGAAATAGTCATTCAGACGCAGCGAGAGAAAAAGAGTACCTTTAGCGTTTAGGTACGTTCCGTTCTATTTGTCAGAAGAAACAATAATCTTTGGTAATAGGTCTTTATTTCGTATCGTGGGCAGGAGACAGTGAAGCGAGATGCTAATCATTCAAACACAATGCTTCTCAACATTCAATATAAGAGAATAGGAAATATAATCCCTATAAGGAATAAGGAAGTAAATGAATACTTAACCTTTATTGTTTTAGTGTATACATAAGTTATGAAGTCAACTCTTAACTAGTCAACCTAAGTTTCTATATTAGCTTCCTCCTAGAATCGACTTCCGTAGGAACGTCGGTTCGATCAACTTAACTAATAGAGTTATCATAGTTCTGGCGCTGTAGCTCTAAAGATAATTACTAGCACATCCAGCACCTGACAATAGATCAACAGTAAACAGTCTGTTAGTATTCGACGATACTACATGAGTTACATTTACTTTTAGGACTTGTTATCTAATCTTGTAGCGTTTGTATTCTCCCACAAATGATAATTGGATACCTGAACTTAATCTCCTATTGGTGACCAGAGCTTAGAAAATAACAGAGAGTTAGAAAATAAAACAAGAATATCTGAGGAAGTACCGCGAGCGGGCTATTCAACACCATGTTGCTGAGATACGATTTTCTATGCCCTATCCGATTATCAGGTGTTTACTCACATGCTCCCTGAGTCGCCCCCAGGTCAAAATGAAAGAGGAATCTACTTCAAAAATATTGTTGAAAATCCATCACACCTAAAGAATTGCTCCACTGTTTGTATAAAAAGTTAAAGTACAAAAATAAAATGTACAATTATAATTGATAAGTCTTCGTTTCTACGTAAGTGATCGGTTTCCAGACTGGTTTTAAACCTGGAAGAAAATAAACATGATGTAGATATCTGTGCATGCAAATGCATTAACGAAAAAAAATGTATATCAATTTAATTGAAATATATATATAAGTGCTTTAACTTGCCAGGAGTCAGACCGAATAGGCGACGTTGAACATGTGACAACCGCCTTTTATGACTGCGTTTGTAACGGTGGGAACTGATAGTAACCGTTAGGATGAAAAATTATAGCAAATACTTAGAAAAAAGAATTACTGAAAACATAAGAATGCAAAGGCTTATTAGGTCAAGAATATAATCTGCATTTTACAGATTACTCACTCGATGTGTGGTAGGCACGCAAGTCATAGTGAAGTTGTATCTTCTAAAGTCAACTAATAAATGAGTAGATTCCAATCTTACAAGTATGTAAGTTTTATTAGTTATGAGTGTCGGTAACAATCGACCAACGTAAGGTATAGTGCAGTAGTTCGAATGTCGATAAGCTGAACGCAAACCATGCGATTATCCGAGAGAGCATAGGTTTTAGCTAAGGGAAGTATTACTCCTTACCCATGTCTATGATAATAGTATGGATTAATAGTAATTGTTTATATAAAGCTAACTGTGGGGAAATCGCACCATTAAATGATAATTTCGAGTCAGTTTATCGACCCGGCTTGTAAATAGTTTCATTAATTTTATCAATCATATTACGTACTTGCCAAGTCACTACAATGCATTATAATGATATCCCAAAACTATTATGAACAACTAATCGTAGTGTTGATTTACGATGAACTGATGAAAAAATAAGTTGGATTTTATTGAATATATATATGTTTTTGTGATTCACGGATAGTAGATACATAAACATGCATTGACAATAAACTGGCGAATGACAACTTTGTAATCATTGCCAGAAAATTTAAGGTTAGTATTCTCTGTGTAGTTGGGGATATAATGCAAAATGATTAAGTCTCTTAAGTTTGACTTGCGTGTAGTTTTACCTACTACTTGAGTCCATGCATCACTCTCAAGTATTTTAATGAAGTTACCAAGGTGTGGAGGTCTATGTGAAGTGTTCCAGGTAACAAAGGGCATATTGAAGTTTCCTCCTATTAACTTGATCACAGACACCAGTAATAATGACTTAATTGTTAGGCAAAGGTATGAGTAGCATTAGGCGGTCTATAAATACAACTTATGAGGAACTGATAATCGGGACAATTGTCAGTGCTTACAAATATAGCGTTATCTATAAGTTCACTACCTCTCGAGGAGATAAGTGGTCATAAAATCTCGGAGTGAACATACATTATGCATTCTTCACCTTTTTCTGAATACCTATCTTTGCAATGCATGATATAATTATCGACTTCAAGTGTAAGGTCTGAAATATTAAGGGTACACTAAGTTTCGGTTATTAGGACACAGGATGAATTAACTATGTACACTAAGAATTTACGATGAATGATTTTATTGCAGAGGGAACGGGAGTTAAATAGAATAGTGAAGAGCTGTGTGGGAATAATGGAATTGGATAGGTTAGGAGTTACCTGAACTAGTGGAATAAGAGAGGAATGAACAGAAGCGAATTAGTCGGAATAATGAGAAGGCAGACTTGAGAGATTTGTTGTTTGTAAAAAGTGCTAAGTTATGAGTTGAGGTTCCATCTGAGTCCTTTGGGGTAAATAGTAGCGTGAATAGCGGTTCATGTGAAAAAAATCTAGTAGATTGTAGGCAGGTGACCTGTAATTATGCAGTGACATATTGTTATTACATGCTATAGAAGCATTCCCAAGCAATCTGTGGTTATGATGCGCTGAAGTTTGAGGGGGATTTATTAATGGTGTATGCGAACTCGATATGAGTATGAGGCTGTTAAAGGAATGTGCAGGGCTATTGGTATAGGAATAATAAGCCTGATGAGAAAGGTTTATAGATACCTTGTATGAGTGTCTCATCAGGTCTTTATGCTGATTTTGTTGTTAAGTGGCATAAAGTCCGAGTACATTTGAGAGATAAACATGGAAAAAGCACTTGTACAAAAGAAACAGTCTGTCGTAAACAAAGTCCTTCTTCTCTTCTTAAAAATTTAAAAGTAAAATTAGGAGTTCTAATATGCAAGGTGGAAGTCTCTTTATTAATGAAAATCAAGTATACGACAGTCCCAAACATATTGCTGAATTGTTTAGCAAACACTTTAGTACAACACTAATGTATGGAACTTCTGAAGATGACTAAAAAATCCACCATAACGACACCATGTCAACGCATAAATGTAATCTTCACTAGAAAAAATATTGCTAGGGCAACAAAGACGCCAAAGTACTCAAACACCGAAGGGCTTGATGGCATAACAGCAAGTAGACTTCGAAGGTTATAAATTTTTTCAAGTAAAATATCATTTTTATATTTAGTTGACTTCTACTTATATCTCAACTTGTAACACTGTCATCGTCCTTTACTAATAACTACATCCTGTGTTCTAATAATCAAAAAATGGTACACAATAGGGTTAAGCGCTCTAAACTTAATAGGAGTTCACTAAAACCAAGTGGTATGTTCTCTGTTAGTGACTTTCTTCCTGATTCTGCGGTGATATAGCGGCTATCATCACTTGTAAGAGCTGTGGACATCATAAGGTACTTTAATAACGACCTAGATTATATGACCGAACCAGAAAATGTGAAGTCTACTCTCAGCCGAATCAACAGTATCCTGTCAGACTTAGAACATACATCCTATCTGCTACGTAAAAAAGATGACCTAGACATTGAAACACTTGAACATGTGGAGACCTTTATTAACTTCATAGCCGACGAAGTTGTGAATAGGCTAAAATCCCACCATGAAACTATTGTTGATAATATAGTGGATAAATCCCTTCTACGTAAAGTAAAATCGATCATTTTGAAACTTTCCACGCTGTGTTTTATCAACTCTGTAAGCAATATTAGATCTGTTACTGGCCTGAAGCAAATGAAGTTGGTAGCAGACAAAACGACTTTGCAACAAAGGACGGTTAACCAGATTACGCTACATAACGACGCAATCAAGCTTGAACCGAAACATAATTCAAGCTTCCGATCTTATCAAACTATACCACGACCTTCACCGTGTCCTAGTGTTAGCTGTACTCTTTCGAGTAAATGCTCTTCACCCCACAGAAAAGTAACCATACCTAGGAGCGGTAAATGTGTTGACTTGGGCATGTCGATAATCCAGACGTCAACAGATAATGGTCAATCACATTCAGGTCAATACGACGAATCGGCTTTATTTTTCGAAATTTTTACACCAGGGAAGCCAAGCTTGCAATATACACGTTGCATGTACGTTCTACTTAAGAATACTGCTCGCTTGTCTTCTCTAGTATGAATTCCACAGATACCATACGAATTGAAAATCTTCAGAGAACTTTTGCCCGACAATCACTGGAGTATAACTGTAACATAACTTATACACAAAGACTTCGGTTGCTTTCTCTAAAACCCCTATAGAGAAGCCGTCTAAAAACCAAGCTTCGTGTTTTCCATAAGATAATTATCGGTTTCACTTTCTCAACCTCTTTTTCCTTCTGGAAGATCGCATCTCAAAATAACCTAAGGAATCGGGCTTAAGAACTGTATACCAAAAAAAGTAAACACCAATCACGGAATAACTTTTTTATAACACTCTATAGTCTACTATGAAATAGGTTACCACTTTCCATGATAATTTACTAAAATTAAAACTCATGTTATACTTATTCCTTGATGCCATTTAGACCCAGCAACTCTTTCCTGAAATCTTTGAATATCCAGACATGATTAGTCACGAAAAGCCTCACATCTAGGAAACGAGTTCATGGCTCATCACAAGCTTGTATGTTATTAACAGCCTACGCTGCTTTTCTTCCCACATTAGTCCAATCAACTGACAAAATATCCTCTTCGTATTCTGTCAATTTAGCTTGTCTTTTTATCTATATATCAGTTTTCTCTGGTTACTTAATACATTTTCGCCTTTCATGTAGACAGGTCATCTGTCCTTTACTCGGACAATACATCACCATATGATTCATATGAGTTTATAACATCAAATACAATGCTGCACTTGTTTGTTAGGTAGTTTTAAACGATGGCATAGCTCCTAGTAGAAAAAAAGAACTGGCCGCTTGGTTATCCACCATACCATGGTGAATTCATTCTAATCATTATCCAATCTCGTATCCTATCTGTTTTGATCTGCTTCCCAACTTTTTTCTACTCTTCCATTTTTATTATCTCAAAATATGTAACTGGCGAATGGACTAAATAGAGACCTATAACCTCACAATGAGCCGTGCAGAATGCTTATCTCATTCTCCTAAACCTCTGAACAAGGTCGATTTTGAAAAACTCGAGTCAGTTAACCTATGCTCACTGGCATTTAAACAATCGAATTTTACCAACTGATATTTCCCTTTTCAGAAATACTCCACTCCATGTGTATTATTTTATTGTTCCTTGAAGTTTAAAATTCCAAATTCCGTAACGTTTAATAACTGTACTCAAATGTACATAAACCATTAGATTTCTGATCATTATCTACACAATTAAATTCCTTACAGCGTTACTATGCACTTTAATGTTGGATGTTTATTTGTCGTAGTAAAATTCGTTTGCGTAACCATTCAGCCTTGCTATGGTCTGATATGTCTTTGTTGATCTTCCCTGTGAAAGTAGCTTGCTCCTGATATCAGGAAATAAATTATTATTATTATAACAAGTTTGTTTTTTTAGTAGAGGATTTCTACTTTGAACAGTCACAGCCTCAGATTGTTGTTTGTATGTCTTGATTCTCATTACCAGAATAATGTTAAAACTTCAAGACTCTAACTAGACAACTTTTGTTTTATTAGAGTAATCTTTATTTATAAATGACAACTCCCAAATAAGCTTTTTTGGGTAGTTACAATTAGACACGATAACTAACCTTCAGAAAACTAATTATTCTTATCTCATAAGCCAAATCAACAGCAACGACACTTGTGATTATAAGCGCACATTATCCAGTCAACTAAAATACTTTATTTTAGAGCGTTTTCAACAGCAATATAAGTTCACTGACTTTAATAAGAAATAAGTCAGCATACAATTTTCTATACTTCTAAACGTATATTGGCTACTGAATCGCCCCAAAAGCGACACAAAGGACGATTCAACAAAACAGTTGTGTTGTTAACCAATACAAATGAAGAAAAGAAAAGACCATAGAAACAAATGTGAAATGGAAACGTTAGAAAAAATAAACAGAGTATACATCCAATGACATAAACATATTCCCTATTAAAGAAAAATGAAGTACAAAAGTAGCATGACTTGATGAATGTGGTAATGGTACACATGACATCACTTCAAATGAATGTTTCGTTTAGTTATTCCAAATAAAGTTTTTAATAAAATGCCGAAATCTTTCCAGTAGTGATCAGATTGTATTATTCACTTACTTGTTCATCAATCGCCAGTGTCATCTAGTCCCTTTAAAAAAAGAATCATAAAAAAGCATCAACTACTGTTGAATTTTGAATTACAAAATGAACAAAAAGCAAAGTAAATTTTACGTTTGTTAAAAATGGTTTATATGAACCGTATTGTGATAAACCATGCTCGCTAACGAACCTTCTTCGATACTAGTGTTGGACTACTATTTAGTTCAGTTACTATTATCATACTCCTTAATAGTAAATAATTACTCGTAAATGATATTGACTCACACACGCATCCAAACTATTAAATACTTGTAATTTCATTGAAATATGGTATTCTTAGAATTCAATAATAATCCTACTTTGGACCCTGCTTGTGAAACCAGTTGTACTACTATTACCAACATTATTATTACTACTGGTATTATTATTATCATTAGAACGTAGCATTCGGAATTTCAGTCACGAAGTAACCTAGTAAGAATTTTTAGTGAAGCCGACCGACTACAGTTAATGTTATAATTAGATAAGAAATATATTATTTATTTTGAGCTACGAGCTCAAATGGCCGTTCGGAATATGAATAGCTATATAAACGATCAAATAGAAATAATCCAGAAAGGTTAGAACCATGGTAGAGTGTTACTTGTCTCAGTCTGTTGCTTTGTTGTCCGACTGGAATAGTATTGTCGTTAGATTCAACAACCATATATATGTGTATACATATAATCAGTAATTTCACCTTTGTCAGTAACAATGATTCATGCACACATGCCATTCGCAGGATACGCGTATGGTTAAGTAGCCCATAACGAAGATGCAACGGATATATATTCCAACCAAAAGAATCCAACGTCACAAATCGCCAAGCGTGGTAAAGTTCGATAGTGCAGTACAGACTAACATTCAGTATACATATCAATCAGGAAATATGTAGTACAAAGATCATTATGTTATGGAGTACCACTGCCTTTACAACTGAAGAGTAATAAATGATAGTACCATTGTACTGTATTAACTAGCAACAGAATCACAAGAAGTCAAGCCAGCAATCAAGGGAGATGGGTAGCTAGAAACATAAACACACATAAGAAGTGATACATGAATTATAAAACATAGTAATCTGTTTATAAAAACACTACACTGAAGGATGTCTTTTTACTTGTTGGCTAAGTTTTCTGATTGTACGCTATACATAACTTCCTCCGTGGCAATAGTTGAATTGATATATGACTAAGAAAGAAGTAAATTCTGGTAGCTCATCGTTTGTTTAAATAAACACTGCTGGTCGACTAGAAAACAGCAGAACAAATTCAGCTACGTAAAAGATTCCTAATTATTTTATCATGCAAGACATCCCTTAGTAAAAATTTAACTGAAAACAATATAGTTTAATTATATGTGTTGATTTAATTTACGTAGTTAGGATCTGTGATAAACTGAAACGTGATAATCGTCCTTAATGCAAATTAATACATCAAACTTTACAAAAATTGTATGTTCTTAGAAATTTATGTAATAAATAGTTGGAATACTATAGTAATACTCATCTCAGTAAACTATTTCATTTATTTTGGTTGTATGCAAAGTAACAACTTTTGTTCCTATTATTACTACTCTTCCATTGCCCTATCCTCAAATTTAACGCACTGACTGTAAGTATATCATTTTTTTCATTTACGAACTATGGCAGATGAATTGTGCTTGCGTAACACCAGTTCACAGAGATTGTTGCTCTTATTTTGTATTGATGTTAATTTTCTAGGTGGTCATGTTTTATGTAGATATAAAGGATTGTTTAATTTATAATTTGATTATGTCTGGTTGTTCATCATTCTTGTGTTCTTTCACACTTACGGCCTGGGACTCATTAGGCATTGAGCAGATGTAAGAGCATCGACTAGACACTCTTGTTGGCACTGCTTACTGCATTTGTGAGTATAAGACCAAATCCAGTAATTGATCTGACAATCAAGTCATTACAGATTTATACAATTACAATTAATGATCATTTTGCATTTGTCATAGCATAATCGTAATGATGGGTACAACAGATAGTACAACACAAATCATCAAGAAAAGCTGAACTTGGCATGGGTGACTAAAAGTCAAGAGAAGTAACTACAAGATAAAAGATCTTGATGATTTTTCCTTGCAAGTACGCAAATAAAAGTTATTATAAACAAAGATTCAAGGTAAAATATATCTTTATACTGATAATATACTGAGTGAAATGAATACGTTCTAACGAAGTATATTCAAATGCCGAAATTGTAAGGTAAGATAACATGTAAATTAAAGGTATGATAAAAAGAAATAAACAAAATAGGATCACTACATGCAGAAAGTTTAGAGAGGAACCTAGGGCCATGGTCTGACAAACTGATTTTGTACACATCAATCTGGTTTAATATTGCGTATTACTATTCCCTCTGCAGCACAAAAAAGATACTCACGGACATCTTTCGCTAGTGTGTATATTTTATTTCAGTTGGTTTATAACTGAAAAATGGAATCCAGGATACGCGTTTCGTTTTATTTGGGACTAGTCAGCTGGATGTACCAGCTTTTTAATGTTGATATTCATACGGGGACTCGAACTCTGTTAGTTTCATGCCAAATGCCACCGCGTTTACTACTAGACTACTGAATCCAGACATTCACAGATGAAACGTGCATCCTGGATTCCAATCACCAACCACAATCCAACTCAAATAATACTTATGAACTTTTGCTTTGTCGAGGCGATTCGCCCAGGATGCACATATGGCAACAGAGAATTATCAGTTTCAGTTCATGATAAATCAACGGGAGAATTCAAATACTTTCCAATTATGTGTATATGTTAGTCGTTTTGCATAGTAAATCGATTATGGTTGCAACTGATGTTCATCAGTCATTGTTATAAATTATTTATTATTGTTAGCTCCCTTATAGTTGGTTCAATCATTTGAATTATCTAGTTATTCTATCAAGTACATTTAAACATTTAGTAAACCCATGTCATGTTTATACGGTTATTAAAAATTCAAACTATTCTTTAATTTTATACTGATTCTCTCAAATGTGTTGTAGTAATTTAGTAAGTATAAAATCCAAGAGATAAAAAGCAAAACTGAATCAACTAATATTACGATAAAAATAAAACTTTAAAACAGAAATAAGTAAACAAGCATTTTAACTTTAGTTGTTTGTATTTGTCACAGATTGATATCCGTTAGGTACCACTAGAAATAAGCAAGTAATAAACAGTTTTGTCATAGTTGTGGACTCCCCAGCATTGTGCACTCTTGATTCCATCAAGTAATCAAACCCACGACCTTCATGTTGGAGAACACTTAATCCTCTACACTGCTGAGCAGGTTTCTATTGTTAAAATTCCCACTTCTATCACTCTGTGACGAACAAAAACAACTAAATATAATTCTAGTATCCGCAAACTACCCCAGTTTAGGAAGAAATGTTAATATCCCCAGACCATCGGATTTCGATCAGTATCAGTAATATCACATCTTCAATGAGAATTAAATGGTCTACTAGTGAGCAAAACACCTATTCACCGTTCTTTGCTCTAAAAATGGTCTCTAATTTGTGTTAGTTCATGTAAAGTAGTGTAATATAACGGATAGTGTTACAATGATACAGAAGCAAAGCTTCATAGGCTTTACTTACATGAAGACTAAACTTTTATAAAATATGCATTCTTAAGTGTCATTCAACACTTTAACAAGTTATATGATTTTAAAATCCCTATATCAATTAGGTGATCACTGTATTACTTGTTACCTACTTGATGTCACATTAACGTTTCAAAAATGTTAGACTATGAATCCAAATCCCAGTATGAACATTTGTAGAGGCCGTGGTTAACCCCTAACATAACGTTCTTTATACCACATATTTCTTTGTTGGCATGTGGGCTAAATGTTAGACTGTACTTTGAACTTCGACGAGTATGATTTGTTATTGTTGGATTCTTTTGGTTCAGATATATATCTGTCACATCTTTATTCTGTACTTCTTAATCATACGTGTATCCTGTGATTGAAGTGTGTGCATGTGTCATTAGGACTGACAAAATTTGAATTACTGGTAGTATGTATATATAATTGATAGGATCTAATACAGTTACAAATCCAACAGCACAACTAGAACGCAACGCGTTGGCACTAAAATATAGGCGGATTTAAATAAAGAGTTGTAAATGAAATTTAAAAAAAAACCCACCTTATCTCTATTACTAGTTAATATTCAATAAAACAATTATGATTAATCAATCTCGTCTCATCTTTTCTATTTATAATAAGAAATTAAAATAGAAATGCCATGTAAAGATCTCTTACTTGATTGAATTTTTTAAATTCTACTATTTCATTAAAGATAACTTCCAATATAATACGTGATGTTACTTTATCTGTTGGAAGTTTCTGTGTTACACCAAGAATATCACCACATTCATGAATGTAATATTCTAAATCATCTTCATTACCTAAATATAATACAATGTAATAAACATTGAAATTAACATATTTAGAAATAAGTACAAATACTACTCAACAATGAATTAATTGACTTTGTGCGTATTGATCTAGTTTTTACAATACAAAATAGATGAAGGATTATACTTTTAAGTAGATTAGATTTGATTTGATTTGTATATAATCTCAAAATGTTATTCCAACACTCTGTGGTCATAATCAATCGCAAGCTGTTGAATAGATTATATGTTCGTTGTTTATTTGTTTGTTTATTAACATGAAATCATCTTCATTGTGTTGATTGACAAGTTCAATTGGATGAAATAAGCTAATATTGTTTAACTGAACTGAAATGGTTTGTGGAGATTGGCATTGAGTTTTATTTGATTGAATTTGTCACAAATTGATGTTGGCAGGATACCATTAAAAACCACAAAGAACAGGAGAGCTCTTTCGTCCATATATGGAAATCTTCGGGAGTTTGCACTTTGGACTTCGCCCCAGGGGCTGAAGGTTGGTGAAGGCTTATCCATCCGCACTATTGGGTCAGCATCTAGTTGTATAATTCACACTTCCATCAATGTGTGCTATAGCGCGACAATCGTCCGTTGTTATCCGTAATAACTGCCTCACACCCGATAAGTGTGAACTTTACCAGTGACAACTACTCATAGTTATTTCCTTCAATAGACTGCTCCTATTATTTCTATTATTTATTATTACCGTATTTTTACATAATTTTCCTTTTATTTACAATCGAGGGTGTGAGCTGCTGAAGATTTCCATACTAAGACAAAACAGCTGCCTAGTGCTCCATAGTTTTTAGTGATACCTTGCCAACAGCAGTCTGTGACGAATTCAATTTACTAAATATTGTTTAGTAAGGTGATTGTGAATATAAAGGAAGAGAAAACTACCCACTGATTACATCTTCACATATTGCAAGTGGAATGAGAATAGAATGAGTAGTTAAACTCTAAGCTGCTGGCATGAAATTATACTTAGACAATAATTTTTAAGCCTTAATTGTATTGTTCAGCAATACGTGTGAATTATTAGATAGTCTTAACTATAGCAAAACAACAACGAAGTGTGTTCCCTGGTATTAAATGAACGACATAAATAAATGACGGAAATTGTCAACAGGATAAATACTACTACGATACAAAAATTGAAGTATGAGCAGTATTTTAGGAAAGCATGTAATGTTGTTACTTTTCTATAAGATTCAGTGAAGAATAATAAAATACAACACCTACAAAACTAATGAACTAACCAATCTCATACTTGTCTAGTTCTCAGTGTTGATTGAATATAGTCACTAGTCTAAGTGATTCAACACTGTGTACTATGGTTAGAGGTTATTGGTAATTAATAGGAAACCGTGTTTGTAATTTCTTGTAATTTCTATGAAGATAACTGAATCAATAAATTAATCTGATTATATTTTGGTTTCGAATTACAAAGTTAAAGATTAAAAAATTAGCATTCCTCTATTTAAACTTTTATACTTGGACATCATGTTTTAATTTTACTCAAGTTAACAAATATTGATCACTCAAAGAATTGATCTTACATTGAAACATCTGGCACTGATCTCGCATTGACTGATCAACAGGTATCTTTTACCATAAATTCAATTGTTTAATATCAGTAAGCTACAGCTATGTAACGTGATCTAATTAATAGACCTCTTTGAGTAAATTTATATTTAATAAGGAAAGTATTAACTTAATATCACGAAGTAAACTATATTAAATAAATATTGAATACTTGGGACTGGTGTTGGGTAGATGATTTGTTTTAGTGAACGACTCAGCAACAGTGAGTATCCATGACCTTATCAGGAGAGATAGAGCTCAGGATAGTTACGTTTCTCTGCGAACAACGCTTAAGTACTGGGCTGTAACCCAATACTTGGCATTTATGGCTATAGTCAATTCAAGATATATTGAACAACCTCATCCATTTTCATAGGCAGGGAACTACTTCACACATGATCTAGTTAGATACGATTGATCACTTCCTGTTACTAGAGCCCCAAGAATAACCTCCTGAAATAAGTCACTACTGAGCTTATCTTGGCTGTGTTTGATAATTATTAGAAAAACATAAACGATTTATAAACTTACATTTATTTGTTACTTGTGCTAAACGTGCCTTGGGTGTAGAAAATTGTTCGTCTAAATCAAATAATTCCAATGCTGGTGGATTAGGTTCACGAAAATTTGGGGGAAATACCTGATAAGTAAAGATAGGAGATAACTTTTATTCACCTTAACGAAAATCTAAGCAAAATTACGCAAATCAAGTTTAAAAAGAGTACGTTACAGAAGACTGAAAGGTAGTTGAATTGAAGACTAGATCAAAAAATAGATTTCTAGTCGTCAAATACTAAATTATGAAGCTTTTTACAATACCAAGTTGTTAACCTACGAACTATAGCTGGATTATTCAGTGCAGTAGTATACTGAGTTACGTTATGTGTTCAAACGATGGACTGCTTAAATCAAAAGACATAAAAAGTAGTAGCCACACTAGTAGCTGATTTTGGGAGGTAATCTCAATTTTTAGCGATGAGACGTAATCATCCATTAATAACAAAGGATGAGGACTAACAATTCATAATACGAGTTGTTTGAAATCGGAATGTCTACAGTATGATTTCAGCCTAGTGGCAAAAGGATCAAGTATTTACCTACGCTTGAAGGGCTCTTGACTCTCCAGAAGTTGATCTCAGGACCTCCTTTCAATTCGTGATATCGAATTAAAAATGTAACGAGTAGTTATTATTACCAGCTACGTTGGGATATTTAGTACTATTTACAGTAACGATAGAGTCTAGTAGTACTCATTACATAAGTGAAGCACATAAATTCATTAAATCATTGACATTTACTGAGTAAAATGATCAAATATGTCTTAAGCATTTATATCTACACCCATCTTTATGGTGAATTTTAAAATATCCTTGGCAGGACAATTGATATGATGGTTATTAGAAGCTAACAAAATACTACTGAGTTCAAACTGTAAGCGTAGGATGTTCTGATAAGTTTTTTAATGAAATAAAATTACTTGTTCCCTAGTTACTAACTGTATCTAGGCGACTGACCCACGATTCACATATAACAACAGAAACTAATTAATTTCGAATCATAATAACTTTGACCGGAAGATGCAGTTACTTTAACTTATGTATATATACTCACTGCGTATTAATGGCTATCTTCGTTCGGTAGCTTAGTGGTGAACGTGGCGGTGTCTGATACAAACTGACTGAGTTCATGTATCAGTGGGAAAGTAACATGGATGCAGGTAAGTTCCGACGACGAATCCTAAAATTGATGAAATGCGCATCCTTGAATTCGCTTTCCAGCCACAATCCGACTACTATCACGCTAGTGATGTTATGATTTAAAGATGAGAATTGTTACCTTTAATATTAAAATCAATTACGATAATTGTTTATTTGTCATACTGGTAAAATATACACAGAAGTGTTTCAAAATTTTACTTTAAACAGGGTGTACCCCGTGAAACGAGGAAACGAATAAGTTGAAACAGTTTATATTAGATTGAGTTAAACATTTATACACTAATATGATAAATTAAACTTTTTCACCTAGCTAAAAATAATTTAAGAAATAGTGTTTTAGGCTACATATTTTGAAAAACATAACTAACTTACTGCGGGTCGCACTGGAGGTAAAGGAGTTTCAAATTGAGGTGAAATCAAACTTAGTGGTTCATGTTTCACACGAAGTTTTTCATACGCCCTTTGAAAGATGAATAAACAGTTGAAAACGTATATTTCTAATGAAAATAACAAATTATAATTTATTAGTATATTTGAATGTCAAGCGTTTAAACAGTGAAGTAGATTATTCAAGTATGTCTTAGTATACGGGTAATAACTAAATACACTTCAATATTTTCTAAACTACAGATTTAGCCAGACATTTGTTTTGTGAATCCATTTTTTGGACGAAAATTCTTAGAAAACACAGAATTAATCAGGTTAAGAAAAGTAATGAAAATATTGTACTGAGGAACCAAATTTGTTAAAATTAAACACTTTATCACCTGGATTGTGGATAATAAAATTTTCAATAATAATAGCGAGGATAGAGAATTTAGTTATTTACAAAAACTATTTCAATGCATTCAGAAACGTGTGCTAGAAAGTGATTGAAGTACTAAGCGTATTTTTAATAGATTACACAAAATACCCTACCATATAAAATAAGGGTGAATAAGAGCATGCAGCAGCTAATATCCCAATTTCCTTCAGTTATTTGCATGTTTATTGAGTAAAAATGTTTATTTATTTGAATAGATTGTTTGATTCCAAGGTATGTCATTGAGTGTACTCATTTGTAGTACAAACTTGTTGGATATCGGTGTGTTACACTTGTCACAATTTATTTGTGCTTATAGCAGTATACCAATGGATGTTTAATAATTATAGATTCTTACCTTTTCTACTCAAAATTAATCTGTTATCAAGTTATGAAATCATCTATGAATCTATAAGCAATGGTAATAATACTTTTGGATTACAGAAAGTTTGGAAGCTCTTACGGAGTAAGCAGATCGGCAGTAATAAGAAACTAACTCTAGCAAAAGTATGATAATGCATATCAGTCACTGCGAGTAATTTACATAGCTACACAATGAACGAGAAACCACTACTTAAAGTCACTGGATGTATGAATTTAAAAATCGTAGTTAGTAATGACTAAAGAAGATTGATCTTAAGGGATATTTGAGAAGTATTTCTTTTCTTCGATAAAGGAATGTTTCAAATATTGTCCACTATATGTGTGTCAGTATTTAGAATAAAGAATTCAAGCAGTCACTCCCTGTTTTAAATATAAAACCGATATACTAGGACAGGTTTTGCTTGGAAGAAACAAAAGGACAAAAATGTTGTTGGTCTGCTTTATAAAGGCAGAGTGAAACCTCTTAGCATGTTTTTGTTATCTTTGAGCGGTTAGTGAATTATCTTAGTACTGGCCATTTCTATAGTATTAGTCATCATTTTTCCATGAAGATAACTTGTCATTTGTAATAACATTTCAATGACACTCGAAAACTGAAATAAAGTCATTTAGGTTTTCAGTTGCTTTAATTCAATGGAGTTGTGATTCACTCGATTATTGAGTCAGAATAAGTAGTGTTTACATCTCCGTGGAGTTGAGTTTTACATAGTAATACGATTTTTGATTGTTAATAGAGGTCGCTTGGCTTCTTATATTCACTCTAGAAGACTGAACCGCGAAGACGTTAATAAGAGTTATATATATACGCAAATACGTATACCGTGCCTAGATAAAGTGATACTTTACAACAGGCCTTTAGTAAACCAAGAATTCAAATTAGTAGGATCTTCATGTTGGAGGAATTTATTGAATCAACTTTCTTGTTTGACATGTACAGACCCTATATGTTTGAATAATTCCCATAACTCTGATTTGAGATAATAGATATCGTGGAACAATAAAAAAACGCTGAAAAAGATATATAAGTGCTTACTAGCAGAATAAATAACTGGGTTAAGATGTTAATTAGCAATTCAGCTTGTTAGTTCGAAATAGTATAACTGTTGTTTTTAAGATTTAGTTTGTTATAAGTAATTGCAAGACATATTGAAAATATAGAATGAGACACTTCACATGTTAATATAAATGTTCCGTAAGTTTAGATTCACACAATTGAAAACCTACTGAATAACTTTTGGAACGAGGTTTGTTTTCATGCAAAACAAATCCTGATTAAAATAATTATTGGCATTCTGTGGAAGTTCATCGCTTTCTTGCAAACAGGACTTCAGGTTACTCGAAAGACTTGTAATATCAGGCACCTGGTAGTAAGTTTCGAGCTCCGGTTCTTCAGCATCTATGGAATTCAATGTGACGGATTTCTGCGTAAGATATTTGAGTAAAAACTCAAATATTTTAAAGTTATCTTCCTTGTTTATGTATGAGTCACAGAACATGGCTGCGCTTCCAACAACAGCTATAGTTCCACCATTAGGTGACTAGAAAATATATTTCAAAATAAATACTCACAGGAAATTTGTAGGTTGCACAAACTGGTCTATTAAGTGGAAACGCAACGCTACCCGTTGATAACAAAGCAACTGCAGGTTTGGTTACATTTAAAGTTGCTCCATATGGATATAAAAATTGTAGAGCCTGTTTATGTGATAGATCTATTTGTGTAGCTGACGTGTGTGATTTTCCAAGAGCTTCTGGTATTCCTCTATAAGGTCAATAAATACGCATCAAGAAATACCTGTTTAGTATTCCGTTCGGAATCAATGCTTCCTTAGGATGATAGTACTTGAAATATGATGTTCGAAGGACAGTATCTGTCATGAAATACTTCATCAACAATCTTACCGCTGTTAACCATGATTCCAAATTGCTCTAGTAAGAAATTTATATTTGTAGTATATTTCGTTTCACCGTTTTCACCCATAAGAACAAGTAAAGCTCCACCAGTTTCCAGGTATTTTTTGATGGAATCAAGCTCTGTAGCAGTGAACTTTTCGGTTGCTCCTGGTATGATGAACAACTTGACAATGCTAAGACGTTCGTATGTAATGTCATCTTTATTTCTATAAGCCAATAATTACAGGCATTACAGGGAATTACTTACACAACAACTTTCCATGAAGATTTGAGATACTTAGAAATTTCTGTGAAGTGCTGACTGAGTGTGAAAACTTCTTTCTTGGTTTGGTTGAAAACAATTGCATTTTCTTCAGTCTTCATAAATATTGCCTCAGGCATCTTAAAATCTACGAAACTGTACCATTACGTTGCCATAGTAAATCCGATATCCAATATCTTCGTGTTGGACTGGATAAAGCTTGGTAATTATTTTGCACTAACATCTTAATGTTTTAGCAAAGGCTTTTTTAGCAGCCAAAGACAGTCCTGGACATAATGTTTTATGTACTGTACTTTCTCAATAGCTTGTATGCCTAACATGCTGCTAAACGAAAACCGAGGGTTTGTAACTTACATCTGTCGTCTTCACTTATTGGTTCGTTGGACCTACATTCCATTTAAATATCTCATCATTACTCACGTTACTCATCTCTTATTTTGGCTTTGAGGATTACAAGTCAGTGCTTGCTATGTAACAGTTTGATGATTTCCTCTATGTGTTTCTTATTCACCTCCAACGCTTTTCACTAATTTCATCCTCAGTTGAATTTTGGTTAGTTTGTTCTCTGATACAGTGGGTTAGGGATGATTGTGTCTGGTTAATGAATTCGAAGTATCTTGCATAGACAACTGTTTATAAATACCTATATGAATGATGCTTTCAGTAGTTCTCCAAGTTTCAGCACCATACACTAGAACTGTCTTGACGTCTGTATTGAAAATTCTGACTTTGTTGTTAATTGACAGTTATCTTGAGTTCCAGATGTTCTTCAGTTGTGGAAATGCTGCACTCATCATTCCAACTCGTGTTTGCATAGATCCCCTTGTTTGTCAGTGGTGCCGCCCGGTAATCTGAAAGTTTCCACGTTTCTCAGAGCTTTACCTTCATGCGCCATTTAATTTTATTTTATCTAAGGATATTACTTTGTCCTCGTGTGTATGTTGGGGCCTACTGCTGCAAAGATTGCTACTACATTGTTTGTCTTCACTTGCATTTTTTGTTGCATGTGGGATAGAACTAGATCTTCTATAAAGTCCAAGTCGTCTAGCTTCATCTAAGTTGTCCACTGTACTTTGTACTGAGGTTTCATGATCCCGTCCAGCTTTAGAGGAAAAACCGCTAGAGTAAGCAATCCCGTTTGACACCGATCTTAATTTGGAATGAGCCTGTGAGTTACTCTCTATGTATGATTTTACAATATGGTCCGTCGTAAAAATTTCTTATGATATCGATTATGTTACCAAATACCCCATAGTGCCAAAGAAGTTTCCACGATTTTTCCCTGCCCATACTGTCAAATGCCTTCTCATAGTCGAGGAAGTTGATGGAATGTGGTGAGTTTTATTCACATGATTAGATAACTGTGATCTATAGTGTCTTAATTTACACGGTACATGATTGATTTTTGAGGAATGCAACCTGTTGATCTCGAAGTTTTGCGTCGACTGAATCTTTCGTTTGGCTCAACAGCACTATGTTGAAGAGCTTTTCTGATACTGAGATTGGAGTGGTGCCAAGGTAGTTTTTACACTTACTATGATCCCCTCCCTTTTGTATCTTGATGAAATGTCATTACCTCCAACCTGTCGATACTTGTTCTTCTTGCGGAATCTTTCTGAAGAGAACGTGGAGCAATTTTGCAATTACTTCTATATCTGATTTCAGTGCTTCAATTGGTACGTTGTTTGTCCCTGCTGCCCTGACACTCTTGATTTCCCACTCAGACTGCCATGCTGATTTCTTCAATTTTTGGTGGAATAGCATTTATAGGAAGATCTGTTGATGCGGCTTTATTGACTGGTAGGTTTAATGGAGCATGTCTATTCAAGAGTCCCTGAAAGTTCTCTGCCAATCCTGTTCTTGGGTATCAGTGATCGGTTTACCATGCGTGTTCTTGATTGGTTGTTCCGGTCTACTGTATTTTCTAGCTAGCTTCTTCGTTGATTCTTGTATGCGTCCTATATCTCCTTTTCTTGCAGCTTTTACCACTATCATTGTTTGGTCTTTTACATATTTCTGTTTATCAGCTATAATGCTCCTCTTCACTTGCTTGTTGGCTCTTGTGTATTCGACTTGCGTCTAGGCTTTCACTGTTTTTGTTCCGCTATCACTGGTTGTTGCCTTCTCGTTCCTCCATTCTTGAATCTTATTAAGAGTGTCAACAGAAATTCATCCTTTGTGGTGGTGTCTCTTGCAGCCCGAAACCCCCTGATACGTTAAAATTATTGCTATTAGACTTCTTTTCAGTTGTTCTCCATGGTAGTTTCCTCCTCTTTTTGTAGACCGTAAAAAGCCTCGAATGTATTGATGAAAGCTGTCTTGATTTAGCCGAGTTTATTAGTATCCTGAAGAAGCTCTGTTAAATCGGCCAAGCTGACTTGATACGATTGAACAATTACTGCAGTTCAGAGCACTACTGTGATTTTTTTGTTGACCAAGTGCTTCTATTAAATCAGATATTCACTTTGATTACTTTCCCTGTCAACCTAAATGGAATACCAACAAGATGATGAAGAACGATTAACTACTTCATCTTTTTATCTTAAGAATACACGAATAATTCTAGGGAAAACTATTTGTCAACTTTGAAGCACATAACACACAATTACGTATTTACCCAAATATCGACCCTATGAAGACTCCAGTACCTAACGATGGGTCTCCGCCGAGCCTAGTACTTTTCCGTTACATCGTACCAGTAACCAGAACCTACAATGAGTTCATACATTTTACTCCCCACTCACTGTAAAATCTATTTTGCTTGTATGAAAATTTATCCATTTGTACTGCATTAAGTATTTCCGTCTAAATTCTATTTGATGTTACCTAATTGTGCTCTGACCCTGTAACTGTTCGTTTACTTCATCATAACAATAAGTGAATTCTTGTTTGCAAGTGGGTTCCTAAATGTAATTTTGTTGGCGTATGTTGTTTAACATTGACGTCTTCAGTTTTGTTTTACTGAATTCCGAGATCTTGTTGTAAACTATAGTAGGTTGATGATTTCTGACTGTCTGTAATTGGGTGATTCGACTCGATTGGTCGGTTGCCGATAGAATTTAGTTCCTTTATTTGTCAGAAACATTTCTTCTTGAGCAAGTAACCAAATAATTGTATTTTACTACCTATTTGTTGTGTTATAGATTAATTGTACGAATCGATTGAATCCCTTTAAGTGTATTGGGAGGGAAACAGTCAAGGTTTGTGTGCTGAATTTGTACATATTTTTAAATATAGTACCACGTTTACACCAACAACTCGTGTTATTGGCTTTCACATCTTGGATTCGTGCGTAACCTAAGAAACTATCTGTCCTATAAAGAAACAACATTAATTTTCGAACGTTAACGGTGTGGTGGATATTACATATAAAGTCGTCCTTAAGTAGTGGGTAGCGGAACGTCGGTTAAAAATGGAGATTTTAAACAGTATACGAGGTGAGTTGCGAGGTGACAAGGAGCAACGTCTAATTACAATAAGTAGGAGTAATGAAGACAACCAAGGAAAGTTAGCCTACTGTCAACATTGATCGAGGAAAGCAAAGAAGGTGGAAATAAATAATAAAAAGTAATTTATATGAAATTTATGATGTTCTGTATTTTCACTAAATAAATGGTTTGCCTTGGGCAAGTTGACTTCTCATAACTGAAATTTTAATTTTTGCACCCACCTTTAGGTAGTTCTCTATTCACTACTGTGTCATCCACAAATTAATTATTATTTATTAATTATAGATTATTATTCTGAAATTTAGTACAGAATTCACGCCGGAAACTAATGATGGAAGTAGCTTTCAGTGCTGACGAATATAGCGTCATCTAAATGTTCAATACCACTCAATGAAATAAGCGACGATGAAAAGTCGAATTGAACACATATTAGGCATCCTCCACCTTTTCCTGAATACCTATCTTTGCAACACATGGCATAATTATCAACTTCAAGTGTAAGGTCTGAATTATTGGGGGTACACTAAGTTTCGGTTATTGGGACACAGGATGGGTTAACTAAGTACATTAAGGATTTAAGATGAGTGATTTTATTGCAGAAGGGATGGTAGTTAAATAGAATAGTGGAGAACTGTGCGAGAATAATGAAATTAGATAGGTCACCAGTTAGCTGAACTAGTGGATAATCTTTGTGAACGTTATTTGAACTGGAAAAAGAAAATGGAGTATAGATGGGTGGTAGAAGTAAGATATTAGTCATAAGAGGGTTGAGAGGGGATACTTTGTCACCTGGTAAGGTACCATCTATATATAATGAGGTGAAATAAGTGAGGAGTAAACAGTAGCGAGTTAGACAGAATAAAAAGGAGGCAGATTTAGAAATCTGTTGTTTGTAAAAAGTGCCAGGTTATGAGTTGAGATTTCATCTGAGTTCATTGGAGTAAGTAATAGCTTGTTATTGTATGCCATAGAAGCATCGCTAAGCAACTCGTGGTTATGATGCACTGAGGTTTGAGGGAGATTTATTATTAGTGTATGCGAACACAATGTATGCGTTGGGCTGTTGAGGGGATGTGCAGGGCTATTGGTGTAGGAGTAATAAGCTTGGTGAGAAGGGTTTATAGGTATCTTGTAGGCGTGTTCCACCCTGTCTTAATGCTAATTTGTGTTGCTTAGTGGTATGAAGTTTGAGTACATTTGATATGCTGACTGTACATTTTTAGGCACATGAGGTCTGACCTGACGAGTTGTTAAGGGACTAGAAGTGCGCCATGCCGTACCAAGAATATGATACATAGATTTACCGCAATCGTCTTTCATAGTACTCCACCGCACAGAAGGTTGGTTTGTAACGAATTTCGTCTTCCCAGTATTTGATGCGAAGTGCGAAAATTATACTTGCTTGGGATAGCTCTGTGGCTTTTTGTCTTGCTTAGTTTTGTAGGTATTTTCAAAGAGCTCTGGTTGGTCCCAAGTGTAATTTTATTTATAGTGAATGGTATGGAATTCTGCAACCTAGGAGAAATCTTTCTTTTTCTCTACTTTGATGGTATGGGTAGAGTTTGCATACTTTAATGTGATTGTGTTTTGGAGTGCCTTGATACCTTAGAGTAGCATTGAGATATGCAGTCAGGTTTCTGTAACTCACTATGCATAGTCGTATGTTGGCTGGTTAATATTTAGCTAGATTTTGATAGTTATTCACTATTTAGTAGACCTAGAGTGAAGTTCTCAAAATGAGAGCAACGTTGATGGGTACTACTGGTATTTTTATATTTGCTAGTATCAGTAAAAGTGTATGGATAATCTATTTACGCCTGGATTATCGACATGCCCAAGTCAACACATTTACCGCTCCTAGGTATGGTTACTTTTCTGTGGGGTGAAGAGCATCTATCCGATTGAGTACAGCTAACACTAGGACACGGTGAAGGTCGTGGTATAGTTTGATAAGATCGGAAGCTTGAATTATGTTTTGGTTCAAGCTTGATTGCGTCGTTATGTAGCGTAATCTGGTTATTCGTCCTTTGTTGCAAAGGCGTTTTGTCTGCAACTAACTTCATTTGCTTCAGGCCAGTAACAGATCTAATATTGCTTACAGAGTTGATAAAACACAGCGTGGAAAGTTTCAAAATGATCGATTTTACTTTACGTAGAGGAAATTTATCCACTGTATTATCAACAATTGTTTTACGGTAGGATTTTAGCCTATTCACAACTTCGTCGGCTATGAAGTTAATAAAGGTCTCCACATGTTCAAGTGTTTCAATGTCTAGGTCATCTTTTTACGTAGTAGATAGGATGTATGTTCTAAGTCTGACAGGATACTGTTGATTCGGCTGAGAGTAGACTTCACATTTTCTGGTTCGGTCATATAATCTAGGTCGTTACTTAAATTCTTTATGATGTCTACAGCTCCTACAAGTGATGATAGCCGCTATATCACCGCAGAATCAAAAAGAGGGTCACTAACAGAGGATATATCACAAGGTCTTGGTAAACTTTTATTAAGTTTAGAGCGCTTAGCCCTATTGCGTACCATTTTTTGATTATTAGAACACAGGATGTGGTTATTAGTAAAGGACAATGACAGTGCTACAAGTTGAGATGTGGCACTAAACTTTGCTGGCGAACTTGAGAGAGCTAATTAGAATCAAGTTAATTGTTTTTAGGTTGTGCTGTGAAAAGACCAATTGGTAAGCAATGTTTATTTGGCGAAAACAGAGTAGCTCATAAAATATTACATACAATACTTCCAAGCATCAATTTACACATTCTCTGCGTTGTCTGGACTGTATCGTTTATCAGCCTGCTTCTCTTGGTTGTTCTCGATTGTCCTCTGTATTTTAATCATGCTTCACTTCTTGTCATCTCGCAACTCGTCTCGTCTGCTGTTTACTGATTCTTCCTAATTTCCTTTGACGCTCTGCTACCTACTACTTATTGATTACTTATGTGTAATATCCATCACACTCGCCCCTCCATCTAACTGCTGTGCTCGTATGCGCGCCGACCTTCTTGCCTCTTTGGTCGCTGGTTGTTTCTGCGTATTTGCTCCATAATTCCAACATATCCATCTTTGCAATTGACTTATGTTTACACGCTTCTCTTTGTTGTTCTTCTTGATGGTGTATACCGGTCCACGCCTAGCGATGACTGTATACGGGCCCTCCCATTTGGGGAGTACTTTCTTCGAGCTTATTCCACTACCCGTTATGCTCTTCCGTCCTCTACACTTCACCAGATCTCCTACTGAAAAGTGTCGCAGCTGATTCCCCTGGTGCTGTTCTGATCGTTTAACATCCATTTCCTGTTTCCGTTGTATGTTTTCCACCGCTTGTTTCCGCTCTTCCTTCCATTTCCTATCATTCCACTTTCGTGGCTGAGGTCAGGCGATGTTGCTGCCTGGAAGTCGTGGTCTCCTTCCGTACATCAGCTGAAATGACGACTTTTTTGTTGTTCCTTGATTCCAGGCTCGACGTGCTAATAATATCATCGGTAATTCCGTCTCCCAGTTACCCCCCCCCTTTGCTGCCAACCACTCTTTTAGAGTGTGATTATTTCGTTCCGTTAGTCCGCTGGCCTGCGGATGATACGGTGTTGTTTTGACTCTTTCGATACCTAACTACCCAAGGCGAGATGTGAACTCCTCGCTCTCGAAACATGGACCCTGGTCGGTTAATATCATTCTCGGGACGCCGTGGTCGGCCACGTTGTGCCGCATCCCTGCTTCGGTCACCGTCTTTCCTCGTTGATCAGGAATCGCCACAGCCTCTACCCAACGCGTAGCATGCAAAATCAGACCGCATCATAAACCAATTAGAAAACTGACATTAATACAAAATAACAGTAATAGTGAGTGTGAACTGGGGTAACGTATATGCAGTCAATTAACTATAGTTCATAAATGAGAAATGATATAACAACAGTTAATGCCTTAAACAGTAGTATAGGATAAGAGCAACGTCACAATAATAATAATAAAATGCCTACTTTATAAACAACCAAAAATAATGAATCGGTTACAGAAAAACAGTTCTAGAAGATAATCAATCTTCTTTAAGTGCCCGCCATAACAATTACCAACACGTACTGGTTACCGCTCGATGCCTGAGGAAATGAACCCATTACGTCCACTGACCACAGATCGCCTACTGTCGTTACGGGGATGGGCTGTGACGAAGTGCGTATGCATTTATCCCCTTTCATTAACTGGCATTGGAGGCAGGCGAGGACGTATCTCCTCACGTCTTCTTGCATTCCTGGCCAGTAAGCACTCTGTCTCAGGAGGTCAGTGGTTCTTGCGACACCTGTGTGTGCTAGTTGGTGGCATTCGCTGATAAGTTCATGTCGTAATGGCCTTGGAATTACAGGTATCCAGCTTCCATCGTTGTCTTTCCATGTTAACACTCCAGCTACATTTAATCTTAATCTGTCTTTTTGGCTTAACAACGTCTTTACCTCTCTGCTAAAGTGAATTGATTCGTCATCCACTGCTTCAGTTAACTCTCGTCTCACCGTCCTAAGTGTTGAATCGGCTTTCTGGCAACGAAGTAGTCTTTCTAGGTCTGTTTGCACTCTGTTGACTCCACAGGCTACTTCCGGTAAGCCAGCGTCCTCACACGGTCTTGACAGCTATTACGTTTCGACTTCCTGGTATGTGACCAATCGTGAAATCATATTCTTGCAGGCGTAGTGTCTATCGTGATAATTTTCCTCAACGTCTCTTGCCGTCTTCAACCACTGTAGTGGCTCGTGGTCGGTCTCGATGTCAAATGGCTGGCCTAGCAGATACGGTCTCCACTTATCTACTGCCCGAACGATCGCTAGACACTCTTTCTCGATGGTCGAGTACTTCTGTTCCGTTGGCGTTAAAACGCGGCTGGCATATTCCACTACGCCGTCATCCTGCCGAAGTACTGCACCAATGCAAAAATCGCTGGCATCTGTGGCCACTGTGAACTGTTTTCCACGGACCGGTAGTCTCAATGTCATTTGCTATGCGTTTAATAGCTGCTTGATCTGATCAAAGGTTTTCTGAGCCTCCTCTGTCCATATAAATTTTCCACTGCTTAGTAGTTTATACAGTGGTGCAGCGATCTCATTGAAGTTTTTTATAAAGCGGCTGTAGAATGCTGCTCTTCCTATAAACTGCCTGAGTTTCCTTTTCGAAGTGAATGCCGTTATGTTCTGGATCGTCAAAATTTTCTCGGGTAACGGCTTCATTTCACCATCTCCTACTTTATACCCCAGCAGTGTGATGTTACATTTGGCTATCTGTGACTTCTTCTTATTGATGCGCAACCCAAATTCCTCGATTCGTTTGAGTACTGCTTCTAGATGTCTTGCGTGGTCTCTCTCTGTTTTACTGTAAACCACCAAATCGTCCCCGTACACCTCCACATTCTCAAGATTTCGTAACAATAAGTTCATTAATCTTCTAAATGTGAACGGCGCTCCCGCCAGCCCAAATGGTATTCTTCTAAACTGGTACTGTTTGTGACCCACAGTGAAGACTGTCTTGTACCTGTCATCCCCTTTTATCGGTAGCTGCCAATACCCTGACCTGAGGTCCAGTACAGTAAACAACTTTGCTTGCTGTAAGCGATCCAGGGTTTCGGCTACAGTTGGCATCGGGCATGGCTTCAACTCAGTTATGCTGTTTAGCTCTCTGAAATCGACGCAGAATCTATATTTTCCATTGGATTTCATTACTAGCAGCACAGGTGAGTTGTAACAGCTATCAGCCTCTTCAATTATTCCTTCCCGCAACATCTCTTCCACTTGATGATTTACTTCTGTCTCTAGATGAACTGGTATTCGGCGTGTGTGGAACGTCGTCTTCTTACGACTGTTTGCGGGGATTTCATGCGTCACCTTATCACAATAACTGTAGGCCTCTCCGTTGTCAGTGAACAGGCTTCCGTACTTTGCTACTACCTTATTGATATTTTCTATGTTCTCTTGCGGTAGGATTGCGGCTTGTGTCTTAGCTATCTCGCTGTTCTCATGTACGCTGAAATGCCCGTACTTAGTATTTACTGTCTTGTTCTTTGTGTCGATGACCGCCTCCACCTCTCTAAGGAAGTCTGCCCCCAGTATTGTTTGCTGTATGTCTTTAGTTACTACAAATGGAAATCGTACGACGCGATCTCCGACTTCGACACAACAGTCTGACACTCCTAAAATTTTCAGTGCATTCCCGCTCACTGTTTGTACTGCAAGTGAACACGCCCTGATCTCCCGACACAATCCGACATCTATTAAGGATATAGCCGCGCCCGTATCAACTAGACAAACCAGTACTCTTCCATTTATACGAACTCTTGTATACAACGCACTCTTGTTAACCAACCCCACAACCCAGAAAGACGTTTCAAAGAGAGAAGGCTGTGTATAACGTTTAACATGTCTAAATCGTCGTTTCCCCGGGCAGTTTCTTCTGTAATGTCCAAACTCTCCACACTGAAAGCACCTACCTCCCTTTTCCGCACGGATTCGCACCGCCGCGACTTTCTCCTCCAGCTCGGCGATCCGTTTCTCCATAAGCGCCGTTCTGCTGTCTTCGTTGAACGAAGATACCGAAGTGCTCACTAGCTGTCTGCACATTCGAGCCATCTCCATCACGTTCAATGGCTGCACGGCATGCGCCAGTCGAAGCTGACGCGCTACGTCACCAGGGACACACTCCAAAAACTGGGATGTCAGGAGCTGCTGTCTCGAACGTCGTCCAACGATGGCAACCCGCGACGCAGCAAACTCGTCAGAGTGGTGGCCAACACCGACATATCACCGTCTGGGGCCAGACGCACGGCCCTGAACTGCTGCTACGCCAACTCCCTATTCGCCGGACTGTCGAACTCGGATACCAACCTGGTCACCACATACATCCACGTGGCCCCACCGCTCCATATCGTCAAGCGCCGCCTTCGCACGACCCCGCAGCTGGGTCCCGAGGACTGTAACCTTCGCCTTCTGTCCTCGGACGCCGAGCAGCTTCGCGATGGCTTTGAACTGCCGAAGGAGTGCCCTGATATCCCCATCCGCGAATAGTTGTGGCCACGGCACCTTCATCTCGTCCAGAGGCAGCGACACCAATTGTAAAAAAAACAATTGGGTAAGCAATGTTTATTTGGCGAAAACAGAGTAGCTCATAAAATATTACATACAATACTTCCAAGCATCAATTTACACATTCTCTGCGTTGTCTGGACTGTATCGTTTATCAGCCTGCTTCTCTTGGTTGTTCTCGATTGTCCTCTGTATTTTAATCATGCTTCACTTCTTGTCATCTCGCAACTCGTCTCGTCTGCTGTTTACTGATTCTTCCTAATTTCCTTTGACGCTCTGCTACCGACTACTTATTGATGACTTATAACTAGTATCCATCACAATATGATATAGCTCATAACCCTCTTCCCTTTCAAAATGACCACTTGTAGGAATTAGCTCCAAAATAAGTAAAGCAAAACATCAGAGAGCTCCTATGAAATTAGCATCTACCATTTTGTGATTAAAATAAGGAAATTTTGTGACTTCAGCTGAGAAGTTAGTGATGATAACAGAAGACTTGATTCACGACTAATCTCTATAGGCCTTTGGAAAAAAACTGGAGGACCAACTTCTTGGTCACCACTATTCTTAACTGTAAAATACACCCTGTATATGACCAGGTTACGTTTGTCGTATAACCAGAACAACCTCTGACGACTGAACCCACATGTACGAATAAGAATAAATCAGAAGGCACTGAAGGATGGAGAAGTTACATTGGATAGTGAGTGAGGCGCTAATTGGATATCAACTTCTAGGCAAACTAACTAGAGATGGGGTTGCTTTGCACGTCGTGCCTTGCCGTAATCTGGTGACGAAGCCTGTCCGCTAAAACAAACATGGTCAGTATCTATGTAAACAGCCAATGCAAAAATATAATTTGGAGATTATTTACCGCTTCAACTCAGTTTAATCTTTTTTTTTGCAATTTTGAAAAGAACATAGGCACTATACTGTACGTGACTAAGAACATTCCGACCACTTAAACTTAGTTAGCTTGGTAAAACAGTTCGCTGATTTTCCCGAGTCATTTTAAAATGCATAGGTGTAAATAAATAAAACTGAAATCAATGTTACAGTACACCACTATTTAGAAAGCATATATAGAACGAAAAACTACGATAATCCTCTAGCAAACAATTTATTGTTTGTTTATGGGATGAAGGTTAACTTTGGTCGTTGTATAGTACAAATTTTGTTTTAGTTGTTATCTTGCTGAGTCCAGCCGCTGCATTCATCCTTTTCTCTCGGACGTACCTGTTTGGAGGACATAAACTCCATCAATAATGGGAGAAGGTGGTAAAGAGATAAAAGGACTTAGTTTCGCCGAGAACTTTCTACTAAGTGGTGCGGCTGCTGTCATCGCGAAAACTGCAGCTGCTCCAATTGAGCGAGTCAAATTACTAGTTCAAAATCAAGATGAGATGATTAAGCAAGGACGCTTAGATAAACCATACACTGGTGTTATTGACTGTACCATGAGGACATTCAGACATGAAGGTACCAACTAGTTCGTTCTTACAATTATCCTAGGTATACTACCATTTTGGCGTGGGAATCTACCTAATTGTTTGAGATATTTCCCGACCCAAGCACTAAACTTTGCATTTAAGGACAAAGTTAAGTCGGCTTTTAAACAAAATAAGGACGACCCATACTTGGTTTCATTCTATAAAAACGTAGTCAGTGGTGGGACGGCAGGGGCATTGTCTCTAGTTTTCGTATACTCCTTGGACTATGCTCGAACGCGTTTGGCTAATGACAACAAATCAGCAAAAAAGGGTGGAACTCGTGAGTTCAATGGTTTGATTGATGTCTATGCGTAAGATAAATCATATATATTATATTCTGCTATAGTAAAACATTCAAGTCAGATGGTATCGTTGGTCTCTACCGTGGCTTTGTTATTTCATGCTTCGGTATAATTGTATACAGAGGATTTTACTTTGGATTGTATGATACTCTAAAGCCAATATTCCTTGGACCCGATGCGGGTGTGGCGATCAGTTTTTGCTTGGGCTATGGTGTGACTGTTACTTCTGGACTAATATCCTACCCTATCGACACAATTCGTCGACGTATGATGATGACTTCAGGTAAGATATGCTTAATTTTTATCTAATTTCCTTAGGCCAGGCTGTTAAATACAAAAGTTCAATTCACTGTGCAGCTCAAATAATGAAAAATGAAGGTCCAATGTCTTTCATGAAAGGTGCTGGCGCAAACATACTCAGAGGTGTCGCCGGCGCCGGTGTGTTAGCCGGGTTCGATAAGTTTAAGGAATTGTATGCCGATTTCAGATTACCAAAGAAGCCAACTCCCTAGACGTCGCAGTTAGTGATGAATTGTAAAGCTAGCATGTAATTTAGTTGTTCTTATGAATTACTAGCATTTTAATTTATCGCTGGAGATAAAAATATTTATCACGAGCATGGTGCTTCTCACTTGATATTGGGTCTTGATGACCCTCTTTTATGTTCATGGTCAAAATGCTTGCTATTACGTAAGATTTATTGTTCCCGTCACTAGTCGTCAGTTATGTAATATTCAACTGTAAACTGTCTTAAATATTTTGGTTTATAGGAGTAAGATGGACATCTTAGTCCTGTTACAACGATGATTTAATGAACACTCGGTAATATTTAACAATTAGTTTATAAAGGGCAGGTTAATTACTTAATTGTCAAGTAGTATTTTTCCTACTGGAAACTTATCAATATAAATTCTGACGTGTTCCCATTAAGCGATCAACCTTAATATTAACACTCGAAAGTCATGGTGCATCTCTCCCACAGTACTCACAGAATCGAATGTGGAGTTCGCATAGAGTATCCTAGTACTTTATCAGTCATGCAGCCTGGTATAAGCACTAACTCATGGCGTTATTTCATCAGCACTGAAAGCTTGTTAGTGTCGTATCAGATTAGCTTCATTAGTAATGGAAGGCATTATACGTGGTGGATGAGGTTTGACTAAGATCAGTGAGTGGAAAGCATGAAGTAATCCTAAGATTCAGGTTATTAAGGAAGATGAATAGTGACCTGGCGCAACGATTTAAGTTGCCTCATCACAGCGAGATGGGATCATGAAGATAAGTACTGGAGTACTACCACAGTCTGTAGTATAGACAAATGTTGTTTGTATAGAGTAAATCGGAGGAACAAATTGTGATTGCAAAGTCAAAACTCCATAAGGTTGGTGGGCCCCTCCATTCGAGTTGTATCACCTAACCATAAGTACAGGTAGTGTGCCGCCTGACACTCGTAATCGGACCGTACATGCAATCTTGAATGAAGTGGCCTCTTATGTGAACTCGATCCCGAATCTCCTGGGTTCAGTTTGCGACAGCAATTCTTGTCTGAACTGCATTTCCCCCACAGACTGCTAGTGCTTCCTTTCTATCATGATTTTAACCGTCGTAATAGTATGAAAGTATTCGGAAGGAGCCCGAGATAGGTTTGATTGGAATTTTAGACTAAATAATGTTGTAGGGATCCACAATTACAAAGTAGGATGAATATCTGATGATGCGTTAAACAGAAATTAAGTGCTAAATCCTAGGGGGGGGGTGTATTTTTGGCACACGGTTTCCATCTGATCAACAATGACAACTTTGTAGCACCTACTTCTATTTGTGTGAATGAATAGTAAGACTAACTGCTGCACATTTGTAGTGTAACTCATTGATGAGTCCATAAATCTTTAATTTGCCAAATAAATGAACGTTATGTATAAAGTAATAGGAACGAGGAATTATAAAACAAAAGTGCATGGCTTTGTCTGGAATAATCGTAGAACGTGTTATTAAATTTACTAAGTATGCATATCTAAAGCATTTCCAGCCATGTATCTCATACTCGATTGTCTTAACTGTATTCAAGGTCGTCACATAGGAAACGTCTTACAGGGAGTCGGGACAGCAACCCTGGTCTACAAATTCGAGAGTTTGTAGTACACCATTACCACTAGTGAGCCACTTGTACTTATTCACATTACGTCTCATTTTGCTGTCAATATTCACTGTTTATTACGGTTACTTGTACCACTCACCTCGTTACCATTAGTGTCTCATTTCGTTGGTTCGTTTTGTTTCTCGTATGTGTGTATATATCTATAGTGAGGTTTCAACTTACAGATGGAACAGAAACGGATTTTCATAGAAACCGAGGAATAAATGAGACGTCAAGTGTATCATCAACGACGCAAGGGTCCCATATCACTTTATGGAGGGGAAGAATTAGCGAAATGAGTAATAATTCAGCCCCTACATTAAGGTCTTAATTCATTAGAGTGAATGGCTTACAAACCTTGTGTCTTACAGTCGGTGGCATGCAGTCATGATTACTTTTCCGTCAGTAATTTGTATATAAGCATGCTATTTTATTAGATAAGAAAACCTGCCCTTCGGACTAGTTGTTATGCCTTTATTTTAAGATCAATCAGGATCCCGAACCGATAGTCCATTCCGATGAGTATCGTTCCACTTACTCATCATCCGGCACTGGGTTCATTCATATTAGCAAACCTTAAACCTCTACTACGATCGTTTAATCTTAGTCCATAACAAACTATCTATTTGTTGATAAGTCATTCATAGACATAGCTTACCATTCTTGTACAATATAGTCTTGTCACGATGTTGATCGGGATAGTAATACATACTTCAGATCTTCTTTTAATTAAATTAAGTAATAGGACATATTAACTAATTATTGTATCACATCCATGTATTTATTGTTCATTTTTGATGGTATACTGATTTTTTGATTCCTTTGACAAGAGAATCACTAGTTATCCACTACATTAACGTTCAATTTCAATTGTCTCCATTTACTACAACCATCATTGGTTGTGCTGCACAGGAAAGAGGTAGCGTAGTTTATGTATGAGTTCATTTAAGTATTCAAGAGGACATTAAATAAGTCTACTACAGGCAGAGCAATAGTATGTTTAACACGAGATTAAAAAAGAGTTAGATCCTGTGTTTGTTAAGAAAAATACTTGGATTACGATTTCATAACGACGTAAAATGTGACTAATCGTCCCCTCTCTCCCACTTCGATTTTCTTAGTTCTGATGCTGATTACAATTCACTGTGGAGATTATCCACAAGCCAATCGACTTTCAGATAACATGCAAATACAGGTCATTCCGCAAATCTTAAGTTTTAAAATTATCTTGCCGTTTTTACTTCCACGAATTAATTATTCTGAAGTCGTATGTGTATCTAGTCTCTATGCCTACCGATATTATAACAATTGTATTCATCTTACTGTCATCATGGGTTGTGACAGCATGCATATGTTTCAGGTTCTATTTCTGGTAATCGATTGGTGTCAGTTACATAGTTGGTTGTTGATAGCCTATTCATTTATACGGAGATAAGTAACAAAGAGGTAGCATTCGTGAGGAGTGAATTTTCCTAATTAAAGTGGTTAAGTACAACTGATCAATAAGTAACCCAGTTCTTACAAACTCAGTAACTTAACCGTATTTATTGGCGCGGTTTTGGTATGGTATTGATTAATGTGTTATGTATCCTTTGTTAAACAAGAACTTAGTATTTGATATGTTTAGAACAAATTATTTTACTCTATGATGTCCAAAATGAATTTTTTCTGAACAATTTTATATGTTTTATGCATCAAACACATGTTACAATATGTGATTTCTGATTACATAGAGATTTTTTTCATCTTTGCTGACTGACCAGGTTGGTTATTTCCCAAGCATGTCTTTATAATATACAGTAAACGACAGTTCTAGCATTTTTAAAACAACTCTAATACGTAATAATAAATTCTATGATTTAAAAAAGGAAACAGGTAAATTCACAAGATTCTGAATATAGTTACTTGAGGAATAAAACAGAGTCAGTGTTTTGTTAACATATATTACCAGAACATTAAGAAGTATAGTAATAGATGTTGTCGAAAATTCAAGTTAAGGAACCCGAAAATAAAAGGATATTTATTCAACTAGTACTTAAAGGCGATCAAGTAGCCAAACAATTCAATCAAAGACTTAGAACGGCCATCAAAGAAACATTCCCTGCTGCCAAACTATTGACGCTCTACAAAGCACGATGTTTAATAAGCCAAACAAAAGTTGATAAATATTCGTCTCATATCACCCCGAATTGTATTTACCAGTTCACATGTACTCGCAAAAGCAGGTACATTGGAAGGACAGAAAGACGGACTAATTTACGATTTATTGAACATATCCTGAAGAATTTGTGCTTGAAAGATGCAACCACTTTTAGAAGTTCAATTACGCGTCATTTGGTAGACAAAGGTCATGAGGTCGATGTAACAAATGCTTTTGAAATCATCAATACACAACATAAATCGATTCTATTAAAGTTTGCTGAGGCCATTGCAATTAAGAGATTAAAACCTTACCTTTGTGTTCAAAGGGAATCGGTAGTTAATCTTCAGTTACCTCGGTAGCATTAGATCGATGACCCGGTTCCAGGTTCCAACTATAGATAATAGGAAGTCGGTGAGTTATGCTCCTACATTTATATCTTATTCCCCTTCTTCACATAATCATAACAATAGAGTATTCATAATTACATAATCCAACTCTCATTCGTACGTGATCCTTTGGATTTGTTTTAAACTTCTTATTTCGTATTACGTAGTAAAACTCTAGAATATTCGTCTAATCTATTTATAAATACTCCAAATCCAACCTCTTCATAGTTTCACTACTTAGACAATCTAATGTTATCAGATAAACAATTCAATTGATTAAATCAACATGTGTATTAATAATTTGAGTTATCTAAGATCAATAGCATATATGTAGCTGATGAGGATGCAACGAAATGGATTGAATTCAAAGTATTCTGCAAATGTTGTCGTTCTTGCATTATTGAAATTACAAAAACAGTTGATGATTGTAGCAGTTGCTAATGCCCCCCCCCTTCAAGCATACTAACAAGTTTTATTGGTTATACATTTATTATTTTACTGTTTGGACGTTATAACATGATTGAACAAAGAAAGTGTCATAACTTTACTTCCCTGTTTGTTTTGATTTCATGTTTGTCGGATTTACATTTATTCTAAATACAATTCTCCTATATTCATCGTTACTGACTTTTACTGTGTACACTCATTCTATGAATTGTGAATGTATATGAGTTAATATAATATACTGTGATTTATAAACAATTTGGAGTTATATTATTATGGAACAAAGTTAGATCGTAGTTCAGTAGAAAAAAGCAATAACGATTCATGACCACTAAAAGGTTAATCACTGACTATTTATTTTCGAATTTCAAGTTTCAATCTTCTAGTTGATATGATTTCTGTGAATTTCATTAAGTTGTTGTATAAGATTTATCTGTAAGTTTCAATGCATTTAGTGCATTCATTATATAGCGTGTTATTGAAAGTGAATAGACTCTTTTGTGTCCTTGAATTCATGAAAATATGTTCAATAAAATGTAAAAATGATTATTGTTATTCATTTAACTTCAATATAAATCAATTTCTAAACGTTTTATTTTTACTTTAAGGTCATGTTGTATTAGTCTTTTTTCCGGGAATGTCATATATGTACTTTTCTTTGTACTTGCATCTATAACAAAGTTATTTCATAGGACTATATCGAAGAGAAATTTGTTTTAGTGATAAATTATCAATAACAAAATCATAAATTTTGAATTATCACTTACTTTCATTTAAAAATTTATCATGTGATTGATGTGTCCATTATGTAGAAAAAAAGCCTATAGTTGTGTTATAAATGAAATCCAAGTTAACTTATATAATAATAATGATCAATATACATGTATCAGTTGATCGGGAAGAATATATCATAAGTAAAATGATGGATATCGGTAAAAAAAAAAATGTTATTATTATGTTTTATGATCTACTGATTTGACTTGTACTTTGTATACTATGTAATTGTAAGGAAAAATAAATTACACTTACAGTAAAAGTAGTAACAATAAGGTGAATGAATTTATCCACTGACCAATAAATGTGAATATTGAAGAATGTGTTAACAGATCTAATTTGAAATCGTTACTATACAGGATTATGTAAGAATTATCCAAACACTGTCGATTCAACTATTGTAAGATAGTGTGGATTCCGAAGTCAGTTACAATAACTTAGAATATGCATTTGGTATAAACAATTAGATTGAAGAGTGAAGCTAGTTTATTTAGTGTACTATTCAAAGTAGAATGGTAGTTTTCAACGCAAAGGTAAATTAAATAAATATGTGCATAGTCGTTGACATTTCAGTTAAGTTTTCAAGGATACATAGACTGCTACTTTTCGGAACAAAGTAACAATCTGAAACTGACTAACTGTGAGACGACGATCAACAACACAGCCGACACAGAACGAAGTTACTACTGTCCTCAGCGCCCCACCCCAACTAACTATAAACAGAAGTCAAAAGTTGTAATTCTATGACGAGCCAGGAAGATGAGTAATTCCACAAACAACACAATAAAAATGTCTTTGAAAAGTGTTACAAAGTGGCGTGTAAAAGAGGGAACGGATCAATGAGGTTTAACGTTTTCTGTGGTGGGAAGCACAAACTGATGGTAATAATGGGAGTGATAATGAGAAATTTAAATATGCACAAATAAATTACAAAGTAACAGGTACCCCAAATGATATTGGGGTGGAACCTAGCATCCCAACGTAAACTAAGGTTGCTACAATGGATACTTATTCCTGTGTATGTTTACTTCGTAGTTTTAACTAGGATCTATCGATCAAGTTACAATATGACCAGTAGAGTAAGTTATTTTCTATCATATCTACAATATTTTGTGTTGTTTGGTTGGAAGCGATTGACATGAAGCCAGTAACTCAGGTTAGGTGTTAATTAGTACTTATCTACAGGATCCCAATATCGAGAAACTGACATGACAACTGTATAACATAGTGGTAGAGTTTAGAAAAATCATCTGTATTTAGAAATGATTTAGTGGGGATAATTCTTTTTCCAATGAATTTATTAACTAAAACCTTAAATTCATTTTGGTGAATGAGGATCGTAACAAGTAATAATAATCACAATTTATTATCAAGTATTAAGAATTAAAATCCGGAAAGAGAATTAGGCTCACGGTGGAATAGGAATAGATATGATACGCTTGAACATAAAGTTTTAATTTAAATTTGGTGAACTACTTTACTATCTGTCAAACAGAATGCTTTGATGCATACTCCTTTTGATTTAACTGGTTTTAATTTGTTGCTAATTTTGATGAAGTTCCGTCACCAAATTTGATATGGTATTCGTTGTTTGATTCTCATATCCTTTTGCGTGGTCAAGAAGTTTATGACTTAGAGATGAACTGCCAAACAGTAATCAGATGGACTTGAATATACACCTTGAAATAACCCGAACCTTCAATACATTCTCAATAAATGCGCGAATCAAGTGATAACAAGAGATGACAAACTGGAACTCTAAAAAAGTAGCATCCTTTAAAATATCATTAAAATTGGTTTTCTTTGTAGAATATACGTTGCACTATCCTCCAAAATTCCTACTTTAATAAGTAAATATTTTGTTAGTTCGTTGAAAGTTTTCTAATTTATTTATATACGTAAAGAATCGAATCCACTTTATAATTAGTTAGTGCCAATATAAGTATAGGATGTTTGAATAATAAGATTCTTAAAGATGATTTCATACACTATAAGATTAACTAACTAAGAATGCTGCGAATATTTTCGATCTAGTTTCAAAACCGCTTAGTGGCACACGACCACTAAGTTAAACCTGATAATTTCCATCCTCGTGTTTACTAATATATCAATAAGGTATTGAGTTTACAATTCATTGGCTTCAATCGTACACTTAAATATGGTCTGAATATTCCATGAATAGAAACAATCTAAAAATATAAATCTCGGTTATACTAGTTGGGTTAATGCTACTCTGTACGCAACATGATTTGTAGTATTCTTGCGTTCTACTGGTAATTTCACCATTAAAACTTTTATAATAATGCTACAGTATTGTATAGGGTCAAGCTTAAACGATTCTTAAACAATAACCATTGTACTCAATCGGCAACAAAATAGGGGAGAATCTGGAGCCAATCAGAAATCACTTATTCTAGTGCCTATGTTTAATGCCCAGAATCATAAAATTATTAAGAAATACTCATTGTTGACATTACAGGATAAAAATTATAGTGGTAAGCACATAAAACACTAAGTTCTTACTAATGAAGGATACATAACACAAAATTAGCTATATACATAACTTCTAGCCATAACCTTTAACTCAAACCTATTATAAATCAAACCTAACTTTAACCACAGCATAACTATAGCCTTAAATACCTACCAGAATCGGTTTGCAGACGTGTGGAAAATGTAACTGGTGAGACGGCCGGAAGTCACGCATAATTTTTGTTATGAGAACTAAGGTTCCAATACGCAATTATCTTTAAAGTACCGTGATCACTTGCGCATAAAATAAGAAGTTTCCAAATGGATGATACTGTATTTGGAACTAGTTGAATCCAATAAATAAAATCAAGTTCTAACAAACGGGCAAACAGCGAGGAAGTTAGAACATACACACACAAAGAAATGCATAATTTAAAACTTTATAATGTTTAGGGGATAATCTTGGCCTCTGTAAGTGTATAAAATACTCTATACTTCCCGATTAATGGTTCCCCGATACAAGTGGTATATGTCTACATAAATGAATTATGAAGGTAGAAAAACCTACAGAAAGCTTGGATAATTAGTTATTAAACATGTAATGTTATGTTTTTTGCTGATAATATATTCATTTACAATTAATTTCTTCCTATTAGATACAATCAGCTATAAATTCGAGCAACTGACTGGCTTATTTGGACATTAAAATTTCCAAAGTCCATGTCTTTTATCTAAAATGTTTATTTATCAATGATACGAAGAATCGCTTTAGATTGTCCCTTTACTATAGCTGAACACTGTGTGTCTTATAGGAATTATATTGCAGTAGTAGTAATAATGATCCATACAATCCTTCAAACAGCTTAAGACTTATCATTATTATGCTTAATTAATAGTCAGTTTAAAAAAGCTAGAATGAGTAACACCGTTGACAATTGATATGTAAGTCGCATTAAAGCAATTCATTAAAACAATTTAATAAATGAATAGACAACATATAGGAAGTTTCACAAATGAAGATGTATATAGATAGTTGCATGTAATCAAATGAATAGAAACACTGATAAAACTTTTGGATAGTCTAAACTTTTGTAACCAGAATGTTCGACTAATTAATTGGTATGATCTTGTACGCACGAAACCTCAGTGACTAACACTAATGAAAGCCTAGCTGGTCCCTACACTTATAACCACTGCAAAATCAATCCTAGGCCGGAAATAAAATGAACGCAAAATGATGAGTCAACTAGACAAATCATATTATATTTCAAACAATCCTTTATACATACATAAACCAGACCACACAGTTAGCCAATTAGGAATTTAATATCAATACAAACTAGGGAGACAGTGGTAGTAAACTGAGGTAACGTGTACACAATCCATTAACTGTAGTTCATGAATGTGAAATAGTATTTTAACAGTAAATGTACTAAACGGGAGACTAGGGCACGTGAGACATAATTATGATAGTTAATAAAATGTTTACTTTACACACAACTAAAGCAACCGAAAGTTTTCTAAAAATAGCTATGGAAATTAGTTATTCCTCTTTAATCGCTCAACATAACACAAGCATACCTAGGTAAGAATATACAATAAAGGAAATATCAAGGCCTAGGTTATCATTAGCTGCTACAAAAATAGTTCAAGCCAATATCCTGGATAAAATGCATAAATATAATAAAAGTTGGGGCTTGCGATGAAATAATCAGTGAAAATAATACTCTAATATTTTTCAATCAAAATTTAATAGAATGGAAATATGATTGAAAATTCTGCGTACGACATACATAGTAAACACTGAAAACTCTATGCATGACGATGCCAATAACAATTTTGTTAATTATTTGACCATGCCTACTTTTTGGCTTTGGTTATACGGTATGTTGTCGAGCAATTTAAACATGGAAAGAAACGATTTGATTTAAGATTTAAATACTCGCGACTTAACATTTGAACAGTCTAGCAACAAGCAGTAAAACCGTCATCCTACCAAAGATTACTTCATATAAACGTACGTTGTTAAAAGACATCAGGTTATTTATTCGTGTTATGCTTGTATTTCATATAAAAATTCTTAACAATGTAAATAGTATACTTAACAACCAAGATGACAGTTAGATTGCTTAAGACAGATCACCATGTTATTTTAAAATGCTAACACTTTCCCTCATGTAAATTAGATTAACGCACATAAACAAATAACGATATTTCACCCAATATATCTTCATCGGCCTTCACTCTCTAATATACACAGTAATATTTACATGCAAATATGAAAAGTGGTAAACGAATTATGGTAATTTTTCAGCTAATAATGACAATGAGATAGGTGTATTGCATAACATTTATAATAAACTGAAAGTGTAAATTAATTGTTAGAGGACATATGTGCTAGTAGTGATGTCAATAATAAAACCGGCATGAATGAATATTTCAACACGGAAGGTAGATCAGGATTTGAAAAAATAAACTTAAAAAAATAATAATCTTTAATAGGGAGTATTTGAATAAACAGTTCAAATCGTGTAAGCAGTGAGGACATGGAACGAAGAATAGTGGAGTGGATAATAAACAAAATTCACAAAGCCAACTGTTAAGTCTTATTTTTAGCCAAAGAGTATACAAGAGTATCACAAATCTATTCTGAACATATAGACTAGGGTTGTTGGTTTAAATCCTCATAGCTATTGCTTGTGTAATAAACAAATTTGGACCTCGTTAGAAAACTGTGATGGTTTGCGGTAACTATCAAGTGAGGTAAAGAATGGTTACATATATTCTTTATTTGATATATACCAACCCATACTCGATATTCATTTATTAATTGTCTAAGTTACCTAGCGGTGGGCCCTATGAAACTTTTTTTCACAGGACTAGTTGACATGAAATATCCACATGAGAGGAATACATTCAAGAAACTTATCCTTCATCCAAGTAAATATGAATGGTCAACTGGAAAATGATATTCATAGTTAAACTATGCAAACAGTCATACCTAACATTGACAGCCACATCTCTGTTTAATTGTAATTTCAGGAAGACAGTTTTCCTATGAGTAATTCATGTTTCCGACTTCTTCTCTGACTACATGTACTTCAAAAAACTTTTCAGGTAACCTTATCAGTAATGACATGTCTGTCCTCATACAGTCAATTCGGACTTTCCGTTTATTATGATTAGTCATAAAAGCCATCTATCTCATTAACACTATTTACTCATAAATTTCCTTCATTGATATAACATTCCATTTTATCGTAACTAGGTATTGTGAAAATTGCGGACTGTTAATTTGATACCAAGAACTGGTTTGAATAAGGTAACCACTGACAATCGTTTGCTGTGGAGCTAAAACATCCTGGATCTGATTCCTGGTGGCTTATGCTCACTGTTTAAGAGTCCCATTCTAGGGTGAAACAACTACCCATTGCTTCCTGGTGATCATTGATTGCCTAATTGTGATCAGTTGATGACATCAAGTTAACATTCTTTTTTAAAAGTTGAATATGAATATTACTGTATTTTTAAACTCTGATGAAAATCTAAATAGGTGAAACAATATTGTTCGCTAAAATAGTTGATATTCTAATTAAATAGGTGTAACTAGTAGTGTTTTTAAAGAAGATATTTTTTTTAATTGTTTTTCATTAAAAGTACATTCATTACTAGATGAAGCAGAAGCAGTTTAAAATGTCTTAAAGTATTTTGATAGTTGTACTTTTGTGAACTTGGACATTTTTCAATCTAATTTCTTTGTCTTACACTAATATTCATTTTAATGGTATTCACACAATTATGTCATTCAACGAGTTAAAGTAATTTAACCTACCGTGACATAATCTATTATTTACTGATAAATTTAAGAAGAATCAAGCCATACTTATTTATTTACGCCTGTTACCCCTCTCGGAGGAGCATAGGCCGCTCACCAGTATTCTACATTCAACTTTGTCCTGAGCAATCCTTTTCAGCTGTCTCCAGTAACTGTTCCTCATTTTAATGTCTGCTTCCAGCTCTCGACGCAGTGTGTTTTTTGGCCTTCCGCTTTTCCGTTTTCCAACAGGATTCTAAGTTAGTGCTTGTCTCGTGATACAGTCTGATGATTTCCGCAATGTATGTCTTATCTGACCGCAGCTCTTCTAGGGTTGCTGCCGGTCCCAAGACCGGGTAAAGGAAGAGGGTTAGGCATAGGGCTAGCATCCCTATCCCGTAAAACACAAACTTGCCAAAAACACGCTAACCAGATTAAACAAACTTAACCACTTAATCAAGCCATACAGTTAGATCTTATTTAATTGAAAGTGAATCCCATCCAAATTTAATTTTCTTAAATCGTTTATGGCATCTAATCATAGTTACTTCTGTGTTAATATTTTCTGTAAAATTATGTTATTTCATTTTATAAAAATACCTATTCATCTGTTTTGTGGTTTTATCTTTAATGTAATTTCATCAAGAGGTTTAACTTAATGAATAGGTTACGTTATGTTGAGATGGCTCCCAGAAAACTCAACGAAGCCTCCAGAACCCTTGAAGGAGCCGCAGACATTCCATCGAATCACTGGTCGATAGAACCTTCCAGAATCTTGACATGATACGTTCTGATTCGGTAACAGTTGAGACTTCTTAGTTTGGATTGAATGGATTATAATACTGATTTTTGTTGTTCAGAAACTATAAATACACGAATATTTTGTACATAACTCACTCTCAATCTTACTGAAATAAAGTTCCTGTCTACTCGTCTTCTGTTTTCTAAATTTACGATTAGGAGGGTGCAAGCGTTCTAGTGCTAATGTAGTCTGCGGCTAGTTAAGTTATCAAGTACGAGTTATAACACGTTATAAGCTGTATTCTCTAGTGCAGGATCAAATGAACATCACATAGGTCACTAATTTTTTATCAAGCGAAGTTCTTTCAACAATGAATTAAATTTTATTTGTAACTAGTGCAAATCAGTTAACCGGAATTGTTTAAGTGTACTAATCATTTTAATTCATACCTTGTTATCTGTTGAATTTAATGTATGAAACTGACTGACAACATCCAACGTAAATGTAAAATAATGAATTTACTAATCTAGGACAAGTTTAGCTGGTTGTATTCGTCACAGACTGATGTTAATTGAGTACCACTGAAAATCAAGGAGCACGATATCTATCCTAGCACTGGACTCCTCAGTAGTGTTCAACCTCTATCTGAAAGTCATGTATCCAATACCTTGGAGGAATCGAAGATGCTCACTTCTGAAGAGTTTAGTACTAAGACAGCTATTCAATACTCCATGATTTTAAGTACCACCCAAATGATTTCAATTTGTAACGAATACAAACCATAAAATTAAATACTTATCTCCTCAAAACTACCTTGATTTAATGTAGCATTAAGTTCCATTTTTAAATTTCTATAGAAAACAATTACAATGAATCTTGAAAATGAACTAATCAATAATTCTGCTTATTGTATGTCATTTACACAAGGTTGTAAGATGAAAAACGTCTGTCTATTCCATTCAGAACATAAAACAGACAATCAATTAAAATATAAATATCATTCTTTTTTTTATTTTTGTACCTACAACGACCTTGATTCCATTTTAAATTCATATATTTTGGCTTCAAATTGCATTAATCCAATTGGATGAATCTAGTTAGGATAGTGCAGTATAAATTAAAGGTAATTAATTGTTAATAAAAAGATGTTTATTAAAATTTTGCAATAATCAAACGTTGACAGTATAACAGTTGTTGTGACGCGCGGTTTTGATTCTTTTATCGACTGCGAAATCTCTGTCGTCAATTATTATCTCATCTAGGTTGACCGCTTAATTCGACTCCTAAGCTTTGATACGACCCCCCAGGTTACAACTACACTCCAACGTGAACATGAGAGAGAAGGCAGGAAATACGGCAAAATAACACTTTACTGCGAGGTTCGATTATGTAAAGAAAACTAGGGTATTTGTAGTACCATAAATGTCCTTTAGGCTTCTAGATATTTCTGTAACCTACTCAACACAGCAGTAGCAAGATAACTGTCCAATCAAAAACATATCACGTGACTTCCCATTGTCTAGAAGTTTCTGATAAGAAAACTATCTGGGTGGTGATTGGACATAATGTCTTCTATTGATTTCTACGCCTTTTCGAGCTTGTTTCAAGGGGTTTTCTGGTTCTACCCAACACAATATTATTAAGGTTGACGATTTAATTGTATGTAATGAAATAAGTTATGAAGTTTTATTGGTTAGTGAAAATTCAACGGTTGATAGAATAAAATGTTGGCTAGACTATGGTATAGAAATGAGCTCGAACGATTCATAAAATGTACTTGATGCATAATCTTTTTTTTCTACTCAGAGTAAATTTTAGAAATTTCAATATACAAATTACCCGATCAGCTTCATGAGCTTTTAGATGATTTTATTTAATAAGAATCTGGTATTGTTTGAGTTGAATTCTGCTTACCAGTTACAATCCAACTAAAACAATACTTGTAATCTATCATTATATCGAGGTAAACCGCTCAGGATTTACATATGGCAACAGAGACTGATCAATTTTAGTCCATGACAAATCAACGGGAAGATCCAAATACATTCTAAGAACCCAATAGTCGAAAATGAATGTTATATCTACAAAAATGATAATTAATGTAATTATTCAAAGCTTTGTGTATGCTCTTCTGCCTGTAAATTAAACAATGTCAACGTCATAACCAGTGCATGTAGCCAAATAACATTGGTATTCTGAAAGCTATTAAACGACTCAAATAATCTTGTATATGCATTTAAATGTATTCTTGTTGGAATTGAGAGTTTGTCACATTTCACGTAAGGATGACCGGTTCTATAGATTCGGATTCAAGCACAATGCGATATCTACAGCTAGTCCCAACCTGCTCTAAACTATTACTCAGATACGATAATCCCACAGAACGATCAGGAACCAAATAAGTTAGGCACAATCGTATATTATAACAACACCGAGTGATGAATTGCACATGCCAAACGAAAAGACAAGTATATAAGTCATAGTTGTCTATCTATTCAATTTCGATTCGTCATCCATCTGTCTGGCTTCAAATTACTACTGGCGTAGGCCAGATATGTCAGAGTTTGGTTAAATTAATGAATAGAATTATATTAGATATATAATTAATTTAGGTTACTGTGTTTGATTTTGATATGTTGTTGAAGTTTGTATTATATATCCACTGTTTTTTAGGAGCTTAGTGTTTGATGTGCTTACCACAATAATTTTCACCCTATGATGTCAACAATGAGTATTTCCTAATAATTTTATGATTCTGGGCATTAAACATAGGCACTAGATTGGCTTTAGATTCTCCACTATTTTGTTGCCGATTGGCTACAGTGGTTATTGTTCATAGACAGTTTAAGAATCATTCGAGCTCCTCATTATACTATAATGCGGATGAGGTGCTTTAAAGATTATTGAGAAAAGCATTTTCATTATTATTCTTAACGCATATCGCTATACAGAGTAACTACGGCTTAATGAATCCGTCGCATTATCTCATTTTATTCATGAAAGTAAATACAGAAAATGTAATTGAAAAATCTCCAATCAATTATTCAATATATTAAAGTATCATGAAATATATAAGTTGATATTCTGAATGTTAAAACTTCCAGCGAGATCAGCGAACACCCATAAAATATTGTAAATGAGTTATGGGATTTTAGTATTGAATCTTTAGACTTTAAAGCTTCAATTGTGTAAAGGGTATACACACATGTTATGTATACATTACTACACTGTAACAATCATAGAAATGAAATGTTTACACTACTCACAACCTAAATATTTGAACGTCCTCCGAAATACAGTTCTGAAAGTTGGTTACTCTTCTTTAATCGCCCAATATAACATCTCTGCATTTCGAAATAAGGATAATTACATGGTCCTATGCGTTCATGGGAATCTAAATGTGGTCGTATACATCTTTAAAAAATGCTCAGAAAGAGCAAGGAAACATGATTAATTACAAATAAAGTAAACAACTAATATCTACCACTAATCTCCTCCTCCACGGAATGTAGTGGGATCATTATGTAGTAACAGAAATAATACTTCATTATATTGAAAATGTATGGTCTTTAAGCCGGTATCGTTACAACTCGTTTGAATTGGAGAGTCAAGGACTTGATCACATCTGGAGCATACTTTGACGACAGTAACAGTTTTCTTAGGTTTAATGCTTCTCTTTGATGCTTCCTTTTGTGAACAGCAGACAATTTGAATATGTTGTTAGAAACAGCCTCCTGATTTGGGCTGGAGGGTATGTTGCGCGAACTTTTATTGGGACAAGCACTCTGAAGTTTTGTGGATGATTGGGAGACTACGGTTGTCTTATCACCTAGCAGTTGTTCCACATTTGGAATGAATTGGACAGATGTCTCCAGTGAATCATCTTGTTTCTGTGGAGCATTGTAACTAGGCTGGAGTGACTGATACACTTCTGTCGGACATTTTGATTGAATTTGGGGATCAATTTTACACATGGGCTTCGGTATTGCTTCGTCAACTGCCGACATGCTGGTGCTGCTGGCTTGAATACTCGTCCGCTCTAACGCTAACCCGACAAGTCGCTGGTTAGTAAAAAGAAGCTCATACATCAAGAAGTTGGCACGTTCATTGAATGTTGACATGCTGATTCGCTGATATAATGACGCGTTAGTGGCGAATGTGATGCAGCGTCAATGATGAAAAACTTAAGTGCTGATTCGTCCTTGCTACGACTTGACTTTTCGACCAATAACCGGATGACCTTGATTTTGCTGCAAATGCTGAGCTTGCTTGGGTTCGATGGTTTTCACCCCGACACCAACTGTTATGACGTGGAAAAAAGTAGTTGTACTGTCGAAACGTCAATTGGATGTGCTTAGTGGATTACTGCGCATCTGCCTTATGCCCATACCTTTCAGCGATATCAAATTACCATCATACAGGTCATGTAGCCAAGATTCGCAAACTGTGATTTAACCATAGTTGGGGTATATGTTTAAATTAAGGCGAAATTGTAGGAAGTCTACTTTTTCAATAAGAGATCTGCAGTTAAAACTAAGAATTTTAGGAATAGACATCTGATGAATATTGATCTTTCTTAACGACTGTTACTAGCCACCGTAATGTATTCGCTTCAATCTCATTGTATTACTCACAATAGGTCGTAGACTTTCTATATAGGGGTGTGAGTAAACAATGTGATTTTGGCACATGATTGAGCAATTAAAACAAAAATAACGAAAAGTAATTTATTAAAATAATTGGAAAACTTGTAGCCTAAGATTTCAAACAGTTCGTACTATTAAGAACTAGACAAACATATTGTTCTACATTTGTAGGCCAAAGACAAGCTGGTTAGGATTCCGTATATTATTTTGAAGGCTGTACTGACGTCAATTCGGTGTCCTGTATCGACTTAGTGTTTTAGGATTGAACTTCGTATGATCCTTTGTTGCCTTTTGGCAAATCAAAAGACATGATTCTTGGAAATGCGATGATGGATTTTCCAAGTCGTAAGTCCAAAAAAATTTAGGACCTAGAGATAGTACTTCGACATCAGTCTTATCAAGAACAATACTCAAAACATTATGCACACACTGATTAAAATTTGTCGGGAATCTGATTTCTGGTGTACAGTTTTCGAAGCTTTATAAATTTTGTATGCTTATATTTATTTTGAAATAATTCTGTGAATACCACTATGTAAGTATATTTTGTTATTCTTTAGGGGTAATTGGGTGTTGACAATGCATACATTTATAGCAACCATTTGATTAGAATTCATATACTTATTACTAAAGTTAGACCGTAATTCTGGTCTCTTCAAACTTTATATTCTGTACTGACTACGAATAGTTATGGCAATGTACTGTATGTATGCATGTCCTAATTATTTTCGTTAAGGCAGGTGAGGGAGAAATATGCACAATTACTGAACTACAAAATTACGTTTTCTGTCATGCCTTATTCTGCATAGTTTCATGTAGCTTTTCATTGTTTTACTAGAAAATTGATTATTCTGATTGAAATTTAAGGCACATTTGGTAATTTTACATCATGTGGCCGAACCTATTGAAATACAATTTGAATGGTAGTTTTATACATGTCCAGTTTCTATTTCAAGATGTAACATACTACTTAAACTGAAGATTAAACATGAAAAATGTAGGTAAAGCTTTTAGTGTATGTTATGTTGGGCGACTAAAAAAGAGTAACGAACTTTCAGAACTGTATTTCAGAGGACTATTTCAATTATTTTGGTTGCGAGTAGTGTAGACATTACATTCCTATTATTGTTACATTCCACTTACCCTATACACCCGTTTAGTATATTTACTCTTAGTATATTGTTTCTTACTATGAACTACAGTTAACTGGTTGTGTACACGTTGTCTCTATTCACTACCACTATCTCCTTTGTTCTGTATTAATGATAGATTCCTAATTAGTTTGCTGAGCAGTCTGATTTTATGTGTATATAAAGGAATGCCTGAAATAGAATATGATTCTTTCTGGCTGGTCTATCGGCTTGTGTCCAACTACCTCCAGTTTGGGGCTGAGTGGTCATAGGGCAGACCTGCATCTATCGATTAGGTGCACCCCATTTGGCTTTCGATCAACCAACCATATTCTTCACATCATAACAGTGTATAAAAACTATTAGATTCAATGTCATTATCACAAATTCGAACAGTTCTACCGTTTGTACAACAAAATACCATTGATATGAAGATGAATGTGTCATGTAAAGGGATTAATTTATAAAGGTGGAACTGCCAAAAATATTCCATTAGATCATTTTATGTATTTTGTTGGTGTACTTAGAACATCTTTTCATTACATTGTAGTGATGTGGCTTAGCTGGTTGATTTTTTTATTGTTGAGCTCTCTTAGCTGTCTGGCCTAATTGTATTATCATTTTGGATAATATCTTCAGCACTTACTGTTTACGTTATATTAATATTGTCTTAACTGGTAAGCTTTCGTTCAAACCATTAACTGTTAACATTTTCCTTCACCATTCATGAATTACAATTGATTTTATTATGGTAAATATAATCCTATTTCGAGTCAGTGAAACACCGGTACTGTATTGATTGATATTTCCTATTTATATGCCCTGTAGTTTGGCCATTTAAGTACTTAATAAAGTAAATTTTTACCTGTAGAATAATGATACAGGCTTAGTTTATATCACTTTGATCATCTTCTGATTGAGGCTATTTGTGACAGGAAGTTATAGGGCCAGCCAACGATTGTGAGATATTTGGTAGTTGTATAGGATGTCGTTGTAGTATTAACTACGTCAAGGATATTGTAGTACTGGATAAGTGAAGATTGATCGGATATTGGCTGGAGAAGATCACTGTCACTATTTGTTCAACTAAGGAGACTACATTGACTCGAGGTAAAGGGAATTGTTCAACCTATTGCTACAGACTAATGCTAATTTGAGAACTATTGAAAAGAAAGTAGCATTGAACATTGTCGTTTCTAATAAATCTCATACTTCTCAGCATTAAATTCCGACTCATTAGTTTAGGGGTGTTGTGTTCATTCCAGCATCTGAAGGTTTCATTTTCAATCAACAGCAATTTAGAGAGGGGGGATATATCCACTACCAGAATGAAGCTATAGTTTATGGATGGCTACTACTATTGCCCAGTCCCATAATAGGACAAAATATTTTACGGTTTGCTCTTCGATATTTTGGGTAGTTCTTTAGTTGACAGTAATCTGCTACAAAAACTTACTAATTCTGTAATGATCATGTTCTCAAATAGTGACTATTTCCAAAACGACTTTTCAAAGTTCTAGCGAAAAGTTGCAACTAGCGGAGTTCAGTTTTATCAAGCATAAGATAGTCACCTACTTATAGTTATTTGATAATGATCGAATTCACTGAAGTTTTAAGTAGGGACCGTTAAGTTTGCAAACAATGGTTCAAGGCTATCATCCTATCCACTTAGAAAGTTAATGCTTCTAGTTTAATTCCCATTATAAGATTACACTATCGAAGAGTCTTAATACAAGGTGAAAACTTTACCCAGTACAACAGTGTACGCTTTTTTATTCACTGTTTTTATTTCCGACTGTTAAATAGAAACTAATGATTTCCATGTTAACAACAATATATCACACACCGGCACACATTTGGCATGATCTTAGTCTGTTAATATAGACAGTATTGATTAAGTTTACACAATTGGCCTGAATAAGTTATTGTTCCAAAAAACCAGGCATATGTATTCCGATCATTAGACAGAATTTAATATTGAATTTCACACATTGGTATGTCAAACGATTTGGAATGACATCATTGTGATGTCAAAGATGATTTGAGATAGACACATATTATCATCAACGAGGGAAACTGTCTCCGATAAAAAATATGGATCATTTATATTGTGAAAATGCTAGATATCATCTTGAACACTAGCCTTCGTTAGCTGGTCCCTAGGGTAGTGTATGTCGGATAAAAGGAATTGTTTTTACTTTTACCAATCGAATCAGTTTATGTTGTTGGATGTAGACTGAAAGACACATAGAATACAAATGTATTAAGGTTGAAATAAAACTTAGGGAATATTCATAACATTTATCATCTCTTATGCTCTTGATAATTCATCAGTTCTGATTGGCATATAACCGTGTTAAATCGCCTGATTTGTTGTCCGATCAGTCAAACGTATCATCAATAAAATTGCAGTGGACTTCAAAAATGAAATAGATGAAGTTGAGTCTCTGCAATAGATCAGTATCTCCGGTTTAAACCCATGACCATTCAGCTGTTTGGAGAATCATCTAGTATGACTATGTGAGGGTAATTTTCGTAAATGTGATGCACATTTAATAATATCGTCGACGTGCGCTAAGTTAAACATTATTTGATTGGCGAGTGGTTGGAACACATTAATAACTTTCTAATATTCAATAGTGTTAAGCAAATATGGTCTATCTGTTCATTTATTTGTTTTATGAAGACCCTGTCAAACTTTTCAGATTGACAAATCTCATGATTGGATGCTTAGATACTGATTTCTTTAACCGCTTCCTAAATCTCAGCAGTCTCATAATCTTGGAATCTTAATAAAATCGGTATGTGGAAAATATAGATAAAAAATTACTAAGTAGATTAGTCTACTTACTCAAAATATGAGTATCTATAAAATTAATTGTGTAAGCTATTGGTCGGTCTCAATGTGAAGTGGCTGGCCCAGCAGATACGGTCTCCATTTATCTACCGACCAAACAATCGCTAGACACTCTTTTACAGTGGTCGAGTACTTCTGTTCTGTCGGCGTTAAAACTCGGCTAGCGTACTCCAATACCCTATCGTTTAGCCGAAGTACTGCGCCAATGCCAAAATCACTGGCGTCTGTGGCCACTGTGTACCGCTTCTCAAGAACAGGTAGTTTCAATGTCATCTAATTTGCATCTAGTAGCCGCTTGATCTGATCAAATGTTTTCTACACCACCTCTTTCCATACAAATTTTTTCATTGCTTAATAGTTTGTACAGTGGTGCAGCGATCTCGTTAAAGTTCTTTATAAAGCGGCTGTAGAATACTGCTCTTCCCATGAACTGCCTAAGTTTCCATTTCAAAGTCAGTGCCGTTATGTTTTTGATAGTTAAAATTTTCTCAGTAAACGGGTTCATTTCACCTTCTCCTACTTCATACCCCAACAGTGTGACATTACCTTTGGTCTACTTACTCAAAATATGAGTATCTATAAAATTATTTGTGATCGTGAATTACTAAGAGCTTCTGGAAAATCTACTAAAATTAACAAAAATTTGATAGCTAACTGTTGGGTAGAGCCAATAAATCCCTTGAAACAAGTTCAGAAAGGCGTAGAAATCAATAGAAGACATTGTGTCCAATCACCACCCAGATAGTTTTTACCATGAAATTCTAGACAATGAGAAGTCACGTGATATATTCTCTGATTGGACAGTTATCTTACTACTACTGTGTTTAGTAGGATATAGAAATCCCTAGAAGCCTAAAGGACATTTATGATAACATAAATACCCTAGTCTCTGTACATAGTTGAAACATTGCAGTAAAGTGTTATTTTGCCGTATTTCCTGTCTTATCTCTCGTGTTCACGTTGAAGTGTAGTTTTAGCCTGGGAGTCGAGTCAAAGCTTAGGAGTTGAATCAAGCGGTCCACCTAGACGAGATAATAATTGTCAACAGATTTCGCAGTCGAATAAGAATCCGAACCACGCGTCACAACACTAACCAATTAGTTTATTCAGATAAAAAGTCATTTTCAATACTGTACAATCAAATATATGTATACATAGGTTAGTGGATAATTAATGGAATTTGATTAGTTGTTAAGTGAAATTTCGACTACTTAGTTTTAATAAATCAATAGGTAATTTAAAGTAGGGATTTGCAAAACACGAGAAATAAGTAACCAGTAGGTTGGAGACACAGTAACTGTGATTATCGTTAGATTAGAATGATGTATGAATGAAAATCTAGAAATCAGGCTAATAATAATGGTAATAAGGAGAAGTTGGTAGTGATGGTGTTGGTTGGGGGGGGGGGAAGAAGGGCAAAATATATTTCTTCTCACTTACCATTGCTATTATTGTACTAGAAGTGAATCGTAAGATCGGAAGTTGAAATCAGATATCAAGAAACAGTAATGCACAAATAAATAAATCTGAAATGTAAACTAAGAACTGAAGTCTTGCTAAAGAAAAATATCTAACATGTTGCCTTTACAAGCATAACTCACGGTGTTTTTATTGAATAGAAGTTGAGCATCTACAAATATACTGCATATTTCTACAGTAAAAGAGAGTTCTGTTCAACTTTTGTTATATTGGGCGATCAAAGAAGAACAACAAACTGTTAGAACTATATTGTAGAAGAATATTTCAGTTGAATTAGTTGTATGTAAACATTTTATTTCTATCATTGCTACGTACCCTTCACCCTATCCCCCCGTTCACCATATTTACTATCAGTATATCAGCTCTCATTTAAGAAATACAGTTAATTATTTGTGTACACGTTGCCACTACTCGTTACCATTGTCTCCTTCTTTGTATTAATATTAATCCCCTAATTGGCTGGCTGCGTAGTCTGTTTTGTGTATATATAAAGGAATATTTGAAACATAATAGGGTTTGTTTAAGTTGGATTGTAAATGGCAAGCGGGATCCAGGATGCTCGTTTCTTCCTATTTGAGATTCATCGGCTGAATGTATTTGCATTCAAATGTTGATATTTACACAGGGATTCGAACTCAGTTCGTCTCGTATCAAACTTCATCGCGTTTACCACTAGACTACTGAGTCCAGATGGTTACACTTGTGCAACTGGCTCATACAAATTCATCCTAATAATCGGGTCTGTGTGGTTGATTCGTCGTCTTGTGTTCTTTCCATCTTCCGCCTGGGATTGAATGGGCATTGGAGAAGCATACAGGGGACCGACTAGACACTCTTATTGGCGTTTGCTATTGTAAATTCGCGTGCACAAGGTCATATCCATTAGTCACACACATCAATCATAATAAATTTCGTCGTTAATAACAATTTTATGCAATGAAAATAATATTTAGACAGTTTTCTTTGAAGTGTATATGTTGAACCTGTAGTAAGGAGTGAGAATAATGTTTAGGATCACTGATATGCATAACTGTAGAATTATTGAATGGTATCATTTCCATTAACACTGATGATTTGAAAATGGTTCACATAATACTGAAGAATCAAATTAATAATCGAAGAAAATTAAAGACTATTCGGTAGATGTATCTTTCTAGGCTCGGATTCCACAGCATTCAATAACTACTAATTATGAATTTCAAAGCATATGAAGATCAAATTCTTGCTCTGTTACTGAGTTGTATGAATACAACTATATGCTATAAAATTTTGGACTTATATCCTGAATTATAGGATATTACATGTGAATAACGTCCTTGTCTAAAACTACTCATTAAATGATTTTGGATTGTTTTTCACAAAAGCAGACTCAAATTATTGGAAAAGAAACTGAGATTTGGGACACTACTTACCCAGTCTAAGTAATTAGTAGTGATTACCAAGTTCCATTTTTAGCTTCTATCAGGCTAGAAAACTGTTTCTAAAGAAAGATATATGTTTAGTAAATTGTCTTTACTTTTAGATTATGTACCGATCTATCAGTCCTTATGAAACTTAAAAAATCTAATGTTCTTAATTTACTACTGACAAAATTAAAGTAGTGTGTTTATGGCCGAAAAAGATTAATTTGGTGGTGTATTGATGCATGAAAAACAATTACATATCCGATAATCAGTTGGCTGTGATCACCAAAGGCATTTAGTCACTAATCCGTATTTTCAGTTGTATACTTGAAGCATTAGGGAATTCTGAATTATTAAAGAGTATATATAGTCTTCAGAAATATAAATGATGTTCTACAGAGTTTTATTCAACAGCAAATATTCCCATAAAAATGCAGAATACTGCAAGAAACATGTATAACTATAACATACAATGTCAGCCAGTTAGTCATTTATATACAATAGAGAACCAGGTACATGTTTGCGTCAAACCAATTAAAAACACTTCTTTAGAACACAAAAATGAATACCAGATTAATAGAAATGTTAGTTACTTCAGTGCTAGTTGATAAACTAATCATACGGAATACGATAACATAAATAGTTCATTGTAAAGTTAGGTATAAGATAGTTTTGTACTTTAGATTTAAGGGAAGATATGCACCGAATATACCTGAGCCACTGTAAAAGATTCTGAGCCATGTCACCTAGAATCTCCAACCAATGGTTACGACAGTTTCTCGAGCCCCAGCAAGTAGTTTGCATCCACCAGCACGTCTGCACTAAGTACTACATCAGTCATTTCTATTCATGTTTATGTTCTCATTGGCTGTCCAGGGTCAGTGATTTTCCAATGGATAGTAATAGATGTAACAGTGTATCAAAACTAGGTCACCAGTGCAAATGATGAGAATTCATTTACTTCCCGCATACGACTAAAAATACTTTCTTTACATCCACTATTACCTACTACTTTCTTATTATCTGGGATTTAGTCTCTAAAACTATTATTTAAAGATACTAAGTGTCTTTGTTGATAAGTTCAATGTGATTCTTACATGTAACAGTGATTAGATTGCTCATATTTCTTTTGGAAGACAATGTCCGAACTATTTTCGCCAAAACGAATGTTACCCTAGTCAACTGTAGAGTACAATTAATGGATGATGACAAACTGAATCCATGTTGTCATTAAGGTAACTAGTGAGCTAGTCATGTGTGCGAAGATCAAACAGGTGACTAGATAGAGTGAGATGGACATGAAAATAAGAGTGGAAATGCATTACTTATTCTTTCAATGTTCATAAAATTCAGTAGTTCTTCTTGATTATTCGTATATATGTAACTGAAAGATTTGAGATTCACGTTTGAAATCTAAGAAACAGAAGGTTGGGGAAGCTTGTTTTAATCCTATTTTAATAAACTTCTATGAGTGTTTAATCTATTGAATGGGTCTATCAAAGGTTTATCTAGCAATAACGTTTACATGTATTTTCATGAAGCAATCACCAAAATAACTATTTTCTTTGTATAGGCATTATAATTATATTGGGACATCACACATTGATCATTACATTATTGCATACATTGAACACTTTTATACAGATTTGTAACCGTTTAACTTTCGAATACACGTTCATTAGTTGTTACATTAATATGCTCTCTGTTCGTGCTTCGTTGTGACTTTTGATATATTCTGATTGTGACTATGTTCTGTCCGTGTAGTCAGTTAGACAGCAAAATGTACTGTGTTTAATAAATTATTCAAATTACTAAGCCTACACATTTAAGCTAAATTCATGACCTATTCGCACTCCCTACATCAACACTAAACACAGACACCATGTATGATTCATTTACAACGAAATACTTTTATGTGAAATACTAACGTGAACATCTTTAGAAACTTGTCTAGGGGATTCTGATAAAGAGCTATATACAGAAGTTAAAGTTACATAATTTTTATTGTTAATTAAAGACTAGCTAAATTAAGAATCGAAAAATCTAGATAATCTCATCTATTTCAATTTCTTAAAATAATCTGAATTTTTAAGAAATAAATACACTTCCTGTAGATTCGCATCATAGATTAACCATAGTTAGACAAGTAGTGAAAACCTAAATACACTAGATATTTGGTTTGTTCTTGCATGGGACTCTTGAGTAGTAAAGACAAACAAGGCCTGATCATTTACATCTAAATAGTTGAATGCTAACTTACTTGCCTGAGAGTTTAGTGCTGGCTCCAACAGCTAAAGGTCTTAGGTTTCATCCCTGATAGCATCTTGAACGCGCACTGTTGGAGAGTCCCATACTAGAATGATACAGCTGTTTAATGTCTCCTGGTTTCTAGTAGTTTCCTAACAAAATTCAATATGTAAAATACATTTTCGCTAACAAAATTGATTATTATACAGAAATTCCCATCTAAAGATATCGCGTTACCACTGGGACATACTCTGCATTCACTAACACAAGTCAATAAATGTTCTGTAGATAGTTACTATCCAGTTTCGAACTTGGTTATATCAACTTGTTTAAATAGTAAATGTTAATTCTAACCATACGTAGCCTATATAGTTTTATGATAACATTTCTAAAATATGGATTTGAATCCAAACCTGATTGAATTACCTCTAAATGGCAAAGTGATATCCATAAATAGGTGAAGAGATCATAGTATAGTTAGACCATTATATTTCTAGCAGTGAAGTAAGCTGTCTATATCACTTTACTATTTAGAGGTGATTCATAAGAATTATGTTAAAACAAAGTCGTAAATCTGTTATTAAAGGTCATTAGTATGTCATAATCCAAAGAATATTGTGGGACTCGACCTTAAGTTGCCTAAATTTATTAGCGGATTAATAGCATCATGTGAGTACCTATTTTGTCAGCATGACTGTCGATATCTCTTTTATCTATCTTTTTTATGTACTGAAGAAATATACTCCTCTCCTAACTTCGTCCTAGCTATTGTACCTGATTCTGGTTTCGTTCGTGTGTTAGTCAATAAGCTGGCAGTGCTAATGTCGTGTTCTTGATTATTTTACGACTCTTAAATTACTGATAAATTGAAGTTACTTCATGTTACAGTTATATTAACGAAATTGTCTAATTCACCGTCAGTGGTGGTAATTTCCTGGCCTACGAATCGTGGTCTCTAAGACATCGAATACTACAAGTCATATACTTATTATAGAATTTCGCCAATACCCAACTTCTAAAAATTTGTAATCTCTAGCATTCTGATATAGGTTTCAGAGTATCATTAATTGATAGAAAATCAAATTAATTAAAAAATTTATTGTGGGGGCAGATAATTGAATACTTCAAATGAAACATACATACATTGCAGCCTCTCAGGTAAACTAATATAATCATTATTAACTTGTATCAGTGTGTATCAATGTATATTCATAACAGGTAGTAAGTGTACATATACTGCATATTTTAATTTTGACTATGAATATTCTTTTTAGCCATCCCACAATCTTGTGCAACCCTGTGCTTTAACTGATACTAATTCTTGGAAGAGTATTTGTTAATGGATATAAAAGTTAGTTTTTAAATAAATACTTTTAATCTACAGTTAACTGATATGTAGACAGATTATGGAGTGGATTGAGTAGAAAATACTCATAGATGATTTTAGATGTAAACTAATTGTGAGAAAAAAAGTTAGTCAACTGAAGAAGCGTAATTCATTTATTATTCAATTAAGAAAATAAATGACCGATTAACACGTAGTAAAGCTAGTTAGTTTGAACTTTTCAATTAAACATTGGTATACCATTGATTGGTCTGTATCCATAATATAAAATATTTTAGATTTAATGAATTGATGAATTAAATATCGGATATCATTGGTCAATAAATGACTGATTGTCCTTTTGTAATGGTTATATTAAAGTGAATTGATTAATCGATGGAAATTGATTACTGGTCTTTAACGCTGACGGAATTTTACTGACCAAATTGAAATGTGGTCATATAGTTAAAACGACTCGACAACACACGTATTTCTTTATGTCAAATAGTTGAAGGTATTCAGCAGAAGTTCCTGCTCAATACAGGTTTTCTGCTTGTTAATAAACGTCAGAATGGTGTAGCTGCAATTGTCAGGGGATTAATGTTCGCTCCAACCTCAATTTAAGATGATACTATTACGACTGGATCTGGAGCATTAATTACCTCACAGTAGCAGGTACACCTTCCTGATGTATCAATAAGGATGGGACTTAGGTTCAGAATTTCATTCAGACTACCTGGGACCATTTGGCATCGGTTCACTTTTCTTTCTAAAATGCAGTTGTCAAATAATATGGACTACCTAAATAGTTTAGTAGTAGATTTCCATACTAATAGATTGGGCAGCCAAATGTTGGAAAGTACAACTCTCCAAAATATTTGGAACAAATAACACACTACCATCAAGTTGTTCAATCGTGTCAATTCAAATGCACACATAGTTCTTAATAAATGGAAACGACTAATGGTTCTATGAAGACAGAGGGGATTTGGTTATTCAACATTTCATTAAGGTATTTGAATGTATTAAATTAAGAGTATTGGATATCTATTTCTAATGGTTTGATAAACTTGACAACATACCAGATAATCAAGTAGTAGTTTCAAGACATATACTTGTCGGTGTCCATAACTAAAATAAAATCACTTCGGCTCAAAACACGCTGGTATCAGTCATTTAACATTTATTTTATTTCAAGTGACATCACCAACATGAGTCATACAGGTTGGCTCGAATATGATAATTTCTCAACTTTGTTGAAGATCTAGCGATTGGTAAATTTATGTTTTCTTAATTCATTGATAAATTGTCTTACATCACCGTTAGGCCGACTAACTTTCTATGCTAGTACTATTATTGTTCTTTTGATTTCACATTAGAAAGCTGACCTTAAATGTGTGACCTTTTCATTTTCACTCCTGTCTCCTTTATTAACACCTTACGTATGTATAACTATGACAAGTAGTGTTGAGGAAATTATGTTCAGCTATGAGTGACAGTCACCTTGTATTGATCACCGTTGACGGCAAATATGAAAAACATGAAGTGCTGGTAAGTTGATCTGTCCTAGTAAAGTGGATCCCTGACAGAAAACACCTACGACCTAACTAGAGACCAAATCCAGGGTGTTAAGGTTTCACCATGAGCCCTCAATAACCAGTCTCTGAGTTAGGATTCAAGAGTATACATCTTCGAATTCAGCCTGAAAGTTCTAGTCCAATAATAGGACTAAACAGTACCCTGGACTCTAATGGCACCTCAAATTATATCAATCCGTGATGTACATCACTTAATAATATCAGACCAGTGCTGCACACATACTGCACAGTTCAAATAAATACGCATGTTTATTTTGCCAAGAAGTGGCTGGGTTTTCAATGTCTTATTGTGATAGACCGGGACGACAATATTATATTGCAAAAATAGATGCTTTTAGAAAGGTTTATTGATAGAACCCTACAGAAAAACATTAGTCATTACTCAGTGATCAAATAATATAAACATCTGTCATACGAGTTAGCCACGACCTGAATAGCTCAGTGATAACGCTTAAGACAATGAAACTGAGAAACACGGATTAGAATCACACAGGTGGCACCAGTCCCATGAAGATTCTATATAAGCCTTGCTGATAAGTACCGAGACAAAGGTTTCCTGTCGACTACCTCCTTAATTACCATCTTATATCAAACCATAGTGAATACAACTTAGAATCGATCAGAGTAGTGCCCACAATAAGTAATTGGATCAAATGTTTAAGTGAGAGCTGTAAATGATGCGGGGATGATTCATGAAAGCGAAATCAAAACATCATTGACACCCTGTATTAATGAAAGTACAGGTTTGCCATCTTTTAAATTTTCCAACAACTAATTTACTGAATGTGAGGGAACTGTGGAGCTATGAAAACAAGAAACGACGAGACAGCTGAAGAGTCTGACTTTTGACATCTACTTCTAAGTAACAGAACTAGTTTATAATGTTTGTTTATTTCTGTGGAACAGTAGTTTCGTAATCAAGAAACTCAACTATAAGCCATTGTATCACAGGTTTGAAACCCTTACCCTAGTGAATTCACTGTAAGCATGCTTAGAGCGTATTCCGAAAACAGGTAAACGAATCTGTACCCAGTGAGTTACATATATGAGTGTAGTTCAAAGTTCAGTACTACTTTTTAACTAATTCATCAATGTATGCAAAAACTGTTTGTTTTTAAAAAAGGCAATATATATCTGAAAAATACAGAACGCATTTAGATACACACAAAAGAGAAATAGAGAAACGATACATGAAGTAATAAGTAGTAATAATAGTAAAGCCACATGTTAATATATCAAATGTTATAATATGGTAAAATTATTAGTGATGCAAATTAATATAATTAATATGAAAAGACATGGGCGGATAGAATCATTACAAAGAGAAAACAAATCCGGTTCATTCGTATTGTGTCAGAACGAAATTCGAAAGAAAAACAAGTGTCAATCAAATTATTGTAAATAGTAGTATCAATAGTAGCAGTAGATCCTGATTAGTGAAGAACACATAAAGGTTAGATTGCATTTTTTTAAAGATTTTTCTTCTCAGATGACAGATAAATAGGGGGTTTAACAAAAAACCACACTGAATGCAAAATCATCTTATTCACTTTTTTCGACAATCAAAAGGAGTATAAAACGATGGAAACGATAACGAACGAATGATTCTTGAACAATCAAAATATTCATGAAAAAAAAACAAGATGCAGATATACACCTAAATGAAAGTTGAGAAAAGATGACAAATAAAAATCATTAGTTCCCTTTTCATCACAAATACATATTTAAAAAAACTAAATAGATTTCACGTGTAACGCGGGTGTTCACTGTTGAGAAGTTGCATACTAAGACAAAACAGTTGTCCAGTGATTGCTCGTTTTCAGTTGTTGACTAATCTAAAACAATTAGTAATATCACACTCAAAAATTTCCAAAACACCCGATCATAATGAACATGAGTTCATTAGTGACTTATTTCAAGAAACAATTAAGGATATCTAGTGTGAATAGGTGACCAGTCATAAGAAGCATGTAGTAATTACAAATTGCATTGAATGAAGTCACGTAATACATCGCGAATTGACTGAAATTACAAATATCAACTATTGGATAGCGACTTAGTGATTGTGAAACATGTAAGTTCCGGGCTGTAGCGCCAAGTGAGGATATTGTATAAATACTACATAAATGTTCCATGCTTGTATGAAGCAACTGTCCAATGATTCTTGGTTTCAGTGGTTGTTTAATTCAGGTCGATTAATAACATGAGGTTCAGAAACCTCTACAACACAATATCATTTATAGATGGCATCTAGTAGTGAAATGTAGAATGTGTTTCGTTTTATTTTGAGGCAAGTTAGAATATCCTTGTGTCCTAATGCTGCTGTTCATTACACTAAGCGTTAAGCGTACATAACTTTACATTTCAGTACCTTATGCACTAACTTATTCAATAGGTATCACTTTTTCTAGCTTTCAGCTATTGTTGACATTCAGAAACTAATTTAAATGATCAGTCCTCAACCAAGCCAACAAAAGTGTGCGTCAACCGAAGTTATAATGCCATATCCTTACGACAAGATGAAACTGAACAGACGAATTTAAATGGGTCGAAGAAATTGTAGTAACGATAGCAAATGTAAAAAAATTAACACTGAGAATATTAATCAAGAAGATGGAATGAAAAGATATGTATGAAGGAATACTGTCACCATTTGTGAGCCACGCTATCAAATCTCCAACAAATGGTCACAGTAATCACACAGACCTTAATCAGAAAACCTGTACATACCTATATGGTTAAAACTAACGTCCAACGACTTTATGGACTGATGCCACGTTTTGGTCTTTCTTCAAAACAACTCTTAAACTGGTCAACAACACCCTGGCTCGACCACCTCAGATGGTGAAGATCAGAAACCATGTTTCCCTAATACCTTATGTCCAAACTTTATCATTCCCATCGGTCCCAACTAACACTAGTAATTCATAGAAGACACTTATAATCGAATAATGATAGTATTAGTATAACAAAATGAAATACTATATTCATTGGTTAACTGATAAGCAGACTACCCTGTCGATGTTAAAGGCTACCCAAGCTAGGAAAATCTAAGCAGTACTCTTCAGTGCACGGCAGGATTTCGGGAAACATCAACCTATAGAGCTGATGAGAGACATCAAATTGAGATGATCGACACACATAATTACTATTTCATTCCCTACCATAATTTCAGGAGTTAGCGTAGACTAATCCTGAAGCAATGGAATCAAGTACCACATCAAAAGAATTCACATCTGTCTCTCATTTATTATACAAATCTTTTATGCTACTACACGTCAATAAATCGCTATTAACTCTAGACAATGTCATAATAAAAGAAACTAAATAATAATAATTCCAACACTTACCGGTTAATATGAAACTTCACTGTTTCGAAAGGTGGAAAAAAGAAGTATTTTTTCTACGACTGTTATAAGTAGTATGTAAATTCTGTTCACAAGTATAAGAGAAGAAAAGAAGAGCAAAATGCGCAGAAGATAAGAAAAGTGTGAATAATCAAGAGTAACACTACTATTAATAATAAACTACAAGTACATACATAGACACATTCGGAGATACACGATTTCAACATACATTAGGATTCGATTAAATCTTAGTCAATCCATAACAAAAGTGATGACGGGATAAGGTTAGCAGTAGAAACTAGATATTATGATGATAATGACGATTATGATAATAACAAGAATGAAATAGAACATAGGTTTATATGATAAATGTGTGTGTATATACATGAAATAACTAGACGCATACATATATCCACGTGTTTCTATACTTGTAATTTGTGTATTCTGTTGTAGCGGCATTCTAATTCACTAACACGATGTTCATCATTTCGTTACTATCAACAGTATGTCATCATATGTATTATGATCTTGTGTACTACATATATTGTGTACAGTATACAACTGTAAGCGAATACAACCAGACATAGAAAGATACACAATACTTTATGTATAAAATACACACAAAATAACAGTGATAATAATAGTAATATTTTAGTCACATATTACTACTTACTACTGATAGTGGAAACACAATGATGGCGTGTATATGTGTGGAGGGGAGGACTTAAAATACCGACACAAAAAATATGCGGGAGAAAAAAGTAACTAGGAGTACACAAAGATGTATAACGTATAAGCATTATCATCAGACATTTGTAAACAGGAAAATCAATATGAAGAATTGTTGTATTGAACAAAATGTTTTCTCAATTGAAGGAAACAGAGCTCAGTTGTGTAATACATAAGAGGAGTAAGAATACAGTATGATTGAGAAGGGTTAAAAAGTGTTATTGCGTAATAATTGAATGGATGAGCCAATTAATCGATTAATCAGATAATGATAAGATGTCATTAGGTAAATGATGCTCATTATGCAATGAATACAACTTCATGCATTTTACATACACGTATAAACGAAAAGCAGTTCACCACCCTAATTACATATCTAGAGCACACTTTCTGATTGAGTTCTAATCTCCACTTGTCCAACTGGATTATTTAATACTGAAATGTCTGGGTCCAATTTAGTGACTGTTAACAGCGCCATACTTAAATCCTATATGGGAATGAGAGAAAAAAAAAACAGAAAAAGATAGTGTTAAGTTCCATTTTTGACAAACGAGATGTTTAAATGAGATAATTGAGAAAAACGTGAATCTATGTGAGGTGAAACTTTACAGTATGAAACAGTGAATCGATTGGTTAAAGTGTCCAACTTCTAAACACACAAAATCTCATGTTCGAACCTTTATCACCGACTACCATTTAGACAAATGAGTAGTTGATAGGATTGATGAGTTACTTATTGTAAAAGATAGTCTGTTTCAAGATCAGATGTTCACTGTCGCTTCAGATACATGGAGAGCAGCTGGGCGTCCTTTTGCTATATATACAAACTGTGTAAAGATGATTTCCGTTATCCACTCATTTTCTCAATCATTTCAAGTGATATAGTAAGTGGGTCAAAAGCGTTAAGAGTTTATGTGCATCATACTGAATTGGATATAACAGGACACAACAGTAATATGACTATCACTAACAGTTCGATTATGACTCCAAGTGAAATACACGAATCTCTATACTCCTGAATAAATGAGTAAATGAAAATATAGACCTTTGGTTTGAAAAATGTAAGTCTATTTCTGTGAAATCTAAATACTCAGAACTTTGTTGCCAGTGAATGTTGTACATTGGTGAGAAGCACTTCTCTCCAAAACACTAAGAAACATGTATGGTATTTGTAATTAGCTTTAAATTATGATTATCCCTTTGAGGTCAGCTCCTAACGAAATCTATTCCAAAATTTATATTAATACTACTAGCTCGCACATTAAGTATGCATTCAAGTGATACTACATAGTTCTCAAAACGAAATAAGTGGAGTAGGATTCAAATCTTAAGATAAGCGATTGAAGGTCTGATGACTTAACTACAGAACTACCATCTAATTATATTTTAAAATGAATCCCGTGCTCGAATACTGTTTCAGGCAAACTGAGGTTTGAAGAACTAGCTTCTTACAGAACTCTGGCACATTTCAATCTAAGTACAATCACTTATACAGGATAATTAGGTATTATCGAGACACTGCTCGTGTTTGTTGCGACAATCCAGTAAGCAGTGTTGAGGTTAGATGCAGAGAAAGGTGAGAAGTCAATTGATCAGATTGCGAATCTCCACTGACTTGGATGGGACCTAACTAGATCCATGATGTTAGTTAAAGTAGAAAGAGAATAGAAGAAAACCGAGGGCTGCAAAACCAAAACATGGAATAAGTCTGTGAAGTCGTTGCTACCGAAGTAGGTGAAGTGGGACTTGAAATTTGAAACCTAGCAATTGAACGCTTTAACAAACAAGATACCATTCGAAATTGAAGTTTTGCACTGACTACATTATAATCATTAATCTTAAAAGCACAAAAATCCTGCTAGTAAAGAAAACGTTAATGTGTGCACACAAAGACTATGATGGATAGAATAAAAGCATTTGTTGCAAATCAAGGTTTACATAATGAAGTATTCATTAGATAGCAGATAAGAATGTATATGTGAACAGTGGCATAGTTGTTATAGCTTTCTACATTCAGCTCCACTTACGATTTAGACAACTGGGTAGTATCACTATTCATCATACACAGATGATATAGCTTAAAGTAGATTACATGGTGGTACTGGGCAGGTGTGAGTTGTATAATAATGCGCTGACAAATAACGTTTGAAGTCAGTAAAATAAATGGGTTCGGAAGGCGAAAAGAATAGAATAATAGTAAACCGAAGATGGGCTGCAAGAAAGAGAAGGAAAGAATAGAATTAAGAATTCGGGATGATAGGTTATGGGTTATATCATCAAGTATCTTCCATTACAGACTATAATTACCACAAGGATTCCCACTAGGTCTGAAAAGACTACACTGGTCACTTCGTCACGAATTGGTAATCACGTTTGGATTTAATCATCATTTCTTTCACACTATGAGCTCCACCAGTACTACGAGTAAAATTAAATAGTGGTCAGTTAAGTAGCTAGGTAGTAAGTAACATAAAACCAACTATACATGTATTAAATATTGGGGAAAAATCAACAAGAAACAAAAATCTTTGAAACAATGCAACACAGAATACTGCCCACTCAAACACATACATACAAGCTAAAACAATCGTACTGTTGCAGAGGATCGAGAGCAATTGAGATATCATCCGATTTAACAAAACACTTTTTGCAACCATTCATATTCAAGTTTCATTCATCAACTGTAATAAACAATACATTAGAGAAATTGGATGCCCCATTTCACCTACACATGATAGGTGGGTATGCATCGATGATAAGTCACATACTAGGAAGAACCAACCATCCAGTGTACACTGATTTTCAATAGTATCCGAACGAAATCAATCTGTGACCGATCGAAACAACGAATAGAATGATTTACGTTTCTGATAATTTATGAAAATTAAGCATAAAAGTAAACATATAGTAATTCATGGATAATAGCTTATGTCTGTGTGTGTTAAAAATTCAGAAGTACGCAAAAATAAAAATAAGCATTAACTACTTATTTGACTATATAAGTACAAGAGATATTTTGAAAAGAGGATGAGGGAGGAAGTATCAGTATAAAATAAAATGCACTGATTTTGGACGAAAACAACAATAATATGAAATAACAAAGTGTACAACAATCAGTAACCTATAAAAACAAACCATTTTTAAAAAGAAATCCTGAGAAATTATGAAATTCGGTTTCTGACATATAAAGGAAGATTTTGCTAATAACTTTTGAAATTTAAATTGCATCATAAAAGAAGGAGCAAATAAATTACTCATTATATTATGTAAATTAAAATAAATGATATGCTACTTTAATTCATTTACTACCAGATATGAAGTAGTGTACTTGTATTTTTGGAGTCATACTCTAAATGTGAAGTCTAGTGCTACTTACTATCCAGTTGCTTAATCGTGACGAAATGTAATGGATATACAAAGAACGCATTGTTTTGTTGGAAGAAAAACAAATAAAGAATAGTATATTTATTCATAAGCTCACCTCATCGAAATCATCAACATGTAATGAATTTCCATTTGTCTGTGAAAGAAAAGTTGGGAAAATTGAAAACGATAAAATTGATTATTTGGAACAACGTTACGTGGAAACAACATGGTTATTAAACAATGAAGTAATACAGCAAAGTTGTAATGTAATAAGTAGTGGGTTCGAGTAGATGTCTCATCCTATGTTGGACTCATCATACGGATATGCTTGGTCACATCCCAGTATTAATACTCACATTGGTTTAAAATACAAAGAAATGATAGTCTTGGATTCTACTAACGAATACAACTAGACCATACTCAAAACGTGTGACAACACCTGGACAATGTGCTCAATGATGTATATGTGAAAGTAAAGACTGATCAATGATTGTCCCAAATAACGACACAGGGAAAATCTAAAAACACTTCTATGTAGGAACTGTTATGTTTGGAAGTAGTGGTTAACTGTAAGTGACAAAGACGAATATTCCCGCCTATATGATATTTATCATAGTTGGACCCACCTGGACATTCCAATATATGTCTGTATTGAAAACTGTAGACTCAATAGTAAATAGAAAAGGCAAAATGAGCGTCCTCGAATTCAGTGCAATCCACAATCAGCATACATTTGAATAAGTTTCAAAGATTTAGGCTATTTTCAGAAAAACCGTTGACAGGTATTGATTGATATGGTTGGAATATGTATTAGATGTACCTAATAACTGCCACGCGCGATGTTGACCAGCATGGAGCAAGATGCGAGAATACCGGAAGTCACTAAACCCAGAATTAGTTGACAAAGTCATTAGCTGTCAATCTAAGCCATATTATTAGGTATAAACTACTTAACTGAAGTCCTTGCAATGAATGATACGGTTCATAATAGACCACAGAGAAGCAGATACACTTATACCTTATCTTTCCTGATATCGTGAGCTTGAATTTATATCATAACTTTTTTACACGAATCAATTCCTTCCACTAGAATCATATTCTCTATGCTAACTATCCTATGACAATTGATCATACTACTACAACTTGTATTTATCTTGCTGGGGTATGGGAACCTGGACCGATAGACATATGTGCCACGTTCTAAGTTTTATATGGCTGACCGATTTGCCGGAAAGTGGAAAAACTTACCTTGTCAAAAGTAATGGAGTTATTTATGGCTCAAGATTTACAGCATTATAGCTAGCTGGTGAAAAAAAACACAAATACTCACATGAACAGTTTGAGCTGTACTTGCAATGATACGTTCACTAACGGTTTTTGTAGTAGTCACCTCAGAACGCTTGACAGTTCGTTTAATCATTTTCCCGTTCCCATCATAATACGTTTCTGTTTCTATATGTGGTTCACTTCTCTCAATAGACTAGATAAAAAACAAAATAAATATCGTCAGTATACAAGCATTATTATACACATTTTGAGCCTAACTAGTCCAGATCGGTAGGCTTCTGACGAAATCTCGGTATGGATTTAGGAAGCTAATCTAGCCACTGCATGGAATACTGAATGGTAGTTGTTAGAAGCATTATTAGCAAAATCCAAGTTTAAATTATTGCAGTTCATATAAATAACTGCACTGATGAACAGTATTCTAATAGTAAGATTACAACCAGCAAGATATAGTAGTCCAGATCAATAAACACTGGTTAATTACTTCCAAATTCAGTAGGAGCGGATAATACTGTGGAAAATATACACACTTTTCTGACGAGTGTCACAAGGAGTGCGAGGCCTAAGTCATAACAGAAGAAAGTTATAATTCAAGAAATTGGACAGCTTTTTCAATCATCTGTTTACAGTATTTTTTTCCTCTCACCAGTCAGTGGGATACGATTACAATTCTTTGTGAATCATATGTGACACAATTAGTTAAGGTAATTGATTATTTTACAATTGCTACGAAGGGCCTAAATTATTTATTATTACTCTCATATTACTAAGTCACATACTTAATGAGGAAACAAGATCATAGTAAAGTATGGTTCACATTATCGCAGTGACATTTGAAATCATCCGAATGGTTACATACTCTTTTCATTTAGTACTTTCTCTATGTTCTAAGACCATAACTATCATTACATTAACAGTCGTCGCTTTATAAATTTAATATACTGGAATAATAAGACTGTGCTAAATTCCTGTCAGCTTATTGTCCACAAATAATTAAAATGTTATGGTGAGATAGCTGACCTTAATTTAATAGATCCTACTATGACCACTATAACGCTTAGTAGTGCAGTAATAATAATCTAACCTACGTAACATAAAAAACTGGAACGAAAATAATTGTTACGCAACTGGCCTTAATGATCAATTGTTTTTCATTCCGTTTTTAATCTGAAATATGTTAAATTTTAAATAACTGTGCGTATAAGTAAACCAAGTTAATGTCCTTATTTGTTGTTTTCAGTGGATTGTTTCACAACAACAGTGTACGTACTTAGATATGAAATTACAAAGTTTGGATAAAGTGTTACATTATATGTCTGTTACTATTAATTAACACAATTAACGAGTATGGGTTTGTGTAATTGATTTAGAACCACACAATCTAAATGTGGGGATTGGTGATAATATACAGTTTCCTAAGGCAAACTAGGAAGTGATGTTCGAACCTGTGACAGTAAAGATATAAACGTTGGGACACTGCGAATCCTTTCAAATCACTAATACATAAAACAACCATTAAACAAATTAGTGACTACTCTGAATCAGTTCGGCGTTAGAAACTGAGCTCGATTATCAGTGTGAACACCAACAGTATTGTGTAGGCACGTTCAAATAATTAACCTAAAACATACATTAAAAGATTTCATGTGACTAGACTAAGGTGAAAAGGAGGTCAAACTGGAAAAACTCGCACGCAAAGTAGCGAAAAGTGTGTTTCTGTTACACTTGAAAATTGTTCAAAATCCGAAGATATTGATCTTATCTATTCAGTAATTAATAAGTTGTATTTACGCTTGTAACTGGAAGGAAATTCTGGTATACAAAATTAAAATGCAAGAAAAGATTTACACATAATTAAAGTGACCACTTTAATAAGTTAGTGCAATTCAATTAGATCTGATCACTTAAAATGTCCATGTAGAAGGAATGTGATAAATGTTACCTATTCTGTCGATGGAATTTTAAACACAAAATTGTCAGACACTATCTTTAATTTTGCCTTATGTGCTGTATCTAGTCAATCATGTGCAACATAGGACATGACACATTTTGGTATTTAAAAGAGTTGCCACACCCCCCATCGGCACAGCAAGATACGTGATCAGTGGTATTTGGGTACTCGGTAGAAAAACCGAATTTCATGAAATAAGGGAATGTTTTTCTTCTGGAGGTATCTGAAAAAGAGGCTTTATTGGGAGTAATCTTGATGAACCAGGAGTGCGGTCGCAGTGCCCAAGGAACAATTGCTTGAAGCTGGCCACACACTTATTTACGAGTGGCTTTTAATATGCTAGCTACGTACTCGTAAATTACTTAGTGCCGGAAACAGAAATGCGTGGGGTGTGCATTTTTGGGGCTGACATTTTCTAACTTTATCCTTCCCTTCTGGGAAGAAAGCAATGGAGTTATGCTGGTTATTTGGGGAAAATACCATACTGCCGTCACACCTCTACATAGTCGGTAGTATGACTTCACCCACGGACCATAGGCATGCTGCCTTTAGTCGTACGGTTCTTCAAGCAACCTGTCTGGCATGGCACGGCTTTCGAAACGATTGTTCCAGCCAGTATATTTTGATTAAATCATTATATTAGGGAAGATAGATCATCACTTTAAGGTCGTAGATAAAGTGGGGCCCAGTTCATTTAGTTCTGAATATGCTGCATCTTATTATTTCAGTCATTTTTCCACTAATTTGGTGGATGAATAATAGTGTAATACATAACCAGAACTTCAATTTAAACCTTAACTTTTACTAAATATATGCTTTCTATTCAGATTGTTATTCATAAGAGACAGTTGTGGATAAAACTTCAACGGCTTTAAACAAAATCTAATATGTGGTAATAGCCTAATGAATGTATGGGAAAATAATTGAGATTCTTGAATATAATACACGTAGTGGATTAGTAATACACTACCATTATTAAACAGGGTATGATATCAAAAACAAACAAAGCAATCGAATCGAGATTGTTTGTGAAAATTGGTACTGTTTTAGTTGATTGAATTTATCATAGGTCGATGTCCCATACTAAGACGAAACAGCTGTCCGTTGCTCCCTGATTTTTAATGATACCTTACCAACGTCGATCTATGACGAATCCAATCAACTAAAACAAGACAATCATTAAAAAAATAGTCACAAAAACGAAACTGTCACTGATGCAGCGCAACGTTTATATGAGCATAGTAGTAGTAAAACTACTTTAGTAATCAGAGATGCGCAAAGGAAGAGAGAGACAAATAAGACGGGTACACAAACGTTACATAACACAGTATAGTACTAATGATGAAACTAATAACAATCAAATTAGTGACAAAACCAGAATACTGTGTGTGAAATCACATACTTATTCAATCACAGTTACAGTACCACGTACTATTATCACTACATAAACACTCAAACATACATAAAGTTATACATGCTAGTATATCAAAAGACATCATGTCAATTTTCATGTTATATAATAACATAATATAACATGAAAACAATAATAATAATAATGACAATGATGATGATATTGATGACGGCGACATATCATTCAATGTTTTAAACAACGGTATCAAGAAAATTGGCATTGTTTAATATATTTATGTATGCTAAATTATACATTAGTCAATAAAAGTTAGTAATTATTATTCACACCTCGGAATGCTAAATTTTTTAACCTTTTACATGAATCGCATGCTGACGTTATTAGCAACGTTTTGAATGTTTCGTGAACGTGTTGTGTGTAACACGCTCATATAGTGAGTGAGCCTATTACTGTCAAAAATTATTTCCACCAAGAACATTTTAGGAATCATCCAAGCTTGCTCGTATATTATATCCTAGCAGAAGAAATTGAGCAAGTTTACAGAACACAGAGACAGTAGCATTAATAAATAAAGGGTTGTAGTAGTAACATGAATTTCAGTTACAATAAAAAGAGGAAATAAGTGGAGAACATAAAGGTCAACAACATAATAAAATCGAAGTAATTAGTAGTCTATGTGCTGAAATGAATAGAACTTTAGCTAAAAATTAAACAGTGATATAGAGGGAAAAGCGGAAAATAGCGACTATTAACAGAGAAAAATGAATTCCATAGAAAAGTGAACATTAGTTACTCATTAGTAAGTAGGGGGGGGAGATTTAAAAAAACAGACTTCATGTGAAAATCAAGAAAACATAAAAAGTAGAGAGAGATCAAAATTGCCATTATTAATTCAATCCGACGGGTAAATAACACATATATCACTTTATGATTGGTAGTTAGAGGTGGTCAGTAGGATACTTTAACTGGACCTGGGTTATGTGTTAGTTGGCACTCATTTACACCTAGAAGTACCTGGAATATCATTTCTAACCCCCACCATTCAGCTTGGATACCGTGCTAAGTGGTATAATATTAGCCAAGACGCAATATAAAAACGTCGAAAATAGTGGTGGCATAGGTTGTCTGCAACGTTTCTGAAATCCAATAAATGGTCTACACTCGGTAAACTAAATCACTTTGCTGTTTATTTAATGAATATTACATATAAAATGGTAATTTATGTTAAAGACCCTCAACTAACTGTTATTAACATATCAGTGCAGAGCAGCCAGTGCCGGATGAAAAACAAAAAATAGTAAGTATAGATTTGGAATAAAATCCGTAATGGAAATTACACGCTTATACGCAACATTTATACATTAAATGAACTATAAAATGATATAAAGTGCTGAATACTAGTAACTACATATGTGCTGAAAACGCTGCGGATTACCCTAGCTACATTATGTTACTATCCAACGCTAAAGTGAACGATTTTATTTATTTACTTGTAATGATCATCTACAATCATCAACATTTGGAAAAGTGAAATGGTGAAGTAAAAAAAAGGGAAAATAAATGTAAATATAAACACAGGCAGTAAATAAAACGATTAATCACACATGATGATGAATGGAAAATGATTCATTGTTTCACTAGTTACAAACTAAATAAGATGACAAACGAGAGAAAGAAGACGAAATTCTGCAAAATAACTTGAAGTATATTATCCTGCATAATAAGAAATAATAAATGTCATACAGGGAAGAAATATCAGACAATAGGAACAATGTTCATATTTGTTTCAAGCTAAGTACCGATGCACACAGGAAAGGAGACGTATACATGATCAAATAGCATACGAATACTGAATACACATATGTAGGAGGAGAGGGAGAGAAGAAACTGACAACTTAGATATTGGAAGCGAGAAGGAATAGCAACCAAAAATTACACAACTTACAGCAGACTGGTCAGAAAAGTAACTATTACATCAAAATATAGAGTGATGTTGCCAGTGTTTGGCAAACAATGATTCAAGTTTACTTAGAACAAGGTGTAAATAAGTTAAGTAATAATGATAAAGTGGAAGAGACGCAAAAACAAGGAAAACTAATAAAATTAGAAAAGTAACTGCATATCTAATACATGTGAATCAAAACAAACACATATGAACAGTAGTTTATTAAACCTTCATAGATAGGTTAAGAAAATACCACAGAATGCAGAAAATAAGTGAAGATAAATGAATTTCTCTCAATATTTGTATCTTACATGTCTACAAATCACCACGAATATATAACATGTAATTTTGACAACAATCGTGGTGGAGACTAATGGTGAGATGGACTACTACCACTCTTCAAAAACAAATACATTAGAATATTCAGTGACTGATTGATGTGTTAGTGTGTCGCTCTGATTGGTTGAGGGTTATCCGGAACGTTTTCACCGTTCAGTATGTATGTTATATCTGGGATTTCAGATCACCTTCCCACCTATTTGGTGAATGAGAGCTGTAAACAAATGTATAGTCTTTATCAAATATCACACTTCATACAGTGACTTCTATTGTCTGTTTTTTTATTCGGCACATCAAATAATGCTACATCCCCATGTTTCCTGCAGATAGATGAAGGTAACTCCAGATGCATAGGAAGAAATCATTAATAAAAACTAAACTCTAATATACAGCGCTCACATATTACAGAAAAGGAAAAGTGGTTGAATATGCTAACTACAAACCTCGTGACACTGAGAACGTTTAAATAGTAAATGAAGTTAGCTAAAATGATACACGAATCGGTGGATCATACAAATCCTTTTCTTTTTTACACATAGAAACTATAAAGCTAATTTAGAGTGCAAGAAACTCGTCTACTATGTTTACTTATTGCAATGGAGCGTCGACTAAGTCGGTTAGAGCATTCATGCGTATCTACTATGTCCAGCCTATTCCATTCATTTTAGAATGCTGAATATTACAGTGTAATTTACATCAAAACAAATACATTTAGATCAATAAAAATTAGCGTTCTTATTTAAAGTAAAATCTGGGCTCATTTAATTGATTGAAATAGTAAGCACTAGAGACAATCTGTTAGGTAATATTTAAATCCTAGGGTTAACCACTATATCTGGTTAGCCATAATATCATCAAGTTGCTTAAACGCAGTTAGAATTCACTTGAACTGAAATGTAGACACTTAATTCCTTAGAATGCCTTAGTAACACAATACATACCGCCCGCCACCCCACCAACTTATTTTCCTACAAGCAGTTTTTGTGTGCTACAAATCCAACCGATAATTTAAAGCCTATGAGTCATGCAAGTCTAACACCACATATCATGCCATCTGGTCACCAACACATATTTATTCACAGGTCATGTGATGCACAAAAGATAGTATAATTTGACCTTGTCTGGAATGTAAGTCGTATCAGATACCAGAAGAAATCAGAACTTGGTTATAGTGGCACATGGAGTTCGGTATGCATATGATAAAATGATAAACACGTTTTTACAGTTTTAGAAGAAAATAGAAGGTTTATTGTAATTTCTGCACTTTTATCACGGTGATATTTATTAAAGCTAGAGAACCACTGCAAATGTCTTGAACGCAACTGTTTCATCCTTAGTATGAGCAGTGTATAATCTCACAACTAAGCGTAAGGGATGTAAATCACTGAATGACAATACGAGAATCAAACGTTAGCGAGCTCTTATACTAATACTGATGAGTCGTTTTAAGGACAAGTCAAAAAAGTTACTCAATGATCTATGACTGCAATGGGATGCAAAAAAGAATAAATAGAGATAACAAAACATACAGTGATAACCAACCAAGAGAGGTAAATTGAGTGCTTGTGGAATATATTTTTAGAAAGCTTATTTCTTCTAGAAGTTCCACAGTTAAACTGATCATCAGGTTCGAAGAGATATTACAATGGGATGAAAAATTGGGAGGTAACGACCTGAAGAAGTTGTGTTATCAAGACTTGAGAATAAAAAGCTACTATTATCATTATTATATACACTAAATAGCATTCGTTAAACATTTAGTTCGCAAGGGTCTTGTATTTCCTTAATTGTATGCTTTTGATTGACTTAATTGTTATTATAACCTTTTTGTGTTCAAGAGTTGTCGCGAATAAGGTGCAAACCGATTATCTCGTTTTATGCATAGAATTTACCTAGTAATGTCTTCATTGTTTTATATTTTTCATGCAGTGTGATTTGTCACGTGACAGGTAGGAGAGACACTTGTTCTGATTCATAAAAATGACTTCCTAGTGGGTGGTCTGTCCTTACTTTCTCACTCTGGAAACATCAAGCTGACCGATTAGGGGTTAGCATCACCACATCGCAACCTCATAAGCCGAATTTTATTAGATTCAGAGCTGTAAAGGCCGTATCGATCATGTACCGGGAAAGTCATTTTAACACTGGTATCAAAAACTATTAACGAGACAACTGGAATAAAAATTGAGAGCCAAACTAAACCAGTGTCAGACCAATCAGCTTAGCGAATTAAAAGGGTAAATGTAGCAAATACGGTCGAACTTCAGAGGCTCTGGAATGGCCCCAAAGGTTTTGATCAGAACGAATTAACCACAACTCTCCAGATCGGAATGGAACTTTTCCCAGAACTCGAGTAGAGTTTTATATCATCAAAACATTCTATACGTTATTTTCGAATTCGTTAGACTTAATTTCACGATCCATTTTATATAAACATTCGTCTAAGGGACGCCATAACAACCATAACTGGGATCCAAAGTAGGGGCGTAAATGACACCATACTCTACTCCATATTGATTCAATATTATTCGTATGAACTCTTGTTGATGGGTCAACGAAATGTTTCACATACACTACGACTTTGTATCTGCAACCTATGATTGAAATGGATTCCAATTTTCATTGCATATTATGGTTCCAGTTAGGATGTACCTTTTTATTAGTCTAAGAAGAGTAGCAGTAAACCAACCAGAAATTCTTTCACTTTGACATTTCTTTGATTCACTATCCTATATACCAAAGAACTACAAATATTATTAAAAGAAACCATTTATCCAATTATTATCAACTGTCCTCTATTATATTTCCGTTTACGAATCGATGCTTTATCAACTGCAACGATTTTTCCTACACCTCATTATTGTATTTCTAGGGGAAAAATATGCTGGAACGAATTTCACAGCAGTATTCATACCACTAAATTTGGGCAGTGTTTTAGTCTAAGGTACAATATCTAGAAGTTGGAAGCCTTCATCGACAAGACTAGTGTGACCATATAACAACCTGACTGATAGAATTTGATTAACACTAGCAGGATTAAGTAAACATGACACTAGTTACTATTACTTACTACTCAGTGATTAATTAATGTAAATATACTTTTAAAGTTACATTTTAGTTTAGATCAGTCAATTAGGTATGAAACAGAACAAACAAACAAAATAATGCCACGTTACTAAACTGGTGTCACAACTGTTAGAATATTTCAGGTTACAACAAATAAAGTAAACAATATTGTTTTCTGGATAAAACAAAAAAAAATTCTAATTGATTGACTGGTTGACTATCTCTATGCACACATTTCAGATTAGTGGATGTTGTCCAGTCTAATCTTTTGTTTGTTTAATTGTGAAAAAAGAAAACGACAGACGATACGATTCGAGTTTACAAAGGTTACTAGGAAACACGCAAATGTATAGTAAAGTAACGTTAGTAAATATGCAAGCAAGTAAATAATCAACAATAATTAGGTCCAGCGAAGAAATCTCGTTTTGGACAGTTTATTTTCGCAATGAACCTGTGGATTGTATTTTTCTAGTTGACCTCCATCTACAAACAGCTTAAAAGTCAAACTAACACAAACTTTTTTCAATTATATATATATATATATATATATATATATATATATATATATATCAATTCACAAGTTCCTGTGGGGTAAACGAATATGGTCGTTCAATGGGACTCTTGTCCAACAGAATTAAAGAGTACTATCCACCTAATTGAGGAAGGGGAATAGTAGTTGTGTTAGAAGTGCAATAATAAAACATCTCGTCACCATCAGCCACGAGATCGAAAGAGATGCATCTTTCAAAGTAAACAGAAATCTGCCAAAACATTATGTTTCCACTTTTTATGCATTGCTAACCCCATCGTCACACACAGAGAAATCAGAACTACGTACCCACTTATTTTACCATGGACCTAGTTGAAATTTGCTTCAATCTAAAATTATTGCATAATTGTTATTCTCATGGCCTTCATAGCTTTAAGTTAACGTTTACAAAGTCCAACCCCTCTCTACATTATTTAACCGAATTAATTTAATCATGTTTCCATGTTTATTTAGTTCATCAACTCAATTCGTTTTACCTCATTAAAAACACAAAATCTTCCAAATTTTATCATATCATTGAACTCGACTAAACCGCACATTTCCCAACTAGTTACTAAGATATTCGTTTTGCAACATCCATTAAAGCTGTAATTATACATAATAATTTTTGTACACTTCCTTCTGTTACTATTTTCCACCAGCAATAATTCAATTATTAAAACCATACATATATAAAACTGTACAGTCGAGATTTAAATAACCGAAAAGAGGTTTCATCGCTGAAGCAAATTATAGTTTTTGATGTTGCAATGAGTGTCTTCTATTTAGTGAATAAATAAATGCTATTATTTAACAAGAACAATAATAGTAACAACAAAAATATATTAACTAACCTCCATTGTTTGCCGAATGGACGGTTCTAAAATGGATGGATCAATGTAAGACCAACCTTTCACTTTACGCTACAATAACACAAACGAAGCACAATATCTTAAAATATGATAATAAAGTTGCGTAATCTAAGTTAGATATGAAGTTCATACGTCAATGTCATTTACTACACAATAGAACTGGGTAAATCATAGTGACTTTTCCATAGAATTAAGTTTAAAAAAAATTGCATTTTATAAGGCATTGAAAAGATATTTGAATTTGAAAATTTCACATCACCGACTGATTCCAGAATGGAAACCTGGAAGTACTGAAAATCCATCTTTCTTAACGGTGGGCACTCATTACCACATCAGAGTTCAAACCCTTATGCTTAGTAGTGATAGTTGGTAGTCTTCAGGCAAGAGTTGTCGTCAAATAATTTATGTTCTTAGCTTCAGTAAATGCGTACTGCTGAGGAGTGCCATACTAGAACAATGAACTTGTTCAGTCCATCACGGATTTAAATAGTTCTTTAACCAAATTCGGTCCGAGATATGTATTCAAATGGCAAAAAGCAAAATTTAAGTCACATGTGTGGACCAAATATCTAGGCAATGGACTCGTAAACTTCTAGTAAAAAATCGTAGCATGATACTGGCGGAACAGATGGATAACAGTGATGATATCTAATTAAAGCCATGTTTCGGAGTTGATTTAAATTAATAATATCGCAACCTAGAGACTAGATTGTATTATACGGGTCAAAATCAATTTTTTATAGAAACCGCGAAATTATTTCAAAATGATTATGGATGAATTAGTATGCCTATGTAAGTTACTTCATCAGATTGTGATGTTACTTTAATTTCAAAAAGACTATTCAAAAAGTGTCAATATATATATATATATATATATATATATATATATATATATATATATGACTTACTTCTGGACCTTTACGCCTAGAACGTTTTACACATTCAGGGGGAGCACAGCATATAGGAGTCCAATCAGGCTAAGTAGTATTAAAAAGATGAGAGAAATAATTAAAATAGGATGCCTTGTAAAGTTGCTATACATTGTTATACATAGATGAATTATGAGATACAGAAAAATAAAACAAAAACAAACTTATCGGGGGTCAAAGTGATGGTTGACTAAAGTAGGAAAACAGGAACTGACAGATAAATATACAGAATACCAGCTGTGATATGAATATGTTAGAAGTAACGTCCCAGATTGCAAAGCCGGATGATGAGGATTCGAACCACAGAGTGGGCATCAATTCCTAAAATAACACCCGTCCCTGCTGACGAATTCCGAACATCACGAAATTTAGGCTAAGAAGTGTTACCTACCGGTAACATAGCATATTCCAAGCAAAGTAATATCTAGACTGATATGGCGAGTAATATAATTGATTGTTGGTATGATTGTTCAAAACCATTCATTTTGATCTTTGACTAGTTATCTGGTAAAATTAAAATAAATTCCACCTAATATTCTGTCCAAATTGTTGATTAAGAGTGATTGAATAATTTCAGCATATAATCAGAGTTAATTAATCGATCATAATAAACGTAATTTATGATAAAAGATAAACTTTCAACATTTGTACCGACAACACAAAACAACATACTCCTGGATAATATTTAAACGGTTTTTCACCAAAATTAAGCTCCACAGTAGAATTCAACAAGGATACAGTCGGATATAATGCTGTTGAACTTTTAGCATGAAGCAGCTCAGCTGGGAAACGATAGGCATCACCAAATTCTAATCCATTTTTCGACCACTTAATAGTATGTTCAATCGTATCTAGGAAGCAACCAATTACATCATCCTTAGCGTATGCCTAAAGTAAAAAATAACAAGAAAAGGGATGAAACCTGATAAAATATGTTGGTTAAAAAACTAATTAACACAAATGTCGTGATTTTAACTTTTAGTTACGTTTATCATGAAGACCCTGAAGTGGCTAAGATCACCAGTTAATGACTTGATTGGACTGACAATGTTTACTTGACTACCTCTAACCGGTAGCTAAGTTACATTCATGTACACTTAAAGAAAGTATCGGATAATTAGCTACTAAGCTGTATTGATAAACTCAGTCAAACTTGAAAAACGTAGAGTCAATTGCAAGGAAAGTCAGTCTCAAATTGAGCATTGGATAGGTTGTTTGTAAAATAAGTGATATATATTTGATACTTTCCATATTAAAGTTTTCTTGAGAAATCAAAACTCGTGCCAAAGAACATGAAAGCTACACTAAACGACCTCCTAATAATCCTCTTGAACTTGAAAAATTTCAAATCAAATCAGCAACAGCAGTACATGCTATCTATCACAACCATAAAATCGATATTAAAAATATCCAAATTATTCAAAGAAGTTTTTCCAGTTATAAGAAGAGACGAATAGCTGAAACACTTCACATTTTGTTAAATCCAACTGCACTTAACAAAAGTGAAGGCCTTTCCATCCACCAACATGGACTTTCTATCCAACCGATCTCAATTAAGGCACATCAAATTTCATTCACATGAACATACATACAATTTTATTTTCACATATTCACATAATTTCCTGTCACATCATACTAAGATACATGAATTCATGTCTCACTTCAAAAAACCTTGACCCAAGTAACTTGACATGACACGATGGAAACTTGCATTTTGATTGTACGAATTTATTTTAATTCTGATTTGTTCCATTGTATTATTTAATCTTGTATTAATTCAATTTGGTTATTCATTTCTCTGAAGAAGCAACTTGCACTAAACCACGAAACGTCAAAGATTTTAATTTCTACTCATTGGAATTTTACAAATATTTACTACTCATTTTATAAAATTCATCGTCATAGATAGTCTGATTCGTGAAAACAGAGGTATGGAATAAATTTATTGAGAAAACTGTTGCGCAGTATACTGTTGTATCTGAAACAGGGATGGCCGATATTATGGACTCTGTTGGCCGCATCGCTATGTCCTATGGCTAGCACCCAGCCTTGCCTTAATTTATTGATCAGGCACAATAATCCGACTGATTTATCAAGAAGCCAACTAGTCACTCACCTCATGTATCACAATAACAATAGCCAATAATACACAAGATATATATATATGTATGTCAGACGATATTAGCCAATCACACGTTTTCTTCCAGACATATCATATACTTACGCTTCGGTTGAGACGAACATATCTCTGCTACGCCACAAGCAGATAGACCTTTCTGAATCCCAACCAAAATTTCGTTGGACATCAATACGTTACGGCTGATCAAACACTTTAATACTCTTGACAAATCTAGGATCAATCCTGAAGTAGTATTTTGCATCTAGAGGGAGAGAAACTCACTACAAACATGCTTGCATTGTTACTCAGGGCGTTTATGAAGATTGACTATTATCAGTGTCTTCAAAGAATACGACTGTATACCTACATACACAAGCAAGCCGCCTGGCAGAATGCCAATTCCCGAGACGTCATCTGTGACAAATTTAAGTAAGCAGGTTGACAATTTTAGCGACACTTAGACATAAGCTCTAACTCGACCGGTGATGTTCGAGTATATGGTCTTCATAAGCGTCAAATGATTATAGAGGCCAATATGTAAGTAAAACTGATTCCAATGTAGTTATGACAAGAGGATTTCTGTCCTTTCATGTAAACTGGAACGATCGGCGGTACCAGTTAGGTAGGGTTAGTGCAAGGTCCCAGACTTCAGTCAATATATCAGTCAACCTGCTTACGACAACCAGACCGCCGAGCTTAGAGAGATCTGGGGTCAACCAATCAGGTCTTGCTACTTTACCTCGCTTCAAGTTACTTATAGCCTTTTCAACCTCACTGAGAATTGGGGAAAATGTGTCGATTTTCCACTCAGGTAATTTGAGGATAGTTTCAAACGGGATGGTACCTGGAGGCCAGTTAAACTATTTATGAAAGCATTTGATTCACTAGTCTAATCTTCCGGATTAAGATTGGATCATGGGTCTATCTATTTCCGAAATGAACTCCCTAACGGTCGATTTTTGAATACTGGTTTCCTTAATGAGTAGGAACAGTTGTCTAGCATTATCTATAGCCTAAGCCGTTTTCATCGGTTTTGCTTTTGCCACCTACTACTGCACACGGTCTTTGCGTAGACTTTTGTTAGTCTATGTTTGAGAAATCCCCGCTCTACATCATTCTCCGAGCCTACTGGGATAAGTTTTTTAGCCTCAATCGAATTAATAAAAGTTTCCTAAATTTATTGGCTTTTTCTATCCTTTGTAGTTACGTTGGAAGCACATCACTGTTGTACTTACAAATGCCTAAAAATTGTCTCAAGCTTTTTAGTATAAGCCTTTTAAACCTCACTGAGACTTGGGGGACCAGTGTTAATTTGCTATTCAGATTGTTTGGGGATGGTGAGCAACAGGGATGACGCCGAAGGCCAGTTGGACTGTTCCCTAAAGTGTTCTGCCCATCGGTTTAATCTTCTGGATTGACAGTGAATAGTGGGACCATTTTTTTCGGAGATAGTTCCACTTACAGTCGGGTTTCTGATACCCATTTTCTTGATAAGTCTGAACAGTTGCCTACTGATACGTATTGCCGCTACCTTTTCTATCTCTTTAACTTTCGCCACTCACTACTCCTCACGATATTGCGTAAGCTTTTAAGCAGCTTGTGTTTAAGTTGTCTTCGTTCCTCATTATATTTAGAACTAGACGGGATATGTTGCCAAGCATCTATCAGTTTAGTAGATGCAGCTAAAATCCACTGAGTTTTCTTAACCTTTTGGTTTAGTTTATTAGTAGATATTACTGCTGTTTCAACAGCTTTTTGGATATCATTCCAAGCTAGCTCAGGATAAGTACAGTTTGCGCATTTGACTAGTTGGTTTTTTAGTTGTTCCTGAAATGTATTCTTGACTTTTTCATCATTAAGTTGAATTCTGATCTCTCAGATCGGTCACGCACAGACCAAATTGCAACACTACGCATCATCGTTGAACAATCAATTGAATGGAACTCGTCATTGTACATCAACTTCATCGACTATGAGAAGGCGTTTGACAGCGTAGACAGGAGATCATTGTGGAAACTTCTTCGACACTACGGTATACCACAGAAACTCGTCAACATCATCCAGAATTCTTACGACGGACTACAGTGCAAAATTGTGCATGGAGGACAGCTGACAAATGCATTCTCAGTAAGAACCGGTGTCTGCTCTCGCCTTTCCTCTTCCTCCTAGTGGTCGATTGGATCATGAAAACCACTACATCTGGGGAGAAGCACGGGATTCAATGGACGATTAGTATGCAACTCGATGATCTGGACTTCGCGGATGATCTAGCACTCCTATCCCATACACAACAGCAAATGCAAGTGAAGACAACCAAAGTAGCAGCAACCTCAGCATCAATAGGCCTGAACATACATAAGGGAAAGAGCAAGATCCTCAAATTCAACACCGAGAGCACCGACCTAATTGAACTTGATGGTGAAACTCTGGAAGAAGTGGATACCTTTACATACCTGGGGAGCATCATCGATGAACAAGGAGGATCCGATGCAGATGTAAGGGCAAGGATCGGCAAAGCAAGGGTAGCATTTCTACAGTTGAAAAATGTATGGGACTCCAAACAACTGTCTACCAATCTCAAAGTTAGACTCTTCAACTCGAACGTCAAGTCAATTCTTCTGTATGGAGCTGAAACATGGAGAACTACTGCAAACATCCTCAGGAGAGTACAGGTATTTATCAACAACTGCCTACGTAGAATATTGAATGTCTGTTGGCCGAAAACCATCAGCAACAGCCTACTTTGGAAAAGAACAAATCAGCTTCCAGCTGAAGAGGAAATCAGGAAACGACGTTGGAAATGGATAGGACATACACTGCGGAAATCATCAGACTGTATCACCAGACAAGCACTAACTTGGAATCCTGTTGGAAAACGGAAAAGAGGAAGGCCAAAGAACACCCTGCGTCGAGAACTGGAAGCAGACATTAGAAGGATGAACAGTAACTGGAGACAGCTGGAAAGGATTGCTGAGGACAGAGTTGAATGGAGAAGACTGGTGAGCGGCCTATGCTCCTCCGAGAGGGGTAACAGGCGTAAGTAAGTAAGTAAGTAAGTTGAATTCTGAGGGGGATGGTGACGAAGTAGTCTTTGAGTGACCTCTTTGTGTTCATTAAAAAGGATGGGAATGGGAGCTATCAATATGAAATGGTTACACAAAAGATTCGCAAATCAAAAGCTTCAGCATGCAGTTTAGAATGTGGTTTCATGAAACCTGAAATAGCGCTTTCTAAAATCGAATCACCAGTGATAAGTGTGGAAAAAGCGGGAGGAAGATGAGGGTTGAAGTAAAGACATTAAGGAAAGAAGGGAGTTGGTCGTGGACAAAGTGACCGCCGGTACCGTAAGATGTATAGGCTCACAATCTTATAGATTAATTTGCAATATTTGCCGAGTCACCCCGACAAATGCAAGATACCTGACATTAAATACCAGCAGATTGCAAATGTCATGTTTTTAAAAGGCGTTTTAAAGACATGTAGTGAAAGTGGACTACTGGCGACAGATGTCCCATCTACGCAATAGGCGAAATATATTGACCAAAGCTAAACGAGCTTATAAGTCCATGACGGGTTTATTTTAAACTGTGTATCTTGGACATAATTACAAGCATTATGTACGAAAACCCGACTTTTCAGTTTGTAATATGAAAAGTCTTTAAAAATGGTCGAAGCTCAATGACAAAATGATTTCAGAAACGGAGCCAAATTAATTTAAAGTGAATGGAAAAACAAAGAAAGGAAAACAATTAATCTAAAGTAAACAGAAAATTTAAAAACGACAATAAACAAACAGACCTTACAGTAAGTAATGCAAAGTCAACAAATTCGATAATAAATTCGACAATAAATCATACTTATGTATTTTAAACATTATGACTGATTATGGTCATAGTAATGATAATAATAATAATTCAAATTGTGCCTGCACATATTTTTGCGCACAATTTAATAATTAAAACAAACTCACAGTTCAAAGTATGCAGAAAAACAAAATTACCAAAAAGGGGCAAAACATACTAGACTTTTTTCATCACTCGATGAACAAACACGTATCTACATTCATATACCCATATGTGTACATAACAGTAATTTTACCAGACAAACATATAAAACTGAAAACTAAAATTGGACGGCTTTAAAATCGGGCACCGTGGAGAATGTTGGAATTGCTATAATAAATTGACCAAGATAAGACAACCATTGAGAACCAGGATCACGAAGTGATCTTTAAAAGTAACCAGTGTTTATAGTAGGATTGAATATCTGGCATAGAGCCAAGTAATTTAATTATGATTGAATTTCACTCGAACTAAAATTCAGATATTTAGATGGCTCGGAAACAAATCGGATGTCCATAGTTGTGTACAGGCTTTATGTAATGGATTTTCTTTTTTAAAAAAGTAAACAAAACTAGCTAAGGAACAATAATTATCATAAAATTTTACTGACTCCAGCCTACTACGAAATAAACTACACACAATTTAAGATTGTGTTAAGTTGTATTATTTCTATTGCCCCGATAATATTATGTATTAATCCCGTTTAGTAGTCTACGGTTCGACAACGACAGTAACTTGATCCCGAATCAGAACAACAGTAGAGCAGGTAGCGAAATGTATTAAGAAATTAACAGCAAACGCAAACCAAAGCAAATAATTACAGTAGAGTTTATATAAACAATGGTATAGAGGATTCCAAAAATTTCTCGATTGTTCATTGGATCTGATCAGCTTAGAACAGATTAATCACAACACAGCTTCGTGAGCATGTTTTAATCAGGCTCGTTTCGCGTTAACAGGTTGGCATGGTTAGTAAAACTAGATGTGAAATATATATCACAGATTGATTGTAGATAGACTAAAATCATTGAAAATCGAGAAGTTCTAGACAGATCCCAATACAAAACTCTCCTAAAAGTCGAAAGCTAAACCTCTAGCGCACACAGAGGCCGTTTGACCACCAGAAAATACGGATGCAAACTAGTTAGTTTGTATCCAACAACACCGTCAAAACCAAAAGTCGAAAACTTTGTAGATTGGTGCTACTTAAACATACGCCGACCAACAATGGCGTTGGGTGACTTCACGTATCATCACGAATGGATTGAAATCAGGAAGGTAAACCATTAGCCCGTAACTCGGAAATTAAGTTTTAGCATTCGCAGCGAAGCTTTATGCTCCTAGGTCCGCTCCGTGGCTGGGTCATAAATATTCATTGTTGATGAGTCTCATCCTAATATAAAACATTTGTCACATACTTCCTGGTTTTCAGTATTTAACTAATTACGGCTAGTTCATGATCGTAAACCTTAAATTACAATTTGAATACTGCAATTCTAAATTAAAATGCTATGTACACTTAGGTTTAAAAGGAAACTAGTAACAAATGCTAGAGATATACACTTATGTAGAGCGAAAAAAATAGGAACCTAACTTACTTCACCATAGTTTTCAATCTCATCGCCATGTATGCGTTTACCTTGTTGTCCATTCAAACCGAAGCCTTCATTATCTGCACCATAACCGAAACCATGATGGTCTGTGCCGACAATTAAATTGCCATCATCTGTTGACCAACCAATACGCCAAAGACCAGTAGATTCAATAGGAGTTACCTCATAGTAGAAACGACCTAGACCTCGAATACCCTGGAGAAAATAACGGAAGACAGATAAATATCTAATAAAAGAGGAGAAATACTATCATGATCTGTCTATGGAGATACTAATCGGAATATCAATGCAAAATACTCTTCAACCAAACTTGCATTACCCCTCCCACACAAATAAAAATAAAGACTTATTCATGATACAAGGTAGATATTCAAAAAATTTCTTAATGTATCATTGACAATCGGTTATTAAGAATGCAACTTCTTTACTCCCAAATTCAAGTGGATAAAAAGTTAAAAAAATCAGTTGATAGAAAAAATCTTTTCTTGGTTTATCGGTTCGAATAAGCAATAAGCGATTGTTAAGTCTGCATCATTACTTTGCAAAGTAATCATCCACCAGATGATCATAAATATATCTACGAAAGAGAACAATTTTGCATTGGTTTTAATGAGAACTAGATACCGCCTAGGTTCATTACAACTTGAACCGCACATCTTAATTCTTTGGCTCAGTTATATAAGGGTGTTAGGAGGCGTGGTAGACAAATAATCTAATAACTGAAACACTTGTATATCAGTCCATAGGTTCTAGGTTCGGATTCTGCTTCGCACAGGTAGGTTAAACTAACTGGGTGGTATCGTCAGTCCTCACACAACTAAAGTGTGACTCGAAGCTGAGTATGGACATTTGTACATAGTGTTATATGAGTAAATCGACCATTCACTAAACATCATTTTGCAGACTGATGGAGAACCGGTTAATTAAATCAACGACATGTATGATAGTGGTGATTGAAATTCTAACGATAAATAAACATAAACAATACCAGAATGAAGAGACGAGTAGCGCAGTCCAAGTAATAATAACGAGAAACACTAAAGATTACGAATATAATTTGTGAAGATGGAGTGAAATATATGCATGGAGGAATACTGTGGTTCAACTTTAAGAGAAAGAGTGAATTTAACTGCACGACTGTAATTGATCCTAAGTGATGCCACCTAACATATCCAGCCATTGATAATGGATACATTGCGCAGATCTCAACAAGATAGTTCACATCTGTTAACATGATTCAAACTGCTATCAATCTTATATAAATGGTCTGATAACAAGAACAGCATGTATAATATATCCACACCCTAGACGAGATACAATGCATGGTTATTAATTAAATGTGATATACGCAGTTCAATTTAAAACGTCAGCCAGTTACTGTTTCCACATGGCTGATTTGTAAAAACTTCTTATTAGATGTATACTATACTAAAAAGTGGCAATAATTAGTAAACCACAGGATAATATCGAAGAATATTATTGAACTGCCACTAATTATATCCAAAATGAATGGTAACTTACAATAAAAACACAAATTGTAAGTAAACATAATATTAATAGATAGAAAATCCTCTATTGTTTAAATTTGTTACAGAATGGCATAAGTTGGATATTGTGAGAAAATAGGGAGCGGTAGATAGCTGTTTTGTCTTAGTATGGGACGTCTTGATGGCAATGGAAACCTATGAACTGACAAGAGGTTGAACCTAAGATCTATGGATCTAGCGATAAAGGTTTGACAGTAAGCATTTCTGAGACAGAGTCAAGTGGTGAGTTTCTAGATTTAAGCAAACAATTTAATTCCTTACATTACAAAAAAATATCAGCGATCGTAATACAGTGATAAAAAGCTTTGTAAAATACTTGATACATATTTCGCTTGATTTCACAATATTTACAGGTTTACACACAAGTCCTCGAGGTACATATACAGCTTAAGTATAAGAGCTGGTGATACTTCTAACGAACTGGCTAAACTCAAACATGTTGAACGGGATTAGAAATAGAGATCTGTTTGATTAATGGCTAAGTATTTTCTATTACTAAGTCACATTATTCCAGTGATCAGAGAGAAAGTCTAAAGTCGTTATGTAAACAAAGTAAAACAAGGTAGTCAATTTATGTTAAATTATAAAAAAACAACAGATATGAATCGACAGAAGTTGCTACACATTAATTTCTCAATGAGACAAACTAACTAAAAATTAGAAGTTAGATAGATATGAACTGTTTTTGAAGATTATCAAACGAGCTTTAACCACGAGGTTAAGCAACTAGCAATTTTCATTTAACCTGTCACAGTAGGATAGTCAAGATACAAGAGAGTGATGGCCTGGAACAGCACAAATCCTCAACATTTGACGGTTGATTAAGGTTCAGATTTGTCCATTTTAACGAGTTTCCTACACTTAAACTCAGCACTATACACTTAATGGAATTAATGCTTTGATAACGTCCAGAATCAAAAAAATATTAGCCTGTACATATTCTTAACCTTACTAGTTCAGTAAATGGCAAACATGAATGAAACATTAAACAAACTTCCACATAAATTTATGTCGTAGCTGAGAAGAGAGTATTTATTCCAAAACGAAACATAAGTTGATTATCGGTTTAGGTTTCTCATTTTACAAGGAAGCATAGACATACAACAAAATATTTTGTAGTTGCTGCTCCACTATTTCAAATTAATGACCATTTCAACTATTTTGATTACATATACCTCATATATAATTGCGCTTTGTTTCAAGATATAATCTAAATGTGAATGCTGATGATACAGAATGATTGATTGAATAAAAGTAGCGAGTTTTACACCAGAGACTTCAATATCTAATAGATAATTAATTCTTAAACTATGAATGATCTATTAACGAATACAACATCATATACCCAGAATGAATTCAATGATTACAACTAAAATATGAAATAATTCATCCTAACGAAGTGTTCATTCATAAGCATAGTGGGGAAAAGGAAATAAAATATCGACATTCGTACGCATACAAGCGCATCTATGCTTACCTATCAAAACAATATATGAGCGAATGTAAAATGGTGAATTTTTCTTCTTTAAAATGAAATTATTGGTTACAACTAGTGACCTACTATTTCGTACAAATCAAATAGTACATAATGATAATAATAGTGATAATGAATTGTGTTAAACACAATCGTCAATCAATTAGTCAACTTGACAGAGGAATAGAAGAAAAGAACAAAACGACTATCAGGTGAAAATAGACAAATAAAATAATTTCATTTCAATGTCAGTTATACCATTAACAACCTCTCGAATTTGTAAATCAGCACCTTTAAATGAAATATTAACAATAGCTACAAATTTAAAAACCTATACTATTACTACTACTATTGTTAATAAAATTACCAGAAGCAGGTGTTAGTTTTATTACTCTAAAAGCATAGACAAACAGCAACAAAGAGAGAGGGAGCTAACCAAACAAGCAATAAAGAACAGTACAGAATAGAATAAAAAGCATCACACTGAAGTCAAAACGGGAATGCTGACTATAAAATGTGCGCATGTGCACAAACATTTTAACTTTGTTTTTACATGCGTGTAAGTGATTACAGAGAAAATTGAGCCAAAGGATTCTAATAGTCGTGGAATTTCTTTACTACTCTGCATTAAATCAACCATTGACAATGTGAAACCTAGCACATAAGTGCGATGGTCTAAGCTCGCATACCCCATCAGCACAGTAATATGAATACAGAAGTAGTAGAATCAGAAGTAACATCAGCGGTAGTAGAAAAACCTTAGTATTAGAGAACATGTTTCGAGAAGAAACAAAATAAAATCTTGGAAGTAGAAGTATAAAATAAATCTAAACTTAAGACTACAGAAAGATAAAAAGTAAAAGAACTCGTTTCGCTGTGGCAGATTCTTAGTTAAACTACCTTGTGTTTCAAACCATTAACTACGACAACCGCATAAATAACCACCCAGGTAGCTCGCACCCAGGAATATGGCTCAGATCAACAGTCAACAATTACATCAGTCGATTCTACATCTCGATTCAGCCACAACTACCACCTCTGAAATGTCCAGGTACTGCATAGGGTGGGTAAAGTCCACCTCCCCTCTTGAAATGTTCACATGACTGCATTCAGGAAAATCCTACTCAGGGCCTTTATACAGCGGCAGTGATGTTTATAAAAGATAAAGACCGAAATAAATAATCAGGGCTTAAACTGGGTTGGTGGATATGTAAAGTTTACTAAGAAGAGTTGGCAAACTTTGATTAAAAACAAGTGCACATAAACCTATTCCAGTTAATAGTTGCTATGGGACTTCTCGTGACAATGCCACATTGGTTCGTGAAATAGCCTTTTGGGTCAAAAGTTGTGGAAAAATCACATGTATTGGTCTGGGTGTTCGAGCAGGACCCAAGTCAACATACAAATATGATTTATGAAGAAACTGATTATTCCTAATTATGTGGAAAGAACGTTTCTGTGCCAATTTACACCAAATTGTATGTATTTAAAAATATAATAAGTAAATAAACACCAGTGAACATCAAGCATGAACGTATGTAGTGGTATGAGTAATATACAATCAAGTCACCTCAGACGATGAAGATTCACAACTTTATCAACTAACTTATCCCATTTGTCTAGTACTTTACGTCTAACTTTAAGTATAGTTTACTTGGTTATCCCAACAAACATGAGAAATGTTTCCAGGACGTCTACGATCAAATACTAGTATCTTACAAATGCATCCTACTTTAAAATGCCGTTTCGTATGAATACAGTTAAGTGAACAATCCACCCACGCCATTAATAACATTGGTTGGTTGAAGCTAAATGAACCTTTTTGAAACTGTCAAGATTTCATCAGACAGCAACGTACAGCAACGAGCTGGTGAGACTTTCACGTTATGTAAAATGATCGACGCACTCATAATCATCAACAACGTAGAACCGGGCAAATACGGCCATACGTTCAAAATGCCATAGCACATTAGCACTACGAGATAACAGAGGTAACATACTAAAAAATACAAGAGGGGAGAGTGAAGTAAAGGTGTATAGAAACTAGTAATAGAATTCAAGATTTAGGTGAAGTCAAAGAGTGAATACATTTGCGCCACTGTGACCGATTCTGAGCCATGTCTCCAAGTGTCTACAGCCATTTATTGCGACTATCGACGCACTCAACTATCTAAGTAGTTGTCACTAGTTCAAAAGTTGATGCAGATAAGTCCTAAAACAACACTACCTTTAGAAGATGGAAAATACATCAGAGATATGATTGTATTATCGCTGATTGAAAACGAAAGACGTTTTCATATGATAGGACTATTCCAAGTTGATAAATGGGCCGACTGGTGAGAAATTAATCCATAGAAATTCAAACTAAGAATGCACTGATGCTAGTAATAAATCAATAATGACGACACGACAATATTTTTGTTGAATGTAGGACAGTTAATCATGCGCAACATAGAACCTTGCATACATGCACATAGGTTCAAGTTAATATACCGCATTAGGACGACGAGATCAAGTTTACGAGAACAATACAATAGAACCCAACGGAGGAAAATAAAGTGAAGGTATGTGCAAAAAAATTAACTTGACATGAAGATAATGAGTAAATACACTTGAGCCGATTTTGAGCCATGTCACACAGTGTCTTCAGCCACAAACCACGATTATTATGCGAATCCCAACCATGCAGTATGCATCTACCAATATGACTTAGGCCAAGAGACATATACTTCATGAACTGACTCCATGTTTTGGTTTGGCCGCCCCCTACCTTTCTTATATCTCTTGCCTACCTCAGCCAATATCGCGTGACAAGTTAGGTGCCGATTAGGCACACGTCATACATGTTCTAACCACCTCAGTCGAAATTCACAATCTGATCCACTGACTTACTTATTTTTAGTACTCTGTGTCTAACAACAATAATACTTATTTGATCACTCCGCGATATGAGAGCGATATTTCGAAAACAACTATTAGTAAAGGTCTGAAGCCTACATATATTTGAAATTTACATAACCCAAGTTTGTATCCATAGATTAAAACAGAGCGGACTGCTGTGGAGTATACTAATCCTTTCGTTAAGTGGTGAATATCTAGTTTACGCTACAAGTGATGCAATACGGCATAAACCAAGGAAACTTCCTGAATGCGAATCCAGATTTCGTCAGAGATCGATACACCAGGATTAGTGAGATTTCCGAGATAAATGAAGCGATCGACATACTCAACTACTTTACTCACTATGACCAGTTTAGGTGATAATGCAGGCCGATCCTGAAGTAACATTTCCCATTTAGATGGAGAAAAACTCATTCCAAACATGCTTCACCGTTACTCAGGGCGCGTGCAAAAACTGCATATTGTTTGAGTTTTTGTCAAATAAGACAATAACATCTGTATATTCTAAGTCAACTAGTTGGTAGCCAGAAAATATAGATGACATTACTAAACGACGGAATTAAACAAAAAGGATGATAAGAAGACACTATTACAATTCTCGTGGCAGTTTGACATAACCTCGACTAGTTGCCTTCATAAGGTTTATACACTTATGACGTACGGCCTTTAATTAACAAACAGTGCCGCAAAACCTTTTAGTATACAGAGTCGGCAGCTGTTTCCAGGCCAAGGAATGTCGAATTGTCAAACCTTGGTAGGTGTGTCTATTTTATAGAACGTAACACAAAGTGAATATCCGTTCACCGCATTCTCAATCAGGTCTGAAACGAGTCTGGTTTTTCAGTTTGTTTCTTAGCGTCAGATGATTATAGAGGCCAATATCTTAGACATTATGTAAGTAGAATTGATTCATCTGTGGTTATTATAGAAAGAATTCGGTCCTTTCATGCAAACTGGGACGACCAGAGATTAGGACCAGCCTGATAGGATTGCGTCTAGTTCCCAGACTTCAGCTACAATATCCGTCAACCTACCTACCTATGTTTGTGTTTTAAGGCCTGAAGAAAGATGGACATTTGGTCAATGCAATCAGCCTAGGTTTTTCGGGGTTAAATTTCACTTGAAACGGCTAGGTGGTTAGGAGATTAACTTTTTATCAATTATGTTGCAAGTTCATGTTCCGCCTATGATTCGAGTAGCCCTCAAACAAGGTTTAGCTGAAAGTCGAGTACACGAATTTATACTTGATAAGTGAATTACATTACCATTATACAAAATTTTTGAATTAAGTCCGTAAACAAATAAGGACTGTATTTCTTCGAAGTTAAAAGAAAATTTACATGATAGAATTACATTGGTGCACTCCAACAGATATACTAATCCTTTCGAAATATATAAAAAAAATCCATTTATAAAGAAAACACTTCCCCAAAAAGCATATAGGGCCTGTGAAGACGGTTAAACTTGGTAATTTTCATTGTTCACTTAATATAAATAGGCATGTGTATCATTCTAGCATAGGAGCTTAGGCAGTGTGCAATCGCAACCTTACTTGTGATAGAATTTAGAATCTACAGATCTTGAGGTAAGTGGTGAGGTATCGGAAGATTGAGCGACATAATATTCTATATAGAGCGAAGATCATTCTATTAAATTTTTGATGGCTGTTATACCATCGACTTAACTAAAACTTGGCCAATAAACATTTTCTTCAACAGAGCTTACGGAATTGTCTGAACAATTGTTTTTACAAAAACCTTGTAATCAGAAATATCCTCTTGAATTATTTAAAGCAAAGTCTTATGTAAAAATAGGTGCAATAAATGCTTACATGATTAGATCGACAACCTTGCCAACCCTGATTGAAATGTGACTGAACTTGGCTACCATCTGGTGCAACATCTAGAGCATTCGTTGCATCATACTGATTCATACGCCAACCAGGATTTCTATTTGGTACTTGACTATCGTCGGCAGACTGAGCTACAGGAATATATGGACCGTCTGGTTGAAATTCAAAAGGTTGTTCTTCACCGAAATTAAATAGAAGACGTGAATCTTTGAGACTTGCAGCTAAAATAAAATACAGAGTATTATTAGTAGAACAAATGAAGTTTCCTAGTATGGCTGAGTTCTAAATCAAAGAAAGTAGCTACAAACCTTATTTCTAGTCATCCTATATATATATATATATATATATATATATATATATATATATATAAATTTTTACATCATTTCAATAGTTGCTGGAACTAAAATTTAAAAAGCAAGCATCTTATGATTACTTTAGAAAATCTGTCATATACAACATAGAATATGGTAGATGCGTATACAACCCAAGATGCCAAACATCATTAGAACGACAAATAGAATATCAAGGTGAGGAAGCATATTAGATTTTCGTAGCTCAACATTTAGGGGGGGAAAAGGAGTGAATGTACCTGCGCTATTGAAATAAATTCTGAGGTGTCACTCTGCATCAGCGTTTGGTTGCACTGACCTGGTAGTCTGCACTTACTGAAACAGCTCAGACCAATAGTAAACGACTTCACTGACTTGTTGTACCTTTTAGTCTAGCGCAGTAGCTTTCCTTCATCCTACTCCTACATCAGTTAACATAGTGCACAGAGATAGGAGATGATCAGGTAAATGCACTATATGTTCCAACCGCTTCAATTGATGAGAATTCGCAAACTGATTAACCGATTTACCATTTTTCCGCAGTGCTTTGTATCTGACCTCAGCATTACTTACTCAATGGTCTCAAAAAACGCAAGATATCTCGAAAACATTTACCCCACAACTTGTGATTAGAACTCTTCCTACCTACCAACTTTATTTGAATCGATAACATATTTGCTAGTTACATCTTTTAAATACATGTATACGTATGTTTTGTCTTAGCCTTTGTTTATGAATTTATAACTAAAATAACTTGATTATTGCTATTTAGGAAACTGTAATTAAGAACAGATTTAATAAGACAAAGTTTTAGTGAGTAATTAAATGCAGATGAATACATGTATTCACATCACCTGAGATTGTGAGTCCGAAAACCATCATTACAATTAATTAGTAATTTAGTCAAATATATTTGGTTTCAATGAGAATATTATCAAACTGAAAAATAATCTACGCTAGGTAGTTACGGACAATTAATAGGAAGCCATAACTCAAAAACCATAGGAGGCGGTACTTGTTAGTAAAGCATATCTATAACACAAATTTTCAATTGATCAATAGAATCCTATCAAAACTCAAGTGAGTAAACAAAAACGGGATTGGCTACTGCTACTAGGTGATCAAACAGTGTATAAAGCATTTTCGTACAGAGTGGTTGAATGATAATATATTTGACTGCAATAATGCGTGATGCGCGTTCGAATAATCGAGAAAGATTAGTTACGAAAACAATTAAAATACGACTTGTTGACGAGTGTCAACTTAAGTAGATAGAATCTTAATGATTACTTTCAATCATTTTACACTCAAAAGTCATGCACACGATGTCGAGTAATTCAGGAGACAATTGAATAAAAGAGTAGACAAGGAAGAAATTGTCTACTCTACCTTCATGATTATTATGTATTATCATTCACGCCCATAATACGAGTAATATACTGCTGTCTATTTCATCGATATCAATACTAAACGAACAGAAGGTAAGCAATTCAAAAATTCTTTTTCATAGTCGGGCAAGATTACCTTTTAAAGAAAGTGACGGACAATTTGCGATTAATTCAGTTTCAATGTATCGAATGTTTTACAAATTATTTATTCATATAAATGGGAAAATGAAATTAGCGGTGAATGTCCAAACAGATAAATATCAAAAAGTTCATTTAAGTATAAAGAAATATTAAACATTTTATTAAGTAATAAATTAAGCAAAAGAATTCAATGTAAAAAATAAGGACTAGTTGTTATAGAAAACTTTTTGTGTAAAAGAATAACACATTCGTATTATCTTTTTACGCAGAAAATTTTTGACAATGTAATATATGTATATCAGGGGGATAGAAAAACAATAAAATATTTTTCCGTACGATTTACTGCGAAAATATTATGAAATATCACGTTTGAATGAGGAATTTTGTGAAGATTCCTACATTTTATAGCAAGAAAGATTTGGATAGTTGTTTTGTCTGAGGCCTGAAAGTGTCGGGTTAGATCCCTGATGTGAATGCAGATATATACTGTTAATAAATCCCATGCGAGAATGAAACAACTTTACAACCACTGCTAGCTTAAAGTGGTCTTTTGGCTTCAGTCGATTCGCGATAATAATTAGGAAAATAGTACACTACTAGTGAAAAATATTAGTAGCATTCTGTATATTAATTAAACCAATAAGTTTCAAATTTTCTTTTCTAAAGTAACTTATTTTAAAGCAGGGTTCATGAGTTTAAGTCACACAGTATGCATGGCGACTGTTGAGTATTCAGTAGCTAAGAGCAAAGATAGATTCATCGGGTTGAAACTTGCAAAAATATAACGCATATGTGAAAGCCACGAGGATTAGGTATCTGTGATGAGAAGAAACGAAACTGACATATGATTAATGTAGTAATTATGAGCCTAAAATGAGGTGAGCAAAGGTTGAACCATTAGTAATCAGTGTAAAACCCGGGATATATGTGCGTTAGCTCCAGTTGCTATACTACAATAGTATGGCGAGGACAAATCCACAATTAGTAACGAGATATAGTACAATAAGTAGCAATTTGAAGACATATTTAAAAGAATAAATCTAAAGGAGTGAATGCATTTGAGACTAATTTTTAGCCATGCAACTCAATATTTCCAACTATTGATGGAGACTATCACGCGGATCCCAACTGTGTAATCTGCACCTACAAATTTAATTCATACCAACTCCATTGACTGATGTAACATTTTGCTTTGGTCATATTTAACTTCCATCCGATTCATACACTAGTCATTATCGCTTGTAGAGGTGACTGGACAATATATATTCCAATCCCCTCAGTCGATGAAGGTTTACAACATAAAGTGATTTACCCAATTCTTTTCGGGTAGATTTCAAGCAATTTTATCATAACCATCGATTCAGAGTCCAGATCTAACTAGTCGAAATAGGAAGAACCTAGCAACCCGTAGTTATATGGCATGTTGAATCTGTGACTCAAATATAACATGTTGAGAATGTCTAAAGTCTAGTTCAAGTGAATTCTCATTGTTTAAATTATTTAACAATGTACCGTATAAGCAAAATCAACTTAGTTTACATTTTTGTTTATAAAACATAAATCAATATGGATAGTAAAAGAACGCATAGTCAACTTAGTCAGTCAGGAAGATTTAGAAAAACACAACTACAGAAGAGTAGTATGAGTGCACTAAAATGAATTATCGTAAGGAACAGTCATGTCTAAAATACGGTGCAATTTTGTGATTGGTCATTAAACAAGAGCGGTCTACACTCAGGTGAGATGGAATTCGAACGATAGGTGTTTGGTTAAATACCACTGATTAGTTTAGTTATGTGCATAACACAAATAATCTACTTTGATTTTCCAACTAAAAACTAACGGATTGGAATTTTAGTTCATAAAATATGACGGAGATCGATAGTAGATTAATTGTACTGAAAAGTTCAAAAAAGTAAGAGGGAATGAGGTCGTACAAGATCATTTCTAGAAAAATAACGACTAACAGCAAGATTAACAGGTCAAAAATTTCTTTACACTTATTCATTGAAAGAAAGAAAATTATATTAGAAGTACATTATTATTATTATATATTCAAGTATAACAAACACTTAATATTAGTAGAGGGAGTACGGAAAACATCAAAGTAGGAACTAACTTTTGAATACAGTAAGAAGTTAAATATGAGGCAAAAGAGACAAATTAGATGGAATTACGATTTAAAATTTATGATGAAAATGGGGAATAACTAAAATTGCTAATTGTTTTGTCAATTTTCCGTCGTATCTCACACTCAGATGGCATCATTTGTAAACATAAATAATTTATAATTATGATAATAAATACACTTTGTTGGGTGAAATGAGGTTCGAACAATTAACCTGGCAATCGAGAGTTAAATCGTTGATGAACTCAACTTACAATTCTACATAACGAATGAATGAGATTTCTATCCCTTATAAGTATAAAATGTATATAAGGTCAAGTAATCTAGATAACAGTGAGTGGTAGTTGTAAACAATTGGTAAATCTTATTCAACCTAAATTTTATGTTTGGCGACATTCTTAGGCCTTACATACAATCAATTTTGAGGTTACTGATGCTTCCAGTCAAAGTATAACCCTCAAAACTGTTTCGCAACTTGAAACGAGACAACTGAACTATTCAGATAGCTGATTAGTGTCAACTGGGACAAATTAACTATGTTTGTTAATAAAAAGAAAAGTTTAGTCTAAATCCAGAAGTGTTGAGATTACCTGGTAAGAAAGCTTCACCTCTCAACTGATCTGGTATAGTGAATGCACGTTGAAATACTTTTCCATTACACGACCACGATACAGATCCTTTGTCTAAATCTAACAAACAACCAATAACGTCGCCTTGGTGAACCATAATTCCATAATCATGACCAGTATTACGATGCATCACTCTACCAGTCCCATTCATTCCAGCAGCACCTAGAGCGTCCGAGCCGAAACCGAAACCATAATTATCAGTACCAAGTTCTAAGTTGGCGTCATTGGTTGACCAACCCACACGTATAAGTCCTTCTTCTAAACAAGCAGCTTCATAATAATATGCTCCTGGTGCTTTGACGCCTTTATTAGCTCTGCAACCCTAAACGATAATTAATTATAAATTTGATGATAAAAACAGATAATTAACAAAGCAAATGTAAGAAATAAATCGTGGTTATTAATAGCTTCAGTCAGTAATTAAAACAAAGTTGAGGATAATCTATCAAAAGGACATAAAATCTGGTACAGTTAAGCATCACAAAAAACATGTTATACAAATGAATCCATGATATAGTGGAGAAATGATATCATACATAATGTTAGATAGGATCAGTGTTAGTACAAAAAGCAGGTAAACGCCACGGAAACCATGAATTTATATGAGTAGGGAGAGTGATGACTCAGCTACTGTGAGGAAGAAGAAAGATACAATACAGTTAACAAGTTTTTAGTAAATAAGGGTGCGGCAGACTCGATCAACTTTAACGCCCATACTTTAAAAAAATTAAGGAAACATATCTATCCAAGTATAGGTCAATGTTATCGCATCCTTCCACAGTCGTAGAGAATATAAGGCATTGGTTATCCGGCATCGAAGCCTATCTATTTAAATGTATTGAGTCAAAAATGTCTGAATTCTAGTACGACTGGATTCCAAATATACTTAAATGGCTCGGCAACATACCGCATATCCAAAGTCGTCCTGTACACGCTAATACAAAATAAGCCTATCAATATATCGTAAAAATAGTGACGAGCCAAACCAATGACCTTAAACAACAAATACAGATTAGATACTTATTTCATTAGAAACCATATAACTAACTATGGTAAGGAATTTTCAACATAAAATGATGCAGATATTTTCTAAAGAAGCCCATTCCATTATTATATCGAAATCATGGCGCCTCAAAGAAAAATATTGCCCTTTTGACGAAATCATTTACTAAAGCCGTACAATCGTATTGATAGTAAATATATGTAGTTCATAACGAAAATAGAGAGGCATTACATAATTTATTGAAGTATTCAAAAACTAGTGAAGCTCTTTCTTTAAGGCATCAAGTAGGGTTCCATAATCATATTTTTGATAAGCCATCTGAAGTGTTGCGCCACATAACAAAGTTGTAAAAACTCGAAATACATTCTCAAGGATTGATGCGTTTATCTTCTTTACCACCAGATGTCCAAGAATTAAGATACTGATTGACTTGCAACATTCTTTAGATAACTATGCAGAATAGCGCTTAAGGATCCGTATGGAAAGTGTACGCTTCGTGAAGCCAAAATAACTTACAAAAACAGAAGCATTAGTCCATAGTGGCATTATATCCTTGGCACTTCTTCGCATGAGGTTGTTGCTGGAAAAGACAATAGAATATTCTACTGAACAAAACTCCATCTATAGAGATCTCAAGTCGATTTTTGAGGATTTATACTGCATATCCTTATTTAAGTTAATTTTCAGGAATAAGGCTTCCAATGGAACTATGGCGACGAGTTTGGTTTGTTGATTTTGTCTTAAATTTCCCATGACAATGTTCGAGAAAAACTGATCTTTCGTAAGTTTTACAGATTTTATTTGATTCATCATTTATTATGTCCTCTCTAAGTATTCCTATAGCCCTCGAGGATAGAAAATGAGTCAATTTTTGGTTTTGTGACACCCAACTTAATCAACAACATACTACCCGTTCCATACTGTTTTCATTTAAAATTTGTTTGCAAAGAACCATTTGGTTTTCGTTCCAATAGAACGTCAAAAAGATGGGATTCAGCTTTCTTCTCCGATTCTATTGTGAACCCGATTGAATGGAAGGAATTGTTGGATTCATGTAGAATCATTGACAAGGTCACTTCGTTTTCGCAAATGATGAAGATATCGTCTACATATCTTGAATAGGTATATAGTCAATTTATTGTTAGCAGAAGGATTGGGTTTTATTAAAATGTCCATGAAATGGTCTAGGGAACGAGGAACAAGCGGTAATGTTATTAAGATACCGATGAATGAACATTACAACAGTAATCCTTTTAGGTGACTGTTGAGTATGCCAACACTGATATTGTCATTTTCAATATAATCACAAAGGAAACAAACTGCGTTTGCGAGAAACGTTTGTGAAATATATTAATCCATAAGTGTTTGCAATATGTCTTGCTATCAGGACAGTTCTTCCTGTACATATTTGACGTGTGAATTTTATAGGAATTGCCTGTCATTCATTCCGGGGATGAAGAAGGAAAATATACGTATGATCATGATGATAAGCCTTTAAGTTCTAGTAAAAATTAGATTCGTAATGAGTTATAAACATTTTATGGACGTATGTGCTTGAGTTGTTGACATATATAATTACAGAACTAAAACAAGTAGAGAACAGGAGAATTTAGAGCAATAAACGAACCCTTAGCAAAACGGTGACCAAGGATTCTTAGTTGACTGTTGTGATTGGTCTGTTTTATCTATTTATTTGTATGTTATATGAAAACAAAAGCACCATACTCAGATGACACTATACTGGTTCTACAGTAAAATCGCGTTATGACGGTCGGAAGAGAGGCACAAAGTTGTTAAAAGAGAGATGTCATATATATATATATATATATATATATATATATATATATATATATATATATATATATATATATAGTCAGTCCAAAAATGTCTGTGGCTTAATTAAAGTTGGTCAATAAGATCTGATAGATGAATGAAATATGCAGAAATGAGGAACGGAAAAAAAAACACATCTAAGGCTATAATCGATAGATCAACTTATACTCACTTGCCATCCTGCACCACGTGTCGATGCAACATCTAAACCACGTGCATCTATTCCCAAGCCAGCTGTACAATCAGCCCCAGTTATACGCCAATGTTCAGGTTCAAATGCTATCCTAGCAACCATTGGTGGCATATTGTTGACATTACTATTATTATTATGACCATTCATCATGCCTGCAACACCATTACTTGGTTGGTAGTAACGCTGTGCACCTTGTGCTGTGGGTATCGGTTGTCCATTAACTGCATTTTGGTTACAGAAATAAGTCGGGTCCATGCATACAGGATCTCCACTGACCATAGCAGGTTGATATTGATATTGACTGGCTACTGCACCGTTCATGTGATCCACTAAGTCAATAAAAAAGTTCATTATAAGGATATTAATAGTTTTTCCGTTGTTCAAAGATTTAATACAAACTTTTACTAATATAATCAGTGGTGGTGTAGTAATTTAATGGTTAAATCATTCGACATTTAGCCATTAAGTTTTAGGTTTAAACCCTACTCTGGTCAATTCAGTTAAAGCAACTGAGAAGTTATTGACAACCTTCACACTTACATTGTAGCTCGGATCCAAGCACACGAATCTGTACCAACTAAATGAGAATGTATTAGGTTGTTTATTAATGACAAAACTTATCGTGTTCCAGATAAGATACAAAATTGATAAGTAGAATATTTGAACATGATCTAATTTTCTAAATTTGTGCTGCCGAATAGGAAAACGAAATTAGTATAATTATTAAGGGAGAAACCAAAGATGGGTTTATTTATTTCTGATGGTTTAAGAGTTCAGGACCCTAAGCAATCGTCAGGTACAGGACTTAGGTTGCACGCTTAAATCCCAACCAAACTTTAATTCGAACAACTGAGTAGTCATAATAGAAAAATAACTGTTTTTCAACATCTTGAAAGCATAAGGTTCAAAGTTAAATAATCGAATTTGAAAATGGATTACAGTTATTTTAATGCTGATCGAATCCGACAGATAATATTGAAATGTAGTCAGTAGCCTAAGTAGCTCGACAATGCAGTTAGGACTATGAATAAAGGTATAACGTCAGTCACTATATATGTATCTCAATCCTACAGGCTAGTTGCGACGTAATTATACCCAGAGAAATATTACAGTCTATGACGCTAGTTGCGTATCCAACAGAAAGCATTAGTTCCTTAAGATTGAAAACACTTTAAGCACCGAAATTCAGATTTACGGTGTTCGAAAGACTAATTAATATCTTAAGCATAGGACTGCAGTTATCCTTTTAGGAAAATCAATAAAATGATGTTACCATCACATTTCCAGATTGTTTACACGCAAAATAAAAAACAGTCGTAAAATATATAAGAGGCAGTAAACAGATAATAAAAACAATAATAAAAATAATATGTAAATAACACAATAATATTTCTAAGATATGCAATATAAATCAAAAAATCTACAAATAAGAACATCTAGCATTTTATCGTCTAACTTTTCAGGAATTGATTGTCAACCAGGAAATTCACTTATTGACTTAGAATACCCAGATGACATAGTCCTGTTTGATAAAGGCGCTGATAAAATGAAAATTTTTTTGGTGATATTAAGCAACAACGCAACCATGCTCGGAATGCGCTTCTCCCTCTGTAAATGCTAACTGTTACTTTAGGACTGGTCTTCATCAACACTTGAGCTAAAGATAGGGAGTGAGTTAGTTGAGCACGCAGATTACTTCACTTATCTTGGAAGTTTAATTAGACCTGATGAATTGGTATCTAACGAAATCTCAGTACGAATTTAACAAGCTCGTTTGGCTTTTTTCAACTTACGTCATCTATGGAGTAGGTGAGATATTCATCTCTCAATGAAAAAAAGAGTGTACTGCGCAAAAGTTAGCTCTGTCTTACTGTATGAATGTGAAATGTGGCCATTAAAATTAGATGACGCTCGTAAATCATTGGTACTTGACCACCGATGTCTTCAAAACACTGCTTGCGTCAGCTGGAGTCACCGCGTAAGCAATAACGAAGTTAGACGACGGGTGTTAGGCAAAAGTGGTAGATCAGTCGACGAAGTTGTCGATCTTCATCGACTGGTTTCGACATATGCCTAACAACTCTCTACCTCAACGTACGGTGATAACTGATATAGAGGCGGCCAAACTAAAACATGGCACCAGTCCATGAAGTTGCTGACTGCTAGTTTGAGTCGTGTAGGTGAATTCACGGATGCCGTAACTATTGGCTGGAAACTCAGTGACATGACTCTGGATCAGTTAGTGCTGCACATGTATCCACTCTTTGTCCCCCTTTAAATCGTGAGCTTAAAATTTCATGCCTTACTTTCAACGAACTAATTCTTGCACCATAGACCATATTCTATATATTCACTCTTCGTTGTTTTCGTTAGAATTATCATTGAAATAACTTCTACTAATGTGATATTAATTTGTTGTGCTTTCGAGGTGAGATATGACAACTTGGAGCGATGCACATATGTGCCAGGTTCTGTTAAACATACACAAACACATAATTGTGTTATATTTGTTCATTGAATGCTACATACACACTATATCAGTAAAGTCGAAATGATATCGGAGAAGACGTTGGAAAAACAAAATTATGTGAAGTAATGAAAAAATGCTCAACAATGTTTCCACTTAGAAATCACAGAATACATTCTTTTTATGTCGTTAGTATAGTAGTTATTTAGTCGCGAAGTACACTACTGAAGTGTAGTCGATCGATAACAAAATCTAGAATAATTTAAGTAGTCAAACTAATGACAATTTAAACAAAGAACTGATTATCAAATCCAGAAAATACTGAAGAATATAAACATTTGACACAAACTGATTTTTAGAAAAATAACAGAAAAATTATCATTTATATACAAAATATTTATACAAACGTAGTCTATATGGATGTTTGGAAATGTATTAATTGTTTTTTGTATTCGCTATAGATTGATTGGGTTCGGTATTAAAATCAAGATTGAATTAGACAGCTACTTCATCTTAGTATGAGGATCTACGATGGGGGGACGCACTCACGACTCAACAATTTCCATTTACACAAGAGGTATAGATTATGAATAGAGTTCAGAGAAGGAAAGTACATTAGTCAACGAATAAGTAACTTATGATAAAATAGTGTAGTCAAGGCAACTTTTATAATATCAATTAAATCAGTCGATATCATATAACTTCTATCGATTTGAAAAAAAGTTAATACAATAAATATTACGTATACAATGATGAAATATATATTTGAGGACATTAATATGACCTTAAGTACTCTCTGTGAATTCCTCTTATTCTCACAACGTGAATTACACAACTGACTGATAACCAAGCTGTTAAACGATAGATTGGAATTAGTTAAAAAACGATTGATTAGTGTTGACTGATAACTATTTCTTGGGCTATCAATGCCAAAGTAGTAAATTGAGGGTGAAGGCTAGAAGCATGATCCAGGGTGCACATTGCGACCTATCTGGAACTAGTCAGCTGGATGTATCTAGCACATTTTAGTGTCTACGCTCACAGCGAGCATCACAATTTACTGAAACTTATAACTAAGTGATGAGATACAAAGAATCTGTTCGGAATGCACAAATATGCAAAACAGACTAATCAGTCAGTTTTTAATATTAATGATAGAAAAATGAAAATAGAGTAGATGTAAAAGAAAACACTAAAGAAGTCCGTATACAGAACTACTAAACCTTCATCAAGTTAATCAGCCACGAAACAGATTATTTGTGAGAACTATTTACACTGTTCATTAAAGATGAAGGTAAAGTGGAAACTGAAGGTTTGAGATGGATAGTCTACAAATGATTGAAAGTTAAGCGTTTCAATAGAATATCAAGCATCGATCAATTTCAGATCACTTTAAATAAAAAGCATCAAGATTTGCACAGTGTAATTATATCATAATTAAAAATAATTCCATCCCATAACTAAAGACAAAAGCAGAAAAAATGCATCTTTTTAAGTATACAGTCAACTATGTGATTAACAACTAAGTTATACGATCACATGTGCAAAAATAACGTAATTTGAATGGTTAACATTTTTCGAATTGACTAAATTAATAAAAAGGTAAACAAATTGATTTCAACAGAGTGATCTGAGCTGAAGAGCTCGATGCGAAGCCTAAACGCTCTGGGTTTAAACTTTGAAGGAGTCATGGATATGAATTGTTGAAGAGTTACCTACTAATGTGCAAAAACTTTCCACTTCATTCTGGGTTGGGATTGATGCCTAACCAATGATTATATATATATATATATATATATATATATATACTGACGGGACAGATAGTCTATCATGTTGGTGTTAATTAAGGCATATTTCTAACTTCTGGAAATTACAGAAAGAAATATAAGTATATGACTTACTTTCAGCACGATTAGCCAAAGTAAACCAGCCTATATGAGAAAGAGGAGAAGGAGATATAATGAAATATGTGTGAATATGTGAATGTAAACAAAGCATAAAACTTGATAGCCTGTAAAAATATTATTGAATAAGTGAAAGAAGGTTCGAGTAAACTAAATGTCTAAAATTCGATGCAATTACTTCAAGGTCGTAATCAAATACTGAAAATCATATATTTATTGTTGAGATTTTGTGTGCACAGTGAACAAATTTTGAACTGACTACCGTTGTAACTTGGTAAAACAAAGCGTATATGACCATGAGTAGTCAGCAACTAATTAATGAATTAGTGAAATCATTCATGAATTGTTGTGGCATTTTTTTACTTAATGCATAAACTAACTTCGGTTTTATTCGATGCAGATCAATCTTGATTGGGTAGTACTAAAAACCAGGAAGCATTAGACGTTATTTCGTGGAAGTATAGGACTCTTTGGTGACAATATGCACCAATGACACCACCAGGGATCAAACTTAAGACCTTAAGATCTCTTTGTAAATGCCTACCTATCAACACTGAGAAGGGTTCGAACCTAGAGACTTACTGTCAAGAAGTCGGAATGTGGAGTACATGGAAAATGAATCTATCACAAAGCACAATATAACAAGACACTAACAGTGAAAAGAAATGTTTAGACTCTTACCGGTTTCTGAAGGATGACTAGGCATTGGTCGGAATTTGGATAAAGGTCGAGATGCTTGATTATATCCAACACCACCAACACCGTCCATAGACGATGAATTCATCGTTGCTCCAGGATAATGATATTTGCGTGTGGCGAACGAAGGAAATAGGCTTGGCTTTTTAGGTCTAGTCGATCCACGGAGTCTACAATTATAAGAATGGCCATTTAAAGAACAAGTAATGGTCACTGAAATAAAACATTTCACGAAGACTTGGAAAACAATCAGTCAATGAAAAGTGAAACCTAGGATATATATATATATATATATATATATATATATATATATATATATGGGCAACGTGAATTTAGGTAGCTACTACGTATGTTGATTTTTAAGGATTTAAGTTAGCAAACATATTCTTATTAAATTTGACCTAATTCAACCAAAAAAAAATTAAGATTACTATTTTGAACTATTAAACCACTTGTTTGCTATTGGATCTGGTGCTATGAAACTCGTATCCTGAATAACTGATTCGCAAGGACATATTATAATCCTAAAATACCTGCATTTCTTCCTTTATATCATCATCAGTTAGAACGGAAATAAACTTTCTGCCGTCATCTCAGAAGTTCCACCTGTAACTGATATATCCTATCTTTATTATGAGTTACTGACAATATTCGAACTCTTATGATGTACAACCTCCCACTTTTAGCGAATAACCTAAGTACCATGAGATTTAGTCATGATAATTTCTATTATGATCACAGGAAACTATTCTTGACCTAACTACTTATTTTAGTTGAACAAGAACTATTAAAAGGCTAAACTGTTTATAATATGTTATGCGTCTCAAAAATTGTGGAAGTGTTTTCAAAATTCAGATGCTCAAAGTATAACTTAAAAAAAATAGCATGTCGAAAAACCAAATGAATATCTACCTAGTTATTTAAATCAATAAGTCAGCTGATAAAATGACTATAATGAAACTTAATGTAAATTGGCCAACTGACATTTAGAAATAATTTACGTGATAACATAGATCTGATCAAAGTACAAGGTCTGGACGAGAGTTCCCTTGTTAAACGAAAGCGATTGTGCGAAAAGCAAAAACAACATTTGAAGACAATAAAAGTCAAATTGAAGCTGACAAATAAAACTTGGGATGCGTGCTTCGTCTGGTTTGAAACACATCAGATGGATGTACCTATCATATCCAAGTGTTAACGTTCATACAGAAACATTAACTAAATCAATTCCTGCTAAATACCATAAAGTCATCTACTGAGCTAGTGAGTCCAGACAGCCACACTTACTCGATGGGGATGTTTATTAGTCAGAATAAGTTTACACCTTCTAGGTGACAAGTCCTAAACACAACGTAAAGAGCATCCTGGATTCCACTTGCCAACGACAACCCAACTTCAATGGTACATGTGAATTGGCACTTTGTCAGGATGCACTGTGATTGACCAAATTCAGTCTTTAACAATACTAATGTGAGGATAAAAACAAGCTTTAAATATATAAGCCGTGAAAGATGTTCAAAATACCAACATTCTGTAACTTATTACATTTAAGCGATAACAACAAACAATTATTCTTGTATAAAGGAGTATCTAACACGTTAAGGCATTCTACTTTATCCAAGAAGTCGACAGTTCAAAACCCACTTCAAGTACAGATTTGAGGGGCGGGATAGGATAATTACCTTACGTTTGAAATTTGGATCGATGCTAATTACACAAACCTGTCCTTGATAAATGAGTAAGCAATAATAAGTATAGAGTAAGTTGTAATTAAGAAATGCATTTTTACCTGAAGAAATTATGATGATCCACACAAACACTATACAGCCGTTTAGCCAATGTAGAGCTGATACATTTAAATGTCATATTACGTTCCAATGAGTCGTCACCAGGTCGTCGTGCAATAATAAAATTCCTACCACGATGTGATAAGCTGATGATACGTGGCCAACTAATACGCATTAAGCGAATACGATTACGATATAATAAGATACCACCATAGTACACACCAAGAGTAACGTCTTGACCTTGGGAAGTCTGGACAACAATTACGAAATGAATGATTAAAACACGGAAATAATCCAATGATTTTTTGTAAACAGTAAACGTCGAGAAAACAGAAGCAAAAATGTAACGTCACTAAAATCTTTAACTTAACCCATGTTCTCAGCACTAATCTACACTCTATTAATGTGAAAGCTAATGATACTACTCAGGCAGGTAGAAGTAGGCGGAGTGGGGTTCAAACCTACGAATTTATGGCATAGAGACAATAGATTTAACTTCTTGGCTGCTGCCCAACAGAATCGGAGAATGAAAAAGATACAAATATCAGACGAAACAGATAAAACTGTAAGTCATCCAAATAGAATAATTAATCGCGATGTATGTTACAGTTGGGAATTTGAGCAAGAATATTTGGTATCATAATGTGGAAATTGCACCAGACAAGTTTGGCATAATATTCTAGTGACATTAGGTCTATGCAACTGAGACCTGGATAGAAACCTTGATAATAGCATGCCTTTGCTGGCGCTGATAATAAACGTTTCAGTGGTTGATAAGAATACAAACTCATATGAACAACGACAAGATATTTACAAACAATAGTTAGTAAACAAGATATATTAGTTAATCACCAGGAGTAGATTTATATGTGGGAGGATGTTGACACTACCCTGTTATCTAAGCACAAGTCGATGGAATGAGAAGTGGATATGAAATTTACTGGTCGAAAGCGAAACGACTTATATGATGAACCATTGTTAATTCGTTTCGAATCAATTATGAAGCAATAAGGAGTCGTAATGCGTGAAAAGCATTATATTCATGTAGAATGTTGATATACGGCTAACCAAATAGGCCAATCTATAGACATATTTTAGTTATGCCAAGTGAAATAAAATGTAAGGGATATGCTCAATGTTTTTAGTGTTTGTATGCAACATGTTTGGTTATATTACCCTTAATTTAATAGATATTCAGTAGGTACATAAGAAAATATAATTTCCATTGTTGATTGAATTTTACCTCTCTCCCATCCCACCAAATTTCACAATATTCTTATTTTACTCTGAACCTATTCATACCAAACAGATACGGATAGCTATCGACGCTTGAAGTGAATATCAATTACTCATCCGCTAAATTAACACAAAAATAAACGAAATTGCTGAATACAACAGAGTGAAAATGTAAACAGTTTGTCAGTTATTTTGTTCAACGTTGAAGTGTAGGCAAGTGTAGTGAAATCGGGAGAAGGGAGGGTATGAAAACTAAACATTTCAATTACATTAATAGACTAGGTAAACAGATTTGGGGAATAAAATGGAAAAAAGAATCCAACAAAACAACCATACAGACTGATAAACGAATGCTTCAGTAAATATGGCTAATTTAACACTAGTTAGCATATTTCTTCAGTGGAAGTCTCACTCTTTTCATTAAATGAACTTGTATTACCCTAAATAATTGATTGCATAACACGGCGAAAATAATCAAAATTATTGGAAGTTGAAAACATATGTTTCTCAGACAGCTACAAGCAAAAAAATTATGTAAAAATTGTTTTCTTTCAGGTTTGAAGCAAAAAACTAAGCGTGAATGTATGTATTTAACAGACTATTTTAAAATTCCATAACTTAATAATAACAGTAAAAATAAAAACAATAAACAATCCAGGGTCAAAACCCAGAGTAGCCAGACTATATTATAGAGATGACTTATCCTTTAGTAGCCTTAAGTATAAATAGCCATCCTGACTGTTTGATGGCCGAATTCATCCGCAGTATGATGTAGTCGGTAATTTCAGTCATTTTTTCAGTTCAGATAATGGATTAGTTATCGATGTATTTTGAGGGGTTTTTCATCAAACACTTTATTTCACATCAAGTGATACTATTTAGCTGCCAAAGTCAAATTTATTACTTGAAGTATGGTTTGGAATTTGACTCTATAGCTCTAAGAATCGAATGCTTGTATGGTTGAACAAAAGTGCATAACACGTTCCATGAAGTGGAAACAGAACAGATCACGATTGAAATGTTATACGATGTCAGTTAATTGAATACGTTATGCTTTAAGGGTTTCTGAACAAAATACTTTCATTGTAAACAAGCTACATACAAACTAAATCACGAGGTTTGGTATGTAGTAAGACATGCGACGGGTCTTATGTAAACACTAATGAAACCATTCCAGCTGGCATAAAAAAACATACGAAAAGTAGTTCCCATGTGATTTGTAAGTCAAACGCAAACTATGAATCATTTGTAGAAATTGATGTAACTGGCAACTAAGACAATCGAGTGGTATAATCATAAAAGCATAGATCTAGCAGGTGATTATTTTCTTGTGTTCAATAATGTTAATAATCAATTGTTTGTCACAGTGAACTGAAAAGTTAATTAATTGAAGGTAGATGAGAATTTCATGCAAGCAAGAATTTACAACAAATATCAATCTTGGGGGAACAGGTTAAAAGCTAAGAAACAAGACGAAACCCAGGTCAGGACGAATATCTAGACAACCACTCTCAGACGCTTAACATCAAAAAACAGAATGCACATGATGCTGATTCAATTCGACTAATGACTAGACTGCAAAATAATTGGTAGAATTATATATATATATATATATATATATATATATATATATATATATATAAACAACCTGAATGATTTTCTGCGTAACTGTTGCAGCCAACAGTTGGAATCAATAAACGGCAAGGCTAGTGATCAGCATTCAGCCCGATATTGAGGTCGAGATTACATCACACTTTTGTTTCGAGGATTTATATATTTTTGAACAAACTATATTCTATGTGGCTTATCTGTTTTGTTATTCTTGCTACCTTGGAACGCATCGTGCTGAGCTAATGAAGTTTGGTAACTTAGACCAATGCACATATGCCAAAATCTATGCTATTAATGTCTGACTCAAATATATACATACAAATTTCAACAATAAAACACCACAGATACATTACCACACGAAAAGATTTTCACCAAAATATAAAATCGCAAGAATAAAGGGAGCTAATAATGACAATAAATAAGTATCTACGAAGTGCAATAATAATAATAATAATAATAATAATAATAATAATAATAATAATAATAATAATAATAATTACTAATGTGGTTACATAAGCTATGGAAGAGAATACCAAATCAACGATAAGACAATTTACGTTAAAGCATAGTACAATAAAATACTAGTGTTATCTAACTTTCATGAAAAGTTAGATAAACAGACAAACACAGTAGGCAGCCAAACACGCATGCATAGACATATAAAACCTGTATATCAGTATGAAAAAAGGACCAGGACAAGCAGCCGAGACAATATCAGATTTAATACATTTCAAACAATGAGTAGAGAAAGGTATTCATTCCTTTTTATTAAACTGTTAAGGCAAACTTCTCAATTGCATCTATTTGTCCATTTATCGATTAGTAAGTATAGTTTTTGTAGTAGTACAACAAATGACTTAACTAGGAAAATAACTTCTAGCATAGATAACAATGTGATTTAATTAATGAGAAATAATGACTCATGACAAATTTAGATTCTAACAATTCCAAGATAAATAGATCAATAATGTTTGTTATGTTGCATCAGTTATTTATTAAACTGATTATTCAAGGGAAATATTAGTTTAGATGAAAAGAATATAGGAGTTTGTCTGTCAAACAGTACTGCATACTTACTTACTTACTGATTCTAGACAGTCACAGGATGTAAGCATACATTGTAAATGCTTATTATTTTCCCACTGATGTTGTTAAGGTGTGTAGGTATTCAATCACTGTTCTCATATGTGTATTCTAAGTAGGTTGTTTCAAAGTAGTTTGAATTCACAAGCATAATTATAACACGATTATGGCTGACTAGTGGATATAGCATGTACATTTAGATGACGCATCTTAGTAAGACGAAATACGTGTACTGGATTACATATAGCAATTACAATCTAACATCAATCATACTTATAAATTATCGTAATATCGAGGTAATTTACTAAGCATGTCCACAGAAACTGATGAATTGTAGGTCTTAGTAGGAACGTGAAGACACAATTTAACACAACTTAGTTATCAAAGCACTCAAAATGGACAAAAATATATCTGTTGTGGAACTATTAAGTTAGTTTTACTGATTGGACTGTAGATTCGTTCTTTTATCTTGAATTCAGCAATGTTTGTATGGGCTAACCTTAATCCTTAACAGATTAAGACTGCAGAAGCCTTGGAGCCTATTTACTGGACTACTTCGTTTTCTCTTGTAGTAACTCAAATGTCAATCATGCGTAGTAAAACCTTATCTACTACAATTTCCCTATTTTTATATTATATGTACAAGTACGCATAAATATTTCTTTATGACAGGAAAAAATGCTGTTCAAAGTAGGTGCTACGACACACCCCAGGCAATGGTCTCAAGTTCACTCGTTGTCAGGTAGTGTGATGGATCTAATATGTATTTTTTTTAGCAGTTTATGTAATTCCAGATAGATGATTGACATGAACCTGGAACCAAACAGTCAAGTTTCACAGTTGACTCGATATTATACTATATTGCCAGGTAGGTCTTTGAGGTGCATACATTTTTGGTACTCATTTGTACCAAATCTTAGATGTTTAAATAAACAGATAAACAGATCTCTGAATATTCGGCATGTTCCGTAAAGAATTAGAAGTTTACCCTAAGTGAATTTTGATGTTATTGCAATTACACGCCAACTTCAAAATATTTCACTGTACATAATCAATAATGTCCACTTTAGGATAGTATTTGACTAAATAAGAAAACAGAATGGTAAATGGAAATGATATCAATGAATAAGACAGGAGGAAACACTTTCATTATAAAAAATATGAATTGATCTATTGTGTAATGAATTAGGATCTATAAAAGTTAGGTTTATAAAAATCGATACGTTAATTTTTTTTTCTGTAGAAACTAGCATATATATACATAAAGTTAAAAAGTACACACGTATCCACACACACAATCAAACTCACCTTAACTTTATGCAAATCAACACCATACAATGCCAATTTGCGAGCATTATTTAAAAATAAACGGTCAGCTTCTTCAGGTGTTTTACCGCTAGATAGAGTAAAAAAACAGCAATATGTCAAGGGTGGAAGCATAATTTCATGATAGATAAAAAGAAAAACAGTAATTTACATATACAGATTTTCACTAGTTAGTATAATGTGAACTAGCATTAACTTGTAATGTTACTAATTAGTAGAAAAAAAAATGTCGGCGTATGGGTAACACGTTACTAACCGGTAGGATAGAAAGGGTAGAAAAAAACTAGATTGAATACAACTGTTTTCAGTTAAACTACATTCAAATAGAGATGAACCGTGCATAATTTCCTACTTTGTCTTTTAAAGTTGGATGGCGTAGGAATATGTTAGACGGTAAATGGAGACAATCAAACTAAAAATGTCACATCAGTTTATAGAACCACTAACTTTTAGTTGATTTGAACCTTACTAATACATGCAGGCTATGCGGTTAGGGTCTGTGCAACAAATGAAATTTAGTGATTGACTTGGAATCAATCACTACCGTGCAGGTACATTCAGTCAATCATTAATAACGCGAAACTTGAGCCATGTGCTTTGGCTCAGGTTGCTACACCACGTTAGCACGGAAAGACCAAGATAGCAAGATTAATACCAGAATATGGTTTAACAAGAAGCAATGAAAAAGAATATGTGAAGGAATAATGGAACTTAAGATCCAGAGGAAGGTGAGTAGTAAACGGGCTTGAGATACTGTGACCGATTCCCAGCCATACGACTCTCAACGTCTCCAACCAGATGACTCGTATCTATCAACATGATTAATAATACTCCAAAAATATAAACGAGTTCGCAAAGAAACAACATTGGTTCAACCAATTTTCCAGAATGTTGGATGTGGTTTGTTACATCATAAAGATACTTCCATAATTCTGTATAGCGTCGAGGTTTTAAACAAAATTTCTCTAATTCAAATCAATCAAAACTATTTCTGTAACTATGGTTACGAAATCGCGGTGAAACCATTATTATTAAGTCATTAAGTTTAAATAGGATTAAATATTAAGCTAACAAATTCAGTGATCAATGCCTCCTTTATTCGTCAACGAAACTTTCTTCTAATATAACAATGAATTTATAAAGAACGTTATAAAATAGCAATATTTCATACAACTCCTAAGTGTGCTACTGTATTCTCCAAAACACACTAATAGGGATAAAACAAAGAAAAGGAAATGAGGGAATAAAGTGAAAAACTCTACACCCAACTGTAATTTCAGAAAATATAACAAACGTCTAATGAATATAAAACAGTGAACAAGAAAAATAGATTACTGCATGGAAAAATATTAAAAAAAGTTAACAACTATGGATAGTCATATTAAAAAAATGTTTAAAAAAAAAGTGTGAAGTGAACATTTTCTCATTTTTAGAGTTTGTGCAGGGATAACGAATATAATGGTCGGAAAATCGGATGGAGATAAATAAGTCGAAGAATGTAGAGAAATTTATGATGGATATGTTTTACAAACGTCAACGAATCCCGACGACCAGATATTAAAATACAACGCGGTAGGTGTTAAGTCACTTAAGTAAGAATATCCCTACTTGATAAGATGGAATTTCATCATTTTAAAGTTAGTTAGAAGTAGCCAAGTCACACACTATGAAGCTAGGTGACACAAATTCAAAGTCAATTGAGAATACAAATACGCTTTGCTGGCGAGTGCCAACTTTTAGCCGACTACCCTAAAAACACTCCTCATCAACAAAAAATATAGTGAACGCGATATCGAGTCACTTAGATTAATTGCCACAGTGGAAGTTGAACTGTAGAAGCATGTCACTGCTCACCACTTAACGATTAATCAGTGTAGAATGAGATAAAAAACAAGCATTAGATGAGCATGACACTAGTTAGTGATAAATCAATATAAATATCTAAGTCTCAAAAGAAGTCAGCAGTTGTGGTCCAACAGAAATATGTTAAACTGTAAAATTTGGTGGCACTAGTTCGAACTCCATCGTGATTCCATGCACGCTGACGAATATCAACTGCATGAAACACAGGTGAAGCAGGGTTTCCTGTCAATTACTTTCAACCACCTAACACTTGAATATAAACATATACGTGTGTTTATGTATGTATAACGACAATAATGATCGACCTTGATAAATCTGAGATATCACAAAATAAAGTTGTTCAATTATTTAACAATTCCCATGGTATGTATTCACACCAAAAATATGTGAACAAAGAATAGATATTTTCCTCATCAAGTTGGTTACACACTATTGTGATGCTACAACATTTTAAAATTAGTAAAAATATCCGAAATTCATTAAATTGTCTTGAAATTGATATGGTGGGCAGACGTGGGTCATACAACTATCAAAAACCGAGAACTAGCACTAGACAGCTGTTTTATGTTAATATAGGACTCCTCATCAAAGAAAATTGTACGCTTCCGTCGAGGGTCAACCCCAGGAAACTCAGACTTCACAGCAAAAAGGCCTGAACCTTAGGTCACTAACTTGCAATTCAATAGTTGATATATCAAGAAGTGACTGAAATTAGAAGTACAAACTACTGAATGCCATCTCAGCTGTGTGAAGGTTAAGCGCTCGATGCAAAGCAACAGGGACGCGTATTGCAAAGATGTCACATACTCGGGCGAGATATATATCCAGTATATTCTGTTTACAATGTACATGAATGTGACTTGAAGCCGAATACACGAATTTGCATCTCATTAGTGACTTCAATAAAACGTACGGTTAACTTAGGATGTGATACGTTTTAACGTAGATTCCCGTTATCTCACACCTCATGTTCGACTATTGAGACAGAGACAGAGGGGAAATAGACTAAATGTGAAATAAGATCAACCACAACGAGAAACTAAGAAAAGCGAAATGAAATCAAAATAGTATATCGGTTAGTCAATAAAAATTCTATTCATAAACAATTTTACCTTGATTTATTTTCAAATATATCGACTGACATGACAATCAAACCGAATTAAAAGTGAAAATTCAATTTGACACACTATGTAGAAAACAAATAAATCCTCCTAAGATTATATATATATATATATATATATATATATATATATATATATATATATATAACAGCTAACACATTGTCATACTGGATGAATTCAGAAAAATGGAAGGACTTCCAGAGATAATTTTCAGATTATTATAGATATTTAGCAGCATATGTACTGAATATTTCGCTCCCATTGTTTTCACATTCTCCTCGTAGTAAACCTGTATGTAAATCACAAACCGTTATACTATTTTGGCTCATAAACTAGGACTAAATATGCATGCACCCAGTACCCAAATTTTCCATAATTGATATGAACCTAGAGCCCACTGGCTGAGATTTGAATGCCATAGTTGCTACAATTTAGTTTTCAAATCGAAAACTTCATACAAAATAAGCAAAATGAGAAACATGTATAAATCTATAACGAAAAAATTGTCTCATTACAGAAACACACATTGCTTACCGATGAAGTTTATGCAGTTCAACAATTCGTAGAAGCATTTCAGATGTTTGAAGCATATGTGGAGCGAATGGGTGATCTTGGATATATTTGATACCAATATGTTGAGTTGGATCATGGTCTCCAGCTTCTGACTGAACAATATACGATCCAAGAAGGCAATAAGTGACAAATGAACATGGAAGCCTAAATAGATAACAAAAACAAGGAAGAATAACTTATCGGTACGTATATTAAAATCAGTCTTTACAGTAATTTTCTTAACAAAATATATAGCCTAGTACTGTTGTTTCAAAATGAAACAAATAAACACCACTGAAAAACCAGGAAGTACTGGACAACTGTTTTGTCTTGGTATGAAACACCTCTGTGATTGCACGAACCCACTAAATCGCAGGTCTCGCGGTCAACGCCTAACTTCCAACAAGACTAGGTCAGTGTCCAATGGTAGGATTTCTATTTCAATCATTTTGTTATGCAAAGCAATGATTACCCAGTGATATTAGTGAAAACCGCCCCACTTCTGATCCGTCTGAATTCCACCAGTCACAACTCCTAACTAGGAATTTTAGTTAGCGATTAAGTAAGTATATTGTAATAGTTCAAGTGGCCTGGTGGAGATTAGTTTTGGAAGTGTTCCTCCACCGAGGAATCCAGAAACAAGACAAGGCAGCCCTTCGGTGTTCCATAGTTGCCAATAGCACTATATCGAAATCGATTTGTGACTAATCCGAAACAATAAATTATAGCCAACCTCTACAAAACAACTTTTAACCACTAACTAATTAAATAAATAGACACGTTAAAAACAGTAATTGAAAAGCTGTGCACAAATATGAAATAATAAAGTGAAAACACTGTTTTATCGTAAATAAAACGGAAACAATGACTACATCCTTAAGGGTAAAGTTAGTGTGTGTGTGGAAGTGTGCACAGAATGATGTATGGTATTGTGTGTAATATAACTACATATATTCTAAATAATTCTGGATTGTATTTAGCAAATTGACATTATTGAAGGGACATAGTATGCTAGTGTGAAACTGATAAAACAAATGTCACAATTTGGTAAAAATCTACATCTACTGAACAATTTCATATATTTACAGTCCTTAGAATTCACTGGATTCTAACTATCAGGCTGAAGAGAAGTGACTTGTCTACACAGCTCAACAACTCTTGGGTGGTTAAAGCTAATGCTGGTAGGAATCTATAATTGATCTAAGTTTCGTGCAAGTTGACATTCGTCAGTAGGACACAATTCCAACATTGACGGAACTGGTACCGAACTCTATGAGATCCAAATCTGCATCAGACAGCTTCGTTACTTGAGATGTCACCACTGTCACTTGAGTAGTGACTAACTACCTTTATATAGAACTGAGATGTTGACATTGCTTGATAGGTGAATAGTTGTAAATGTTATGCTTGTTCAATTACTTGGAAGGTCAATATAGTTGCAACTAAATTAGTGCACTATAATGAAAGAATTACATATGATTTCGGATTTTTGCATGCATTTTTACAAAATCATATAAACAAGAAAAATAATCAATATCAAGAATTAATATTTGACGTACATACACTTAACGATGGATGCTGAAGTCCTAATATTAATTTTATAAAATTTTTATTAACGATATTCTGCAAATAGCTGTAAGGGGAGTAGAGTGCGATGACAATTTATCTATTATTACCGGAAGAAAGAATTTGTGACCCTTAATAAGCAAACAACATCCTCTCCTAACTTTGTGAATTACTTTTACTTAATTGATGATAATGATGATCATAAGTGCGATACGTACTAGGCAAAATCCAGTTTGTTTATGGTGTTCCACTTTCAACGAGGTTTTAAGCCCTCTGCTCACTTTGGATAGTTGAGTATTATCACAGCCCCACCCACTACGCATAAAATGTATTTGAGAGCTGAGCGCATGGATTTGTATTTGGCAAATAAATTACACCAGTCTCACTTATGATATGAATCTTATACCTTTGAGAAGAAAGGATCATTAGAAAAACTGAGAATAATCGGTAATTGTAATTTATATTTGATGTGAGTTTTGGAATTATTATAAATCATGTGTTTCTAGATGGTTATGTGAATGTTGAAAACAGGGTTACAAATAAAGACAGTTTATGTATAACAAAAACCTGGAAGTATTTACTACTGGTGTTGTAAAGTTGGTCAAGCTACAAAACAGTTTGTAGGTCTATGCTTCCTAAATCCGTGTTTACTGAATCGTTTACTGTTACGATAAGTAACAGTTCGATTAGTCAGACATGCTTGATACATGATGTCCTGGCAGCTTTCCCAAAAGATAATTTACTGGGACGGGAACTCAGTAGTAGGAGTATATATTCAATGTTACATAATGCTATGTGGTCGTAGAAGTAAGTATTGTGATATTGAAGCTTCCATTTACCAGTATATGCATTTTTTATAGACGATGCCCTGGTGAACATTCGAGTAAGAGTAAACTGTGCAATTATTAAACACATATTAGGAAAATTAGTAATAATTCCTGTCTTTGGTCTTCTCACAAAAAATGAAACAAAAAAACATCTCAACACACTAGGTCGAAGGCTGGAAATAACTTGTTTTTAAGTCCTTTAAACTGAAGTAGAGGTAGTATAGCGTTATGAATGAAAACACCAGATGATATGGTGTTTCATGTATAAACTGCTTTATGAGATCTTTTTTAGAAATTCGAATACAACGAGGTATGCAAAACGTGATAAGCTGGGATGAGTCGTTATTCATATCAAACTTCTAAAGTATGTTAAGCATCCTCGTCGTTGGAATACAATGATTAATGATCGAATGTGTCTGGCATATAACCTCACATTGATGTATTTGTGGGTTCAGGTGTTATTTTCAAAATGCGAATGCAAATTTGCAAGTAAAACTATGTTGATTATCTGGTAAGTAGGAACAGCTAAAAACCGCAAAGCTGTAAATCCAGTAATTTCATGAAGTGACTGTAGCTAAACAATCATTGAAAACAATGAAGCAGTGCACATCCATGATCTTATCAAGGAAACAACCCTGGAATTTCAAGACTCGAGATGAACGTATAACCTTTAGACAACTATGCAACAAATAATCTAAATATCCAATTTTAGGCAAATTGATATGTTGGGAAAAAGCTATTGAACACTTACTGGCTTTTAATGGCTTTCTAGCTAAATTTAAAACTCATGATGTAAATTACGAATAATCTATTAACCTTTGGAAACTCTGAATACTATAAGAACGGAACTATCTGTGGTGCTAAATATTTACTCAAATTTTGTCTGAATACAGTCAAATAATGAAACAAGCAGGAATGATTTATAAAATTTTAGCAGCTTTTTGACTAAACTTCATTCGATACACAAAACCAAGATAAAAATAAAGAAAACTGAGTAATTTGATGTAAATGAACGAAACAAACGAAAGATACTTGTAAAAGATAGCGCTTTATCAAGAAAAATTAGAGGTAAAACAATCTTTGACTGATGAAATTCAATACAACTGTGTAAACAAACGAAAAAATAACGTGAGGAGGGAGTTTTGCAAATACTAATTTACAACGGATTTTTTTCTTTTGAAAAAGTTTAATGTAAACAAAAAGAATTTCAGATTTAACGTTTCAATCAAAGTAGATTTGTAGCTAACCTGTTTGTTGACTAGGTGAATCGGTAGATAGGTAAGTCTATTTCATTAAAAAACAATGACAAAAACCTTCAATTTAATGAGATTCAACAAATGCTCCATCAAAAGTGTAAAAATGTATGATAGTCCATGAAGGTTCTTAGTACTTCTGTGTGGTCACATTACAATATTATGCTAGAGGGTTGAGGTTGTAAAGCATTTGGATAATATCTGGTTCTTGTAGAAACCAGCATAATGATTAATTACTTATATGCATGGGAATACGTAGAGTAGACTTAACAAATTCGAACTAGGCTAGGAGGATAGTCTTTATACCCTACAAACAATATTTTCACTTCTAAGTAATGTAACTCGCCAGGTACAGATTATTTTACTTGGATTTGAGTCACGCTATATAAACGAAGGTTAACGATACTACTCGAAGACAAACGGAGATAGGTGAAGAGAATTTGAGCCCAAGATCTACTAGTTAAAAGTCAAGTGTTTTCACTACTAAATCATTGTTTAACGGTGATGTATCTAGAATTACTAATTTAACCAAATAAGAAAAGAACAAATGTCTGTACTTAGCCTTCAATCATTCATTTCACTATCCATCTAGAAGGATACAGAGATCGTTCGAACCTGCTACTTAATGATCTGAATGGTTCATCTACCTGATAAGATGCTACTAATCTTTAAGAGTAATAGATCTTGTTTTGCCTAAAATACATAATAATTTTATTATTATTAAAAATTAAACTGATAATACTAGAGAAAGATAATGTGTATTTATGAATAAACAAATACGAAAATACTGAATAATCCCAGAGATTAAAAAAACAAATACCACTGAGACCGATTTCTGTTAAATAAAAATAAGTTTATAATGTATAAGCCACTAAGATATTTGACAACGAACACAATAAATAACTGATTAGTAATTCACCCTACTACATACTTTTACCAGTGATGATGAAATAACTAACCGTAAATGCTTAATCGTCAAATTACTTCTCTTCAATTGATGTAACTCATTTTTAAACTCAGTTTTAAGTGACATATCGACTCCAAGATACTAAGTAAACAAGTGACGCACGAAGCTGTTTTTGTCACCATGGGACTGAATCGTTCAATGTTGTTCGAATGTCATATGAAAGGACATCTAAGTCAAAATCTCGAAGAGTGGTTTTATAATAAAACTATCTGATTCAGTATGAGTGTTTTAGCAGTATTCCAGCCCATACGCAAATATAATTAAATATGAAGAAACTATTCTACTTGCTACGCATGATTACATATTCAATGATAACACAATCATTAATTCAGTGTTCTACATTTCCTCCATAAGAAAATGAGGTTTGTTGAATTAGAAGGGAACATTTGATTGAACACCTTTTGATGAAAGGTGAAATGTAAAATACAGTAGAAAAATTTTTTTCTACAGACAACAGTCAACAAGTTTGATATGTCGAATAACAAGGCAGAGAAATGTGTGAATACCAACTAAAGAGAAGTTGGAGATAATTCTAATGATAACTGAAATTATTACTAATCTTAGAATTTAAAAACTATTAAATTAGTTTGAGTTGGATTGTGACTGGCAAGCGGAATCCAGGATACCCGTTTCGTCCTATTTGAGACCCGTCGGCTGGATGTACCTGCATCCCAATGTTGATGTTTACATCGCTCAGGATGCACATATAGCAACAGAGATCGACCAGCTCCAGTTCATAACAAACCAACGGGAAGATACAAATTCATTCTAATATTGAAATAGGTTATGAAGTTGGGTAGGTATGTTGTCAGATAAACAGAAGTAGTAAAGAAAAATGATCCCCTAAACTGGACCTATCAGAGATCACATGATTCCTATCATAAATACATTATTCGAAAAGAATAAGAAGTGTATAGTATACATAATGTGTAAAAAATATAGACACGCAAAGAAGGAAGAAAATATGAACATATAAAAGCACGATCCGACCTTTAATTCTACTAATAAAAGTAGTGTAAGCAAAAGGGAAATATAAATTAGCTTGGTTCACAGCAATTTAACTAGCATTGATAATCGAGATTTTATACTTAATAAAATAGACAGGAAGTTGAATTATGTATATGATCTTGTAAATGATTACCAAATCATAAACCTTCATTCTGTGAAGTAGTGATAAAGGAAAATTGTCCAATAACACTTATAAATTATAATCTATAGTTTAATTTATTAGTAATTTCCCGTAGTTGTTTTCATTCAAAACTGTAATTGTTCAGTCTCAGTTGGCATACATAAGCCTTGAGTGGACTGTTATTACAGTGTCATTCAGTTTACCAATATGCTAGGGTGTGAATTGTCACTGGCAACTAGGTTCGAGTTTCAGTGTAAATAACACGAGAATCTCAAAAGTATACCCTGCGTCAACTGTTGTTTTTACATCATAAAAGGAACTAACTGAATAAAACATATCCATATGGCTAGTCCCAGTGTGGAATGAAACGTGTCCTAGATTTCAGTCCTAATCAAAACCTTTCACATATTTTAGTTTGTTAACGAATATGGATATGAATTACTCTGCTGCAGCCATATAAATTAAAACTGGTTGCAAAAAACTACGTTATTTGTACTCAATAGTAAGTTTTATGATTTTATAGTAACCTCACTTTTCTGTTTCACGGTTACGTTATTCAGGAAGTTAAACAGGTAAACAGAGTTGTTAGTTTCAGAGATACAAATAACTCTTGGAAATTGCATTACACTTAATCATGCAATGTTTAATAGTGGTTAAGTGGATTTAGTTGTTTTGCATAGCAATAAGCCTGTATATGACAACAGAATTTAGTTAACTCAGTGGTTAAGATAATTCAGGATTAACCATTATATCTTGGGTTCGAGCACCCTCGCTTTTTGTAAGCACTTTTTAACTAGAACTTTATTTTCAAAAGCATATGAAGGTAAGTAGTGTAAACTGTTTAAGAGCTCGACATAATAACTTATATAAGTCACCTATACACTGTAGAACAGGTAGTAACACTGACTTAAGTATCTTACATTTTTGAAACAACGTGATCAAATAATAATTGGCAAATTATCATTCTTTGAAAGCGATTCGTCTTTGAAGCGACCTGCAAACGATTTTTCATTTATTAACAAGTCGGTGACAGCTTCTCGAATGTAACTTACAAATTCTGGGGAGTTGATGATACTATCTGAATCGTAGAAACCAAGTGAAATAAGTATGAAATGAAAATCTAATGACCTAATACCCTCTTGAACCGTTTCGGATTTTTGTTTGAAAGAAACGTACAAAAGAAATAGAGTAGTTAAATACAATGGCTGATAGTTGTTTATAAACTGAAAATGTATAAACTTTGACGAAGTTAACCGCAACATCAATCAATCGTGCATAACGTAGAATCTGGAAGAAATGTGCATCAGTCCAAGTTCCAATTCCCAATTTAAAAAAATAACTAATTCGTGTAAATGTATAAAAGAATTTTAAGCTCAGGATTTAATAAGATACAAGAAGTGAGTGCATCTGAGTCACTGTGGCTAATTCATAGCAATGTCACATAGAGTTGCTAATCACTGGTTACAATAAACGCGCAAACCCAAACCAAGTTGTCTGGACCTACCAGAAAGGCTCGAAACAACAGTCGGTGACTTCGAAAATGTGCCACGTTTTGGTTTAGCCAACTATAGCTTTACTCCATCCTAATCCTACGCCATTCAATATCGCACGTAAGTGATGGTGCACTATACATAAAAATTTCCCAACTGCCTCAATTAGTAAATATTTACAACCTGATCAACTGACTGGCCAACATTCCCGAGTAAGCTAACTCCAATCTCAACTCATGCAATGTTCAAAAAGTGTTATACCTAATACTTTTGACCATTAGTGTATTCATTTTGCAAGTGACTACTGTATGTTAGAATAGAATATGCACAGGATAATTTTGTATCAAGTGGCTGGGGTTGCTAACCATAAGTGATATCTGTGAGCATGTTACAATATTGTAGCGTCGCATGCCGTGTGAAAAACATTAGCATAAATAAGTCCAAGCTTAGAATGAAATATTTAGTGGAAATTATATTCTAATTGTAACAGAGGATGAGTTTCGTTCGATGAATAACTTCATGAACTATTTTTTTATGGAATTATTGTACATATTTTGGTTGCTTATGTAAGGAATATTTTGGTTCTATTACGTTGTATTCATCTTGTCCTAAACGTATAATTGATACATTAACTTTTACTTTATAATTTCCAATTTAAGAGTAACTACTAATTAACTATGTACTTGTTACTCCGTTTTCCTGTCATCATTATCTTTGTTTGAAATCGGTGTCACTATATCCTAATTGATCTGAATTTGTTTGTATATACATAAATGAGTATTTGGAATATATAATAAACCAGTTTGGACTCGAGTGGTCGGTTTATAGATCTTGTTTTTTTTCATACGTGGCTAGGAATTAAGAGTATCGGGGAAGAAATACGGGCATGGGATAATCAATTTTGCTATTATCGGATGTTGTATTGGTTCTATTAAGGTCATTATTCTCCATTAGGTTGCAGTTCAGGGCGATAAATTGTAGACAGGATGACCAAAACTCATGACCGAAAAGGTATGACGCGACAAACTTATTGAACAACTAGGATAAACTCAACCAGGATGTTCAAACAAAAAAGTATTTTAAAAAATGAAAACGAATCAACACACTATTACTTACTGTCCACTAACAATGTCCTGTCGTACTTGTAAACACAAATAGTAACGTGTTAAATCTTCTTTGATTGAGTCAATATCACATGGATAGAATTTAACTTGAAATTCAAACTGCCATTCATTTTCTACAATAGGAACATGAAATAAATATTATGCAAATTGGTAAATATGTAATTGGGTGATAAATGTATGTTTATAATGAGTTACGTCTTAAGTATAAAGCTTCACATTACAATGCATACCAGTTAAAGTTACTAATGTATCAAAACTGGTAGAAAAAGGAAAAGAAAAGAGTGATCAGAGGTAGGTAGTCAATTAGATACCCAGACTGGACTTAATCTATGTGTGTTAGCAGGGTGTATGTGCAATTTTGAGAGAACTGATAATTCTTGTGGGATTCGAACAAGTGTCAGTCGATCTCATCGTCTGAGACATCAGCACTGAGACATAAAGACCATTCATAATTTAAAGGACAAAAAAAGTACGATATATAACCATTGCAGTCGGCTGTATTTTATATTTTCCTTAAGGTCCTACGTCCCTAACAATTTCAATACAACCTATTCATTTCAAAAGCACTTTGATTAATGTGTCAGATCCGAGAAGTACAACGTAAAAGTGCACATAGTCGTTTAAAATCACTAAAATGAAGTTGGAAAATCAGTTAAATACTAGTAAAGGTAATAAAACGGGATTAATTGTTAATTCATATTAAGTAACAAGTGTTGATTAGTTACTTTATTTTATGATATAGATTGTCAAGAATGTGATGTTTTTCTGAAACGAATGTTCCATTAAATCTCTTCTTTGATAAATAATATTCTTTTAGCATTTAAGGTTAATTTAATACTAAGCAATAAAGCCTAATTTGGTTGCTAACTCGTAAACCGAAGTGTACTTTATATTTGGCATTATTTATGTTGATCATAAAATAGTTCACCTGGTAACAGTAAACTCAGATAATTTGGTTAATATTTACAAATCCAGTCACACTTTCCCCTGAACATAGTACAATTACACAAACTATCCCCAGTTTATTTTCGTTTGTTTAACTGTGAAATTCAGTTAGGGTAACAATTTTATACTCTTGATGTAAATTAAATAGCGGTAGTCGGTAGGAAACCCTGGGTATAATTTTTGTACTAGTTTGCCTACATCAACAAGGAGCAACGAAAATTCCAGAAGAGCTGACGGTCTCTACATGATTCGAATCTAATTTATTCAGTTTCATTCTGAGACGTTATTAGTGGGTTATTCAGGTCGTAACTCAGCTTCCTGAAGCATAAAGATATTTGCATAAATTTACTTTTGCACTTAATTCTGGGAGAAAAATGATTATTGGTGTGGATCAATTTTTAATAATTCCGACGGTTGTAGAACAGCATCATACCAAAAGAAATTCAGGCTACCTATCTGAGACTACTAGAATAGAAGCCAATCGTAATTCTGCTGCAATTTTCCAGCAAATTCCTAATGAAAATGTGATGATTTTCCTCAACGGAATCCAGTCTTTCATGGTTGTAGTTACGTTAGAAACTGTATCTTGAATTTTGAAATTTTCTTGTTGTCTTATTAAATTTTACCATTTTGACTATAATCACCAAGTCATTTATTCTTCACGATATTGTTTGTGTGGTGCAGACATTATTTGACGTCAATTTGCACCAAGTATGGCGTTTAAATAAACAAATTTCAAGTCATTTAAAGAGAAAAGGAGATGATCTGACATTTGATCGTCAACCAAATAAAGTCAACCTCATGGCAGCACTTCAAAGAATAGGCACTAAACGAAACAATAAAGTTGACAAAGTCAATCAACAAGTCAGTATGGCACTAGTTTATTATCTTACTGATTTCGGTATACACTAAGAGCAACTTTAAGTGATTAAAAAAGCTAGTAAAAGCTTAACCACATAATCAATAATGCACAAAGTTTATACACCAGCTGTACAACGAGTTATTGCTTTCAAAGAGGAAAAAGTTGAAAATTACACGAAGATAAACCAGAGACCTATCAATTGAAATGCTTAGTAATATGGAGCAGAAAGCAACATAATGTGAAACTCAAAATAAATTAAAAAGACGAAAACAGGAAAATGCAATTATATTTTATGTTTAGTTAGCAGTGGTATCAAGGACATGAGTTTAGTCCTACTTAGAAGTCATACTTTAGATGGATGTACTTGCCCCATTGCAATGTCGATGTCCATGCTGATAAAATAAAACAGCACCTTTGGCTTTAAACGTTAATGCATTATCCACTGAGTTAATGATTCCAAACAGAAACTAACTTGATTAACCAAAACATGTGACTAAGAACTATATTTAGTGAATTTGCACGGGATGCGTCTGAGATAGAAAGTGATTAACCGCCATATCAAAAAATGGGAAATTAAAAACTATCATTAAGCAAATGTGTTTTAGTGTAATGGAGAATTAAGGAAATGAATTGTTTATAATAACCAGCTTGTATTTTTGAGATGCTTTATCAGTACGAATTAGCATAACTTGAGGCACTATTATTCAAAATCAGAGAGCATTGAACAAGTGACTTGTCTTACTTTGACACTAGTCTACTACAGTATTCTAAGTGATGTCAATTAATAATGAAAATCATTCATAAATAAGGACCAACAACCACAAAATACCTCGGGGTAATATGTTTTGCATGGTGATAAAATATAACTTACTACCGATTTGTTTTGAAATTTTTTGATCAAGTTGAAGCCAAAACTAGAAAATGACAACAAAAAAGGAGTAAATGAACAATGAGAAGGATAATGAGTCAATCAGAAGAAACTGGTAAAAAGCGGAAATTTATTTTACAAAAATTAATTTTGGTTAGTAGATACAACTGAGTGCATCATTAAGTCTGACTGATTGAATTTGTTTATCTAACAGGTGACGAATTCATCGGCATAAATGAATTCTAGAAGTTACTGACTGTTTGAACATTTAAATGAAAACAACCATAACTGAGATGTCAAACATAATGGATTCCGATTAGCATTTTATTTTTTAGGAATGACGCACATTAGAAATTATAAAACTAACTTGTAGAAAACCAGACAACTGCCTTTTAATAACTGTCACAGTAAATAATATGTTTACTGTGTAAACAGAGTATTTACTATTAATTTACCTTGTAATCAATCATAAATGAGGCACTTATTAATTAAACACAATCGAATTAAATACAACACACACACAGAGCATGAAAATATTGCCGAAATTTTGCTATCTTTTAATTAGCTTCTCTTTCTCATTAAATTGAGAGTCAGGTACGCGATTCTTAACGAGTATGAAATATATTAGATTACTAAATGTTTTTCTTTATTGGATTTCCAAGCATGCTTTTTCTTAAAACAACTTGGATTATGCTAGAAATTGTCTGATTTTCGAATATATAATGAAATAAATATGATTACTTGATACATGCTTTCAGTTGCTGCACTTATGTAAGTTGTAAGTCCTCTTTGTAGGGCTTTATGTACTCGACTTTCAACTAAAAGGTTACAAATTAAAAACTTTAGTCCCGTTATTCATGTAGTAGCACTAGCAATCATATTATAGCCCCTCCAATAACGATCAATGTAATAAATCGATTTTCAGCCCTAAGTCAGTTAGAACAAGAAGCCAAGACGTCTGTATCTTTCTAAACGCCTTAGAATAACAGTTAGTTTCTTCTGAGACTGATGCAATTTTGTGATGTGGCTACCCTAGGGTTTTCAAAATTGCTCCTATAAGAACAGAAAGGACATAATTTAGTGATCAGAACACCAGCACTGGTTGCAAAAGCAAAAATTAAAATTAGTGAAGACAAAGCGACAAAAAAAATAAACCGAATTTTACGAAACGAAAGGTGATTGTTGATTAATGGGAGTATACAGAAGTGTAGGGGACAAGAGACACTCCAATCGCTTACGTTCCACACGAATGTTTTTTTTTCTAAGAAAACTGGAAAAGTAAATAAATTACTGATGACAACCTTTTAGAGTTAGGGAACTAAATAGGACTGTCATCATTAGTCCTTTTTTAAAAAATCACTCCGCTTTATAGCGCCAAAATGGTAATCAAGCAGAAACTTTAAAACAGCACTTAAAAGCAATCATGGTATTTCTACTACACTACTGCTTAAACTTATGAAAAACTGAATGAAGTCAAATGAATATACCCCAGAGTCAATGGTGAGCACTAATAATTGATTGCATGGAAACTATATGTGACTAGATTCATGTAATAGTTAACCAAGACGCTTACCCAATTGTTAATTGAATCGTAATATGTGATACCAAAGAATTCAACCTCTAACAATCCAAGATGTGTGCAGACAGAATCAAATAATTGTTGTCCATAGGCAGCTTTCTAGAAATAAAAAGAAATTTAGTGTATTTCAGGAGGATGGATATATATATATATATATATATATATATATATATATATATACATTAATGATAGAAAACTTGCTGCCAATAATTTTATTAGATCAAGAAACAAACGAAACAACTCTCTAGTATACATAATGCAAAACCACCAAATGGAAAATTTGATGGAAATAAGTACGAGTTTTGCTAAGTTATTCATTAGTTTGGTCGTGAACAAAGATATTGAACACATGCACTGCTGAAAAAACTTTATGCTAACGCCTCACCAAATAAACATTGAAAGAACAAAAACAAAATTAGATCAGTTTAAAAAATACCTATAACTCAACACGTTGTTATATGCAGTTATATGCAGATTGCGAAAAGTTGGAATTCAGACTGATGTAACAAAAAATAACATAGGGATGTTAGACCAATTGTAAAACTTACATCTAAACGGAACTCCCTTGTTGTACCATCCAGCATTACAACAGTACAATCTACCATTTTACCAGAAGGTTTAAAATCAACGACTGACGGATGTGACGACCCACGTAATGTACCACCACCCGGACGAGGAGATGTGGAATTAGCACCAAGTAAACCAGACGACCCGTTGGCCAATCCAGCAGCTGAACCACTAGAAATACTCCCCAATCTATGTGCAGTTCCAGAATTTGGGCCTGTACTATTGAACCGCCGAAGACTCATATAATATTCTTTTTTAGGTAATCGATCAGTTATTTCAATGGTCCCATCTTGCAACTGGCTCCAGTTGTGACCTTCGAGATGCAAAAGGTTAGTAGATTCCCCGATCGTCTCGTTGTCTGATAAAAAGGTACTCATTACTGGTGGTTCCATGGCATAGTTCATATCAACACGATTAGAAAGGGGATGAAGTGGAACTGGAAACAGAAGTTAACAAGAAAGAAGACTTCATATTAAATAGATACCTACAGAATAAAAACACTTATAGGCAAATTATAGATTGTTGATGAATGGATAACCCAGACACATATTAAAACAATTGGTTTATCAAACAATATTTTGTTTAAAGGCTTCAACTTTTCCAAAATACTACGATTATCGTCAAAGTATTCCGCAAATCCGGGGAAACACTGAACTCAAATCCTTACAGGTTACTAATGAATGTATTACTCATATACACATTAGTGAAGCAGTAAATCTTCATTAGCTGAGTTGGTTAGGACATGTGTTACGTATGCTTGACCACCGTCTACTTTGACGAGCAATGTTGTCTGGTGTGGGAATAGGCTGGAAGAAAACTAGAGGCAGCCAAACGAAAACATGACACCAATCCATGAAGTCACTGACAATTGGGCTGAGCCATATCAATAGATGCAGACTACCTGGTTAGGGTCCGCGTAATGATTGTAACAAATGGTTAGAGACTTTAGGTGATATAGCTCAAAATCGTTCACAATGGCGCAGGTGCATCCACTCCATGTCTTTCTTCAAATTCTAAGTTTCTGAATTCATAATTCTCTGTTTACTGAATCATATTTTCTTAAGTTTAATTTTCGATCTCTATACCTTTCCATTAATACTACCTCTGTTACTACTTCTCATACTCTGGGATTCGGTTCAACAATTTAATCTCTCTCTGCTGATTGGGGCATGGTAACGTGAACAGATGTACGCATGTACTAAATTCTACGTTGTAATTGACGGACTGACTGACTGATACCGTTTTGTTCAAAAAACGACAACAGTTCATGAATGAAACTGAGAAATAATGGTATTAATCTACACAATCAGATAATTAAAAAAAGATTCGAACGTAATTCAAAACTCCAGTTCGGTATTTCTTATTAGGCTAGTAGGTCACATTCATTTAAAGAATAAACATGTGGTCATCTTTTAAGAAAAAAAAACTTAAGAATCTAGTGTTTTAGTACTACCACGACATTATTTTAGCCAGATGGTAACATCTAAAATAATACTAGTATATCAAAGATTTTAATTTTCGTATAACCAATTTATCGCAACATAAAGGGTATTCAAATGGATTATTCAATAAAAGATTTCAACAATTACTCAATTGTAAGATGTATGGAAAATAAGGCTGTAAATACAGTGGAAGCATTATTTGCATTTCGTTTAGCTGATGGACAACAGAATGAAAAACATTTGGATACGACCATACAGAAATCATTCGCTACACAGGATGCGAACTGTATTGCAAACGTTATAACTTCTAGAATATGAAATCAGTTAGTCACTGGTATTTTATTAATATATGTAGAGCTAGGAGCGTCGTAAATGAGACACGGTGCATCACAAGTGAATCAAATGAATCCTATGATTTTCATCCAAATGAATGACACATCATTAGCAAGCATATCGTCTTAGACTTTACGCAATGATATATTTAGGCAACTAGCTGGTTATCCAAATCGATAAGTTTAATACTACGAACTGAAAAATGATGAATGAATACGGGGCAAATCTAAAGTAGTGACAAGTACAACATGAGTGAATGAGGAATGATTAAAATACTCGAACTCGTTATCACATGTATTATCTTTTAGGTCAGACAACTATAAAACAACAAGTCAGGGAGAAAAGCCAATACAATAGAAGACATTTTTAGATAAAAAGCATCTGGAAACTCAGTTTCCAAGTATAAAAAAACTAGGGGGTTTTGTCTACTCATAACGAATCAACGATCATAATTACAGTTTGAAAGCTATGGATGATATACATTTAACTATTGAATTCGTATTTATTAATGATTGAACGAGACCACCAAGGCTGACTATTCTACCCAACACACTTGATAAACATATCGACAGAGGGATCCTAAATGGATAGATAGGATGGGTATATCTCTTCCGCTCACGCCTGTCAATGTCTAAATATAAAGATTTTAAAGATGAAAAAAAAATCATTGAACAATTCTATAGCATATGAAGATGTCGTGGTCCTGAGTGAAAAATAAGTCCTGTTAAAGAAATGCAGCATAGTAGTAAGATACCAAGTAATATATATTCACATCAGTTAAGCAGGTAAGACATAATCAGAAGTGAAAGTAAACTACATGAAAATCAGACTACAGACAAGAACGTAAGTTCATAGTACACTCAGTGAATTAATTTTACAGCAAAATCATAACAATAGGAAGTTATTCAAAGCCTCATCAATGTGAAAAAACCTTACATCAGTGCAAAGACATATTTACTTTATTCTCCAATGACGCAATCAAAAAAACACGTGTGAAATCTGACGCGTTGAAGAATTTTTATGTGCAAAAACCAAATCAGAAACCTTTTCCAAAACCCCACAAAACTTAGGACTCACCCACAAGAACAAAAACGTGAAACGCGCTTAATTGCGCTTGAAACCTTTAAGGTCAACTATATTGAATTTTCAACACTAACTTTCAAACTTCAAATTTAAACTTTGTTTGGCAGAAATATAGATCTATGATATGTGTCTGGGTAACAGAAGGGTGTTTTGTCTATGGTGGAACACAGTGTTTGTAATTATGCTAAAGTTCATAAGAAAAATCTTAGTAGTCGAAGGAGTAATATATAAGCAGTGCCTAAATTACTAACCTTTGTTATCTGCAGCGGTTCAGCGTTATTTTAATAGATGCAAAGGAGGATCAAATCATTATTTCTGAAAGTAAGGTTTCTATAGGTTCTGACCACAAATAAACAGGCACGAATTTTTGTGCAAACTTTTCAATGTTTCTCCTAAATCAGCTGTGAACTAAATAGTGAAACAAATTTACTAGCCCAGTATACTTCTGTTTAGCACTGGTTGTGATCGTAATGCAGTAGGATGAGCCGGATGATGGCTTATTTTCTAAGCCCAAATAACATTCTGGTCGCTTCCCTTCGAACAGTTTTTCAGGGAGCAGTGTACATGATATTCAAGAGGTATGTGATATGAAAGTTCTTTTACAGTGCGATATTAGGTAGATATTGAAATGATTTTTAAAAATTATAAAGTTATTTATGAACGGAAAATGTTTGGGGCTTTGTACTACTCTTCTGGTGTACATGATCTAACGAATAATTGCAAAGCTAATTCTGACTGCGACAGTTTTTTCTCATATATATTCTATCAGATAATATGTGAATCGCTTGATTATTCTCAGTGGTTCTGATTACTAAGGAAGGTTTGTATGATTATCTTTGCTAGCAGTGTTCATCTATGCAGTCAGTCGGCGAGCGTACTAATATTCATACTAAAGAAAGAAATCCTAAAATTGAGAGAAGGGGATTATAGTAACATACCTGAGAAGTAATCTATCACATATATTTTCTGTAATGCCTTCGACACTAAAGATAAAGTGAAAAACTGTTAATGGTTTCTACTATTTTTGGTTTTGTGTACAGGTATAACTACATCCATTTTTACATAGGAGGTAGTTTAAATGAATCACAAATGCGACTAAATAGAGTAGCAAGTGTAAAGTCCTTTTCGATAATTCTATGTGTGAAAATTCCTCCCAGTAACGTTCTTTTACTGAAACTCATTGTTTTGCATCTAAAAGTGTATTTATTACTATGTTTAGCTGCATATTCTAATGACATTCCGGCTATAAATGAGATAGTTACTATATATTTTGATTGTAATATTTGTTTCTTCTTGCGTCTATGCTAGATTGCTATTATACTTTTGGACTTCATATACTTTGTTTTACAAGAAATTTTAACATTGGCGATTGTTATATCGGTTCATTTCTCTTCTCGATTGTATTGCTTGATTTGACTGTATTTGTACATTTTCGGATTGTGGGTTGATGCACACTTCTAAAGTTTGAAATATTATGTTGTAACAAGTTTAGACCTTACTTTCTGAAAAGTCAATACACAACTTTCCCCGGGAGGATAGAATAGCATTCTCGTTTGTTTCTTGAAACTGAATTTATTATTCCAATTTTCGGGATAAATTATGTTTAATAACTGGTGGTGACGTTCGTTTAGGTAATAATGTATATTTGGATAAATAGTTTCATATAGAACTGTTCCTCACCTAATCATTTGTTCTGCATTTCGACTGGGCAAGAGCATGCGTATCTAAACCAACCTTGATAGTTATTTTTCAACCCGAACTGCTTCAGAATGAATCCTATAGTATGAAAGAGATGAATTAGATAATCATGATAGATAGTGGATGTTTGCAAGCTCTAATACTTCTAAATCATTTTGGAAGTTAAAACTGCATGCATAGACCTTCATGGGATATGTCAAAGTAGCTATCCACTTCAATAGACAAGTTAATCCGAGGGATGTTCAGCAACCTTAAAATGAGAGCTATGTATCATTGAAAGTCTCTGTCAGACGGATAAATTGTAATGCTGATCTCCATTTCATTTAGCTATATAGGAACTTGTTACCAAACGAAACTTCAGCCAGTCTTCATACCTAACTATATCAAAGCTGATTTATATACAATGTTTCTGCACAGACGTACCGCATTGCTTTCTATATTTTCACCTTTTTCACTTAATAGGTACGTATTGCATAGTGAAACTTGTAGTTAATAAATGCTCCCTTAAAAGTTTTTCACTTTTATGTGTACCTTGTATAAAATAGGTCTGTCTGTGTTGCATCCGACATTCCGCCGGATGACTTTAGTGTCAAATCATTCCATGTAGGCTTGTAATCAACTTTCGTTCGTCACAATAAATCTTTTGTAGAATCATACCATATGAAAAGGTTTTCAAAATATTTTCGGTTAAATTGGTAATATTATGGATAAAAAATTTGAAATGTATCCCGTATATGACTAAGTTATGCTTTTGAGGCAACCAGAACAACTTTCTGCAAATAAACTCAAATGCGCGAAGAGGTGCAGATTCAGAAGACAATAATAAATGGAGATGAAGATATATTTAATTGTAAGTGATGCGTAAATGAAATTCTAAAGTCTATGATGGTTGTATAGAGGAGAAGTAGATTTTGAAAATAGATTCGAAGCATCTTTACTACCATTGGTCTTAGATCTTTGGAATCTGAAGAAACGATAGTGGTAAACTACACCTTCGCAGTGAACTCAGATGACGACCGATATCTTTTGTTTAATGGCCGAATAAGAGACCGTTAACAACACAAAAGTGACAGATTTACAGGTTTCTTGTGTTTAACCAACTTACTCCAACGGCATAGTGGAAAATGTCATCTGTGCATATTGTTAAGCAAATAGTAGTGAAACGCTACTAAATGTCAGTGAGAAGCCTATGGCTTCAATAACGTTATTTAGTGTTTTTCACAATTCTCTCGAAAAATGCCAAGTATTAACTATTATTTCATGCTTTTAAAGGACTAAAATATGGGCAGCTACAAAATGTCGTTTACAATAAATACGTGAACATTCAAAAACTCCAAGTCAGGAGTGACATTATTATATAGAAGGTAGACTTTACGAATTGTGAAAGTAAACTCATTTCGAAAGTGTGAGAGAATTGTTTCTGACTATTTAACATTTTATAGCTGAAGACAAGTCAAAATTGAAAATTGTTTACCCTGGAGTTAGTTCATGTTAAAACATTACGTAATAGAGAATACTCTTAGGGAGAAGGAAATAACTTCAGTATGTGAAACTTGTCAAAAATAGCAAATTTTTGACTAGTAAATAATCAATCGCTACAAAACGCAGAAGAAATCACGTAAATTAACAGTTAAAAAAACTTGAGCTACGGCATTGCAAAAATGTGTGAATTCGCCTCTTTTGCATACAACTGATTGATTACCAGGATGGTTTGAAAGGTTTTTAATAGCAACAGGATACAAAACCATTACTTTGTCCTCCAAAATTCATACTTACTTCCATGAGCTAGTTGGGTCTAGCAACAATATTAAGTTCCTGATTGTTGTTCTCTGATATTCTGATGCACTGTTTAGACACTAGCTGGTCGTTTACTAATTTTGGATCCAATTTCTTCAGTAATCTTTTTATTAATAAGTATTTTAAAGTCGTTGAAAGAATCTTTATCGTTCCAACTAATTGTCTGAGGAGATAAGATTCAACCTAACCTTGACTTATTCACTTTAGACTCATAGGCGTTTTTCAAATTTTTTCGACTAAACTAAAATAGATCCAATATAAAAATGTAAGATTTGACGTACACAAAGTAGTGTCTAAATAAGAGCGAAAACCCCAATTCGTGAGGCGTTCAACAAATATTAGATAACGAATACAGATTTTAAGAACATTAGTATACAGGCTCGAGGCGATATAAAACAAGTGGGCAAGTTTAAGAACGTAAACACAGATTTGATTAGATTAGGTAGCTATTAATTTTTGACTAAGGATTTAATGTAACACAATTATGCTGTGAAAACAAGTTGGTGGTTGGGTAGATCCAATAAATCCCTTGAAACAAGTTCAGAAAGGCGTAGAAATCAATGGAGAACATTGTGTCCAATCAACACGCAGATAGTTTTTACCATGAAATTCTAGACAATGAGAATTCACGTGATATATCTCTGATTGGACAGTTATCTTACTACTACTGTGTTCAGTAGGATATAGAAATCTCTAGAAGCCTAAAGGACATTTATGATAATATAAATACCCTAGTTTTAACCTGGGAGTCGAGTCAAAGCTTAGGAGTTGAATCAAGCGGTCCACCTAGACGAGATAATAATTGACAACATAGATTTCGTGGTCGAATAAGAATCCAAACCATGCGTCACAGCATTGATCATCAAACATTTTGTGATCAAAAGTATAATATTTGCATTAATACCAAGGCCTTAAAAACTGCAAAGCACAATTTAAGCTACAATACAGCAATAAGTAATATAACTAAGCATACCAAAGTTAATAGGTTAGTAATTAGAAGTACTGAACCTTTGTTAAAATATGTTTATACAATTAAATTAAATTTTTAAAGACTTGTGTATTTTACCCTTTAATGACTGATTACATGTTTCTTTAGGAATAATGATGACTGATAAAAAGTGGCCCGCATTGTTTGATTGCACTCTTACACTGATTTTGAAAAATACATTCAATTTATCAACTTGTGACTTAGAAACAGGTGGACTACAATGAAGTTTTCACACTTTAATAGCCCCACTTCAGCGTAATCACTCAATTTTTACTTGTAACTGCTGTTTCCATCTGCTGATCGTTAGATTTTACTCAAGCAATTTCGGTCTGACTCAGCGAGTAAAGATTGGGAATATGCTACACTTTCGAATTTTCGCTATATCGAATTAACTAAGTTTACAAGCTTTTAATTAATTCTGTGTACTCTCACTGATTATAATAATAATAATGACAATAGTCAACATCAGAATGTCAGTCATCAGTATCAATAAACCCCGAATATAATTCATGCTAGCAGATGTTCTGTTCTAGGTCAAACAAACAAAATCACAGAACACGTTGTACTCTAACGTTTTTGACGAGGTGTTTCTAGATATCGTTGCGAAGGTAAATAATTTTATTGATGACGACTAATAGTGAGTTTACGGTAATGATCATGCTGCACGTCTCCGGCAGACTGTCTAACAGTGTTTAATTATCAAACAAAATTCTGTGGGATATGTTTCAACCTACAGGTAACCTTTCAAGCAATTGCCGAATACTGTCGACTTAGATTTAGGACTTAGCTGATGTCAAAACAAGGAGAACTTAGCAGAAAATTATCCATTTCTAGAGCGTAAATTGACACAACTATTGCATGAGTATAACCAGTATATTCAATCAGAAAAAGAAATAGGAAACATACCTACCAGTGATGCAAAATGTGTCAAAATGAGTAGTTATGCTTATCAGTAACCTTTAATTAAAATAACGCAGTTCTGTGGTTGTTTATTAACCAAAAATTGTCAATACTAATAAACAAAGCCGTAGTGGTGGCGTTTAAGTCAATATCGTTGGTTGGGTTAATTATGAATAAAATTAACTGATTCTTCAGATATTAACGTCATGTGCATTACTAATTACAGATTATTAAACAGCAACAAACTATACTCGTATCCAATTTCGCTACTCTACAAAACACCACTACTAACATTGAAGCTAGCTAACAGGTGTCCACTCTCAAGTTGCATAGACATGGTATCCTCTTTATAAGGTTAAAAAAGTACAGCTAACATCAGCGTATGAGTATCATCGACAATGCTGTGAGAAAGCGAGATGCTGTACCGAGCTCAGCAGGTTTTCCATTAGTAGCAATGCTCAATGTAGAAACATGCATGCCAGATAGTAATAACATCTGCTGCTAGAGGTCACAAACAGACTTCATTTGCATCGGATGGACAGGCCATAATGAGTGTAATTCCTTACTAAAACCGGTTCAAAGTTCAGATTCCTTTTCTCAACACTTTCTAGCATACATCATTCGAAAGAGGCTTTAACATTCATACACTTGGCAACTTACTTACTTACGCCTGTTACCCCTCTCGGAGAAGCATAGGCCGCTCACCAGTATTCTCCATTCAACTCTGTCCTAAGCAATTCCTACCAGCTGTCTCCAGTTACTGTTCATCATTTTTATGTCTGCTTCCAGCTCTCGACGTAGGGTGTTCTTTAGCCTTCCTCCTTTCCGTTGTCCAACAGGATTCCAAGTTAGTGCTTCTCGCGTGATACAGTCTGATGATTTCCGCAATGTATATCCTATCCATTTCCAACGTCGTTTCCTGATTTCCTCTTCAGCTGGAAGTTGGTTTGTTCTCTTCCATAGTAGGCTGTTGCTGATGGTTTTCGGCCAACAGACATTCAATATTCTGCTTAGACAGTTGTTAATAAATACCTGTACTCTCCTCAGAATGTTTGCAGTAGTTCTCCACGTTTCAGCTCCATACAGAAAAACTGACTTGACGTTCGAGTTGAAGAGTCTAACTTTGAGGTTGGTAGACAGCTGTTTGGAGTCCCATATATTTTTCAACTGTAGGAATGCTGCCCTTGCTTTGCTGATCCTTGCCCTTACATCTGCATCGGATCCTCCTTGTTCATCGATGATGCTCCCCAGGTATGTAAAGGTATCCACTTCTTCCAGAGTTTCACCATCAAGTTCAATTAGGTCGGTGCTCTCGGTGTTGAATTTGAGGATCTTGCTCTTTCCCTTATGTATGTTCAGGCTTATTGATGCTGAGGTTGCTGCTACGTTGGTTGTCATCACTTGCATTTCCTGTTGTGTATGGGATAGAAGTGCTAGATCATCCGCGAAGTCCAGATCATCGAGTTGCATACTAATCGTCCATTGAATCTAGTGCTTCTCCCCAGATGTAGTGGTTTTCATGATCCGATCAACCACTAGCAGGAATAGAAAGGCGAGAGCAGACAGCCTTGTCTGACACCGGTCCTCACTGGGAATGCATTTGTCAGCTGTCCTCTATGCACAATTTTGCACTGTAGTCCGTCGTAAGAATTCCGGATGATGTTGACGAGTTTCTCTGGTATACCGTAGTGTCGAAGAAGTTTCCATAGTGATCTCCTGTCTACGCTGTCAAACACCCTCTCATAGTTGATTAAGTTGATGTACAGTGACGAGTTCCATTCAATTGATTGTTCAACGATGATGCGTAGTGTTGCGATTCAGTCTGTGCATGACCGATCCTTACGGAAACCAGCCCGTTGGTCTCGAAGTTGAGCATCCACTGAGTCTTTCATTCTTTTCAACAACACTCTGTTGAAGACTTTCCCAGGTACTGACAATAGTGTGATTCCTCTGTAGTTCTCGCATTTGCTCAAATCTCCTATCTTTGGTATCTTGATAAGGAATCCTTCTTTCCAGTCTGCCGGCACCTGTTCTTCCTCCCAGATCCTCTTGAATAAAACGTGGAGCATCCTTGCTGTTATATCAATGTCTGGCTTGAACGCTTTGGCTTGTATATTGTCAGGTCCTGCTGCTTTCCCCCTTTTGATCTGTCTGATAGCTATCTTGATTTCTTCCATCGTTGGTGGATTGACATTTATCGGGAGGTCTGTAGATGCTGCTTCGATGTCTAGTGGGTTCATTGGGGCTGGTCTATTCAAGAATTCCTCAAAATGTTCTAACCATCTGTTTCTTTGTTCTTGAATCTCAGTGATTAGCTTACCTTCTTTGTTCCTGACCGGTCGCTCTGGTTTACTATATTTACCTGCCAGTTTCTTCGTTGTGTCGTATAATTGTTTCATATTTCCTTCTATTGCAGCTTTTTCCGCTGTCGTTACAAGGCCTTCGATATACTTCCGTTTGTCGGCTCTAATGCTCTTCTTTACTTGTTTATTTGCTTCTGTGTATTTATTTTGTGCCTTGATTTTCTCTGCTCTAGTTCGGCTGTTGTGGATTTCGGCCTTCTTGTTTCTCCTTTGTTGAATTTTGCTCTGTGGAAATCCATTCCTTATGATGGTGGTTCTTACGGCCAAAAGCCTCTTGACAAGTTGAAGTTAGTGCCTCTTTGATTCCTTTCCAGTTGTCCTCCATAGTGGCTTCTTCCTCGTTCAGCAGATCTTGTAAGGCTTGAAACCTGTTGTTGAGAGTTATTTTAAATTCCTTGAGTTTGTCAGTATCTTGAAGAGAGGCTGTATTGAACCGTTTAAATGCTGTTGCTCCAATTATCCATTGCTTCTTTAGCTTCAGTTTCATTTTGGCAACCACTAGGTGGTGATCTGAAGCTACATCAGCTCCTCTCCTGGTTCTTACATCTTCCATTGATCTTCTGAATTTTTTGTTAGTGCACATATGTTCAATTTGATTTTCCGTAGTATGATCCGGTGAGATCCATGTAGCCTTCTGTATGCGTTTGTGGGGAAATATTGTACCACCTATGACCATTTTATTGAAAGCACAAAGATTTGTAAATCTTTCACCATATTCATTTCTTTCCCCCAGTCCCTGTCGTCCCATGATATCTTCGTAACCGGTGTTGTTTATTCCGACTTTGGCATTTAGGTCTCCCATTAGGATTGTCAGATCCTTTCCTGGACACTTTGCTATAATTGACTGCAGCCTATCATAAAACTGATCTTTGTCCTCGTCGTTGCCGTCGTTGGTGGGTGCATAACATTGGATGATGTTCATTGTAATCCCCTTCTTCATTGTCTTGAAAAATGCTTTGATGATCCTGGGTCCATGTGGTTCCCATCCTACAAGTGCATTGCGCGCTTTCTTAGACAGCATCAGAGCAACTCCTTGGGTGTATGGGGCATTTTCCACTTCGTACCCGGAATATAGTAGCACCTCTCCCGTGGCTAATGTTTTCTGTCCAGCTTGAGTCCAATGCGTTTCGTTGATCCCGAGCACACTTAAATTGTATCTCTTCATTTCTGCTGCTATCTGGGTGATCTTCTCTGTCTCCCACATAGTCCGAACATTCCATGTACCTATAAAAATTTTTGCTCTGGTCGTTAGAAGAGGGGACATTGGGCTCATGACTTCCGAAGAATCTCGGCTTTCATCATGAAGCGTCATATAGGTTCCTTCCACTTCCAGGGCAGAGTTTGAATGGTTAAGTTTGTTTAATCTGGTTAGCGTTTTTTAGAAAACTTGTGTTTTACGGAATAAGGGTGCTAGCCCTATACCCAACCCTCCTCCTTTACTCGGGCTTGGGCCGGCAACAACCCTAGAAGAGCTGAGGGCGGAGTTATACACTCGGCAAGCGATTCATAATTTCGGACCTAGAATTCTGTGAGTTTTTTTATTGAAATTTTTAGAGAGGAAATTAAAAAGACTATTTAATAAGAAGGTGTTTTTTAGTTTGTGGATTTTCTGTAAATATAAAGGCATGAAACTGATCGGCCTTAGTAACGACTAGTTGACAGTTCTACCGTAAAGTTCGGAAATATACAGCATACCCACCAATTTCGCTCACATCTAACATTTCTTCTGGTATACCAAAAAAGTTCTATGCCATTACAAAACCTAATAATATCGACAAACAAGTACTTCACGACCTGTGCACAGCAAGTAGATCTATGCTCAGTAGGTCCTAATGACTGTAATCAAATAAGCTCACAGTCACCAAAACATTTCTTGGACATATAATGCAGCTGTTCAATCTGGCGACACATGTAACTCGGCCTTACAGCTGGTAGTCGAAATAGATCGCTTCTAGTACCTATATTGTGATTATCGTCCATTGAACAGCGTGACTATCAGATCACTACTGGATATCACAGCTTCATGATTTTTCTTTAACACTGCAATGAAATAATTTAATATTGGAGGATAGATTTTATATTCACAGTTACATTTTAGTGATAAATAAAATGCACCTACGAACATCATTCTGAAGTCATTTGGTTTGTTTTAGTTTTAATTAGTGCTTTTCAACCTCTGGAATTTCGCATAAAATTTCCTACTCTTAGAAAATGACGCCATTAAAGGACCAGAGTTCGTATTTTTACATTGATGACACCTTCGCTGCAAGCAGTGATGTAAACGAATATCTCAAAAACTTGGCATTGTCTTCCAACGATTCTAGTAATACTGAGTAGTTACACATATATGCAATTTTATGGTTCGGGTTACGAAAAATGTATCTTATGATACCACGTTGTTATTTGAAGTGTCGAATCATTTCCAGTTGGCGGACTCACTAATGTTTAACTAACTCATGGTCCCTAAATATAAGTGACGCAGCTTTGTTAACATGTGTAATACTTGTCTACGTTTCATATCAATATTAGCTTACTTGTCAAGGCAGTTTACAGATATTTTAAAAGAACAGAGCACAAGCAAACTACATTAAAGTAGATCAGAGATACGTCGCCTAAAGCTTTACGTCAGAAAAGATTAAGTTAGTGTTAGGAAGGTTCCCAGAAACCCCAACGAAGCCTCTGAAATCCTTAAAAGAGCCGGAGACATTTTAACCAATCACTGATTGACAATGCCTTCCAGAATCTCGACGTTTTGCGTTCTGACTGGATAATAGTTGAAACATCTTAGTTCAGATTAAATGGATTATAAGACTGATTTTGTCGTTTCGGGAAACTATAAATATACGAATATTTTGTAAATAACTCACTCTCTCTATCTTACTGGAATAAAGTTCCTGTCTACGCGTCTTCTGTCATTTGAATTTGCAACTAACAGGGTTCAAGGCGTTTGAGCGCTAGAGTTGTTAGCGGCTGGTCAAGGTATTAAGCACCACTGAGCACGATTAAGCGCAGTTGAAGTGAACCAGGTTGTGTTCGCCAGGTGTTCTATAAAACATTACTTTCTGGTGTCAGAAGCAAGATTAACGAAGATACAGTATGTTGTAGCAACATTGAGTTTATTACGCAAACAAATTTGACTGAGACATAACTATTCTATACCACAATTCATAGTAGTACGTTCAGAAAGCGAAGCTTAAAAATGGTCAAGAATGTGGAAATATATATATATATATATATATATATATATATATATATATATATATAGGCAAAGTAAATGAACGTTACAGAGTGCGAAATTCCAAATTATAGGAAGAAATGGAATTGTGCACAAAAACTATAGCATGTCTTAGACGGATTATAGTGGCTGATAGAATTAAACTGTATAAAAGCGGGAAAAAAGTGGTCGATGAACGTACGTTTTACAGAGTGACCTTGATTAATGATGTATAAAAAGTGAATTAGGAATAAAATAGGACTCTGTCTTTCGAGCAGTATCTCGCAAAATGTAGGCTTATGTCCACTTACGTTACAAGTTACATATTTACGGATACTGAAGAGGAAAGCAGTGAGAAAACGAGGAGTGGATAAAACAAAATTACCTAGGTGGGATTCAGTGATTGAAATTTGGGTGAATACATCATGGTATGTTAAAACCAAGAACAGATTATCAATCACCTTACTTCATATACTTTTGTTTCACTTAGTATCAATACTTTATGGAACTGAATAGACCTCCACCCCATACAAAGGTCAATTTAAAAGAACATATGACAATGAACACTTATTTTATACATAAATACAAACGGTCAAGCATATAGATATACGGAGGATAAAGTTCATTGTATGTCGATTTTCATAAAACAGTGACAATTTTCGGATTAACTATTTTATCTGTATAAAAAACTGTTTGATGTTAGGACATCAAACATTGTTTATACACACATTAAACGCTTTTACGCACTTGTGACCCTTCACCGTTCGAATTCACATTCATTTATTCTAGTTCCATAATTAAGTCATTCGTATATTCTTTGTTCTGTCTCGTACTAAACACTGATTATTGTCTGTGCTTCGTTGGTGTTTGTAAATTGTATTAACGAAGCGTGTTATACGGAATATGACTACTGAACACACAACTGAGACATTATAGTACAATTCTAAACACGCTTTCAACATAATATCAGTCAATATTGGTACATGAAACAAATCTAAAATTCAAGATGATGGTTTACTTGAAAAAATTGGCGAGCTCGAACTGACAGATTATACCACACTAAGTAATCATGCAAATACCATAGGCAAAGCTGAAATGATGAGACGGAAGATACCGTAGCAGGGTACTGGGTAATCAACAAACAGTAACAGATGAAGCATAAAATAACTCTGTTGCATAAAACAATAACAAAAGTAAATTATTGATTGACAGTATTGACAACTGAGGCACAGCTCAGAACGAATAGTGTTGAGGAAACATTTATTTACAAGCAACTGGCGCAACGAAACAAACAGCGAATATAGTAGCAGAAAGTGCTTAGGGGCAAAGTTATTCTCTATATGCTAGGAGGGCATCGACAAAATAGATATCAACAAGCATATTAATGAAAATCTAGTGCATAAGTAACGTTAGTAAGCTTTTACATTACAGTAGTATCTCTATACTAGTCTGCACAGTTTCATTCATTTTGAATACATTTCACACACGTTTCCTGCCACGTAGTTGTTTATAGAGCTAATGTGAACTGCCGTTTCATATCAGATGTTTATAAAGTTTGACATTCATATATCTTAGCCCTATGGGTATTTCCAGTTCCGCTGGTTGTCATGACGTTTTGAAACTGATACTTTTTGAGATCATTTATTATTGCCATTTAAACAATAAACACCGAATTCACAACTAAAGCGCTAATGAGTTGTAAATTCTTATTTACTATAATGAAGCTTTTACAACGAAGTTTATAAAAGGGAATGTTGCTGACAAGTATTCAGTATAATTTAACGACTATAATACTAAGTTATATACAGTTAATGCCATTCATTGTTAGGTAATATCCACATTAAGTAAATGTAAATTGATGTCGTCTAAATAATATAAAGGAAAACCAAAAGCAAACTAAAATGGTACATTCATGCCAAGAGAATATTATTTCACTCATAATCTAAAGCTGTTGCCCAGTGACAACAAACATATGGTTATCTAACACATCTGAAGTAGAGTGTCGAAGCTTCATTCAATTTTGTCTCCGAAATCTTTTCATTTTACATATTCTTTGTCAGCGAATATCCTGAGTCACTTGCTGTAACAGTGTCAAAGAGATGTGCTTCATTCACAGTTATAATGGGAGTATATCACCTGAGTGAAGTAACACCAGTTCACTTGCAGTACCCATGAATGTGATATACTCTGAATCTGTTCCGCAATCACTTATTGTCAATGTAGAAATATGACGCATAAACTAATCTCTATGATTACATCTATTATAGCTATCTTTGCCCTTAAGTATATTCGTGAGGTGACCGAAGTGAAAATTTCAATTCAGTATATCGTACCGCCAACAGTAATAAAGTTCTTTCGTGAAACCTCTGTAAATCTATTTCTCCCAGAGCATAGTAGACTGCCGATACAAACCCTGACATATATATATATTCGTAAAGACTCCAACTACGGGGATATTATTATTGCAAATAACGAATAATATGATCCTTGGATGACAGTACATAGGTTGGGACAGGATTACACTGACGATTCCTAGCGACTTGCAATGGACGTATTGTGTTCTACGATAAACAAATTTTACCAAAGTAATCCCGAACCAGAATAAAACATAAGTAGGTAACAAAATATATTTCAAAATAAGGACAGAATGCAACACAAATAAATACATTGAAGCTTCCGTAAAATGCTTATGAGAACATTATAGCACTTTCTGGATTGTTTGTTAGTGCTTACTGGTCAAAAATGGATCAGTCACCAAACATCGTTGACAGAAAATTTTGAGCATGCCTTAATTAGGACTATATTCTGCTAACAGGATGGGATTCCGTGGTGGTGCAACCATGGCACACAATCTACGAAATATTACAACGCAGGAAAGCTGCATATGATAGAAGAGCTACTGTTCACCATCGAACAAATACAACGCTCTTACACATCCTAGGCTTTACTTCTTTTAATTCGTCACCATTAGCCAATTTTAACGTGGATACAACAGTCTATTATAATGCGTTGACTTACCAGCTATCCGGATTGTCTCTAACTTTAAAGTTGCATTGTGATTATGATCACTTATCACGCACCCTATAACTATATCTTCAGTGGTCGTTACCGTTCAATAGTTTGATCCCATACAAAACTGTATGTTGATAAATAATTTGTCATGATTAGATTTATCATCCACACAGCTTTTTAGAGTATCACTACCATGTATTAATTATTTTTGCATAGAAATAGCACTTAGGCCATGATCTAATCAAGAGATATCCGTAAGCAGCCTAGCTGACAAATAGTAAATAACGAACTAAACTTTTTTCAAGATATAACTCCTTATTGTATACTTAGGACCCATTCCATGAAGGCAAGATTGTTGCTACCACTCATTCTTAAATTGCTTAATAAATAACTTTTGGACGAAAGACGCATTGAAAGACCAGTATATCTTGCTCCATGTGACCGGTTGTATTTACCTAATTATCTTAAACGCTTAGTGAAAAGTGAGAATTATTTTTCACTTATTCATTAAAAAATATGATGTAATAGGTGCAGTAAAAATATGTACACATGAAATGCTACATGAAACGTCACAGAGACAATTAGGAACATAGTAAGGGAGTTCAAATACAAACAAAGACCATAAACAAAGATGATAAAATAAAACCACAGTATACTAACAGTTTAAAAGAGATTGAAGTTAGTAGTAAAGTGAAAATGTTAACACCTTAAGAAAGAAAATATCATTGATACAGTGATTATAAGTATTGTTGACTTCCGTGACTGAAACGACTAGTAAGCTTTTTAGAATGTTCAATAATTGCTTTACGAGCAGCTGTATCAATCCTAGATATTTTAAGATCTTTGTCACGGTCAAAAGGTCGTCTGGTTGGTTCACTAGGTGACGATGATGATGAAGACGATGATGAACTTCTGTGTCCTTTTTTATGTTTCTATAGAAAAACACCAAAATGAGATATTAGCAATAAAAATGATATGAACCTTGGATTTGTGTTTTTTTGATTTCTCTTTGTGCTTCTTCAATTTATGCTTTTTGAGCTTTTTCTCATGTAATTCAAGCAAACTTGACTTTTGTTTTGAACTCTATAATGTTAGAAGGATGAAGTAGTATGGGAAACATTAAAGTTACTTGATATTTCGAGGCAATTTTTGCCATATTGTGATCGTAAATTTCATTACGTTGAGATCGTAAGTTATCAGTCGTTGATTGATTGATCTGAAATGAATGCATCTATTATAAGTATTTATAACATATAAAGTGAATGAAAATCATGGTGATGAATTCATGATTATACACGGTAGTAGTAGTCTAAATAAAAAGCTGGTTAAAATTTTGGATAGATATTTTACTTTTATACAACATGCTTCAAACGAAAAGTTAAGAATGAACAAGAAAATCATTGACTAACCATATTTATGTCTTCATAGGTTAAATAAAGGTAGATGAGAATAATTGTTCCCTGGGAAAAGTTACGATATCACACAGATAGTGTAGTTCAAACGAGATAAAATATTCGTGACTGGTGGAGTTCAGACAAGCAGAAAATTGAGACGGTTATCGCTAATAGTATTGAATGATTATTGCGGGGGAATGCAAATTAATCAAAGTAGGGATCCTAACATTGGGCAGTGACCCAGTGGCGCTGATGGTTAAGCAATTGCTGGGAGACCTGAAAGTCCTAAATTCGGCTCCTGATGGGGCCGTGTCCATTACCACCAAAGGCTTTCATGCTAAAGAGAAACAGCTGTCATACGTTCCCAAGTTTTTATGGTACCCACTTGGTCAATCTATGAGTAGTGTCAGTTGATAATAAGAATACTTTTAACTACTCATCACACTTCACTTATTGGGTACTGAGCAACTATTATAGCATGGCATGTAACAAATAATAGAAATCTTCTTTATTAAATCACTTACCAGGTACAGATTAGTGCATTCAGCTTTAAAACACTCTAAATGTGAAGGTTAGTAAAACCACTCACTATCTTAAAAGATAATCAGAGGATGCTGAGTTTAAAACAAAGGAAGAAGCAGCTTTAAAGGTAACAACGAAACTACTAAACCATTGTTACGCATACATGAGATATGCATATTCTTATCTCCTATAAAACTGGCAATACGAAGTAATATATGGTAGGAATTCAAATACCAGCATTAATGATGAAGACAAAAACATACAGAGAAATTAATTATATAATTATGAGTAGCGAGAAATAGGTACGAAAAACACACCTGACTATTAGATGCATGTCTAACTGAATGATCTTCAGAATTAATGGGTGCAGTGAACCATGATGGATCATGATGAGAATGAATTGATAAATCTTGACGAAATTTACGTGGTTTTAATGAATTGAGATCATTTGTTTTAGGTAACAGTTCTGTCATCCATGCATCACGTTTAGGTTTCTCATTATTCACAGCCATACGACTTGAAATTTCCGAAGACTTTACAATCAAAATCAAGGGATGAAATTGAAGATAAAACATAGTAGTGTTAATAACCACAATATAGTGTATTGACGATAGCTGACTACCTGAAGAGAAAGCCGCAAATTTTCCAAGTTATTTTACACTGCTTATTAGTAAGTAGTTTTGCGAATTGCTGTGTAAAATAACTTACAAAATTTGCGATTTTCTATTCAGGTATAAACAGTTAGTGGTGACATATTCCAAGGAGGCTTATAATAAGTAATTATTCTACTCAATAATCAATGTCACAAGTCTATAGTTGGTTTTATTCAAACATATGTCAGTATCTGCCAATCAATATATTATCAGGAAAGATCATATTAAGAATGGTTCACAGATTTCACAAGACTAATGTGATCACTGAGGCTTTCTGTAGGTTTATCTACCTGTATATTAAAGAACAGCGATATTTTAGCATGCTCATATCACCTGTTTTTGCAATGTATAAGGACGTAGATACTCTTTCATTTATCTTTGTAACCTTTTTGATAGGAGTCTAAGGTTAGGATCATTTTGGATAAGTTTAGGTTTAAGGATAGAGTTAGCGTGTTTAAAATGCTGATTGCTTAGTTATGACTTTGTATTTAATGAGCGCAGCCATAATAGTTGCTATGTGAAGGCAAAAATTAATTTTTCCTAGTAATTATATACTATTTGATCGCTAAACAAAAGTATTACTGATTTCTGATTGACTGAATCGCTTACTCAACGTCAACTATTCAATAATCGTTAAAGTTTATCCTTATATTATACTGCAGCCGTAATATTCAAACGAATTAGAACTATAAAATAAACTGTAACAGGAGGGAGCTCATCCATTGTGAAATATTCCAACAAATTTCTGTTTATCATTTATGTAGAATTATAATTCTTAAAAAAATTTTATAATGACTTCAACAGTCAATACCATTGCAAGTTAGTTTCAATTACAGAAGCCATCTACTTATACATATTTAATCGATTCTTAGCTCTTTCATGTCATTTAATTAGCGTGTAATTTTCATATTTCGTCGATATAACCAACTCGATGTTATTCATTTAAAAGTAATTATACAAGTTTTAGATAGTTCCTTCCAGTTATAAAGTAAGAACAACAACTGTAGCAGAATAATATGAATTGGTTTAAATTCGCGGTCTTTTATCAGCTGCATACAACTTAGAATTAATAACAATCACTAAAACAGTAGTAGAAAAAAACTTAAAGAATTTTGAGTTGACTAGTAGATGTGAATCAATTAGAAGACAACAGTTGCATAATCAAAATTTCATAAAAACAGTTGTTGAGACGTGGATAATATGTCCACTATTAAGTAAATAGCAAATAATCAGATTGGAAAGGCAAGATCAGCATTTTTACAACTGAAGAACATCTGTAACTCAAAAACGATTGTCAATCAACACGAAAGTTAGAATTTTCCATACAAACATCAACAGTTCTATTGTATGGAGCTGAAAATTGAAGAACTATGAAAAACATCATTCAAAAGATACAAGTATTTATAAGCAGCTCTTTACGCAAGATACTCCAGATCCGTTAGCTAGACACCGTCAATAACAATCTAATACAGCAGAGAACAAATCAACCAAAATCAAGTTGAAGAGGAAATTAGGAAATAACGCTGAAAGTGAATAGAATACATATTGAGGAAATCATCAAACTGTCACAAGACAAGCCCTAATTTAGGGTCCTCAAATCCAAAGTAAAGGAGGAAGACCAAAGGACATACTGCGCCGGAAATCAGAGGCAGACATGAAAAGAATGAATAACACTTGGAAAGAACTGGAAAGGAGACCCTAGGAGAGAGTCGGTTGGAAGATGCTGGTCAGCAGCATATATTACACGAGGGGTAACAAGTATCGATTGGTCGATTTAATTTTATTGGTAGGAAGGCGTTGTCTTTAAAAACCCAGTTTATGCGGCATGTTTTCAGAAATGTGGATAATGACTTTTTTTCTATCTATCCGATGCTTGTGCCTCGGCATGTACATGTAAACTTGTATACACAGTTGAAGGTAACAAAAGTAGGGATTTGTTTACATGTGTTTGTTATGAAGAACAAGTAGCTTAGCAGAGAGATCTAAATTTGGGAGCTGAACATGTCTATTTCAAAGTAGCCTTTATTCTGAGATCAGTGATTCTGTTTATTTCATCCCCTCTAATTAAATTCAAGTTTTAAGAAGACATGTTTTTCCTCAAATTTCCTTTACTTTAGTTCTGTCAAACTTAGTTATAAACTTTAACGGACAACCTTATCACGAAGACGTTTCAACATCATTAACTCCTCCTCAATCGTGTCCCCTGTGGATAACAGTTAGGCACAGTTGAATAGCGTTCTAAACGAAGTTATATTGTAGATCATTGGATAAGAGCTAGTGAAATATAAATATAATTCATCCCAGGTCTCAGCTTCGATGAATGTATATAAGTATGGGACCATTTGTCGTACGTTTAATACTAAAATCAAGAAAATGAAACAAGTTATTGTGTTCACGTTCTATAGTAAACTATATCAGGATGTTTTTTTAAGAAGATTAATACATCAAAGGGACATTTGAGATTATTGTAGGCCATAAATGTATCATCGACATATCTGACATGCAATGATACTTCAATAATTATGGATTTCATATTGGTCTGTTTTAGGTTGGCTATGAGGATATCTAGAAAGATCAGGCGCAGTGAGCTCCCCATAGCAACTTCATCGATTTGATGATGTGCTGTTGAATTGAAACTGTACATTTTTAATATACATTAATAAGTTATTTAAACCAGGTTTTTGGTACTAGGGGAAGATCAGTCTATTCACATATATAAATTATGTGGTTTCTTCTAAAGGGGATATAGTAAATAATGATGATACGTTGAATGAGGTGGTGAATTTATCAGATAAATCGACATTTTCTAGTGCTTGAATAAAGTGAAACGTATATTTCAAACTATAGACAGCCAATCTTAAATGAATCGGCTTTAATTGTTTTGTTAGTTAGAGGGCAAGTTTGTGACATGGGGAATTGATCACTGATAGTATTGGTTGCCTAATGGCAACCTAACAACCTAGTAACTGATTTATCAGTATTTCCATCATTTTTATAGTTAGTTTTAACAAACTCTACCCTCTGATTATGAAGAGTTTTTAAAACATTAAGTCGTTTTTAAAGAAGATTCCAGGCTTTCAGTTTTTGATTTATCTTCACTGTCTGTAATCAAGTAGACTTTTATAATTGAAAATGTTGGTTTCCTTCAAATTAAGTAGATGAGTAAGGAAGTTTCTAGTTACATGTAACTACTGAACTGAAAGCCAGTGAATTTGATATCTTGTCATTTTGAATCGTCAACAGTTTTATGTATCTAAGTGATCTGTGTAAGATGCAGGTTTTCAACAAACATTAGTGTTTAACGTTCCGTAACATTTACCGAACCAAACAGTTGGTGTGAGAAATGTTCACACGTTAACTCAGAATAAAAAAGAATTATAACTTAAAATGATACCTGAAATATAAAAATCAACATACACCAGATTTCAAATGTCGCCATTCTTCTCTTAACTCTTGTCCTGGTAGTAAAGGTCCAATAGTATCGATCTCTTCAGTAGGTGATGAACAAGTAACAGATTCCGATGTTTTGTTCAATTTCTCTTTGAATAAATTAGTTGGTAATGCAGGTCCTATTCCAGTGGATGGAATAAGATCATCTGGTTGAAAAACTGGTCCAATAACAGCTCGATCACGTTTGAATTCTGATGTATTTTTAGGCATGATAAACTTATTATACCTAAATAGAAAAAGTGAATTAATATTATAAATAATTAAGACAAATACTATTAGTAGTAGTAGTAGATTATGCTCTAATGAATGGAATATATAAATATTACAATACTATACTGTACGAAGATTATTCCTTGACAGATGAACACTAAACGAAATCACATCGTTTGAAGACTTCAAACAAAAATATAAATTTCAGTAGTGTTACACCACAGTACTACTGTAGCCATACAATTAATGCAAACGAGGAGTTGGGCAACTATTTCGGACATTTAAGTGCCATGATGAGCAGCTAAACTTCAGACCACTGAGATGGCGACCAATGATTTGTAACATTTCTAGATACATTCAATTAACAATATTACTGAGTAATATTATACTAGGAAGAGACATGTTCAGTACTTTGTACTTTTGATGCCTCTCTAAAGTCAATCTGTGTTGCGGCTTGAATGGAAGGAATTAGTAAGGATTATAATGCACACTGTAACGTGGATATATTTTATTAATCTGAGAACAATGCGTTATCCATTGTAAATTTGATAATATTTCGTTCAAGTTAATTTTAACTTGCCGCACAGTTGTATCACTAATTGGCTGTTTGAAGACAATCCTGAATTTAAACTTGACAAACGAATTACATGAAATTAAAGGTTTATCAATTAGGAATTTTTTATTGAAGCACAAAAGAATATAAAGGCGTTACAAGTAATGTATACGACTGTTTGTCTATAGACTTCAGCTTACTTTTGAAATGAAAGAAGTTACTATTATTACTGGTAAAGCCACGACGAAAGGTAATAGTTTATCTAACTTAGTATAAAGGAATATGTGCGAAGACTTGTTCAAGGATAGCGAATTTCTCAATCTTATTGAGTAGTAACGTTCGCTAACTGCATCGTATCTAGGATGTTTAGTCATTTTACCATTTGTTTGGCGGGTGAATTTTTTATCAGAGATATCAACTTAAGCCCGAACACTATGATTGTATATTTAAATTGATACATCGAGTTTCGCCATACTGACATGTCCACGGTAGAAAGTTGTAGATAGCTCAGTGCGCTTAAAATTTCTAATGAAATAATATAATACAGCACCTAGTGTCCATATCATATCCTTTAAATAAAAGGTTTGATTTTTATACCGAAGGTTGGGACCACTTCATTGCATAACAATTCTTTGTTGCGTAAAAAGTATAAATCATCGTCCCTATTTAGATTCGACACTTGTAACTGCTCAGTTCCAGATACGGAAATGTGAATAGTTAGATGATGTTGTGTAATAAACCATTACAAACTTCATATTTTGTAAAGTAGGATTTGAATTCATGTTAGCATACATCGATAAAGAGACTAAAAATGGGGAGACAATACACGTGTTCTATTTTACTTGTGACTCAAAGGCTGAATGTTGTATATGTGACATCAAAGAAATCCAAAATTAATCATGAAGTATGAGTTTGTACACTAACGTAACTAATAAATACTACTTAGTTGTCATTAAAAGCAAAGTATCGATGAATTGAAGGCTTTAAATCTGAAATCATTACTCTGAACTAATTTAGACAATGTATCATTAAATAAAATAGACGTATAGGAGTTCAGAAACTTTTCCATTCACACACACACATATATATACATCATGAAAAATATGATATCTTTCATAAATTCATCAAATCTGATACACAGATTGTTACCATTCAAAGAACAACGTGTATATTATTCATAAAATCATTTATTCAGTAAACAAAACTGCAGGAAAATAAACATAAACTATCCAAAAGAAAAGTAACAATGAGACAATAAAGACTAAGAGAGATAAACATTTTATTTCATTTCATTTCTTTAAAAATACATCAAAATTACTTATACTATCTACGTACTACCTTTTTGTAATAAATAATAAGTAGTGGTAGTAGTATAATACCGGAGACAAAAATTTGTACTATACGCATTTCAGTAGGAAGATAACATTTATTGATTGCATAATGTGTAGACGAGATTGAAAGCTATAAACAAATAAATATACGGGGGAGAAAATAAACACTGTTATAAATGAAAACAGAGGACATAATGTTCGTAATATGCTTTGAATACAGTTAACTCAACGATAAGTAATACGATCAGATCACTAGATACTACGACACCGGAACTGACGTATGATCAAGTGATAAGCACTAATTCAACGGTATGGTTAGCTTAAATAGTCGGTCCAATCAGAACTAAGATGACCAGTTGATTATTTTGCCAAATTCAAATGGAGAAACACCATAGCTACGATTAGAATTTAGGCTTAGAGTGATGATACCCGGTTAGACTTGGGATTTAGTGCTACGAATATGTTTTGAGATTAGTGATATGATACACAGTAAGGATAAAGATTAAGTTTAGGATAGATTTAGTGCATAGGAATAAGTTTGAGATTGATGAATTAAAATTAGCGTTAGGATTAGGAATTGGATTTAAGAATATTTGTTAACACTAGTATTTATAATTAACAAATACATTAGGAGAGTTAGAATTATGGATACGTTTCCGCACTACATTATCCGTCCCTTCCATGGAAACCTGTAGTAAGATGAGGTTTACAGTGAGAACCCGAGTAAGATTTAAGGTCAAATTATTCATTAATTTTGACCATAATTGCACAATATGTCTGTGCAGAAATCTCCCTCCTACTACTATAAATTTCTACAGGGTGAAGATAAGAGAATGAATCTTGATCTATTAATTATGACAAAATTCTGTACCTAAATTGGTGGATTTACATTTTCTGTTTCCGATAGACTAAAAGTTTTGAGGAATGCAAAGATTACCCGGCTTGGAAAGTTGCAACTTGTTAATGCGAGTAAAGACAGACAGACGACTAGTACATTCCAGTGTACATAAATTGTGACCTATATATTTACTTTCTCGCTATGTGATTCTCCACTGCTTATGATTGCGTTACTACATAATACACGTGTAGTGTGAGACTCAACTGGTTCTTGATAGTACAATAGGAATATTGTGATTGAATGGAAGTAAGGCTGGGATTAGTTGTTAGGAGACTGAATTAAGCGAACAGTGAAAACAGCTTACTAACAAAAAAGGGAGTTAGATTTCCAACGTAGAACACAGGATAGATGTGCAACAACTCAGTATGCCATATCATATTAACACGACAAGATTAAATTAATAAGATTAATGCTATAATGTAGTTCAACAAAAAGTAATTTAAAGGTATGAATGAATAATCGAACTTAACACCTAGAAGAAAAGGAGCGAATCCATCTACCCCCCGTACTGTTACCTATTTTTATTTATGCCACCAAATGTCTCGTAGAGAATACTTAACCAATAAAACTAGTGGGTTAGAGTCGAATAGTACAATTCTATTTTCATGATAACCCATTTCGCTCCTCATATTTTTGAACTCTACCAAACACTTCTCATTAGAACTTCAGGAACATTTTTAAGTCATTAGTACGGAGACAACGGCTAGACAGCAATTAGCTAGAAAATCAAAATTGAGATTGTTTTTCATAACATATTTTCTGTTATTATTTTTTTTAACCATTGACGATACTTCCTTTATACTTCATGTTAAACTCGCACCATGCTTACAACTAAAATAAGATATTATAGAGTTAGATTAGTAAACTAAGACATCGTTAAATAAAACATAGTGTAGACTTAATGTTTATGTGTAATATGATTGTAATTTAACCGGTATTGTTCATGTGCTTATTGAAGTCAGCATTGCCCATGCATGCTGGAACCACCATATGAAGAATGTTGAAATAAGACATAAAGCACTAGGGAAAGTTAATATATTGGTTGATAAATGTCGATCTTCATCAACTGAGATGTATGGAATATGTGTTATGAATGCACAACCACAGCCTGTTTTTACAAGCGACGTCAGCTGGTGTAGGATTAGGTTGGAAGAGAGCTAGGGCTAATCAAACTAAGATGTGGCGTCACTCCATAAAGTTACAGACTTTGTTTGAGCAGTGTAGGTAAGTGGGGACTTCGTGATTAAGGTTAATGTGATAACTTTGGTGGCATAGTTCAGAATCAATCACAGTGGAGCTTGTACTTTTTATGCTGTAGCTTCATTCTTTTTTTGAAACCATATTTTCTACCCTCTCCGCCGACAATTTATATTACCAAATACATTGCTACTACTTTAGGATTCATCTTGATTTAACCTTAATGCACTGATGTAGTGTGGTAAATCGAGTTGATGCACATTTATTCCAGGTTCTAGGTTGCTAACGTCTCCATTAGGTAAAATAACACAGTATTATTAGTTCAGAAAATTTAAAGCAACTACTCACGCTTATTCTTGACAATAATAACCTTACTAACATACCATCAAAAATCCAGGATTCGCAAGATTTCGCCAAGAAAAACTTGCAACTGACCATTCCACAACAGATTCTGACTGGTTATCGAATCGATGTAATATTTTGCATGAATAATGCGTATGGCCAGATAATACTAATCGCGGGCGGAGAGAATCAAGCAACTAATTTTATTGTGAAAAGATTATATAAAAATAATAACAACAGAAACGAGTTGGATGTAGTGAGGACTATAGTAATGATAACGTCAATATAGAAAAATGTAGATCCAACGATCTACGTAAAACTATAACGGACTGAGGTGGTTTTTAGTTCCTTAATGTTCAATAAAAGAGTTAGATCCAGCATTTTTGGTTATTTTTTCGTTTATTTAATTCATGAGTGTAGTCTACAGTAAGGAATTCATTTAAATTGTCTTGAATTATTCACGTCTGTCTGCCATAAACATGTCCCGTGTTGCGTAGCCGGTAAAAAACGGTGGAAAACATAAAGACGGAAGTTAGAGCATAGTGCAAAGTACACTCTAATATGCAACACTCATCAATTCAACGTTCTGTATCTGAATCCGATTAAATTGACATTCAGTTGACATAAGGGACTAGTAGATGGTCTGAATGGATTTGCCTACATTTGCTTCCACAGTGAGATGTGATACTGTATATATCTGCGGAATCTCACATCAATAAACTGATCACGAAGATAAATAATCAGAAATAAATAGAAAGAGGTTGTCTTTATTTTAGATTTATATGTTCCATTCGAACTAATCATAAATAAGAAACGGTTTATCAAATTCAGTTGATCGTGGATTACAAGGAAAGAGAAGTTGAAATAATTGTTCCCATCAATTTGATAAAGAAAAAGTGCTTCTCCAGGTAAAATCACTTAACTTAAGTTTCTCAAAGTCACCTATATTTTAAGCCATATACTCCTTCAGTGGTTTAACTGAGAAAGTGCTCTACGCCACATGGTAAATTCACCAGGATATCCCAATTATATGTGCATAACCGTTGATATCTGGACTTAGCATCCTAGTAGTGAACATGATGGCGTTTGGTACGAAATCGACTGAGTTCGAGTCTCAGTGTGAACATTAACACTAGGATGTAGGTACATCCGACTGACGAGTCCCAAGTGGGACGAAATGTGAGTCTTGCAATATGCTTGCCAGGCACGATTTAACCAAAATAATACTTGTGAACTATGTCTATACCGAGGTAATCCGCTCAGGATGCACATATGGCAGCAGAGACGAAGCAGTTTCAGTTCATGATAAATCAACGGGAATATTCAAATACATTCCTAACATACTAATGTTGATACGAAAAATATCTCAACTACTTTATAATCCGATTCGTTAATTTCATCTCAATGTGCTAATGTGGTATGACAACTAGGGGTCATATACATTTGCACCAGGCGCTAGGCTGAGTATGTCTGACTGACTGTATATACTTTATTTTCACCAACTAAGATGATTGGGATTTGTATTACGTATGTCTAACAACCACCTACCTCGATGTGCATTATTGACAAATGCTAGAGAAGAACAGGAGAATGCTATGGGCGGCCAAGCCACATGACATCAGTTCATGAAGTTACTGACCGTTAGTCTGAGTAGTGTAGGTAAATGTAAACTACTTGATGAGAGCGAGTCAGTTTCACAACCTTACCAACTGACTTAACATCTCATAATACCTACTATCAAATCCCCTCACCACTTTCCCAGTGGTCCAGACAAACGCGAGCGACGTTTGAAGACAACTATCGTCAACACTTGATGGCCGCGTTTTACAACCCTGCAGTAAGACGATGCGGACTGCTGTGTAGTGGACGTATCCCTTCGTTCAGAGACGAATATCTCGCTACCTCCATAAACGATGTAAATTGGCAAAAGCCAAAGGAACTTTTTGAATCCGTGCCGAGATTTTGTCAAACACTAACCCATCAGGGCTGATCAGTCTTGTAAGATAGGTGACGTGGTCAACATGCAAAACTACTTCATTTCCCATTTTTGGTTCCCCTGTTGACATAGACCAGTCCTGAAACAACAAACTGGATTTAGAGGAGGAGAAACTTATCCCGTACATGTTTGGATTATTATCCAATCCAACCGAAAGACTACTTTATCAGCGTCGTCACTGAATGGAACTATGTTATCTCTGAATTCTAAGTTAATAAGAGAACTTCCTAGTAAAGATTAATTCCTAAGAACTCAGACGGCGAAAATATCATTTCAAGTAGTAAATCTAAAGTGAAAATAAACAAAAACGGAAATAGCAGACATTCTTGGAGGACACCACTTAACGTTACAAGTTCAGATTTACTATAGCTTGTACAACTTCGGCATGAGTCAAAGAGTTTATGTCAATCTTGGTTTTTTATAAAAATCATCACGAAAATAAGGGAAACAAAAGTTATTATAAATTAACAAAAAACAATTGGGAACTGAGTCAACAGTATAGAGGCACAATGTTGAAGAGCGATTGCGCAATGTCATCCGTCAATATAATGTTAATTATCTAATTGCTTATCAAATAGCAGGAAATAACAGATACATACTTGTTTTGTCGCTTCTTGTGAAAGACAATCATATTTTGGTCTGTTTGAAATGTTTCTCATTTCTTCAGGCATAGCATCAATAGGTTTCTTTGGGCATGTACTATCGGAAGTTCTATATAGTGGGAAATGTTGTAAAATAACTGGGCGCGAATAGACAAAAGAAGATGGATCTGAAATAAAACGTAAATTTAATTAAAATACGATGATGATGGTCAAACGATAACACCTTAGAAAGTTATACAACTATATAGGGCCACATAAGTAAATATCTCAAGTGTCGTAAATGGTTACACAACACCTCCATCTTACATTAAATCAATTAGATATATAAAACTGTCGACGAGTCAAAATAATACGATGTAAAGTGCTTTTCTAGCTTATAGACTAATAAACGCACTTAACTAGAAGCTATTTTACATAACAATCCAATTTGAAGGGAAACTGTATTTTTAATTATGAGAATCTACTTAAATATAGACAACGAAGATGAATTGAAAATTTAAAGCTTGGAATTTGTTTATAAAAAAAACTTAATATTTTAGAAATTCGCCATAACGACGGAACAGAATTTAATAAGACCCATACAATGAACAGAATACCGACAATAGTTAGTTGCTTAATACTACCATCTGTTATTTAGATAACCCAATTATTCTTCCTCAATGAATGACTAAGAAAACTATCGTAAACTATATATTTGTACATACATACGCAGAGATCTGTTTACGATCACGCGGAATGAAGTACCTAAGCGAATTGACCATTTTTTGGAAGTCCCGTAAACCCTGGCGAATCAGTGACTAACAAAATCCCAACGCGGAAACAAAACACTTGTTCGATCATCCCAATGTACATCAGCTATAGTACAAAGTAAAAGATGCTTGTCTATCCATCAAAGAGTGGGTACATTGCTGCTGGTACTTAATCATAAATGTCTTTGAAGCATCGATCTTATTTGGTTACACTATCAAAGAAGAACGCTAAGTTCTGGAGAAGAATCGCCAGGCTATCGATAAATGTGAACTATCACTGACCAATATAATTGGAATATCTTCGATTGGTAATTTGTTACACTATTCAACATAGAGATAAGTGAAGTGAAGGATAGGGACGGTCAATCCAAGGGATGACATGAAGCAGCAAAAACAGTGACTGTAAGAATGGGCCATTTCGATGAGTGCAAACCACTTGGTCGTAGTCTGCTGGACAGTCGAAGTCAATAGTTGAACACTAGGCGACAAGGCTAGAAATCGGTTGCAGTAGTGCAGATGCAGTTATTAGGTTTCTTTTCTTTTCAGATCTTTAAAGTTAACACTATTTTCGATTCTTCAAGTCCATTCATTCACTTAAAATTCCATTTTTGGCCTTAGCTGTTAGAATCATTGATACCACTACTTCAGTGGTTTAAATCTTGGTTTCTTTAGCCTATACTGATGTGAAATGATGTCTCTCAAACTGATACATAGCAATACTAGATTCTACGTAATTCTTCGCTTGTATGCTATGAGGATTAATAAGGATAATGACAAATTAATTAAAGACTAACCTACCTAACTCGTTTTTTTTGATAAAAATAAGATTGCGATCAAAAGCATACAACTATATGTTGGCACGAGACGAGCCTGATTAAAGCACGCTCAAAGCATGCTCACGAAGCTGTGCTGTGATTGGTCCATTCTTAGCCAACTAGAGCCAACGACTAATCGGGAAGTTTCTAGAATACTCAATGCCATTGTTTATATAAACCCTAGTGTAAATCATTTGCTGGACTTTGCTTTTTGCCTCCTGCCGCTATTTCCTCAATATATCTTGCTACCTGTTCTACTCTTGTTCTGATTTGGGATCCAGTCGCGGTCGTTATCGAATCGTAGAATACTAAGCGTGTAGGACAAAATATAACAGTGGCGACGGGGAAAAAGGAAAAATACATTCAAAATGCCGATATCAGATGACCAGCTCAATCGAATACTACAACAACAGCAAGCACAACTTGATGCACAAATGCGGCTGTTAGAAACTCTGACACAACAGATGAACATCCACTGCTCGAGTTCCTATGCTGTTTCAAGCACTTCTTGTGATGCAGTTGCCAGCAGCATACCAGAATTCTATTATGACCCTGAAAATGGAAATACCTTCCCCATGTGGTTCAAGCGTTGGGAAGATACATTTAGAATAGAATTCTGTAAACAAGATGATGTGTGGAAGACTCGATTGTTGACGCGTAAGCTGGGAAGTAATGAATATGCACGCTTTACTGACCATATATTGCCAAAGTTACCTCGAGAGCTCAGTTTCGAGGAGACCGTAGCTCAATTATCTGAGATATTCGGCGAATCATCCTCATTGTTTAGTATTCGTTATCAGTGTCTTAATTTGGTGAAACGCGAAACCGATGAATATGGTGCTCTAGCAGACATGGTCAACAGAGAGTGTGAACGCTTCAAGTTACGCTCATTGACAGAAGACCAATTTAAATGTCTTATATTCATCAAGGCCCTTCGGTCACCACAAGATGCTGAGATTAGAACTAGACTCTTAACTCGACTGGATCAAGATCCTAACATCACACTCAGAACATTGACAGATGAGTGTAAGCGGCTACAAAACATCAAACATGACAATCAGCTAATTGAACAGGTAAATCCTAATTTAACCTACAGTAGTGTTAATGCTATTACTAGGTTAAAAGCTCAAAAACCGAGAACAAGTGATAGTAAACCAACGGCTGCATGTTGGTTATGTGGTGATTGGCACTATGTACGATTCTGCCTGTTCAAGAAGCATAAATGTCAGATATGCAAGAAACGTGGACATAAAGAAAATCATTGTCCACCGAATCGTACGTCTCAGCCCAAGAAGAAGCATAAACGTCCTCGACACATGGTGAAGTCAGTCGAATCCCAATCACTTTCCCTGATAGCAGCCTCTCAAACAGATCATAATATTCGGAGAAAGTATGTTACTATCCAGATTAACGGCATATCAGCTCGTCAGCTAATCGACACAGCATCCGACATCACCTTAGTGTCTAGAGAAACATATAACCTGCTTGGGAATCCCCCAATAAAGCCATCTAAGAAAACTGCTAGAAACGCATCAGGAGGAGTTCTGAAACTGGTTGGCGAATTACAGTGTGAATTTTCCTTCAATGGAAATAGCTGTAAAGGAATATGCTATCTAACAGAGCGACCATACCTTAATCTTCTTGGTCTAGATATGATAGAAAAACTTGGAATAATGGATATGCCCATCAACAGTGTTTGTAATGTGTCATGTCCATCATTAGACACTCCTATACATGCACAAGAAGATAAAGTGGTGGTCTGGCTACAATGCAAGGATCCTACAGTTTTTCGTGGGGGAGGACATCGGGAGCACAAACCAGTACAACGGTTGCAGGTGAATCCAAACACCAGCTCCTACGGATCTTTTCAAAGGGGAGGTGTTGGCACGAGACGAGCCTGATTAAAGCACGCTCAAAGCATGCTCACGAAGCTGTGCTGTGATTGGTCCATTCTTAGCCAACTAGAGCCAACGACTAATCGGGAAGTTTCTAGAATACTCAATGCCATTGTTTATATAAACCCTAGTGTAAATCATTTGCTGGACTTTGCTTTTTGCCTCCTGCCGCTATTTCCTCAATATATCTTGCTACCTGTTCTACTCTTGTTCTGATTTGGGATCCAGTCGCGGTCGTTATCGAATCGTAGAATACTAAGCGTGTAGGACAAAATATAACAGTGGCGACGGGGAAAAAGGAAAAATACATTCAAAATGCCGATATCAGATGACCAGCTCAATCGAATACTACAACAACAGCAAGCACAACTTGATGCACAAATGCGGCTGTTAGAAACTCTGACACAACAGATGAACATCCACTGCTCGAGTTCCTATGCTGTTTCAAGCACTTCTTGTGATGCAGTTGCCAGCAGCATACCAGAATTCTATTATGACCCTGAAAATGGAAATACCTTCCCCATGTGGTTCAAGCGTTGGGAAGATACATTTAGAATAGAATTCTGTAAACAAGATGATGTGTGGAAGACTCGATTGTTGACGCGTAAGCTGGGAAGTAATGAATATGCACGCTTTACTGACCATATATTGCCAAAGTTACCTCGAGAGCTCAGTTTCGAGGAGACCGTAGCTCAATTATCTGAGATATTCGGCGAATCATCCTCATTGTTTAGTATTCGTTATCAGTGTCTTAATTTGGTGAAACGCGAAACCGATGAATATGGTGCTCTAGCAGACATGGTCAACAGAGAGTGTGAACGCTTCAAGTTACGCTCATTGACAGAAGACCAATTTAAATGTCTTATATTCATCAAGGCCCTTCGGTCACCACAAGATGCTGAGATTAGAACTAGACTCTTAACTCGACTGGATCAAGATCCTAACATCACACTCAGAACATTGACAGATGAGTGTAAGCGGCTACAAAACATCAAACATGACAATCAGCTAATTGAACAGGTAAATCCTAATTTAACCTACAGTAGTGTTAATGCTATTACTAGGTTAAAAGCTCAAAAACCGAGAACAAGTGATAGTAAACCAACGGCTGCATGTTGGTTATGTGGTGATTGGCACTATGTACGATTCTGCCTGTTCAAGAAGCATAAATGTCAGATATGCAAGAAACGTGGACATAAAGAAAATCATTGTCCACCGAATCGTACGTCTCAGCCCAAGAAGAAGCATAAACGTCCTCGACACATGGTGAAGTCAGTCGAATCCCAATCACTTTCCCTGATAGCAGCCTCTCAAACAGATCATAATATTCGGAGAAAGTATGTTACTATCCAGATTAACGGCATATCAGCTCGTCAGCTAATCGACACAGCATCCGACATCACCTTAGTGTCTAGAGAAACATATAACCTGCTTGGGAATCCCCCAATAAAGCCATCTAAGAAAACTGCTAGAAACGCATCAGGAGGAGTTCTGAAACTGGTTGGCGAATTACAGTGTGAATTTTCCTTCAATGGAAATAGCTGTAAAGGAATATGCTATCTAACAGAGCGACCATACCTTAATCTTCTTGGTCTAGATATGATAGAAAAACTTGGAATAATGGATATGCCCATCAACAGTGTTTGTAATGTGTCATGTCCATCATTAGACACTCCTATACATGCACAAGAAGATAAAGTGGTGGTCTGGCTACAATGCAAGGATCCTACAGTTTTTCGTGGGGGAGGACATCGGGAGCACAAACCAGTACAACGGTTGCAGGTGAATCCAAACACCAGCTCCTACGGATCTTTTCAAAGGGGAGGTGTTGGCACGAGACGAGCCTGATTAAAGCACGCTCAAAGCATGCTCACGAAGCTGTGCTGTGATTGGTCCATTCTTAGCCAACTAGAGCCAACGACTAATCGGGAAGTTTCTAGAATACTCAATGCCATTGTTTATATAAACCCTAGTGTAAATCATTTGCTGGACTTTGCTTTTTGCCTCCTGCCGCTATTTCCTCAATATATCTTGCTACCTGTTCTACTCTTGTTCTGATTTGGGATCCAGTCGCGGTCGTTGTCGAATCGTAGAATACTAAGCGTGTAGGACAATATATAACACTATAAATTATGAATAAGAGATTCTAACTAGACTATGACAGTATGTAATATCTTAGAAGTGTTGTTTAATGTAGTTTTGATAATACTAATGATCTAATCGTTGCAATGAGCATGCTGTCAATGTTGTAAAGGCAACCAAATATACGAAAACTGAGGTGAATAGTCTAAACTCGTGTCTTTCTATTCAAATATTCGTAGTCATCTGAATACCATTCAGATTTACTTCCCTGAAGATATACCACCAACCAGATGAATCGAAAAAAATGGAAACGCTAAGCTGCAATACTTCAAAATATCATATGGAAAATCTTGTAAATAAGGCTAGGTAGCGGAGCGGTGGCTCAGTGGTATAGCGGTCCTCTCAACTTTAACCTTGAAAAACCTAAAAATTAGTAAGTAGTAAGAGAAACACTTAATTTGCAAGTAAGGGATTTGTCATAACTTACCATTAATGTCAACATTAATGTATGGGTATTTATTAGAAAGACCCGTGTCTACTTCCTTAGAATAGCAACTGTGGGTATTAGGTGAAGATGTCTTCAGGCAATTAAGATATCTCGTTATTGATTTTAGTATGAGTTTAGCTTTGTAGCACAAAGTACAATAATCGCCTTCAAAAGCCATGCTGTTTGCAATAACAAAATGGATCCCAAAAAACGTCCATAGATAAATAGGAGGTGTATGCACATTATCGCCAATATCCTGATGAAACCGATTGTTTAGGAATTCAGTGATGCTAAGAAATAAAAGAAAGGAAGTTCTATCACTCTAATAAAATTCAATGTGAACATAGCGACGCTACATTTAAAATCGCCTAATGTAAGGTATGTGATTAAGAAGTCGATCAATCTAGATTGCCGTTAGACTATGGGCGATTGCTACATTCTGGTTACCCACATAATTCAGGGAGGATTCTTTTTGAGGACCGAATTCGTTGTCATATTACCTTCAGGACATGACTGTAGAGTTAGAAAGATAGCTGCTTTAGAACAATCATAGCAGCTATTTATGAATATTCCTTGATATATTAGCTTCACGTACTTCAGACCTTATCACCGGCGGTGGAAATCTGTAGGGTAAGATGAAATGTGCTATTTGTAAGGTCGAACCTTTGCAATCCCTCATTTTCTTTGTGAGAAGGTAATATCGCTGTAGATACCGGATGTCTAAAGGAAACACCTTACTGTAGTCACGGTCCCTTAGGACAGTCGACAGTACAACTTAGCCTTCAAACCTTAGCTTGTCATGATAGGCAATTCCAACCATCACATCAAGGTGGTAGCTACGATTCGGTAAATTTAGAATGAATATGGAAGATATTATCCGTATCCATAGTTTCTACTCTATTTTCATTTACTTCACAACAATGAAGATAGCTTAAGGCATCAATAAGTACACAGAGTAATTGATAATTTGAAAGACATAATGTAATATCGGATTTAAATAAAACAAAGTCTACATAAGTGTTGATAAGTCAAACCTGTGTCAGCTATGCTTGGTTGATGAGTGTAGACACGGATAGTGTATAACAATTAAGTGAATAAGAAATTGTAATGTGGATATTATCTTCTCCACTTTTATGTGATTCTCTAAATCGTGACTGTTTACTGTAATATAAACGTATTGTTTTTAAATCATCTGGTTCTTGATTGTTCAACCGGATTATTGTACGTTAGAGATTAGAGATAAGCTACCGAGTCATGTGAACACATAGCCGTAAAGCACTATCGGTCACTTCGCATTTTTAAAAAATGCTAAAACCTGGAGCTCAGTTGATACGATGATAAGACGTATTTGTATACAAAAAAATGCATACCACAACTAGTCTTTAAAAAAATGACGCACGCATAATGAAATCCAATATCATGATTCCCAACAACGGTTTTAAGCAAAGTTTTTGTCTCGTCGTGATGAAAAATATCACGAAACCTTTCCACTGCAGAATCGAAGTCATCATGTGCAGCCCATTTTCCTTCATCCAAAATATCTCCCAATATTATAACAGCATCTGGATTATGCAAGTACAGTGAAGCTTGAAAAGCACGTTTCATCTGCCAATCCCTAGAAACAGAGAGAAAATAAAACATACTAAATAAGAATACAGTCTACTAACCCACTGTCACAGAAATTCTTCAAAATATCAAGTTTAATGTTATGTTAGTGCGTTTCTATCTTATAAGCAAACAAATAAAGATTTACGCACTGACACTTCGTTTTAATTAGCTTAGCGATATTCACTTGAAGAAAAAAACATTGAAAACAATAAACCGGCTACAGATTCTATGTGATGAACTTTCGAAGCACCAGTGGTGCACAACTAATAGTACAATTTTTAACAACTGACGATTAATTATACGCTAACTATTTAGAGGATAATTTTCTTACTTTGATCCTTACATTGCCAACATAGTAACTTTACAGAACATTTGAATAGAACTTATAGCACTTTTAGTCGTTGCACCTTATAACATGTGCTGTTTCAATCGGCATCCAGTGTTAATATTCAGCAGCTTAAATCACTATCCTAAAAATTGATATTCTACTACAAGAATATAAGATGGATAATGTTAAAGTCATTGTGTAACTTAAATGTATGATTAAAAAAGTGTTAGATACATAGTCACTAATGCGATGAGTGTCATTAAAGTGTGCCTGCTGTTTCATCAATCACTACAAAAGTCGACATAATATACATGGAGGATGTAAAGGAATTTCTGATCAATATTAAAGTAAGTTACTAAAAAACACTTAACAGGTGATATATATATATTATGTTTTGTATGTACTCCCAAAAAATAACTAAGTGATTAAGAAAAATCCAATACATGACGACTAAATGTTATCCAGTTGCTTATTCTTTGTTCAGCATATAAGAAGCTTCAAAACACGACTTAACGGCTAGATTTACAGCGAACAAGTGAATGCAGAGATTGTCAGCAGTTATTCTTTCTGTGACAATCCCATGCGAACATTTTAGCACAAGAATTGACAGCAAAATGAGTAAATCACTGACAATATCACTAAAAGATACAGTTATGTTTGGCTTAGGTATGCCTGCCAGATGAATTAGCATCATCAGTAATCTAAAATCATAAATAAAGTTTCATGCAATTTTTCATCTATAAATTTGAATAAATAAAGAACAACAACAATAGAAGTATATAATGAATTCATTTGTTTCGCAGATCCTCATCAACTGTTTTACAACTTGACGACAGTTAATGTAATTAATGGAAAACAAAAAAGTATACACATGCTCTATATGGAGGGTTATCGAACTAACAAATATAGGATCATAAAAGATAATGACTACGAAATACTTTTCATGATATACTTAACAATTACACCGGCTTGTACTACCAGTATCAGGATTGGGTCACTAATTATAAACTAGTGTTTTGATTGAAATGTAGTGCTTTGATTTCTAGTTGCGAATGATGAAAACTTCCATACACATGATGAGGTAAGAAAACAATCTTAGAGCACTAATGCCTGAAAGCATATGTAGTAGTGTAACCAAATGGTTCTCAAGAAGCTTACAACTTTAGGAAGCAAAACCATATGCATGTAAGTTTAACAGTCATACCAAATACACAACAGTATCAAGGGCTATGTTTTGTAATTGTTATAATGGGAATTGATCTTCATAAGATATACATTTTGAGGTAATGCAGTTTGATAAGAGTAGCTTATTCGAAATTTATGCAAGGATTCAGAAGGCTCACCTGATATCCGTTGCCCCAACCAAAGAGAGTATACTGCATAGTATCCTCTTTGTATTAAAATATAGGTGTGAAACATGGGTTACACAATTAATAAGCATGCATAGATTGTAGATATTTGGTTACAGGTACGAAACATAGTCCACATAGCACGGAAAGACCGACTAAGACACACTGAGGTTAAGTGCATAATACTAGATGAGGATGGGAAATCTGTTGACGAGGTTGTGAATCGTCGTCGACAGTGGTGGTCGGGACATGTATTACGTGTGACCACCCACCTGCTTGGAACCTAGATACCGAATCATGTTTTCACTGAATTACAAAACTTATTTTGTAGCATGGCTCGTTTACGTACACATCGACAGATGAAGTTGTGATAAGCTTCTCTTATGTGGATTATGAGTTACATTTTACAGTAGCTTAATAAATATAGTTAACGGGTTGAAGTAGATTTTAATATACCCAATTAGTCAAGAAGTTATACAGATTTGTAGTTTTAGATTGTATTACGCAAAGGATATATCGAAATCTTCGTATAGTGTTTAGGATCCACCAACTCATATGACTCTGGTTACAGAGCATGCTACTTCGACTGACCAGTTCTGCATGCAACCCGATTATGTTGAGTTGGATATGTATGTCGTTCGTCAAAGCTGCATTTTAAGCGTATCCAACAACATCATTGGGGATGGAAGAGTAAAAGATAATGTGGACCAATCACATTCTTAATTCTGATAAAAATAGTAGATTCGTATCATTCAGTCTCTGATTGATTGCTTGAGAGAATTTACAGAATCTAGTCACATTGTACAAGATTTGGCCATATATAACCTGAAGTCCAAGATGTGCATAGAAAGGCAATTTGTCATATCTTTCTCTTTAGTTTACAGCTGATTTTATCAGATTTATTTACTGATACATTTGTTTCTTTAGGCCTCAGTTTCGGTTTTACTTTCACTAAAATAATATTATTACTATTACTATGATTATCTTGTTATTACGAAAGACTGTATATTCAGTTTTTTATATTTTTGTTAATCATAATCTATCGATAATCACAGTTATTATATAACTACACTACTAATTACACATTCCTCATGCTTCACAAATACTCTCCAATTACAAGTTGGTTATTTACAATCAGGTAGTCGAATTCCACATAACAATTAATCGAACTCTTACAATTATTCACTGATATACATATATTACAAATGAACTCGTTGAAATAACTTAACAGGAGCATTCTAGGTTAGAATAACTGTGGGATAAAAGCAACTCTAACTAGGATTCTGCTTGCTTGTTTGCGTATCAAACAGCTCGATGACCTCGTTTAAAAGCGGCATCGAGGCTTTCCAGGTTAAGCACTTGACTCTCTAAAATTAAACCCAAAAAAACAAGCACTATAATGCTGATACCTGGGAAAAGTGAGAAGTATTACTAGTCATTAAATAACAAGTGTCCTTTTATTAAATGTACTGCGAGCATGGCAAAAAGGATCTTTTCAGAGAACAATTAGAGTTCATCAATAATGCACTGACTTAGCCAGGGTAAGCAAAAGCTTTCTTGAAAATAATAAGTGCATGGAACAAAAGATCAGTGACATGGACCACCAGCAAGAAACTCCTACTTCTGAAATTACAATCCGACGATGTTGATGGAGATATTCTTTAGGATAATATATGGGTGGTAAGAAAGACCTTTTACGCGGCAAAACTGCCCATCATTTTCGACTCGACTAGCGGTGCTCATCCAAACACTTTGCCTCTTCTATGTGAATACATTAAATCAGCTGCTCCAATGGAGCGAGCTACATACAGCATACCAACAAGAAGCATAACCAATGAATGAATGAACATCTTTCAGAAAATGGTTTGGAAAAAATAAAATAAAATATATACGCAATTCCATTTTAACATGAATGATATATGACGGCCACATAAATGAGGAAATCAAATCATTTAAAACAACGCACCGTATACCATAACAATTTCCTAATAAGGTCCTAGTTTGGTTATTACATATAATCGAAAGAATGCAGATTCAAACAAGCAATCTTAATTTAGGTTGAAGGAAATTTCTTTTTTGGTCAAATTGAGCCTAATAAATGATTTCATCGATTTTCCATATCACTTGTTTTCATTCACTTTCCTTGCGTTTATTGTCTTACTACTGTTAATTAAAACATTTCCTGTTACACAATTTTGACGATTATATAGTAAGCATATTTTCTCAAGTTTTGATTTTTTTTTGTAGTGAAATATTTATTCAAGTTATTTTTATCATTTAAATCAGTATTACTACATTTACGATTTTAATACCGATTTTGCAATTCTCACTTATAGTGATTAGTTATCTTATCCGTCTATTGTATGGGTACGCATGTATGAACAACATAGAACTTGGTCTATGTGTGCATCGACCCAAATTGCCACACCTCAAAATAACAGCAAGATTAACACCAAATCAGAAGTAGAATTTACCCTAATGAAAATAATAACGGAAATTAAAAGAAATAGTTGATATATAGGAAGACTGTGTGACCGGTCTAAAGTAATTATTTCTTTAGGCACTGTGGTCAAACTCCCAGATCTTTAAGACCAGCCCTAACCTAATTTGCTCTTCAGGCAAGAAAAGAAAAATAATCCTTTTAAAGGGTGGGCAACCGGGAAGTAATAACCGCCCTCATAACTCTAACAACACACAAAATCACCTTCATCTATTCCTAGTATTTATCCTATTTCTACTTTCAAGCCTAAATCCCTATCTATAACATCAACATGTGCCATCAATGCCAACGACTTAAGCCCACGAAATAATGCCCCGAGTCTGCTGAGACTACGTTCAAACTTTACATTGGTGCATTCAATCTACGAACCCTGTGTCAAAATGGCCAGCAAACCTCCCTAGCAAAGACATCAAAATCCCGCACCACTGACGTATATTGTGTCTCCTAAACACAGACATGAATCAAAACGCGGCCATTCACTTGACATTACCAAGTCAGAATGAAGCACCTACGTGATAAATCCATCGTAAATCTGGCAACTCAACAGCAACTTTTCGTGAGTAAACCAGCTTATGAATTAGTTAGGCATGAAGGCAGAACAGGCATTTTTAAAATAGAATCCTGTCAACAAATACCAATAAGCCATTTGATTAAATGATTCTGTAAGAACTCGGGAGGCGACACGCGCGGCTGTCCTTTATTTGTAACTACCTACCCTCCTACTGACTGCAGCTGGGATAAAAATAGAGATGAATTTTACAAAAAGCTTAAAAAAACATTTTCACAGTGCTAAACACTCAGATTCAGTACTCATGGCTGCTTATTTTAACGCTCAAGTAAATAGCCTAAATTAATCTAAAATACATTCAAGTGGGTGCTTCGGTGACGCAGCCCAGAGAATGGTTAACAATGATCATCTGCTTCAATTATGATCAGAAAATAATTTATTTCTAGCACGAACTTCAAGCATAAGGAGCGATATCGTCTAATATAGTGACCTCCTGGACCTACTCAGCGATGAACTCAAGTAGACCATATCGCCATCAGTTAGGGTTGGATAGGCTCGATAGAAAATTGCCGACCTTTCTAGAGTAAATGTTTAAGTTCTGATCACGCTTTAGTAAGAACATGCACTTGCTTTGTATTTTACTGGGCGAAGTAAAACCACTACGGGAAAACCCACTAGAATTCAGTTCAGTAACGAGAAAGCCAAGATTATGTTCCAGGAATAACTAGAGGATCACATAGGTAAGTATAAAGATGCGACCCACCTAGATGCTGCTTGGAAAGATGTCCAAATATCTGTAGAATCTGCAGTGACACTTACAAAGGACTTGGATCAACAGGTCAAGGAAAATCAGTGAATCTTGGCGACGTCTGTTGAATTGGTGGAATCTCGAAAACTTATCCCGTTAGGCTCCGAACATGATATGCAACCAAGAGTAATCAGATATTAACTGCTAAAAAGTCTACGAAACGATCGTGAGTAGTGATGAGTAACGAAAGCAAAAGAGATAGAAAAGGCAGCGGTGAGAGTTAACACTAGACAACCATAGAGAAATCAGCTTGACTAATATAGCACTTAAAATACTAACCTCAATAATTATCAGACGCTTAGCTACAACTCGTGAACTGTAAATGCGAGAAAATCAGGCTGGTTACAGACCTGGTGGCGGTTGCATAGACCAAATATTTACCGTTTGTCAGGTTTCAGAATATAAACATACTTTCGGCGTTCGATAATGGTCGTTTATCTTGACTTGGAAGCGCCATTTGACTCTATAAAACCAGAAGTCTAGAGTGTTTATCATTGAAAGACGTAACCCGGAAGTGCATAAATCTCGTAAAGGCTCCTTACTCAAACACTGTTAGTCGAGTGAGAGCACATAGAGATCGCCATAACAGTAGCGTATGTTGAGACTGCTAGCTTATTAGTTGCTGAACAGAAAATGTGACAACCATATTGATACGACGGTGAATTTACTGAATAAAAGGAATCTTACATTTACAAGCTTAAACTCTATCCTACATAGTACAACAAAATTTATTAAGAGATCTATGAAAAAAATTTTAAGGACAAAAACAATTCAAACCTTCTAATGCGGTCAACAGGATGACCCAATACGTATCCAACAAGGTGTGTGTCAGCTAGCACCATTAAATTAACTACCTTAGTAACCGAATTATGAATACGTCTTACATTAGATCTGGACAGATCAGGCCATTTGCAATTGTATATAGTAACGTAATAAACAAGAAATTCACAAATCCATGTTAAAGCTGCAAAGTAAAAAGCCAAGAACCATATTTTTGAGGCTGGAATAAAACGGTGAATTGATGAAAGAAACTGAGTCTTGATTAGCCTTCTGAGATTCTACAATAAAGAGTAGACTTTGTTTAAATTTAGAAAAGAGAAGAATAAACAGAAGTCTTTATTAGTATATTCAAGTTTATTTTGACATATATTTGTAGTATAATTCCCCAACATCGAAAATCCCAATAAACTTCCAACCATCTTCCTTCATATGATACACTAAAAGAGAAAGGAATTTCGTTTAGCATATAAGAAATGAGCATACAGTTAACAAATCCACCAGACGCTGCATCCCGATGCGTTGCATGGAATATTGACCGCTTGGCAAGTTCGTACGCGTCTTCGTCGCTCATTTCATACTTATAGCCTGCGTCTAGAACACCATAGGCATAAGGACTCCCAGAACCAACAGAAAACAGGTTCCCAGGGGTTCTATTTCCATCCGTATCAACATAGTACACACCAGGTCCATTTTTGTCCCAACCAACAATAGTTGTACCAATACTGAGTCCCATTCCTTTGTAGTTGTAAACCATATTTGCCAGTAATTTTGATGCAGCTGCGACAGATATTCTTTCTTTATTTCGTAGCTCAAACAATCTAAAGTATATACGTAAGGAAATATGTAGATACTACCTGCAGTGTTTAGCCAAAACACGCTCCCAGAATTGACAGTCTGCTGCACCCCCAGCCATAGTGCCAAGGAGATATTTATTGATTTCAATTATCTTTTTTGTAGTACCGGAAGCTAGATAAAATATAGAGCTTGAAACAAAATTTACCAATATAGCTTCCGGCTGTTGCACGTGAGTCCGTTGCCACAATGACGCCACCAGAGTACTTAAATGCAAGAGTAGTAGTGCCATGAAGAAAATTGATTTTCGTTTCCTTACACTGTATACCATGTTCTATTGGTTTTATGTAGCTCTAACACTCAAGATTAATCAAACGAAATACCTCAGACTTTCGACTCCAGTAAAGATCAACTTCCGAAAGATGAGTGCATACATCTTTCTCTTGAGGGTCTTTTACGAACTTACTTATAACTTCAAAGCCAGTTATATCCGACAATGCCATGATAAAGCAAGCAGAAACGTTTGTATTATCGCCAGATTGTGATTCATTGAAACATTGTTCAGTGGAAATAAAAACTAAATGTCACTTCCGATTTATGCATTTGTCGGAGGTGAATGTTAGATACACTAGAATGAAAACATTGTTCTTATGTTTTTTATGCGATTTGAAAGATCAGTTTAATTTATCAGTCGTCACACAGATGACACTACTACTGTCGGAAATAAGAGTATATGCAAACAAATGTAAATAAAAAAGGTTTAAGCATCAAGCTATCAGTAAATGCATGTGCTCTTGCTGAGACTTTCCCCTGCTACTTCAAAAAAGAATGTTACACATCATTACTATCCTAAATGAGTTGAAAATTAGTTAGCAGTAATACTTGTTATTACCAGGGTTTTAGTTTATGAGAGCTCCAACCAAAGTTAGTGTTCAGAGAGAATTCGGCAAGTGTTTAGGAAATGCACGATAGCGTTAATAATAAAAACAGTACTTTGAGACTATTTCGACTCATGAGCAAGTCGAGAATAACAGTTTAATCAACTAAACAATTTGTTGAATAAATGAGTTGTTTTCTTATGATGACTGAGAAGTTGCAGACCAATTTTTATTTATCCTCAACCAGTTCCTGGCTTAAGGAGTATGACGACAACACATGGGTTGGGGCGAATGTGAAAATTAAAGCTTCAGTGGTTTTCCATGTTACACATATTAAATATCTTATGACACATGCATTTAAAGTGCACCAGTTGTATGACCAAGTAATGTTTGACGTATAACCAGATTAAATTCTTACGAGTAAACTCACACGTACGAAACGGAATAAATCAGAAAATAGTGAGGGGTGTAGGAAAAGTCTAAGTTTGACCGTGAGTAGAGCGTCAATCGGACAGCACTTATAGGCTGTCTAACTAGAGAGCGAGTTACTTCACACGTCGTGTCGTGATCTGATGGTGATGCGGGACCAAGAGCCTTCAGTCAGTTGTGTCCGCTTAAAAACATGGCCAGCATCAATGTCCAGAGCCTATGCAACTATTCATTTCAGGGATCACTAAACCCTAAACACACCTACATTGTATTTATATCCTTCTTCTCATGAATATTTTCTATAATTATCCATGTAGGCTCCTATATGTGTAATTGTCTCGGTGTCTATGTATCCGGCTGTCTATACATTTCTCCAGCCTCACCTGTCCTGTGAATCGATATATTTGTTCAGCCTTCACATTTGATTGCTTCTTCTCTAAGTTCACTTCTTATGCATTTCTATGTCTAAGACAATTACACTCTGTCCTAAGTTAATATATTCCCAAAATATCTAAAGTGACTGCTAGCAATGTATTGTTACTTAATTCAGTGTAATTTCCCTGCTGCTGATTGTCATTTTACTGTGTTACTTCGTACCTGCGATTAGAAATCCAAAGTGTTAATGCTATATTTGGCGTCACAAGAAGGAACAGGAGGTGAATTAACTAGTCAGCCCAGAACAAAAGGTCACGAGTCCTGGGGATCAGACAGCGATTTGTTGTTAATTACTCCTTAGTCTGCCTAATTTCAGAGTATCACGAACCCGACACATTTCAGTCTAGACCACAGAACATCACTCTCTTACCCTGTATTTACGCATCATCCTAACGATGTCAATAATCTTAAGCTTCTATTCTAACTTTGTAATAATGATAACATTGTCCTGTCCTTTGAATTTAAGACTTGAGGTGTTGAAAATAAACCTACTTCACACTGTCCAAATACATGGCAAATAAATATCCAGGCAATTAGAATCAATCTGCCCCAACAAACTGGTGGGTTACTAAGAGCCGTGCAGCTAAAAAAAAATGGTTTACGTTTTATAGACGAATTCCAAGAAATGTCTATCCCTCATCCACTCTATGGTCGATTTGTAGTATAGTCAACCTCCACAGATCGATATAAATATTCGAAAACCATTGTGGCATATGAAGAGACGTTGGGACTTGCACATTTAAACTGGTTGTGACATAGTAAGATTAGAAATCTTCGAAAGTTAACTGTTGATAGATCCAGTGCAACCTACAAAGGACAGCTAGCACAGGATATTCTCACTTTCCAAAAAGGTTGTTTTACCACGTCAAGAAACGAACCAAGAGAAATGATAGGATTTCGTCACTACTAATACAGGAAAACACAGGTGTACTATGTGACTCAAGTTGATAAAAAGTGAAGAATTATTAGATCATTCCAACTCAGTATTTTTTGTGGACACTAATATTGATATTTATTTTACTGATGCTACCGAAATAATTACGATGGAACTACTCTTTGTTACTACGGAAAAATTTATTAATGTTTCAGTCACCTAAAAGCGTGCGAGTCTCTGAGTCCTTATGAGATACACTTTCGACTTTTGCCACTACTCGAAGAGATTATTTCAGGACCAATCGGGAAGTTCTCAAGAATGTTCCTTTCTCATGATGGACTTCTGAAAGAGTGGAAAGAGGCCATTATCGGCCCCGTTCTCAGGGTGGAAGTAGGTAGTTGGTATCTAATTATAGACCTAGTAATTTAACTGACATAATAGTTGAAGTCTTAGTAAGGGTAATCTGGAACAAGGTATTGAATCACAGAATCCAAAATGTTGTTGACGTCATATTAACATGGATTTTGTAAAAGCGTTTTCTGCCTTACTAACTAAAAACGTGAGAAGGAGAACTGGATTAGAGTCATAGATAAAGGACTGTCTATAGATGCAATATTCACTGGCTTCAACGAGGTATTCGATAAAGTGTCCCACATCGGATTTCTAAGGAAACTATCATGCCTTGAGATAGCATGGGTAATTCGAATTGGATACAGAACTCCCTATATGAACGAAAAAACAAGTTAAAGTCAATGAATGTGATTGCCTCTTCTCTAAGTTTACTTCTTCTGCATATCTATGTTTAAGACAATTACACTCTGTCCTAAGTTAACATATTCCCAAAGTATCTAAAGTGACTGCTAGCGTTGTATTGTTACTTAGTTCAGTGTAATTTCCCTGCTGCTGATTGTAATTTTACTGTGTTACTTCGTACCTGCGATTAGAAATCCAAAGTGTTAATGCTATATTTGGCGTCACAAGAAGGAACACGAAGTGAATTAACTAGTCTATGATAATATAACAATTTCATTTTTTAGCCTCAAAGTGGATAATTTGGAGTAAATGTCCTACATTACTACTAATGTCAATCAGGATATATATTCAATGGCTTAGTCTGTTATTCAAAAGACCTCAACAACACTAGTTTTGGAATTTTTCTGATAGGTTTCGTTCAGTGTTACAACTCGTTTTAGAGATCTTGTTCAAATGTTGATGGGTATTATTACAAGATTACTTATTCATTTGTGCAACAATGAATAATTACTGAGACACTGAGGGTTTTCCTTAAGTTTTATCTAATCTGGAGGGAGTCGTTTACTGAAAGAACAATGAACGTAGTTCAATAACGTGCATCCATCTGTTTTAAGTCGGAACCTTTTGAGTTTTATATTACTACTATACTACAAGAGCGTCCACAGCTGTGTGCGTAAAAAAATCTGAAGAAAATGCTAGGACGAAAGTCGAACCAACGACTCTATACACACGTCAAGTATGCTTACATTTGTAAGTCAAATCTTTACTAGATGGAGCCTTGCGCACTTGGTATTAGTTTTATACTTAGACATACCCACATCTTTTGACATGGTTAACTACAGGCTTCTTAAAGGCACTGTCCTCTTATGGAATTAGGGATCCATCACTTGCATGGTTAAACTCTTTTCTCGGACATCGATATCAAACTGTTAAAATTAACCCCACTCTTTAGAAGGCCGAATTAGTTACAAGTGGCCTTATACGGAAAGTGTTTAAACCCCCCTGCTCTTTAGAGCTTGCATAGAGGATACTTGTAACTGCTTTAGCATGGGTAGACCTTTTCTATACCCAAATAATCTTAAAATTGTGCACTCATTCTCTCCTCACGAATTTGTAAACACACTCAGTTGCGTCATTGCTGAACTTAACATGGTCGCAATATGGTGTTCTAAATGGAAATTAGATCTTAATGATTCTAAGTATGGTTTGATATATTTTGGAGATTCTCGAATCGGACTTTATAAAGTTTGTGTCTGACCTTCACTAAAATACTGCTCGTCTATTTTCAGTAATGTTTCCATTAGGAATAAACTCAGACTGAAATCTGTCCATCATCGATTTACTTTTCGTATTAATGAGGCTGATCGTACAGTAGACTATAAAGCTAGATGCACTTAGTTAGGACTAGGTACTCTATGGAGGCGCCGACTAAGTTAAACATAATGTTCTTTTACAGGATACCAAACAAATTTGCGTTTTCATCGTCTAATAAAATTCAGCTTGAGGAAACTTTTGCTATGGCCTACATGACCAAATTTTGAAAATAAAAATGTTATATTCAAAATCTACACTTTATATGAATTACTTTACGAAAAAATTCTCGAGGATCTGGAACAATTTTCCCCATGCTATTCGGGAAACAGATTCACTTTCTTTATTTGTACGACTTGATGGTAATTTTTATTTTTTCTGATATTTCATTAAAAATGTTCATACCAACTCTTGTTTCTTACTCAACTAGCAAAATAATAGGGATTCTGAACGTGCGAGCACCACATACCTCTCATTCGTATGCCAGTGTTCTTCTTTTTTAATCCATTTATGGACATAAGTGGTGTGTCGTGTCTTTCAATGCCTGTATGAATACTTATTTTCGCTCATTCTATTTAGGATACTAGTACTGTTGTTTTGTGTTCTGTCTGCTTTCGTCTTCCCTCTAGTTGTAAATAATAATACACAGTGTTAGCATGGAACTTACTGGCACTTTATTATTAACTTCTCTTTAACGGTAAAGTCCCTAGTACTCTTGGTCCTATCCCGCATATGAACATGCTCAATAATCCATCCTGCTAGTTCTCAGCCATTTTCCTGGGTCAAGGAACACGGGGTTCTTAAACATATATGCAGCATGGTACAGTAATTTTATACATTGTATCTTGGTAATGTAAACTTTGATGCCGTTGGTTTGATTCTTAATTAATATTTTCAGATTGTTATGAATGTCCTATCAGTGACTTTAGCAAATTTCCTCATGTGTTCATAAACCCATATCATTTTCATTATGTCTGTATATTGGCATACTCTATGTACAAAATGATACTTGAGGATAAAAGCTATTTATCTATTTATTTGTTTGAATATAAATACCAAGACAAAAACGAATAGATTATCTTACAAGTAGTTTTGTGTAAATGAGAGCATAACATTTTACAGGCATAATCAAAAATAAGTAATTTTATTAACATACGGAATTCTCAATAAGGTGTTAGACTAAACCCCTGTTGAAAGACAGCGTTTTTCATCTCTGGCGTCGTGGCTCCATGGGAAAGGGAAGAATAATGGAATGAAATCACAGTGTATGTTCAATAATGGATGAAAAAATGTGTGACTCCAAGATAGAGGCTTTGATTAAACATGTTTACCGGTTAATGTCATTGAAGTTCTCAGATATTGAGCGCTTAAATAAAATTCCAAGTAAACACATGGTTAACCAACATTAGGAGTAGGCTGCTTGGAGGAGAAAATTTAAAACTATTAGTCTTAATGTATAAAATTCTAGGGACGTAATCGCCGATTATTTAGCTATTGGAGATAAGGTAGACTAAAACCTAATTGGTAAAAAATATCCTACCCAATTACTTACTTTGCAAAAGCCATCTTTTCCGGATCACTTTGCTATTCTTTTATTGTTCTTGATACCTCAGGCAGAATCTTTAAATTTATCTTTGACTCAGTCAAGATTAGTATCACTTGCTTGTCTTCAATTCTTAGTTTCTCATATATTTGCTATTATATGAGCTTGTATTATTTCGGAATATTTGTCTTAACCAAGCTTAAGGTCCTTAATAAGGCTTATTTGTCTTGCTGTTCGCTATTCATGTTTTTGGTCTGTTCGACAAACTGCCTTCAGAAATACGAGCTCGGATTGTCAATACGTTTATGTTTAAAAGTGTATCGGTGAACGTTTACAATTTTAGTGAATGTTATACAGAATAATTTCTTCTACATGAATTTACTTATTTATTATATTCAATTTGTGTTTGATTTGCTTACCTTTTCTTCAAAAATGTTGCATGTGCTGTAATTTTTGGTTACTTTGACTGTTGGCTGACCCGTCATGTGACTATAAAATTGAAGATATGTAAGGATGTACTATAAATTGTTTTACAGAGCAATATTCCAGGAGCCAAATCAACTACTGCAAAACCATTGGTTGTAAAAGTATATTATCCAGTCAACCAGAATGTATGATAAGTCAACCTTTTCAACAGCAACACTGATTTACTAGGTCTGATAAGATGTAAGCAAGTCTGAAACTAAAAGCCAATTAGCAACTTCTATGCTTCTGAACGTATGATGGAAATCACTTCGTGTCGCGTTAGTCGCGACCAATTCTACGAGGGAATTATAGAGGCTTACCAAAACAATCTTTACTTTTATCAATGCTCCAGACTCTTTAACAGTTCTTGTTTATGTTATATACTAGTATAGTATGCTAGTTGTCATCAGAAGTTTGTGTCTAATCACCTTTAGACGTATTTATGAGTCACTCACGTTAACTAATTATATTATGCAAAATGAATAATTATGCGCTGAACAAAATTTTGGAGTTTTGTTATAAGTAAATAGTAATTAGGGCATAATTCGGTTTAGATCCTCTAGTTTTGAAAACAAAGTAATCGTGTGTCTGAATGCAAGGATAAAGTCAGTTGGAACAATATTTTGTGATAGCATTCACCGATGATTCGAAGTAAACCACGAAGAATCTGAAACAATATTGCTTCTGAAATCTACTGATAAAAAATGTAAAAGCGTAGCCTTGAAGCTTGCTTGTAAATGTAGGATTTCAAATAGGAAAGAAAGAATCATAATTTTACAGAAATATATCAGGTCTTGCCGCTAAGGACAACACTAAAAAGGTTAAGAGTATGGTGATTTGGCTATTTTTCTGTAATCCGAATTTAGATCATGTTTTAAAATCCGACAACCGAATTTACCTAGTTTACATCTAACTCGTATCCCACCTGTTTGATGCATTCTAGAAGAGGCAAAAGAAGAATACTTAAAGAATGTCATATAAACTTCGCAAAAGGATCAGGCAGCTAATCATAGTAAGAAATCACACAAATGTAAGACAGGCGTAGCTTGATGATCAAGAAAGAACATCCTAACTATGACAGCCTGCGGTAAAATGAGGCCGGTAGTTTACAACATCTTCACGCTCAGACATTAGACATTGTATCTATTTGCGGGTGGGTCAAATTTTCTCGCTACCGCGATGTTCTGTCCTGTATTCTTACTCTAGTTGTAGTTTTTGCAGGTGATTTATTTATTCTGCCTTTTTAAAAATTACAATCTAATTTCAATTTTATGAATCGGTTCACGAATTTTGCGTGGTAGTTAGCTGGAAGAAATCAGTTAGTTGGCTATTTTTCCACATAATTATGTCAGCATAGTCAACGAGTGATAACTAATTGTGAGCTCACTGTGGTTTAGCCTATAAAGTACATATTGTAGAAAAACTAATAGAATCAATTTTCATTTTCTCCGTAAAGAAAGACCTATGTTACCAGCAGTGTTAATTAACATTAACTTCGGTTCTCATTCGCGAAAGGTGGCTACGGTGACGGGGAATTATTCTTGGACTACCTAATCCGCCTTTTTTTTTAACAGAGGTATCGTTTATAGAATAATTAGTTTTTTAAAATCATGCTCTTGGAACTTATTGTAGAGACCTCGATGTAGTTAAACCGTTAGATTGATTTGGTATAAAATGTAAGTAACTCAGAGCACATCCTAGTCTACCGAGCAAATGACAAATTTAATTACAAACCCTTTGACTTGTTTATCACCCATGGTGGTTGTCAAGCTACTGGGAGTACGCTATATTAAGTTGTCTTCAAAGGAAATACTTGTCGCAAACTTGATAATTGTCACCCAGTACATTCGACTAGCGTAGTTTTACGCATAGTGTGTCAAGATAATAGCCTGTTACTCTAAAAAACAGTGGATTTTTTAAACGTCCTTAATGTGTTGCAAACTTATTATTAAAACGAGGGAGGTGCTATGTTTTGAAGGGTTAAAAGATACTCATGCAATGTAGCCTATGTTGACTCCTGAAAGACTCGATAATCTTTGGCACTTGATTTATAGTTGCGTTTACCTACTCATGTGAGTTGGTCATATTTTAATGAGGCCTTCTGTTCACAAACTAACATAATAAACCGCTGAATCTCGGACGAATGTTTTAGTGAGGCAATATTTGAAATTTCGTTGACAGTTTCACAGCAGGAGAATTTTTAAGTCAACGTTTCTAAGTTAGCAGCTACTTTCATGTCAAACCAGCATATAAACGTGGGACTGTTCTTAATTAAAGCACCAACTTCGGATTTTATGCTTCCTTCGTTGAACACTAGCATTCAGTTGTTGTCTTTTTTTTCCTTGGCACTGTCATTTAAAAGCAATTGCTATTTGTATATACATATTAAAAATTTAACCAACATCATAGGGCTAAAAGAGTATCATTCATTGTTATTCACTTCGTCTTGTGATCTGGCAACGAGTCATATACACGGCTCATCAATTAGAACTCTTCTAAAGCCAAAGACCTATACATTAATAAAACGTTCTGTTTAATAATATTTCATCGGGCCAAATGACTGTTACTCATCTCAAACAACACAGTATACGTATTTCAAAGTCCCAATATGTATGAAAGTATTCTGATCAAGCCACTTTTTCACTATTCTGCTTTTTGCACACTTTCTTTGGGCATATCTTAAAGCAGTATATTAAGTTCAGCAACTAATATTTTAAACAGCTTTTAGCATTTAGGTATTTAACATGTAATCAATTTCTCAATATGTTTAATTCCCAGCTATCTATGAAACGTTTATTTCACCTTGTTGAAACTGGGGTTTCACAGAAATCACTTGTTCCATCATGTTCACAGTGAAACTGAAAATTAAATTTCGTCTCATCTAAATCATACTCAATGGCGTCGTCTTTAAAAAAGTTGTGTCATGTTACTTCAAAATGGTCAAATTCAGAATTGGGTTTATTGTTAAGTTCATTAAAAAGGTTAGTTTTAACTTCTATTTATAGGATTTTCCTATTAGAGACCGTTCATTTTCAACATCCGAATTGGCTAGTTTCATAAAAACTAAAAGTAAAACAGAGGTTAGTTTTCGTTTATTGGATTTTTTGTTTATAACATCAGTTTCCATAATATTTTTTCTATTGAACATTATCTCACTCTGAAGATCACCATTTAGTTACTTTAGTTGTATATGCAGATTAACAATCAAATCAGAATAAGGGTGTTTTTGACTGCAACAGTGACTAGAATCTATTGATTGATGTATAAAATACATCCACTAAACTAAATGACTTCGGCTTAAATCTTCTCAGCGACGAATGTGTGCAGTTTTAACAAATCTAGATTGAAAGGTATTTTTTGTTTTCAAAACTATAGTCAAAAACGTATTCGCACGTTGACTCTCACTGCTATTTATTATTAATCGTACCGAACTATACACATGGAGTTAGTTTCAGAGGCTCTAAGATTCACTTGACATCATATTAAATTCACTTGAATAACACATTCAAAGCCTATAAAGTCAATAGACTGTCTTTGTTTTTCGGAATATATATATATTGGAGTAAATAATAGTATGGTTATGTAATAAATAATTTGTCAATCGTGATATCACGAATTGATCTGAATCAGACAACCATTGTTCACCTGGAAGCACTGGACAACTGTTTCATCCTAGTATGGGACTCTTCAGCAGTGCGCACCGACGACCCCGTTAGGGATCGAAACCAAGACCCTCTGGCTCCGTGACGAGCGCTTTAACATTAAACTACTCGGTCGGCTCCCAACGGTCGATATTTCTAATTCAATCAATTCGTGATATGTTTGTGCGACGTCATCCATTGTCATCGGTGGGTAATTGCCTCACACCCGGCACGATTGAACTCTGCCGGTCACGTCTCTTCACACTAGAACTCCAGGGATTACCTCAAGGAGCTAGTCACTAGTGACAATTAAAAACATCAGTTGTTAGGAGCCGACTCAGTGGTCCAATCGTGAAGCACTCGTCGGGGAGCCAGATAGTCCTGGGTCTGATCCCTGAGGAGGTTGTGGACACGCACTGCTGAAGAGTCTAATGCATAAACGAAACAGCTGTCCAGTGCTCCCAGGTGAACAATGGTTGTCTGATTCAGATCGATTTCGCGATATCAAGATTGACAAATTAACTATCTCCACAGCAACTCCCTTCATTGTAATAAATAATCGTTAATTTAATCTGTCACCTACATTCAGGGGGATTAAATAACAACAATAGTCACGGCAGTCTTATCTTTGTCCACACAGGCATAAAAACAATTAAACCAAATATCTGATTAGACAAACGATGACCCAATCGATAGGTAGCAACAACTAAACCATGTAACAAATTATATAACAGAAGTTTAGTTACTCATGAGTAGTATGATCAATACGAATAAATCCAACGGAGGCATCATTGATGTTTTTAATCAGGTTAAAAATACCAGCCTAATCGTAACCACATATTGTTACTTACATTACTAGAGACCGCTGTAAGGTTCATTTCTTATTACTAAAGCACTGCTTTGAGAATGTAGCAGATTAATATTGTACTCACAATCAACTAAAAACATTCCATAGAAGTTTGACAGTTTTATGGAGTTTCTTTTTGTGATTAATATCCTTGGACATGATTATTACTTTATGTAATCTTAAGCTATTTTCCAATAGGTAATAACCTTAAAAGATTTTCGAATTAAATTTCAGACTAGAGAATTCATGACTTCTTTAATGAATGTTAATGAAAATGATTTACAAGGTAAGCCTAATTTTGCACTAATGAATCTTCTAAATGTAACAATTTAGATCCACAAATTACAATTCCAGATATTACGCTCGAAGGGTCGATTGATGTATTAGACTTATTTCATCTAATTTAGTTCTTTTACAGATTTTATTACAGACTACCAGACACTCCTGTACTGAATACTACAATTATTCTACGGCATTGCATGAGGTACGTTCTCGTCACGATTCGTGTCCTCTCGTTCCTATTTAATTGTAATCTTACGATCACTGCTACCTTGACGAGATGGTCGAGCTTGCTTGTTGTGATGACCCGACCAAGCTACGTTGCCTTGGACGACCATTCCAAAGTCCTACTATGGCGGGTGGATCACTTGAAGAAAACTATAACTTAGAGTAGCAAACTAAGATTCGACGACAAAGTCGCACTACCTACTGTACAGAGCTGTGATGGTTGTAAAGTGTCTCCTTCAGACAACCAGTGTGACATCGATACTTTTTCCTGAAAAAGGTAGGACGGGATTAGAAACATCGATCTTTAAGATGCACACCTCATCTTACTCCACGGGTTTCAATTTTCTGCCACTCTATTTTTGGTACACGTTTTAACTTTGGTCACATTCTAGTGAGAGGATGTGTATTTCTATGTGTTTGAGTAGGCATAGAATGGTGACAATAGGAGGATACGTTGGATGTTATTTGTAGAATGAAAATGGGTAACAATGGATTGGGAGAAGGATTAACTTAAGCACCTAGTTAGTGTTGGAGAGGAGGATCATCCGTAAGAAACTTGGGACGACTTTAGAGCAGCTATAAATGCAGTAATGATATCGTCCAAACTGAAACATGGCATAAATCCATGAAGTATTTGATTGTTGATTTAATGAATATTTATCGATGAAGATTAGTCGGTTAAAGTCCGCTTGATATTTGCGATGCATGACTCGAGACACTGGTTAATATGGATGAGAATCGATTTCGTTGGTGCAAACGTAGTTGCTATATATCTCCCTGTGGATCTTAAATTTCATTATTTTTTCGTACACACTTCTGCTTTATTTGGCTTGTTTAATTATATTGTGGTGTTATTCCACTTTACATGATGTTATCATGCTAATGTGGTATGGCAGCTTAGATCGATGCTTTTATATACCACGTTTTACGTTGTCTATACCTAATTTACTGACCATTTAATTATATCATTAGATGGGTGTTCGTTTTAGCAGGAAATTTAAACGTAAACTATTTGTTTGCCTGTTTTACTCTCATTCGTCTACTTTTTTTGACAATGTTGGTACTGTATTCGCTAAAAGCTTGACTAAAGGTCAAGTACGTGTCATGTTTTTGATTTTAAAGTATAATATATCGTGTACTAACGTTCTAGAATTTACTAATGCTCTTTACGTATTTCTCAAATTATACCATCACCTACTTCTTAAAGTATCGTAACATAGATTTTATACAAATGACTTAAAATGATATTCAGAGAAAGTTTCATTTATAGCCTATTGATGCATGTTTGTGTTATGAATTAGGATTTCCTTAATTCAAATGACTATAGATTACAAATTAAAAGAATGCAATGTTAATTAGTAACTAAAATGCAATCATACTGTGTGACTGATTAACAGTTGCTCACTTGCCTATCGTGATGACCCAACCGAGCTATACTGGCTGGAACATATGTTCCTGTAGGTTCTACCATGCCAGGCAGGTCGATTGGAGAACGATGAGACTAAAAGCAGCTACTCAAGGTCTGAGGGCGAAGTCGTACTGCTGACTGCAGAGGGGTGTGACAGCAGTAAGGTGTTTCCCTCGGACAACCAGCATCTGCAGCGATGCTGCCTTCTCACAAGGAAGGAGGGGTTAGAAAAGGTCGGCCCTAGAAATGTCACACCTCACCCTACCTCACGGATTTCCGTCTCCGGCGGTAAGGGTGCCCACTAAGGGCTTTTAAGTGCGGAGCTAATACTCGAAAAACTTTTCATAAAAAGGCCGTGCGTGACAGGCCTCAAGCAGTTGTCCCTTGGGCTCTGCGGTCACGCTCTCAGGTCTCTAAGACCAACATTAATCTATCTTCTTTTTCAGGTTCGTCAAGAAACACCCTTCCATGGTGTGGGCAGCCAGGAAGTGAAAACCGCCCTCATACCTCTTACAGCACACGAGATCATCTTGTTCGAAGCCAAATCCCACCTTCAACCCTTAATAACTCTCTTATCACCATGCCTAATCCTTCTAACATAATTTTATCACCTCGCGTCTCTAATGCTATTGATTTGAGTTCACGAAACGTTATCCCTGGTCTCCTAAAACCGCGCACTAAGTTGTATATTGGAGCTTTCAACGTTCGAACGTTATGTCGAATAGGACAACAGGCATCCTTAGCCATGACTCTAGAATCCCGCTCCATCGATATCTGCTGCATCTCTGAAACGCGTATACAGGATCCAAGCACAGTCATTCACTTGACTTCCCCTTGTGAAAATAAGGAACCGGCTCGGTTCACTCTTCGTGTTTCCGGGGACCCCACCGCTACCACTCAAGGCCTTGCTGGTGTAGGTATAGCACTAAGTTTAAAAGCTGAACAGGCTCTCCTCGACTGGATTCCAATAGACAGTCGATTGTGCGCTGTCCGTCTAAATGGAACGGTAAGGACTCGTAAAGATAGGGACACACGCCGTTGTCTCTTTGTTGTCTCTGCCTATGCTCCCACTGATTGCAGCTCAGATGAAATGAAAGATGAATTTTACAGGAAGCTTTATGACCTTCTATGTAAAGCTAAGCGCACTGATGTAGTAATAGTGGCAGGTGATTTTAATGCCCAAGTAGGTAGACTAGAGGAAACCGAAAGGCACCTAGGTGGATCATATGGTGTTGAGGCTCAACGAACAGACAATGGCGACCGGTTACTACAACTCTGTTCAGACAAGCGTTTATTTCTCGCAAGCACCAACTTTAAGCATAAGGAAAGACATCGGTTGACATGGCGGCCTCCGAAATCAACCCAACGCTGGACTCAAATAGACCACATTGCTATTAGCCATCGTTGGAGAGGCTCGATAGAAGACTGCCGCTCGTTTTGGAGCACATGTTTAGACTCAGATCATGCCTTAGTGCGAGCGCGTATTAGTCTGCGACTCACTGGACGTAAAAGATCCACGACAAGGATCCCCCACAGAGTTCAATTTAATGATGAAAAAGTCAAGAATACATTCCAGGAACAACTAAAAAACCAATTAGTAAACGGCGTAAACTGTTCTCAACCTGAGCTAGCCTGGAATGATATCCAAAAAGCTGTCGAAAGAGCAGTAATATCTACTAATAAACTAGACCTAAAGGTTAGGAAAACTCAGTGGATTTCAGCTGCATCTACTGAACTGATAGATGCTCGGCAACACATCCCGTCTGGTTCTGAACATGATGAGCAACGTAGGCAACTTAGACACAAACTAATCAAAAGCTTACGCAATGATCGTGAGCAGTGGTGGGTGGCGAAAGCTAAAGAGATGGAAAAGGCAGCGGCAATAGGTAACAGTAGGCAACTGTTCAGACTTATCAAGGAAACGGGTATCAGGAACCCAACTGTAAGTGAAACTATCTCCGAAAAAGATGGCTCCATTATTCACTGTCAATCCAGAAGATTAGACCGATGGGCAGAACACTTTAGGGAACAGTTCAACTGGCCCACGGCGTCATCCTTGCTGCCCACCATCCCCAAACAATCTGAATGGCAAATTAACATTGGTCCCCCAAGTCTCAGTGAAGTTGTGAAGGCTATTGGAAACTTAAAGCGAGGGAGAGCGGCAGGACCAGATGGATTGACCTCTGAGATATTTAAGGAAGGTGGTCAAGTCTTAGCAACCAGATTAACTGAGATCTTGGCTAGAATTTGGGAACTAGACGTAATCCCATCTGACTGGTCTCGAACACTAACCATTCCGGTCTTTAAGAAAGGACAGAAGTCCTCGTGTGACAATTACCGAGGAATCAGTTTAACGAATATAGTGTCTAAAATACTAGCTTCAATAATACTTCGACGTCTAACTAAAGCTCGTGAAGAGCAAACTCGAGAAAACCAAGGTGGCTTCAGACCCGGACGTGGTTGTATAGACCAAATATTCACACTTAGACAGGTTCTGGAACATAAGCACACTTTCAGACGCCCAACAATAGCTGTATTCCTTGACCTTAAGGCGGCGTTTGACTCTATTGATCGTAAGGTTATGTGGCAATGTCTGTCATTGAAAGGTGTACCAGAGAAGTACATTAACCTTATACAAGCTCTCTACTCGAACACCACATGTCGTGTTAGAGCTTATGGCAGATTGTCTTCGGAATTGACCACTTCTAGTGGTGTTCGTCAGGGTTGTCCACTATCTCCATTTTTATTTAATTTTATCATGGACATACTTTTAGAGTTAACATTGTCATCGTCTGATTTCCCTGGGGTTGACCTCTTTCCAGGAGATAAACTTACTGACTTAGAATATGCCGATGATATAGTTCTACTGAGTGAAGATGCTGATAGAATGCAGAATTTTTCGACTACCTTAAACTTGAACGTAAGCATGTTTGGGATGCGATTCTCCCCATCCAAATGTAAAATGTTACTTCAGGACTGGCTTAATTCGGCACCAAAGTTAGTGATAGGGCGTGAAACTATTGAATGCGTTAACCACTTTACTTATCTAGGGAGCCTCATCAGTCCTAACGGTCTGGTGTCCGATGAAGTCTCGGCCCGTATACATAAGGCCCGATCGGCTTTTGCCAACCTGCGTCACTTGTGGCGTAGGCGAGACATTCGTTTAATGACGAAAGGACGCGTTTATTGTGCAGCAGTCAGATCCGTTTTACTTTATGGATGTGAAACATGGCCTTTAAGAGTAGAGGATATTCGTAGGCTCCTAGTATTCGATCATAGATGTCTCCGAAACATTGCTCGTGTTTGCTGGGACAACCGAGTAAGCAATGCATGTGTTAGGAATAGAGTACTAGGTAAATACGGTAAGGCTATTGATGAAGTAGTGAATCTTCACCGGCTGAGGTGGTTAGGACATGTGTTGCGTATGCCTGACCACCGTCTACCTCGACGAGCAATGTTGTCTGGTGTGGGAGTAGGCTGGAAGAAAGCTAGGGGTGGCCAAACGAAAACATGGCACCAATCCATGAAGTCATTGACGATTGGACTGAGCCATGTTAATAGATGTAGACTACCTGGTTGGGGCCCACACGATGATCTTAACAAATGGTTAGAGACTTCAGGTGATATGGCTTAAAGTCGATTGCAGTGGAGCAGGTGCATCCACTCCTTGTCTTCCTCCAAATTCTAATTTTTGAGCTTATTATAATTTTCTCTTAACTGAATCACTTTTTATCTCAAATCTTATCTCTGATCTCTATGCCTTCCCGTTAGTACTTACTCTGTCACTAACTTCCCCTACTCTGGGATTTGGTTCGACAATTTAATCTTTATCTGCTAATTGAGGCATGGCAACTTGAACTGATGTACGTATGTACAAAGTTCTATGTTGTAACTGACTGACTGAGTTGCTCACTAGATGCAGTTATTGATTCAGCTTCCAAAAGGATTGAAATCTATAACAAGACTACAAGCCAGTAAGAGAGAAGTTTTAATCTATAGAAGTAACATGTTTGTATACAAAACTTTAAAAGCTGGACAATATGATTAAATATCATAAGTCATTGAATCATACGGTTACTGTAGATTACTCATTCCAATCCACAAGGATCTACCCGTTTCGCCATTCATATTAGTTGAAGATGCGTTCCTATTTATGTAAATGCAAAGTGATATCTCACAACTGGTCTAGATCATCCTCTAGACTGACCATAGAGACTGAAGTGGTTGGATTCGCTGACCATATAACTTAACTTTGAAATCTTATCATCCTAGATGGGTTGGTATTTGACGAAATCCCGATGTGAATTCAGAAAGCTTATTTATCTTTTGCTAACTTTCAACACATGATGTGGGCGAGATATCCGTCTCTCTAACTGAACAGTGAATATACTGTGCAGCAGTCTGCTCTCTATTAACCTGTGGTTGAGAAACGGTGGTTAGAAAAATCAGGAAAATGCGTAGATTGCATATCTTTTATTATAGGGGCTTTCAAAGCAGCCTTCGCTTGTCATAGGACGACTGAGTAAACAGTACTAAGGTTAAGTACAAAATACATGATATTTATAACTAATTGATTAAATCTGAATCGATTGACGTGGTTGGGACATGTATTGCGTATACACAACTATCGTCTACCTCGGCACAATTTTATTTGGTATAGGAATAGGAAGGAAGAATGATATTGGTGAATAAACCAAGATATAACATTACTCTATGAAGTCAATTACTACTGGTCTGAGCTGTGTTGATAGATGTAAACTATCAGTTAGGAGTCCGCACGCGATAATCGCTATCAGTGTTTCGAGACATTTGGTGATATTTTTGGAGGTAACTCTGACACAAACTTATTAAAAAAAATTCACTCAAGCATTTTAAAATCATTTTTCAAGTGTTGTCAAATCAATTCCGTGATTTAATATATATATATATAATAAACAATTGTAAGGGTATTTTCTTAAGAGGTAAAGTTAGGGTTTTTTGTTCATCTCTGAAGTTATCAATGTAGGCATATGTCATGAAAGGCAGAATTATAGTCCTCTTTTATAATCATTTTCAGGTTTTGCAACGAACTTCTATATTAGAAGATGAAGAATGTCGTAAAATAAATAAAAAAGATCCCGACCCGATATATTTACCTTATGCTCAAATGTATCGATTCTTTTCTTCCTTGGTTTGTGGACAACCATTACCAAATCTATCTGATTTATCATCTGGTGCATTTCTAGATCTTTTAACCTGGTATGTTGCATCAGTGTACTTTGTGTATTTTATGCAACCATTCTGAGCTGTCCAGTTTTCTTAGGGCAATATAAGCCTCTTAGTATTAGTTTATATTTTACTATATACTAACAATTACTGACAAGAATGAAGGATTTCTTTGTCGATCGGCTTTAATCACCTAACACTTGACTGTTTCAGACTTTAATCTTGTAAAGGTTTTTAAAAAATGAGTCTGTATTATGGGACTTTGGAATTTGCAGTTTTACATCACGAACCTACCTTCATTAGACAGTTATTAAAAATTAGGAAACATTGATCAGTTGTTTCGTCTTAGCACTTAGTTAACCATTGGATCGACATTTAGTGTATTGCATTCCTGGCTTCTCCGTATCTGATAAATGTCAACTTTCGATGTGGTGCTTCCAATTCAATTATTTTCATAATACCCGTTAATAACAGTGTGCTTCCGAAGTTTTGTTACGAAAACGTAACTAGTGTTGTCCAACTAAACCCTAGTGTAATGTAGTTACCAATGGCATTGGATGCTGTAACGCATCATTGTGAATTCACTGAGGCTAGATTTCTAAACCTGTTTAAAGTGCATAATGTGGCCACTTTAGTTTTAAAACTACATATGATTTAGTAACTAACGACCTTATTATAATAGTTCTACACAGCCTCAGTAATCCGACCGAACGATCAAAAACCAATAAGGCACGACATGTATATATGAAAAATAACGCAATATATAAAATATATATACGAGGTATAACCATATTTCCTGTGATCTGTTTGTATCCTCGACTAGTTACTTGTCGTTTTCCACAAAACCACCGGATACCAGCTTAGTAATGTAAAACCTTTGCACTCTTCACACGATTTGAAAGTCCCAGGTTCGGTCTCTTGTGGGAACATCAACATGCACTTCTGAGAAGTTCAATACTAAGATGAAATAACTGCTCATTGCCTCCTGATTTATAATGGTTGATTAAATTTGATTAGTGTTGTTAAATTTTATATTCCTTTGAAATTTAATTCTTATCAATTTAGTTGAAATGGTCCTCATTTCTAGATTTTAGAGACTGTCTACTGATGCGAAAAAAATTGGTTAATTTTTGGAGTAACAGCTACATTTTTATTTTACTTTTAATCCCTTTCTGAAATGAGAAGTCCAATTTCGATTTCTAACGCCAAACAATCGTTACATCTAGTATTTCATTGTAATAAAAGAAAGTCATTTCTCCACAATTCTTTGGTCAATATTATGTGGTGAGCGATGGGTCAGTGATTAAGGCACCCTACTCCGCCCGCTACTCTTCTAGGTTTGTTGCCGTCCCAAGCCCGAGTAAAGGAGGAGGGTTGGGTATAGGGCTAGCACCCCTATCCCGTAAAACACAAGTTTGCTAAAAAACGCTAACCAGATTAAACAAACTTAACCATTTAAACTCTGCCCTGGAAGTGGAAGGAATCTATATGACGCTTCATGATGAAAGCCGAGATTCTTCGGAAGTCATGAGCCCGATGTCCCCTCTTCTAACGACCAGAGCAAAAATTTTTATAGGTACATGGAATGTTCGGACTATGTGGGAGACAGAGAAGATCACCCAGATAGCAGCAGAAATGAAGAGATACAATTTAACTGTGCTCGGGATCAGCGAAACGCATTGGACTCAAGCTGGACAGAAAACATTAGCCACGGGAGAGGTGCTACTATATTCCGGGTACGAAGTGGAAAATGCCCCATACACCCAAGGAGTTGCTCTGATGCTGTCTAAGAAAGCGCGCAATGCACTTGTAGGATGGGAACCACATGGACCCAGGATCATCAAAGCATCTTTCAAGACAATGAAGAAGGGGATTACAATGAACATCATCCAATGTTATGCACCCACCAACGACGGCAACGACGAGGACAAAGATCAGTTTTATGATAGACTGCAGTCAATTATAGCAGTGTCCAGGAAAGGATCTGACAATCCTAATGGGAGACCTAAATGCCAAAGTCAGAATAGACAACACCGGTTACGAAGACATCATGGGACGACAGGGACTGGGAGAAATAAATGAAAATGGTGAATGATTTACAAATGTATGTGCTTTCAACAAAATGGTCATAGGTGGTACAATATTTCCCCACAAACGCATACACAAAGCTACATGGATCTCACCGGATCATACTACGGAGAATCAAATTCAACATATGTGCATCAACAAAAAATTCAGAAGATCAATGGAAGATGTAAGAACCAGGAGAGGATCTGATGTAGCTTCAGATCACCACCTAGTGGTTGCCAAAATGAAACTGAAGCTAAAGAAGCGATGGATAATTGGAGTAACAGCATTAAAACGGTTCAATACAGCCTCTCTTCAAGATACTGACAAACTCAAGGAATTTAAAATAACTCTCAACAACAGGTTTCAAGCCTTACAAGATCTGCTGAACGAGGAAGAAGCCACTATGGAGGACAACTGGAAAGGAATCAAAGAGGCACTAACTTCAACTTGTCAAGAGGCTTTTGGCCGTAAGAACCACCATCATAAGGAATGGATTTCCACAGAGACCCTGAGCGAAATTCAACAAAGGAGGAACAAGAAGGCAGAAATCCACAACAGCCGAACTAGAGCAGAGAAAATCAAGGCACAAAATAAATACACAGAAGCAAATAAACAAGTAAAGAAGAGCATTAGAGCCGACAAACGGAAGTATATCGAAGGCCTTGCAACGACAGTGGAAAAAGCTGCAAGAGAAGGAAATATGAAACAGCTATACGACACAACGAAGAAACTGGCAGGTAAATATAGTAAACCAGAGCGACCGGTCAGGAACAAAGAAGGTAAGCTAATCACCGAGATTCAAGAACAAAGAAACAGATGTTTAGAACATTTTGAGGAATTCTTGAATAGACCAGCCCCAATGAACCCACTAGACATCGAAGCAGCATCTACAGACCTCCCGATAGATGTCAATCCACCAACGATGGAAGAAATCAAGATAGCTATCAGACAGATCAAAAGTGGGAAAGCAGCAGGACCTGACAATATACCAGCCGAAGCACTCAAGTCAGACTTAGACATAACGGCAAGGATGCTCCGCGTTTTATTCAAGAGGATCTAGGAGGAAGAACAGGTGCCGGCAGACTGAAAAGAAGGGTATCTTATCAAGATACCAAAGAAAGGGGATTTGAGCAAATGCGAGAACTACAGAGGAATCACACTATTGTCAGTACCTGGGAAAGTCTTCAACAGAGTGTTGTTGAAAAGAATGAAAGACTCAGTGGATGCTCAACTTCGAGACCAACGGGCTGGTTTCCGTAAGGATCGGTCATACACAGACCAAATTACAACACTACGCATCATCGTTGAACAATCAATTGAATGGAACTCGTCTCTGTACATCAACTTCATCAACTATGAGAAGGCGTTTGACAGCGTAGACAGGAGATCACTATGGAAACTTCTTCGACACTACGGTAAACCAGAGAAACTCGTCAATATCATCCGGAATTCTTACGACGGACTACAGTGCAAAATTGTGCATGGCGGACAGGTGACAAGTGCATTCCCAGTAAGAACCGGTGTCAGACAAGGCTGTCTGCTCTCGCCTTCCTATTCCTGCTAGTGGTTGATCGGATCATGAAAACCACTACATCTGGGGAGAAGCACTAGATTCAATGGACGATTAGTATGCAACTCGATGATCTGGACTTCGCGGATGATCTAGCACTTCTATCCCATACACAACAGGAAATGCAAGTGATGACAACCAACGTAGCAGCAACCTCAGCATCAATAAGCCTGAACATACATAAGGGAAAGAGCAAGATCCTCAAATTCAACACCGAGAGCACCGACCTAATTGAACTTGATGGTGAAACTCTGGAAGAAGTGGATACCTTTACATACCTGGGGAGCATCATCGATGAACAAGGAGGATCCGATGCAGATGTAAGGGCAAGGATCAGCAAAGCAAGGGCAGCATTCCTACAGTTGAAAAATATATGGGACTCCAAACAGCTGTCTACCAACCTCAAAGTTAGACTCTTCAACTCGAACGTCAAGTCAGTTTTTCTGTATGGAGCTGAAACGTGGAGAACTACTGCAAACATTCTGAGGAGAGTACAGGTATTTATTAACAACTGTCTAAGCAGAATATTGAATGTCTGTTGGCCGGAAACCATCAGCAACAGCCTACTATGGAAGAGAACAAACCAACTTCCAGCTGAAGAGGAAATCAGGAAACGACGTTGGAAATGGATAGGATATACATTGCGGAAATCATCAGACTGTATCACGCGACAATCACTAACTTGGAATCCTGTTGGAAAACGGAAAGGAGAAAGGCCAAAGTACACCCTACGTCGAGAGCTGGAAGCAGACATAAAAATGATGAACAGTAACTGGAGACAGCTGGTAAGAATTGCTTAGGACAGAGTTGAATGGAGAATACTGGTGAGCGGCCTATGCTTCTCCGAGAGGGGTAACAGGCGTAAGTAAGTAAAGTAAGTACTCGCAACCTCCAGGTTCAAAGTTCGAATCCCGCTCCACCTACCTCAGTTTGGGTAACCGGTCATAATCATTACCTCTCACACATACAGTTTAGTTCGAAGCCAGGTATACTTATTCGTATCTGGTAAACAAGAGACTTAAGTAAATCTCAATGAATTGCTTATTTAAATTTTATGGTACAGTAAAACAAATATCACGGAAACTCAAGTCATAAGTTTGATGCATGGGACCCAGCAATACTAACTGGTCGCTAAAAAATATGCGTAAAGATCAATAAATCAGTCACTTCGTTATAAACAACATAGATTGCTAAACAAATATGTATCAACCTAGGTTGCTACGTCTAGTTGACACAGTGAAATCACATTACTATTAATTTGATGGTTTTGCTAGCAAAAAAGATTAAATATGGAAATTTCGATTCGAATGGGAGGAATAAATAATTCACTCGATGAAAAGTGCAAAATAATTCTTGCAACTTACAATCTGTGCATTCGCAAAGAGTGTATATACCTGTGCTAATACGATCGATTTCGAAGCGAAGTTAGAATCTGCAATTTTTAGATTAAGTTTTATGTGCTTTAAACACGGACACAGTTATCCAACAACTTAATTAGTACAGATATTATGGAGGAAAAATGTGTAATTCGATTAACAGAATTTAGATTATAATGAATTGAATAGGATGCTGATTGATAGATAAATACGTAATGCTACGATGCTACTGAGTGATCGGTACTCACGTGATCTTAATATTGATTCAGCTCCTCGGAATGAACTAAAATCCAAAACAAAACCACCAACCAGAAAAATGGATTGTTTTAATTTAATAAAGTAACATTCTCATGTACAAGTTATTAACAGGAAATCAAACATGATTAATTGTAAAAAACGACTAGAAGCAATCAGTCTTGCACGTTACTCTCTCTCTTTAGTAACAGAGTAGTTAGTTGCAAGCAAGACATAATCACAAAAAGTAATAGAATAAGTTCAAAATCAGTGAAATTGTATATTGTTGTAACATATCTCTAATAGTAATAAACGATTTCCGGTCATTTTCCCGCTCACTTTTTTGGGTGAATGCTACGTATTATGGTATAATTGTCATTTTAAATTTCGGCTTAACCCCCTAACTTTTAGTATATTTTGTACGTTTCATACGACACGTCAGGTTGTTCTACATTGAACATTTTCTGTCAAACAGTTTCGGATTACTTGGAATGAAATCGTTAACAAAAATTACACCTAAATATCCAGTAGTCATCCACTGATTAGGTTGGTATACTAAACGAATGTTAGAGGAAATTTAGTGAAATTTCATTCCCTGAGTTAGGTGCTCTCATTGTTATTCATGATAACTTCATTTAGAAGCGATGTATTAGAATCTCTCCAATATTAACTAACGGCTTTACCTGTCAAACTTACAGCTGTTTTGATAATTGTCCTTAATTTAATTCTTACTATATGGAAGCTTATTTAGATTGTCTTTTCTAGCTTTGTTTCGGACACCTTACTTCTGTTTGATGTTTGGTGCTAATGGGTTCATTGTCTAGAAAGCTTTAAAATTAAACTACCCAACTCTGAGAATACAAATCTATCAAAGCATTTGGCGAACATTGAAAACATTGCTAATTATGTCATTCACAATTGATTAATTTATTTATTTACTAAGTGCAGATTTTATGTACTTAGATTTGAGTCATGCCTTAGTTGCATAAAAGTTACCGTTCCACCTACAGCAGTTTTGGCAATTGGGTAGTACAATTATCATTTGTACTAAGAATGTAGCACAAAGCTAAGTTCGAGAATCTCTACCTGGTAAATGAATGTATACTATCTAGTTCTCCAAGAAAGTGAAGGTACAGTATTATTTGAACTTGTGACCTACCATTTAAAAGTTAGGTGTTTTAACTTCTAAATTACTTCCACACATATTTTATGAGAAGTATATTGATCATTTAATCCTACGTTTATTGTTTACTTTTTAATTAGTTTAGTCCGAATACTAGGTCTCATAAATACTAACAGTCAAAAGGATCCAAAAACTAAACATAAAAATTCTAAAAATCAGTTAATAGCCGAACAAATTCAACAGGCGAAAAAAATAACAACAGAAAAAATGGGTATCTTTTTAGCACTTGCTGGTGCTATTCATGTGTATGCACGTTTATGTACACGACATGGATGTGCTGTATTACCAGAACATTTTGATGAACATTGTAGTACTCCGTTATTTCTCCTATCTAAAGTTAAACTTCCTACTACACTTAGACATGCTCGTGCAATGGTTGAATGTTTAATTGAACGATTTATGAAAATATGGTCATGTAAGTAACTTTTGTTTATAGATGTGTGCCTATATGTTCGAATATTAATATACTGAGTAATTTGGCAAGTTATAAAAACTTTTCGATTGTTAGTCCATTTTTGTATTTTCATATTGGGTGTTGGCTAGGGAAATACAAACTCGGAAAAGTCAGGCTGCTTCCAGACCAACTTGGGCAAGGTTATGTTTACCAAATATTCACTCTAGATCAGATCCTAGAACATAGGTATACTTACTAACGTCCGACAATAGTGGCATTCCTTGACTTGAATTTAACTTTCAACTCTGTAGATCTATAAGTTCTTTGGCAGTATTTGTCATTAAAAGACGCACCTAAAAGTACATAAACCTCATAAATGCTCTCTGCTAGAACAAAACTGGTCGGTTTAGAGCTTGTGGCAAGTCTGCACGAGAATTGTCAACTTCAAGTGGTGTTCGTTAGGGTTTCCCCTTATCTCACTTTTCTTCTTATCCCCCTCCTTTTTCATTTAATTTCGTCATAAATGTTTTCTTAGGAGTCTCACTTTCTTTATTTAACTTTTCAGGAATTATTTCTCTTTCAGGAAGCTCACTTGTCGACTTATATGATATAGTCCTACTTGGTAAAGAGGCTGGCAATATGTAGAGTCTCTTCAACACATTGACCAACATTACAATCACATTCGGGATATGTAATTGTGTGTGTAATGTTACTAGAGAACTGATATGAACCATCACCTAGACTGGTCATAGGGAGTTTAGTAGTTGAGCGCGTTGACAATTTCACTTATCTAAGAAGTCTCGTCACCTCTGGTGAATGGATGTCTGACGAAATATCTTGGCTGTTACCAACTTGCTTCACTTGTAGTGTAGGCGAGATATCCGTCGTTCAACGAAAAACCAAGTGTACTGCACAGCAGTTTGCTCTGTTTTAACTTGTGGATGCGAAATATGGGCAATGAAAATGGACGATCTACGTAGGCTGGAGGTCCTTAATCATAGAAACCTTCGTAGTATCACCCCTATCCCATGGAATGAGCCAATAAATAATACTGATATTAGACACAGCATTAGGAAAGCATGGCGAATCAATCAAAGAGTCGTAAACCTTCACCGACTAGTTGGGACATGTGTTGCGTATGCCCGACCACAGCCCATCTGAACTCGCAGTGTTAGCTGGCGTCGAAGTAGGGTGAAAGAATGGGCGGCCAAACTAAAACATGGTGTCAGTCCATGAAGTCTTTGGCTGTCGACCTTTATTCTTGCCTATTGTATTCTATTATCGTGTTGTTCGTAAATTTGATTTCATCATACTAATGTGGTCTGGCAACTTGAATCTGTGGACGTATATACGAGGTCCTGCTTTGCTAATGACTGGCTGACTGATATTAATTATTGAGACGATCCAACATTTGGGCGATAGTCAAAATACGCCATACATTCTTAATCGTTGCAGCTGCCCCTTGTCTTTTGTGATAGCCCAACCAAGCTATATTGGCTGAGACAATCATTCCGAAATACTACAATGTCGGACGGTTCACTTGAAGTAAACTATAACTTAGAGTAGCAAGTAAGATTCGAGGACAAAGTCGCACTACCTACTGCACAAAGCTGTGATGGTTGTAAAGTGTCTCCTTCAGACAACCAGTGTGACATCGATACTTTTTCCTGAAAAAGGTAGGACGGGATTAGAAACATCGATCTTTAAGATGCACACCTCATCTTACTCCACGGGTTTCAATTTTCTACAGTATGACTTTGACAATTACTGGTCTAACACAACAAATTCATTCACAAAAGGTGATTTGTGACTGGCGTCAAACTGTTGTCTTTTGATCATGATTGTCACAATCTCAGGTCATCATGATAGCCTTTAATGGATACTGTATCCCACAAATATGTTGAAATTGTCGTTTATCTTTAGCAAGCAAAAACTTCAAGGATAAGGTGGAGACATCGTGTAACCCAGTGGCGTACAACATCAATACAACAATGTGGACGAATAGACCGTATACCGATACGGTAGGTTCCTGCCACTCATTTTTTAGTACACTTTTTAACTTTGGTCACAGTCTAGTGAGAGGATGTGCATTTCTATGTGTTTGAGTAGGCGTAGAAAGATGACAATAGGAGGATGCGTTGGATGTTATTTGTAGAATGAAAATGGGTAACAATGGATGGTGAAGGATTAACTTAAGCACCTAGTTAGTGTTGGAGAGGAGGATCATCCGTAAGAAACTTGGGATGACTTTAGAGCAGCTATAAATGCAGTAATGATATCGTCCAAACTGAAACATGGCATAAATCCATGAAGTATTTGATTGTTGATTTAATGAATATTTATCGATAGAGATTAGATGGTCCACTTAATAATACATTGTCTATCTCCCTTGGCCAATAAAAATTCACCTCACTGCCTAGTACTTCATGAGTAACTTCATTACTCACTCAGTTGCTTTACCACATGAAAGTTGCTCTTAAAAGTTGTCTGGTCGAAAACCTTAATTATTCGATTGTCTTCCGCTACCAAAATACGTGTTTGATTATAGTAAAATAATACAGAGCTGGTTACTGTACAGTATGTGAACGTTTTGAGTGAAAGATTAATTTGCCAATAGCCGAATGCGCTTTCTAAAATCCTTTTATTTACTCAGCTTTGATCTGTTCTTTGTTTTTTGTTCGAGCACTAGTGATGTAACTTTGCTGCCTAAAATAATACAGGGTTTTTTCATATGACCTTTTTTTGAGGGCTGATTGCTCTAGCCAATAATTCAGAACTAACCTTAAATAAATGGGGTTCAGGTTGTTAACTTGTTTTATAGTCACTATTATTATATTTATAGTCGTTTTTTTTTATTTTTATTCCACTACTTTGTTTCTTTGATATACAGTGCCTAAATTTCCGAATTCTCACAACTCATCAATTACTTCTGAGATTGATTTAGATATTAAATCGTCAGATGATTTACCGGCTACTTTACTTAAACGTCTGACTATGTTTTCACTGAATCCGCTTTCGCTCCCAATCGAAGTGATGTCTCCATTTCAAAATATCTTGGATGATTTTAGACAGTTATCTTCAAGCAGATTCAAGTATTTGAGTCGTTTCAAATCAGTTTTATGCATTGCTCCACCCATTGAACCTACTCTTAAACGATTCAAATCACCGCAACCTATAAAAGGTAACCAGAGGAAAAGACGACGCACTGAAAAATTGTCGAATTTGAGTCAATCGGCAACACTTGGTGAAGATTTTGAGAATTTAGTGTATGTTAATATTTTTTTAAAAGTGTATTTTTAAATTGACTATACTTTGAACTTTCACAGATATGCATGACTTTTATACCTGCACTGCATATATCATTCATTCCATGGTAAATATTTAAATAATTTGGAACTGATCTAAATTAGACTTTTAGTTTGTTTGTTGATTATAAGAGCATAACCGATAACAGCAAGTAGTTTTCTTGTATTCGTACTTAATAGTCTCTATAGTTTGAACTTGTTTATGTTGAGCAGTTGCTTAATGAATAAACTTTCAACTTTATTATTATTATTTGAACATAATCGAATTCGGTACATAATGGCATCAAAAATATATGCGCCAAACAAGTACGAAAGTAACGTGGAGAAAATAGAGAAGGCAATAAAGGGGGGGGGAATTAAAAATTTAGTAGAACAACAAGAGAATTAAAAGGTTGGAGATGCAGTTCGGATAGGAATACAAACAGGAAAATTCCATTCCTATTAAGAGAAGTCATCATACTTTTATGGAAATTTTAATAGGAAACTGCAACAGGATCTCTACTGGCTTCTATCCTGTGCCATTTGTGGTAAGGTTTCAATTTACTGATTTACACCATCCATAGAACCCCAACCAGGAAGTTGGGATGGATCGACAAAAATCAGTCCTATGCAGCTTTCTCCCATTCCACGATGCTATGTCGTAGGCTCATCACCTCTCGCTTTTTCCAACTAGTCCTAGCGTTAGCAAATAATACACAGCATGGATGCCTCAGAGATAACATCCGTAAAACGTCACTAATTTACTGCAGCCGGTGTCTCAAGATAATAGTCCCACTTAAGTTATTATCAATGCTTCCGAAAATACGATGCTGAACATTAGCATTATTGACATGACGTTCCCACCGGATATCAGCAATTCTCTGGAGACAATGATGATCGAACATCTTTGGTTCAGAGGAATCAGGTTTCAAATCATAGAAAAGAACCGCTTTCACCAAAGATTTGTAAAACCGACATTTTACAGCCAGATACATCAAGATGGCGCTATGTTTGGACTTCAGGCGCGCCCTTATCCAGCAAACAGTCCCAGAGCACAATCCTATCAATTGAATCGAAGGCGACCCTGGTGTCAAGAAACACAACGATTGTTGATGACAATGTTTCAACATTTGGCGGAGGGTGGGAATATGATTAATACATCCTCAACCTTATTGAAAACCAGCCTGCTCCTCGCAAGTCAGTCTTTCACACGTTTCGAACAATCTGTGATGTATGATGGGAGCCGATAATTTGAAAGCAGTCGAAAGTAAATCTACCTCCGCTCTCTCCGATAATTATTACAATGATTGCGTGAGCCCTTTTTAAATATGGGGACAAGGATCGCTACATTTCAAGATGATGAAACACTTTGTTTCCCAAATCTTTCTAAACAACCATATCAAATCCCTGACCACCGTCTTTAAAAAGAGCTGGGGTCAAGTCGTCTGGGCCTGGCAATATATTGCTATCCGAAAAATGGAGTTCCTTCCAGACTTTCTCTTTGTTAGATGGATCAGTTATCACCGGGCATAGAGTGAAGGATAATCTGATGGAAGTTGTTTGAGCAACAGATCAGCTAAACTAGCCCTCGAAAAGCACAGCTCATTGTCTAAGACGATCTTGAATGTTAGTGATTAGTGTACCACCGGCTTCATAGATCGCTCGATTGATATTAGACATTTTTCTGCCAGTGCCTCGGACGAGTTGAAAGAGCTTCTGGCACTTACGAAATGCAGATGGTACCTCCAACTCTTTGGCACGCTCAAACCACTAAGTTTCCTGGTCCTCACCCAAACTTTTCACGATTTCCCTATGTAAGAATCTACGTTTATTATTAAACTTAACTACAAGACTTCAGATTTGATTCGCTATTACATCACCTGTTTCAGCTTGTGCAGTCGGCTAGTAAACATAACTAACCCTCCCAGAAAGTGCGGTTTAAAGTGAAGTATACCAGTCGGCATTCGGCAGGTTAATTACATCATAGAGTTCCTTATTTTTAGTGAATTCTTAGCTTGATAAATAACCGTTCAAAGTTGATGGTGCTACTATTTTTAGATCGTATGCGATTCTGATTATTATGATTAATTACTCATATGCACAATCTACATGATTAACTTATAACAACCAAGATATCTGAAAAAGAAATATAGATGGGGAAAACTTCAATTTCTTCGAAACTTCGCTGTAATGTAACTCAATAATAACGGTTGCAGACTGTGAAAATTTATGACGAGGCACAGAATCCATTATGAAGCATTAGTCCCTTCAAGATTGCAGGCACATCTCATTGACACTTGCCAAGTAATTTAAAGTATAGGTCTAGGGTTTCCTGTTTAGTATCTTCAAAACTACCTTCCTTTACATAATAGTCTTCTAAAATATTGATCTTTTATTACAATTGTTGGTCTGATAGTATTACAACAAATACTTCCTATGGTTGACTTGACTGCTGTGTTAAGAAGTCTAGAGATACGCAGAAGGGTTTGCTTACAAAGCCGAGCTTTTGATGTGCAGGGATCACTGGAAAATATGCGTTCGTTCTTCTGATCTAACCTGGAATATACTGACTATTCGTTTTATCAGGAACATAACGCTCTATATTCAACTGCTTTGTTCCTTTGAGATTTCTTGCTTACTATTTATCCTTGAGACAAATATCAAATCTCTGACCTTGTAAAAACATGTAGCTTGTCACCACATCCTTGTAGAATGCGGACTCTACCTTTTATTCAATTGAAATAAGAGCATATCCTCTTTCGGGCGTAATACGGGCCGAATATTATGCTTTCCATTGTACCTAAAGAAACTTCCAAATTAAGGAGAACATTTTGGCTTTTTAAATCTTCCTTTCACTATTTATGCTTTAGAAGGGATAATTGTAACATAAGGTTTACCTTATCTCATGAATATTTGTAAACACAATAATAAAGATACTAGAACCTAAGTATAAGTAAGAGATACGTGCTCATTAGTCAAACGGTCAGATCATAACTAACGTAAGTAATTATTTTATGGATTCTTTAATAATTTATGTTTGTAATTAATATGATATTTTCTTTGAGAAATTCAGTTTATTTCTATTTTATTAAAACTACCTTATTTAGACCTTGGAATGATTTGATTTCATTGGGTAACGATACAATTACAAATCAAATAGACAGTTCTGTGTATATTGATGAAACAACTAATTCGAAGGTCCACTTATCAGTAAGTTACCTTTTTCTTAATATTAAGCTATTGAAGTATTGGTAAATTATATTGAGACACCTAGGAAAATTTCCCTAGAAGCTCCAGAAAGGCATAGAAGCACACCACCTAACCAGGATCGGATCCATTAGTTGCTTTTAGACATCCACTATGTCCATAAACTAAGCCTCTGTTCATATTTAGTATTTGTTTGGGGTTCGTAATAGAATTATGCTGGAGAACTAAGATGCGTCATAAACCAGCTTTGTGGGTCTCAAATCTCATTATTCTATTTCTGAACACTTCAGTTCTTAAAATGAGCTGGGAATGCAGAAAACAATTTACATAATACAGCTTGTTGTAGAATAGTGCCGCCATGTACAGTAACTTACTATTATTTCAAGTGCAATATTTTTAACTGTCTTTCTATAAGTGGCTGATTATTTTACGAGTAATTTGTAATCACACTAAGTTGTTTTTTTTTAGAGAATTGCTAAACTTAGACTAACCATATTCTCGTTAAGAAATGCATTTGAGTTCGCCAGAACTAACGTAATTTCGTAGCTGTGAGAAATACTTTTAAGACGCGAATGTTTTAAGTTGATATTAATGATTATTACTGTGATACTGTAATCAAAAATCTCATTAATATATTGTAATATAAAATACTGTTGGTGTTTTTCTTAAAATTCTAGTCACGTCGTTTTGTAAACTGGTGCCCAGGAACACATTTTATTCGTGTTTCAGATCCAAAAGAGGATGAAAGTATCAAGATACTTGTAAATAAGGTAAAAGACTTGTTTTTAAATGCTCCTTTGACATTCTTTATTATTCGTATCAATTTCTATTTATTTTACTAGTATGAGTTATTCAGCCTTAATTTGGATATGAGCGTATTGCCTCGATACAACTTTTTAGTCATAAGACAGTAAATTATAATGACCGTGTCTGGTAAGATGTTTTATTATTTTTGGAATTTTTCAGCCTGTTATGCCTGTCACACATCGTAATATCGATGTACACACAGAGACTTGAAGTTTGTGCATATTGCTTCAAATTTTAAAATACTTTCAACTATAACCATAAACCTGCTTAAGGAGTATAACGTTGATCTTATTAATAAGGGATTGTTCACACAACTAATGAGTCATAAAGAGATTTGACTGTTAACCAAAATCACTTTATTCCGAATTTTGTATACGGAAATATCTTAGCCGATTTTTACCTATCAATTTATTTATATAAGATGAATAAATTTAGGCTAATAGTCATTGATGTCTATTCAACGTACATGTTTATATGCTCAAATTTGAGTTATACAGTTTATGCATGTGAACTAGTAATACTTCATGTCTAGCTGCCTAAAATGAAATGGTTCAAGTACTGTTCTATCCTTCAGCTTACTTTTTGAAATTCAAGTCATTTAACCGCTAAGAAGAACTTGTTTTTAGATTTGCACATTAATAATCATATAGCACGGAGGGTTTGGTGGTCGTTGATAGTCCACTCGATGCATATTCCTTATCCAGTTTTTTTTAACACAACGACAAGACGCTTTAGCCACACATACACATATCAGTTGACATAGATGCCTAACTTGAATGAAATAGGAAAATACAACAAGTATCGTAGGGATAACTTGTATTTTACAACGTGCACATGTCATTGTTGTTTAATCACATCAGACGGTTATATGGACTATATATTCTGTATATGTAGATTTATATTACGCGTTATATTTATAATTTGTTTTTGTTATCATTTAAATTAGCATTTCCGAGTACGAACAAAGAGAAATGAAAAGATGAAGATCAAATAAGAAGAAGAAAACTTTAAAAAGATATTTTAATGAATTAGTGTACAGTTGTTATTGTTTATATTAAATGTACAGATTAATCAAACTAAACTTATGTGCAAAAGTATATTATTATCATTGAACATTGATATTCTGTTTAGTGTCATCATTAAATAAGTGAATATACATCACTAATTATAATGGTAATCATAGTTAGGTTCTATACGACAATACACAATGTTCTAGAAGTAAAGCTCTGAGTTTTTTTAAACAATATTTATCAATAGTATATATCTAGTAGGAGAGTATAGTAGTCATGTATTAATGAATTTCTCTGGATGCTGGAACCAATGATTGACTTGATCGAAAATTCACTAGTTGTCTGCCAACTAAATACCTGAAATTGTTTTCAAGAAAAAAAGAATAAATAATTTCTTTGAATTAGATTTAAGACGCTAATGCAAAATAATGAACGTTATTTTACACTACTTATTAGTAAACAGAAAATTTTCTTGTAATGAAGGCGGAGACATGTACAGTACTACTATCTATTAGATTGAAACTAGGACATTTCTTATGGCTCTCTCTTGCCCCAAAAGTTGCAGCCCTTGTAGATTCTACGTACTACCAAAAATCCGCAAGATAATTGTTGCATTAAGACCAGTGGTAGACTACACAAACTCGCCGACATATAATCTAGCAAAATATCTGGCTGGAATACTGAAACCATATGAAAAAGAGTCAAAATATGGAATTAAAAGTGCATTAAATTTTAAAAACATGAATACAAACATACGTTTAGGAGATGAAGTAATGGCAAGTTTCGATGTTTGCCCTTTATTCACTAATTTCCTCATTAATATTTTGTTAGACATTATAAATGAATATTTACTCGCAGACAATGACTTAAGTCTACGTTGTCCTTTAGATCCTTCAGAAATTATTAAATGCTTGAATTCTACATTGTCTAAGTTTCGAGGAGATCTCTATAAACAAACAGGTGTAGCGATGGGATCTCCTGAGTCTCAAATAATTGCTAACTTGTTTATGCATTCACTGGAAACAAGTACACCCTCAAAATGTGTCTCCGCACGAACTCTGGCTAAGGTACGTAGATGACACTTTCATTATTGCGAAACGAGATGTATTAGATTAACTTTTTGAAAATGTCAACAGTATTTGCAACAAAATTAAATTCACTAAAGAAATCGAGACTGTCGAATATAAATTATCCTTCCTCGACTGTCTGATCGAAAGGAAACAAGATAACTATCTTAGGATTAACATTTTTCGGAAACCAACATATTCTGGAAAATACATAGACTATAAGTTAGCTCATGCTAAATCAACAAAGGTGACAGTTGTTAGGATGTTGTTAGAGATGTCTACACAGATAATAAAGGCAAAGAAACTGAATTAAACTTAGTGATGTCTACACTAATGATGAACAACTACCCAAAGAACTTTATCAAAATGATACTTAAGAAAAGACGTAATGGGAAAGGCAAACCGAAGATCCAACCGAAACAGTGGATTGACACTGTGGTTGTGCCATACAGGAATGGAACATCTGAAGAGATTAAAGGAATTTTAAATAAACATGCCATACGTGTTTTATTCCGAACAAACAATACAATGGGCTCTGCACTTGTAAATACTAAGGACAGAGTACCAAAAGAAGAACAAACGAACTGTGTCTATGAGATCACATGTAATGAATGCAAAGATAAATACGTAGGAGAAACATCACGACAATTGAATGTATGGGTGAAGGAGCATATTCCCAAATCTTCCAACGATATACGGAAACTTGAAAAAAAGAGTTGGCAGTAGCATTACATTCAATAGAATCAGGGCACAGTATCGATTTTGATGGTATTAATATCCTTCAAAAAGGTTTTAATTTTTAAAAAAGAAAGGCTAACATCTGAAGCCCTGCACATATAGGTAAATCGGAGTAATATAAACCGATGAGATGGAGTACTGTTAGCTGCATCATGGCAACCAATGATTCAAAAATGAATTCAAACATCTACTACTCCAACTTCTAACGCATTTCATTTATTTATTAATTAGTTAATTCTGTTTAGAACTATTTATTCGTATTACACAGTTCAATGTGTAGCCATTTGCAAATATAAACCCTTCCTTTGACCCATAATCATGATTACATTGCTTTACTCTATGATTTGATAGCAAGCCTATCTTCAGATTGTCTATCCCTCTCCGTGAACACAGCTCAGAACAGTATATGTGTACAAATGAATGAAATATTAAACTACACACGAAGTACACACCTTCCTTCATCCACAACGATTTCAACATTAGTTCACTTACAATGACTCCTATAACAATTTCATACCCTGTATACAATTGGATATTCGTAATCAATTTGACCTCTTATTTACATATATATTCGATAATTTCTGATTTTGGTTATTTCCCTGAAGAAGCTCGAACCAGCTTGCCGGGCGAAATGTTTTCTTTAATTTCATCCGCTGAGATTATTTACAAATATATTCTGTTCTGAGTTAATTTTATCTATTAATATATAGAATTTGCTTTTACGACGATTAATATCAAGTCAGTGCAGATTTAGGATTTTGATTCATTGTGAAGTGTAGATGTGTCACTAATTGGCAGTTAACTTGACCCATGTTTACAGGTGCTGATTACCTACGTGATTATGTTTCATCCTCAGTGATGGCAGGGATCAGACTCTATGACGCAGTTGCATTCAACTTTTACCATCAGCATTTTTAGTTGTAGGATTCTTTTATACATGCCGATCTTATCAGACAATAGTCTTAAAATTTATTGTTTCTTCTTATTACTACCACAACGAATTCAACTTACTTGCTACATTATTTCGAAATCGTGGTGTGATACATGTTTCAACCACGTTAGTCATTGAGAATTCACAATCAGATTAACTGGTTTGGCATCTTTGCATAGTAGTAACCTGTGTTTAACTTCAGCATTGCCACAACGAATGCAAGTAGTGTTTCGAAAACATACATGATCAAATACTAGTAACCTACGAATATTATTCACTTTTAAGCTTTTCATCTACATAATAAAGCAGGACAAATTTTTTTATCAACCTTTTGATAAGCGTACAGAAGTTGGCAGAAGTCAAACGAAAATTTGGTTAGAAAGCCTAATTTCTAAAGGGTATGTTAGCAAAAATGAAATCAAGATATTTTAACCTCAGTTCACCTATTTAACTGATAAATTGATATGTCGAAAGGGGATAATTACTGAGAACTTACTTTTCATCTTTAATGTGTATGTACAGACGTCGTATTTGATCAATGCAAAAAGCCAGTAAAATCAAACATACGAACAGGGCAAAAAGAAGTGGATATACGTATCGAAATGCAACTTCACTATCTATTGCTGAAAAATTAAACAACATATTCAGAATTATTCATCATTAATAAGTTTATACACAGTTTCTAGATACTTCTATTTTACGTTTTTTGTTGAATAATATAATATCCAGTTTCAATATCACAATATTGATAACATTTAAATGTATAAAATCATTCTTTACACTTTTTGGCGTCTTATTCATTGTTAGCTTCATACACTTTGTTTGAAACCATTAACAGTTGTTATGATTTACACCAATAGCAGGTGTAAACTAACTGGTCGGGATCTGTGCGATACTTATGATCAGTGGTCGCAGGGAATTCATGTTATCAGGTTCGAATTAGTTGCGAATGTAACCTTTATATTTTTTTAGATCAGCAATTTAAAAAGAATATATTATGCCTTTTATTTCACAAAATAATTTGTTCATATACTTGATATTTTCTAATACTTTTAATGCTGTGGTATTCATTCTGATAGTTTCATTGGATTGTGTTGATGTGATGTGGCAACTTGAACTGATGCTTAGTTGGCAAGGTTCTATATTGTTTATGACTAGCTACCATTTTCTTTGATGTCGATTGTAAGCAATTCGATTAAATGCTACCTAGATAAGGTTTACTAAAAACAAAAATAGTAGTAATATACGTTAACAATTTAAAGTACTTATTTCCTAGAAGTACTCACCAACCATGTATTAAATATATTTCTTCAACTGTGAACAACAATTACATAACCTACACTTTGGTCGAACTGTTGCTTGAGCATACAACAATAGTACTTCGGTTAATATTAAGTCATTTAAGTCTTTCCAATATAGAAATGCATACATCTAAAATATCAAATCATAAATGTAGTAAACTTTAGATTAATACGAGTACGCCCCTAAATTACTAGCTGATGACTCTGTATGCATTAGGAAATATTCAAAATCGCAATCGTCCATAATATTGCTTTTCGATACTTTTTTTTCAGAAGGGCAACTAATAAACAAGTGAACAGACGTAAAACAGTGGTTAAAGTTACAGGCATTTCCTTTATGTACGTTCACGTACGGCGTCAAAGCTGGCACATATGTGTTGGTTCAGGTTGACAAACCCCATCATCACAGCAAGATGAATCCTAGGGTAACATATACATTAGTGGTAGTAAAAAAGAAGATCAGGCGTATAAGGCATTACTCGTGAGAAAGGTATTAAATAGCTCGGAATCCAAGGGAATAAAATGAATGAAGGCATCTGTATCATTGTGACGGATTTTGAGTTATATTACCCAATGTCTTCAACCTTTAGTAACGACAATTATCGATCTCTATCCAGGTAGTCTGCCCCTACTACATAACAATGTAACGATTTAACTTGATATATTTTGAAATGTCGAATATCAGCAAAACTGATAAAGATGCAGACAATATGCTTGGAGTCCGTCGTCCGATTGTCATGAACGATGGTTAGCGTTGCTAGGTGATATCGCTTAGATTTGACTACAAAGGTACAGAAGTATTCAGTATTTGTAATTCCTGAAATCTTTAAAATTATTTAATATCTGTCCCAGGAATTAATTCTTTCTACTCGAATAGTACACCATATCAGATCTTTTTTACTACCGATGATGTAACTGGTACCCTAGAATTCCCCTTGCTATATATATATATATATATATATATATATATATATATATATTAGGGAGAGAGGGAGAGAAAGAAATAAATGATATTAATATATCACTTTTGTGAAATTACAAGACAAATTCAGTTAGGAAATCTTACCGAGCAACGGACTAATATAATAAGCTAACAAGTAAGGTACACTAAGTGATAGTCCAGTAGCTACAAGCAATGGTGCAATTGCCCAAAGCAGACGCATAGAACGAGCGTCTTGTCGATGACGTGTAATCTCATCATGGAATAACTCCAGGCGATTACGTAACCACCAACGTGGTCCAAGAAGAATAAGTAAGATAACCACTTTTAGATGCATAATTCCAAATATCCAATGCTGAAAAAAAAATTTAAATTAAATAGTGAAAACAAATCTGAATATTATTGATTTAAAACTGAGACTAATGACAAGTTTGGTGTAGACAGTCGTTTTCTAGAATATTTCCCATTTTCGAATACTCACTTTTTGGGAATATATAAAAATCCAAATAATTGGTTTTATCATAAAACTGAACATTAAGAATCGAATCCAGAATTAACGAAGGATCCATTTCCGAATTCGTCCACAACGATTACCAACCAATTCAAAGAAAAAGTTACATTGATAAATTAATTTGCAGGGTGAGTGGTGTTGGTGATCTGAGGGCGGCAATCAACCCCAGTCGGGTGCCCACCTGACCCAAGAATTACGTTAGAAGGGATCAGTATTAGGATTGGTCTTTGAAGCCTAGAAGCGTAACAGCAGTTCAAAAAGGATGACCTACATCAAGATGATAACAACCGATCTCTTTTGAAAACATAGTTTTACATGCGTCAGCTTCTCGCTTTAAGGGACTTGCTGCCAACAGCGAGGGAGCAAAGTGAAGTGTGCATTTATAGGAGTGACATCCTTTTGTTGTAAGGCGGTAAGTGTTGGGATACTGGCTGTCCGAGGGAAGTGTCTTAATGTCATCACAGTTCTGTAAATTCTATAGTAAGCATCCGCCCTTGGACTTTGACTTTTTGTTTTTCGTCTTAGAACACGGTGTAAGGATGCACCATTTAGCGTATCTTGAATCAAAACAAAAGTTGTCCATGACATACGCATAAAATGTGGATGAGAATTCATGGGAACCTGAGGATCGCTGAAAAGCCGTTTAGTGCCAGTTTTTAACTCTTGGTAGAGTAGTCACATCCACGACAACAGGATAAATTCGGTGTAAAGGTATTTTCGTAATGAACACAGAAGTTACAATGTATGAAGTTAGGTCTTGTATTAGGTAGTCAATGGATGTATGGCATCTTGGAAAACATTTTTAAACTAAGATGTAACGACTATTCGATGTAGTCCAATTTACAATCCTGCCCTCCAGTTGATGCCGATAGGGAATGCAGGTTATCATCAAAGTGAGTTAATTTTACAGCGAAATTACTACATTGAAATGTCTGACTTAGTTACTGTAGTGTTACATAATTGTAATAGTTAACAAGCGATATACAGAAACTTTAAAATGTTTATAGTTCGACTAAAAAGGACACGTACCTCCCAAAATCCAATAATTATAGTTTTCTTCGGTCCAATACGGAAGGGTACAATAAAGATAAAATTGACCAATAGTCCTAGAGCTGTTGGTAGAATGCCTAGAATGATGATAGCAATACAGAAAAGACGAAACCAATTTAAGGCCATGCAGAGATAATTTCGCACCAATATTCCAATATTTGCATTGACAATAATAGATTTAAATCCATAGTGTCGATTTATACCAACCATAGGAGGAGGCAATGGAAGTGCTGGTCGTCGAAATGTAATTTCACAAGTTGTACCTAGGCGTGTCCAAATTCTGAAGACGCGCATTGGTCTGGACCAAATAATAAGATTACTTTGACTGATCAGCATAATGATTTGACAAATTCCAGAGAAAAACAGTGATATGCTATAAGGAAATCAAAATGTATGTATTAATTAATATTGAAGAGAGTAGGAACATAATGACCATATGATGCACCTTTAGCAACAGAGGGACTTTCACCAACATTTGCCACGTCGGTAGCGTCCCCAATCTGGGTGCACACCGAGACGCAGGCCCGAAATGCACTAATCTCTGTGGACAGGGTTGAGAATTTCGACCTTATTCTCTTTTGTTTTAAGGGGTTGCGATGCAGTAGTAATTTGCAGCAATATTCAATAAAACCTGCGAACAGATATTTTTAGGATTGAAACCTTTTTCAGAATGCTGTATATTCTGATGGGAACGTAGGAGGTAACTAGATATCAGATGACTCAATTAATCTTTTGCTGCTACGTCCACATAATGCAATATATTTGTATGTCAAAATCACTATGAGCTAAAAAATTCACAAAAGTTGAAAATCGTCATTCAGTGTTTAGATAGTAATGGGTATATTATAAGAAATTGGTGTAATTTAGAAGATAAACTAGGATACGTAACAGCATAATTGGTAGTTGAGGACATTTTTGTGGTATAAAGAACGTGTAATGGTAGAAGTATGCTTATATTATAAGAAAGAGGCATAATGTACAACAATTATAAACAAATGTTCAACAACATTTTGTGAACAAATTTGATAATAAGCACACTAAGACATTGTAAAAGGACTACGTGAAGAAGAAAACTAGACATAAAATAGACGTCATTTGCAAATATTATGTAAGAAGTCAATTACTGCTTTAAGACGACAACCATAACATCGCGTTGCAAGATAAATCCAGATAATCATAAACAACGCAGAGATTAGTAAAAAATATGCGTCAGCCTAAGTTGTCATGCGACAGCGGTACACTCAAATTGTATAAGGAAGATGTAATCGAAATAATGTGGCAACGATAAAAATGAGATGAAATAAACACAACTAGTAAGGTTCGATAAGATGGAGCGGAAAGGTATATCATGGAATAATAAAATTTAGTGCATAAAAGATGAAGAGGGACTACACTTGTACCACCGTGGCTCACTTTGGGCCATTATGTAGCGTCCCGAATAACTAATCACGATTATTGAGCAGACCACAGCCACCTACCAACACGAGATCATAATAGTAAACGAACTGATAAACTGACAATCCGTTTTGGTTTAGTCACTTTCTTCCGTCCTACTTTTACAAAAAAGCGACATAATACTTCGAAGTATATAGTAGTTACTCCATACGTAATTATATGTCCCTAATACCTCAATCTATGATGATTCACATCCATATCTATCGATTTACCAACATTACCTAGTAATCTGTGCTTAAACTCAACCATTGCTCTTGCAATTATCCCACGACATGACATGTGAAAAGTGTTTCGATGATCAGTGTACACAAAACTGTAGTCTGACATGTTTTGTATAGTAATGGATGATGTTTCATACACATTCAGAGAGAACTATTGCACCCTATACTCTTCGTTTTGATAGGTAGACAAATATCTCGCAAACTCCATGAGTTATCAACAGTAAACCTACTTTTCTGAATTCGTAAAGATGTTTTCTCAGACTGAACCCCACCAAGGCTGATAAGGCTTCCAAGATAAGTTGGACGTAAAATAACGAATAGACCTCTTTTACACAATAATAGAACTTAAAGTAAGTATGGATGTATTAGATTAGGTTACAATTTAATAGTTGATATTAACGTTTAGACTATCACTATAAGGAAAAGGAAAGTAAGTACTCAACTTTATAACCAATTTCGTGCAAACACAATAACTCAGATAGCAGTGGGTATGACGATCAAGAATTAAGTTTAACAGTTAGAATGAGTTGGTGATCCTGGTTTTCAATATTACCAGTTCATTCAGGGGGTTGAGTTAATAATGTAGTTCGGTGAGCCGCTATCAATAGGCTATTCTTTTAATCAATCGACCCATATTCTAGTCATTCGCTGCAATTATCGAAGACCGTTCATTCACCAAACATTCCCATGAGAAATGAACATAGCTTACTTAAAGGAACAGGTAAGCACATGCTTATCTACATTATTTACAAAACTACACTTAACAAAAAAAATATTTGGAAATATCTACTCAATAATTTAGCAAAGTAGTAAAGAAAACACTATTGATCCGATCATTAACGGGTATTCCTCTACCAAGATAAACATTGACGATACTTTCTTCAAACTTTAACTGATTTAAAATGCACATAAGACTGAACTTGGCTTTGGTGATATCACTGGTTTTCATGAACCGAAGTAAGTGGATCAAGGTTTGAAACTCCGAATTAAGGGTTGAAAGTCAAACACTTTAGTCAGTAAGGTGTCGGTCACATTACGAAGTAAATATTCTCCGGTTTAAATCGAGAATGATAAGTAGATTGTTAATATTCAGTAATTTGAAAGAAATTTAGGCAAACACCTTAACTCATCTTGAAAATCGCCTTCAATAAACTTGTGGGAGCACTATGAATATGAACATTGTACACATAGAAAATAGAACTCACCAAGGTGCAAAACGAAGGATTATTCCCAAAACAGTGAATCCACCAACTAAAGCAATAGCATCATGTTTTGATGTTGTACCGCTTCCAGCTAAATCCAACAACAGACGTCCAATACCAACTGGAACAATTAGCATCATTAGGCTTAACAACATTAAACTAGCAATTAATATTACAATTAAACCAGTAATTCGTAATTTGAAAAACCTAGTTCGTTTATATGGTACATAATGCCTAGAATCTTCCTCATCATCATTTGCATCAACTCCATCCTCTTGTTCGTTGCTTTCAGGTTGTGAATGCTCATCACGAAATGGATTACTACTACTTGCTGAAGTAATCTGTCCATATGATGAGGATGACGATAAATCTGTTTGAATGTCTCTGTTTGCCTCATTAGTCCATATCTTTTGTGATGACTCAGCAGTAGACATGAATTCCGAATAATGATCACCGCAATTCGATGACTTAGATGATGTTCTAGCGTCAGGATTTTGACGAGATCTGTATGGTACTTCTGTGCCATTTTCAGTTACAATAAAATCCTGTACAAGCAGAGATAAAGTAGAACAGTATTACTCGGACTGTAATAAAACAATGAATACACTAACAGCGATTAGCATAAAAGATGCCATAAAAGTTAAGATTAACGAGACAAAATGAAAAGGCTTCAAGTACAAGGAGAATTCAAATAAATACAATTTCCAGTATTATCTAATTGTGAGTAATAAGAAATATATAACTGACGAATTTGCTATACTCAATTTATTTAACTCATAACATTGATTTTGAATATAACACTTTTATTATCATACGAAAAACCTTAGTTCACTTTAGCTATGCAATGTATCTTATTATTAAGTGACGTGATGATTGTTGAATTCGAAATTTAAAATAAAAGCTTGACTTAAGTTAGTTTCGTTTTTATTTTGATTTTTCTACTTGTATATTTGAATTTGAGTCATACTCCGAGTGTTAAAGGTTAGTGATAGATACTATTCAGCTCTCTAGACAGCAGTGGGTCAAGCAAGATCCTAACCTGAAACATACTGGGAAAAAGTGAAACGTCATTACCATTGAGTCGCCGACTAGCATATCATAAGGCTAAAGAATAATAACAATTATTAGGTATTTACTAGCGAGTAGCTCAAAAAAGTAACTTCAAAGTTCTAGTGAGAAAACGTGACTAGTGAAGTTCAACCAGGTCAAATGGGGAGTTCACCGCCAATTGCATAAAATGAGCTTGTTCAATACTGTGAATTTGTTTCAAGTTAAAAAATGTGGTGTTGAATCATTAGTCTAAATGTTAGACATTTGCCGCAAGGCGCTGCTTCGTTTGTTGTAGCGTCATGAATGAGTACTACTAGCTGGGTTGAGTTCTGCACTAGGATGCAGAGAGTTTTTAATGCTTTTTGCTTGCCAATGAATGTCAAAATAAAGTCAATTCATGATGTGAAGCTAGATCTAAGAATTTTGTTGACCTCCATTATAAACTTCTATCATACCTGATATGATGAAACTATGACGTTTAAGATATGAAACGACTACAAGTATCGACATGAAAGATATAATACCAACAAGATGCGAAGATTAAAATAATTATTTAACTGATGATTCTTGAAAGTTTTTGTAACATAAAAACCTATTAATGTGTGCATCTTTAAAAACAAACAGAATACTCCGTGGAGATGCTGACAATATGCATAGTTTCTTGGAATACATCTCTTTCCCTGTAAACGGAAAATTTTAATTCGAAATCGGTTTGGGTTATCCTTTAGATTGATCATACAGAATGCAATAGTTGAGTACTTTCAAGTAGAAGTCTTATCGGCCTAGGTGTGTCAGAGTCTAAAGTAATCCAAGCAAGAAATCAAAAAGCTAGATTTAATTTTGCTAACGTATGAAGTGAGCGAGATATTTGTCTACCTATCACAACGAAGAGCATACGGTGTATAGGTCTCTCTGAGTGGGTATGAAACACCATATATTACTGTACAAAACATGTCAGACTACAGTTTTGTGTACACTGATCATCGAAACACTTTTCACATGTCGTGTAGTGGGATGATCACAAGAGCAATGGTTGAGTTTAAGCACAGATTACTAGGTAATGTTGGTAAATCGATAGATATGGATGTAAATCCCCATAGATTGAGGTAATAGGGATACACATAAACACAAAAGTTGGGTGTAAATGTGCGCCGAAGATGAGTACACCAAATAACTAAAAAAATAATAATGTGAAGAACTATAAAAAGGCAACCATAATTGAAAGGTAAAATTTAATAAAATACTGAAACTTAACTTTCAGATGTAGGTAAGGAGTGAACACAATCTGTAGCAGTCTTATTAACCATTGATCAGAATAGTTTGCATTAGCCTATGTGGCTCTAACCAACAGTTAATAACTTCATAGATTGATATCACGTCTTGATTTCGGTGTCGTTAACTTTCTTACAACTTACATTCCAGCTAGTTAGTCCAAACAACAGCATTTAAGTGATCAACTATAAAAATGAATTTATAGAAGAATTTATTTTGAAAACTTTTTCTATGATGTTTATTAACCAAATGTTCAACAAAATGAATGTACACTATGAAAAGGTAGGAGCATAGTGAGATGTCAAAATATTTTTCACATAAGGACATTAATTAACTAACCCCTGGTTGAAATGAAACATCACCCAGTAAGTAACTACGCAAATCCAATAACCATGATACCCAGACACACCACCAACGTAATAATTGACGAAGACTTGCTTTCGCTTGATTATCCATTAAGAATGGTAGAACTACTTGCAATAAAATCATTTCCAATGAATAATCTAAAGGACTATCACTTGAATTAAAAAGCATTAAAAAACAAAAAGAACATATATGTATATAGAGTAAAAAAAAAGTGTATTTTAAACAGGAAGAACTTTGATAAAGGTTGAGTATTTAGTGTCTGTCTTCCTGAGATTACATTATTTATTAAGTCAGGCATACTGCACTATCAAGTAGCGTTGTCGTTTATTTATTTAAGTACAAAAGTTTTGTATAAATGGGGGTCAAAGGTGAATGTAGCACACGATTATAAACAAAATATTATAAAGCACTAAAAGAAACAAAGCGATTATAGTCAAAAAGTAGAATTTAAGAAAAGGACAATAAAATTGCATAGAAGGAGATACATTTCAAAGGGAGAGTCACCCACAGATGATTTCGTTCTGTTTAAAATTCTTTTTATTCATGAAGAACGTAGAAAACTATGGTAAGATTATCATTGTTTTCTTTTTCCAGTCATAAATGATGATATCTTGAGCTACTGAGTTGTACCACTCTCAGAACCCCAACCTAAGAGTCATGATGGATCAACAGAGACTAATCATACATAAATTTCTTTCACACAACGGCACCATGTTATGAACTGATTAACTATCCCCTTTTCACTGTCTCAGAGTAGGCAAATAAAGAACGATGTGTTGATGCTCTTCAGATGACACTCGTAAAATATGACCAACACATAAAAATCAGTGTTTTAAAATGATGACATTGATTGAATTGTAATCCGTACGCCGGAACACAATGCCGATCTTCAGTATTACTAACACGGTGTTGTTATTTGATGCCAACAATTCTTTTGAGACACCTATTGTCAAGCACTGAGAGTTGTCTGAGAGGTCAGATTTCAAAAGTGCAGAGAATAAATGTTCGCACAGATAAATTCTAAAACCCAGTATTTGCAGCCAGACTTACATTACAGCAGTGTCAACGATTGACCTGATTGGCATAAGCCGATCTAGATTTTATTGTGTATCGATTGAATACTACCACTATTACCTAAACAACTACCTAGGCATGTAGACTTTACGATTAACTCTTAGGATTCGCAACAAAGAATGAGAGCGGGTAGTTTCTTGACAATCGCAGAAGTGCTCTGCATTCAGAGTGTAAATTATATGCCATACGAAAATAATTGGTAACTGATTAAGTGTTATTTGGATAGTATGCGTATTGTTGTACAGTAAGAAAATACAATATACATACTTATGGTCACAAAGTTTTCAGATGGCAGAGAAGCTACTGTAAATTAAGAATAAACATGTTTTATGCTACTAGTGTCCTAGTCATGTACATAGTGACTGGTTATTCATGATGCGTGGTGGTTAATTAATGACCTTTAAAATCTTGATTTGGGTTGTGATAACAATAAAATGCGAATGCTCCCTTATTTTTGAAACTTGAGACAGAAGAATTTGAATTGATCAAACATTCGGTTAGGTAGCGTGTGCTACTTTTAGTGTTGACATTTTCAAAACTTCTTTCCATTGCGGTAAAGCAGCATTGTAGTACGTTCTGGTTGCCTGAGAAAAATATGTAAATGAAGCCATACTGCATGCTGCATATATATATATGCAGAAAAGAAACCTGATGTGAGACCTTAGAACCAGGAAGACTGATGCTTAAAAATGCGTGTGATTTAATCAATAAACACTAATGTCCTACAATAAACACATATACACAAAATAAGAAAGTAAATTATTTTGCAAAATTATCACTTATGACTTACTAAGCTGCATTAATACGAAAAGGTAAAAATGTAGGGAAGAAATGCAAGATGATTTCTGTTGGCAACCAAAGCATGATAACGATTAATATACCCCAAACTGACTGCAAAAAATAGAACGAAAAAAAATTAAGTAGGCAGATACAACTCAAGTATTTAAAACAACATTTCGTGTAAAAATTTGTAGAAGAGTATATTCCACCGAGATTATGCAGAATCATGAACAATAAAAATCATTACAAACCTAATTCTGCTACTGCATGTTGAAAAAATTATTGATGTAATATCACAAATCAACTTGAGTCAGACAACCATTAAACTGGGAAGCAGTGAACAGCTGATTTATTGTAGGACGAAATTCAATAATTCTCTAAGCCCAAACATAATCGATAGAAAATTCCGGAAAACGTGATGTGAATATGTGACTACTGGAGATCAAACATGTTAGAAGTGAGCTAAATATCACCAATGACAATGAACAAGGTGGCAGAATATAATATAAATCGGCTGAAGTTACGAAAATCAACTGATGCATGACGACTTAGTAGTAGCGTTCGTTGCAAACCGTTAGAATTTCTGGTTTGATCTCTTGTAGGGATAAGTGAACAATGTTGAGGAATCTCAAACTAATAAAGAAGAGCTGTCTAGTGCCTCCTGATTTTGTGGTTGTTCAACACAGATCAATTGGTGATATCAAATTAATTCAATAAATTTGATCGTGGAATAATAAAATATCCACTTACATAAGTGGCAATTAGACGTTGTATATATATTGGCAACGGTTGAAATATCATCTACAATAAAACGAAAAGAAAAAAGTGAAAATATAATTTTTAGAAATTATGACTTAATAATTTGAATAAGCCTTTGGATTACTAAATGCAAGAATAGAGTACAGATGGATAGATGAAATCCGATGACACGCAAGATCAGGTTGCAAGCTGGTCACGAGACATTATTGTGATTCAGATAATAGAATAAGCTGAGATTAAAGACATAACTATCAGTCGGAAAAGCAGAGACTTTTGCTAACGAACATACGTGCTTATATTACAAAATATTAAACGAAAAACTAACATGATAATATATATCACTAATGATTGAATGATATGGCTACCTAAGATCATTAAATTCGCCAATCAACTGAGATTAAAATGCTTCATATCATCTCCATAACGAAATGATGTGTGATCCTTCAGTGGTAATATTCATAAAACAATGACCAGTCAACCACGTACAACACAGAACTTAAGACAGGTGCGTATAGGTCCAAGTTGTAATAGTCTGATGAGATGGAATTTACAAGAACAGCACAACAATGGGATACAACAGGGAGAAATAAATCGAAGGTGTGAGAAAAAAATAATGGGGTTTAAGATCTAAAGGGAGATAAAGAGCAACTACATTTGAACCGAGGTGACCGATTCTCAGCCATGTCAACGAGTGACACCAGCCACGGATAGAGATTATCAGGTGGACTCCAATCAGCTAGTCTCCGTCGGCAAACATGGATTAGACAAATAGTCAAAGACTTCATCAACTTATCCAATATTTCGATCAAACATCCCGACCGTTATTTCATCCTGTACCAACGCCGACGGACATCACACAACTAGGTAGACGCTTGTTAAGCATATGTAATACATAACCCAATCACTCTCCCACCTCATATTATTACCTAGCGTTTCACGTCTAATATCAATATAGTCAGCCTTCATTAGGTTTATTTACTTTTGAGATATATCTTTTAATGATAAATATTCATATATATGCTCATTATCCATCGAGTCGAAAGCTGCCTCCAAGTCAAAGAATACCACACTTACCAGACGTTGATAAGGATACCTAAGTTCTAAAATCTGACATGTAGTCAATATCTGATCGATTCATCCTTGTACAGGTATGTAACCAACATGCTTTTCAGCAGTCTATCGTTACCAAACATCAGATGATTACATACGCCAATAATTTAAACACTATGTAAGTCAAACTGCAAATCGGTAGTAATCACGGGAGGATTTTCCTCCGTTATTATAAATAGGGACGATAAGCAATCGAGTCACGTAGAATCTCCTCTAGCTCCAACACTTTAGCTAATAAAACAGTCAACTTACCTGCTAAAGCTGTACCACCACTCCTAAAAACATCTGAATCAAAGTATCAGGTCCCACTGCCTTTTCTCGCTTCAAATAACGTATAGACTCTCTAACCCTACTAAGAGTTTGGGAATATTTCAATTCTGCACACAGATTGTTTAAAGGCAATCAGAAACTGAAAGGTAACTGGAATCCAGCAGTTGTATTTACAGACGCTCTAAGGTCGTCCCAAGTTTCTTACGGATGATCCTCTTCTCCAACACTAACTAGGTGCTTAAGCTAATCCTTCTCCCAATCCATTGATGCTCATTTTCATTCTACAAATAACATCCAACGCCTACTCAAACACATAGAAATGCACATCCTCTCACTAGACTGTGACCAAAGTTAAAACGTGAACTAAAAAATGAGTGGCAGGAACCTACCGTATCGGTATACGGTCTATTCGTCCACATTGTTGTATTGATGTTGCACGACGCTGGGTTACACGATGTCTCTACCTTATCCTTGAGGTTTATGCCTGCTAAACATAAACGGTTATCTCAACATAATCGTAGGATATGGCATCCATTGTCCGTTTGATGGATTGAAATGGTACAAAACCCATCTACGTATTTTTCAACTTCATTTAGCCTAAAGACTGACCATTAAAATACCCTACTATGATAACTAGGTCTGAGTGCTTAACCTTCTAAATGAAAATAGAAAGCTACTCGTAGTATCCGTCTTTTATTCCATCCGAGATGCAGTCAGTGGGGGCATAAGCAGAAATGACAAAAAGAAACTGGCTTCTATCCCAATCTTCCCTTGTCCTTACTGTAGTATTTAGACAGATATTACATAAACGACTGACGACAAAAAGTCATAATGCAGGAAATTGAAACCCATGGAGTAAGTTAAGGAGTGCATTTATAAGGTCGACGTTTTTAATCCCATCCTTTGTCAAGATGAAGCATCAAATTTCACACTAGTTGTCTGAAGAAAACATTTTACTACCGTAACAGCTTTATACAGTCGGTAGTACGAATCCGCCCTCGATTTTCATTTTTTCTACATTAGGTTTTCAACTAAACTGTGTGGTATGGTAGGACTTTGGAACGATTGTTCTAGCCAGTATAGCCTGATTAGGTCATCATTATGGGTAAGCCGACCTCCACACCTATGTACAAGCAACGTATACCACGGGACATATGTGGATCGGTTACCACATCCAATTAAAACACCTTATCTCTTTAAAACGACGATTTATTGACATAGACTGTAACAATGTGAACAATTTGTGTCATTCTGTTGTGAATCAGAATATTGGTTATTATGTTTATAACTTTGATTAGCTATGAGTAACAATTTTGCTAGAAGCAAAACAGCGAAGACTGTTATTCTTTGCCTGTAAGTTCGTGCTAATACCAAACTGTTTGAAGCCGGAATACGAAAACACAATATTTATGAAACAGATCATGAAACGGACCAGTTAAAATAACAATACCAGCACAAAACAACATTAAGAATAGAAGGATAATAAGCTGTAAATTATGAACCAAAAACGATATAATTACAGTTGATAAGTCAAGTGGGAGGTTAAGAAGAATGAAATATAAAACATAAAAAGAAAATGTTGAGTATATGGGCAAACAAGATATGTAAATTAATCGCCTCTAAGTTTAATCATTTTACAAAGCTCACTCTTCATAACAGTGTTTTCAATGAGCTTGTTTGGTACGCGACTTGTGGTACCAAATTATATGTCACTGAATAAATAAGCAACTATAAACGCATAAGGAAAATGGTTAATTTTAGAAGCTACTAATTAACTATATTTGTGATTTAAAAACTGTCAAAGTGTGAAAATGCGATTGGCATAGACTGCTTAGTTTTTATATGCTTAGGATCCCTAAATTCCAGTTAAAGATAGAATAACCATAAATTGCAAATGACTGGTTCTAATGAAAGCACAGGAGTAACCTAGATACATCTATCGCTACATAAAATGTGATGCATGCTCCTGTACTGAAGGATGAACGGAAGAAACTTCTGTAGATTTAGCCGATTATTATTACGCCTATGTATACAACAAAAAAACTAACAGAAAAAAAAGATAAAATAAAAGTTGGTTAATAACAAAATATCTCCTTACATATTGAATAGATTTATAATCAGGATCATTAAAATGGTGGATAAAGTGTAGAACTCCAGGACGTAGTACACTTCGACCAAGTACAAGTAAAGACGCCATATACAATATGTACAAAACACCAACTGCCCAATGAATGAAAGTAAAGGCAACTGGTGCATAATGAAATACACTAGCTCGTTGATTAACAGTTGCATTGAAGAGAGACTGTATCAATTAATAAACATAAGAAAAAGCATATATTTATATCTTCGCAGCATGATAATTACGGCTACCGTAGGTTCATCTAAATCAATACAGATATGGGTTTAATCGAAATCATAACTTTAAAAATTCACATACCCCCTGTACATAAAACTACATCTAACTGAAATATACTGCAAATAATCATGAAATTTTAACGACCATTTCAGTCAAATTGCCTAACCATCCTGTGGCTCGAAAGATAACCTACTCGGTTGGTTGCTTCTCTTGATGTTTATCCCTCGAATTTAAAGTTTGCTTACAACTATAATTTACAAGAACCAAAGACTTTGAAATTACACTTCCAGTTGTCTGTTAGGTAACTAAAAAGAAACCAGAGATAAGTTGGGTTGATCTTCAAAGAAGTTAGCTGTTCATTCTAATTACCTTGACCGTGAGTAGCATACAAACAGTTAATTTTCTTGAACCTATGCCGTCTGTTAAAAATATCTAAACAAGTCTACTACTGCTGTCCATCAACCAAAGTGGTAGGTTATTCTGAACGATTTCTAAGTTTATTTTGCTGTATCCGTTACTTTGGTAATTTATAGTTAAATTCGTGGGAGGGTAGTAACTCATATTTGATTATAATTATCGCTAAAGCTTTCTTTTCGAGTAGGTTGGAGTCATTACCAACTGACTTGAAGAGCGGCTCGATATATATGATGAAAAACATGATTGTAGTAAAAGCTGGGGGCTAAAAATGAAATCTTTAACAAAATTTCAATCTAATATGCAACATAAATCCAACTATACGAACAAAAAATGACAGAAGATGATGAACGATAAAAACACGGAGGATAACCTCAATCTGTTCTAGAAACGACTTGATTAAGGGACATTTATTATTTCGAAATAGCCACATATTATTTCCCTTTGGGGGAAATAAATGTAAACAATTTGCTGTTTTTCGTTTATTATAGATTGATTGCAATTAGGTACCATCGAAAATCATGGAATACTGGATAGCATTTTCCTCCCAGTATGTACTTCTCAGTAGTGTACATCCACGAGTTCATCAGGGATCGAACCTAAGAACAGTAGGTCTCGCGAAAAACATTTAGATATTAGCAAAAACAGGGCGACATCCAATGGCAAGATTTACACTTCGATTAATTTGTGATATAGCGCTACAGTTACTAATGATATATTTCCAAACCATCTTGAAGTTCTAGCGAGTGGTTAATGGAGTTAAAATAAATTAGCACTGAGTCTCATACTAAGATCAAACAGCTGTATAGTGCTTCCTGGTTTTGAATGGTACCTAAACGAGCTCCATTCGTAGAAAATATAAATTATGTTAAAGTCGGTCACCATAAAACCAAACTGTTTTTCAGATATGTAGCCAATCAACTGCATTATTAAAGCAATATTCAATGTACTACAAATCGCAGGTAGGTCAAAATACCAAACACATTCTGAGACAAGGTTTTACATTAAAATGCGAAAGAAACATAAGGATGAATATAATTGGCATGAATAGAAATGTCCAAGATCGCATTAAAACGGTTCATAAGTGGATCAACTACCTACCGCATATTTTACTCAAAACTACTACCTATTGCCTCAATAATCTGGGATAAACTAAGGTATGTAAACAGATATATTACGCTTGTACTAAACCAATTGTGGTCTGACGATAAAATTCCTGCTTGTATCAACACTCTTCTCACTTTACATAATGAGTAGATCCCAGTGTTATGCAACATAATTAGTTCCCCTACAATTTAGACACACAGAAAACAAAAAAATCCTGAGTTAGTTTAGAAGTCTTACATTCACTATTTTTGAACTTCACATTATATTTAATTTGTATGATCGCTGTGACAGTATTTAAAGGCTTAGATAGAATTAGAAAATGAAGTGAACAAGGTATGATCATTAACGAGAAAACCACTTAAATAAGATACACTTACCAAGGTACAGGCGTCTATCCAAAATCCAGATAAGACAGGAAAGATACCCAACTCCATTAAAGCGACCAATGCAACTTTTATGTACACATAACCAAGACCCGTCCAATAACAAGCCCTGTATGTTATGATAATAATAATGACAATAATGATAGAAGTGGTAGGAATAATAATAATAATAATAATAATAATAATAATAATAACGAGAGCAATAACAACAGTAATAATGATTGCGATAGTAATAACAATGGTGATAATAATAGTAATAGTAATAATAATAAACACGCAACTTTATCGTTATTTGTAACTCATGCATTGTGTACATGAATATTTAAAATTAAAAAAACTGTCACAATCGAAAATTAGATACCAGTTAACATGAAAACTACAATGGCTTTTAAATCACCACGATTTTAGTAAAGGAAACACTAAAATAATGTGAATACCCTTGACTGTATCCTGAAAAGAAAACAATTCTTACCGTTTCATAATAAAGGAATTAATTTACGCACTGTGATTCATGAGTTGATAAATGTCTAGCCTTTATGAAGTGGTTAAATAGACAAACAGTAACTGATAAATCGACAACTGTGGCGCAGATTTACAGTGTTTGTCTAATATTAAATCTTGAGTTACAATATTGTTCCATACATTTTGTCTTGCCCCACAGATTTATTCATTCTCACATTATATTCTTTACTTCGATCCTTTTTTCTTATTACCGTAATATGTACTATGTTAGTTTAATCTTGAAGTCTTGTTGTGGAAGGTAGGTAAATGGTCCAACGTACATTCAACCCAAATTGTTCGTCACTTATTACTGATCAATTGAAAATAATAGTTAGTCATTTATTTAAGAGATTTGGAGGGCGAACAAATGTTATTCGACAAATTATTGACTTATTTATCCGACATCTACACACAAAAATTTGGGAGGATAAAAGAAGGATCTACTACATAGCTCAATAAGTCAGTGGAGTCGCAATTTAAAAGTAGCAGTTATATCTGGAATATTCAGTGATATCGTTGCACTATAGTAGCGATCAATTAATAAAGATTGACAGACATATGCTTCGAAAAGGTTACGTATTTTAGTCAATCATGGGTAACGTAGAACTTGGAACATATCGGTAAAAAAATAGACCTTTTGTGGTGAAATAGAGGATACAGGAGCCAATTGGAATGCAGTTGATATGGATAAAGAATCACAGAAAATGAAGAGATTTGGGTGCTTGTAGACTATTTACGCGATCAATGAAATAAAACAAGAAGCAGTGTGTAGATCCTCTTTGGTAGAATGGTACAAAAAAAGAAAACGCTAATTGTAGACATAGTTAAGATTAAAGTTATTTTAATAATGCATTAATCCTAAATGCTTATGCTAACACGGGATCTATAATTAAGATATCCTCTAAATTTCAGAAAAATATCCTGAATTTTACCCGGAATTCTCAGAAGGACTTAAAATGAACTAAGACTTATTTGATTTCTTTGATGATGTACATGCATATATTTGTAATTTCATCCTTATTGTGTCACAAGTTAATCGTACAATACAGTTCCTACTATTTTTCCATGATAAACTCATCGAGAACAATAAAGTAATTGGTGCAAATATAACCCCCAAGCGTCCCTTTTTTTAAAGCTATGTTGGTATTATAACTCATTTACTAAATACAGATTCGTGTACTTGAACCTTTGAATCATACTTCAAAAATAAGGTATATGCGAATGGAGGTAAAAGAGGTGGGAATGGTACCTAGTAGTTAATGTTAAAGCGAAAATTCAGAGAAATGGTGGGTAATTTCTTCGAATCAAATATGAATGAAATATGAGTTAACTATTCGGAGAAACTGAATATACATAAAAGATCTTACCGAGGCATATTGAACACAGCGAATACTTCATGCATAAGAATTAGAGCAAAAGCGAAAATAATATAACCGATTAAACTTGTACTAAAGCCTTCCATGTGAGTTGCACTAATCTAGAAAAATAAAAGTCATGACAAGTTTAATAATAATTCCAAACTTACATAACGTTCTAAATTGAAGCCCGATACAGTGAACTGACCCATATGATATGGACAAAAGGCTAGAATGACATAATACAGTTAAAATGAAAAAAAAATCAAAGCATAAGACAATAATAATTATTGTTAGAAAAACCAATAAGCATCAAGTCAGGTGACACATAGATTTATGAAAAAAAATCAGAAACTTATAATGAAAACAATATATCAGTTAGAAGTACTTAACCTCAACAAATATATGTATTTCATGGATACACTGTGTGGATAAAAGATGTTATCAAAAGTCAAACATAATTATAATTAATTACCAGAAGTTCTACATCAGTGATTACTGCATATATCATATTCAGAAGCATATAAAACACAGCAACATCAATCCAATAATTAAACTGAAAAGTTGTATATTACGAACTGATAACAGCTAAAAACGAAGAGATATACGATAGGTGTTTCGTCCTAGTTCGGGGTTTACCAGAGGTCCAACAGAGAATCAAACCCAAGATAATCAGGCCTTTATAGTACTTAGCCGGGATTCAGTGGTTTGCATTTCTGATTTCGATCAATTTACGATATAATGTGTGACTTTATCTAAAGTCATTGGTAGAAAACTGCCACAAATTTAATGTGGCTGAACTTCACTGTTTAAGTTTATTGGCTCCGGCAATACAATCTGAAGCCAGTCGCACATTTCGAATGTTAATATTAGGGGTTGTAGAGATTTTTGTAGCTGAAGATCGACTTTCAGGGTTTCAAGTTTCGAATTCAACAGTTTCCACAACGCCGAATAATAACTATGCTTAAATTGATCAATTCAGATACTAAACAAACCTTTCGCTCAATGATAATTGCACAGAATGTTAGTTTGTGACAATAAGAGAAAACATTGGGTAGATTTTCACATTTAAATTGTAAACGGTCTCCGTAAAGTTAGTTGTTTGTTGGATTGGTTGTACTAACGACCTAAATAGTAATAAGAGCACATAAAATCTCACTTCAAAACATAATCAAACGAGTAGAAACGAATAAGTAATCTAGGCTGTACTGCTTCAGTTTTTCAGGTATCCTGGATTAGCGTTAATGCATTGTTTATCTGGTGTATTGTTGACTTAATTAAAAACAGCAGATGGATTTACTGGGTTTGGAGCCACACTTTAAATAAGAGGTTTAGTGATACATTCTGGCCTTCAAAGAAAAATGGGCAAAGAGAATCTAGAATCTGTAACCTACTGACGCTTTAAGCACTCAGCCGCTTCTCCACCCGATGACAAATGACTTTTTCGGTATAAATAGTAATTTTTTTAATTGAAAGAACCATGTACTCATTTAGTAAACTTTTCATGCTATGTTTATTGAAGATTTCTTATTCAGCCCACTTACTAATAGTAACGAATCTGTAAGTTATGTGAACGTTACATAAAATACAGTAAATCGTTAACAGTTTTTGTAAAAATATTCGATCGAAATGTCGAAGAATGTATATACGGACAGAAATATACTCAATAATTATAATGAGAGCCAATTAAAAATCTACTAGTAAAGAGGATCTTGTGATGATTGTTGAACAAAAGTCCCCGACATGGACTGAATTTAGTTAGACAGCCACTGAAAATAAGGAAGCATTGAACAACTGTTCGGTTCTGGTATGGGGCTTTCAATAGCATGCAACCATAATCTCAATGTAAAGCCTTAAGATTTTAGGTTCAGAACCTGCATTGTTGGAACTTAATAAGAGCATTTTAAACGACACTGTGTAGCTCTCTGTACTATCTTTGAAATGTACTGGGGAAACTAGAAATTTAACTGATACACTAATACCAGGCAAGGTATTAAGATCAAGTTTGTTATACTCCCAAAAGGATTCTAACAGGTAGAGTGGTTCACTGAAAAAGACATCCCCCCCTTTTTAACCACAAAGGCTCAAGTTTAAACACCATTTTATGTAATCCAGTATGGAGAATCGGATAGTGTTACTAGCCTTAAAATTTAGTGCAGCTCAAAATACCTAGTAGATGAAATAATAAAAACAAAAGTATGTGGGATCCAAGGAAAAAGGAACTCACCAAATATAACAATAAATAAGGTATTAAGAGCAATAAGCCATAAAACATGTTCCAAAAAATTCAAAGATCCATCTAGACCTAACAAATGTTTTAAATTCATAGCTTCTGGTATATCATCTGCATCAGCTGCGGCGTCATTAGCTCTACCATTTTCATCGGGAATGTCACCCTCCAAATTACCATCAGGATTTTCCATATACCAAGCTAGTTGTTGTGGATGGGTTGATGATCCAGGATTTACAGTAACTGCCGGTTCATGCGTCGAACCTAAAGATTCTGAGATACCACTATTAATCACCGGCTGTTGCTGGTTCAGATAAGTGGAAGTGTTTAGAGAGGAAGACGAACTCATGATAGCTTCTCTATTCATTGACTCGTGTTGAGCGGTCTGATGGTGTTGTACATTATTATTGAACATTTGAGGTTCAGCAGGATGTTCATTGCCTTCACCGAAGACTCTGGCTCCTAAACCACCATTCGCTACACCAAAAATGTTGAAAATATCCGGAAATAAATGTCGTCCGCCATCATTACCACCAGCAGCTGCTGGAGGATCATCATGAACTTCTGAAATTCGAAGAATGAAAATCAATTATGTTTAAACAAGATATTTACAGAAGATTTTCGACAAAGAAAGAAAAAACATGTCTAGTACTAAATAGCTAAAACCTTTTTCTAGTTGAATATAAACAGTTTTATACATTATTCAATCTTCAGAAGCTGTAAAATATTAGTTACTTTGCAAATAAAACTGCATACACAAAACTCATTTAATGAATTTTTTGAAAAATTAACCACAAAGACAATTAGTAATTAATTTTTTTCATTATATAAAACCCTGTATTTAGAATGAGCTTTTACACTTGGCGCATTACTATAAGAAGTAAGTCGGTAGAATGTAGTACTACACAAATAATTAATTAAAGTAATGATATAATAACGCCTACATGGATTAGTATTAATAACTTTTTTTCTAACAAAATTGTGAAATAAATGTGTACTTTAATAATACATTGTAATCAATGAAATATAAGCACCATAGATGTGCATTAAAGTTATACTGAAGACTGCTTATAACTAATTTTAAAGAATCAAATGGTAAATTACCGAAATTTCATTTTGAAATACATTCATCATAAATTGTTTGGATTGTTTGAGTAAAACTACATAATGTTAGTTAGTTCTCAATAAAAAGACGTAACCTCAAAAAATAATTACTGTTTAGGTTGCTTAGAAGGTCACTAGATATCTCAAAGAAGCCTTTCGAAGCTAAGAAACCGGCAAAAAATTCAATTCAGAAGAATTTCTCGAAAGTCTGATATGGCATAAGCTCATTGGTCAAATGATTAATTTCTTGGCTTTAGATTTCATGATTTACAACGATGATTGTTAGTTATTTCGAAACTATAAATACCAATGAGTTTTGAATCGATTTGATACTTAGAATAGTCTTGATTCTCATGTCTTTCGATTTGGGGCTTCGAAGTAGCATAGAGAACTAGTGCAGAGGTCGTAAGCCGGGAGTCAAAGTTCGAGTACAAAACTTACATGGGGCAACAAGGAAGAGATTCGACACCCAGACGGATTAGCGATTCATTTGAGATTTATCACGGATTAAATGCGGAGGTTTTCCGTGTTAAATACTGATGTATCGTTCAAGGTAACCTGGAATATATATATATATATATATATATATATATATATATATCGACCGTGCTGCTACCTTGACTTGGTGGTCGGGCTTGCCTAACGTGATGACTCGATCGGGCTATACTGGATGAAACAATCGTTCTTCAAGATCCTACCATGCCAGGCGAATCAGTTGAAGAGCGGTGGGACTAAAAGCAGCAAATATGAAGTCTGAGAGGGAAATCCTACTGCTGGTTTCACAGACAACCAACATACTCCACAGATTTCCGTCTCCGGCAGTAAAGCCTTAAAAAGTATGGAGCTACAACAAAAAAACCTCTCTCAAAAAAACCGTGTGTGACCAGCCTCAAGTAGTTGTCCCTTGGGCACGCTCTCAGGTCTCTAGGACTAACTCTAACCTAATTCGCTTTTTGGGCACATTAAGATGAAGAACCCTTCCACAGCGAGGGCGACCGGGAAGTGATAATCACCCACAGACCTCTAACAGCACACAAAATCATCTTCATTTTAATCAGATTTCTTTTCTATTTCTAATAATTATCCTGCCCCTATCTTTAAGCCAAAATCCCTATCTTCAACTTCCGCAAGCGCTATCAGTGCTAACGATTCTAGACCATGAAATAATGCCCCGAGTCTGCTGAGACCACTTTCCAAATTTAAAATTGGTGCATTCAATGTACAAAACCTGTGTCAAAATGGACAGCATGCCTCCCTAGCTACAACAATAGAATCCCGCACCACTGATATATGTTGTATCTCCGAAACACACGTACAACATTCTACCTTGGTCACTCACTTGACTTCACCTGGTCAGTATGAAGCACTTAAGCGTTACACCTTTCGTTTATCTGTCGACTCGACAGCAGCTTCTCATAGGATAGCCGGTAGTGCAGGTGTTACGTTAAGTATGAGGGCAGAATAGACACTTCTTGAATGGATTCCTGTCGATAAATACTTATGTTCCGTCAGATTAAATGGTTCCGTAAAAACTCGTAACGACAGCGAAACACCGTTGTTTTTTTGTCGTATCTGCCTATCCTTTCACCGACTGCAGCCTGGATAAAGTGAAAGATGAATTTCACAGATAGTTTTCTAAACTTCTTCACAGGAATTAACACTCAGATTTGGTACTCATGACTTGCGAGTTGATATGACACCTGGATACCAGTTAACAAAAGTATAACCAGGGACACAATAACGCATCCCAGCCCAGCTAACTAGAGGAAGAGGTCCAACGTCAGTAAAAAGCGTTTACTTGTAAAGGGAGACAGACGAATAACAACCGCTCAACTCATGTGCATACATACAAAAAAGAAAATGTCCTTGGAAGTCTCGCAAATAGCGATGAGATTTAGTGTCCTACTAGGAGGGAAACACAAACTGAAGGTAAAATGAGCGCATTTTGGCGCATTACTGAATAACAGAAATAATAGGTTTACCAAAAGAATTCTGGAGACCCAGCATCCCCAACATGGCTAGTGATTCTAACTCCCAAGTCTGAAAGACATTTAGGTGGGTGCGTCAGTGACGCAGCCCAGAGAATGGTTAACAATGATCATCTGCTTCAATTATGATCAGAAAATAATTTATTTCTAGCACGAACTTCAAGCATAAGGAGCGATATCGTCTAATATAGTGACCTCCTGGACCTACTCAGCGATGAACTCAAGTAGACCATATCGCCATCAGTTAGGGTTGGATAGGCTCGATAGAAAATTGCCGACCTTTCTAGAGTAAATGTTTAAGTTCTGATCACGCTTTAGTAAGAACATGCACTTGCTTTGTATTTTACTGGGCGAAGTAAAACCACTACGGGAAAACCCACTAGAATTCAGTTCAGTAACGAGAAAGCCAAGATTATGTTCCAGGAATAACTAGAGGATCACATAGGTAAGTATAAAGATGCGACCCACCTAGATGCTGCTTGGAAAGATGTCCAAATATCTGTAGAATCTGCAGTGACACTTACAAAGGACTTGGATCAACAGGTCAAGGAAAATCAGTGAATCTTGGCGACGTCTGTTGAATTGGTGGAATCTCGAAAACTTATCCCGTTAGGCTCCGAACATGATATGCAACCAAGAGTAATCAGATATTAACTGCTAAAAAGTCTACGAAACGATCGTGAGTAGTGATGAGTAACGAAAGCAAAAGAGATAGAAAAGGCAGCGGTGAGAGTTAACACTAGACAACCATAGAGGAATTAGCTTGACTAATATAGTACTTAAAATACTAGCCTCAATAATTATCAGACGCTTAGCTACAACTCGTGAACTGTAAATGCGAGAAAATCAGGCTGGTTTCAGACCTGGTGGCGGATGTATAGACCAAATATTCGCCATTAGTCAGGTTTTAGAATATAGACATACTTTCGGCGTTCGACAATGGTTATTCTTCTTGACTTGAAAGTGCCATATGACTCTATAAAACGAGAAGTCTTGACAGTGTTTATCATTGAAAGACGTAACCCGGAAAAGCATAAATCTCGTAAAGGCTCTTTACTCAAACATTGTTAGTTGTTTTAGAGCGTATGGAGAACAGTCATTAGAACTTGTAACTCCAAGTGGTATCCGTCAAGGTTGCCCATTATCTTCATTTCTGTTTAATTTCATAATAGATTTACTGTTGGAAATAACACTCATCATTGAACTTTTCAGTAATAAATCTCCTACCAGGAAATTCACTTATTGCCTTAGAATACCCAGATGACAGAGTCCTGTTTGATGGAGGCGCTGATAACATGAAAAGTCTGTTAGTGGCAATAAGCAACAAATGCAACCATGTTCGGAATGCGTTTTTCCCTCTGTAAATGTTAACTGTTACTTCAGGACTGGTCTTCGTCAACACCTGAGCTAAAGATAGGGAGTGAGGTAGTCAAGGACGTCGACCACTTCATTTATCTTGAAAGACTGATTAGGCCTGATGAGTTGGTCTCTGACGAAATATCAGTACGAATTCAACAAGCTCGTTTGGCTTTTGTCAACTTACGTCACCTATGGTGTAGGTGGGATATTCATCTCTCAACAAAAGGAAGAGTATACTGCACAGTAGTCCGCTCTGTTTTTCTGTATGAATGTGAAATGCGGCCAATAAGATTAGATGGAACTCATAGATTATTATTATTTGACCATCGGTGTCTTCGAAACACCACATGCGTTAGCTGGGATCACCGGGTAAGCAATGAGGTTAGATATCCGGTGTTGGAGAAAGGTGAAAATCAGTCGGTGAGGTTGTAAATCTTCCTCGACTGAGGTGGTTGGGGGATGTGTTACTTATGCCTAACCACTGTCTATGTCGACGCGCGATGACGACTGATATAGAAGTAGAATGGGAGAAAGTTAGGGGCGGTCAAACTAAAACATGGCATCAGTCCATAGAGTTGTTGACTGCTGGTTTGAGTTGTGTCGGTGATACATACTACCATGGGAATGCTATAATCAGTGGTTGCGATTTTGTGATATGACTCAGAATGGATCACAGTAGCGCAGGTGTATCCACCCTCTGTCCTTCTTAGAATCGTGAGCATAAAATTATTTCATACCTTTCCATGCACCAATTCTTTCTCCCTGGACCATTTTTAATATATCCACCCTTTTTCTATTTTCGTTATTATTATTACGAAAATAACTTCTACTAATTTATAATGTTAATCGTGTCGTGTTTTGAGATATGGCAACTTCAATTGATGCTCACGTATCAGGCTATATATATATGATTTCTAATGAAACAAACATTTAATATTACATGTAAAGGGGAAATACCTGCACGAGCATTACGCTCCAACCAGGCCGGAGCTCCTTGAAGCAGTTGCTCTCGCAATGAAATATAACCCAAAAATGCAGCCAATGCAAGGAAGACGATAATGAAACCCTAAAGACATTAATAAACGAGGTGAACTCATTCATAAGGATTTATTTAGTACGAATCTAATCTTAATTATTATAAAGCCTATTCAACATGCACTGACAATACGTCAGGTTACTAATCTGCATATAACTTCATTTACAACAAAAAGCGAATAATAATGAACTGAGAAACACACTGTATTAAATCGAAATGGGAGCATAAAAATTATACCATTAAAAAACAATACTTGATATCACAAAAATTCTATTCAAATTAAGTCAACAAAAGTTGACATTGTTCGGTTAAAAGCACACCAACAAAACTACGAGTGAAAGTGGATGCTTAAAGAATAAGCCAGATCAGTAGGTATGTGTTGTTCAGCCTTGAGGTCATAAAAAGCTGATTTCGAAAAAAAAAACAGTACAGATAAACTAGTGGGAAACAAATAGCGCATGAAGTCACTTTGGTTATTGGAGTGCGTCTTTTAACGATTTACTACTAACTTGTGATATGAAAAAACTCGATTTCTTAAAAAAAAACCACTTGGTTTGGTCCAGGTGATATTATTGTCCTTAAGTAATAAGTAATATACGCTAATAAAAGAAACAAAAATTGCTATTATTTACACGTCTTTCATGGTAAACTAAGTAAATTATGAAAAATATTACTATACACCAATTCAATTTGTGTCACCTTCGCTGGTTGATTTACATGAAGCTTATGCTTTATCTTACATTATTTTCGGTCTTGAACGCACTTAATAACGCGTCTCAGTTGAAAATTCGAGTGTTTAGATTGTGTGAGGTCATAAACAGTCAAGTTTGGGAAGGCATTATTGGATGTAGTACGTGCACCATTTAGGCTTGCCGACTTCGAGTTCTGAAACCAAAGGAGATTAGACAATAGACGTCTGACATTGAAACCAGGTTTCGTAGTAAATGTTTTCGAAATCTCAGACGACTGTATTCAATATTTTAATCAAGCACAGAGAATTCGTTCATCCGCGAACTTAGTCTTGATAGAGTATATCAGTATCAACACTCTTTTCACAATCGATTACACGAATAGACAGTCGAAACTTAAACACACGTGAAGCATGATCTTTAAACTGAGGTTTAAGTATTCCGGTTGAAATTTTTTTGAGCCCACTAAGGAGCAGACTAATATATAGCCCTTTCACCTCGCCAGGTAAACATGGTATGAATATATAATTTAGAAGAGACTGCAGCTTACTTTCGAACAACAATATGACGTCATTACTAACTTGGTTTCAGGTATTGCCATATTGGGCAGTGCTTTTAAGGTTGGTGATGGTCAAAAAGAGATGATTGTTTGAGCATAGAAGCAGCCCACGGTCATAGTTATGTGTTTGTTAATCTGGCACGCAAAAATTTCTCTGGAAACACTATTAGTTTGACTTCAGATATCTATTTAAGTGTTAAAAGCATCTTCTACAATAACTAGAACCTGTGGATAAATAAATGAGGCTGGAGAAGAAGGATCAGGAATATGAATGAAAAAAAGACTAGCGAAGTAATGAATGAGTTTGATCGAGAACGAGATGAAATTAATTACTGAGTGAGTAACTGATATCTACCAGCGGCAAACATTTTGATTGGAAATGTAATCTCGAGGGTCCAACTGGAAACTTGATACTTATCGAGAACCTTGTGGGACCTATAAGCGGGATATCAGCTTCAGTTTGATTATATACGGCTTTCATAAGAGTGATTATTTCTGTGTACTAGCTGTGTACTTTTAAAGTCTGTGCCCGACACCAAGAATCTACGAGAGGGAGAATGGGCTATTTTATGACCGAATAATTTTAAAGCCTCTTCTCACTTGGAATGCAGGATTATTAAAGACTCTGGTTACCCGTAAGACATTATGCTGTACTACCTTCCAGTATATTCGGTAGTAACGGCAATAATAAAGTTCTAGTTAATGTGAAGCTGACAGACGTATAGTAGCTAACTACCAAAAGCATTCTCAACTCAAGTACTATACAAACTAATCACTTTGTCGAAATTTATAGTGGCCTGAAATGAGCGGCACATTTATCTAATTCTGTTGTCGAATTATAAAGATCTAATTTCCTAATAAAGCTCAATTATTTTTTCTATATAAGCTCTTAAAAATTACCCAAGTAAACTTCATGAATAAATTACCAACTTTAAAAGCGCATGATGGCTAACACAAAGCACATAAAACATGAAATATGGAAGGCAACTATCATAATAACTAATTAAACACAACCTACCTGAATACAATCTTGTAGTAGGTGCTTTGTAGAAACCATATCTAGAGGAAGCGTGAGGAGGGAGAAAACGCTACCCGTAAAAAGACAGCGGTACATACGGCAGGCAGATAAGGGGACTACAACCAACCATGCAGTGAAAACAATCGACAAATGAATCCAGTTTAACACAAATCTACGCAAGCTGTTGGCTAACCCCGCAATCAACACAGTGAATGGTAGAAACCGTGGAGTGCCTGATGCATAAATTCGAGTGAATGTGAACTGGTGGTTGCATAGTTCACAGGTATTTCTTTTGCTATACTCAAGCCAGCGAACGAGACTAAAAATTACAGAAACCACATGTAGATGTGTAAGTAATTACCCTTCTATTTCTACGAGTGATAACTAAGCAACAGAATAAAGTACAAACTAAGGAGGCTCGAACTAAAGCAATTAACTCCTTTATGAATATGAACACAGCAATTTGTTTAAACAAATAAAATTCGGTACAAAATGACACCGAAAATATATGCGCAAAACAAGTACAAAAGTAACATTGTAGAGAAAACAGAGAAGGTAATAAAGAGGAAAATTTAAAGCTTAATAGGACAACGAGAGAATTAAAACGCAGGAGATACAGTTTGGATAAAGATATTACCAAAAAGATTTCATTCCCATTAAAAACCATCACACTTTTATGAAGATTGTAGTAGGAAACTGTAACCAGATCGCTACTGATTTCTACTCTAATTAGTACATCCTTGACCTGATCAAAAACCAGCCTGATTCCCGTTAGTCAGTCTTTCATGCATTTTGAAGAATCTGTGACGTGCGACGGAGGGTAATAATTTGGAAGAAGTAGAAGGTAGACTCACCCCTCTTGATAGCCATTACATTAGTTGTGTGGGCCCTTTTCAAAAGTAGGGATGACAATCGCTCTATTTACTCTTACAATTATCGGCAACAAAGATAACGATCCAATTTACAATCTAATATTTTCAGTTAAATATCACGCTTCTACATAGCTATTAGAATAATATTGATGAAAACGCCAGGTAACTAACTGAAAAGTTGTCGGGGTGGGTGACTATTATTTTTACTGCTATTATTCGTAATGATTTATGGAGGAATGGAAGAATATTAATACTGAAGAAATCCACCAATAATTATTTGGAACTTACCAATCTTGATGAATGTACTTGATACTTCCAGTGCACAAACATGGATGGAATAGGGGTCTAGATGCAGTCCCTTCACATCTACAAACTCGACAAAAGTCTGAAGTTAACGGTAAAAAAGTTTAGTTTAAGTGATTTCATAAACGAGCAAAACAGCAAATAGAACTAATCAGTCAGTCACAAAGTAGAACTTGCTATATGCGTATATTAATTCAAGTTACCATGCCCCGACTAGCAGATAGAGTTTAAATTGCCAGATCAAATTTCAAAGTAGCGGAGGTATTGACAGAATTAGTATTCATGGAAAAGATTTGAAATCGAAGATAAAATTTAAGAAAATATGATTCAGTAAAAAGAAAATTATGATGAACTCAGAAGCATTGACTTTGTTAGAAGATAAGGAATTGATGCACCTGCGCCATTGCCAACGATTTTGAGCCATGACACTCAAAGTCTCCAACCACTGGTTATGATCATCGCGTGGGCCCTAACCAGGTAGTCTACATCTATTAACATGGCTCAGCCCAACTGTCAATGACTTCATGGATTGGTGCCATGTTTTCGTTTGGCCACCCCTAGCTTTCTTCCAGCCTACTCCCACACCAGACAACATTGCTCGTCGAGATAGACGGTGGTCAAGCATACGTAACACATTTCCTAACCACCTCAGCCGGTGAAGATTCACTACTTCATCAATAGCCTTACCGTATTTACCTAGTACTCTATTCCTAACCCACGAATTGCTTACTCAGTGGTCCCAGCAAACACGAGCAATGTTTCGGAGATATCTATAATCAAATACTAGAAGCCTACGAATATCCTCTAACCTTAATGGCCATGTTTCACATCCACAAGGTAGAACGGATCTAACTGCTGCGCAATAAACGCGTCCTTTCGTCAGTAAACGAATGTCTCACCTACGCCACAAGTGACGCAAGTTGGCAAAAGCCAATCGGGCCTTATGTATACGAGCCGAGATTTCAGCAGACACGACTATCAGGACCGATGAGGCTCCTAAGATAAGTAGAGCGGTTAACATTCAACTGCTTTGCTCCCCATAACTAACTGTGGTGCCAAATTAAGCCAGTCCTGAAGCAGCATTTTGCGTTTAGATGGGGAGAATTACATTCCAAACATGTTTAAGGTAGTCAAAAGATTCTGCATTTTATCAGCATTTTCACTCAATAGAACTATATCATCTGCATATTCTAAGTCAAACTTATCTCCTGGAAGGAGATCAACCCCGGAAAAATCAGACGATGGCAATGTTAACTCTAAAAGTATGTCAACAATAAAATTAAATAGAAATGGGGAAAGCGGACAACCTTGACGAACATCACTTGAGGTGATCGATTCCGACAATAATTTGCCATAAGCTCTGACTCGACATGTGGTGTCCGAGTAGAGAGCTTGTATAAAATAATTAATGTACTTCTTCGGTTTGCCTTTCAATGATAGAGATTGCCACATAACCTTACGACCGATAGAGTCAAACGCAGCCTTAAGGTCAAAGAATACATCTATTCTTGGATGTCTACAAGTGTGCTTATGTTCTAGAACCTGCCGTAGTGTGAATATTCGGTCTATACAACCCGTTCAGGTCTAAAACCACCTTGGTTTTTCTGAGTTCGCTCTTTACGAGCTTTAGTTAGACGTCGAAGTATTATTGAAGCTAATATTTTAGATACTATATTCGTTAAGCTGATTCCTCGGTAATTGTCACACGAGGACTTCTGTCCTTTCTTATAGATTGGGACGATTAGTGTTGGAGATCAGTCAGATGGGATTACGTATAGTTCCTGAATTCTAGCCAAGATTTCAGTTAATCTTACTGCTAAAACTGGACCACCGTCCTTAAATATCTCAGGGGTTAATCCATCAGATCCTGCTGCTCTCCCTCGCTTTAAGTTTCCTATAGCCTTCTCAACCTCACTAAGACTTGGGGGACCAATATTAATTTGCTATTCAGATTGCTTGGGGATGGTGGGCGACAGGGATGACGCCGAGGGTCAGTTGAACTGTTCTCTAAAGTGTTCTGCGCATCGGTCTAATCTTCTGGATTGGCAGTGAATAGTGGTCCCATCTTTTTCTGAGATAGTTTCACTTACAGTTGGATTTCCGATTCTTGTTTCCTTGATAAGTCTAAACAGTTGCCTACTGTTACTGTTTCAAGGTTGTCGCATACGATTAAAATAAGCATATTGGTTGTGAACAAACGGCGCTAGTTCTAATGGTGTGCTTACAAAAAGAATAGCTAATCTGGAAGACCACTTTATACCACCTCAATGAAAAAAAAGTGCATGTTGTACTTTACTATTGGTATTTAAGCTTATTATTAAGTCAGATTTGAGGTTTAGGGTAGTGATAAAGGTTCAGGTCTAGTACTCAATAAAGGACTTGAGATTACATTAGCGTTAGGATTGCATTTAGGATGTCAGTCATGAACAGCGCATAACCCAACGTAGAATGTATTTAGGGAGTGAATTTTGGCTAAATTAAATATTGCAATCATATTGAGTTATATTCTAAGAAAAGGGTTATATTATCAAATGAGTTCAGGTTTAGGGTCGTTAATTTGACGTCGCAAAACAGTGAGATAAGGTTCCGACGGTGGTCTCGTGTTTGAATAAATCTATTACCTATTATTAAAGACTGTGACAGAGAAGAGCAGTACTGTTAGTCGTATCACGAAACGGTAATACCAACATGGTCGTAATTTTCATTACCAACCACTTTCACAGCTTACTTTTTGACAGAACAAAAGGTCATGTCCAGAGCTGCTCAACTCCGGGCACTATGACTTACTTCTACTTACTTGCTAACACCATACCAACAATCAATGAATCGACGTAATCACAAGATTTGATTAGAGTACCCTTCATTCGCATGTTATAAATATGCCGATTAAAAATATGAGCAGAGATAGGCTGTGGATTAGCACACGTAATACATATTCCGACCACTTCAGTCGACGAAGACTCACAAGCTTACTAACTGATGTGTCATCTTTTCATGGCAATCAGTGCCCATCAGTCATTTACCTTAGGATCTATTTATAAATAATTGTTCACCATTCACCAATGTATTTATTTTTTTGACGGTGACGACCAAGCAAGACTTCATCGAACAGTCCAGTTGGATAGACCAATAATGTGAAATCATTGCGAAAAGTGTTATACTACTTCAACTTATGTCACACCAGGCCACTGTAATTATATACACGGAGAAAAGATTGGGAGAACTTAGATCAAAACGCTTGTTAGAATTAATGGACGTAGATACTGGGCCGAATTTTCGATCATGAATGTGAACTAAACGCGCGTTGTGCAGGATATAAATAAACCTGAAGTCACAAATGATAAGATATTTTAACAAAGCTTGTGACAGATCAAGTTTGAGTCACTTAATAAAACACAACAGCTCTAGGATATTAGTCACGTGATCCTATTATCTTTGCAGGCACCCAATATCTGACAATAATGCCAGGCTTAGCTTACGTCAGTTGTATTTTTCCTATAGAAATAATATCGAACTGCAATGAATATTCATTACATTCATTGGATCCATGTGGAACCAGTCAATGATGTAAAAAGAACTAAATTAGCTTCCGGTGTGCTATTTTTCAAACAATTACTGTGATTATTATGAAATATAAATTTGTTTCTTCTTTTCGAAAATTAAGCAATAATGAAAAGGAAACTTTTTAAATGAGTGTAAACTGAGTTAACTACACATATATATAGTCAGCAACATATTGTAAAATATGGACAGTCTGGTAATTGTACACGTGATATGTATTAGAAGATTGTGAATCTATTCAACTGGTGCATACCTGGAGTTGCCTTATCATCACAAGAATCTGCCGTCATTTGTGAGAGACCAAAATAACAAGGGACAGTGACCTCCGAAAATCGCGCCGAAATCCTGTTTCGACTCCTATTGGTTGGTTTTTAAGGTAGTTCGAGGCAAATACAATGTGTCACCAAATTCACGCGGTGGAGAGCCCTGTTGACTAATTACGACAATGATGCATTTGAAATGATTGAAATGTGTTTCGTCTTTAAGTTTTGTCTGTTAAACGGATATTATGACACTTGGATACTTTTGGACGGTTTGATAATATCGTTTCTTCGGTAGACATAACTGCTACGGCCGAACTTGAGTGACGATAAAATGACCTTGGAAGCCTTAATCGTAATGAACTTATTATAGCTCTCTAAATCTGAACTAACGATTTTTCCCGGAATTTTAGTGGTTAATTAGAGAACCTTAAACTAAGACTCATTGTAGTATACCTTTCCCCACGTGAATCATCGTTAAACGACGACAAATTCACCGTTTCAAACTATATGCAGATAATATTGTAGCTTAATCATAATTCGAAATGTAATGAAAAATCCTTAATCACCAATGAATTCTTTATAATTGAAACTGAAAGCTTATACAGGACATATGATTTTTATATCATCAAAAATTTATGTACGTTATTCTCGAACTCTGCAGACTTAATGTTAGGATGTATTTTCTATGAGTATTCATACAGATAACTCCATAGCATCCTTCCTTGCGACCCAAAGTACGGTCCCAAGTGACATCTAACTCGGCTCCGCATTGATTCATATTGTTGGTATGAACTCCCGTTGACGGATCGACAAAGTTTTTCCTATGCACTACGATAATGTGTACGTACCCCGTGTTTGAAAGTGATTCATAGGGTTTCCAGTTGTCACTGTATATTATTGTCGCAGGTAATATGTATTTTTCTACCAGCACAAGGAGTGTAGTTACTGATCTGTCACGAATCCTCTGACAATTTTCTTTGTTTAATGCTCTTCTCCATATACCAAAGAGCTACAAATGTTCGAAAAAGGAGCCTGTTACCCATTCTTAACCTGTCGTCTTCTATTATACTTTCGTTCACAAATCAGTGCTTTTTCGATTCAAATTATATTCCCTCGTTCTTCATATTGGATTTGTAAAAGGCGACTAATATGCCGAAAACTATTTGACTGCAACATTCATACCACTGAATTGCTGCATTTTCAGAAACATCCGCGAGTGTAGCGGCTATCGTTACTTTAATCCTAATTACTCATTCGATAACTGTAACGGTGATTTGTTTCAATTCTAACCTGGAACGAGAGGAAGAAGAATCCGTTCGGTTGGGCTTTCTACACCAGCAATAGCTATCTCGTGTTCCTTGGGCTTCCAAAACTGTCGTGACCTTGAAACGCTTCCTTCGTTCCTCATTGTTTCGTCCCTAAAAGTCATGTCCATCGTTTCTATATAACTGATCTACGTAATATGTATCGCTGCGGTTAAATTTATTCAGACTGTTTGATATATTCGTTTCATACAACTGTGGGCTGGCAGTAATATTTTTTATACAACACAGTTGTGTCTAACAATGGAATCAAATGTCTATTTGATGACATTCAGATGATCAGTTACTTAATTTATAAACGATATCTCTAAATGTAGCTTTCATGAACATCGGATTTTTGATATTACCTTTTACACCCGTAATGTCAAATGTTGCCCAGTATTTTGGTTTACTGGATTAAGAGTCAACTAACATTAAGTGGGTCTGACTATGTTTTATCTACGTAAGGTATATATATAACTAATTTATAATAACTCTTATCAATAAGTTCTGTTACAATTCGGCCATATGTTACCTGAAAACCATTTACCTAGCACTATCTCCAGTATTGTTTTAGGTGGATCATCCAACGTTAGTGAAATTTCCAACGAATTATGCTGTTTCGAACTTATCCTACTTGGGTACGGTTTTATTAGGCACTAGAAGAGTTTATATGTGTAAGTGTTATTGACATTATATAACCCACTTCAGAAGTCAAACACTAACTATGTTGTCGCTTCAAGTCGTTACCTTGCCAAGTCTGGTGACATGAAGTACCTGAAGTGCTCATCGTTATATGATCAAGTAACGTTTATCGTATAACCAGAGCAACTTCTAGCGATTGGACCTACTCTTAAGAATGAGAAGAAACCAGAAGGCGATGAAGGATTGAAGAAAAATTATATTTAATCTTAAACAGAGTTTCCATCATATAGCAACATCTAGGCTGGCGAACTAGAGATAGATGCTCCCCACGGTGGTGATGCTTGACCGTGAGCTTCCAACTAGTCGATCCACTAAAACAAACATGGTTAGCATGAATGTCGAGAGCCTATGCAACTATTTATTTCGGGGATTATTCACCGCTACATACCAGTATGTGCTATACCATTGCACGTTCAGTATTTCACATCCTTTTCGGGGTGCTGGACTTTGTAATAAGGAGCAAGTTTGTTTGCTCTTGGGAAACTTGTGCTCTATTAGGTGTAAGTATTTGGGTTGCCAGTCAAAAATAAGGGTATGACACTCTCCAGCTTGATACGAAATTAGTATTTCCAGACAACACATAACCATCCATATACTGCCAGCTTTATGACAATGGATTGCTCAAGACGTAGATTGTGAGATAACGAGCGTAGTGTTATTCAACCTTTTATCGAGAGTAATACGAATCCCCTGTAGGTTATGAAACTGGCGTATGTAGAACTTGGTAAATTCCTCCCTTACAGTGATATTAGAAATACGAGGATAAAGGTTTACGAGCATAAGATTAGTGTATGTTTAAATTGTCCAGGTAGTTGTGATTTTAGTGACCTTATACGACGTACAAGTACTACTGGAAAAATTGAAGTCCTTCGGGATAGTGGTGGTAATGCTTGAAAAATTGTCTTTGTACCAAACAATATGATAAGTGTTTATAAAAAGTTCCCGAGCAGAGGTTGATGGCATAGACTTCACATTTAAAACCAACAAAATGGGGTATTTCTTACTCAGTATTTTTAATGAAAACTTATAGGTGGCCTTTATGTCAGTTTGTAATAACTGGTGAATTTGTAGGGGAGGAAGCGTATTATTTGAGAAACTAACAAATGTAAAGCAAATTCTTCAGTCGTTCAAATGTATAATGGGTGATACACCGAAAACAACCACTATTACTGTTGACTCTGCACTTGAACAACTTTGTGTTATAAATGAAGAGTTTCCAAGCGCCCCGATCATTCTGTGCTTATTACACCTATGCCAAACATTCCGAAAAGAAATTAAGCTTATTATATGGATAGAAGTTACCGTTTAGTTTTCGAACCCACTTGTGAAAAAATGGTTGGATCGAATGGCTCATAAGTGTAGTTATGCCACCTTTATTATATAATGTTAAATTATTGTTTAGATTTTGGCATTACGTCTGGATTATAGATCTTATTGATAATGCTGATGGCGTATAAATACGCTTGTATTGGTTGAGGTTATGGTCATACTGAGCTGCTTCTCACAAAAGATTTATACTGTCACTGAGTAACAACACCAACAATCAAGTGGAAAACTCTCATCAACAACTGAAGCGTTAATTTAGAAAAATGACCCAATAGAGATGACAATCTAGAAAATTTGGAGATGGGTCGATAATGATACCCAAAGAAAATAAATGCAAGGCACTTTATGCTTTTCAAATATTACAGATATGATGTTAGTTCTACCCAGATATCATTATTCCATTAAGGTTCCTAAAAGGTTGTATTATGGCGCCTGACACATTTTGCAAAAATAAGTGCTATTAAAGACTACAAGCGTCGTCAACTTGACGATTTCTTTGTGAATTTAACTGCCGTAGAGTTTGATGAAGATTACCACTTTTCTTCTTCGATCGCCATCTTGTTACTTACACATGTTGATTTTATTGTGCATACAGACTTCAGTGCAGACATATCGTGACCACGGTATTATCCTCACTATAACATTTCGGTACTTTTCTTTGTTACAATTTTTATTTTTAGATATATTTTGCAACAGTAAACGTTAGGCTAGAAGTTACAATGTTTTTCGTGAATTACGTTGAGCTGTTTGTTAAGTACCGGGAGCAAGTGACGAATTCCGCAACAAATATCAAATTCTGTGTACGTGCATTGCATGCCTTAACAGAATAAACCAAACACAAGCAATCTAAGCAATCAATGAGTAACAACAAATCGACGATAACCTGTACCATGAAGCTACCAACTGTGTTGTAAGGTTAAGTCATGCCCCCAAACAACGCCACTCGCGATAAAACGTACCTTTGCTTTCGGAGTTAATGCACATCAGTTTCAAATTTCTCAAGATTCATAAGTTTTCTAATTTGTTATACCTTACATATAAATTATTTTTTCATAATGTTGTCTTTGGCTTCTCTGATGGCGGACTCCTATAGAAGAAAGCATATCGTCACAGTTCCACGAAATATCTTATTTTATGTGGTGCTTAGTACAGTGGGGTTATATTGTTTAGGTATCATTCACTTGAAGTGTCATACCTTTGGTAATCAGTAATTTTCGACAGCAACGTCAAGTAGGTTAAAGTTTGGTCTTCTTCAAGCTACAGTTACAGTCTTCCTAGTCTCTAGGCCGTATAGGCTGGGCAAGATATCTGCCAAGGTTGCGATAATCTGTTCGGGTATAATGAAATATGGTGTTTTTTCGTCGCATGGCATAGTTTGTCTAGTGACCATCTCGAACATTATCATGACGTGGTCGCTGTTCCCATTTGCGAAAACTGACTTTAATATCTTCCGATGGAATTCTGTCGCTGAAAAGTAGGTATTACAGCTTTGAGAATATACCGTTTGTTCCCCATCTGATATCACAACTGACCCATTTTGTGAGACCCACTTCGTTAGTGGCAACTTGATGCGTAGTTATGTATTTTTAGTAAGACCTCATTAATCAGGTCTAGCAATGACTTGTTAAAATCCTTCCCACTATCTAATAAAATCAAAAACAATAGGAGAGGTGCTCCCAGAACAAGGATGGACATAAGCTCTCGGAAGTTTTGTCCAACATTGCTTGGTCATACAGGATTTAAACACTTCCATACAACATTTAACCAGAGTAGTAGATAGAACCATTAAGAGTGGGCTCCCAAAAGGACCAAACCTCCAACATACAAACGTTAGTGAGTCACCTAACAACCCAACAATGATTAAACTTATATCTAGCATGGAAAGTTTCACGAAAACCATTGCACAAATCGAACTTGAAAATCGTTCTCAGTGGTCAAAGTCGAACGGTAGGTCAAGGCGAATCAGAAAATTTTGTAGGTATCACTAGAGGTTTGATGCTCCATAAACCAACGAGATACGGCCATAAGTCTGGTCTGACCAAGTGCTTAAGAATACGGGTAACGGAAAACCCCTTCACAGTTTCGATGGCTGGGGAAAGGTGTCTGAAAGATCACTTATTTTGTGTCAAACATGAAAGCTCTGAAATGAACTTTCTAATAGTATTACCACCCGAAACAAAACTGGACTTATACATTAGATATCTTCAGTTACCTTTAAAGCTACCGATAAGATAAGAATCACGACTTTTGGGCAATGACTTAACACTTAGTAGAAAATATAAATGACAATTTCCTTGCGTCATCACAATCGTCGACTTGGGTCGCACATTAGTTGGAATGGACTTCCAGAAAGGGGTAAATTTTTAAGTGATACGTAGAAGCGACGGTTAACTCTATAGAAAATTCTAAGTCATACTCTAAATAAACAATGTGAGGTTTACTTATAGAATTAAGTGCAAACTCTCCTCCACCAGCATCATTTAAAAAATCCAGGATGTACTGATGAAACATACCAACTTTATAAGTGTCAACGAAGCATCCAGATTTTGCAAGAACAAAGGGATTATCTCCTGATAAGTTCGAAATCCCCAAAAGTAATTTGGACTCAATTCTAGATTTAGGCATCATTCGATCGTTCGATGGCTAATGATCCTCAGCGTTGTATATATTCGCGAAGACAAATCAAGATAACTAAAGATCGTGGGAGGACTGAGGACCTCTCAAACGGAACACAATTCTGATAGGCGCCCAACACCGCATACAGAATTTCCTAAGCAACCTAAAGGGTATAAAAATATTTGCTAAGATTTGTTTAGTCGGAGCACACCATAATATTCTCGTAGCTGAAGAAGACATTATAATGAAAACTGAGTGTTTTACCAACTGAAGAGAGCTTCAAGAATTTTGTCCGGCCACTAAACATTTCTGACACATTTCAGAAAGGAAGAATTTGAAGTTGATATGGACTATTGACCTCTAATAAGTGCCATGGATGCTAAGTCAGTTAAATATTTTCTATGAGAAACACACTACTTGTATCTCACATTCTAGTTTGCTAACGGTTGTTATGACGTGTGGTTTTGATTATTTTATCGACTGCGAAATCTCTGCCGTCAATTGTTATCTCTCCTAGGTTGACCGCTTGATTTGGCTACTAAGCTTTGATAATAATAATAATAATAATAGTTTATTCTCAGGTAGCATTTTGTACATGAGAGCATACCAGTTTACAGGCATTACCAGAATGATATAGATTGTTTTTAATAGGGAATATACATAGAGTCGTTATTATGGAAATCATGCTATATGAAGACATTAATTATTATTTATAAAGTCAACTGTAGCAAGGTCCAGAGTTTGCAGTGCTAAGGAATTAGAGATGTGTTATGCATTGTAGAACACTTCCAGCAAGCGTTCGCACGTTTTCCGACTGTGGTGCTGTAATCTCAGAAAATGGCTGTAGATAAGCAGAATGGATCATAGAGACTATCCAGAAACAGGAAAAGGCTGAGTATTTGATATTAGGTTAAAAGAGCCAATTTATGTAGGTTGGTATAGAATGGTGAGTTATTGATGCGTTAATTTTGTTCTTAACCATCGTTTGGAGTAAGTTACTTAAAGAAGACCAATTCCATAGGAGAGCAGATCACAAACTCGGGTCGACAGTGATATAGAGGAATATATGAAATAGAAAGAATATAAACAAATTTTTAATTAGTGGGAGCGAAATAATCAGTATTAAACCAGAATGTTTTTTTCATCGCTTTTTTAGTCATTATGTAGTGTTTGTAGTTTTAGAGCCTTACTAAGCCATTGCTGGTTGAATCGACGTTAAGTCAACGAATTCGTATAAGTCTATAGATTCTAGGTATGTGGTGATCAGTCGTTTGAACCGTAGGATAGAGTTAGTAGTGCGGATATTTTGTGGCAGCTTATTCCAGAGTTTGCTGTAGAGTACGATAAAGAACTTACAGCGTTGTTGTGCTCGGTACTCATTGATAGGCTAGGCTAAAACCACACCAACGTGAACACAAGAAAGAGTGCAGGAATTACGGTAAATAAACACTTTAATACAAGGTTTAGTTATGTACAGAAACTAGGGTATTTATAGTAACATAAATGTCTTTTCGACTTCTAGAGATTTCCGTATCCTACTAAATACTGTAGTAGTAAGACAACTGTCCAGTCAGAGACATATCACGTGACTTTCATTGTATGGAAGTTTATGATTTAAAACAATTTAGACAAAATGTGTTATAATGATTTCTACGCCTTTCTGAGCTTGTTTTAAGGGAGTTTTCTAGTTCTACCCAACGCGATATAACATATGTTGAAGATATGAGAAAAGAAGCTAATGCACTGTTGCAAACAGAACTCAACACCAATCGACAGCCAGCAGTAGATTTCAAAACCTACGATAAAAGCCAGAAAAATGATGAAATTACAAAGCCAATGAATAGAGATCTAATATACTGTGATAAGAGTAGTCAAGGCGTGTCCATTTGTTACTACACACATAAAAAAGATGATTTTTCATGGTATATCTCATCCTGGGGCTAGAGGCCTCAGTTAGACTGGTGAATGCTAGATATATATGGCAGAATTTTCAGATGAATATAAAAGATGGATTAGAGAATGTTCAACACGTCAGAAAACTAATGTCAATCGAAATACGAGTTCATCCATCGGTTTCTTCTCGCAACCTGATGTACGGTTTGCTCACACACATAAATTTGGTAGGACCCCTCTCACACTCTAACGGTTTTAATTATTTCTTTACATGTACAGATAGACTTACAAGGTTCTTAGTGGCAGTTCCAATATTTGATATTACAGCTAAAACTGTGGCAAAAGCTTTCATTCGAAATCCGATGGCCATATTCATTGCACAGGCTGCAATAATTACGGATAGAGGAGCTCAGTTTGAGCTTAAACTATTTAACGCCATATAAAAATTGCTTGATGCTAACAAGATCCGATTCTCAGAGTATTACCTGCAGGCGAGTGGCCTGGTGAAAAGGTTCCACCATCGGTCGAAAGCTACCATAATACCATACTTAAACCTTATTCATTAAACAAAGCTTTTACCATCGATAATGTCATGCACATGAACAGCCGTCAAGACTGACTATTTGTTCAGCAGCAGAACTAGTTTTTAGAATGATTCTATGACTGCTTGGTGAGTTTGTCAATCCTGACACTGACAGTAACAAACTAACCTAGGCACCTATGTCAGTAGGCTAGGAAACTAAATGAATAAACTTAAGCTGTTTCCCATTCTTGAACAGCCACGAACCGTATATATGCCCAAATATCTGAATACCTACACTTACGCTAGAATAAAGAAAAACCGCTTATTTTTCTCCTTTGAAGAGATGTTCAGGGTGATGTTACGAGGGCGAAATACGCAGTGATGCAAAACTAACGGCGGAAACATAATTAACACAAATAGGCTAAAAGCAACCTATTCACATGGCGAGTCGCCGTGTGTGTTACCAGATCTTTTACCAGATGAGGCAACAGCACTGTAATAGGATAACTGTGAGAAAATTTTACTTCTATCCCAATTGTTCAAAGTGCCGCATGCAAGTTTTTAGCCTAAATTTCGAAATGTATTTTACCCCATCAGCGTTTCTTTTTTTCTTATCAACTCTCAATACCATGGAAGAAAAAGAATATTTCAACACGTCGATTCTTCATTTTAGCTTTGAAAAAGAAACGAGTTGACATTTCGGCCTTGCTTCAAGACAGTTATTTTGGAGTATTGCTTTCTCTGTACTTACACAAACTTATATGGGAAGCATGCCATCCAGATTTACGATGCACCCCATATCACGGTGAATTTCGGGATATGATACTACGGCCAAAATAACCAGTATGTTTTAGACTTTGCACTTAGGTATGTTAATAACACAAAAAGCTGGGGTAGAACATCAATGGAACAGTTGAGATTATAGGATAGTAAAACCGGTGCCCGGAATAATGACATCGAATAATGAGAATAATTTATATTTATCACTAGTTTCATTTATTTAGTAGTAATTCTTATTAATAAGCTTATTTATCTTTGGATTAAACACATCTTCCAAAAGATTAGAAACTAAAATGCTTTTAACCACTTCGATTTCTAGATGTATGAGCCTCGTCAACGTAAGATCAAAATAAGTTTTCCAAAATAAACCTGTTCACACGGAAGCTTGAGTCTATATTTAATAGAAAACATGGTTACTAAGAGATGAATGCTGACCGATTTCTATAACTAAGAACCGCGCTTCTAGACCTGGGTGTTACAATTCCGAAAAACGCCTGAGATTGAATAGAATGGGTAATGGAGCATGTTTAGGTACGGTAGAAGACCAAGAGAACTTGGAGCTTGAACAGAGGCGCCATCGGTGAAAATAAAATTTGCTGGAGAACTTGAGAGGGCCGATGAAAATCAACGTTATTCTGTAAAAGTCGTGCGCTTAGTATAGTTCAAATGCTTATATTAGATCGGTTGATTGTAGGTATCTATGAGGACGTTATGATTACAAGCTGTTTACAAGCTGTCGGGTTACTTCGTACAGAGTTGTTTTGCGTTTGTGGACTCAATATAGCACAAGCACCATTCGCAGACACGCAAGATAGTATCATCATCCGTTGCAATCGTTGCTGGCAGAAGAAATGAATAATAACAGGCAGCTACTTTAGCTAGTTCAGACTGATAATTAGGCAAACCTGCACGTTGTATTGTGGATGATGCAAATGCCTGTTTTTTTTGGTCTCGTCTAATATGTCAGCAAAATGTCGGTAGTGCAGTGGTATTAGCACTGTAGAGAAAAATGCTCGGAAATGCTATTGCGTTTAAATCTGTCTCTAGGAGGCGTAGAAAAATTGTCGAAATAGATGAAACAGGTAGTAGGGAGAGAAAATATAATTGAGGCATATCTCTGAAAACCGAATGGGTAAGAACTAATTACCTTAATCTAACTGGCAGATTCTTGGTATTTACAACGGAACATTGGAAATAGGACGCTAACAGACACGTCCAAGATTGAACGGCGAGAACACTGGTATCAATAATCCGGATGTGCGTTCTAACAGGATCCACAATTTATGCTGACAACCGGAGAGCTTATCGGTCTTTTCCTAGACTTGGATGTGTTCTTCATTTCGTAAACCCAAGTGCTAGTGTTCACACGCAAAAAACTGAAATATACTAGTCACGTCTGAAGGAGTTTCTTAGACGTTAAAAAGGTTTTAGAAACAACATGATGTGTAGCCATAGGAACGGGTTCCTGCAGTCCTCGTATTACGAATTTAAGCTGAAGTAACCCGTTTTCAGCCCTAAAAATTCATAAATCATGTTAAAACTTTGTAATCTGTGTAAATTTTTTAAAGGTTTTATCGTTTTTCATAATAAATTATGATTTTATCCACGAGATCATTCTCATTAATTAAAAAACGTTTTGAGGTCATTTGTAGTTGTGCGAATTCACCAGCAATGTTTAGTTCCGCCACTCCATTTAAGCATTTATCTGGGGATATTCTTCCACGACGGTGGAATCCATATGCATTTATTTGAATGTGAGACGCAGTTTGATTCATCAACAAGGCGGCTAACATTCCCAGGTGCGTAGAAGAAGTCTGAACAGTATTGTACCAGTAGGTCCCATACTTGACTTATACACTACCATCTACAACTAGAGAGAAGACGGAAGCCGAGAGAACACAAAACAACAGCACCAGTATCCTGAAACGATTGACAAAAATTAGTGTTCATACAAGCACTGAAAGACACGACACACCACTTATGTCTATAAACGGATTAAAAGGGAAGAATACTAACATGCAACTGCGACAGATAAGTGGTGTCCACACTTTCAGAATCCCTACTATTTTGCTAGTGGAGCAAGAAATATGATTAGGTATGAACATTTTTGATGAAATATCAGAAGAGATGAAATTACCAACGTATCTACAAATAAAGAAAGTGAATCTGCTTCCTGAATGGCTTAAGAGGAATTATTTCAAATTCTTAAGAATTTATATGTAAAATAATCCATATAAAGGGCAGATTTAAAACGTAGCATTTTTATTTTTAAAGATGAATTGTATTAGACAATGAAAACGCTTATTTGTTTAGTATCCTGTAAAGAAGATTAGGTTTAACATGAGTCAGCGCCTCCATAAAGTATCTGGTCCAAACTTATCGCATCTAGTTTTAAAGTTCCGAGTTTGACCATCCTTAAGAATACGTACAGTAAAGCGATGATGGACAGATTTCAGCCTGAGTTAATTCTTAATAAAAATATCACTGAGAATAGACGAGCAGTATTCTAGTAAAGATCAGACACAAACTTTGTATAAACGAACACGAGAATCATTGTCATAAAAGACATACATTATGCAACCCAGAAGTATATGTGACTAATATGTCTGAATAGTAATCTGTTATGTTAATGACAGATTAAAAGAGTATCTGAGTCCCAGGTCAACTACCGATTGAAGACAATGTACTGTTTATGGAACACTATATTGCAACCCTGTTAATTACAGCACTTACGCCACTAAGAAACAAGAGTTGGTATGAACATTTTTAATGAAATATCAGAAAAAATAAAAATTACCAACAAGTCGTACAAATAAAGAAAGTGAATCTGTTTCCCGAATAGCATGGGGAAAATTGTTCCAGATTCTCGAGAATTCTTCGTAAAGTAATTCATATAAAGTGTAGATTTTGAATATAACATTTTTATTTTCAAAATTTAGTCATGTAGGTTATAGCAAAAAGTTTCTTTAAGCTGAATTTTATTAGACGATGAAAACGCAAATTTGTTTGGTATCCTGCAGAAGAACATTATGTTTAACTTAGTCGGCGCCTCCATAGAGTACCTAGTCCTAACTAAGTGTATCTAGCTTTATAGTCTATTGTACGATCAGCCTCATTAATACGAAAAGTAAATCGATGATGGACAGATTTCAGTCTGAGTTTATTCCTAATGGAAACATTACTGAAAATAGACGAGCAGTATTTTAGTGAAGGTCAGACACAAACTTTATAAAGTCCAATAAGAGAATCTCCAAAATATATCAAACCATACTTAGAATCATTAAGATCTAATTTCCATTTAGAACACCATATTGCAACCATGTTAAGTTCAGCAATGACGCAGCTGAGTGTGTTTACAAATTCGTGAGGAGAGAATGAGTGTACAATTTTAAGATTATTTGGGTATAGAAAAGGTCTACGCATGCTAAAGCAGTTACATGTATCCTTTATGCAAGCTCTAAAGATCAGTGGGCCTAAAACACTTTCCGTATAAGGCCACTTGTAACTAATTCGGCCTTCTAAAGAGTGGGGTTAATTTTAACAGTTTGATATCGATGTCCGAGAAAAGAGTTTAACCATGCAAGTGATGGATCCCTAATTCCATAAGAGGACAGTGCCTATAAGAAGCCTGTAGTTAACCGTGTCAAAAGCTGTAGATATGTTTAAGTATAACACTAATACCAAGTGCGCAAGGCTCCGTCCAGTAAAGATTTGACTTACAAATGTAAGCATACTTGACGTGTGTATAGAGTCGTTGGTTCGACTTTCGTCCTAGCATTTTCTTCAGATTTTTTTACGCACACAGCTGTGGACGCTCTTGTAGTATAGTAGTAATATAAAACTCAAAAGGTTCCGACCTAAAAAAGATGGATGCACGTTATTGAACTACGTTCATTGTTCTTTCAGTAAACGACTCCCTCCAGATTAGATAAAACTTAAGGAAAACCCTCAGTGTCTCAGTAATTATTCATTGTTGCACAAATGAATAAGTAATCTTGTAATAATACCCATCAACATTTGAACAAGATCTCTAAAACGAGTTGTAACACTGAACGAAACCTATCAGAAAAATTCCAAAACTAGTGTTGTTGAGGTCTTTTGAATAACAGACTAAGCCATTGAATATATATCCTGATTGACATTAGTAGTAATGTAGGACATTTACTCCAAATTATCCACTTTGAGGCTAAAAAATGAAATTGTTATATTATCATAGACTAGTTAATTCACTTCGTGTTCCTTCTTGTGACGCCAAATATAGCATTAACACTTTGGATTTCTAATCGCAGGTACGAAGTAACACAGTAAAATTACAATCAGCAGCAGGGAAATTACACTGAACTAAGTAACAATACAATGCTAGCAGTCACTTTAGATACTTTGGGAATATGTTAACTTAGGACAGAGTGTAATTGTCTTAAACATAGATATGCAGAAGAAGTAAACTTAGAGAAGAGGCAATCACATTCATTGACTTTAATTTGTTTTTTCGTTCATATAGGGAGTTCTTTATCCAATTTGAATTACCCCTGCTATCTCAAGGCATGATAGTTTCCTTAGAAATCCGATGTGGGACACTTTATCGAATACCTCGTTGAAGCCAGTGAATATCGCATCTATAGACAGTCCTTTATCTATGACTCTGTCCTAGTTCTCCCTCTCACGCTTTTAGTTAGTAAGGCAGAAAACGCTTTTACAAAATCCATGTTGATATGACGTCAACAAAATTTTGGATTCTGTGATTCAATACCTTGTTCCAGGTTACCCTTACTAAGACTTCAACTATTATGCCAGTTGAATTACTGGGTCTATAATTAAATACCAACTACCTACTTCCACCCTGAGAACGGGGCCGATAATGGCCTCTTTCCACTCTTTCAGAAGCCCATCATGAGAAAGGAACATTCTTGAGAACTTCACGATTGGTTCTGAAATAATGTCTTCGAGTAGTGGCAAAAGTCGAAAGTGTATCCCGTAAGGACTCAGAGACTTGCACGCTTTTAGGTGACTGAAACAATAATAAATTTTTCCGTAGTAACAAAGAGTAGTTCCATCGTAATTATTTCGGTAGCATCAGTAAAATAAATATCAATATTAGTGTCCACAAAAAATACTGAGTTGGAATGATCTAATAATTCTTCACTTTTTATCAACTTGAGTCACATAGTACACCTGTGTTTTCCTGTATTAGTAGTGACGAAATCCTATCATTTCTCTTGGTTCGTTTCTTGACGTGGTAAAACAACCTTTTTGGAAAGTGAGAATATCCTGTGCTAGCTGTCCTTTGTAGGTTGCACTGGATCTATCAACAGTTAACTTTCGAAGATTTCTAATCTTACTATGTCACAACCAGTTTAAATGTGCAAGTCCCAACGTCTCTTCATATGCCACAATGGTTTTCGAATATTTATATCGATCTGTGGAGGTTGACTATACAACAAATCGACCATAGAGTGGATGAGGGATAGATATTTCTTGGAATTCGTCTATAAAACGTAAACCATATTTTTTTCAGCTGCACGGCTCTTAGTAACCTACCAGTTTGCTGGGGCAGATTGATTCTAATTGCCTGGATATTTATTTGCCATGTATTTGGACAGTGTGAAGTAGGTTTATTTTCAACACCTCAAGTCTTAAATTCAAAGGACAGGACAATGTTATCATTATCACAAAGTTAGAATAGAAGCTTAAGATTATTGACATTGTTAGGATGATGCGTAAATACAGGGTAAAAGAGTGATGTTCTGTGGTCTAGACTGAAATGTGTCGGATTCGTGATACTCTGAAATTAGGCCGACTAAGGAGTAATTAACAACAAATTGCTGTCTGATCCCCAGGACTCGTGACCTTTTGTTCTGGGCTGCCTATGAGGATCATAAAAATTTTTCCACGTTAAGGGTCGCCATCAACCCACTTACTAAGTTTATTTACTTTCTTAATATGTACTATTTCTAGTAGGTGTTTTCTTTGATAATGCATACCCTCATGCAGATCCCAGTGACTGAATGTCAAGAATATACCGTTTGACAGGACTTGATCTTTGAACACTTCTAAATATTCAGACCGGAGGAACCCTGGATTTTACTGGGCATCATATTGACATCTACTGAGATGGTACTCACCGACCCAGAGTTAGTTACATCAAAGTCTTTATGTTCTACTTTGGCCCGAATCGTATCTCACATTTCTTATGAAGGAAGGTTACTATCTTCAAGTTTTATCTCACCAATCTTATATTCACCAACTTGTTCAGCGAATTTAGTTTCTGTAGGCGACGTCACAATGAAGACTAACTTGAAATCGTTTCAGATGTTTGTTCTTGATCAGGTTCACCGTATTTTTTTTCAGGTTGCTTTACCTTGGGGACAAGATAAGTCTTTAGGTAATTAATCGGAGTTGATTTATCGACAAAAGTGGTTTGCTTATAAACAGAATCATCGTTGTCAAACTTTTCCTGAATAATTACCTCTTCTTTAGAAATACGCATACCGCTGTATATTAGGTGGCGTCAACAGAAACGTTGCCAATCACACTTTTTACTATAGTTGTTTGTCTGGAAACCAACAGAAATTATCATGTATACTGAAAATACGAAAACCTTTATTTAACTTTATAGTACTTTAGCTGGATACAATTCAATGAAAACAAAAGAGTCAAGCTAACACAAAAAGATCAATTATTTTCTTACTAAGCCAGTAATAAATAATCATGACACAAAAGTCTATATTACGCGTTGAGACACTAACTGAAAAAAATCAGTTTCAATTATTAACGATTGGCTTCGGTGAGTTGAGAAAAATAAATTGTACGCAATAAGTACGGATAGATAAGACAAAAGATGTCAAACATCTATGACTCTGTATAATACTTTGACTAAATGATATTCAATTAAAGCAATAACAGGTGGTTTTGACGTTTTAAAACAACTAATACACCAAAATTAACTTGGCGATTAAAACGTTAGTGTCCTTTTTAAAATATGTGCAGTAATTATTAAGTTAAAGAATTTTATCGCCAAGATTAGCATAAAGATTCTAGCCTCCATACAAGTAAAATTGAAACAGACGGATATTGGGGGATAGTACTCTGTGACCTTTAATGTGGGGTGATTTCAAATAGATTTTGGAGATGAAGCGAGTTTCCGTTCTTGGATGTGGGGCTTGGGGTACAGCTATATCCAGAGTTATTGCTGAGAATGTTGTGTCTTCAAATGAGTTTTGTAGTGAAGTTAGTCTTTTTACAAGACTTTAGGAATAAATTGACATCTAGATTACTGTATATGTGCATAATGAATTCCATAATGACCGCAGTCTGGTTGATTGGATTAATGAAGACCATATCAATCCAGTATACTTACCGACTTTAACTATTCCTTCCAACGTTTTCGCTGATAACGATATCAAGAAAGTTGTTTCAGAAGCTGATATTATAGCAGTTGCTTATCCTTGCCGATACATTAAATGGTTAGTTAATCAAATTAATGGACATATCAAGGAAAACGCCTACTTTATTTCCTTTTGCAAAGTGAGTTCCGGGTAACACTTTTTTCGTTAAATCTGTCTACTTGATATCATAATACACAGTGTATTCAGGAAAACGTGTTTTCAGCACTAAGCCAATGAACTTGTGATGACTAACATTCCATCGTAAAACTCTTTAATGCCATCACCCCAAGCATCTTGCATATTGAACTTTTTTAGCGTCAACTTAATATAGCGATAGGCTGCTAACTTTATAAACCAGTAATTATTTTCATAAGCGGTCAGTTTTTTCAGTACACCTCTGTTATTATCCGGGTGATATTTGATAACACTAGTAATGCGTAGTTCTTTATTCACATCGTTTGTTAGTAATTTATATGTGGGAAATATTATGCAATTTTTTCTGTGAATATTTCCTAAGTCAAAAGTAAGTGACCAAGTCTAGTGATTTCATTCAATCCAGTCTTTATAAAATTTCGTTAGTTTAGGAGAAGTTGATATTTAAACTTAAATATATTATTACTTGTGTGTTTTGTCAGCAGTCAGTATGTAACGTGTGTAGCTAGTAACTTTTAAAGTTGGCAGGAAATAATTTTTTTTAATCCATATCAACTACAAATAAAAAATTAAGTTTGCTTTCATTTTGGAGACTGAATAGTTACTTTGTACATTAGTAAATTTTCGTTATCATCAGGAATGTTAACTATCCAGTCAGTGACAAGTAAACGACTTAAGGCTATGTTTAATATTGGTTTCTAGGTAGGTTACAGGAACTTGTTGGCATTCTTAATAGTTGCTAATCGTGTCGTTACTGTGGCAAGTTATATTTTCGTCTTTCTTCAATCATTAACTAGATGTGTTCGTATTCCAACAGACACTTTGTCCAACACTATGGTATTTTATCTTAATAAATTGGTAGGCTATGCCTGCTGTTATATAACTCAACATAGTTATTATCACCATGTTTACTTGCACTTTTATGATTCATCATAGTAGGCTTAAAACAGTCTATTTCTGTAGATAAACGGGCCTTTGCTTGTCATAATTTGATTATCGCAGTACTTTTCAATTTGAACTCAAAACGAGTAGCTTTTTATTCGCTTAGACACTTAAGTAATCAAATCTTTTAAGATACTGTTTGTCGCGTTTGGTTTGTGCTATTTCTGTGGAGTTATTGTCTGTTTAGTGTTAAAATTAAAGATTTTCAGAAACAGTGATTTATATTACTTACAATATGTTTTAAAAGTGTTTTTGGCTGGTTTAAAATACGCTTAATTAATAGTATTTGGGATCTTTGTGGCTATCTACATTTTCAACCAACAGAGCCATGTTTCCTTCTAAGCTATTGGTCATTGTTGAAAGAATTCATTTTAGATTACAATTCCGTCATTAAAAAATAATAATTTCCCCTCATTTCAGTTTTTGTTATTTACAAAATGAATCAAATTCAGGGTCTTGTTTTATGTCCAGAAGAAAATCAAGTTAAGCTAGTGAGCGATATTATTCGTGAACAAACTGGTAAACGTTGTGTTGTTGTCAGTGGAGCGACAACAGCTTTGGAGGTTGCCCAACGACAATTCACTGAAGTAACTATTGGCTCTAAAAGTTATGATCATGGATGTGAGGTGAAGAGGCTGTTACAGGTATTGCATATTTTACATTAAAATTGACTACATTCTCAAATTCAATATTTGAATTAAAATACTAGGCTGATGTACTTCGATGTTTCACAAGTGCACAAGGCCACTGATTTTGCAAAGAAATAGGTTAACTAAGATAATTTAGGAAAGTTATACCAGGGAACTTAATTTATTGACGTACTTAGTATTCGAGAAATATTACTTAAAATACGTAGTTAGTTAAGTGGTGGTTAAATCATTCTATTTTTAACTAGTGAGTTGCAGGTTCAGAGCCCGGTTAGCTTCATTTCTGTTCGAACTGACAGGTAGTGTTACTATACCGCAGGCAATTGATGTAATCTAAACCTCAGTGAATGAACTTATACTTGGTGAACCAATTACGTCATTCAATCACACCTTTCGTGGAGCATAGGCCACCGACCAGGATTCTCCAGCCAACTCCGTCCTGGGCTCTTCTTTTCAGTTCTTCTAAAGTGCTACTTATTCTTTCCATGTAATCTTCCAATTCTTAAGGTAATGTATTCTCTGATCTTCCTTTTCTACTTTGGCCTTGAGAATTCCAAGTTATTGCTTGTTTCGTGACGCAGTTTTATTTCCTCAATGTATGTCTTATACATCTCCATCGTCTTCCTGAATATCTTCCTCAATTGGATTTTGGTTGGTTTGTTTTCTGACACATTTGGGTTGGTGCTGATGGTGTCTGGCCAACGGATCCGAAGTGTCTTTCTCAAACAGCTGTTTATAAATACCTGTACCTTTCAAATGGTGGGTAGTTTTCGTAGTTCTCCTAGTTTCTACACCATACAATAGAACTGTCTTGACGTCTGTTTTGAAAATTCCGACTTTGTTGTTGACTGAAAGTTGTTTGGAGCTCCAGATGTTCTTCAGTCGTGGGAATGCCACACTTTACTTGCCAATCTATACCTCCACTACGGCATCAGGTCACTCTTGATTTTTAGTAATGCCGCCCAAGCATGTAACTGTTCTGATGTCTTCCAGAGTTTCACCTTTAAGAGTAATTTGGTTGGCTCTTGTTGTGTTGCATCTAAGGATCTTAACTTTTTCCCTTATTAATGCAGAGGCCTTCTGGTGCAAAGGGTACTACTACACTGGCTGTCTTCACCTACATTTGTTGCTGCGTGTGGGACAGAAGAGTTTGGTCATCTGCCAAGTCCAAGTCGTCTAGCTGTATCTCCTGAGATGTTGAGGCTTTTTAATCCAGTTAATCAACAAAAAAAAGAGGAATGTCAAAAGTAAACAGTCCTGTTCGACACCGATCTTCACTCGGAATAAGTCTGTCAACCGCCCTTCATGCACGATTCTGCAGTATAGTCTGTCGTAGGAATTCCTTGAGGGGGCGATTGCCTTCCCAGGTACACCATGGTGTCGAAGAGGTTTCCATGATCTTTTCCTGTCCACACTACCAAATACTTTCTCATATTGAAGGAAGTTGATGTAAAGTGGTGAGTTCCATCCAATTGATCAGTTAACAATGATCCATAGTGTCGTGATTTGAATGATATATGATTGATTCTTACGGAATCTGACCTATTGATTTCAAAGTTGGGCATCGACTGAACCGTTCATTCAGTTTAACAACACTCTTTTGAAGATCTTTTCTGGTACTGAGATTATAGTGGTATCTGTGTAGTTCTTACCCTTGCTTTAATCTCCTTTGTCTGGTATCTTGATGAGGTATCCTTCCTTTCAGTCTGTTGATACTTATTCTTCCTCTCAAATCTTTCAGAAGAGAGTATGAAGCATCTTTGAGGTTAGCCTTATATTTGATTTCAGTGCCTTAGCTAGTATGTTGTTTAAACCTGCTGCTTTGATACTCTTGATTTAACACTCGGATGGTCATGCCAATTTATTTGATTGTTGGTGAAATAACATTTATCAGAAAGTCTGTAGATGCAGCATTAATGACCAGTGCATTCAATGGGGCCAGTCTATTCAACAGCTCTTTAAGGTTCATCACCCACATTTTGGTGTGGGTATGGTTTGCCATCCTTGTTCTTGATTGGTTGTTCTGGTCTACTGTATTTTCTAGCTAGCTTCTTCGTCGATTATTGTGTGCGTCTCATATTTCCTTGTCTTTCAGGTTTTACTACTGTCATTGTTTGATCTTCCACTTCTAACCGTTTATCAGCTCTAATGCTCCTCTTCATTTGCTTGTTGGCTTCTGTGATGATAAAAAGTTCTACAAGCAATTACATATTTGTTTACTAAAATGCGAGATGCCATTGCGATTTCGATCTTTTGCCCAACCAACCATGCACAGTGAGAAGACCAAAAGTGTATAAAAAACCCTAATTTAGAAGTTAACTAGAAATATGTATAATTCATAGGTACACATATATATCTTCACTGACTCAGACACGGTTGTATATATAAGCTGTGACCGTGGTCGTAAGATCAATTCACTTACAATGGGCATCTTTCACGTTTCGTGAAATAGCGTGTAATCTATTTGGAATCTTCAAATATATCACGTCTCTCTCCTGAAAAGTTTTCCTCTTTACATAAATGTTAGATATGGATCTAAGTTAGTAAAATTACCATCAATATTTCATGCTTAACTATTAATTGGTAGTCAGATAACAACATAATTAGAAGCCATAATTATAAATAAATTAATTATAATATCGTCTAAAATTTTTATTGGATTCTATCTCAATGAACATACTTCTTTACTTGACATTTTTGTTGGTTTTAAAATAACTTTTGGTTTAGAAAAAGATATTAATATTTCTTTAGTTGATAAACTTCTACATTTATAATTTTGGACAATCGATTAAGAAGTACTTCGTTTATATGCATGTATATGTACAGAGAATATATATATATATATATATATATATATATATATATATTATATAGAAGGAATAACTATTTGTAAAAGTTATTGTTTCTTCATCGATACTCGGATGCACCTTTGATCAATCTCTATCTGAATATAGTCAGTCCGAGGCGATGCTTTGATATCATGTAAAGATAGAAGTGTTTGGGATAATTACAGGTTTCAATTGGCAGTGAATCTAAAGAACTCATCTTTTTGTCATCCAATTACGATTCGCATACGATTGGAAATTGATAAATTTTAGTTGATAATATCAACAACGGAAAAGCGAATACCTTTAAAAACAACTTCATACCAGTTGAACAAGTTTTCGGTTTTATGGACTCAGTAGATCAATTGATAACATGTTGACGTTTGAAGTGATAAATACTGGATTCTATTTTCAACACTGATATGCAAATATATGCAGCTGATAAACCCTAGTGAGATGAAACTCAAATCCTAGTTTACACTATTAATTACGGCCCGAAAGTATACAAAAGAATAACCATATTAAGAATTTAATAAACCTGAACAATCAAGTGCGTGTTTGTGTATTCATCTTATTGGATTGGTTTTGAGTAATAGTTAGTAGTGCTGCTTCTATCGACTACTGGAAGTGACCAGTTTTATGGATAGGGTTCGAAACTTTACGAAACCACTATTACAATTTCAATCAATGATCTAATTTGTCCACTTCCTAATACTTTTACTTAGCAAATTAATTAAATTAGGCTATAGTTCCTATCAAATCATCCTTGACCTACATAACAAAAAGTTTAGATAAAATTTGTTTTCACTTTCTCATTTTGTAAACATGCTTAGGCTATTTAGACAAAGTACTTTTAGTTCTATACATACTTTTGTTTATGGGTCAATTTTACTGTCTAGTTTAATTAGCTGTGTACTTTAAGATGATGTAACATTGATCTTATTTTTTTCTCTAAAGAAAATTTTTTTAGAAATTATTCTTTGTCAATGCTGATATCACGAATTGATCTGAACCAGACAACCATTGATCACCTGGAAGCACTGGACGTGGCCGGTGGAGTTCAATCGTGTCGGGTGGGAGGCAGTTACTCACCGATTACAATTGGTGAGGTCGCGCAAACGTATCACGAATTGACTGAATTAGAAATATCAACCGTTAGGATCCGGCTCAGTGGTCCAATGGTACAGCGCTCGTCTCAGACCCAGAGGGTCCTGGGTCGATACCCAACAGAGTCGTTGATGCGCACTGCTGAGGAATCCCATACTAGGACGAAACAGCTGTCCAGTCCTTCCAGGTGATCATTGGTTGTCTGGTTTAGATCAATTCGTGATATCAGCATTGACAAAGTAACTATCTCCACAACAACCCTCTTAATTGTATTAAATTATTCTTTCTTAATTTCTAGGTTTATTTCAATTTCAAATTACTTTAGCAAATTTTATAGACTGAAGTTATTCGTAACATTTTCAATGCTCATTAAGTATCTTATATTCAGTGGTTTATTCCTACATCAATTAAATTGTTAATGGAAATCGCACTATAATATACGGAACTTAGCCGATATACATATTTAACAGATTCTGTATTGTACATACATACATACTCAGCGATTAAGTGAACGGAAAGATTACTAGAATTATTAGTTACAACACGTTTATTACATATTAAAAACATTTTATATGACCCGGGCAAAATTTGGATTGATTATTTTTATTTGTAATCAAAACACTTATCATTGTATTCATTAAGAGGAGCTCAGTTTATCTAATGATGATTAGAAGGCTCAAAAAATTACCATCGTACAACCGAGGGTAGGAGAATCCATTCTTCCTTTGTAACTGTTCCTAGTTAGTTACGCGACTATAGGATCTACCGGAGAAGTCCTACTTACTACTTTCACACATTAGCTGTCTTTTTGCAAAGGAGGACTAAATCAAACACCCACCGCTCAAATCGGGGTAGTGGATACAGAAGGTCCCCCATATTTCAGGTAGGAAACCATGATTTCAAACTAATGGTGCACATAGACGTTAGTATTTTTAGGGCATGAATGGCATGTGAAACTATTTTAATCACTGGCTACCAGAGAATTTCATCTCATGACTATGGTTAGGTCCCTTGTAGAGCATGGTTTTGGATCGAAGGCTTTTGGAGTGGACATCTAGGGAAGTCGCGTGCTTCGACCTGGGAGTCCGGAAAGTATCCTAGCTCTCACACCGTGATGATTTATATTTATGAAGGATAAATACCTTTCCAAAATGTATGGCGTACATATTTTTGGTAGTCATTTGCAACAAGTTTTACGCATTTAAATAAATCAGTAATAAACAAATAGCAAAAACCTTTTTTCAGTCAATGAATTATTGTTTGAAATCCCCTGATCCTTCACACTTCTATGTGGATAATAAGATATTAACATCATCTGTCACAAACTACTATATGAGATTCCTAGCTAAGCACTTTTTTTTTTAGCTGAAACTGTTCCTCTACTCATTTGCACCAAAAATTAAAAATTGTAGCCTTTAGAATGTCATTTTGATACCTAACACAGTGATTGAAGTTAGCCTCTTAGTAACTTCCGTTTCTAAATCTCTCGATTTCTACTCTATCATCATTCGTACATTAATCAAAAGTACTTTGGCATGAATTAATAAATTAATTGTCTGAAGTTCAGGTGTTCTGTTTGGGGTCTAGGGATCCTGGGTGGGTAACGGGGTCGTAAAGTCTGATAACAAAACGAAACAGTTGTTCAGTGCATTTTTTTTTCAGTGTTTGTCTGTAGTTAGTCTGTGGTGTGAAACTACATAAGTGTACACATCATTACCAAGGTTAATTTTGATAATTTCAAATAAATTGAGCATTGGATAGGTTGTTTATAAAATGAGTTATAATTCGGTTATTCATTTCTTTGAAGAAGCGACTTACACTAAGCCGCGAAACGTCAGAAAATTTTAATTTCTACTCATTGGAATTTTACAAATATATATAACTCATTTTATACATAAGTGTACCATACTGAATGGTCGCTGCATTTGTTTCCTTACCTTATTGAGTGAAGTAATTAATTTCAATATATTTGACAATGATGCTGTAAATTTTATTTGATTTACTATTGTGTCAAGAAACACTTTATATACAATACAAGTAGTATCTGAATTTTAAAGGTTTATTCATTAGTAATTTATAATATCACTTCGAAGTTCTTGGTGTGACTGATTTGTTGCTTAGTTTAATATTATCAACTACATTGTTTTCATATGTATATTACACGTTGTTCTCCATTTTATATTTTATTTGGTCTATACAGACAGATTACTTAAAATTGGTTATTACACAGGATGATGTAGGAGTTGAATTATGTGGCGGAATCAAACATATTGTGGCAATTGCTGCTGGCATATGCGATGGTTTAAAATTAGGCGATAATACAAAGTCTGCTGTGCTTCGTATTGGATTCTGGGAAATGTCTGAATTAATGAAAGAGTTATTCCCTGATAGAGGTTTGTATTTTTGCGGTTTAATTGTTGTTAATTTTGCAAGGTTCTTGTTTACTATTTGTGTTTATCTAGTAATTAACATTTTATTATTATTATTATTATTATTATTATTATTATTATTATTATTATTATTATTATTATTATTATCGTCAATTATATTTACTAACATCTCAAGTCACTGGACGTTACTACAGTTATAAGTTCAACATAGTTTATTTCACTTCAAGGTACCACATTGTAAAACACCAAATGTCCGCTTTATCTAACTACTCTCAGTGGTAACATATAATTACCTCTGTGGTTCGTACTTGAATAATACGAGTAACATGTGTTCAATTCACTGAATTTGGTGTTTTTGGACAATCTAATATACTGAAAAATAGTTTCCAATTCTACACAGTTAATTGGTCTACAAAATTTTCTATCTTTATATCATACCACGCCAAACAACTCAGCCCCAAACAGGTTCTTATATTCTGTTGTCATTGAATTTGAGAGGTCCTATTCAGCCTTCGGTAACCAAACTAACCGTTGTCTAGTAAACTGTCATGTTTCTCACATATTAAAACTGTGTGCATTGAGGTGTTATTAACAATACTCCAAATGTCCTGTTTTCTAGTTTTGCATTTTAATACCATACATTTATGTTCTAAAATTCGGCCCATACGACCTTTAATTAACTATTTATTTATTTTCCAATATGTTATTTCATCATATTTTTTTGATTGAATTTTACAAACTGGCGGAGGTAATAAAAACTTATCAACATAAATCAGTCTTCATCTACTTTTACCTTAGATCATACAATTCGCGCCAGCACACATGAATATGTCGTATATCTTCTCATGCATACACAATATCATATCTCAGTTAGTCAGTCAGTCATTAATAACGTTGAACCTGGCATATATGCGCATAGGTTCAAGTTGCCATATTACATTAGCACGATGATATCAAATTTACAAAAATAACACGACAAGAGAATATTATTGGGAAGAATAAAGTAAAGGTCTAGAAGATAAATAGTGAATACACTTGCACCACAGTAACTGATTCTGAGCCATGTCACCTAGTGTCTCCAGCCACTCATCGCAATTATCATGCAGATCCCAACCAGGTAGTCTACATCTACTAACATGGCTCAGACCGATCATTAAAAACGTCATCGACTGATGCCATGTTTTGGTTTGGTCGCCTCTACTCTTCTTCCATCTTACTTCTACCCTGGCCGACATCGTGCATTTAGGTAGGCAGTAATTGAGCATACGCGACACATGTCTCAACCATCTTAGTCGAAGAAAGTTTACAGCCTCTTCTACTAATATGCCATATTTTCCTAGTACTCCGTGTCTAACACCACCATTGTTTATTTGGTCACTGCATGATATATGAGTGATACTTCGAAGATTTCTACAATTGAAGACCTAAGACCTACGTATATCTTCTATTTTTATGGCCATATTTCTCATCCATAGGTTAAAAAGAGCAAACTACTGCTCAGTACACTCAACCTTTCGTTGAACGACGCATATCTCGCCTAAGCCATAAGTGATGTAGGTTGGTAAAAGCCAAGTGAACTTTTTAAATCTTTGCTGAGATTTCGGTAGATACTGACATACCGGGAGTGATAAGACTTCCGAGATAAGTGAAATGGTCAACATGCTCAATCACTTTACTCCCTATGACTAGTCTAGACGATTATGTAGACCTGTCTTCTAGTAACATTTTACATTTGCATGGAGAGTCACACATCCCGAATGTGATTGCAATGTTACTCAATGTGTTTAGGGGACTCTGCGTACTATCATCGTCTTCACTAAGTAGGACTATATCGTATAAGTATACTAAATTGACAAATGGGCTTCCTGGAAGGGGATTAATTCCTAAAAAGTTAAACGAAGTTAGTGAGACTTTTAAGTTAACGTCTATGACGAAATTAAATGAAATGGGGGTGGGGTGGTTAAAAGTAAAGTGAGATAAGGAAAAACCTTAACGAACACCACTTGAAGTTGACGATTCTCGTGACAAATCACCATAGGCTCTAACTCAACCAGTTTCATACGAGCACTTTTAGGTACGCATTTTAATGGCGAATACCATCAATGAACTTCTGGATCAATGGAGTCGAAAGTTACCTTCAAGTCAAGGAATGGCACTATTGTCAGGCGTTGGTAAGTACACCTATGTTCTAGAATCTGACTCAGAGTGAATATTTGATAAACATATCTTCGTCCAGGTAGGTCTGGAAGCTGTATAATTTACCCGCGTTTGCTGTTTTGTGGCTTCAGATATGCGTCGATTAAATACAGAGGCTATTATTTTGGACGCTATATTAATTAAACTGATGCCTCTGTGGTTATCACAAGTGGATTTCTGTCCTGGGAAGAGGCGATCAACGATCGGGACAGAACGATCGGATCAGAAAGAGTGACGTATAGTTCTCAGACTTTGACCAATATATCAGTCAACCTACATACTAAACCTGGACCTCCGTCCTTAAATATATCTGGGGTTAACCTATCAGGACCTACCTAGTACTTACTCTGTTACTACCTCCCCTACTCTAGGATTTGGTCCGACAATTTAATATCTATCTGCTAATTGGGGTATAGCAACTTGAACTGATATACGCATGTTCCAAGTTCTACGTTGTAACTAATTGACTGACTGACCTTCTACCTTACCTCACCTCCAATTACTTATAGCCTTTTCAACCGTACTGAGCGTTGATTTGGTGACATGTGTCAATTTTCCACTCATATAGTTTGGGGATAGTCAGTAAGTGAAGAGTAACTGGGTGGGGGATTCATTAATACCCTGAAAAAAGTTCACAATATAATTAAGTAGTTAAATATACTGTGTATTTTTTACATTGCCTTTCCTTTTTTAACCAACCATTTTCCCCTATGATGTCTGGTAATCTTTGGTCATGCAAATGACTATCCTACCTAAAATGATTGATTATGGGACTTGAAAAAATATCATTTCTCTTGGTATAGGAGAAAAATTATTGATTGTTTGTTGGTACTGTTGTTGTCATTCTTTTTGTACAACACACATGTCTATTGCTAAAGTGGTATGTAAGTCGGAGATCGGAAATCGATAGTAAAAATTCCACCTATAAAAATACTTGTTTTTAAATAAAAATTTATTTCAGTAGGTTCAGTTTAAGGAATTTCATTAGTTTTTATAAAAAACTTTTACTTATTTTATTCATGGCACCGCTGTGTAATAAAATTATTGAGATTAATCGTCTCAGTAATCTTCTTATTCTGTTGGAAGCCCCCGATTATTTCTTGAAGAGACCTTCAGAATCTGGTAAAATGGTGCAAATACTTTGACCAATCAGTGTTCTGTCGAGATTTGCAAGAGTATTCTAGGAAATGATGAATTTCGTATTAGATTATGTTTAGATTTTGATGTTTTCAGTTGCTTCTAAAATCTCAAGTTCTCAGACAAGACCATTAATCCCCTTATTTCTTGTACACTAACTAACCTTGAAAATAAAATTGGTTTCATACTTTCCAACTTTTGTTATCCCTTCCATGTTTTAGAGTAAAGCATTTTTGGAGACTAAGAAGTCAGTGCCCAAGTGTTCGAGTACAAGATATGTCACTTAATGTCTATGTAGTTATGCTACTGGATGAAGTTGTGATATTAAGATTCTAAAGCGTGCCCCAGATTAGTGTCTGTTCCACCTGAAATGCTGATGTGATGTATCATCGGGGCTATTTTCGGTGTCCGTGTTGTACCAAATATTTTGTGTTTTAAGTAAGAAAAGTAAAAAGTAGGGTTCTTTATTGATGTTATCGAATAGATGAATTCCCACCAAACTGTACTCAGTGTAATGAAAGTGTATATTAGTCGATTGCCACACACTGTTCAATCACAATTGCTTGTGTGAAGTTTAACAGGTCATGAAACTCGATGCTAGCTCTATCTTTGTTATTATTATACTTACTTAATCCATTTATATCAATACATACTGCTAATTAATTGCAACCTAATTCTTATCTTCTAATTCTTAACAATATTAAATAAGTAGTAAAGCACACCTGTAGGTTAGAACCCCGTTCTTCACGTATTCCGGTATGGGAAATTAACAGTAATGTTACTAATTTGCATATATATAGTGTAGCTGTAAGCTAAATAGATCATCAAATAATTCATCTAACTTAGAGATGCAATTAAACCAAAAGATTTGTATACTTGTTTCTTGCTTATAATGGAACTTTATTCGATTTTTAAGCCGTACTGAGTTACAAAAATATCCCATAATTTAAGGAGTCAATTATAAGAGTTGATAAAGTTAGATCTTTAATCTCAACATTCTTATGAATAACTTCTTATCTAAGCTTTTTTGTACATTGTAATTTTAGGTACTGATTGGTTAACAATAGAACAAAGTTGTGGAATGGCCGAATTATTTATGTGTAAGTTATTCATTTATTATGCTCTTATCTTCTGAAATACTTTACATGTTTTCAGAAGAGTCATTTTCAGGGGTAGATGAAAGTTATTGGGGAGATCAAACCAAAACCTAACATTCGTCTAGTCCACGAAGTTTTTGATTCGTGTCACTAAGTGCAGACATCCCGGTCTCCTCTTTGATTGGGAGTTAGATAATTATTTTGTGCATTCGGAGAACCATATTACCCATACTTAATTTCTCCTACTGTAAATGATATTGCTACTACTTTAGTACTTATCTTTATAATTGTATCTCTCTGCTCTGATACAGTGTGCCAACTTGAATAATTGTGTACATACTTCAGATTCTTTATTGATTATAACTGACGTGCGCCTATTCTGAATACTACAGTAATGTGACAGTTGTGTATTAAGGATTTATCTTCTACTACTGACATATCAAGCCAATATCCAACCATTTTCTCAGGGTAATACATTCTTAAAACAAGTGATTAGAATATTCAAATGTGAAATATTGGCCTATATTTTAATGGTATGTATTATTTCATGAGCTTGACACCGGAGTCGTTGTTTTTATTATTTCACATACACAAGTTAAGAAATATATACTACTTTATCAGCGAAATGAACGGCTTTTTAATTTAGTTTGATAAACATCAGTTAACTTTATTAAGTTAGGCTAGAAGTATTATTTAATTTGTATTGTGACTGGCAAGTGGAATCCAGGGCGCGCGTTTCGTCCTATTTGGGACTCATCGGCTGGATGTGCCTGCATCCCAATGTTGAAGTTCACTAATATAAGTCCCAGGGGTTAGGGTCTTGTGGCCTAGACCTGATTTTCTTCTGAACTTATGTACACTACAATCTGCAACCACCTGTTAAAGCAGAGTGTACATCTGTGTACGAAAGTTGATAGTCAACTGATGCCGTTGTTTGTGAGCTTGCATTTTTTAGTCGTTTAATAAGGAAAGTACAATGGGAAACTTGTTGATTAAACTACATTTTATGTAATTTATCCAGTATTCCTGTTTTACAGTCGGATGTATTGAACTCCTAAACGTTTTCTAGTTGTATTAAATATAACTCACCAGGTGTATGTATTCAATTTCGGTCCATATTATTATTATATATGAGGACAAGTGGTTACACTATCATACTAATATTATATGATTGAAGACGTTTGGATAAAAACCCTAGGTGGACCTAGGTTTCTTACTAACCGTCGTGTGTGGGCATCTCCACCAGCAAAGTCCTTAGTTTAAAGTAAATAACTGTCCGATGCTCCTCAATGTTCACTTGAACCCGACCAAGATTAGTCTGTGGCGAATACAAATAACAGATGAAAACATATCGTCACAAACCATCTCAACTTTCAACACAAATTGATGGAAGTGGGAATTCTACGATTGGATGCCGACCCAGTGGTTCAGAGGGTTGGGTGTTCGCAAACCTGAAGCCCCTGGTGTAGGATCTGGGGTGCACACTGCTGAAAAGTCCCACGTTGAAACAAAACGGCTGTTCAATGCTCCCTGATTTTCAATGGTACCTTGCCAACATCAAACTCTAACGTATTCAATCTATTAAATGACTGTCATTATTTAAATCGAAACATGTGTAAGTATATTTAGACTAATACTTTCTTTTGAAGATTATCTACAGATTGTGTATGTACATCGTTGAAGAAATGACAAGATTAATAGTTTGACTTTGTGTTTTGTAAGTAGATTTATGTATGTCATATTCCCTGTGTGCGTGAAGGTAATGTGTGCTGTTCGCATGTAAACATCGTTTCCTTTTTTCAAACTCTATGTATTTCAAAGTTTTGTGATTTATGTTTCGGAACGGTATATTAAACAGTATGCAAAGCAGAACAGTATACAAAAGTATATTCCAGCACAGACTGTCACATTTATCAATAATACCAAAATAAAACTGGAAAGATCTGAAAAAAAGACATTAATATTTACTAAAGTTAACATTAAACATTATAGAAATACTTTTAGAGTAGAATGATGTCCAAGGTTATATGTGAGATTAGATACGAATAAATAATATTGCCTACTAATTAGTTACATAAAGTGCCTTTGGATGGGGACAAATGAAACAGAAATTTCATTCAAGTAGTCAAGACAGTTACTTTTAAGCCAGCTACAGTCACAGCTTTCGATTGAATATACTTTTGGATACCTTGCTTCTTCACTGAGAGAGGGATTCCTACTCATAGAATACCTGAACCATATTTACGAGCAAGGTGATGGCTCTACTGACGCCATCGGAAAATGGTACATCTACAGGTGTACTCAGAAACAATCCGCATTGATTTTGGGGTGGGACAGATATTAGGGATTAAAAATTTCGAGTTACATTGTATTAAGACAAAATTATGTGTAAGATATCGTTTTGGTTTTGTGATCTTCATTCATTTATTTAAGCATTAGCTAATTACGACAGAGTAGTGAGAAGCCGTTTTGTTTATTGTCAGTAAAATCGGAGTTGCATACTGTTTACTTAGTGTGCGAACATGTCGGTTTTATCAACTTACATGTTCGACTACTTTTTTCGGGTTCCAGTCACACAGCCTACACATTTCTACATGGCTTATACAAACATGTAGGGTCTTAATAGGATTGTTTCTTTTTTTGAGGGTTTCTTTTGATCAACTTCGAATATTAGAGGTGGTGAATCAATATTCATTCGTTTCAATCATATCAGTTAACTTTTGTTTTTTCAAATCTCATAAAGTGATTTGATTTCTGTGACTAGAAATGCACATATGAGGCATTACAGATGTTTGTAAAGTATAAATAATAAGATATTTAATCTTACATTGTTTGGCAATCATACAAGAATAATAGGCACTTAGTTATAAACAGGGTAGTTGGACATATTTGTGGGTTAGTTCAAGTTGCCGTACCACATTGGCATAATGACATCAAATTGACAAGAATAACACCACAATATAGTTCACCATGAAGCAGTGCGATAGTATATATGAGAGGATAAAGGAATCTATGATCTAGAAGATAAGTTAATGTAACTTCTCGACTTTGACTAATTCTCAGCTGCGTTACATTTTCCATACATTAGTTATGATTATCGCGTGAACCCAACCAAGGAGTTTATACCTATCAACAAGGCTCAAACCAATAGTCAAAGACTCCATGGACTGATGCTATTTTTTAGATTATTGGCCACTAGTTCTCTTCTATCCTACTTTTACATCATTCAACTTTACGCTTCTTGGTAGGTGGTGGTTAGACATATGTAATTAATGTCGCAAACACCTCCGTTGATTGATGTCAGCTTTACTTAAAAAGAGTTGATGAAGTCATTTTACGGACTGTTGGTAAATTAGGTACCGATGTACATCATCTATGAAATACTACTTTACATTTAAAACGTACCAAACGTTTGTAGCCGTTTTATTTAAAACTTCTTAAAATAGAGTACTTTTGCCACTGTTCTATAGGATATTTTTGATTATGGAATATTAATATTTCGAAGAATCTCATGATAACTGATCAGTATTAACGTTTATCAATGTTTCTGTTAAACTTGTATTTACTTAACGAAGTTTAGATCAGTCAAGAAAGGTATATCATATATTCACTTTAGAAACGGTATGGTCAAACCTTTGCTAAACTATTCTACTTATAAAATAATGTTGGTTCATGTATTTTATATTTACTATGCTGTTCTCCAATTAGTGACTTGAACAATCTCTGCTATTCTAATGATAGTAAGACACGAAATTTAAGTGACTGATCGACACAATAACCTCCGAATTGGGATCAAATATTCTTAACACTCATAGTCTTCCCTTCTATTTTCTTGCTCTAGCTAAAAGATGAGAACATATGAAGTCAAGTGGAATTAACTAGACCAGAATATAAGTATTTTATTCAATCCCACAAATATATACATATATTTTTAGTCGACACAACAACACAGAGGAATAGCTTTAGTAGAGGAAAATGTTACAATGAATACAAAATCTCGACAATGAGTACCGAATGATGTAGTCATAGCTCATGAGGTCAAATAAAGACAAAAAATAGTTGTAGAATTCTGTTTCGTATGTTATTATGCTTCGTCCGATAACAATGTATTTATGTGGTAAACATGTTAAACTTATCAATGAAAGTATGGTGTTCTCTAAACTTGACAATTTGATTGTTAAATTTTAATTACCCTCCTACTTAATGATATCAGTATATCAGAAAGAATTTCTTTACAATTGATCATTCTCTTGACTGTAAGTTTGATTAATTCACTTCTTTATAAAGTATGTACTGATGATTTTGTCACCTCGACAGATAATCTAACCATTCAAATCAAAGAAAAGCACAAAGTATGAACAAGACTCTTCCCGATCTATGGATGTTTGTCATCATTTCAGAATCATATAAAAATTTAAATATTGCATACTTAATATTGTCGAATTCAACTAAATAAGTTTATAGAAATTATTCTTATAAAGTATCGAATTTATATGATTCATACAAGTTTAAGTAAGTGATATTTAAATTCCCGTAATCTTGAACCATATTACAGCTATGGCTAAATGTTAAATCATAGTAAGCTCTAAAGCATTTTTCTCACAGTTTCCAAGTATGCTCGACAGTTCAGTTTAAACAGCTAGATATTGTCACAAACTTCTTTATACATTTTTGGTTCGACTTTAAACCTCTGTTCACATACATTATTTTTGATACTTGAATAATGTCACTAGATTTCATTCAGATTACGACTGAAAGCCAAATGTGTAGTCGAGAAATTTGTTGATAATAAAGTCTGTATTTGCAATAAATACATATGTATATGTAGAAAGTATAAGAAGTACAGGTTTATGTGATGAGATATGACCTGCATTGTTTATGTTTTACCTAGTAATATAAAGGTTGTTAGGGAACCTGTGGAGTAAGTGGGAAGTAATTCGAAACTGATAGAATGGCTGGAAATCAACTGATTTAGTCATAAATCCATCAATGAATTGTACACATTTAAAGTTTCTAAGGAGAACGTGATAAACACAAATTGTTATTAATGATTTTAATTCTAGTAATAAAACCATTTGGTACTTCACATATTTTAATCACTTTATTAATGATGCATATATGTTCAAAAGTATTGAACATGGAATATGATTCGAGAAGAAAGAATTCTTTTGGGCAGAGTCGTGTAATGGCTTGTAAACCTTAGGTCAAAGGGGAGATAATAAATATTTATTTCTTGACAGTTGTGATTGATTCTCTGTCATATTACAACGTTTTAATGTATTAAGATGATTATCACAGTGATCCAAACTACGTAGTCTGCACTAGCCAGCCTAGTTCAGACCAACAATCAGTGACTGTATAGACTGGTGCCACGTGTTGGTTTTGTCGCATTTAACTTTCTTCCAACGTATCTCTTCACCAAATTACATCTTGTTTTGAGGTAGACAGTGGTCATATGTTATATATAACCCGACCAAGTTATTTGCCAAATTATTTTAGTACTCTGCGTCTAATTTCATCATAGTTTACTGATTGGTCACAGCGTATGCAAATTACATTTTGTAGACATTTATAATCAAAAATTAGTAACATATGAATATCGTCTACTTTTAAGTGCTGCATTTTTAATGTTAAATACAATAAAACGACACATTACTGCTTAGTTTACTTATCCTCTGGTTAGCTGTTTCTCGTCTGCACAACATATTGACAAAACACTAAGTGAATTTGCGGAATTCATGTTGTGTTGTTGTGTGACTTAGTTTGATGAAAGCGAAACATTTTATTATGCTTTAAGTACAATTATTATTTTTATATTTTTTGAAAAAGACGTATGATAAGTTAAATTATTAAGTTCTTTGATGGTAGAAATGAAAGATGTTGGCAATTTTATATAAAAATATAATGCATCTATATTTTACTTAGCAATTATGCTTAAATATTTAATAATTTTATGTATTTTTTTTAGGTATGTCTCATCGGACCGATGATATTCCAGATATTGGATCAGATTTAGATTTAATGAATATCACTGTTGGCCACAAATTATCTCGTCCAGGCAGTTCTTTTGATCTACAAAGTTTAACCAAAGATCCAAACAGAACATTTGCTGATGGAGTTGAGTATGCAAAACAGGTAAATAAAAGTAGTATTTTCAATGTTCATTTCAGTAATGAATTTAAGATGAAAGTATGAACCACTGGATTCAAGCACAGTGATCTAATGGTTAATTGCTTGTTGTGGTAACTAAACACTGCCCTGGATGTACATTGTTAAATCCTATACTCTTATAGAAAGGCTATTCAGTGATATTGATAATTCTCATTAAAACATTTAAAACGCAAATTTCATTGAAGGGAACATATGAACAATAAACAAGCATGCCAGAAACGTTTCAAAAATATGCAGGAAGTCAGATTCAATTGAATGATTTAACATAATTATAATGTTTGCGTCCCAAAAATAATTAGGAGTATTAGAAATATCAGGTGAAATAATGTCGGAAACAATTGAGTGGAATTCAAAGTCAGGGGATGTAAAACAATAATTAAATAATCAAGAGAGAAGCATTCTTTTCCTCAATGAACAGTCACTGAGATATGATTGCTACTACTACTACTACTACTACTAATAATAATAATAATAATAATAATAATAATAATAATAATAATAGCGTTATTATTATTAAAAATGGGTTAATATCCAAGGCGAAGACGATGATAATTAATACTTCTTTTGTACTCAAAGTTCAGACTTCATATCATGAATAATCAGAGCTCCTACTATTTTGAAGAGTTGAATACAAAGAAATTTTGTTAGATTGGGATGGATTTTGTAAACAACGTTAAAATCGATAAGCAAGTTAGAAGAATGTTAATAACTAATTAATATTCAAGGATAGAACTAACTGCGTATTTTTCACCCTTGTAGAACGAAGCTAAGTTATATTCTAGTGCCTTCTTCACAGAATCGTTTTGTGAAATTATATATATATATATATATATATATATATATATATATATATATATATATATATATATGCGGTCGTACAGCATGATAACGAATTCGCTGAATAGAGATCCCTTTGATGTAATTTGCTTATTAAATATTCAGCGTTACCCTAGTCTCTATGGTGCCTCAATTGATATCAGTCTTTCGTGAATACTGTTAATGTATATTTCTAGCATTACTTTATTGTACTAAGTTGTATGGATATTTTTCTGAATTGTTTTACTAACATATCAAAAAAAAAGATACAAGTGTACATGGTCGTTTTTGCTGACTAATGAATGAGGTCTGCCAAATAGCTTAATATCAGTGTTAGTTAGATCTTTACTCCAACTCATATTTCTATTTGATTAACGTCATTGTTGATTTTATCAGATATGAGTAAATCCTAGTGCTGTTATAAGTCTCGGGAGTAATTGTCAACATATTTGAGGGGTTATTATTTTTGAGGTGTTTGAGATGGAAATCGAGTTGGGGCGCTTTTGACGACCTGCGAGCTTGAGCCCAGATCTGGGAAGACAACTATTTGAAGCCTCTCATAGATGGTCGTTTTGTGAATTGATACGGGTGATGTTAGCTTCGTATGTTTAAAGACTACCTCCGGAGACGGAAATCCATGAAGTAAATCGTATACCATTTCTAACTCCATTATTCCGTTGTGAGAAGGCTTCTAACACTGTAGTTGTTTTTGTGTCGAAGAACTTACTGCCCATCATAATCCAGGACATTTAACAACACAACCATGACTGTCATTTCATAAATCTGCTGAATTAAGTCTTCATGCTGTCAAACTAATCTTCCCGGTGCAGTAGGTTGTAAAGGAATGAATGCTTCAATCAATGTTGTTTAATTGGGTCATCATAATATCTAAGTCCGACCACCAGATCAAAATAGCAGTTAACGTCGAATCAACTATTGGAAGCAGCTTGAATTTGTTTATGTACTGATATGATCAGCTTTGCGTTCTGTAAGAATATTACATCATCTTTATCATAATGGATTTCATTAAGTCAGGAATTCAATTCGCTTTTCTTTTTTTTAATTTTCTTCAAGATATATAGAATATTAGCTGCAAGACATCGTACTTCACATTTTCCACTGTTTGTTTCAGTTCATCGTATATGTCAAAATGAATTAAAACCACAAGATTTTCTTCATAGTTTTGCATCACATCCAATTCATTTATAACAAGTTTAGTTTAATTACAGTTTTGTCTACTTTCATTGTATACATCATGGTATTATAAGAATTTGTAATTAGTTTAGGTGTTTATTCACCTTCATAAACTTTGATCTATGAATCACTTTATTGTCTTCCTGATTAGATATTTCCAGTTGATATTTATTGCCTGTTATATTTAGTTCCAATTAATGATTTTGTAAATAGTCATTTAACACAGTGCTAATATAGATGAATATCTGTGTTAAATTGTTTTTTTTTCTTCCTTTCTTATAGCTAAATTCTATATTTATTGAGTTGTTTGCTAATATAAATGAAATGTGTAATTAAATTGAGGTAGTTTATGAATTGGTATTAAGTTTTAGTTGTTGATGAATTCATCACAGACTGAAATGTGCAGTTTCTGTGGTCACGTATACATTGCTTTTTGATTTTGTACATGAAGAGACAAATTTCCGAGTTTTATTCAACTGATGAGTTTCATTAAGTAATTTCAATCTGACTTATATTTGTGTGTGTCTATGTAGTGATAAGATTGGTCATGTTTGTAAATGGCTTTTGTAATTCATTTCACTAGCAAGTATTACGTATCCAATGGTAATATACAAATGCTCATTTATATTGACTGAAACATTTTCTGATTGTTGATTTGTTTTCATTAATTTAGAAGAATGTTACTGTTGGAGTTTTGATTTTTATCTGAAACTACTTTTTTTTTGAAGTAGCATACAAAAATGAGATAGAATTACTTTGCAGGCTAGACTATCCTGTTCCTTTAATAGATTATAAAGAAACTCATAGAACTAAAATGTTTAAGATGAGAAGGAAAGATTGCATAGTGGACGATTTACCCTGTTAGGGATAAACCAGATACACATTTTGTAGATGATCAGCGTCCTCTATTATTGGCCTTAAAGAGTGCATAGACCATATGATGCACAGAGACAAGTCTCATAATGTTGGTATAAGTTTAGCGTCACTGAATGCCTTAGCTAATGCTTATTACACTAACCATATACAATGATTGTTTTACTTATTTCGATGAGTGGTGTATACTGTCTTCTGTAATTATCGGTCAGTAAGCGGTACAACAGCGAAGTAGTCTTTTTACTACATATATGTCAATTAAGAGATCACACTGCAGAATAAATATCACTCTGTTAGTTCCTGTTTATGGTATAGTTACTTATAAATTCACCACACTAATGAACTGCTCATATTTCCTTAGTGAAGTCCAGGTGTTAATTCAATAAGTTGTCATTTCCCTATGATAATCCCCCACTGATTCAGATACCACTTAACTAAGTTCTTTTTGGTACATAGAAACCGTACAAAACTAGGTTACATACCGTTTACGAGGCGTTTGTTGCATCATACCGTCAAGACAGTTTTCGGTAAAGCTATAAACCTACTAGATTTGCGTTTTATGAGAGCTCACTAAATTCATACATTGGGATTCCGTTTAACATTACGTTTGTAAAACGGGGTCTCATAGATTATTCGTTTTCTGAAGACCTAGAAAGATAAAGATCTTGTGTTTCTGGTATTTATTGTTGTTCACAAAAGCATATTCACTAGTATCTTTCATTTTGTGGGTCAACTTCAACGCTTAAAAAAGTAAGACGATTTATATTTACTTTTGACTTACTATTCCAGTTTACGAAGGGCACCTTTTGCACTTACTGTTTTTATTGTAGCTAAAATCTATTGTAGGTTTCACAATATAAATTTTGCTGTTGAGGTTCTAAAGATGCTTTGCAACTCCTGGTTAATCGACAGCTCAGTTATTTGGTTCTACTTCTTGAAGCTCGTATTTTATTACAAGTCTAGCTTTGAATAACGTTATTCTAAATTACGCATAAGTTTTTAAAATAAGGTAGTATTGATTATGAATAAATCGTCAGTGTTCTAATACTTGACAAAGTTTTGTGAAATTATCCAAAGCGAATTTCTACTTGAATTTAAGTACTGATATAACGTTTCGAATGAAGGGATTTAACAAATACACAACACACATAACGGCCTGCAACGTGTGTAGCTGCGGCAAACGAATGTGCTGGTGCTGGGAGGACAAGGAAATATCGATCTTTCTCTTGGAACGCTTTTATATGGTGACGCGATACCAGAGGAGTCCCGATCGCTGCCTTTACGAAGTGTTGCTCGCAAAAGAAAAAAGCCGGTGTCCGGCGCTCAGCCTGGGTTAGCGCATGCAGATGATTGGTTATTTTGTGAGCTGGAGAAACCTGACTTAAAAACGAGTGTTGTATATGGGATCCAAGATTCTGGAGGAACGAATGCTGCATAAACCTGTTCTGATCACTGGGTACCATACAAACTTTATCTTCTGACGATGTTTCACTGCCTAGTGGAAGAGACCCGCGCCAAAGACTAAATAGAACCACGCTCATCAATCTGTCCGGGAGACCAGAATTTCAGCCAAGAAAGCGATTTAGATGACAAATATTCATTAAAAATAAGTTTTCTCTTAGGTATTTATTGCATACATTTTCAGTGCCTATTCGTACCAAATTTTATGGGCTTAAATATATAGATCCGTTAACAATCTTAGTACAACTTGCTAAGCACATCATATTGCATTCCATTTAAGCTTAGAAAATGAGAAGTTCGTTCATTATGGAGATGATTTATTACATTTGTCGACCGCACATTCAGTGCGAAAGTCAATTTTTTAGAGCGAAAACAAAAATAGAATGGTATTCTAGATAAAGAATGTCAAGTATTAAATAGTTTTATAACTAGAATTAAAATCATTAATAACGATTTATGTTTATCACGTTCTCCTTAGAAACTTTAAATGTGTACAATTCATTGATGGATTTATGATTAAATCACTTGGTTTTCAGCTATTCTATCAGTTTCGAATTATTTCCCACTTACTCCACAGGTTCCCTAACAACCTTAATATTACTAGGTAAAACATAAACAATGCAGGTCATACCTCATCACATAAACCTGTACTTCTTAAACTTTCTACATATACAAATGTATTTATTGCAAATACATAAGTGTAGACAATGTAGAACTCAAGTACAGATAGATCTGTGAATGCAGATTTTATTATCAACAAATTTCTTGACTACACATTTGGCTTTTAGTCGTAATCTGAATAAAATCTAGTGACATTATTCAAATATCATAAATAATGTATATGAATAGAGGTTTAAACTATCCGCCTAATAGTTTAAAATTGAACCAAAAATGTATAAAGAGATTTGTGACAATATCTAGGTTCCTAAACTAAATTACATCGAGCAATGTTCGATACCATAAAATGTTTTAAACTTACTGTACCTGCGAGCTTAGTTTTGAAACTACTGCGGTGATAAATCCTGCCTAAGCTAATAACACAACTGAGCTACATTGGATAAAATAAAATACTTTCTTAGGTAATATCATAAGTTCGGGTGAAGAGTGGTAAGATTAGAAACAGTATACTTATAGATGGGTCCACACTGTCTAGTGTCCAGGGAAGTGAGAGTAATAAGGTTTCTGTCGACAAGCGCCAGTAGCGGTGCTAGCTTATCACAACAAAAGTAAGAAAAACCAAATACACGTCTCGTGGATTTCCGGACTTAACTATTCACAAAGTGGGTGTGTGAGAAGCTTGAAGCAGTTTTGCTCTCAACTTTGCAGTCACTCTCCCAGATCAACAGAACAACCACATGCACATACACTTTAAATAGCACTCTAGACCACCATATTATCTCAATTTCATATCATGAAATATTCTATCCATATATTTTGCAATCATTAGATCAACAAGAAATTCATTTGTAGGGAGAGACATAAACACAAATACATAAATCATTTTATAAAAGCTTTGTGTAAAAACAAGGGATAAGAAATACATTACACAAATATAAAAAATAAGAAATATAAGAAAGAAGAGACAAAAACATTAAACAACCATATACATATTACGACTTAACATTATGTGCGAATCAGTTAATTTGATCACTACGTTTTGAAAAATTCCAACAAAGTACGTTGTTGTTTATTGGAGGTAGAAGACGGAATCTTTTTTGTTTGTCTCTTCTGAGAATTAGATGCTTTAACGCCTTGTCTTGTTTCGCATGTATTTACTTTTCGACACTTTATTTTATTATCACTGGGTGAGTTATTGTGTACATCATTGACATCTAAGAAATAAAATGATAAAAGCGTAATCAAATGAAACATTACACAAAATTATAATTTAGAATACAGTACATTGCATTTTGAATGGTAAAGTTCTGTTGTCATAGAAAAGCACACAAACATTCACTATATGTAGGACATCAAATTACATTTAGTTGCAACTTTCAACAGAACCATAACTTTACACAGTGAAGAACGATTTTCAAAATATCATTTTACTAAAATGCATATATTTCTAATTACCTTAGCCCTAACAATCTCTTAAGGGTTATACATAAATCATGTTTAAATCAAATTTAATGAGTACCAAGTTTGTGTTTTAAGTCTTATTAGATGTAGATGTGTTTACTATTTGGTCACAGGTAATGACGCTTAATCGCATCTGTTAAAATTTTTTTATTGTTTAGGCAAATGATGTCATTTGATGAGATATGCTGTAGTTATCCACATTAAATACGACACAGAATGTAGGCTTGCGATTCGTAAAATGTGACTAAAACATAATTTTTATATAAGTGACCACATGGCTTGTATCTATGCAAATGGACTGAGACTTTCTCTTAGAGCATAATGTACAGCAAAACACCACAAACAGGTATTTGGATTACTGGTATGACGTACTTGTGCTTCGTACATGTACATAGTATGTGTATGTAATCTACGATGGTAAAATAAATTTCCTTATTTTTACAGACTGGAAATCAACTGTTTGCTCAAGTTTCCAGCAGACAAACTATCGTGTAAGGGTTATATTCTTCGAAAGCGCTTTGTATGTACACACCACACCAATGTTATCGAGTGAATAAACAGGATAAAGTCATAACAATGCATAAAAATTGCATATCGCGATTAAGCACCCATCAAGTTGATAAAACCTGCAGACTAGCCTGTTATTCACTAAATGTCCAAGTTAGCGACTAATAATAAAACAAGAACTATGTGGATTAGGCAATTCAAATGACCGATATGGTACTTCAATGTGTGTATACCTGGAATCTTTGTGATAGAACATAGTCGAACTGGCCTGTTTCAAATACAAGATAACCGATATCTCACTAGATCTTAAAAGCCATCAGAAATATAAGACACAGAGATTTTATCTAGACTAAGGTGTATAGGTTAGGAAAATAAAAGGTATTTAAAGCCTTACACTTGATTTCGTTAGCTCAGCAACCTATGGTTAAGTACTTATTATGAAGGCTGAGCGTCTTGGGTCCAATATCGAGCGGGGATGTGAATGTACACTGATAAGGAATTCCATGTGTACGAAAAAGCTGTACAACAATCCTTGGTTATTTATGGTTGTCTACTTAGAATTAGATCATGATTTCAAGCACAGTGAAAAGTTCGTATTCAATGAGTTGTCTTAATAGGGTAGGTAGTTTTAAGCTAAAAAGCGAACAAAAAGATTATTGTGGTGTTGTCAATGAGGGTATAGATGAACCTCTTGGCAAGTATGAATATAAAGTACAAATAATATCGTCTTTCTTACTGATAATTTTAGTACTGTTGTCTGTGAATAAAGTTCTTGACCGTCTATTTGATCGCAGTCTAGACAATTTTTTAGTTGGAGTTCCCTGTTCAGAATAACCACCACTAAAAATTGATGAGAAAGTTGTAAATATAATTCTGAAAATTTAATGCACAACTTAGGCAAATATTATGTTTAGATGAATCAGCATATAAAATAATAAAAACTTCCAACGCGTATATCACACGGATATGGAGGGAAACTAGTCACAGTGGAGCACGTACATTTAAGATTTATCGTCTAGAAGCAAAAATTATGTCATTCGTTAATATATACCTTTTCATAGATTTGTATCAAACTACATAGTGGTATTAAGCTTGCCTATTTGATCTCATCGTGTTAATACGTTACGCCTACTTGATCTAACGCATGATTATGTCAGAGTTCATGTTATTTATGATTAACTGGCTCAATAATCAGAAGATATTAAAATATAGGTATACCTAACTTGTACATTTGATTGGCGGGCTTTAAATTATTTATAACTGTATGGTTTATCCTTATGAGTAAGTATTCAGTACTATGCAAACATATGCGAATCGACACGTTTAAGTTGAAGTATATAACTCAGTCACAATGTACAACTTTGAATATATTTTCACCACTTAAAGTTGATATGCTTCATTAGCATAGAGAGATGGAATTGTTAGGTCAAACCCCATAGTAGTTGAGGTAGAAACGGCATTAGTAGTAATGGAGTGGACTAGTTATCGCAGATAATATTCAACAAAATATTTTAAAAAATCACGATGAATTCAGAAATCGGAGGGGAAGAGGAGGACAAATAATGGATGCACCTGCACTATTGTAAACGATTCTGAGCCATATTATTCAGTCATTAACGATTATCACATGGACCCTAACCAGGTAGTCTGTATCTATTAACATGGCTCAATCCAATTGTCAATGACATCATGGATTAGTGTCATGTTCTGGTTTGACAGCCCCCAGGACTTTTCCAGCCTACTTCTACATTAGACAACTTTGCCCGTTGAGGTAGGCAGTGCTTGGGCATGCATGAAATATGTCCTAACCACCACAGCTAATGAAGATTTACTACTTCACCAACCGATTTGCCATTTTTATCTAGTACCTCTATCCTTGACCCACAAATTGATTACTCGGTGGTCTTAGAAAACACGAGAAATATTTCGGAGACACCTATGATCGGATACCAGTAGCCTAAGAATATCTTTACACTAATGAAATAGAACGGATCGGACTACTGCGCAGTAAACTCGTTCTTTGATTGGTAGACGGATGTCTCGCTTACGCTACAAGTAACGCAAATTAATAGAAGCAAAACATGCCTTCTGTATGTGTAGAGATTTTATCAGACACCAGACCATTAAGGCTGATGAGAACCTGAGAATAAGTGAAGTGGTCGACAAGCTCACCTACTAATTTCGGCACCAACACAAGCCAATCCTGAAGAAACATCTCGCATTTAGAAAGGGAGAATCACATCATAAAAATGCTTGTATTGATGCTTAAGGTGGTCAGAAGACTTTATTTCATCAGCGTCTTCACCAAATAGAACTATATCATATTTAAAGTCAACAAGTGTATCTATTGTTTTCCCCCAGTTCGGTCATCATGATTAAAATATTTTAGACGTTATTCGTAAAGTTGATTTCTTTGTAATTGTCACACGGGAACTTTGTCTTTTCTTATAGACTGGGACATTTAGTGGTTGAGATCAGTCAGGTAGGATTACGTACAGTTCCTAGATTCTAGCTAAGATTTAGATTAATTTTACTGCTAAAACTGAACCGCTACCCTTAAATATTCATCAAGTCCTGCAGCTTTCCGTTACTTTAGACTGCCTATAGCACATTCAGCCTCGCTAAGATTTAGTGGGACTGACATCAATTTACCATTCAGACTGTTTGGGGATAGTTGGTAGGGTAACTGAGGAGTGGATGATGGCTACTTGAACTATTCTATAAAGTGATTTGCCAGTCGGTCCAATCTCCTAGACTGAGAGTGAATAATATTCCCAAGTTTTTCGGAGATAGTTTCACCAATAGCCGGATTTCTGATACCTGTTCCCTTAATATGCTTGAATAATTAGTTACTGTTATCGACTTTACTACCCTAACACCGCACCACAGTCAGCAGTACAACTTCGCCCTCAGACCTTATGTTTGCTGCCTCTAGTCATACCGCTCTCTAAATGACCTGCCTGGTATAGTGGGACCCAGAAGAACATTTATTTTAGTCAGTATAGCTTGGTTGGGTCATCGCGATAGGCAAGCCTGAGTACCACGTCAAGATAGCAGCTATAGTAGGGAAAAGTATCTAAACAAATAAGCACAGGCTTTCAAGGTTTTGTAAAACAGAGTCACAATATTCCTAAAACTACCTGATTTCATTCAACATACACGTGTTTGCAAATCATTAGCATAAGTTTCAGATTTTAAGACTACCAAATCTTATACACGATACAGATCATTGACTGTCTTCTTATAGTAACTTGGTATTATTATTATGAAATTCTAAATTAATGAAGTTGGGTGCTGGGAGATAGGTTATGGTTTCACGCCATTTGGGAGTCGTAAGGCGAACCTGTAACTGATTCTCTTAAATTAATTCGAAACTAGGTTACCCAGTCTCCTATCTTGAGAAGTTACCACTGGGATAATCGAGCTGCAACTAACCTCAAGGTTTAAAACTGAGTGACTCAAATTAAGATTCATATGGGAGTATCGATTTCTTCAAAAATGCTGAGGATTATGATGTAAAACGGAAAGTATGTCCAACCAAGATTTTTTACAGACTATCTCCAAAAGTCTAACATCAAAAACAGTGTACCCGATGTTGAGTTACTTTGGCTAGTGATAATATTACAACTTGGCCAACAGAATTTAGTCAGTGCAAAAGATGACATAAGTATAACATTAGTCACTATTCAGTAATCGGTCAAAGACGACAATAATGATTTCATACTTACATGCTGGATTGTGAATCGCCATTGAGAACTTTCCAACATGGTAATGAGTTAGTTTCATTAGCTGAATAAGAATAACTAACAAGTGGAGAACAATCACCACTAACATATTCTACATTAGATTGATAATGCGACGAAGCGGTTCGTTCCGGCTACACGAAGAAGTGACACAGAAAACTTGCCAAATATAAATACAATCATAAATAAATAAAAATAGTCACTACATAACGGACAGTGTTTCCACCAAATTCTAAGGTAATTAACTCGTGCACAGAAACGATTCCGCCGGAAGGCATACGTAATCATTCCTTCCCGGTAAGTAAAGCAGTGGCACAATTTTGTTGTAGAAGTGATAAAAATCTGTTTTCATATACCGTTTGTAATGGATAATTTTAGCTTGAAATTTGTGTATGACCGTGTCAGTATCGAAGAAGATATTCCTCTCTGCACAATGAAAAAAACTGGAGCGTCATACATTTGTGTATTATATTTTCATAAAACGAAGCATTGCTTGCATAGTATTTTCATTCCTGCAGCTTTCCTCTACACATACAAGACCTGATATATGAGAACAGGTGTTCTTAAAATTAACCGAAAACAACGTAGAGCATGGTGTATACATACATGTCGAAAACAGTTTCGACATACCAGTGTAATGAGATAAAATCAGCAAAATGAATATAAAAGTGGTAGCAGTGTCAATGATAAGAAACAATTAGGAGTAGAGAGTATAATTAGAGAAAAATCGATTCCCAACGTCACCAACAATTAATAACTTTATGAACAGGCTAGTAATTTACAGTGTAATCAATCCCAGCTTTCTTCCCACCTACTCCTACTCCAGTAAACGATGCGCAATAAAATGGGCAGTAAACTTGCATTATCCTGTAACGTGTATACTCGGCAAAGGAATTGATGTAATATATATATATATATATATATATATATATATATATATATATATATATATATATATATATATATATATAATCAGAACGTACCATTGAGAGAAAATGATTTTCATCATTCACATGGGCTCCTGAAGAAGTGTCTTCACTAGTGATACATGGTGACGAAAAATGATTTACAATTGGTGTGGATGGAGATATGAACATTTGAAGTAATTTACAAGTACGACCATCGGTAGTTGGTGTGTTAGATCTTGGAAATAAATGATTCAACGGTGTCCTTGGACTATTCTTAGACGGTAATTCATCGAGTGTACATGGACTAGTCGTTGTTGGATCCAATAAATTGGTGGGATGTTTAACCGAAGAATTGATTTTAAGCCTTTCAGATTCAGTGACAAGTAATACACGGATAAGTTTGTAAGCTCCTCTACCTCGAACACTGCCTCCAGCAAGTAAAGGCTGTATACAGAAAGAGTAAGAGGCAATAATAAGAAAAATGTACAAACTGTGGTTGGGAAGACAAAGACTATAGTACTGAAATGTATATGGGAGAAGTGGGGTGGTTCAGTGGTCAAAGTAGTTGGCTTTCGACAAGTAAGCTACACGTTTGAAACTTGCTCTGCGATTAGGAGATAATAGTAGCCTTCAAACAAACTATTTCGAAGCATTGATTACCACAGGTATTTAGAAAATCTTATTAAAGTGATTATTACATCATTAATAAGAAGCAAACTTAAAAGCCAAACAATGAAAAGGATTTTAATACCAAAGTACAAATTGATAGGTATTTCTTCGCCCCATTGTATTTTTATAAAATATACGTTTTACAATCAACACAGTTATCAGAAATAAAACATAGATTATTGAAATATCCAGTAAAATGGTTACCACTAAACACCTTAAACAGATAATAGCGAATTAGCTGCACTTTCCATTACAACAACTATAAAGAAAACGATGGTTACTTAAGCCTATGTAAATCAGTTTGTTTTTTTTTATAAACTCTTATTTTCTACATATTGTTTTAAATATGCCCACCGATCATAATAAAATATGAATTTCAGCAAGAGTTTTAAATCTTTAGGCATTTTGATACGACACTTACAAGGTAAAGAAATATCTACATGGTTTTGAGATACATTGTTTATTCAAAAGCTAGTTATACAACTTGGTTACCTAAGTCGGAGTTGCTGAACCATATCTGGACCAGGTAATTACTAGTCACCTAGGTTAATACCAAAAATTAATTTTTTAACTTTTAAGGTCTCTCTACACAACTATATTGTGATGCTACCACTGCCTCTCCTTTGAAGTATATATTAGTGTCTGTCAGACACAAACCCTATAAGTCAACATTATTAACTTGTTCCTTTTAGTATCAAAGCCAGTTGATGAATACACGCAGTAACAAAAAGAAGATAGAGTTGATTAATAATTCAACACAAAGTTAACTATATACCTGACCATAATATTGTAGGTTATTGCTGAGATGAAAATTGTTAACTTTGTCACCTCATGTACCCGGCACTGAATAACACTAGAAATGTAAGGGGCTAGTTATATTACAAAATTTCGAAAACCAAATTACGTGGATCGAAGCTCGAACCTGTGACTTAGTGGTTGAGATATGTCTGAGCTACTGCTGAAGGGCAACATAATCAAACTGATGTATTAAAATCATAGAGAAGATCCCCAGCTAACGTGGATGCTTTTATTGCGCCCTGTTCTTTTAAATTTATGATGTAAATGGACATCATTAATATCTATTTTATGCTTCGCAATTGAATCATTTGGCTCAGAGAATATAACAGTCAGTCAGTTAGTCATGCCCAAAGTAGAACTAGATACATATGCATCTGTCCAAGTTGCCATATCCCATTAGTGCACGATGATGAACAATAAATTAGACGTCGGGATTATATCAGTGGTGGTAGGAAAAATGTGTTGGGATATAGGATATGATATAGGGAAAAGAATTACTTCGTGAAAATGTTCAAAATAATTTTATGCTCATGATTTAAGAAAAAACAAAGAATGAGTGCACCTGTGCGACTATGGATGATTCTGAGAAATGTAAAATTATAGACAAAGAATGAAACTGTATGTTGAAACTCACTCTATCCGGTGTATCACAGCACATTTTCGAAATGACGGTTGTAGAAGACAATTGGCAAATACGTTTGATAAGACTCTCACATACATCAGGGATTTCCGAAAGGTTGATAGTTGCCTTGATTTTCTCATGCATATTTTTATCAACTACACCAGGTTTTCGTAGTATGCTACACGTGGTACGAATGCACTGAGATACCGACTTTACAGCCCCATCGACGGACATTGGTGAATTAGCGATGCCGGCAGCCAACAAACTATCATCAGCAGCACCAGATAATATGTCATGACATTTATTGAGGGAATCAACTAAGTGAATTAAGCCTGAAGACCACTGATGAAGTGGGTGGTTACTTCCGGGAGCGTAGGTGGATTCCCCTAACCTCAGGCGGCCAACAAATGAAATAGCTACCTAGTCCAAATAGTACAACAATAAGACAGTTAATTACTGAAATATTCCTATAACAAGATACTGAAATAATTCACGAAATAGAATTATAAAATAAAAAAACTATTTAATCATTACATGAAATCATGGAATTAAAGAATGTTGAATAAAGCGTCTTATTCAATCCCCTAAATGTAGCACCGACTCTAGTATATTTACAACATTATAGTGGCGTGACAGATAGAGCCACTGTGCATATAGTAAAAGCCAGAAGCTTTTGTGCTAATCTGAACCATTTACAGGCCATAATGATGTCAGTATGATTGTAAAAGATCGGGTTTACAAAGTTTTGGTGGAAGCAGTTTAGCTGTATACTCGCGAAACCATTTGTCGTTTAATCTCCAGTTAGAGTCGTTGAAAAGGCGAGACTGAGTGGCATGGAAAGTCATCAGTATCGAGGGTACTGATGCTCCTGTAATATTTTAGATAAATCATAAATAGGTGAGGAGCTCTAGTATTTGAAAGAGGTGTAACGTAGTTATTTTTAATTGAGCTGTATTCCATGTTATATAATAATCTTGTTCATTAATCTTTTGGATTGAACATCTCTTCATGAGATAACCAGATTTTGTAATTGGAGGATTTAGGTGATTCTTACGGATAGGAGGTGGGTGAATTACTTAAACGAGCGACCTGATAGAGTACAGCTGGACCCGACTTTGCTTTACACTCTACTTAGACGCAATAGTCCATCTGGACCAGATGAGTCAGATGTAACACATATTACAAGCAATACCAGGTGAGAAACCACAAAAAAAATGAATAGGCACACATGTAGGTCACAATAGTCAATGTACTCAAATATGATAATGCCTGTCTATCTCCACTGTCGATAAATCGATTAAGATTTCCCAGGTCAGTATATTAGTGACAGCTCAAAACCAAAAGTAGTGACAGTATAGATGTCAGTCAGTTACAACGTAGAACTTGGTACATGCGTACATCAGTTCAAGTTGCCATGGCCCAATTAGCAGATCGAGATTAAATTGTCGGACCGAATCCCAGAGTAGGGGAGGTAGTAACAGAGTAAGTACTAATGGAAAGGTGTAGAGATTAGGGATAAGCTTTGAGACAAGAAAGTGATTCAGTAAATAAAAAATCATGAAAAGCTCAAAAACTAGAATTTGGAGGAACACAGAGTGGATGAACCTGCGCCACTGCCGACGATTTTGAGCCATATCAGCTAAAGTCTCTAACCATTTGTTAAGATCATCGTGTGGGCCCAAACCAGGTAGTCTACATCTATTAACATGGCTCAGCCCGATTGTCAATGACTTCATGGATTGGTGCCATGTTTTCGTTTGGCCACCCCTAGCTTTCTTCCAGCCTACTCCCACACCAGACAACATTGCTCGTCGAGATAGACGGTGGTCAGGCATACGTAGCCCATTTCCTAACCACCTCAGCCGGTGAAGATTTACTACTTCATCAATAGACTTACCGTATTTACCTAGTACTCTATTCCTAACCCACGAATTGCTTACTCAGTGGTCCCAGCAAACACGAGCAATGTTTCGGAGATATCTATAATCAAATACTAGAAGCCTACGAATATCCTCTAACCTTAATGGCCATGTTTCACATCCACAAGGTAGAACGGATCTAACTGCTGCGCAATAAACGCGTCCAATGCTCACGATCATTGCGTAAGCTTTTAACCAGTTTGTGTTTAAGTTGCCTTCGTTCCTCATCATTTTTTAGAACCAGACGGGATGTATTGCCAAGCATCTATCGGTTCAGTAGATGCAATTGAAATCCACTGAGTTTTCTTAACCTTTTGGTTTAGTTCATTAGTAGATATTACTGCTGTTTCAACAGCTAACTCGGGATGAGTACAGTTTACGCAGTTGACTAATTGGTTTTCTAGTTGTTCTTGAGATGTATTCTTTACTTTTTCATCATTAAGTTGAACTCAGAGGGGAATCCGTCGTGGATCTTTTACGTTCAGTGAGACGCAGACTAATACGCCCTCACACTAAGGCATGATCTGAGTCTAAACATGTGCTCAAAAACGAGCGGCAGTCTTCTATCGAACCTCTCCAACGATGGCTGATAGCAATGTGGTCTATTTGAGTCCAGTGTTGAGTTGATTGTGGGGGCCGCCATGTCAACCGATGGCTTTCCTTATGCTTAGAGTTGGTGTTTGCGAGAAATAAACGCTTATCTAAACATAGTTGTAGTAAAGAGTTTCTATTGTCTGTTTGTTGAGCCTCAACACCATAGGATTCACCTAGGTGCCTTTCTGCTTAATCTAGTCTACCTACTTGGGCATTAAAATCACCAGCCACTATTACTACATCAGTGCGCTTAGCTTTATGAAGGTCAGAAAGCTTTCTGTAAAATTCATCTTTCACTTCATCTGAGCTGCAGTCAGTGGGAGCATAGGCAGAGACAACTGCGTGTGTCCCTATCTTTACGAGTCCTTACCTTACAGAGCACAAGCGACTGTCTGTTGGAATCCAGTCAAGGAGAGCATGTTCAGCTTTTGAACTTAGTGCTATACCTATGCCAACAAGGCCTCGAGTGGTAGCGGTGGGGTCTCCGGAAACACGAAGAGTGAACCGAGCCAGTTCCTTATTTTCACAAGGTGAAGTCAAGCGAATGACTGTGCCTGGATCCTGTATACGCGTTTCAAAGATGCAACAGACATCGATGGAGAGGGATTCTAGAGTCATAGCTAAGGAAGCCTGTTGTCCTATTTAACATAAGGTTCAAACGGTGAAAGCTCCGATATATAACTTAGTGCGCAGTTTTACGAGACCAGGAATAGCGTTTCGTGAACTCAAATCGTTAGCATTATAGGCGCGAGGGGATAAAATTATGTTAGAAAGATTAGGCATGGTGATAAGAGAGTTATTAAGAGTTGATGGTGGGATTTGACCTCGAACAAGATGATCTCATGTGCTGTTAGAGGTATGAGGGCAATTTTCACTTCCTGGTTGCCCACACCATGGAAGGATACTACTTTTTGAGGTACCTAAGAAAGAAACTGGGTTAGTATTGGTCATAGTGACCTGGGAGAGCGACTGCAGAGCCCAAGGGACAACTGCTTGAGGCCGATCACGCACGGCCTTGTTATGGGGAGTTTTTGAAGTGTTAGCTCCGTCCTTTAGAAGTCCTTAATGCCAGAGACGGAAATCCGTGGAGTAAGGTGAGGTGTGACATTTTTAGGGTCGGCCTTTACTAACCTCTTCCTTCCGTTAAGAAGGCAGCATCGCTGCAGATGCTGGTTATCCAAGGGAAACACCTTACTGTTGTCACACCTTGCTACACTCAGCAGTACGACTTCGCCCTCAGATCTTAGGTTGCTGCTTTTAGTCTAATCGCTCTCCAACAGACCTGCTTGGCATGGTAGGACCTAGAGGAATATGCGTTCCAGCCAATATAGCTTAGTTGGGTCATCACGATAGGCAAGACCAACCACCACGTCAAGGTGGTAGCTACGGCCGGGACAGTACAGATATATCCATCACCTCCTAAATTTTATTGTCTTTTCATACTCTAGTGTCACTAGTTACATCTAGATTATATCTTTCATAAATGCTTTTGCACCAGAATTCGATCAACGTACTGCCTGGAACAAGTGTGCATCATCTCAAATTGTCAGGACAAAGAGACGAAATTAAAAAATGAGTTAAAATAATGTGGCAGTGATGATAATGGAAATGAGTAGACATTGAGAATATGGTGTACGAGGTCAGTATGTAAAGGTATGTACAAAAGAAGGTTGGAACCTGTTAGGGATTCCTAATCCCTAAAGATACAAGGATTGATTTGATTAAACGAAAGAAGTTGTATTGATTTTTCGTAAGCTTCATTTGTACACTTTCATCACATTTTTGTTTCAATGTGAGTTCTACTCCTAAATACAGTTTGACAGTATTTCATTGTATTAATTAAATGATAATGATTTAACTTGATGAATAATCACCGTAAATTAACTGATATAAAAATCGATGTATTTGTGTAAATAAATTCGCAGTTCACTAGTGTTGTCTGATTGACTTGTGTTCTTTCTTATTCCGGCTTGGGACTAAGTGGGCTTAGTGCAGACGCGTATTCATCGACTAGGCACACCATCATTCGGCATTGGCTCACCCAACCCCAAATTTTCACGCATCACAACAGAACCCAACATTAAGAAGATGGAGAGTAAATCCATCTGGGCTATTGTGACTAATTGTAGACTGTCACCCTATTTTCTTCAACCAATGATCACCGTTATAGTTCGGACTACAATCGAGTAGTTTACACTGAAATCAGTATACATATTTTCAATACAGCATCGGGGATTGCTATAACTGCTTGCAGATGGCCTCTCTCACTACCACTACAGTAGGACCTCCACATTTGAAAGTCGCTTATCGGTTAAGATACAAGGCATTAAGAGATTAGACTTCGCTATATCCACTTTGGTTTGGGCAACCGAGTAGTATTTCTAGTAAAAACGTTCGCGACTCAAAAAGAAATAATTAAGTTTTTACTTAGTGCATGACTAAATATATTTGTTGAGCCAAAACAACAAAAACCGATACAAGATAATTTACGATAATACAGTAGAAAAGGTTCATTTAGATTCACCCATTCTCATTATTAATAACCAAATGTTAATAGTTTAGCCAAGTCAAATGCAAAACAAACTGCGTAAAAAGACTAACTTGAGTAACTGACAGGTTATCTTTCCGAGCCAGTTTACGAAGAGCCGTAAAAGTTTGCTCATCCAAAGCTCGATAGGGTAAATTGAATATTCTTAAAAGACGCAAACAGTCTTTAATGTTAACTGCAAGTCCAAGATAACTAAGAAGAGTTTCAAGCAGAATGCACTCCTAGCAATTTTAAAATAAACATAAGAGGACATACCTTGTACTTAGTATTGAAATCAACCTCACATTGACGAAAGCAATAGAATTTGCGTTTGGCAGTAGTTGACAAGTAAGGAAAGCATAAATTTGGTACATTAAATCCTGCCATAATTTCTACCATCAAATACTACTTGATTTGAGTTTAAGAAAACATTATAAATTAAGTGATTACCTCGAACCAATCTAGTTTGTTTGAATGAACAATATAACTTTGATAGAACAACTTAGACTTCAGTGCAGTATTTTCAAAGAATTCTACCAACAGGCGGCGAGCAATTAAAATTCGGTCAACCAAATTGTTAGCTTTCAGATATTCTTCAACTTTATTACAAAATGCGTATTCGTTATCATCTACAAGCTGTCGATGTTGATAAAGACGGTAACGACACATTCTATACCAAAATTGTAATATATCTTCCTCTTGTCTAACAGGGTACTGTATGTAGGAATAAACATTAAGGATGAAATTCACTAACCATAGTTTTATCAAAATCACGTAAAACTAATTGTATTAATGTTACTTCATCTTTGGGTAGTACGTAAGTTTCTGTTGAGGAACCTTCAAGATCAAATTCCTGATGCTTTTCATAAAGGAACTGAATTAGTGTATAAACATTCTCATGGACTTCTGAATAAGAATGTGAATCCCATCCAATCGATACAAGTGGGTAATCCGACATACTCTTGTACTGATTGTACGAGACGTACAGAAGTACAAGAATATTTAGCTTTAGGAATCCGAAAATACGAAACTGAAATAGTATTGATCGACTTTTCGACCTGGGAATGAGTGAAAAATTCAAATAGTTACCGATTATAAGTCATTTTATAATTACGTACTGAATTGAACAGATCTGTACGTTAAAGATAAGCGAATCTTAATTTTTCACTTTCAAATTTCCCTTTGATTGAAGATAAGTAATGCGCCGAAAACGTTGGTTATTCGTGACGAACCACTTACTACCGCTACACAATGCCTCAGATAATAGTACGATTTTGCACCGCAGGTTGATACTTTTTACTCATTGATCAGTTGACATTTTGCTAGGAAAGCAGCAAATATTAGTTCGATTTGTAACAGAACGAAGAGACCTTTACAGACGTGAAAATTATTTGTAGCGAATCACAGCAACACAACTTAGTTGTCAGATATATCACTGAAATGTCATTCAAATTTACTTTCAGCTTTTACTTAAGTAGTTGACTGACTTAAATAACATTAAGCTACGGCTTTTGTGGCTGAAGCCATAATAGTGAATGCGATCACGTTACCAACTCGTTCTAAAGACAAGGCATTTCACATTCTATAAATGAATCTTAAAAAGACTTTACAACAGTGGCTTTTAAAATGCAGTAACAGTAAAGAATAGATACTTCAGATGCCAATCAGTTATTTGGCCACATGGTTAAAACGAGTTTGCCATATAGCTAAAAAAAATTAGTAAGCATATCATTTAATTGATCGTAATGTATAAAAAATCACGCTCTGGATCAGATAGTCAACAAAATACCTGTTACAACCTACATATTATATCATCTATAGCAATATCTTCGTTTGAGGAATTGCACAGAACAACAACTACATCAGCTTACCAACAAGTACGTTGTTATTTACGAGCAGGAAAACGTAATGCATAATGATCATACAATAGATCAGTTAGCATGTGATCCCATCGAACGTAGTATTCAAGGTAACATCTCGACATTCTCATTTGAAAGTTAAAAGTACAGACTCTGTAGCAGTATCTACAGCAAGCGACCTGCAGGCATCACAGTCGCCACACAAATATACGAAAAGGCACTGAGTTTTTGCTATTCACAAAAAAAAAACCACTGACAAGACCCGTTTATAACATCGTAAATCATCTAGTGACTTATGAGGACATAACAATGACAACTTGTATCCTTGACAGATGATAGGAGTGTAATAATTATACTGTACAGTAAGTTGAGTATTGTTATTAATAGTTTCAATGACAGTCGGTTAAGATTTAAACCATTTAAAAACGCAACAGCATTATTCACTAAAGCCTTGGATCCACTGGACATACACATGTACGAAGTTCTACAGGCATCAGTAAATGCTGCATAACTTCAGACAAAGTACAAATAATTCACATAAGGAAATGATGGTAGCACAAAAGACGTCCACACCGCACACTTACAAGGTGGGAAGAAACCAGCTTTATATTCAATACAAACTTTGTTTACTTTTTGCTTTTACAGTATGAATAAGTGTTAATTTTAATCGCTTGTCACAACAACGTAAATTGTTGTATTTTCTTCGGATTTACCTGTAAATTTATACTCTGATTAGAGATGCCACTAACACAATTCTCTGAGGATGGAATTTAATTAATTCATAACTGTCTCCTTGAAATCAACGTTCGAAATCGCAATATCTTGAGATGGCTGGAATCAGACGCCAGAAGTGACAAGTCAAGGTCACTTAAATAATCATTATTATTTAGTACTATCGCTGGGTAGTTTGACCTGGGTATTTGACGACTTGCTACTTCACACAAATAATGTTAATGACGAGATGACAGCATGCTAAACCTGGAACAACGTGGAACCTGAAAGAATTCCAACTGTACGGCATACAACGAATCCACTAGTACGATGATATCATATTACACTACAATACAAATATTGAAACGTGCGCAAGTGTCCAATGACAAGCAGTTCTCGAACATCAGTGTTCAGTAATAAGAATAGTAGGTCTGGTAACCTATACTAATCCTTGCAGTAATTTTTCCAGAGTAAATCCAGCTTCTTTCTGAAAGAGTTTATCGACGGAATTGACACCATATGTTCAAGTAACGCATTTCAGTTGTCGTCTACTAGATTTGAGAAACGGATTCCCGCTCTAAGTTTATTCGATCTTAGTTTTCAGACTTTCTTCAGGTGACCTTTGTGGTGGTTAGTTTTATAGAAAGAAAAAATATATGACAAATTAGCACTTTAGTGATTATTTAGGATAGGGAATGCCAATATAAGATCAGCTCGTGTTCTACGATAATATATAGGGAAAAGGTCCAGGAGTTTCAGACGCTTATCGTAAGGTAGATTCAAAAGGCCGGTTATTAGCTTAGTACCTGCCCGTTGGACCTGCTCAAGTGCTTTAATATCCTTAATAAGAAAGGGACTTGCCGCTTGAATACACTATTCAAGATGAGGTCTGACGTACATGGGACATAAAATCCGGAACATATCTTCATCAAGACATTTGAATGCTCTTTGAAGTAATCATAATACTCGAAACCCTGTAGCTGCTTTCACGTTGCAGTATGCAGTGGTTTCCAAGTCATGACTTGAAATTACTTCAACTTATCATTGTATCAACCACAGTTCGTTGCCACAATCACTAATAAAAAGTTTTTATGATTTGGGAATTGATGTGGAACCTCCGTGAATAGATGCACCTACCACCATAGTAATAGTTATTACAAGACCAGTCTTTGTGAATAAATTAAAGGTTTTTGTGTTGGATTAGCCACTTATACCTTGTAAATTACCGGATTTTAATGGGATACACTCGTAACTCGAGAACACCATTCAAGAATCACTCACAGAATCGATTGATATGTTCCTAAACTTAATTTCTGGGTAATTGGGAGGATGCCATTATTAGGTCTGTTTTCATGTGTGAAAATAGGTTGTTAACATCTGACTACTGACCTATTAGTTTAATGAGTATAATACTCAAAATTCTGGAAAAAATGATCTGATACAAAGCACTAAATCACATGGTCATAAGACTAATTGTCTTCTGATCAACACGTGTTTCGTAAGTGACGTGCTTGTCTTGCCGACTAACTAGCAGCCGCAGGTAAGATAAAACGGCGTGAAATCGGCTGTGTACATGATATTGATTAATTTTAGCAAGACATTCCTCAGTGTCCCTCATTTGCCCTGTGCAAGAGGTATTAAAATTCAGGATAACGGAGTCAGTTTACAGCTGGACGTAAAACCTATTTTTGTTGTCGAAAAAGAAAGTAAGAGTTGATTAAACAGCATATCAATCAAGGCCTGTATCAAGTGACATCTTTCAGGGTACCAAGTATTTATTTTTGATCTTTTTCTATTATTCTTGTGTTATTGAATTGCCACGACATTTATTGTCGTAAAAAATCATGTTTGTCGAAGATCTTAAGATTTGGAAAACTATACACAGTAATGCGGATCCGTCTGATCTTCAGTCTAGATTCAGGGAAGGGTTTGATATAAATTGACTCTATCTGGAACCCAACAAATATACTTTGGATCCTTAACCGATCTCGTAGAAAGTAACCCTGCTAAAAATTTAACAACTAAAAGAATCATTCAAGCCATTTAAACTCTTTCTTAGAAATTAGGAGGCTTTCATTTCTAACAGTTATGAAGCCGACTGGTAAAAGTTCACTTTCGGTCAGCCACACCAAAATGTGGGTGATGAACCTTAAAGAGCTGTTGAATAGACTGGCCCCATTGAATGCACTGGTCATTAATGCTGCATCTACGGACTTTCTGATAAATGTTATTTCACCAACAATCAAATAAATTGGCATGACCATCCGAGTGTTAAATCAAGAGTATCAAAGCAGCAGGTTTAAACAACATACTAGCTAAGACACTGAAATCAAATATAAGGGTAACCTCAAAGATGCTTCATACTCTCTTCTGAAAGATTTGAGAGGAAGAATAAGTATCAACAGACTGAAAGGAAGGATACCTAATCAAGATACCAGACAAAGGAGATCAAAGCAAGGGTGAGAACTACACAGATACCACTATAATCTCAGTACCAGAAAAGATCTTCAGAAGAGTGCTGTTAAACTGAATGAACGGTTCAGTCGATGCACAACTTTGAAATCAATAGGTCAGATTCCGTAAGAATCAATCATATACCATTCAAATCACGACACTATGGATCATTGTTAACTGATCAATTGGATGGAACTCACCACTTTACATCAACTTCCTTTAATATGAGAAAGTATTTGGTAGTGTGGACAGGGGAAGATCATGGAAACCTCTTCGACACCATGGTGTACCTAAGAAGGCAATCGCCCCCTCAAGGAATTCTCACGACAGACTATACTGCAGAATCGTGCATGAAGGGCGGTTGACAGACTTATTCCGAGTGAAGATCGGTGTCGAACAGGACTGTTTACTCTTGACATTCCTTCTTAATCAGTTGGTTAACTGGATTACAAAAACCTCAACATCTCAGGAGATACAGCTAGACGACTTGGACTTGGCAGATGACCAAACTCTTCTATCCCATATACAGGAACAAGCGTAGGTGAGGTTAGTCAGTGTATCAGCCACCTATGCAGCAGTTGGCTTCAAAATACAAAGAGATGGGGCAGCTGTTTCTTGCATCGATGACTTACTGACTACATTCTAGTCTATGTGAAGTTGGTTAGACAATAGCGTAATTAACGCTATCCCACGTACGAAGTTTGACGACCAATTTCCTATTCATATTACCTTATCGGTGTCGGCCACACTTTCACTTAAAATAAAGCTTACCACTTGAAAAGTAACTCAATACAGCGTCATCGTGGTGTATACACTGACACCTGCAACTGTCATTCAGTACAGAATAATTCCTCAATTTTTGTCATTATTTTCGTCAAGTCATTGTATTTAAATAATATTATATTCAACGGTTATATTCAAACTAATGACCACGCTAACAATAAAGACCAGTTTGACAATGTCACGTTATTCAAATGACCCCATACGTTTACTGTATTCACTAACCGATATCTTTTAGCTTGTTTCTAAGACGTGTTGTAAAACGGAAAACCACGAACAAGTGTTTGGGTTTCTGGTGAGGTGTACTTGTGTTTCTTACATGCACATAGTACATTTATATAATCTACGATTTTAAAATGAATCTCATTTTTCGCTGATTAAAACTCTGTAACTGGTTGCTCATCCTCTTCATAATACACAAACTACAGTGTAAACGTTAGCTTTTTAAAAATAATTTGTAAGTGCACGCAATACAGATATTATTGAGTGGATCAGCAGGATATGATTAGGATGTTATATGATCTTTTCTTCCAGTTTTCATGCGATCACTTAAGCAAGTATATATGAATTTGTAATCGTTTGCTGTGAGAAGTGACTAACATAATGTATTGGTAGTCTCTAGATAAATAAAGAGAGTGTTTATCAACAGAAAAGTCAGGTAATATAGGAATGTGGATAGCTGTTGCAAGTGTATGTATGTCTATGTGGTTTGAGGGCTGGACCTAACTGTTTAATGCACAAATAACTGGAGCTTTTCACATTCATTCAACGGGTAGTAAACTCCATATTTTTCAACCCCGCTAAGGACTGAAGAAATGTGAGTGAGATGTCGAGATGTGATGTTGTTGGGGTCGGCCATCTATAACGTCTTCCTTTTGTTTTGCAAAGACAGCATGTCTACAGATGCTAGTGTTAAGGTTAAAATACTTTTCTACTATTATATCGTTATACATTTAAAGTGTGAGAGTGTCAACAAAGTAACAAACCTTCGTTATTGCGTCAGTGATAATTAACAAATGGCTATTTCAATCGGCTAAGGTTGCCACTAACATGTGCTAGCAGAATAGTTTACCCGATTCTCAACGGTAGATTTTGGGTTAGGGGAACAACTGGGAAACATAAACTATTTTGAAACTTTGCCGCATATATTGTGGTGCCAACATCAAAGCAAATATTTCTTTTGTCACGGTCAAGATGAGGATCTCTTGTGTGATGAACCCAGTCATGAAATTCTGGATCTGTGTTGCATGATTTAGCTATCCAGTTCTCTGGTGGATAAGGCCTTTCCGTGCCAAGATTATCTTTATTGTAGCAAATTCTGATAAACTCCAAAATCCAATCAGCAAAGAAGGCTGGTTCGCCCACTGAATTGTTGTGATATGTTGCCAGGACATCCTGTGCTTGTCGTTCCAGCTTTTTTAGGCAAAGTCCAAAGAAGGAGCCTTTACTGAAATTGAATCGCCTGATAATTTCTTGCATGGATGACAACATTTCTGTAACCGAACCGCCACTAATTTTAGTATTTTGAAACAACCTGTTTAGTTTTTACCTGAAACGATAAGTCTCTTAGTTTCATGGTGTACGTTTTAAGTTGATCCTATGGCTCTGGATTGTTGGAGTTGAGAAAGAAAGAGATGACGTGCCACGCAAAAGTGACCTTACGACTGCGAGTCATTAAAAATGTGAGTCTTTCGCGCAGTGATTTGAAAACAGCTTCTGTGTAGCACAATTAAGCCTCAATCTGCCTGGTCGAAAAGGGACCAGTCGGAAGTTAGGATGTACGGGTTTTTAATACAAATAAGCTACAGCATTTAGTCAATCACAATAAAAACGCAGATATATGCTATTACAAACTTACGGTGCGAAAACGTGAAAAAAATTACGGGCATGTAAAAGTTCTTTATGACAACTTAAAAATGAAAAAAACTCGCAGGTTTGATAGTACTAACCTGGCGTCTTGCTCTTCAATCAAGTTCATTCTACATCTGACCAAGTTACGCTCGTAAAATAATCAGATCGCCTTCTAACGGTCTGTCAGACGCACGAATAAGAACAAATCAAAATGTAGTGAGGAATGTAGATAAACACATGTTTGATCGTAAGTAGGGAATTAATGGGATAACAATGTCTGTGCTGTCTGATAAATGTAGGAATTGCTTCCCGTAGTGCATCGTGTCGCAATCTTATGGTGATCTTTGACGGAGTGCGTTTAGCTAGTCATGTCAACTAGAACTAATATTATCAGCACCAATGACCAAAGCCTTTTTTAATACTTATTTGGGGAATCATTTAGCGTTATATATTCAACAGTATCGCTCTACCCTCGTAGCTTAAATTCGTCGTTTTTAATATTACGTCTTCTTTTCAAAGTGGGACTTACGGGAGTAAGTTGTTCTAGCCAATATTGCTCGACAGCGTTATTATGTTAGACAGCAGCCACTCATTACATAAAAGCTGTGACTATTATTTGGATTTAGATAGTGGCTTAAAAATTTACTATATGAAAAAAAGGATGATTTATGCGTGCTGTGCTAATTAGTAGTTTACGTAAAATTGATCCGGTAGACATTCAATATGTGAATGACGAATTTGACGTTTTAATTAAGGTGTCGATTTTATAAAACATGGACTACGGTAGCCAAAACATATCTCTGTTATTCATATTAACATTAATCTTTTCTCCAGTTAGTCTAATGCTCACATCCAAATCCATCATAAATCTAAGACATTTTTTAGATCAATAAGTAATAGTCGATAACTTTTTCTCCTTGTTAAAGTTCAGGTTTTCATATCAAGTACGACATTTCTCAAAAACTAATTTACTACCGCAAATTTCTGAGGTTTTCATCAGTCTTAATGCTATTATCCAGACATTTACACAGGTAATAATCATGAGTCTCTTGATTACGTTGTATGTCTAAAGTCAAAATGTCGGATAAACTGAAAAGTAGCCAATAGTCAGTCAAAAAAATATGGCTAATTAGATCACCTTTCACGTAAAAACCATAGCACAAACTACTTCTCGTTGCTGACCACCAAATTATTTATTTTACTAAAGAAGCAGGCTAAGGTTATGCACAGTTTTGATACTTTTTGTGCTGCACCGTGTATACGGTTATCTTTTTATTTGTTTAGTCAATAAACACTGCATATTACAACATATGTTTCATTCTGGTTTTTAACTGTTTCCATATTTGTGATCTTTATTCAGCAGTATTAAGCTGCATTTCAGTAGATTTGCTCATAACAGGTACCTTCGGACTTTTAAAATCAAATCTTTAGCACAAATTGATATATTTTCGTCCACCAAATAACTAGTAATTATGTGTTCAACACAATGAACATCGAAAATCTTACTAAAGACTAAACCATTCAAAAACGACTACGAGAATTCAGTAGCTACTTATGTAATGCTGGATAACTACATGAAATACAAATAAAAAGTGACCACAAATAATAAATGCCATCATTGGTTAGACTTTATAATTTCAAATAAATTCAGTAGTGAATAGGTAGTGTATGGAATGAAATTATACATATTTGTAGTACACCACTAAATATAAATTAAAATTACTTAGGTTTCGTCACTTAATGTAAGTTTCTTTAGAAAATAAATGACTAAATTAATTTAGCTCAAATTTAATTAATACAGGACAGATCAAAATACAGTTCTGGTCGTGTTGGAATCTAATCATTATGGGTCAAAGTGTTTGACGGTATGACATTTTTGTCATTTGTTAGTGGGCTTGGAAAATGTGGTGTGTGACGTGGGGAGAATGGTAATAAATTGTGTTAAGAGTGTCAGAAGTTCGTAACCATTTAATTGTAATTGTTAGGATAGACAGTTCAAGCAGGATGAATAGCAAGATTTTATTTTTTACTAAGTGCAGTAAAGTTTACCAAATGGTGGAATACTTCAGAGACTTATCTTTCTTCATAGTTACAAAAACTTTCTCTGGATAATTTAAGTGAGGTAGTAAATAGTGTGTACTGATATAATAGATTTAATTTAAAACCTTTTAAGCTTTACAAGATTACTAGGAGGTCCTTACTTGTGCAGCTTCTGTGTTCTTTAAGACGAGCCACAATTTCTCGAGACGACTGGTTAACGTGGAAGGTATCACATTTAACATAAACTTACCTGTAAACACAGTTTTGTGTTGAGATTAAAGGAATCTTTTTTTTGGTACTAACTAAATCATTTCAAATTGTCCCGGTTGTTTTGTAGAGCACTTGAATGATATTTTTTTAAAAATTCTTTTCAATTTTTCTGTAGCGTCATGATGATATGGTAGAACAACGGTAAGAATTCATATCTCATTAAATTTACTATGAGTCAACAATAGGTCGTTCTGCTTTCGCACATTTTAAGTAAAATGCATGAGAAAGTATTTAGACTCTAAGATGTTAATTACATCCTTTAAATTCCTATTGCCTATATTTTTTTAATGCAATAAGTTTGGCAGCTCTCCTGAAACGATTTAGATCTACAGGAATATTTGCACTGAATTGATGTACTGAAAGGTAGTATGTCGATTATAGTGTGACGGTTTTCAAAAGATGGTTAGATTAAAAGTTTGGTCATTAATTTATTAGAAAAGCCGCTTACACTTAAACGCGAAACGCTATAAGTTTCAACCTTTATTAATTGGAACATTACAAATACATTACATAGTTCTTTTATGGTATCTATCTTTTTCATGTATAGATTTACAATATCATTTTCGAACAGTTGATATTTAGTTAATTTATGAACAAGAAGAAAGACTTTCGAGAAAACAAGTACATTTATGACTTTGTTCTCAATAATTTGTATTTTAAAATTAAATAGATTATATTTGACAGTGTCAATAATCGCAGATTTTTAGCATATACTTGTTAATTTAACTTTCTTGTTACTTATAAGTAGTCAAGCATGAATTGGATGTGATTGTAAACAATTAATTAATTCATGTGGTTTCATTTCATTTTGACAAATACGATGAACAGCAACGAATAATGGAAAATGTTCTGTACGATGTCTATCGACCAGTATATTGTATATCTTGAAATATATAAAAATAATTCATGTTTTTATTCTTATAAAACTGATATGTTCAATGCTAGTTAAAAATAAATGACTAGATGTATCATAATAATAATGATTTCGATAAAGTTAGCCTAAATGACAGTGAGGTGTCGTAAAACTGTGCCAAGAGCTATATAGATATTATAAATGCCATTGATGAGAAGATAATTATATGGCGAAATGACTGAAATCAAGAATGAGGAATATTGAACTTAATAAAAAGGATGCATCCCTGTTACGGTCGCTGGTACACACAGTTAAGAATTTCCATGCTAGGAAAAAGTTACCCATTACCTCTTGAATCTCAATAGATCTCTGTCTAGTATTTGTTTAGAATGAAAACAAACTCTTCTACTTTTATAAATAACCATGCATTCACTAGAAAGAAAATGTGACAATTAGAATTCAGCCATATCCCACTCGAGTCTGATTTATGTATCAGCAGTCTGGTTAAGCATTTGAGCCACCGATTTCTAAAGGTATGTTTATTATCATACATTTTTCTGTCTTATACTGGTTTTCAATATGTCTGTCAACTTCACGAAATGACTATAAACTATGGCGAATCTAACTACCGAGAAACCTAAGAAGTACTATGATGATAGTTCATACATTTTCTACATCCTCTCCCTCTGTTCTTTGTACAAATAAAGGTGATTACCACAATATTCATACGTTAAATATATTTAGCGATGAAAAAATACATTATGGGAGGAAGAAGACTGATCGTAACCATTTATATGATCAAGTCTGTAAATGTTTTCATATTCTGTTTTCAAATACTTATACGTCAAGTGCCTACAAAACGGGAATTTCTTGTTTTGTCTTAATAATTCATTACTATTTTCAGACATACAGTACTTAGTAAACTGAGTACGATTATTATAGCTGGTTATTGTGGAGAATGTTTAAGCTCAAGTTTCCTTTCACGGATTGACCTCATATACAGAGTTGAAAAAACAATTAGGAAGCAGTGGACAGCCGTTTCTTCCTAGTATGAGACTTATTAGAAGTGAGCATCTACATCCATACAGAATGACCGAAGGTCTATGAGCTTCGTGGAAAAAGCTTAACCTTCACACTACCAAACCGGCGACTAATAATTTACAACGTTCCTAAATGAAGTCAATCAGCGATACATTACCATGGGTGATGTTTGTCTTACACCCTGATATGGTTGAATGTAACTGGCCACGTCTCCTCAATTATTTTATCAGCTTGTTTATCTTAATAATAGATAACACATGCAAACATAAAATGTGTACATCGTTTAATCCTGTTTAATCTTCAATACCAGTCAATTTGTAATCTAGAGAAATTGTGGTTATTCACACGAATCATCTTTAATTATTAAATTTCTAAAGTGAAAATAAAAAATTAAGTGATAATTAATTGTAGAAAATTATACAACCAATTGAAATTTATTAAATATTTGATGAATTAGAAATTCTGAGTTAGAGAGATACGTTGATAACACAATATCGAAGGAATAGAAGAGAATTAAATGAATTACGACTCCTCTCCACGGTTTATATCAGTGTAGAATAATTCACACATGTAGGTGTCAAATTCAGTTAATTATTAGATAACGCAGTAGTATTTTAACACGAATGGACTGAGTTTGAGCCCCAGTGTGAGCATCAATACTTATATGACAGGTACGTCTAGCCAGTGACTCTGAAATAGAACAAGATGCTTATCCTAGATTTCACTTATCAGTTTCAATTCAACTCTCTTTACTAATTTGTAAAGGTGTTAGCTTTCAGTCTTTGTTCAGATATTGCTCACCAGATGACGTTAGATTTTAACGAAAATAAACTTCAGCATATTCAGTATTTAAAAAGATTATCACAATAATAGAAGAATTATCGCTAGTAGTTATATAGACATCAGTCATAGGTGAAAATATCTAAAGTATGGGATAATATCTACAAAAAAGTCTTCGACCTGAACATTGTTAGACTGCTTGCAAGGAATAAACGTACTCGTTAAGCGACACAATATTAGTCGATTTATCCCAAATGATAACTGTCAGTAGATCTGTGATGCATATCAAATTATACATAACTGGCATCACCTAATTAGTGTCTGTACGATAATAATGTGGTGACGAGAGTCCTTAATATTCTAATTATCTGCCAGTTATATCATACCACACGCCAGAACTGTGTACAACATGGCTGGCAAAGCCATATCAACAGTTCTTAAGGGTGAAATAGCAAATACTGGTTTTATTCGACTTTATTGTACCTAGCTAGATATATCCATTCGCAATAATTATAAAAGCTTATAAAATGGCTTAAGCAAATACATAGAAACATACAGTAGTATTAAGTTTTATATAGTGAGATTATATTTGAATACATGATAATCGATTTAGTGCTAAGACCAAACAATTGAATTTGATAAGTGATTGGGTCTTATGGAGAATGTTGAATGTTAATTTGATATCACGAATTGATCTGAATTAGACAACCGTTGCTCGCCAGGAAGCACTGGACATCTGACTCATTCAAGTATAGGACTCTTCAACAGTGCGTACCCACGACTCCATAAGGGGTTGAACCCAAGAACCTCTGACTCTGTGGTGAACGCTTTATCATTCGACTACTGAGTTGGCTTTCAACAGTTGATATTCCTAATTCAGTCAACTCACGACGATATCCATTGCTATTGTTGGTTAACTGCCTTACACCCGACACGGTTGAACTTGACTGGTCACGTGTGTATACATTAAATTAGGAAGAATAATGAGTGACAATAAGTATGGAAGACTGTTGCGAATTCATAATTGAGATATACAAATAATCGAGATGACCCTAGACAGAAAACCGTCTTCATATAAAACAAGAAAAATGTCATAGTAATGCAATACATAAGAACACATATGACTAGCTAATTGAAGCATAGATGTGAAAAATAAATTTATGAAATTATTAATTTCATAAAGAGAAAAGGATAGTGACTTAACAAAATCTTGAACTGAAGTTATCAAGTCGTAGCATGATTTATAACAGCGCCTGCTTAAATAAAAATAATTTCATATAACTTTCATTAGTTACACATAAGTGATTTAAAAGTGTGTTCCAAGTTAATATAAAATTACCTGTTTTGCATATTCAACTCCATCTACAAATGTTCTTTTTAACATTTTATCAGATAGTGAATGGATTGATAGTCTATCAACATCAGTTTTAGGTATTCGTCTTCCCAAAATAATATTTAATAAATCGAGATCCGCTCCAATATCAGGAATTTCATCAGATTTATGAGACATACCTAGAAAAAAATACAGTAATAAAGCATTGAAGGTTGATGTCCTCTTAATGTTATCAATAAATGTACTGTATTCAATATTTTTCGTCATTTAGCTGATTAGTGATAAATAATCAAGTACAATATTCATTGAAAGTTTTACTTTAAGTTTCCATAGGTAAAAACTATCTGTTATTAACACATCCTGCTTAGAACGGCACCAATTAGATTGGATTAAAAAGGTGAATACACTGAAAGTTAAAGCTTAAAATGAAGTCGCTAATCAAATGTGCACTCCATAATGTAGTACTCCATTACTGAATGAATGGAAAAAAGTAAACGCAGCACGAGGATCACAGGTCTTGTAGATTAACATGAAGTCATTAGGTTTTGTGGATTCTTAGTAGATATAGAAGGCCTAAAGTTACAATTAATGATATTATTGTAAACAACTTGTTGCACAATCTAATCAATGATAATTAATTAGTGTAAACTTAAAACTGGCATCACGAGTGTGTCGACACTATAAAATGGAGAGGTTATATAATAAACACATTTTATTATTAACTATTCGACCCGATTATATCATCACATATTTAGTTGTTTGTATTCGTGTTCTCTGAACAGAAAAGAGAGCTTATCTCAGATCCTTCAAACACCCTTCTGAAGTCCTTCGACTAGGTGGACGGAAAATTTTAGACAGGGTAATACAAGATATCTGGTTGACACAGGGCTCTAGGTCTACAATTTGAAATCCTTCGAAGTAATTAGTAAACAGCGAAGCTCCAGTTTGCTGAAGCTTTTGCAGTTAAATGCCTGAATCCTGATTGTGTCAAAAAGGAAACAGTTGTAAGCATTTCATTGTCTTGAAAACATTTACATAATTATTTGTATCAGTGATATATTTATTAAAAAAATAAGTCTATTGGGATGGTTATTTTTGTAAAGAATGGTTATTTAGTTGATTGAATATGTCACAGATTGATGTTGACAGAGTACCATTGAAAACCAGGGAACCCTGGATAGCTGTTTTGTTCTAGTGTGGAACTCCTCAGCAGTGCACACTTCGGATTCCGCACCAGGGGCTTCAGGTTGACGGCGAACGCCTAACCATCTGCACCATTAGGCTGGCATTCAATAGTAGAATTCCGACTACCATCAATTTATGATCTGTAGCACGACGATTATTCATTGTCAGTGGTAATAACTGTCTCACTCCAAAAAGTCTAAACTCCACCAGTCACGACTTCTCACTAGGGCTACAGAAACATCCTGAAGTTCAGTCAATCAGTCAGTTATAACGTAGAACTTGGTACGTGCGAACATCATTTCAAGTTGCCATGCCTCAGTTAGCAGATAGAGCTTAAATTGTCAGACCGAATCCCAATGTGGGGGAGGTAATAACAGTTAGTATTAATGGAAATGAATAGAGATCAGAGATAAAATTTAATAAAACATAATTCAATTAAAAGATAGTTATAGTAAGTTCAGAAATTTAGAATTTGGAGGAAGATAAGAAATGGATGCACCGGCACCATTGCAGATGATTTTGAGCCATGTCACCCAAAGTATCTAACTATTTGTTATGATTATTATGCAGACCCCAACGAGATAGTCTGGACCTATTAACATGGCTCAGCCCGATTGTCAACGACTTCATGGACTTGTGCCATGTTTTCGTTTGGTCGCCCCTAGCCTCCTTACAGCTTACACCTACATTAAGTAGCATTGCTCGTCGCGGTAGGCGGTAGTTGGGCATATGCAACACAGGTCCTAACCACTTTAGATGATGAAGATTTATTGATTCATCAATAAATTTATCATACTTACCTAGTTCTTTAATTCTAACCCACGTATTGCTTACTCGGTAATCCCAGAAAACACAAGTAATGCTTCGGAAACATCTATGATCAAATGCTAAAATTCTACGAATATCCTCTATCCTTAGCGGACACGTTTCACATCCTGTAAAGTAAAATTGATCGAATACATCCTGAAGTTAGTCACTAGTGAGTCAACCTAAAGCCTCTGGGGTTTGCACTGCTGAGTTCCACACTAGAACAAAACAGCTGTTCAGTGCTCCCTAGTTTTCAATGGTACCTTGTCAACAATTATCTGTGACGTATTCAATCAAATAAAAATACTAATCTCTACTAAAATAACCATCTGAATTCAATCACATTATTGTTGAACTGCGTGTGATTATAATCGATTATAAACAAGGAATATGAATTTATAGTTTACACGATTATAGAACACGTAGCCTATTTAAGGCTACGTGTTCTATAATCTCTACATAACCTTCCAATTATTATAACATTAACTGCAGTCGAACAATGCCAAAATATTCGAGTTCACTTAAAATTGTTAACGGTTACTTAACAAAATGATAATATTTATAAATAACTATAACTAACTGATATTGTAAAATACTATTAATGAACTGAAAATAACTACCTTATATTTTACAGATTATTTATTAATTCGATTTAATCAAATTAACAAAGTGATTTTTATAAAGATTTATGAAGTTATCATTGCTTACCAAGTAACCGCATTGTTAAAATGAAAGTTATCAATCCTATTTAGTTTATGAAATCGAAGTGGATAGAGCATGGAAGCGGACAGTTGTGAACCATAATCAACTGGTTGAAATTCTCATGAGCTAATAATTACATCAGTATTAATTTAAGAATATTCGCCTTCTTACTAATGTTCATTTAATAGTAATAGTGACATTAAATGAAGAATGACTATCATCTATTTCAGATAGAGTATTCTCTTATAATTTATTTAAATGATGGATGCACAAAACTGGACAACTTACACATAAATACTTCAGCTATTCCACAACTTTGTTCTATTGTTAAATAATTTGTACCTATTCATTTTTATAAATAAATAAACGGATTTTAGAAGAAAGTATACAGAAAAAAATAGTCACGAAAGAAATAATATGATATGAAAAATTATACGAAAAATTTTTAAGGTTTGAGGTTGACCCCAACTATTTCAATATTCAATAAGTATGTTGACTCCAACACATTTTACCATTTGGTAGATGAGTAATGCATAATACAGAGTAATTTTCTGATGGGAAAGTGACATGTAACGAGGAGCATCTATATTATAATATGATATTTTGGGACAACATTGTTTCTCATTTTATCATGAAAGCTAGTAAACAATTAATTATATGATTATCTTAATTTTCGTGATCCGTAGTTTTATACTGACCTTGTATTTTATCTTATTTCCATGTTATAGTTGTTTGTCTTTATGTGGATAACTCTGACTTCATTTAAATGTCTGTATTCGTCAAAGATGGATTTCTGTAGGGTAACACTTAAAGCTAGTGAGTTCAAAGAAAGCGTTTCGTTACGGTGTACGATGACCACCAACAAACTCATCAAGAACTAAACTCATGATATTCAGGTTTCATGGCGAATAATTAAACATTGACACAACTGGGCAGGGGTTCGATGGTAGGATTCTAAATCCATCCGATTGGACTTCGTACTAGAACTTCGAGAATATCTTGGAATAGCTCACTAATGGGATGACTTTTATAGCTAATTTGAGGTAGTTTCACTTAAAGTGATAATTCTATGGCTAAGGCTGAAAGTTGGACGTTAGCCATAAGGCCTGAAGGTTGTAGGTGTTTAATTCTAAAAAGCGTTATACTTGAAGGAAACTGCTGTCCACTGCTTTGGTAACCAGTCAAGACCAGTCTGGGACGATCAGCAACAATACATTAAAACCTGGTCTCTACAAAATTGCCTCAGCCAAAGTAGTGCTTTTGTTCAACTTTTGAAAACGTATGATTTGTTGTTTTGTGTGTGTAGAGGTCAAGAATATATATAATAGCATTTACTCCGGATAAAGAAATGAAATGGAATAAATTGATATAGTTCTATCCAATATTTTCATTCTGATTTACAAATGTTGGGCTAGAAGTTGGTACGTTGTGAATCAGTAAGTTATCGTGCAGTAATTTCGAATCCAGCGAGTAAATTCGCCTAATGAATGTCGTGTCTATGATCACATTTTCGCTAAAATTTTCCTTTCAAGTCTTTGGGGCCATTTGTAACTGCTTGCAATCAGCCCACCAAAGTAATGTAACACGGTATCTTGTATAAAAAAAGTACAAATATTGAGAATGTCAGACCTATTATGAAATCTTTAACGAAAACTTCACTTTTATAAGCAGCCTTCAATCAGTAAGCGAGCAGACAAATGAATGAAAGTGCAATCCGCTTAAGATGTACATTTGGCAGCAATGACTGATAAATGTAAGCCGGTAATGTAAGCTCCATGACTAGGCCATCGCGCTCAAAGGATGCATCACTTCCATACGTATAAAATCAAGAAATACAGGAACACTATATTGTTATCATTAAAAACTTATTGGTAGTGCATACAACCTTATTCCAAGTAAAACGCGACCCACGTGCGGCAGCAAACACCAATAAATATATGGATGGGAATCTGATAACTTACATTATTCAACAGTATTCAGTGAAGTAATCTTCAAATATTATCAGTGATACGTTACACTCAAACTTCTAACATGTTTGATTTAGTACATAACAGTTTCTTAGTTAAACGTAAAGTTGAATGATAAGACATTAATTTTAAACCTGTTTCATTGTTATTTAATTTTACCAAATAATTTTTGACAATTGAAATAAGTTGCGATGATGGATATAATAATGAAATTAAATATACATTTTATCAATTCATGACAATATAAAATGAGAACATGACCCGGATTAAGAATTGGAAACATACAAAAAGTGAGTTGTATACCACAGATTTCGGATTTTTACAACGTGTGATATTATCTATTTATCATCATTTAAAGGCTTACTATGTACGTGTATAAAAATTTAACATTTAATTAAAAAGATTAAAATTCTACATGTATGCATAAATTGAATCACGTATTTACTGAATTAATATGACGCTTACACTTTTCTAAAACGATGTTATACATTAATATCAGTTTATATCATATACATATGAATCTGATAACTTGGAAGCTCAGGTTCAGTTAAAAAGTAAATAACATTTTTCGATTAATCAGACAAACATAAATAATAATTTAAAGTGTATATTGCAATGGGGTTAAAATGAGTTTACTTGTGGAAAACAAATGATGAATCTTGAACCTCTAGTTAAAATTTATTAATTGTTCTAGTGATCAATAAGAATCAGGTGACAATAGCTTATCTTAAGCAAGTTCGGATATCCTGCATATTGATAAACAACGAGAATGTCTAAATTCAAGAGTGTTAGAATTCCAGATCGAGTGAATCCCGATTGTATTCAAGTTACTTGAAAGCATCTCGCAAAACGAAAGATACCTCATCGTTCTAAAATGTGAGTAACTACTAAGGCCTTTTACGGGCATGTTAGCAAATACGTCTACTGGAAAACACTGTTATGCGCAATTCAACAGATTGAGATGAAATATTTATCAAATATTATGATCTAAATGTGTACAAATCACTTGTTAAGTGAATGTAAAATATGATAACGTTATGAACGACACGGTTTACATGAGTATTTTTCAACTCATGAGGGAGATGAGGGTGACTGTGCCAGTTAAAATAGATTTGAACTTACGCATATAAAAAAACAAGTGTGATTAAAGCCTATGATATGTGACCGAATTAAATAAATGGTGTTTGTTCGGTACAGTAAATGACTGTACAAAGCCTCTTTGGTAAGGAAAGGCAGAACACAGTGGTACGACAGTTATTTAATGAGTATGAAGAATTCTATTTGTATGTCATATGATAAAATACTTTGTTAGGAAAGGTAAAAGTCTAGACGTTAGCACTGAATCAAATCACGATAGACCAGTGGGATTAAAATATTAACTTTGTCTGGTCACTGCATAGTGACTAGCGCCAAAGTTCACTAGTCCTGTTTTGTAAACGTGATTCCCGATGAATACTATCATAATATTGTTCATATAGTGTCGGTTAGATTAGTTGTTGAATTATAACTTGATTTACTGTATCAGGACTAAGAAACGGATAGACATGATATTGGTGACGTAGTATTTAGTGATCATCTAATATCTTTGAGTTCTTCACAGCTGAAAACAGTTTTCCTTGTAAGAAATCTAACCTCATTTGTAATACTTTAATAGTATTTAATAAACCCAAAATGGATAATTAAAAAAAACACTACTTCACTAACCTCTATCAGGAAATAATTCATTCATTAATTCCGATACTTCCCAGAAACCAATTCGTATTACCGCCGCTTTTGTATTATCGCCTAAATGCAGACCATCACATATTCCTGCTGCAATTGCTACAACATTTTTCAGAGAACCACATAATTCAACACCAACATTATCCTGAGTCAGAGCTAATTTCATGTATTTAGTCTATGTATATTGAAGAATCAATAAGTAATGGGCACTAAATATCAATCGACAGTAATTCAATTAATTGTAGAAATAATTTACTGACAGCATAAATTATCATATAACTCACATGAAACGTAACCCACAGCCTAACATTAATCTTTTAAAATGCAACGTGCTTTCTAATTCAATCAATAAATTCCACATTCATGTAACTGACAACAGCGTCTACAAGTTTACATTTACCTGCCAAAGTAGCTAAATTGGTCAAACCAAAAGGAGAACTTGTCTTAAATTTCCTAAATACGCTCTATGAAACCTTCGATCGTTGGAAGGAAGTACCTCGAATGGAGCAATATCTGGATATCTCTTCGACGTTGAACATCAGGTTAATACTTCGAAATTTTTTAAGATGATTAGAAAACAACCACGCCCCAAATTTTAGCTCCTGATGTATCCTGAAGGAAATAGTTGTAAGCCTTTCCATGCTTCGATAATATAAGCGTCACTTAATTGGATTATAAAGCAATTAACAAAAATATTTTCACCTGAGTTGAGTCTACATTGTTAGATTATTTATTTCGACTTCAGTGATTTGATTATTAACTGAATGAGATTTACTCATATTATTATTCAAGTTCAACATTAAATTTTTTCCATAACGTAACCACACATAACTTCTAATCACTTGAACTTTTGTTGCCTTTAACATTTAACAATATTATTCTACATACGGTATATATACGTAATCTTTGATTATGAAACACTATAGGTTGAAAGCAGTGAATAAGGAGAACTAAACAAAGTTGAATGAATTCATTTTATTCTGATTAAATGTTTATTTTTCCTCTCTCCAAATTAATGATGTAAATCATATGTAAAGATGTGGACTATTGGTTAGTATATGATCATATTACATGTTACTCATTCGGTTTGTCCTCTTAATAAACTGTGTAAATCAAGAACCACAAGAATCGTGGGATGAACTCCTTCATTTTGAGTGCTGTAATTCTTTCGTATTTGCACAGAATCGTGTAAATAAGTAGCATGCTTAAAAGTATAGTGTTGAATGTAACAAGCTCATAGTCACTTGGTTTTAATAGTGAATAATAGTCACAATGAGAAATCCAATTTCTAAATGAATGAAATAGGTGTGCCAGTAATCGTGAACGAGCGACACGCTATCAATTATCAAAATAAGAGGTGAAGTAATCATGATCGGTGATGATAATAATAGTTGAAGGTTTTGTGATGAAACATAATAAAGTGGATTGCTAACTTGGTAGAGGAGATTAAACCTTTTACTGGATAGTGTGAAAAAATAACAAATCCAAGTTAAGCACTGAAGAAGAGGGGTTTATTATGAATACATTGCGGTTGTAGTGAAAGATGAAGAGTATGTACAGAGGTTATACGTAAGATAAATATAACTAAAAGTAGAGATTTTTCGACTCGATTTTTTAAGAAAGCAAGGAAGAAAACGAGGGAAAAATGCTGGGAAGAATTTATCAGGAATGGCAGCTTCAAACAAACCGAAAAATCCTTTAGTGCACACGAGTTTGAGTTACTACGATGAGTAGTTTCTGAGTGGCGTAGATATCTGGCGTTGTTTTACCTACGACTTATATGGAAGGCTGCAATCAAATCCACCGAGTGACCCGCATCGAGGATTTGTCTTTCTATGGCATAGTGGGAGCCATTCAGTATCAGATTCCCCTATATGTGTTTTAAAATTCATTAAGATAACACCATCTACCATATTACGTATACTTGCAATAGCAAGTATATGTAATATAATAGATGCAACCGCTGAAGAGAGGGTGACTATAAGAAGTCTATTATCTAAGTCAGACTCGGTAAACAAGTACTTTGTGGAGTAGGTGATGACGAGATTTTTTTAGCTCTTTATTAGTGGCTATTCTGCGTATTGGGATCATCACCTTTAAATTAGCACCTTTAATTTGTTACGAAAATGTTTTGGTGACTTGAAATGCTTACTGATGAACCATTGTTGAATGAAGTTCTACCGATAATTTTCTCTAATCTGTCAAGTAAATCCTTAGAACGCAGCCTTTTTTATATCTCAGTAACAACGTTCTGACCAGACGTCATTTGTAAGAGATTAGACAGTAGCTGTCAAAATATAGATATTAATCTGGTCAGGAAGTTTATGGTGAATTGAATTTTAAACTGAACCATCTTTGGTTCTTGTTATTTTTAAGTTAAACAAATTTATGAAATTTTGTTATTTATACTCACACGTACATTTTAAATTTGAATGATCTGAATTCAGACGGTTAAGCACATGAACATCATAGTCCTTTTTACCACATATAACGAACGTGTCATCAACAAATCTCTAAAATATAAACGTTTGTTTTATTTTTTTTTCTCTGCACTTGAAAAATTTATCACGTTTTTTGAAGTACATTATTAATTATATTAATGAGTCAGTTATGTATATATTCTATTTATCAAGTTCAAGATTTTGTGTTAAGCTTTAAGTCAAATTATTTGTGTGAAGATTAGTGATAGTACCTAGTTTCCTTAGTGGAAATATATGAAACGAGGTTTGGACCTGCAGCTAATTAGTTGAAATCAGAATGGTTGAATTACTTAGCTACCGGATATGTATTTTCTGTCGACATTTAAGTCATATGCATCTCATAATTTAAGGATAAAAAAATATCAATCCATATTTTTCTTATTAATAACTAAACATTTAAGTCCTTCTGTTCTTTCAAAATTAAATTTGTTTATATGATTAAAGAGGCATTCATAAAGAATGAACTATAAATGTCATACGAAAATGAAACTAAGTAAAATACAACTCTGATGGAATCTGATTATAATGATTAAAATGTAGTGAGATTTTCATAACCAGTACACTGGACATTAACGGTTTCTATATGCCATTTGATTATGAAGTTCGATAGGGATCAGAAATTGATTCTTATAACCAAAGATGACAAATGCATAAAAAAATCTTGTATTAAAGTTGGATTGTGGCCGATAAATTGTATTAAAGGATTGTTATTTCATTTGATTTGGGACTCGTCAGCTAAATGTATTTCCTATATCCCAGCGTAGACATTTACATTATGATCTGAACTAAGTTCATTCACTTCAAACTCAGTGACGCTATCCGTTTATTTCTTGTACTTAGGCACCCGTCCGTACTGCTACCTTGACGTGGTGGTTGGGCTTGTCTATCGTGATGATTCAATTGGGCTATACTGGATGAAACAATCGTTCTTCAAGGTCCTAACAAGCCAGGCAAGTAGGGTGAAGAGCGATGAGAGCGAAAGCAACAAATATAAAATCCGAGGACGAAGTCCTACTGCTGGCTATACAGAGATGTGACGGCAGTAAGGTGTTTTCCTTAGACAACCAGCATAACAGCGATGCTGCCTTCCCACAAAGGAAGGGTGGGATTAGAGAAGATCGACCTTAAATATGCACACCTCACCTTACTCCACAGATTTCCGTCTCCAGCAGTAAGGCCCTAACAAGTACGAAGCTACAACAATGAAAACCTCTTTTAAAAAAGCCATGCATGTCCGGCCTCATACAGTTGTTCCTTGGGCTCTCCGGTCACACCTCCCCCAGGTCTTACAGACGAACCCTAACCCAATTCGTTTTTCAGGTACATCAAGAAGAACCCTTCCACAGTGTAGGCAACTTAGAAGAGATAACCGCCCTCATACCTCTAATAACACAGAAGATCACAGTCATTTTAATCAAACTCCTTATTCAATTCCTAATGTTTATCCTACCCCTACCTTCTAACCTAAATCCCTATCTTCAACTTAATCCTGCATCATCAGTGCCGACGATTCTAACCCACGAAATAATATCCCTAGTCTACTAGGACAACGCTCCAAACTTCAAATTGCTGCAGTCAATGTACGAACCCTATATCAAATAGGGCAGCAAGCCTCCCTAAGTAATAAATTATAATCCTGCGTCATTGATGTATGTTGTGTTTTCAAAACACGCATACAAGCTCCTAGTGTGGTTATTCACTTGACCTTACCTAGTCAGAGTGAAGAACCTTCGTGATACACTCTTTGTTTATCTGACGACTCAACAGCAACTTCTCGCGGGCTAGCCAGTGTAAGTATCGCGTTAAGTATAAGAGCAGTACTAGACGCCTATTGAATGAATTCCTGCCGATAGTCGTCTATGTGCTGTCCAACTAAATGGTTTATTAAGAACTTAGAAAGATAGGGACACATGCTGTTGTCTTTTTGCTGTTTATAACTACGCTCCTACTGACTGGGGTCTAGGATGAAATGAAAGATGAATTTTACAAATAACTTTCCGAACTTTTACATAGGGCCAAACACTCAGATTTAGTACTCGTGACCGGTAATTTTAACGCTCGAATAGGTAGCTTGAGTCAGTCTGAAAAACATTTAGGTGGATACCTCAGTGTTCCAGCTCAGAGAACGGATAACGGCAACCGTCTGTAACAACTTTTCTCAGACAATCGTTTATTTCTAGAAAACTGTTATGTCGGACTACTAGAGAATAGTCAAAAACTCCCAGAACAATATTTTAGGGAATTAATTCAATTACTCTGGTCGTGAGTAGTGTTAACATTACATTTCTGTTATTGTTACGTTCCCCTTACCCTATCCACCGGTTTAGCATATTTGCTGTTATTAGATTGTCTCTTATTATGGAATACAGTTAATTAGTTGTGTACAAGTTGTCCCTATTCACTGCCACCATTTCCTTTGTACTGTATTAATGTTAATTCCCGACTGGTTGACTGCGTGGTCTGATTTTGTGTATAAATCAAGGAATGTATGAAATATAATCCGATTCTCTCTGGTTAGTCTATTGACTCGTGTTCTTCTTATTCCGGCTTGGGACTAAGTAGGAGTAGGTCAGATGCGCAATTATCGACTAGGTACACCTAATTGTCATTCGGTCAACCAATCAAAAACTTCTCGCGTCATAACACAAACTTTAAGCATAAGGAGCGACATTGTCTAACATGGCGATTTTCTACACCCATTCAACGGTGGACTCATGAAGACCATATTGCGACGAATCATCGTTGGAGAGGCTCGAAAAAAGATCGCCGATCTCTCTGGAGTACATGTTTTGATTCTTATAATGCTCTAGTACGAGCACTCATTTGCTTGCATCTTACTGGGGGAAGAAAAACTACTACGGGAAAACCTATTAGAATCCAGTTCAGCAACGAAACAGCCAAGATTAAATTCCAGAAACAACTGAAGAGTCACTTAGACAATTATAAAGATGCGGCTTAACTCGACACTACTTAACCAGATGTCAAAATAGCTATGGTACATACAGTGGCATCTATTAAGGAGTTAAACTAACATGTAAACAAAAATCGGTGGATCTCGATGGTTTCTGTTGAATTTATGGATTCCTGAAAACTAATTTCATCAGGCTTCGAACACGATGAAGAGCGAAGAGTAATCGGGTGCAAACTAACTAAAAATCTACAAAACGACCATGAGCAGTGGTGGGTTGCGAAAGTAAAGGAAATGTAAAAGGCAGTGGCGTAAGGTAGCACTAGACAACTTTCCAAGTTAATAAAAGAAACTCAGCTTAAAAAATCAAGTGTCAGTCAGACAATCACAGAAAAAGATGGAACGCTTATTACCTTTCAGTCTAGACGTTTAGAACGATGGGCTGAACACTTCAAGGATCAGTTCAGTTGGTCTTCAGCTGCTCTAGGGCTTCCCGCTATTTTAAAACAGCCAGAATGGATAGTCGACTTAGGTCCCCCGACTCTTGTCGAAGTCAAAAATGCTATAGCCAACCTAAGGCAGGGCAAAGCAGCAGGTCAGTGTGGATTATCTACAGAGGTCTTTAAAAATGGTGATCCCACTTTGACAATTAGGCTGCCTGATATTCCGACTAAAGTTTGAGAACTTGACATAATTCGGCCTGACTGGTGTCAATTGTTAATCGTTCCAGTATTTAAAAAAGGGTCAAAGTTGTCTTGCAATAATCATAGAGGAATTAGTTTGACTAATATAATGTCTAAAATACTAGTTTCTATAATTACCGGACATTTAACTATAACTCGTGACCTTTAAATGCGAGAAAACCAGGTTGGTCTGAGACCTGGTCGACGTTGTAGAGTAAAGATATTCACTATTCGTTAAGTTTTAGAGCATAGCTATACTTTTCGACTCCCGACAATGGCGGTTTATCTTGACTTGAAAGCGGCACTCAGCTCTGTAGACCAATAAATTCACAAGCAGCATCTTTCATTGGAAGGCGTACCCTAGAATTATATAAATCTCATTAAGGCTCTTTACTCAAACACTGTTAAACGTGTCATAGCCTATGGCTAGCTGTTATCCGAACTTGTAACCACAAGTGTCCGTCAAGGCTGCCCAGTCTCCATTTTTATTCAGTTTCATAGTCGATTTACTGTTGGAAATCAAACTCTCATAGTCTGACCTTTCAGGAATTAATCTCCTACCAGGTGATCTACTTATTGACCTAGAATATGCTGATGACATAGTCCTGTTTGGCAAAGACGTTGACAAGATGGGGAATATTCTGACAGCAATAAACACCAATTCAACCATCTTTGAAATGCGTTTCTTCACCTTTAAAAGAAAACTACTGCTTCAGAAATGGTCCTCCTCAACACCTGAGCTAAAGATAGGGAGCGAGGTAGTTTAGCACGTCAACCACTTCACTTATCTTCAAAGTCTGATTAACCCTAATGGGTTGGTCTCTGGCTTAAACTCAGAACAAATGCAAAAAGCTCGTTTGACTTTTGCCAATCTATGGCGAAAATAAGATATTGGTCTCTCAACAAAGGCAAGAGTGTACTGCGCAACAGCTTGTTCTATCTTACCGTTTGGGTATGAGACGTAGCCAATAAGGATAGATTACACTCGAAGGTCACTAGTTTTTGAACATCGATGTCTTCGAAACGTTGCTCGTGTTAGCTGGAATAACTGAGTAAGTAATAACGAGGTTAGACGAAAAGTGTTAGGCAAAGATGGTAAATCAGTTGATGAGGTTGTGAATATTCATAGACTGACGTAGTTGGGATATGTTTTGCGCATGGCGAACAACTGACTACCACAACGCCTGATGTTGGCTGATATAGGAGCAGGATGGAAGAGAGTAAGAGGCAGCCAAACTTAAACATGGCATCAGTCCATGAAGTCACTTGTCAATTCTGGTTTGAGTTGTGTCGGTAGCTGTAGACTGCCTGGTTGGAGTCCTCGAGAATACCGTAACCAGTGGCCAGAAACACTGAGTGGCATGGTCCAGAATCAGTCACAATAGAGCAGATGTATTTATTCATTGTCCTGCTTTAAATTGTGGGCTTTGAATTATTCCATAACTTTATTTCTACGATCCCTGAACCATATTCTATATGTTCACACTCCTTGTTACTATTATTATTATTGTTATTATTAATGGGGTAACTTCTACTAATGTGGTGTCATTCTTGCAGTACCATAGAGGTATGGTAACTTGAACCGATGCGCACATGTACCAGGTTCCATGTTGATCATACATACATACATACATGTATTTAGGCAGACACTATTGTACAGCTTGACTACGCTCAACGTATAAAAGTTTGTATCGTTTATTTGTTGTTAGTAAGGACTGTAACTAATCGGCTTGTATAACCAAATATGTAATTCAAACATATTAGTTCAATTTAGCAATTGTTCACACGTTTAGCTGAAGTTAGGAAGATAAAAGCCCTTACAAAATAATCAAGTACCCGTTTCTCAAGTATGCTTAGTTGAACACAATGGCTTGATAGATAGCTCCATAGAGTTTGAAAGGAATGAATTGGTTTGTAGTCCTAGTACGAGAAACAACATAAAAATGTAGCGGGCACATCAAGCTAATAAATCTCAAAGACAAACGAATGCACTTCCTAAACTCTTTGTGGATGCCAAAATCCAACATTCATATCACTTGTGACTTGGCGATGTTATCCGCTCAGAAATTACGTACTACATCAATGTGTGGTAAATTTAAACCCTTCACAACAGTAGAAAATCGATACAGATGCTTAAAAATTATAAAAATTTTGTTTAAACTTTCTACACACTATTATGATATGATAAATATTCTCTTAATACTTTTAAAGCAGAATTAATAGGAAAGTTATTGATAGACTAGATTATTACCTGAAGAAGTCTTTTTACTTCACGTCCACACTCAAGACTATTCGAACCAATAGTTGCTTCAGTGAATTGTTCTTCGGCCACTTCAATAGCTGTTGTCGCACCAATGACGACCACACACCGCTTACCAGTTTGTTCTCGAATAAGATCACTTACTAACTTGATTCTATTCTCTTCAGGACACAAAATAAGACCCTGAATTTATAAATTAATTACAATTTTAAAAATACCGTTTTTTAGTAGTAAAATTAAGATATAAGATGATTCGTTGTTACTGTATCTAAACATGATAACAGCCCGATCATTGTTGCTGAATTGATATAGCTGTCATGCTTACTTATCGTGATGACTCAATTGGCCTAAACTGGTTGAAACAATAGTTACCTAAAAAACTACCGTATCAATTCGATCTGCTAGGAAGTGATAAGACTAAAAGCAGAAAACCTAAGGTAAGAAGGCAAAGTCGTACCACCGATTGTACAGAGGTGTGACGGCCGTAGTGTTTCCTTTAGACGGCCAGCAAGACAGTGATGTTGTCTTCTCACGAAGGTGGGATAAGATTAGAGAACGTTGGGCATGTAAATGCACACTTCATATTACTTCACGGTTTTCTGTCTTCTGCAATGTAGCTTTAACATATACTGGGCTAACACAACTAAAATTTCGCCAAAAATAGCTGTGTGAACTTAAGAAGTTGTCACTGTTGTCACGCTTTCAAATCATTAAGACCACCCTAACCTAATTTTCTTTACACTTATCCCCACAACAGAATCCTTTCAATAGTTTGGGCAACAGGAAAGTAATAACTACTCTCAGACCTTTGATAGTATTTGAGATCACTCTGTTCATAGTCAAACTCCTACTCCTAATATTTAATTTAATTTCGCTTACAATCCCTATCTTTCTTTTATTCCTGCAACATGCATCACTAGGAATTCTAATCCACGAAGCTCTACTTTACGTCCACTGAAACCACTCTCCGAACTCTATGTTGGGGCTTTTAATGTAAGAAACCTGTGAAACCGGTTAACATACCACACAAGCTAAGACCTTCGAGTCTCTTGTCATTGATATTTGTTGTATATCATAAACATGCGCATAAAACCATATCATGGTCATTTATTTGACGACATCTAGTCAGTAAAGAAAAGCAGTGGAATTCGCTTGACATTTATCTGAAAATCCAACAGAAAGCGCTCGTACCATGGTTGGTGTAGGTATAGGGCAAAGTTCGCAAGCAGAACTGGGACTCTATGAATGGATTTCTGTTGATACTCGCCTGTGTGCTATCCGTTGACTGAGATGGCTGGGACGTATGTTAGGCACGACTGATCATCATCTACCCTATCGCACTGTGCTAGGTGGGGAGGTAAAAGGATGGAATTAGGGTAGGGACGGCAGAATCAAAACATGGAATCAGTCTATGAAGTCTTTAACTACTAGTCTAAGTCATGTTAGTAGATGCGTGACAGTCATGATCACTGATACAAGACGCTAGGTGACCAAGCTCAAAATTAGTCACACTGGAGTAAATGTATTCACCTGTTATGTTCTACTAGATTCTAAGTTTTATTATTCTTTGAACTTTCACTTTATAAATTCCTTCTTGTTGAATTATACTGTTTTGTAGATCTCGTGTATTTGATCTCGTAGTGCTAATGTAGTACGGCAACTTGGACTCATGAGCATACGCGTTGGATTCTGCGTTGTACATAGATAAATGAATGAATGTCCTATCCGACTACCTAGTATCTAGTATTATAGTGGCTTGAAGAATCATTTTACCGTGACGGCTAATGCTATTCTTCAAAAACACGAAAATAATACAATACAGACATTTAAATATTATAGGTACATATTAGGATGCAATTGAGTGATATGAAAATAGAACTATTTCATCTAGTCAAATCCTGATAAACACTTGACAAACGCTGGTAAAATGATATTCAATAAAATTTAATGGGCAACAAATACTTGAGATGGTAAGGGTGTTGGAAAATCATATCGTAAATTCGATTGCAAATTTATGACTCCATGAACGCAACAATGGATACATGTAGGACAAACACATGGATTATGAACTATGTGATCAAACAAAACTATTGTTATTTTAGTGCCATCATGAATTAAATAACTCTCCTAGATAGACTGCTTCGCCAAAATATCCATACTGAAGAGCATAAGCTTAGGAAATTAACTCAACATATATACACAAATATATATACAATATGCGTGGAGTTTATAATGAATAAGAGTTCATTAAAAAATTTCTCTACACTCGCCTTACAAAATGAAACGAAATATGCTTTTTCCTTGACATATTCCTTGATATGGGTGACCAACCATATGACATAGCATGGTGGATAAGCGACCAAAAGAATATCAGCGTTTTCTACAACTTTTCGAATGTCAGAAGAAGCGACGACATTCGAAGGCAAGCTTAATTTTGGCAGATAGCTAGGATTACAGTGATCTTCATTAATCCACTCGGTTAAACACTTGCCGCTGTAGAATTCATCCCGTACATACCAATAAACCTAAATATTTATTCATTACAAACTGTCACTAATCATGTAACCTCAGAACAAAATTCTTCAGAAAATATAACGTTGTCAGCAACAACCTTAGCAATAGCAGTACCCCAGGAACCACAACCTAGAACGGAAACACGTTTGTACATTTTAGACATTTGAATATCCTCTACTCCTGGGTCATTTCTGAACTGCAAATTTAAAACAAATAAATTTGTAAACAGACTACAGTTTACAGAGCTCGTGGTCTGTCAATAATTTTATGCACTGATTACTTGAATACAAAAATATTTAAATAAATTATCTTTTTTATGTTATTTGGTCAAGTAGTTTAGATAATACATGAAATCAATAAAATTCGTACTTAACGTTTACGTTAAGACGGAACGTGATAGGAGTCAAGTAGAATACAGATTTTAATTATCCGGTACATAGCTAACTTACCTGAATTGCTTATAATGATCCTTGTGACTGTATACAGTAAGTAAATTTGTCTTCAAATAGAAAGTATTAGCAAACCACTTTCTCCAAGCAACATGTACACATCAGTCATCGTACCGAAGGCACCGATGACAGAGCTTTGACCCATTCTAAATGACCTTTAAAGCGCTATAAGTGTTATCAAGTTTTCCTGCATCAGTAGGAATAGGCCTAATAGTTTCTACCAAAGGCTTAACTATTTACCTAATTCTTATCGCATATTTGGTGGCTCAGTATAACTGCTTACCATACGTACTTACACCTCCTGATGAATCCATTAATCTGGCCTACTCTAGCCACAGACGCAAGATTTCGCGACTAATATAGAACTGATTAGTGCTCAAGGTATATTTTTAATGGCAGTAGCATAAAAGATTAAAAATGCATTAATAAATCTCGCAGTACAACGAATCCCATGACGAGGGTTAATTAGTGTTATAGCAACAGCCTCGAACTTTAAAAGTCCTCTTGAATTGCATAAGGTCTACTAAATATTCAACACGGACGACAATACATGTGTAAGGGTTAAATGTAACACCTACCTAACACACTCTTTTGCAGGTCAGTGACTTGATACTGTTGGATTAGTGGATGACATCACAGAGATCATGGAACAATTAGAAGACATGTCGAGAGAAACTTTCTGTAATATAATTAGTTAAAAATACAGTATTTATTTTTGGGTTACGTTTCTTACCAGTAAAACTAATTCTTCGAGTTTACATTGTTAACCTGCTATCTACTCTTCAATTTCGGTTTAAGTAACTCCTTAAAACCGCTTACAAACGTTAGTTTAACCTTACCTTTTGTGAATTCAACTATATGCAATGTTTAATGCGAGAAAATCAAATCTTATTTTTATGGGGAAGCAATTTCTACAATCGTAATGTATAGACTCATGGTTTATTGTTGGTAAACGTTTATAGGGAATCAATGAAGTGTAAGAGCTAAATCTTTTACTATCTTCTGCAATGATTCACCTCGATCAAGCTGTGTATACTCGAATTCGAAATACATTCGTAATTCCAGATCCAACAAAACTATATAGAAAGCCAATGGATATGGATGCAATCAGTCACATACTATATCAGATCTAAAATTTTAAAACATAACTTTAGATATTGCTACACAGTAGGGAAGTGCTAAATAAGCACTCATTAAGTATTAGAGGCGCTGGTTGATGTTATCAAATAATTAATGCTGTACGTAGCCAGGTTCTGCCCTTCATTTAGTGTTACTTTATTCTTATTTTGTCGAGAAGACGAGTCGCCGGAGACGATTACAAACCTACTGTGTAAACGTTTTTGAATTAAGTGCATTGATGTCTGTTGTTTTACTAGATTACCTATCGTTTGTCTGCATGTTATTTTGTATAAGCAGCAATTAATAAGTTGAAATCTGAATATGCTGGAAATAAAGTGACATTACTTACACTAAACAGAATGTTGTTCAAACTTCTTATACAAAGCCTAATTTGACACTTCTGCGGCTTACAGTTTGTTGCTTTTTTGTCAACTTCGTTAGTAAATCATTCCTGGTCAACAACTCCACATAATGCTCTTTATACTACTGTACCATATTCACGACCCGAGGATTAAAAGTGACTTATGAATGTTGAATCTTTCATTACTGCTTGTTAATGCGATTAAACACACACAATGATATGATGTAATTTGTAGGGTTGGATTCGTGTGGCTTACATACATTTATTATCTTTCGGAAGCTGTTCAGTGAGACTTAATTTGATTGTTGGCCGACACTGGTTATGAATGGACAAAGCGTTCATGTTGTTACTGGAAGACATTTTTGTCTATAAGTTTAACTTTGCTTTCAGTTTAAAAAAGAATTTACTGTGCTACATTAGACTCTGCATGATCCTGTTGTCAGTGAAATTATAAATTCCATTATAACAATGATTTTATTCCAATTAGCTGATTGGGAATAATGCGGTTACAGTCGTTTGCGTTTCGAGATTCACTCTCGACCTAGAACAGGACTTATATATCGTTCAGAAGCTATATTGTCAGCTCAGTAATCAAAAATAAGCCCAATTAATTCGACAACATGTCTGTCAAATCTTCGTCCTGGACTTCTGACTTTTTTTCGTATCTCGTGATTGTCGTATGTGCATAAGTTATTGTGATTGACGAAAAGTGAATTGCCCAATACATATATATATATATAATTGGTATAATACAACGCTATTACAAATCCAGTAAATTGGTGAGCCTAATCGAAGAACAGGCTGCCACCATTAGAGCATTCCTGGATTATCTACCCTTTTTGGTTAATCTTTATTGTATATTCGTTAGCAGTAAATGATGGGATAATTCTTAATAAAAATTTGGCTAGTTAGTTATTTAACATACTACGGTGAATTAATCTTAATTTTTATCATTTGATCTCAACCCCAGTCTGTTTACTCTACTATTCCTTTTTACCCACCATTTCTTTCTCAGTATCTCTAAATATACAACTAGCGATTGAATTCAATGAGAATCAACGTTTCTTAAATAACCGTGTAGAAAACTGAAATAATTCATCCAAATTTCTCTATAGAAGATCGATTTTATGAAAGCCATGTTCGTCAGCTAATGTTTACTCGAATTCAGACGATTGGATTATATCAGGTGTTACATCTTTTTTCGAAAACACTGTACCTCGTGTGTATAACAACTTACTATCCACAGTTCAGTGGCCTCGTAAGGAATTTTGCAAACTTTTTGATCGCACGCGTATCATATATGCATGAGTCATTGTGATTGATGAAGAATAAATTGGTGGATGTATATATAACTGAAAAAATCTCATACAATTACGAATCCAACAGCACAGTTAGCTTCAACAACATCTCTTAACAGTTTAAATTTGACACATGCATCATATTTATTGTTTTACACTTATTGTTCTTATAACTTGTTATCCATTCAATATATTGGTGTTTTGCAAAGATCATTTATCAATTGATTTAGGAGGTTTCAAATATTCCACATTTCTGCGTATATCTGATTTAAATAGGAAATTACTCCTAAATTTTTATTCTTCATAGTTTATTAAAATTTCGTCGAATAGCTGATGGCAAAAATCACCTATTATTTTCATATTCAATTGGTCGGTGTCAAAATGCATTCGCCTATGCTAATGATATAATTTATTATAATGAAGGTGATCCGAATATCAACTACGTTTCACTGATGACGTTGAGTACTATGAACTGAGTAGTTTGAAAAAGACTGTTATTGTCAATCATATCTTCATGGCTCATTTCACGTCGAAATGATAGTTGCAGCTACTTCAGAAGTTCGTTTATCCTATATATTTGTGTTGACATCTTACGATAGATTTTCGGCAGCACTGGTTTCTATGTAAGGGATTTTAATGTTGTTATGATATCAGTCAGATAAGACAAACGCTTGGGTTCTTACTGTCTTAGTACGGTTCGCGATACGATAACTAGGGTAGCTTGATAATATGTCTGATTCCCTCGATAGTCGATACGATTAATGCGAACGCTATCTCTGATTCTTATACTTTAGTCGGATAGCACAGCTTGTTCTTTTCCCAATCAACAGCTATTACAAAAAACTACACTTTTAGAAAGATTGTATTGTGGAGCAAAAACTAAAACGAGACTAGCGAACAATGTTTACACAAATGTATCTGTCTTTTTATCAATTAATTTACAGTGATTATTCATCATGTGAAATCATCGACATTTTATTAATACAATTGATGTCATCAGACTGTACTCATGAGTAGGTCTCATTGAAATGTGATGACAGTTTACAGTCGAGCTTACAAAAAATCAATACAACTTGTTTCGCTTGATTAAATCAGCCATTGTATTTTTTTAGGATTTTGAATTACCAACAAAAGAACAGTATTTTGGTGAGATGTGGCTATGATTTAATGTCTCTGTAGGCTTGGAGGAAGGCAACGTCATCAATCATCAGCATTAGTAGGCTTGATGGAAAACTGCATAAACACATTGGGCTTCATTGCTGCTACGGGACCCCTGCTAGACACCTCAGTCTGATAGTTTGCTTCTTCCGATCTTCTAGAAGTACCAAGTTAGCCTGTTTTGTTTTATTTAATTTTTGACTGATTGTCCTACAATATTGATAGATTTTTTTCCCGTTCACTCATAAACACGATCGTCATTAAAGGTTACACTAGGGTGTCAACGTTACAGACTAGATCGACGAATCGTACGAGACCGTCATAGTCAATCTTAGTGTACATATCTGACTGCAGTGTTAGGCAAATTTAGATGAATAAGGACTTGGTTATATTTTTATATACATGAATGTACAGTATATGGAAACTTTAGTTTATAAATGTCATATCAGGCAATTTAAGAATAGTAACCAACTTTCTGAACTGTTCTTCTAATGACTATTTCATTTATTTTGAGTACATATAAATAGACTATTTTGTTTATATTATTGTCATGTTCCCTACACTCTAACCAAAAATTAAACTCACGAACTTTATATAACTCTGAAAAATCAGTAATAGAAATAAATTTAGATGCTACGCAGTAGGTGATAAGGGATCTTGGTGCACGTTAACAACATGATAGAAGTAATTAATAGTTATTGTCAATCCATCAACATAAGTGTGTGAATCTCAGTATAGATTTTACTTCACATACCGATAGGATTATTTATTAAATATCTAGTAATTAATTAAATAATGTCTATATTATTTTAAAAGTATATGAGTATTTTATACGAAAAAGAAAGCTTTTAGTATTGACATCGGCGTATTAATATTATTGCATATTTCTATATCAAATATCACGTAATATTTTATGTAATTTCTCATTATAATGTTCAGAGACCACATAGTTATTTTCAAACTGTCATTTTTCGCGTATTTAAGAGATATTCAACGTTTTGACGAGGTTGCATTAAACAAACTACGTTGTAGGCTGTCACATAGTTTATAAACAGTGTTATACAGAACTTCGACTTGGGAGGTTATTTTCTATAACCAAAGTTAAAAATATCGATTGTTTAAAAACAAGCCATTCACATTAATTCAGTAATCTAATTTTCAAGCGAAATACTTTTCAGGTCATCCCTTTCTGATGATTTAACTTTGTAAGACGAATAGTAAAGTACTTTAATTCAATAAAGTACTTTACTTAATTACTTACGTTCGTTACCCTTCACAGAGGAGCATAGGCCGTTCACCAGTATTCTCCATTCAATTCTGTCCTGAGCAATCCTTTCCAGTTGCTGTTCATCCTTTTTATGTCTGCTTCCAAATCTCCACATAGTGTGTTCTTTGGCCTTCCTCTTTTCCGTTTTCTAACAGGGTTCAAAGTTAGTGCTTGTTTCGTGATGCACTCAGATGATTTTCAAATTCAATTAAGTGATTTCATATAATTGTTTTTTAATTTATAAATCAAGAAGAAAGTACTACAACCGATAAGACGAATAAGATGAACTAAGTTATTTCGTGAAACCAAGCAAGTGGCTAGGAATTCTATATGCTCCATCACATACATTAGATGAACAGAGAAGAGAATTAGTGACTGCATTTCAAAGCATATTCCTAAAAGTTTGAGACTAAAAATTAGTAATAAACTTGTTAAGTAGTTGCTTGATAGTAAACATGAAGTTGACGTTTCCAACTCTTTAAACATAGTCAGCAAACAAGAGTGTTGACTTGCTACCTTATTCAGGATTTAAAATTAAGCGTTTTTGACCAACTCTATGGACATAACACGGTGTTACCAGTCTTATACTGCATAGTAATTTCAATTCGAGATTTTATAACGTAACTGTCCTCTATTTTGAATGATCTTAATAATTTCCAGAATATTTTCTAATCTGAGGTTTAATCTCTTAGTGATTTCTTCCCTAAGTATTAGATAACCACGATACTTCTTTTTTGTTTGACACTGAATGTTTCAAGTATCCACAGTTCATTCAATTTTCCCCTCTAGAACATTCATATATTTTAAATATAAATAAGCAATAATTACTACCTTCTATTATTTTGAATTTGTGTTAACTATAAAGTCATCCTGATATATGTATATATATAGTTATGTCTTTTATTGGTCGATTATTTTTATGCTACAATCTGTAGAGCGTTGTATCGGACAGTTCAGGAAGAGTAGTTAACTTTCTAAACTGGTTATTGGATGACTATTTCATTTATTTTTAGTACATGTAAATCGATTAGTTTACTGATACTGTTGTCATGTTTCCATCGCCCTAACCTCCTGTTAGATTAATAAACGGTGTGTCATGTCATTTGTCATCTAGAAACTACAATCAATTAACTATGTATCTGCACTCTTAGTTCCTAGTCACTATTGCTTCCGCTTTGTGCAAACGTTATTTTTTCCTATTTGTGTTTAATGTGGTCAGTTTTTGTATGCATAAAAATTGATGAGTGAAATATAATTGGACTGCCTTGTGATTGGTTCAGATGTCTTCTTCATTCCGGCTTTGGAGACTAATAGTTACAATGCAGATGTATGCCAGAACTAATCGGTACTATTGCGGTCACTGTTCTCCAGCTATTATGATTGGCTGTATTTCCCAAGATATAACACAGAGTAGCAATAACTGAAAAGAGTCCGTAAAATAAATAAATTTGTGTTACTCTACTACACAATCGTTGTTCATTCAATAAAAAGTAAATTGAATAACCGATTCTAAAAATATTTTAACTATTTTTATAATAAAACAAAAGCTCATTTAGACATTCAGAAAAAACGAGAGCAGCAAAAAATATCTTGTCAGTTAGTTTCTCGTCAAAGCTCTATACTAATAGGTCTATGTACAATTTACAATAGTTCTAAGATCACTACAAGTTCAAAGGTGTTTATAAAATAATTGCAACTAATTAACACATCTATTAAAACATGAAGGTGAATAAGGTAATTATGGCTTTTGAAAGTATACGAGTAATAAGTAAATGGAATGGTGTATTGCTGATTACATAATATCTATTAGGAAAAAAAACCCATAAAGTAATTACAAGGAAATTGATAGTCAAGGCTGTTGCATAATAATGATTTTAAAAATATTGTAAATTATATGTAGATGTATTTGTGTAGAGCTTTGATGAAAAACTAATTAAAGAGAGGTTTTTACGTTCCTCTCATGTTTTCCTGACCATTTTTCTTGAAAAACAAACGGTTATCTAATTAGGATGTATTTGGATCTTCCCGTTGATTTGTCAGACTGAAATTGATCAATCTCTGCTGCTATATGTGCATTCTGAGCAGATTGCCTCGATATAGCAACAGACCACAAGTATTGTTTGAGTCAGATTGTGACTGGTAAGCAGAAACCAGGATGTACGTCTCGTCTTATTTGGGACTCTTCAGCTGGATGTACCTGAGTTCGAGTCCCGGTGTAAACATCAACAGTGGAATGCAGGTACGTCCAGCTGACGAATTCTAAATAGAACGGAACGCGCGTCCTGGATTCCGCTTGCCAATTCCAAATTCTTATTACTGAATGCACATAATTAGTTACAATGATTTTTATAAATTGAAAGTTACATGAATGTTTTCAATGATTGAAGCATCCATTATAAAAAAAAGAAGTAACTAATATGTAACAAAAAGTGGATTTATTCGCTGGCATATAAGTACATACACATACATTGAACAGAAAAACGACGTACAATCATTCGATCAGAATATTATTGATAAGTTTTTATCATCTGATACAAAATTTACAAACAATAAGTACATAACATATTTTACAAGTTATTATAAATTATCATGATCGATATGTTTAAGAATACTATACGCAGTAAAGTGGTTTTCTTACAATATATCTATTTCATAGTAATATATGTATACACACACTTGTGTAGTGCTATTTGCATAGATATAGTTATCCACGATGTCTTAATTGTTTACTAAGGGTAACTGATGTAATGGACATTTTCAGTCAGTTTCTCGTTCATTTATTTATTAAGTAAGGGTTGTACATCTCAGCAGCACAGGTTGTTGCATTTTATCAGCGCGAGGAGACGCAGTAGCGATGATAGTGACTAAGCATTCAGAAGATAGTTTAGGGAAAAGAAAGCTATGAACAAGAGAAACTGCCCTATTTATTTAACTGTACTGAATGAATACAGTGACAAAGATATTCACAAAAATGACAATGCCATATTTCAGTGTTATGTCTCGCATAGAATGTGGAGTAGAAGAGTAATCCAAAAATGACATGTCTAGAGGGACTCAAGTGGTTGACTAGGTGAAAACAAACATACAGGTGAGAAAATATGACACAGAATGGATGTTTCCAAGAAATTTATTAACTGGAATTCATTTGAACTAAGATTCAAATTATTCGAATATCCTTGGAACATAACGGATAACAGAAGCATGTATATTCTATATGTATATTTCGTATAATATGAAATATCATAACATATAAGTATCGGTGAAGCCAAAATTTTAGCGACACAACAGATGCATTGTATTAAGAATACGAATTGTAGTTCTAATTATACTTAAACTACACTATTTCGTCGGACTTATCTAGTTCTTGATCATCCAGTTAGAGTAGCGTCTGTCTGAGTAAGACCATTAAAGTAAGATTACGATTAACTGTTAGCATGTGGAATTACATGAGTAAGTAGTCTTAAAGTGCTGTAAGGCATGTTGGAACTTTAACGAAAACAGTAAGTATAACCCAGATCGCAGTATCTACGTATAAATGGAATTTATATTCACCGCTTCAAATAACACTGTGAGACCGACCTTATATAAAAGTGCAATTGTCCCCGTCTCACCAACCACCCGTTAAAATATTGTATACAAATAGTAACCACGACAATGTAACCACTTCAACAAAAATATATTTTTATCTAAACAGTCACACAGCCGAACAAATGATAAATGAGTAAAGAATACATGATACGTATTTGTTGAAAAAGAAGTTGTATTAACTTATCTGGGATAAGTGAGAGGGTGCGCATATGTATATATATATTATCACACCAGAGATTATATAATGAGAAAGACAGTAAATGAATTTCGGAAAGTTGAAAACAAACAACGGTGGTAGTATCGTATGGATAGCTAAAAAAACACACACAAGTGAGAACAAATAACAAACCTTCAAATGATGAGAAACTCAAACTTGACGGAAAGAGAGGATGCGAAAATCAGAAAAGGAATGTGTGCAGAACTGATTACTAATTAACGAAAAATACTACATAGATGACCTAACTACAATCAATAATAATAGCAAGTTTTTCCTACTCTTCAAGTTGATATCTTCAATGGATCCCACATATGGAAAAGGCACAGGTAGTAATAATAATAACAAAAAGGAGAATAGAATGGGCGCAGTTGAATTTGAACTGTGATATGATAGTATTAATGGTGGGGCATAACCAGTCAGTTGTTTAGTATGCTATTACCCACAAGAAAAAGCATTTTATCTGTTCATTTAGTCAATAATCGAAAGAGAGCGTATGGATGTGCGAATGAATGCATAAGGAAGGAAGGAAAAATAAGACAAAGAATAGAAGTGCTTAATGACTTAACTAACTGGCTCTGGATCATAATCATCATCTACATAAGCATCATTTAATGGAACATAAATTGATGCAGCAGTACGACTTAGATTTAAAGCTGACAACGTGAATTTATCATGTGATGTGCTTGAATTCAATGTAGTAGATAGTTTTCTCGGTCCGCTGACTTGCAACGAAATGAGATTGTCATCTTTCTTTTTTACTGGCTCAGCTGAAGCAGTTACGGGTAAAGACAAAAAGCTATCAGGAATCTCATATGATATCGATGATCCGTCTCTATTGATATTATTATCATTATAATTCACGATATCGGTAGTACTCGTTGGATTACCAAGATATAAAGTTGTTTTACGTTTACGTGATGTACGATGTCGATCGAATGGCTGATAACGTCGTCGAATTTTAATGCATTTGTAAAGACCAATACGTCGTAATAGATATATAGCGAATACACAGCAAAATGTGATGAATAGAAATAGCAGAATTGCGCTAAACCAATGAACAGAACTTCCAATTGTAGGTAGTGAATTTTGACATGTAATTAAAGAACAATTCTATTCAAAGGAAAAAAAAACATTTAGAATCATTACAAATAGATAATAGTTGACGGTGAAAAACATGGAACAGGTATTACGCATGCAAGAGCATAGGGCGAACTGTCAAAAAATTGTCAACCCCAAATGGCTTTCGTCAGGACCACCACGCTATTAAAATTCGTTAGAATATGTACACGAAGTAGTAATATTCGATGATACTAGCAATCATAATATACTGGATACCACAAATAAAAACAGAAGCTTCTTTGGGATATATGAAGTGTTAGTTCAAAACTGTTTCGTATTATCAACTGGATTGATTATAACAGATGAAGCAATTGAGAATATTGACCGCGTTACTTCGAAAGTCTCTTCAGCCCAGATGGGCCGGTATCCGATACGATCTCGCCTGGTTTTTATCAACCAATAACAGCCTACGAATAAAAAGATGTGAGTAGGTTGAAGGAATATAACCACAGATATCTTCGCGGTATAGTTCATTTACCATTAGATGAATGGGTAAATAATGCAGAGAGTGGGCACACGGTAAATAGAATGATGTAATCACCTATTTTTTTTAACTGAGGTAGTTGAGACATGTATTACGTATGCTGAACCACCACCTACCTAGATGATCCAACTTGGCATCAGTTCATAAAGTTGTCAATCGTTTGTCTGAGCAATGATAGTGAAGATTACCCGGTTGGTGTTCTCGTGATTGCCGTAACCTATTATTGAATTAAATCCGAGCATTACCTGGTTAATTTAGCCTCGTCGTGCTATTGGGATATGGTAGCTTCAAATAACATACGTGTCCCACGCTTTGTTACTTAAGACTGGTTGATAAAATATATCACTTACCTAAAAGAGACGATAATTAACATGTAATTAGAATGTAAGAGAACTGGGAGATGTAAAACCGGACGTGATGATAATCCATGAAGTCTTTTACTGTTGATGTGAGCCATGCTAGCAGGTACAGACTACTTGGTTAAATCCTCACAATTGCCGTAACCAATGGTTGGAGACAATGTTTGACATGGCTCAGAAATGGCTACAGTGTAACAGAAGCACTTATTCTTTGTTTTTCTTTAAATCCTGAACTCGAGATCATTTTATATTTTCCCACGAATTAATTATATTCTTTATGTTCAACCCTTTTTACTACCACTGATGTTACTACTACTTTTACTACCTTAATCTTGCTGTGCAAGTTCGGAGTGGCAACTTGGACAGATACACATATGTGCAAGATTCTCGTTTGAACGTGACTGACAAAGTTGGAATGGAATGGAGGTTATGTAATTACTATATGCAAAAGTTGAGGTAACTATATACTTACAAAAGTGGTATGATTTACTTAAAAAATGCACTGATCAAGATGGCAGTGGTCATGAGGTTTGTGGATTATGGAATTCTGTAGTTTACGTCACCAACCAAGTCCAATTAGATGGTCATTAAGAAGTGAAAAGTACTGAACTGTTATGTTCAAATAAAAGAATCCTCAGAAGTGTATAAACATGGTTCCGAAACGAAACAAACATGTGATCTTCAGGTCTTATAGTGGGACTTGACTTTCAAAACACTGAGCTGATATCATACGCTAAGTTTTCAGTTTACGTGACTCGTATGTTGAGTGAACTACGTTATCGATGTTAGGTAGCTGGAGGTAGTCGTTAAAAAAACTGGTTGAACGTAGGTTTTGCGGAATTTGGCACTCATCAGTGAGACATATCTGCAATCTTGAGGAAGTTGATGCTTTTAGTGGATTAAACTCTAGGATTCCTAGTAGTAGTAATTTCTGCGACAATCGCCCCTGAACTAACAGGGAAACGACTAACATACTATAGGACAGAGACGTATATATTAAGTGGCAACTGTGAAGCGACCAATGTCAATTTTGTCAACTTGAATTCACCAGGGAGTACAAATTTTATTGTAGGTACACTTTATTAATGAGTGCCGAGAAGCATGAAACCTATGTCTAATAAAAATTTATTGGCAATTAAATCCAATTAGCTAACAGTTGAAATGATATAATAGCGACAATAATGCAGAATTCTTTGATACGATTCAATGAAAAGAAGGTAGGTAAAAATCAAACTGATAATTAAGAACCATAAGGAAGATAAAGAGTAAATGTACTTTGGAAACTGTCTCAATAGCCACTGATCGATTTTACAGCGTTAAACTATATATATATATATATATATATATATATATATATATATATATATATATATATATATATATATATATATATATAACCCAACGTCGCCAACTACTGATTGACTGAATCACAATATTCAGTAAATGAGTCAAACTAATTCTTAATAGTAAATATAAAGTATCAATTTATCAATACAAAAAAACATCAACATTATTATTCTATACCTCGAAAATTGGTGGATTTATATTGATATAACAGCCGAATTTTGTTGATTGTGACTTCTCATCATGTATATGAGAACAATAATTTTCAGCATATGAATAAGTGCTACTTCCACCATGAACCGTTTCAGCAGCTAGGAGATAATTACGTATAAAATTGAAGTCTAACGCAACTTCAGTGAAATTGTGATCTATTAAATCCCACCTAGAAAAATTGTTTTAAGAGTATATGTAATAAAAAAAAAAAGACAAAACGGTTTTATTACGCAAAAGAAATAGTTTAGAGGCTAACAAATTATAAACATTTAATGAAGATCGAGAAGATGAATTTAGCGATATTCTAGTATATTCACGAGTAATAAACGTCTGCATTTCTTTGCTTCATACAACTTTGCATTATAAGTCTCTACAAGGGAGACTATACTCAATGGTTCCAAGTAAACTATAATACTTTCATGGAGGTGAGTAGGTAAAAGTAAACATTCAAAGTCGAAGTTCGGAAACATTAATTTCAAACTACTAGTATATACATACACAGAGACTCACAAGGAATGCACAAATTAGATTTGATGAAAAGGAACTAACTAGTAGGAAAAAAAGTAGAAAATAATTTTGAAGTTGATGATATGAGAGAATACTAAGAGAGAGATATTGTCGCTGATTTTGAGCCTTGTTACCTGACGTCTTCAACCACTCATCACAAGTACCGAGTAGATACCAATCACATAGTCTATATCGATCAAAATGATTACAAACAACAGATAGCGACAGGTTTTGGATCCTCTAACCTACTCCTACACCACTAATTTAACGCGTGTTAAGGTAGGCGATCGTTGGATACTGACAAGATATATGTCTTTATTAACAACAGTAAGGCTAATTATTATGGTTACATCAATCACAAGCATATTTTGATTAAAACTGTTGCAACAAAAATAAATATTTGAATAGTGTACACCATCGAACTTCAGCTTAAAACAAATTCATTATAAAGCCTAAAGTAAAATACTAAAACTGTATAGCAAACTGGACTGAGGTTATAAGAAGGGATCACAATGTTTACTGTCAGTTTAGAGCATCCTAACGTGCGTAATGAAAACCACGAATACAGTGAAGGTTAGCTCTTGAAATAAGGTTTGTAATTAAAATTACACTCTAATATACAGCGCTTCCTAATGAAATAATAATAAAGATGACTTGCAGTACTGAATACATCGCATTTGGTGGAAAGTGAAAACACTGTCAATGACGTTAAACGAATCCTAAGCTACTGTAACATGAATACATTCCATAATTAGACTCCAAAACTCATTTGAATATCCAGAATGATACAATTACCTACATGTTACTAAATGGGACACATTTTGTGACGAAACCGCTAACTAACAGTTGTAGAAGCTTGAAATATTCACTCACTAGATTAATGACTTATAAACGATAGACGCAACAATAGCAAGTATACGAATCGATTTTATTTACTTAGGTGATAGAGCAGTAGGAAATTTAACACAGGCATGAACTGTGGCTGGTAAATAAATTCAGGATGAGCGTCTTATTTAAAACTCGCCAGCGAGATTATGTCATATTTGAGTGTTGATGTTCATAGAGGACTTAAATGCGATTCATTCGTATCAAGCACTACGGCATAACCCTTTGGGATACTGAATCAAAACAGTCACACTGGTGCAACGGATATGTACGTATGATTTGAATGTATTTGTACTTTCCCATCGATGTTGTTGAGGACTATAATTGAGCAGTCTCTGTTCCCATATGCGCATCCTAAGTGGATTACTAGGATGAGGAGTTAATTCGTAAGTTTGAGTCTTAGTGGGGATATCAACATTGGGATGTGGCAAGTACATGCAGTTGATGAATTCTAAATGCGATGATATGAATGTCCTGTATTCAAAATATAAGTCACAATACAACTGAACAGTTTCAGAGAGAAATAGCCAACATATTCCAAATTATTAGGGGCATTCGTTAGAGTGTGATCGCATTTGGAGTCTTCACTAAACTGAAAGTGAACAACCTTCATCAGCTTAGCTATTCACGTTGTCCGTTGAATTAGAATTGGCCGCATGACCATTGTAAATTATAAAGCACAAAACAGCAAATTTTTATTTAACATGTAAGCAATAAAATAATAGGAAAAAATATAATCTATACACAGAAACAGAGTAAATTTATTTTCGCCATTACAGTAGATTTCGACCTATTTCATCAATCATGAATTCCGCATCAAACAGTACGGCATCTTGATGCAGTTTCTGAATATTTTTTTGAAACTTCCTCCAATACAAGATGTCATATTCATTCAATGTAAGTAGGAACGTGTGTAAAATATGTTAAGATCACTTAAGCCAACAGATCAATCAACTGACTAGTGATCTCCACTCAGTAATTAATAGCAATTGGACGTTCAGTTATGTACATGAGGAGATTACAGTTTGTCTACTATATTTAATTATTTCTTACTATATGCAATAAAGTCAATTTATTAACTAATCCAAATGAATAATTACAGGACTTCTCATTTGAAAACAGCTCTTATTCTACTTTGCATTATATATTCACACAAGACTTGTCGATGAATCAGTGTAGATAAATATTAACAGTGAAAGAAAAAAAAAAACTTTCACAGTCTTAATATGAATAAAGTTGCATTCTAAACTCCATATACTATGCATGTTTTTGCAGGTATAAAATTTTTATGATAAATAAATTTTAACTATGATAAGTCTTACTGTATCTCTGCACACCTCTATAAGATAATGAATATAAATGTCAGTAACAGAAAACAATGGTTAGTGTATATAACAGCTTTTTGAGGGTGCATGATACTAACTGAAGATAAGCATGCCCAGTTTTAGGCAATACCTTATGTAAGAGAGCTGGTGGTATTGTGCTATCCGACTGTTCAAACTATAATAGATGGGGCAAGGCTCAAGCTTGTGAAATAGTGATTATATCAAACGCCTTTCCAAATAACACATAGCACTACATCATACGATCTAGCTGCTTACATTTAAGTAAGTCAGGTGAAATAACTAAATGATCAAAAGTTTAGTGCTCTATTTGGATACAAAGAAAGCCCACTGATGTGTCATATTCAGGGAGAATTTGAAATTCGGTCAATACAAATAGTTTAATGGTCACTAGATGACGCAGTTAAAGTATGGAAAGAATCACTTACAACACTGTTACCAATATTTACCTTATCCAATTAATGAGTACACACTACAAAAGGGAATGAAGTATAACTCAGTTACTGTACACAGGTTTGCTGACAACAAATTAAAGCATTTGCTTTAGTAATTAGAAAACTCGAAAACAACATTCGATCTACCTACTTCAGTTTGAATTGGTAACTAATATAACTTGTCACCGCCCCACCTCAAACATAATCAACATATTTGAATCTGGTGTCATTCTAGCATGTAACTTTAAAAACATTTTATCAAAATAATAAACCAACTAACCTAACACATTGCTTTCCGGTTGAAGAGTGGATTATTTTTGCATCATATAAAGCATTATGTTGAAATTTACTTATTTTTAGATTAGGTTTAATGCAATCTGGTCTAACAATCTGGTGGTGCAGAGGAGGGACATTAGCTAGTGGTAAAGCACGCTGATAGTTGGGTAATTTTGGTGTACTGGTTAATGCCAATGTTTGACAAACCACGAAATGGTGCGTCTCACATGAACTCGACAATTGAAGACTACCAAGTCCTGAGTCGATTGGGTTATTTTCAGTTGTGTAGGGCGCTTGTTGAAACAGATAACAGCCACCAGGATTTTTACCTGGTGATTTATACCAATCTGTATATCTGACTGGTTCATCATCATAAGTTTGCCATGTCCAGTTCTAAAATAAAGAGATAATTTAACAAGAAAGAAACCTGAAATAAAAGTGTGTACTAAAAAAACGTTTGCAATCGGGATGTAATGATTTGAGAACTAGGCAATAAACCCTTTAAAACTGATTTCATCAGGCGGTATTACTGTTTAGAGAAATAGATCTTAAATAAGTACTACTGAAATGTCTAAAAATCACGATAAAATAGTGATTATTTTGCTTCTATTGCTTTGCAACAGATTTTCACTTGGTATCATTAATTTGTGATCATGAAAACTGTATTCAATAATAAACATGTAGTTTTTTTTCCACAAACGATTTTATTTAACCATGATCCTATTATAATACTACTCATCGATAATTCACGAAATTATCAATAAATAAATTCAATGTTTATAGTTTCCCATCAAGAGTTGACTTTAGATAAACAACCATAAAACCATGAAGAATTTTGAAGCTGCTTCTTAATTGCAAGAAACATATCAATATATTCAATAATAGCCTAAAATAACAATCACTACGTATTTAGTGGCGATTATTCTGTAGTGGTAGTGAGAAGTTCTAATTAGAAGTTTGTGTTCTTACTGTAAGATCTGAAGGTTCTAAGTTTAACCTTTAATGAGGTAGTGAATGGGTACTGCTGATGAGCTTAAAATTGAGACAAATTAATTGTTCAGTGCTTCCTTGTTTTTAGTAATTGTCTAATCAAAGTCAATCTGTGATGTGAAACTTTAAATCTAATAATCGCCATGAAGCTGGAATAAAAATTCTAGGTTGTTGATAGAATTATTGGTGTAGGAAAATTAGCATTTTGTACAAAAACAACAATCATCTTAAAAATAATAACAAATGTATACTCGATTGACATTTTAAGTGTAATAAAGTGGAAGTAGTCTATCTTAATATTCATGAGTACCACACGAGTTCTAACAGATAAAGAGATAAGTCTAAATCCCCATATGCCTACGTAATTCGAGTTACACATATGTTAGTAACATCTACTATCCTTAAAACTAAAAAGGCGCGTAACTCAAAAGTTGTATATCGAATATTTCGAAGAGCATCAGTTTCCTTAAGACTTCAAATACGTATTGTTGACTAGTGTCAAGTAGCACACGATTTGGCCCAGAGTTTCAGGTTGACTATTAAACCACCTTCCAGTTAATAAATAAAAATTCAATCGGTGAAAAACATAAAATCAAAGATAAAACAATTTCTGTTTTGCATATTTATGAAATTTGTCAATTCGAAAAACTTTTCACTTGAAAAAAGATCAGGGAAGCAGAACATCGAATATGCAAAACTTACGGAATAACAACGAGGGCAAGTAGTTGATACCTTCAAAGCTGTCCAAACTGCTTCATCTACTGGTAGGCCACCACCATTAGCTTCACGAGGTTGATGAAGCCATGTACGTAGAAAACTCGCTTCAAATACTGAAGCAACAGTAAGTGCACTGACATTATATGTTGATGTGCTTAAATTCTTGCAAGCAATATTTGAAGACTAGAATAAAAAGTCAATTTCAAAAAATATATTACAGTTACAATTAGCGATATTAGTAAAGGACTTGGAGACGAAGTTACATCAAAACTGAAATACAAGATACCGCAGACGGTTATTGCCAAAATCACAAAAATGTGTGTTGGTGGTTCAGAAGTTAGAGAGTTTGACTTTTATCCAATAAATCCAAACCCCGCACTACGTGTTTCAGTTTGGGCAATAGTATACTATCACTCACCTGCACACTTAGAATGTAGCTCTAAGTTGAATCTGTTTCAGAGAAACGTAAAATAACTATGTCTCTATCGATACCCACTGACTAAAATATCATTTATATTTAATACCATTATTTTGTTCAACTAGAACGTAATTTATGAATTGATGGATTGGACTTGTAGATCCGGTGGTTATATGCGATAGTGTTACGTTCTATGAACTGGATAGCTTGATTACGAAGTGCCTGTTCTCATTATGGATGACGTCATTGACGCTCACGTCATATAGTATGCAATATTTTCTGGTCATTTCGCAAACATTAATTTAGTTAATTATAATGACCAGTTTCCGATAAATGTTCCGGACAATGTCGTGAGTAAGGAAATAAACCACTTAATTTAAAGGACTTAAAATAAATGATAACATAATGACGAGACCTATTCTGAAGCGCATTATGCTATTAATTAATCGAAAGCTCTATCTCATGAAGTAAACGACTAGAATGAAATATCTGTCGAGTGTATTGTTTATATTTGATTTCTGATTAAAAAAAAAACTAATCATTTTAAATTCGGATCCATACAAGCATCATAATACCACATGGCTGCTTACATTTAACTAGCTAGATCAAGGATTAAAAGTCAATTACTTTAACAACGATATCAATGCAATAACGATGCAACAAGTCGTAATCTATTTCTAAATGCATTTTGATCACGACAAGCCCCACGTACCCACACTACAGAAATACTAACCCAAAATAATTTATCTTATTTTTATATTCCATGGTGACGTAAAAATGTAGAGTTGATGGGTGCTATCACTGATGGGTTAGCATGAGCATACTGCCACCTGAGAGTCTCATAATAGGAAGCAACGGCTTCCTAGTGTTCCCTGGCTTCAACACTACGCAGCTTATATCAATCTGTGATGAATAGAAAACAAAACGACACTAATAGCAAATAGAAGAGAACGTTGAAGCCAACCAGCAAATAAGCAAAAGCACAAAACATTTCATTCAACTTACGATCCAGTCCATTTTAGTGACATGATTGAACACGCGATAACACATAGGTTGGGAAAGTTTTTCTATTGACTGACCTTTGATTTCCAATAGACCAGTTGTACCCAACTGGAAATTTAGTGGACAGTAAAATGATTCAGTTCGATATGAAGGAGAAGGTGATGTTTGATAGACACGTGAATCAAGATAAACTGGCGTAGCTTGACATAGGCTACTTAAATAAATAGGTTCATCACATGACCATTGAAGCCAAAGTCCATTTAATCTTGGGTCAGTTGAACGAAACATAGAAGTGCATAGCTTAAACATAAGAACGAGAATGTTTACATAATTAGAAATTGATAGAAATATATATATATATATATATATATATATATATATATATATATATCCATGGTTTGGAGGGTTTGAATGCATTAGTACTCAGCTTCATTCTATGACATTTCGTTGATGGTGGTTTTATAGTTAGCAGACCTAAAACATTCGGAACAAGTTATTAAATAGATTTCAGTAATGCTGTCTGTTTTCGTCTTATGCGGAAAAGAGAAACTATGGGAATTACAGTCAAAAACTCAAGTTTATGTGTTTCGAATAAATTTGTAACACCCCTGTCTTTAAAATTTAAAAAAACTTAATAAACGATCTTGCCCATTTTCCATAATTTTTGTTTGTTCTAACCAGATAAAGTGTTGAAAAGTTCAGAGGTTTCATGATATTGTGCTTGTCGGGTAAACAGAACGAACTATTGAGAAACCTCAAACTCAAAAGTAACAATTATTGAACAGGATATTTTTGGTTTGTAGAAAAGGTTTATTAGTTTAAAAATACCTCTCCAGTCAACGAATTTATGTGCAGGTCTCTCAGCGACGCTTAACCTGTACCAGTTCTGGGAGGTAAGAAAGTTTGCCCAATACTGGATGTATAGACCGTTGCTTGATTATTAAGTTTTGTGTAGAATAAACTGCCTAGAAATAAAATATGTTAATTGTTATTTAAGTAACAAAAAGCAATATACCACTTTATTAAAAAAGAACTCTATAATATAACTTACAGTTACTGATTTCCGCTTCAATGAAATGGACGGTCGTGACGCAAAAGTTTCACCATAAATAGACAGTTGATGATCTCTCATAATTGGTTTAATAAATTTGGGTTTTCTACCATCTGACCAATTGTAGCTGTGAGAATCATGTGACAGATTCCGATATAAACCAATCCAAACTGCAGAAGCTTTTTCTGGTTCAAGATTATCCAGAAGACTGGCTAGAAATTCTATGAAGTGAAAAAAAAAACAGAAGAGGTGGTCAAAATGAATCGAATCAAGATATTTTTTTAATCGCTATCCTTCGAGATAGGTTCTTTGGAAAACGATAAAACTATAAGCAGTAAACTCGAGGTCCCTGAGCAATGTCACACTACTGATTGTACTAGGGTGTGATGATAGTAAGGTATTGTCCTTAGGTAACTGGGACCTGTAGCGATGCTGTCTTCTCAGTGTAAGGAAGTTGTGAGAAAAGATCAACCCTAAAAACAAAGCTCCAAATTAAACCACATGCATTTTAGTTGCCAACAGGAAACCAAAACACTAAAAACAATTAGAAAAAAGGTCCGTTGTCATAAGCCTCAAATAATATTTTTTCTTTATACCTAGGCTTTCAGGTTGTCAAGATAACCATATATGATTTAGGTTCAGTACTACTCTCGCATACAATCATCTCTGAATACATATTCTTCCCTTTACTAAACTTTCCATCATATTAAAATGAGACTTAACTTGATATTCTTAGAAAATTGAATTGTGTTGCAACGAAAGCAACATTTTAGTTTGCTGTATTTTGATTTGCTAATTAAGACCGAAACATTTCAAGGTTCTTTATAAAAACGTCCCAGTTCGGCCATATGAATCAACTTAACCTAATAGATTATCAGATGTCAAATACAAGGTTCGAGGGTGATATCGCCTCGCTGATTGTGAAAGCTCGGGACAACAGTAAAGAGTTTTTCTCAAGCAAGGAGCATCTAAAGCAATTTTGTATTTTCCCAACGGGAGGACGGTATTGGTAGAGGTCGGTTATAAAAACAGCAGACACCACCTTAACACACGGTTATATGTCGCTAGAAAAGCGGCATTTACGAGTACGGAGCTAATACATGAAAAATAGTAGCAGATTGACTACGTGTGATCGGCCTTAATTAGATCCGTCTCGCAAACTGTTAAAACTACTCCTAACTCAGCTTCATTTACAAATATCTCATTGAAAAAGATACTTTCTCTGAAATAAGTAAAATGTGAATGATTATCCTAATACCTCCAACAGTGCTGAGTGATGATCACCTTATTAACAAGTAACTTTAACAGCTTCGAACTTGTGACTCAGTGTTTGGAAATTATCTTGGAAGAAGTGGATTTTTGTACCACTACAACAATATGTTATGCCATTTAAAAAATTAACAACAAACGACAAATTAATAATAATTTAGAAAAAAAAATCATTTCTCCTTCTTACGTTGATCAAATTCATTGTCAATACGCGCTAATGAACCATTGTAATTTGGATATGGTTTCAGAATATGATGACAATTGTCATTGGCTTCACTCCATGTAAGTTTGTTGACAACTAACTATATAAAAAGCGGAGGAATGGAAACTTGAGTTTTTATCAAAAATTACGACTAACTGATTGTATGCACTCGATGAATAGATAACACAGGTCATCTACTGCACTCATCAAAATTGACAGTCAAACAACTTACAGACAAAAAGCAATATAACATGTTTATGTTGAAGTGAATATGTGGAGATTGTTGATTACAAGGCAGGAGAGACAGTTCAGAAAGAAATGCAATCAAGAAGATTTCATTCCTAATAAGAAAAGTCATCACACTTTCATGAAGGTTCTAACAGGAAACAGTAGTAATATGGCTACTGGCTTCGGCTTTGTGCCATATCTCGCATAGTTTCAAGAACTGATTTTCACCATCCCTAGGACCCCAACTAAAAAGTCAGGATGGACCGATAGAGGCCAGTCCTACATAGCTTGCTTTCATTCCACGACAATATGATATACACTGACAACTTCTCTTTTTTCAATCAATTGCAGCGTCGGCAAATAATGCATAATATGGAAGCCTCTTGAAAGACATTCGTAAAAGATGACCAGTTCATTAAATCCAGAGTCTTAGCAATCAAGTTGTTATCACTGCGCCAGAAAACACAGTGCTGAACCACCATATTATTAACATAATATTCCTACCTAATGTCAGTAACTCTTTGAAGACGACGATGATCTAGCATAGGGAGATGCTGTTGGGGATTTAAAATCCTCAAAAATACAAATATTCGGTAAATCACACAAAGAACTTGTATTGATTTTTCGTAAGTCACAAATCAACATAGTAAATCAATTCAGTATGAGTCATACTTCTGAGTATATGCTATAACACTTTATTGTACTCATACAATGTTGCACTTAATTTTGTCGGATAATCATTCATGTTAATTTTTTGACACCAGTAATAGTTAATTGCTGATTACACTTAATTAAAAGTTACTGTAAATTAATTAATATAAAAATGAATGCATTCAAATAAATGTATTCCAGAATACAATCTTCTTACAAATCTCGTCTTTTGGAGTAGCTCTAAGTTGAGAAAGAACAAGTCGTGGTAAATAATCTGAAGTATAAGTATTAGGGATAACTTTCGCATTAAACATATCGAGTATCAAAGGAATCAGATACATAATCCGGCCACTATAGATCTATTACCTGCATCGCATCACGGACCGTACGAAATCAATAAGAACCCACACGTTTTTTCACATTAAAAGGACATATCAGACGTCGAACATACTCAATTCAGAGAGAAAAGGTTTTGTAGGCAGAGTAGAAACGCTCTAACCGAAAAAGTTGTAAACCTGGAATAAGCCGATCTGGCTTTCACTAAGCGTAGATTGATCTCATTTGCAATATCACCACCAGCATACATACAACTACCCAGACACACGAACCTTTCGACTACTTTTAGCGAATCATCACAAGGAGTGAGAGTAAGTGCATACCCTTGCTAGTGTTACGGAAGTACTTTGCACTTGGAAGGTGGAAAGTACATGCCATATTTAATTATCAAATACCAATCGACAGACACGTTGACGTAGACCCGACCTTTTAACCAGGTAGGGATCATATATACAAAAGATAGTAAACAGGAACAGACGGACAGATGAAACCGAAGAAGGCTACTAACAATGACATTGGTTGCCGGGACAAGGTGATTTAACAATAATGGAGTAACTCAGAAGGTCACTTCTACAAAAGGTAAACTCCACAACGACAGTTGTAGTAAGATCTTCTCTCCTTTTCAGAATACTCTCGTACGATCACGCGTTTATGGTCTCCGATAGGGACGTTCTGTTCTCTAAGCACACGCGGAGGAAGTGTTGCTTACAAAACCGAAAAGGCGATATGGAGGGTTTGTCAAGAAGAGTTAGGTGGTCCCGATAACAAGCAAATGTACACATAAGTTCCTGAGGGAAGGAATGCTGTATAAACCATCTGTAGTAATAAGCCACATGTTGTTACACGGTCTTGTGGATTGGACCATTAGGTTAAATACTCATGGAATGGTAGAATCAAACCAACAAATATGTTAGTTGGTATTTCATTTATATGAAGTAAGGAACAATAACCATAATGATAACGTAAGCACTGAAATTTATTCAACACCATTAAACTCAAAAATCCAAGGCAACTCCCAATGGCACATCAATATTTTATTGATTAATGAATAGTATAGTAAAGTAAACAAACAATCAATAATAATTACGCCTTAACTGAATGAATATCAATCATAAAACAGTAAAAGAGTATTATTGTTTTCATTATTCATTCAATCAATTATGATCGATAAATCATAATCGATGAAACGCTTTAACCATAGTTTTAATTAATTCATTGAAATCAACCGCGAAAACTTTCACATTCCAATAAGAAGGAAACAAGTAGAAATATATCAAATAACTTAAACATAACAAGTAAATGATATCATATGATGTGTGAATGATTAATGAAAATGCTTTGAATTTTCAGACATGTATGCGTAAATATATTAGAGTGTATAAATTATTAGACTTATACACTTATAATAAATGTATTTATATATACCTTGGGTGAAATAAACCTATTCGTGTCATTATGCAAAGTTGTTTGTGGATGATGAGATTTCTAAGGCAAAAGATAAAGTGTGAACGTCAGATTCTCTCCACTTTGCTCATAATGACCTTAAATATACCGTATAAGGCTTTAGGCTGATATCAGGTTAGTACCGCAACTCACCTTTCTAGTATACATACAATAAAATGCTCTTTAGAGACAATGGAAAATAATACCAGTAGTGAAAATAGCCATATATGACGAAAACACATTATACCCTGACTTTTAACCTATCAAACATTACATGTGTACAACTAAACTGAATAATGAAATTTTAGATACTAGGGAGCTAATGTGGATTCACAATACATAAGGAGCAACATTTTTTACAGGAGTCAAAATACGCCTTGTTGATGAGGACTAATTTGTTGCTTTATTGAATAAAATGACATAATTACCAAATTTTTATTATCAATATGGAAAACATCTGTATCAACTACATGTGCAAGTAAGTTTTACAATTACTTCACAAGTGCCTATAATTAATTGTCTTGCTGTTTACAAATGCTCACTAATTCCTATTGACTGTCATTATTGGTTAAACTTTAACCATGTAATTGATTAAGGGCTAACAGATCGAGTTTATATCAATGTGTCTCTTGAATGTTATGTGATTTAAACGCTAATTTTCTAGAAATCTGAAATTCTTTAGTTTTCTATTATACAGAAATATTTACGTTTCATTGGTCACGAATAAGCCATTTAGCCATAAAAAACGCCACTAAAAGTATACACCTAGACTAAAAATCTCCATCAGACCCACAATTTCCTGTTGATTGCATCTAAATAACTAAAATCTATGCACAGTGAACAGGAAGCTCAGACACTTCGATTAGTGATCACTCTTAAACTTCATAGATAAAGTTTAATCATTATTAAAGACTGAACAATTACAAAATTAATTAGTAATACTGAGAGGATAAATTAGTGTAATTTAAGTGTAAAAGATACATAATGTACAATAATTTACTTGGAAACATCGATCACGATAAAATCGAAAACCAAGAGGACATTTTAGTGTCATTGATGGATCGAATGTAGTTGGATGTAATGATGTGATAGTAGATGAATTCAAATTCATTCGACAAATAAACCCCATAGATTGTTTACTACACGGCGTAGCTTTCCATTGTATTGTTGAATTGCCTCCTAAAATAACAGAGAAGAGGAAAGTCCCACTTGACATCACAGTACAAATAAGCATGTTTCATTACAATGATTTTGCCATTGAAATGTGTAACAAAGAAGTTCGCTAACTTTCTGGAGGTTAATTCTTGAGCCAGAGATTATAAAAAACTGTTATGAGAATTGGCAATATCAAGTAACATTCTTCGAGATTTCTCAAATACCCCATTTTTAATTTAAATTGCTTATCACCAGATTTGTAAATGTAAAAATTCTCTTTGACTTAGGGTATAAGTCAACTAAATGATTGATTAGGAATGAAACAATGTACAAATGAAATAAGTGAACAAACGCAACCAGTATTAAAACAAAAGTGAAAGTATTATGCATATTGCTCGAGGCTATAATAAGAAAAATTGCGACAGGTTTCAAATAAGTTTCACAAATTGGTCTGTGATCCAGCTTTAGAGAAGGACTGTAAACACCTATCAAAAAAAAACACCTGGAGACTTATTGGAAATAAGATGGTACCGGATATCAGTTTTAAACTAGTTTAATATGCAAAGTGTGTGCTCAGATTCCTAACGTGAAAGGTCGAACTCAATAACCTCGAAGAGTTATGATAAGCACTCCATAAGATCATATTTCTAACTTCTATCAATCTGTGATGCAGCAAGGGACTCAGTCACTGTTATTGTTAATTAAAATACAACAATTGCTGGTTTTCAATGATTCTATAACAGCCAATCACAATTCATGATACGAAAATAATCTTCACATTCAATTATGTAAAGAGAGGCCAAGAAAAAGTGTTCACATATCAGAGTAATTTAGGAACTTCAACGAGAATTTTAAAAGGCAATGGTCATTTTCATTCTGCTTGAACGATTACTGAATCAGTTACCATTATTAATATTTTTTACCACCACCTGAAAGCTACGCAGTTTGACATGGAACTCATAGATTGGAAGATAAACCAAATTGAGTTGAAAAACCCTAATATGGGTCGTTTGCGCTTAAGACCAGATAACAGTGACAGTCTACAAAAGTTAAGGTCAGATAACAGCTTGTACTTACCAAACCCGACTTAAAGCAAGAAGAGATACACTGTCTAACCTAGAGACCCTTACCCCCCATCAGGAGTGACACAAACAGACCATATCAGTAAAGTACAACGTAGAACTTGGGACATATATGCATTGGTTCGAGTTGTCACATCCATTTGCACAGTGAGATGAATTCTAGAGTAGTAAAAATAGTAGTAACATCAGTGGTAGTAAAGAGATTGGATATAGAGAATACAATTCTAGAAGTTTGTTTCATTTCTCATTGTTGACACATATTGTAGTATCAATGTTGTTAACTAAATCTCGTTGAGCTATTATGGTGCTTACATGTGCAAGGTTCAGTGTTGTACATGACTAGCTAAAGACAAACCACCACCGCAAGGTAGCAGCTACGATCAGGATAAACAATATCATCAGTAACCATAGATGGGGAACTTAATCAAAAGGTTCTCGTTCTTGTTAGAACACATGCTTGAACTCTGATAATGCGTTTGTGTTTTAATAGAAGCAAAAAAGACCACTTAGATCTAGATTTGGAGATAACAGCATATATCTAAACACTTGCCACATACAATTCAAGATCTGTTTAACAAAAAAAAAACAGACAAACCTGAATCGAGAACGAAGCAATCCTGCATATAATGTCTCGACTCTTTACTAATATCCGCTGAGACTGGAATATAATCAGTATCACTTTGATCGGACCATTTGTAGGCGAAATTTGATTCATACAATCCAATCCATATAGTACGCATCGGCTGTGAGCCATGACGGATAATTTCAGTCTGAAAAATACATGTATGTATATATCACTATCGTCGTCAAAAAGTAGACTATATGCATTCAAGTACAATTAATAATCAAAAATATGCCTAACGTTCTGATACTAGGTAGTAGTCAATAAAAAAACCTTGGATAGACCTTGGTCTATTCTAGATGACACTTGTTAGCTAAACCACCTTTCAATTTTTATGTTCTACTTTGTGAGATTTTAACATGCATCACCTAGTTTCCCAGTTTGAAACACCAACACTCAGTTGTTCAGCCATGAAGCCTGGATAGATAAGTCATTGGTTTCCACTGAGCGGAGGATAAACTAAAAGAAATTCGCAAACATTGGTTTTCAGAGACAATGATAACCCACATGAATGAGTTGGCACCGTTACGATTCGTTGACAAAGAGTTTGGTGCTAGCTGTATGTTTACGCAAAATAAGAACATGCTTAAGACTAACAATCAGGTAGTTCTCTGAGAGATTCGAACTCATGAGTCAAGTGAGTGTCATCAGAGTTCCTGGAGAAGGGTGAACAATATTGAAATTGACTAGTAACACAACAAGCTGTTAACCAGTAGAATCCTATCAAAAACATAAAACTAGCTGTAGTCACAAATACTCAAATAAGTTATCTTCAGTAGTTGTTCGGAAATGCATTACTCATAAAACGCATAGTAGAGAATCAAGTATTAAAAGATTAGCATTCTGAATAGCTATTTACCAAAGACATCCTAAAGGTGTAAAGTATATACATTATATCGTTGTCTGTTAAACAGAGAGTAAAACTTTACTATTATTTTGTCTTTTAAATAGTTTAGATACTGGGTCAAATATTCGAGTAATGCGTTGTGTTAGCTCAGTGTTTTAACTCCACAGTTAATTAGTCCATCAAAATCTCCATTCGAGTAGCTTAAGTCTGGGAAGTTAAAAATCAAACTTTCGTAGTTTACTGATTAGTGATCAAAATATATTAATTTTGAGCCTGGCTATTGCTCTGACAAGTAAAAATTAATAAAGAACGTTCATAGTCTAAATGCAGAGTCTAACAGGATGTTGTTTTACAACACATGGTAATCAATAATCGACAAGTAACCGATCCACTAAGATAAATTAAACACTATTGTTGACTAGTGAAATAAGTAGATTAAGTAGAAGGTCAAACAACCATATGATCCGAGGTCAAATGAACAACTTAGTCTACAGTAATTACAAGGACAAAAGGAGACAAACAAAGTAGGCCAAAAGGATGACCTATCTTAGCAACTATGGAATAACTTAGAAGCTCATTTCTAAATGAAGCAGATGTATATGACTTTATTTGGAACTAAAGTAAGAACATTGTAATCAAACTAACTAGCTCATGGAGCTCATTAACACCAACAGCATATACCTAGACTGTAAGTCACCAACCAACATTTCAAGTTAACAATGCATATAGGAGGTGTAGAGACAATAGTCGGATTGGGATTAGGAATTATTCGAATTATGCACGTGAGGACTACTTATCCAAAAAAGTCAACGAAATGTCTAACCTTTTCAGAATTCAAACATAGGCGATCTATTAATTAACCAAATCACCTACCAATTTTACTTACAATTTCATCCAACTCAGCATTAGAATGAATTGAAACTAGATGAGCATTCAGGTGCATACGACGACAAGTTGATTCAGCATTACTCCAGTCTAACGCATCACTAAGCAATGAACTATAACAATACGGTCCAGATTTACTAGGTAATGGGAATAAGTCATTTATACATGTGGTGGCTGTAGTAGTAGTAGTATGTGGTGATTTGTATTCTGCATAAAATGAAAGATAGAAAGATAAAAAACATTGATAAATCTTTATTCTTGTGTAGACAGGCCTTAAAACTTAAGCAAAGAGGTTAAAACCAATATTTTGAAAATCATTATGTAACTTGTGAAATGTAAACGACAATTGAGATAAAAAAGGTTATTAGCTGGAAAACTGCAACTGGTGTTTTTTACCCGCCCCATGGTGATACCGAGAATAAAGGATAAATTACCTAAGCTTGCCACTTCATTTTGTATCTATCAGTTCAACTGCTCCTGTGGAGCAAATTACATTGGCAGATGCTCAAGGAATTACTCCTCCGTGCTCGAGAGCAACTTCCAGTTTTGTTAACCAAAGGAGTTATCAGAAGTATTAACAGTTCAATACTAGCTCACCTAATTCAAACAGGTCATGTGGCGAGCATAAGTCAGTCATTCACAATAATATTTTGTGTAAACAGTTATCTACCAAGATCGGTTAGACTCAAAGTCCTTAAAACGGTAGAGGCGACAGCTATACGGGTCAAGAAGCCAGACCTGTGCATACAGAAGAAGTACGTTTAACCTCTTCTCCTGCCATGGCCGTCGCAAGATCCACTAAACCAATCACCACCTTAATCATGCGACGATTTCATGTGATTAATGCATATGTATTCTTCCTCTGAATGTGCATTTCCATATAATAATAATAATAATAATAATAATAATAATAATAATAATAATAATAATAATAATAATAATATATATATATATATAATATATATATATATATATTATTATTATTATTATTATTATTATTATTATTATTATTATTATTATTATTATTATTAATCAAGTACACAGAATGAATTTAAATATCACATTTTAAGATCTAACAAATGAACTGAACGTAATTCTGTCTATTATTGCTGCTATTTGACGAATTTTGATTATCATTCACTCCATTTTATAAACTCATACCCATTCGGTTTTAAGTAGAAATCAGCCTTTGTCTACAAACACTTGATCTAATCGTATTTTGCTACCACCTCATCTCCTATGTCACCCATATACAGAGATACCTATATACATCGATGATTAATAATCTTGTTTAATACAATTGTCGTTTACGTTTCACAAGTTACGTAATGATGATGATTTCAACATTAACATTCGTATTTTATAAATAACTCGATGAGAAAAACTTCCAATTATCCAATTACCCTTGGTATCTAAATAATGTTTTACTTGCCTCAGAACTGCCTATTCTTGTGACTAATAATTGTGAACTAGTAATTGTAGAACCTGATGAGCATTTATCGAAAAGAATATTCTTTGTTCAAACGTCTTTGTTTTTGATAAACATGGGAATTTTTAAACAATTTTGAAAATCCTTTAAATCACAAGAGTAGAATTGAATCCAGCAGCGAAAAACCGATGTATTGGTGGTTAACACTCCAGAACAAAGAATGTAAAACAGTCATTTACAATATAGTATACACCAATGCTTTTTAAGTACATTATTGTCTGTGTATGCAATTCACTATGCAGACAGACAGATACAACACAGAACTTCGTACGTACGTACATTAGTTCAGGTTGCCACACCACATCAGCACAGAGACGCAACTGTCAGTTCAAATCCAAGAGTGATAGCGATAGTAGAAGTATTAGCAGTAATGCAGAAAATAAGGGAGCGAAGATATGATTCGAAAAGTATAATTCAGTGAGATAGATTTGAAAGGAGAAAGATAGAGAATTCGGAAGGTTAGATTTTGAGAGAACACAAAGAGTGGATGCATCTGCGCCATTGCGAACGATTCTGAGCCATGTCGTTCAAGGTCTCTAACCATTGGTGACTTTCGTCTCGCGGACCCCAACCACGCAGCTTACATCTACCAACATGACTTAGTCCACTTGTCAGTGACTTCATCGATTTCTGCCATGTTTTGGTTTGGCCGCCCCTAGATTTCTTCCAACCTATTCCTACGCTGCTAAACATAGCTCGTCGAGGCAGTCGGTAGTTAGACATGCGTAACACATGTCCCAACCACCTCAACTGATGAAATTTCAATACTTCATCTATTGGTTTGCCCTCCTTTCCTAGAACCCGTTTCCTAACGACAGCATTGCTCATTCGGTTGTCCCACGATACTCGAGCAATGTTTCGGAGACACCTATGATCGAAGACCAGTAACCTACGAATGTCCTCTACTCTTAACGGCCATGTTTCGCTCCCGTATAGTAAGACAGAGCGAACTGCTGCACGGTACACTCGTCCTTTGGTTAGCAAGCGGATATCTCGCCTGCGCCATAAGTGACGCAACTTGGCAAAAGCCAATCAAGCTTTCTGTATCCGTGCTGAGATTTCGTCAGTCACCAGGCCGTCAGCACTAATGAGACTCCCCAGATACGTGAAGCGGTCTACACGCTCGACTACTTCACTCCGTATCACTAGTTCAGGTGCCGATGCAACCCAATCCTGAAGCAACATTTTGCATTTCGAGGGGAAAACCGCATCCCGAACATGCTTGCATTGTTGCTCAGGGTAGTCAGAAGACTCTGCATTTTGTCAGCGTCTTCACTAAATAAGACTATGTCATCAGCATACTCTAAGTCAGTAAGAGAGGCTCCTGGTAGTAAGTCAACTCCTAAAAAGTCAGACGAAGACATGGTTATATCTAGGAGCATGTCTATGACAAAATTAAACAAGAATGGGGAAAGTGGACATCCCTGACGGACACCACTTGAAGTGAGGAATTCCGATGACAGTTCGCCATAAGCTCTCACTCGACCTGTAGTTTTAGAGTAGAGAGCTCGTATAAGGTTAATGTACTTCCTTGGTACACCTTTCAGTGACAGACACTGCCACAGAACCTCACTATCAATGCCGCCTTTAGGTCCAGGAAGACAATGATTGTAGGACGCCTAAATGTGTGTCTGTGTTCAAGGACCTGTCGCAGTGTGAAGATGTGGTCTATACAGCCACGTCCAGGTCTAAATCCAGCCTGGTTTTCTCTAGTCTGCTCTTCGCGAGCTCTAGTTAGGCGTCTAAGTATAACCGAGGCCAGCAATTTAGAAACTATATTAGTCAGACTGATTCCCCGGTGATTGCCACAAGAAGACTTTTGTCCTTTCTTATAAATTGGGACAATCACGGATTGAGACCAGTCAGATGGTATTACGCCCAGTTCCCAGATTCTACCTAAGATTTCAGTCAATCTAGCTGCTGAAACTGGACCACCATCCTTAAACATTTCAGGGGTAAGCCTATCAGGACCTGCTGCTCTACCTCGCTTCAGATTTCCTATAGCCTTCTCAACTTCATAAAGACTAGGAGGAGTTAAGTCGATTTGCCATTCAGGATGACTGGGGATCGTGGGCAACCGAAGTGTGGCTGAAGGCCAGTTGAACTGATCCCTAAAGTGTTCTGCCCATCGGTCCAATCTCCTGGACTGAGAATGAATTATAATCCCATCCTTTTCCGAGATAGTCTCACTGACATTTGGATCCCTAATACCAGTTTCCTTGATAAGTCGAAAAAGTTGCCAACTGTTGCCTATCGCCGCTGCCTTTTCCATCGTTTTTGCTTTCGCCACCCACCACTGTTCACGGTCGTTGCGTAGGCTTTTTATCAGCCTGCGCTTAAGCTCACTTCGCTCTTCATCATGTTCGGAGCCAGGTGGGATGAGTTTACGAGCATCCATCAGTTCAGTGGATGCTACTGAAATCCACGGCTTCATCCTAGCCTTATGATTTACCTTACTAGCAGATATCATTGCTGTTTCCACAGCATTTTTGACATCATTCCAACCTGCTTCCGGATGGGAATCGCTTACACGGTCGCCTAACTGTTTTCCTAGTTGTTCCTTAAATATATTCTTAGCTTTATTATCATTAAGTAAATCCCTAAGAGGCTTCATTACAATGCCTTTCCTACGTCCAGTAAGCCTCAAACAAATACGCGCTCGCACTAAAGCATGGTCTGAATCTAAACATGTGCCCCAGAACGAGCGATAGTCCTCTACCGAACCCCTCCATCGGTGGCTGATGGCGATGTGATCTAGTTGGGTCCAACGTTGAGACGATTTTGGGGGTCGCCAGGTCAAACGATGTTTTTCCTTATGCCTAAAGTTAGTATTCGCTAGAAACAGGCGGTTATCTGAGCATAGTTGCAACAGACGATCGCCATTATCTGTTCTGTGAGCCGCGACACCATAACATCCACCCAAGTGTCTCTCATTTTCACTTAGTCTACCTACTTTAGCATTAAGGTCACCAGCCATTATAACTATATCAGAGCGCCTAGCTGTTTGGAGGAGGTCCATAAGCTTGCTGTAGAACTCATCTTTCACCTCGTCTAAACTGCAGTCAGTGGGGGCATAGGCAGATACGACGAAGAGGCGACGACGAGTGTCCCTATCTTTCCGAGTCCTAACTGTTCCGTTCAGTCGGACAGCGCACAAGCGACTATCTACAGGGATCCAGTCTAGAAGAGCTAGTTCTGCCCTACGACTCAATGCTATACCTACACCAGCGAGACCCCGGGAAGCAGCATCCGGGCTACCGGATACACGAAGAGTAAGTCGGGCTGCTTCTTTGTTTTGATACGGTGAAATCAGGTCTATGATTTTACTAGGATCCTGTATGCGTGTTTCCGAGACGCAGCATACATCGATTGAGTGAGATTCTAAAGTCTTAGCTAAGGAAGCCTGTTGCCCTATTTGACTTAATGTCCGTACATTTAAAGCTCCAACATATAGTCTAGAACGAGGTTTCAAGAGACCAGGAATGACTTTTTGTGAACTCGCAACGTTTGCATTAGCGGTGCAGTGAGATGAAGGAATGTGAGTAGAGTTAGTCGTAGAGATAAGAGAGATATTATGGGGTATAGAAAGGATTTGATTTTGACCAATTTGGACTCTCGTGCTTTGGCGGGTATGAGGGCGGTTGTCACTTGCCGGCTGCCCACACCGTGGAAGGGTGTTTCTTGAGGAACCTGAAAAAGAAGGCAGATTAGTGTCGGTCTCAGAGACCTGAGAGCGTGACCGCAGAGCCCAAGGGACAACTGCTTGAGGCCTGTCACGCACGGCCTTTTTATGAAAAGTTTTTTGAGTATTAGCTCCGCACTTAAAAGCCTTTAGTGGGCACCCATACCGCCGGAGACGGAAATCCGTGAGGTAGGGTGAGGTGTGACATTTTTAGGGCCGACCTTTTATAACCCCTCCTTCCTTGTGAGAAGGCAGCATCGCTGCAGATGCTGGCTGTCCGAGGGAAACACCTTACTGCTGTCACAGCCCTCTGCAGTCAGCAGTACGACTTCGCCCTCAGACCTTGAGTAGCTGCTTTTAGTCTCATCGTTCTCCAATCGACCTGCCTGGCATGGTAGAACCTACAGGAACATATGTTCCAGCCAGTATAGCTCGGTTGGGTCATCACGATAGGCAAGCTTGACCACCACGACAAGGTAGCAGCTACGGTCGGGCAATTCACTATGCACTAACAACTTTCTAATTTAATCTCCCTCAGTTTAAGACACACACATATTAGCAACTGACGAACATGGCATGCATGTATCCATACTGAACGATTGGCATACGTCCATCCATACATAGAAACACACACACACTTACCTCGTGTTTCATTAGTAACAGTTGTTCGGTGTTGTAGCAAACTGAGTTTAGGCATTTGACATATAAAACTTTTTTCGTCCATACAGTTATTGACATTCCAAGTATAACGCTGATACTGATCACCAGTATTTACCGAGATACAATTTTCTGGATTTTCCATTAAATTAAGCAATGTAGTAGAAGTATCCGTGGAAGAAAATACAGAGAAATTCATAACTGATGCATCACTCCATGCTAAAATCACTGATGATGAAGGTTTAGTACCGGAATCTGTTGATAGAGCGTGAAGGAGAGAAACAGAGTAAGGAACACTAATAAATAAGGGAAAAGCGGTACAGAGGGATGATTGACAGTTACATGTATCAATGACAATGAATCAATTAATACTGTTAGAGACAGTGTTTTACAATTAAAAAAGTGTATGAATGACAGGGTAAATGGACACTTTGGAACTATACAAAACTTAGATTATTTCGTCTGTTTTCAAATATAATTCATATTTGCTGACATGACTTCTGATATTCGTTCATTGGATGTATTTGCATAAATCAGTTAGATTTGTAAATAAATATCACTTGGTCACAATCAAGTCACGATAGTGATCCCCTATATTACAATCAATATGTTAAATACAATCTTTTCATCCTCTATAACACTTTCCTTAAATCCTGAGCGTAGAAATGTCTGCATACATCTTTACAAATTAATTTTTTCATGTCGAATCATCTCTACTTCCAAATTAATTTACTAACACTGATATGACTACTACTTCTACTACTACAGAGTTCATCTTGTTGTGGTAATGAACTGTGACAAATTGGACCTATACATGTGTCAAATTCTACGTTGAACTGATACTTAAGATCACCGTTACGGTAATAGGCAGTGACAATAATATGACTTCATTAATATTACTTGATTGAATTTGTCACATATTGATGTCAGTATGGTACTATTAAAAACTAAGGAGCACTAGACAGCTGTTTCATTCTAGTATCGGACTCCTTTAACAAATACTAGTGCAACTACTATTAAACCTATAGTTAATAAAAACACCTAATTCTATCAAAATGTTTGTCTAAGTGAGATTCACTATATAACAATACTGATTTTTATATGAACATACGACAGACTCACTTAAAAAATGCTCTGAATAGAAACAAAACAATGTAAGAAAAAAACAGATACATACAAGGCTAAACAACATCAGTTGTTGACCTAACAGAACACGGGTGAACCATCTCTTGTAAATAATAAAACACGTATAAGACTTGATTACCGATCGCCTATGTTTTAAATACAAGTCTAAACAAATAAAAACACATTGTTTTTTTTTCTAATTTATCATCAAGGTTACCGGCAACATATTCAATATTCATAAAAAACTTAACGATTTCTGTAACTTTTTCAATTTATTTAGTGAGATGATTGTTGCACGTTCAAGTGTAATCTTCGCCCACTATATTTGTATTACTCACCTAATATATCAGATTATGTTATACTGAACTAACAAACTATTGCGAATAACTGCGCAAGCTAAAAATGAATTCTTTAATGATAAACTTTACGATGAAATAAGAAATATCCAACCACTAAATATAAGAAAAATTGACCTAAAAGGGAAGATAAGGTACGCTTAGTGGACATTAGAAACGTTACACCTAAGCACAACCAACGCTTACACATTCATACAAATATTTATTACTACCTCGTCAATAATATACAGCTTGGAATGTAGTATTAGTAGCCTCAATAGTCAAAAAGAATGAAATAACAATAACAGATCTCTAGTTAGTTGATTTGATTTACGTACGATAGAATAAAAACAGCGAACATTGCAAAATAAGTAGCTGAACAGTGATTTCACAGCAGATCAGTGGAAATAAATGTACTGTTAAACTGACTTTCAATAGAAATGAAATGTCCCGTGATGAGCGATTTATCTTTAGACCATAAAGTCAGAATCGACTGGTTCGTATTTTTAACCTTTCTGAATGTATGAGACAGCAATAACATGATGACACTGTTTAACTTCTCAAATAGATGAACTCTAAGACTAATCACAAGAAATGTGAGAATTATAGTGTTTTTAATAACATATACCAATCAACAACACCATGAAAGTATGCGACTAAGTGCAGTCTTCTATCGAAACTGTTAGTAAATTATTTAATTATCATGTATATGATCACCTTACGATTAACATTTCATTGCAAACAATACCTGGTACCTAAAAATTATTTCGAATAGCTAGATAGGAATGGGGGAATGAGTTTCAGCCATGTAGGTGAATTTTTATACCCGACATTTTTTGACTCAAATCAAAAAAATTGTATGAGTAAAGGAGTTCATAGAAAATAGACACTTGGCAAACTAACTGCAGACGTTACTTTGACGAGTTGGTTGGGCTTACATATCGTTAAACTGTCTGAAACTCTCCTTCTTTTGGGTCGCCATGCAAAACAAATTGTTTAACGGTAAGACTATAAGCAGAAAACTAAAGGTCCAAGGATGAAGTAATACAACTAACTGTGCAGGGATGTGATGCCACTAAGGTGATTCTTTTAGAAAACAAAACCTCGTCCCAAAGAAAGGACGAGTTAGAACAGGTCGACAATAAAAATAGCTTACCTCGCCTTGTACCATGGACTTTTATCTCGTTTCTTTAAAAGTATGGAGCCGACCACTAATAAAAAGGACGTGGTCAACCAGATTCAAGTAGTAGCACCTTGGGTTCTGAGGACGTTAGAATAACTCAACCAGTTTTATTTTCATCTACCTTATGAAGAATTACATTTAATCGTGCAAGTAACTGGAAAATGACAGTAGCCCATCTTAACTCTAACAACATCTACTGGAAGGGTTATTTTAAAGGCATAACTGTATATAGTAAAGAGAATAATTGTTTAGTTCTGTATCTATAACAGAAATTTAAGATGAAATTATAGGGTAAACAATTAATTTAACCAACAAAAATATTAAAAAAACATACAAAAAGCTTTCAAACCGATCCAAAATGATGATGACAATGAAATATTAATCAGAAATTGTAATTCTTCAGAAGAATGTACAGAAGCCAAATGACTATTGCTTAACGACTGACTTATGATGGAATTGGCGCTGTCTTGACATACATGTTCCGCGTCTGACCAATTCATTCTTACACGAAACGATGGTAACCAATAACAATTTTCCTTAAACGATATCCAACCTTTTGGACATGACGGTAATGAGTTGACTGATTGCATGTTGCTTGTTGACAGTCGGCTTTTGTCTATGTTGAGAAAATGAGAAAAGATTAAAAACGAATTGAACATTATTATTTAGCGTTTTGGAAATCGTTGAATGTGAAGTTTTACATCATAAATTAACTTTACTTAGATAACCAGTAAAAACCAAGAAATGCTATCTGGTGGCTTGAGCATTAAGCGCTCGTCGTGAATGTTGACGATCCATGATTAGATCCCCGACACGGCAGTGGATAACTACAGTTGAACAATCCGATACTAACACGAAATAAAAAAAACAAAGCTTTCCAAATTTCAATGGTTGCAAATCCGAAATCACCTAGTGATGTAATGCACTAAGCAGTCTGAACAACCATATAATGCTGTTAACAGAAGTCGTGAATGGTGCACAACACTTTCAGGTAACAAGTTACATTGATTCAAATTAATTTCTCGAAAGCAAGGTTGCTTTATTTCAAATGATATACTTAATTCAGTAACATTTAACAAAAACAACAAGAAAATAGTCGCAATCTGAATATCTCAGCTGCAACGTTTTAGATTGCGAAGTTTGTTGACTCTAATTTGAATGCCAGAAAAAGCGATGGACATTTCAAGACTCCAAGTACGCCTTGATGATGAGATTTAGCTAGCATAGTACCTAGAATAAACAGTGTTGCCTGACGACTACCTGCATATATATATATATATATATATATATATATATATATATATATAGTTATTGCCCGGTTTATAGATACAAAAAGCTTAGGTTACAAGAACTAAAAAAAATAAAACACTTCAGGACATTGTGAACCGGTATAAAACTGGTTAGTTAAAGAGAGATTACGAATAAATATTATAGTACAATATACCATCGACTTTGAGATTTATTTTTAGTATCTTCAATTGTAGATTAAAATTATTCCATGAACACTAATCAAGAAATTTGCAATCATTGATATGACTTAAACTAACAATTAATGACTTTATTATAAGCAGATTCGATGTCGTGATTTCGTTGTCTCTAGTTTTCTTCCAACCTAATATTATACTACCCAGTGTTGAGCTAAGCAGTGTTTCAGAATCCATGTAACAGATATTGGTTGTTAGATTCAATCAATCCACTCTTTATTTGTAAGTATCAAGCCTAACGCCTAAATTCATAATTACTACATTTTCTGAAGATATCTATGATAAAACACTTACAACCCACGCTTGTTTTCCTCTTTCATAGGCTATTCTGTTGAAACTTTCATTAATAATAATAACAGGCTTTCATATTTACAAAAACACCGAGTGCAGCGCTAATAAATATACAATGATAAGAATGGTGAAACGAAAACGTTGCCCATGTAATTTTAAATAATATGACTTCATTTTTTATAGTTTCACATATTTAAGATGTAGTAAAATAAGCACCATAGGCATCATGTTTGCAAAGTTGGAGGGTTTATTGTAGTGAAAATAATAATTAAACGAGACAATGTGGTTGCTTTGGCTCATGATTAGACTAAGCACGAGTATATACAGTATGGTGTACACTTCTCCATTTTAACTACAGTTCCAGGATTTTTTATATTCTTTGGTAAGAAAAAAATACCGCTGGGGATTCGAATGTAGCTAACAATGGAATCTATAACTTGTTTCGACCAATTACGCAATCGCCGAAGCTTTAAGTATCTATCACATACTATCCAGTGGTGATATGCAAACAATTGAGATTCATATTCACTAATCAGCGAATTGTCTGTTAAGTAGCAGAGTTTGGTCTCAAATTCAAAATTTAGTTTATATGACTTTCTTGAAAAATGCTACATAATAACTAGAACAGGACTGTCTAGTGAACTATAGTAATGCTGGTTACAATTTATGTATAAATGGGTAAATAATTACGTTTCATAAAAAAAGGGGAAAGAAGTAACACATAAAGAGCAGTTAATGTTACATGAGTAACTGGAACACTAGCACAAACTTAGAATACACATTAAACTAAAAAGCAAATTATAGCAGTATCTTCATTAAAAGGATGGAATAACTGTTGGGAACTTAACAAAATGAGGTAAGTTCATTAAAAATATTTTACTTAATACAACATAATATTAAAAGGTAGACTGGTATTTTACAAGTGGGCTGAATATTGTCTTAAAGCAAAGATACTTTAATACATAATACCTCTGTATTATTAGTTGACAATTAACTATAAGACATTGAATTGAGATAGTTTTATGGAGATACGTATGTAGTTTAGTTGTTAGTATTCATTACAGATTCATGTTAGTTGAGTACCACTTAAAATCAAGGAGCAATCCGAAGCTATTTTGTTCTAGTATGGGACACCTCAGTTGTGCACACAATTCCACCACGGAATCTAGCCTAGGGCCTTCAAGCTGGCGAACACCTAACTCCGCATCACTAGGAAGGTGTTCAATGGTAGAATTCTTACTTCCATCGATTTGTGATACATCTCAACGACCATCTATCGTCACTGATAATAGCTGTCTAACTCGAGACAAACCTGAACTGCACCAGTTACGATCTCACACTAGGACTTCAGGAACGTCTTGAAGGTAGTCACTAGTGACCTGTTTATTTTAATTGATTGTACGATAGTAACTTGTTGACTCAGGTAGGATTTAAGAGTTTTAATTGTAAGATGGCGCTCTATACAATGACTCAGAGTTCACCTTGGTCATTTTTTCGTACATTTAGTTGATGTGGTCTGCATATTACAGTGCGATTCACGTTAAGGATGCTATGTTAATTGCCTGAAATTATCTGCAACTGACTATTGTGAACATCTCAGTGAAGCGAGGTTCGATATAATGAGGATTAGAGTGGATACCACACTGAGTGAACATTCAAAACGTTGCGGATAAAATCACTAAAAAAAAACAGGATTTAGAGACATTATTCTAAACAGCTATATGACAGCTTCAAGTAACAGACTTCTGACTGGAGTTATAATTAAGTATGATGATTCGTAATAAGTCAAGTAGGGGTTCACACCTGCAGCTTAACAGCTGACTGTCGAATGCCACTAAACCTACAATCCATCACCACTACTCTCTTTATAAGCATAACCACAAAAATTATGGTTATACGCTGCAAATGTTCCACGTAACACAAAATAATCCATTCACTAAGAAATAACAAATAATTCAATATTAAATTAACGAATAACGTGCATTCTAATTTTTTTAGAATTCAAAGAACAAGTATATTTCTGTACATAAACAACAAAATATACAATAAACAAATAAACACTATAATTCTACACTTTTTTTTCTACTTATTGAAACGAAAACTGATATATTGATCGAAAGTTATTGATTTTATTAAAAAAAATTGTGAAAATTTCAACTAATAAACACACACACACACACAATAGTAAATTGTTTAATTGTGGCACCAAAAAGCAAGATGGAAAGTGAATAAAAACCGATACAATAACATAGAATAGCATTAGAAAGACAGAAAATAAGTGAATACTAATAAAATGAAAGATAAGAAACATATTAGCAAAAAGATTATTTCAAGAAATCGACATGAACAACAACAGTTATCATTAATAGTGCGAAGTTCGAATCCGAGACCAGTAGGTAATAATCTCTGTAGAGTTTGACATAAATATGAATTCGCTCAAATTCTCATATTCAAGAAGCACTTAAACGAAGATATGCGCGAAAAGATACTAGCATTCAAAATATAAAAAGGTGAATCGTAAATGATTCTCCACAACTGAGTTACGTCAAACAACGTCTCCAACTACTGGCCATGGCTAGTGAGTGGACCCCAGTCATGGAATCTGAGATTACTGGTCGAAAACGAAATGACTTGATCATTAAGCTATCAAAATACTATCAAATATACCTACTGCAACCAGACCCAAGTTATGTAATCGAAATGTCAACACAAAACATAATAAAATAAGTGAATGGTACGTGAATACATCCCAAAAGAAATTGTACTATGCCACAATAATAACAAGTAACCCAGATTCCTGACAACTATTGAGGAAATAAAGAGCAAAGTTTATTATTTTATTCAGTACGCAATAATAAGTGGAAATTTAGATGCCATATTAAGACAAACTTAGGAATCGATCGTTCAGAGTGCAAATTATTATTCACCAATAAATAACTATTAGAATATTAAAAATCCCCATTATGTAAATTAGAAACAATACGTACAAGTGAACAGTATTGTTTTTTATTAGGTCATCATCAGGCTTTACTCTAATATACAGCCATAGTTATATGCGAATACGAAAATTCTTAAACCAATGAAGACAATTTCTGAGTAAATGGTAAAAATGAAACAGGTAGATTACATAAATAATCAGAATAGGTGAAGGGTGTAGATTTGTAGCAGGATGACATATGCACTAGTAGTAACGATAAGTAGATTAATAAAAACAACATGAACACTTATTTTAACATAAGATAAATACGAGCAATTAGACGTTAGATGTAGGTCAAGACATGTGAAAGACATAATCGAATTCCATCCAGAAACTTCGATGGTATGAGGTATACCGCTCTGAACGGATCAATGAGTATTCACCATCTTGGTTTGGAAGGGGGTCGGCGAAATCCATATGTAGTTCTATTGTTTCGTACTTGATAGACAGTAGATATGCAATAGATAGGAATAAAGCGTTCAGAGTGGCATACTGCATACCATTAGAGTTTCTCGATGGAATTCGATTATGTCTTTCACATGTCTTGACCTACATCTAACGTCTAATTGCTCGTATTTATCTTATGTTAAAATAAGTGTTCATGTTGTTTTTATTAATCTACTTATCGTTACTACTAGTGTATATGTCATCCTGCTACAAATCTACGCCCTTCACCTATTCTGATTTTTGTGTAATCCATCTGTTTCCAAATATCATGATGATTCCAGATGAAATTTTAAACAATAATGAGATGATATTGCATCACCGGTTTAATGATCAAAAGGACACCACATTTAACCAGCAGGTTTCAAGGCTAAACCAAGTATTCTTTACTTGAGATTTTTCATGCAAATATTGTATCGGTGATCCTAATAACAATAAAGTGTAACTGGAAAGACAAAATATAAATATTTGTTTTAAATTATAAAATGCATTATCCAAGGGACAAATAGGTATAAACCTTACCAAGTGTATATGTGCATATACTTTGTAAATGCATTGAACAGTTAACCATTCGCATCAAATTACCATCATGGACTGGCATAGTAAAACAATCATAAAAATGATTATTAGCATTATTATTGCTAGGATTTTTGAGGATTTTATTTTCCTGTTGTTGAAGAAGCCCGGAGAAATCAATTAAATTGGTAGTTGCGTGTAAAGAGTTGTCTTCAGATAAAAGATGACTCTAAGGAAAAAAAGAGAGGTAATACGTAGGTTAGCAGAAAAAAATTGATGAATGCAGGAATTAGAACATATCTATCCATGTTTTGACTGCATACAATTGAAAAGATCGCGTGCCATGAAGTTATAACGATTACGGTGATCAAGTTGATTGACTATCTCTAAACATTGTCCATTGTTCAATAGAGTGAATGAATGAAATTTTAGCTGGTTACTGAGTTATGTAAATCCCCTGTAACCTTCTACAGTTGCTGCCGGTCCCAAGCCCGGATAAAGGAGGAGGGTTGGGCATGAAGTTAGCAACTCCATCCCACGAAACAACCTTGCTACAAAAACGCTAACCAGTAAAAAACTTTATAACGACTTTAACTCTGCCCTGGGAGTTGGATGGTCTGTTATGACGCCTCATGGTGAAAGCCGAGTTTCCTCAGGAGTCACGATAATGATCCCCCTTCTGACAACCAGAGCAACCATCAATGTAGGTACATGGAATGTCCATATGATGTAGGAGATAGGGAGAAGCATGCAAACAGCTGAAGAAATGAAAAAATATAACCTGAAGACATTTGGAATAAGTGAAACCAATTGGTTACAAACTGGACAGCAAAGATTATCCTCGGGGGAAGTGCTTTTATACTCCTGTCACGAAGAAGAAAACTTTTCACACACACAAGGAGTAGCACTAATGTTGTCCTAAGAAGCATGGAAAGCTCTATTAGGATAGGAACCTCATAGACCTAGGAACATCAAAACATCCTTCAAAACAAAGAAGGAAGGGATAACAGTGAATGTCATCCAGTGCTATGCACACACCAACGACAGCCACGAAGACGACAAAGACCAGTTCTATGCGAGATTGCAATCAACCATCGATAAATACTCAGCTAAGGACTTGATCATTCTGATGGGAAACTTCAACGCCAAGGTTGGAATGGACAACACTGGATATGAAGACATCATGGGACGAAATGGACTAGGAGAACGGAACGAAAACGGTGAGAGGTTAGCAAACTTATGTGCCTTTAACAAAATGATAATAGGTGGCATCGTATTCTCCCAAAAACGTATAAACAAAACTAAATGGGTTTCATCGAAACACAATACAGAGAACCAAATCGACCACATCTGCATCAATAAGAAGTTAGGAAGGACCATAGGAAACGTAAGAGAAAGGAGAGGAGCTGACATAGCTTCAGATCATCATCTAGCGGTGGTTAAAATGAAACTGAAGCTGAAGAAGCACTGGACAACTGGTGCAGTAGTATTACAATAGTTTAACACAGTCCTTTTCCAGGATACTAACAAACGCAACAAATTTAAAATAACTCTCAACAGTAAGTTCCAGGCATTTCACGATCTACTAAAAAAAAGGTGAAACTAATATGGAGGACAACTGAAAAGAGATTAAAGAAACAATAACTTTAACATATCAGGAGGTTTTGGGCCGCAAGGAACATCGTCATAAAAAATGGATTTCTGTTGGCACTCTGAACAAAATCCAATAAAGTTGAAGCAGAAAGATAGCAATCAATAACAGTAGGACAAGAACAGAGAAAGCTAAGGCACAGGCCGTATACACAGAAGTCAACAAGCAAGTGAAGGCGAGCATTAGGTTGGATGAACGGAAATATGTTGAGGACCTAGCAATTACGGCGGAAAAAGCTGCAAGAGAAGAAAACATGAGGTACCTATATGATACAACGAAGAAGCTAGCTGAAAAATTCAGTAAGCCAGGACGGCCAATCAAAAACAAGGCTAGCAAACCAATCACTGAAGTGCATGAACACCGAAACAGGTGGGCAGAACACTTCGAAGAAATCTTGAATAGGCCACCCCCACTGAACCCACCCGCCATCGAAGCAGCAGCCACGGATCTCCCCATAAACACCGATCCACCGACAGTCGAGGGAATCAAAATGGTCATCCGAAGAATCAAGGGCCAGATAACACACCAGCCGAGGCATTGAAGACAGATATAGAAGAAACTTCAAAGATACTACACATTCTCTTCAGGAAGATTCGGAAGGAAGAACAAGCGCCAGTATACTGAAAAGAAGGATACCTCATCGAAATATCAAAGAAAAGAGATATTAGCAATTGAGCGAACTACAGAGGCATCACTCTACTTTTAATACCAAGAAAAATCTTTAACAGAGTATTAATGGACCGAATGAAAGATACAGTCGACGCCAAACATCGAGATCAGCAGGCCTGATTCCGTAAAGAACGATCGTTTACCGACCAAATCGCTACGCTACGGTTCATTGTCAAACGATCAATTCAATGGAACTCACCGCTTTACATCAGTTTCCTTGACTATGAGAAAGTATTTGACAGAAAAGACAGGAGAACATTATAGAACCCTCTTCAATACTATGGTGTACCTGAGATGGTGAATAGTCAATATCCTACAGAATTTTTACAACGGACTACACTGGAAAATCGTGCATGGAGTTCAGCTAACAGATTTCGAAGTAAGAACAGGTGTCGGACAGGGTTGCTTACTCTCACCCTTCCTCTTTCTGCTGGTTGTTGACTGGATTATTGAAACTGCAATGTCTCCAGGAAAGCACGGGATACAGTGGACAACATGAATGTAACTCATAGACTTGGACTTTGCAAGTGACCTAGCTCTTCTATCCCACATACAACAGAAAATGCAGGTGAAGACGGACAAGGTAGCAGCATCCTCTACAGCATTAGGCCTCAACATACACAAAAGGGAAAGCAAGATTCTTCGATACAAAACAACGAGCATCAACCCAATTATATCTGATGGAGAAACTCCGGAAGACGTAGAAACTTTAACATACCTGGGCATCATCATCAACGATAAACAAGGAGGATCTGATGCAGATGTGAAGGCAAGGATTAGCAAGGCAAGGTCAGTATTTCTATAACTGTAACTCAAACCAACTGTCAGCCAACATCAAAGTGAGAATTTGCAATAAAAACGTGAAGACAATTCTAGTGTATGGAGTTGAAACTTGATGAACTACGAAAAGCATCCTTCAAAAGATACACTTATTTATAAATAGTTTGCGAAAGATACTTCGAATCCATTGACCAGACACATCCCTTCTTCTCAAGTGCTGTTCATTCTTTTCATATCTGCCCCCGATTCCTATTGTAATGTGGTCTATCTTCTTCCTCTTATGATTAGCCTTGGGGATTCTAAGTTAGTGCATGTCTTGTAATGCAGTTCAGTGAGATCCTCAATGTGTATCTTATCTATCTCTAGCATCTCTTCCTAATATTTTCCTCGGCTAAAAGTTAGTTTGTTCTCTGCTACAGAAGATTGTTGTCGATGTTTAGTCAAAATTGTTTTAAAGGGGTGAGGTTGCTAACCCCATGGCCAACCTCCATCTGTGTCTGGGACAAGCAATAACTCTAGGGGGAGTCCAAACGACACTGGAAAATAATTTCAAAATGATTTGAACATAAGAAAAGTCACAAGACAAATGCATGCAATTATTATTATACATATAACACTTACCGAAGTTCTTGTATGATTTACTTTCAAACCAACCCAAACATGTTGGCTAGTAGGACTAATAGTCCTAGATAAAAGACGTATAAAAGCCGCCTCAACTGGACTATGCGGAGTAGCTATCACGGGACAATAGATGGTACCCACGAACTCAGAATGCGTGAAACAATTCATACTAGTAGCATGTGAAGACAATAAACAATGACCACTAATTTCATCACGAAAGTCAGTGATACTGCGTTGTGAATTTTGTGGTGACACTACTGAATAACATGAATTATTAAACATATAAAATTCAGGCAAACAAGCACCATGTTCCAACATTCCCAAAAGTTGTGTTACATTTGATTTATATGATTTCTTAGCTAGAATTATATAAATGGGGGAAAATATGATTACACAAGTGTATATAAATATTTTTAGAAAAACAAGTAAAACAAACAAGACTAAGAGACAGGGAATCATGAGAAAATAGGATAGAATACTGAAACAAGTGACGTAATTATATACATACTACTACTAGTACACTAAGCACATAACATAATTGTTTATCTAATACTTATAGCAACTTATGGTTCTTCCTTCTTTCCTTGCATTGAATTCATATACCATTACAGCTTTCGTTAACGACAATAAACCGTATTCCTACAAGGTGAGTCACATAAAGTGTCAGCTTTCAATCATTTACTAGAGTTAAAGAATCTAATGAGACTCTGAATACAAGGTAGCTTATTTGTTAGAATGCCTTGACATAATACACGATTTTCTTTGAGGAACTGGATACATATTAGGATTTCTTAACAACGAAATAGCTACTATGATTTATTCACATAATACTTTTTTGCATCTCACCTATCGCTGCTACTAAGTTCTGTTCCATACTATGGAATCCTTTTACCAAGACTTATACACTTTATATACATTCGACTGATTAACATTCTTATCACTTTATTTCAAAACGCTCATCGTGAAGTTATCTAGGTATCCTATCATCGTGTTATGTTATGCGTCTGTGAGTAACTGCTACACACCTGGTATGGCTGAATACCACTTACTCAGATTTATGAAGTTAGGAATGTCATCCAGTGCTCGCCATGAGGACTAAAGTTCATGGCATTGACGTCCATGGGTAAAGATATATATGCTCCAATTGAGGAGTCCCGTATTAAGAAGAAACAGCTCTTCAGCTTTCAATGGCGGCCTTACTAAAGTCACTTTGTGATACTGAATTCAAAAAAGTAAGTACTTAACCTATCATCAGACTAGAAGAGAGTACGAATGCAATATGTCTTATGATTTACAAGATATTTTCCAAAAAAGCAATTATAAACAAAATGTAATTTAGGAATACTAAACAAACATTATCTGGGTTCGTTTAAGGTGAAAACTCATTGATTATAGTTATCAAAGTAATTGAAGATAGTACCCAGTTACCTAAGCAGCAAAAAATACAACAAACTTCTGTCATTTTACGCTGAGCTGTTCGCTCTATGCTTCAGATAACGTATTGTTTATAACAGCAATATAAGGTTCACGACTAAACGACTGATCCTCTAGAGCTACAAATATTTATCACCCTTCCATGATGTCAAGCAAACTTTGTCTAAATGAAGGTTGAGTTTTCAAACCATTAGGCCACTACGTACGATAGTTGATAAAAGAAAATGAAACCAGTATACGGGGGGCATATATGATTATTAAAAATCATGACCAACTGTCTGTGTAATCATAGGAAAACATAAAATTGCAGATAAGGATTGATGGGTTAAAATGATCTAAACATAGAGAAATCAAACGTTACGAGAAATGCAAAATAGAGTGAACATCAAATACATCATTCATTTTGGATCAACATATGAAAACCACAGATAACACAATTATTGAAGAGGAAAAAGAAAGGAACACACTGTGCAATTTTAAAAATCCGCCCCGGTAACTGGTTATTTTTTTTACCTTCTAATAAATTGAATGACTGGAAAATGCTTTTCGTTAAAAAAATAAAAGCTAATACTGAACTGCACGTTAGAATAGTTTTGCAATTACAGTAATAATGATAATAACGCATTCAATTATTTAAACACTGAGAAAAATTAATTTAGTACATTAAATGAGTATTGATTTATAAACTCGGCGATGAGTGCGCCTGTGTCTAAGAGAGAAAAATAGACAGAGTTGGTAATACTACCCGAACTGCATGAATTGAAAAAGCAAAATATAAAACTATAACTAAATATATCAACCCCTAGGACAAACCAACACTTGTAAACATTAAAGAAAAAGAACAATTAATAAAACCACCTAACTAACATCTAAAAATTATTTCACAGTGTAATGTGTTTACTGATAGCATGATTATTGAATGTCGTCTGTGTCAAAACTACAAATTATTTGTGCTAACTGAAATAGGCGAAGTAAATTTCGTAGAATCAACCACCTAATATGTAACAATCGACTAGACAATTGAGACATGGTAGTATTATTTATAGCAAAAACGATTAGGTGCATAGAATATGATTTAACACGATAAAATTAAGTCACAATATGAAATTACAAAATAAATGCAAGACATAAGATCTAAAAATGAACAAAGAACGAATGCACCCATACAGTTAAGACTGCTTCTTGATCGTATGACTTAACGTCACCAATTCTCTATTATAGTTGTCGCCAGAGTATCAAATGCAAGAGATGATGTTGACAAGATAATTAACGCTAAAAGTCAATAGACTACTTTCACTAACATATAACACATTATCATTAAATAAATCTTACAGTCAGTTAAAATAGAGTAATACGGATTCCGTTAACTATGATGTAACAACTTATTATGGAACTTAACATTATTATTATTGTTTAGATATACTCTTACAATGTAGCTCCATCTTACAAAATGACTGGAGTTTTGAGGAAGAGGGCTTTACAAAATGATAACTGAAAAATTGAATACCAGTTACTAGAAAATTGTTTAGTAACGATGATCAGGAGGCTATTCATAGGAAGGTAAAAGACATTTCACAGTAGCATGATAACTGTTGAATCAGTGAATGAAGGAATGCTTTCTTAGTATAAGGACTGCAGTTGGTACTGGAATTCAGGATGTGCATCTTGTTTCATTTGAAACTCGTGGGTTTAACTTACAGGGAACATCCTAGTATCGATGTGCACACACTGAGATTTGAGCCTAGGACTTTTCTAATTCATTAGTCATAACATTCGAATTTCAACCATTTAGTAACAGATTCTAACCCCAAACAGTAAGATACATGAAAATGTACTGAGTACATTAGATATCGAACATGCCACGCCGCAAAAAGTAAAACGAAAATGAATTTCACCTCTGTTTATCGAAGTAGCATACATGTATTTTTCGTAGGAATTTTAATAACCAGAAAGATTATTTGCTAACTAATTTACCCAGTATAGATATGGCTTTGAGTTACAATATAAATACGAGGGTTAGTATTACTGTTATGTTGTCCAAATAGAAATAGGTGTTCAAACTTGAAACAGTGACAGACAGTCAAATACTTTTACTCTACATAACAACTTACTTGGTTTGGTTTCACAAATGTAACCGAATTTCTTATCGCATGGTTCATCACTCCATGTGCCAATAAGGTCTAGTTCATGATGCATTATAACACAACTCTATGCAAATTAGAATAGATTATTATAAAAAGTCGGAAGAAAACAATGAAAATATGCACAAGACAACAAGAAATAATATATTAAGTCCATTTACATAGTACTAATTAACAAGTTCGTAAAATCGAAAAGATGAAAAATATTTTTCATCACACCGAACTAAAAACTACAATTATTGTATATTTTCATGATCTGTGTTACCATGAGGTGTACAAATACAAGGTCTTAGGTCAAATGCATGTATATGACTTATAGCCACAATTATTGTGGGAAAACTGATTATACTAGACTTACAATAAAGTGAGAGGAACACAGTTCGAACCTGAACGATCACAATCACGTGAAGAGATCACTAAACAAATGATATATCTTCGTTTCGTCACTGAATTATGCAATCAAAGACGTTACTATCAACTAAAGTACATTTCACCTACTAAAATAAGCAAGGCAAATATTTATTAACATATACATATTCTATAAAAGATAACAGAGATGATAATATCTTAAGTAACTAATCTTCCTATCTTATTAGAAGCATAAATAAAGTGAAGAAGTGTTTACTATATATATAACGGTTAAAGTCGAAAATTTTCGCATAGAAAGGAATAGGAATAGTGCTAACAGGCGTTGAAAAATATGAAACAGGATGTTAAGTAGAAGAAGAAGAAGACAACGATAAATGGTGTGACTGAAAGGGGGTCGCTTACGTAGAAATAAATATTTTTGATCATTAATTAGTGAGAAAGAAATGTTTCATTACCTTAATTTCTGATTAGATGTTGTAGAGATTATTAAACTTAAAATAATGAATTAAAATGGGTAGAGCAATTATGAAAGCCATAAAGCACTGGAGAGCAATTTCGTCTTATTACGAGACTCTCCGGCATCGCGAACCCCACTGAGTAACAACTCCAGGGTAATTAGGGTTCCCGGCAAAAACAAAACCCTCACACCACTAAGCCCGCGATAGCGGTTGATATTTTTAATTTCAGTCAATTCACAATATACTGAGCGACAGCATCTATTGATGGGTATCTGGTAACACTAGCTAGTTGAACTCCACTTGTCATGTACTTTCACTAGAGGTCCGGAATTACCTCCTGAAGTAAGCTCATATATCGCTCAAAAATGCATACAAAGACTTGCATTTTTCCAGACTATTAAATTCACAGGTGATAATTGTATTTTGAACGTCCATTGGCTCAGTGAAATAAAAAAAAATTCGACCCACACTACCTGTCTTCTGCTCTCTATCTTGGAGCCTATTAACCTCTGATCGAAAGATCTCTAACCTCAGTTGTTAGTAGAATAACCACCAGCCACATAGAACCTGATGTGCTTCAACAGTTCCTCGATCAAAACAAAATTACCACATTTTTACATGAATTACACCATGACTAGGGTTATCCACAAAGCCTTTAATGATCACTAAGTGTGTCGCACCACTAGTTCATTTTCCCGATCAATTAAGTGGGTTAGTCCTGCACACTTGGATGTAATTTCTATTTAAGATCTCATTTCAAGCCGTAACTGTACAAATTTGTATTGTTACTCCAAGATATTGAGTTGCACTATACTGCGTTTGTTCATAACAGACAATTGGGATTACCTCCGGTTACCTGGAATGAAATCTTAATGAAAATTATTAAGTAATGTACAGTATTCACTAATAAATGTACGAGAAAATAGCCGAAAATGATAAGCAAGAGGCGTTTAATGGAGATTGAAGGCGTAACGGACTAATTCAATTAAATTTATTCACAAGGAATAACAACTTCTTCATGGATTAAAATTAATAATCTTACAGATCCATTAGTATTCGGTTCTGTAGGCCGCCAATTTGTATAGAGAACCTTTTGCTGATTTATCCATGTGTGAATATTTCGTTGAGAATGTAAACCAATCCATGCAGACAATTTTCGGCCACTACCCATGAGAACAGTTAAACCATCTAAAATCCAGATAAACAATATTGTAAAGACGAAAGTATTTTAATATGCGTAAATAGATGAGATATGGTTCAATGGATAAGGAATTTGACTTTTAGACACTAAATTGCAGGCCCGAATTCCACTCTATTTGGGTCCTGAAAACAACTTAATAAGAAAATAATAATTTTGTCTAAAGAATGTGTTGCATATGTTCAGCCACAGACCAACAGTGAAAAAGTAACTTAAAAGTCAGGAAGCACAAAGTCAAGACATGATATCAATCTGTAAAGTAGCATGCTATTGAAATGAGTTGTGTCGAAAAATACAGAATTTTTAATTGCAGTCCGCAAAATTATTCTGATTACTATTCGACTAACAAACTACAAAATTGTCTCTCATTCGCGAGTTTTATTTGTATTTCCTGAACTACAAATTCCTATTTGAGCAATACTGTCACAGACATTGCTTTTAATTCGACCTCTCTGCTTCTTATTTAGTTAGTTTGTTATACATGTACTTATGTAAAGCAGACAACTCGGGTAAATGAATATTTGTTTCAGATTTAACGTTGTTGAGAAAGAAAGGAATTTCAAAGCTTGGAACAACATTTAGATTTTAATCTGAAAGTGCGTATATCTTCCTATTTATGCCGTTTAGGACTCCTTTAGATCAATCTCTGTTGGCACATGTGCAACCAGTGTGGATGGCCTCGATTTAGTATTAATTTACAAGTAATATTAAAATTAGATCCTGACTGGTGAGAATAATTCAAAGTGCACGTTTTGTCCTATTTGATAGTTGTAAGCTAGATGCACTACCTGAAACCAAGTGTTCATACCAGAACTCGAGCAAAGTTCATTAGTGTCGGATGTCGTCGCCTTATACACTGAATTAATGCTATATCAAGTCAGCCTGCTCAGAATTCACATGTGGAAATAGACTTGTCAATATCAACAAGAAGATAAAAACACTTCCAATTATATATACATTTTAGTTGCAAAAGTGTGGTTGTTTCGACTCAGTAATTCAATAAATAACGCAATAATGAGTAGTGTGAATGAACTGAATTAAAGTGTGAACATCAACACGGATATGAAAAATAATATGGCAAACGAATTCCAAACAAGACAAAGTATCTGTCTTAGATTACACTTGACAACGATAATTCAGCTTAAATAAAAACTGAAACTGAACAATTAAGGGTATATAATCGATGAATTTATTTGTGACACTGAGATTGGTTTTAAGCAATTAAAAATTAACACAACCGATATTTAGGATTATCGTACCGATCGCAATTGTCAGACAATCATTCATGTACAAAATAGGACCGGATACATATGTTCATCGGTTCAAGTTGCAAAACTCTGTTAACATAGTAAAGGGAATACCAAATTAGTAAACGTCGCAATAACACCAGTAGTAAAGATTTGGATGAAAAAATATAATACAAGAAGAAATAATTCGTAGGAACAAAGGTATATGGAAATTTTAAAGTTATGTTTTGATATGTAAAAACTATGTAGTGTACACTTGACAATATGGCTTAGGACAATAGTCAATGAATTCATCGAATGATCACAGCCGGTTCGAGATGTTGGTATTTTTAATCTATGCATGATACATAATGCACAGTAAAAAGGCAGTGGGTTGTCACAGGTTACCTGTTGTTGTGGTAACAGGAAAATTCGGTTTGGTAGGGCAAACCAGTTTATTCGATAAGATTGTACCCCATCAATAGTACAATTCAATTTAAACAGTAAATTTAAATAATTAGAATGTATTTAGATTTTCCCTTTGGTTTGTTAAAGACTGAAATTGATCAGTCTCTGTTGGCATATGTGTATCTCGAGCGGATTGCCTTGATATAGCGTGAACATCAACACTGAGATGCAGGTACATCCAGCTGACGAGTCTCAAATAGGACGAAACACGCGTCCGAGATTTTGCTTGCTAGCTACAATCCAACTAACACAGTAAATTTAAATACTGTGTATCGGAGAGAAAATACTTTTAGTATTTCATGTGCATAATAAACGTAAATTCAAACCTAATATTGATTAACATTTGTCAAAAGTTATATGAGCATACATATATGATAATTATGTACATATACAATGTGGCTTGTAATCAAATCCACGACGTACGTTTCGTCCTATTTTGGGTAAACCCCAACATTGATGATTACACTGAAACCTGTCGCTAAAAATGCCCAACAATTTATCAAGTGAGGTAGTGATGTTATTTATCATCAACGGAAAGTGGCAATAAATAAGTAAAAGAGAAAAAAAGAAAAGGTACGAATTGTTGTTGCAGTTAAACTACCTTGTTGTTCAAACGACAATACAGTGGCTAGATGAGCACCAGGATGCAGACGTTCACATGAGGTGGAGGCAGTTGACCAATCTACTGCTTCACTTTCATTTGCTTTCACCTACACAATCGTTAATTAAAGTTTTAAAGTTAGACTAACAAACAATAGTCAGTATAGTTAAAGTTGACGCTACAATACATAACATTATGATATAAGCGACGCGATTGTTCTTCAACAGGACTTGCCTTCTACTCACCTGACCCACTTTTGTGGCGCAAGACACGACGGTTTAAAAATCCGAAATAGCATTTACTAAAACAGTATTTTTGATGATTTATGTTATTACTTTCTAGGAATTAACACATTTCCTAATATGTACTGACAGGAATCAACGACATAAACAGAAATTAAAGTGTGCTATCAGCATTAAGTCAGCGTAATTCAAATGAACAATAATTGCAGGTGCAAACTACCTAACTGAGATTCGTCAGATACACAAATCGGATGTATGTTAAAGCCATATCTTCCGTTAACTATTGACTCATATTTTTTATTCATTCGTAATTGCTTTTCATATATTCATTTTTCTCTACACAATTACCATGACTATAGTTTGCAAAGCCTTTATTCTCAATTTATTATTTTATGCTTTCTATACGCTGCATTAAGTTGTAGCAGTAGTTGACTAATAATTATACTGGTTTGGGAAAGCTGAAAGAGCGACTATTTCTGTGCAAAACATCACAAAAACGATAATGAAACTTAAAGATAAGTAAAGTTGTTCATTAGAAAGATAGTATTTACTTTTTCTAAGTTATTCGGTTTCCAAACAAGCTTTGAAACTTTGATGTAACTTCGTGACAAGTTCAGATAAGTCATGCGTTGCCAAAAAGCCAAACAGAAAACATGTTATTCTCAAAGATACATGGTGGGAAGGAAATGAAGTCATTAGCATGTTATTATGAGTAAGCGGAGGTAACCGTCAACATATTATACCAATAAGTTGAGTAAACTCCGATTTGAACATTTGTACAAGGCTTTTAACGAATCATTAAACACTAGAATCGGTTGCGTTGTGTTAAGAGGTGCGTATATATATATATATATATATATATATATATATATATATATATATATATATATATATACATAAGCGTTTATCTAAACGCCAAAATCAATATATAAAAAATGGCCATACCATGAAACAGCTTCCAGATATTAATGCGAAACCCGCAGGACAATTAAGTAACTCCAAACTGTCATACGCTTCTTGAATGGATAATTTAGTTCTAGATGACATATCAGTTGAACATATATAGGGTAAGGGTTCAGTGCACGGAATACTTCCCCATGTTTCCAAACCATCAATTTCTGTGAAATGAAGCAGAGGTGAACTATTAAATCTTAAGTAGATAGAACATTGGTTAAGTTAGAGGATGACACTATATATCTAAGAGAACACTATCACAGCTTAATTTGAAATTATTCTGGGATGTGTTGGGAGTCAGTAATAATTTTTTGAAAAACTCTCCAGAAACCAAAAGCATAGTAATAATACAATTAACATTCTTTACGAATTAGCATGAAAATTCCAAAAGGCGACGGATTGCTTTTTCATATGCTGATTGGACGTTTATTGTATATGATACCAATTTTAGAATATCTTCCACAAGATTTAGGATGTGCACATGTGATAAATTAAAAACCACTGTTAAGCATATATAATGTAACTATGTAAGTAAAATTTCTTCGATAACTTCTTCATTTCGTTTATCAGTCCAAAGTTCAAGAGTGCACAATTCCTGGGAACTAGGAAGTCATTTGAAAGTTGAGTATGCAACACATCAATTTGTTTTTAAATTGGCCTAATCGGGAAGATGAAAATTCAATTTATGTTCAATGAAATTTACTTTTAATTATTCTGATGAAAGACTTTAGCTATATACATGCACATGACTTCGAGTCATTACGTTGTATCAGAGAGCTAGTGATTTAAAATGCAGATGGTCAAACTAAAATCGGAATCACGAACTTTGAAAGATAACTAAGTCAACGCTTTACACTTAAGGCATGAAGACCCCATTAATTTCAGTTAGCCAGAGTAAATTTCACTCAGATTTGAACAAATACGTTTGAAAGCAGATCTGTTTCATGAATTTCCAAGTTGCACTACGTTTAGTGTACTTTAGAAAACCGGTAAATATCACAGTAACTGTCAAACAGGACATTGAAACCGTAACGCCATCACTATAGTAACGTTAATTGGAACATTTAAATGTGTACCAGTTTTACCATAGAAGCTTTACAATCATACGATAAGAGAATATGTCACGACTGAGGATTTCAGATATTGTTGAATTTAGAATTTAGCATTGCGGACTGACCCTAATTAGAAAATTGAAAACCAGGAAGCACTGTTGAACTGCTTCCTCCTTGTCGTGGTTGGCTAACAGCCACTACTTCACTGCTTAGAATTCCTTCCGTTTACAAAAGAGGTAGATTGTAAACTAAGACAATGATGACGGAAGACATAAACACTTACTAGTATCAACATAGGTACATTTTTTATTAGCATTCTGGAATTCCGGTTGCCAAAAACTAAATGGTATTGCTTCATATGAAGATGTCCATGATAATTTACCGTATGAATTATGTAGTCCAATGTAGGCATGAGACAAATTACTATGGCTAGTTTTCTATATTTATTAACAATAAAAATAAATTAAAGTAGATATTAGAAAAATAAAAATGAGTGCTTTATGATGAGATAATAGTAAAATAAAACATGCTCAACTCTCAACCATATACGAAGATAAAAATATGCGTTTACCGTCTGTTGGTTTTAATAAACAGGTGGGTTTTGTGAAAGTAACAGGCAGTATTAATTAACAAGAAGAGAGACTATTAAGAATAGCTGTCACGTCCTAAATTGGATAGAGCGCATCCTTGGTCCCTGTACGAGGTCTAACCCAACACAAATTAGACTAAGCCATATATATAATAGTTTTTATATGAATAATGAATCTTTTAAAAATTGCTAATACCAAAAAATCTAAAACTTCAAAATAAGAGAATCCTATGCGAATCATAACAATACCCGAAATTGCATAATATGTAAATAGTCGATACGGTGAGTCTGATTGGTCAGGGAAAATAGTTTAGCTTAACATAGAGTGTCAAAATATTAGACGATTTTGATTAGATCACCGAATCGAAATAATTAAACTGTCTGCCCAAGATATTAGTTACATGCAAATTATATTTTTTCATTTACAACGTTTAGCAAGAAGCTGTAAGTTGAAGTTAGATAGTTTGTGGATATTTACATGAAATTTCTCAGCTCAGCTATCGACTATAATATACCGGTGTTAAGAGATTAATAAACTACGAAGAGAAGAGAATTCTCTTTCCAACAATGTTGTTTACTGAAGCTGAACAATAGAAAGAGATAATATCAAAAAGGTTTCCAGAGATTTCAAGTATCACAAGGATCGAAAAAAAATTCTACGACGGAAACAATTTGTACATCCAAAAAATGACATGAAATTATCCACTTGAAAAAAAGCAAAAATATATGGTAACAATAATTATGAAGAGATATGTAGCAGCTGGTTGTCAAGAATGAGAAACCAGGAATTAAGGAAGTGGGAATTCTGCTATTGGACGCCGGCCCAGTAATGGAGACGGTTAACGGCTCATCATAGGTTAGACTTCCTGTTGGAATCGAGAGTGCGCATGGTTGAGTAGCCCCGTACTAGGACGAAACAGCTGTTCAGTGCTCCATGGTGCTTGATGGTACTCCACTGAAATCAGCTTGTAACGAATACAAACAACTAAACTAAATTAAATGCCAATCTCAACAAAGCCACCTCGAATTAATTAAAGACAACAAACAAATCCAAACGAAGGCGTTACCGTCACGGTTAAATTGGAGAATGTAAGCGTTGCTTTTGAGCACAGAGTTCAAGCTTGGACTGTAACGTTCAGTAACGTTCAGAGATGAATTTAGAAAGGATCTCCTGTTTGAAATCAATATAACTAGTCTTACACGAGTAAGTGAACTTGTAAATCCACATACCCATGATCCAAAGTGAAAGTTGTAGAGTAAATTAAATAGATCAATCTCAATCTCATTGGTGCGCATACACAAAAACGGAATGGAGATACCTTTATCTCTTAAAATGGAATTAAAAAGCATACACATTGACATACTTGTTTTAAAGTATTCATAATAAATTTTTGATGTTCTTCACTTGGCACAGTAGCTAACGTCATATTATAATTACGACAAGCATAATCAGCTACGAAAAAGGTAGCCATATGTGAAATATAACGTATACAATACAGTTCATCTGATATAGTTGTGCATATTTCCTCATTAATAACTTCTAAGTAATGAAAAATATAAAATGTTTATCAAAGGAATGATGGAAATGACAATAATTATAACAAAGAAACTGACTCAAGTGTAATGAAATTTATAGATAAATGGAATGCAGAATTGATCCAGTATGATGAACTCATTAAGAGGTCTCCATAGAGGGTAAATGCGAAATTTAGATAAGAAGGCTTTATTAATTGCCGATTCCGTAAAATGGAGTGGGTGCTAGTATGTTAGTCAATCTAAGTAACCAGTAAAATCCTAAACAACATACTACTTATTTGTTTTCCTTTTCTTTACGTCAATGAATATTTTTGTCGATTATTCTAAAATCTAACCTGTTTTTCTGATATCTTCTGAGTTTTTATTAGTTATGGCAACTTACCTGGCATCAACCCATTCAGTTACTGATTATTCTACTCAGTGATGTTGGCGGGAGCAAACTATTTATGGGCTTATCGCGATCACTGATTGGAGACGCTGACAGAGATCGAATAGGTCTTTTCATAGATCCTAAATTTCAAAATTGATTCGTGACTTTTGTTCAACAACTTCACTCCTGCCTATCGAATTATATTTATTATCCCTTATCGTTTTTAGTGCCAGAGATATTATTACTACTTTTAATAGTATGGCATCATAATATTTACATCTCCATAACCTCGTGTAGTGTGACAACTTACAATGATGCACATGTTCTAGGTTTTGTATTCCTTTTAGTTAAACCAACCAACTTAGATTTGCATAACTGTGTAAGTTCTTACACTAAGGTCTATGTACCACGCTTATCACTTAATATGATGTGCATGAAAGTAAAAAAGCATATACTTATATAAACATATATCCAGTTTTCTTTTAACTTCCATTACTACCTCAATTAAATAAAAACATCCAAATTTCCAAATAGATGAATAAATAGCAATGGTCATTCAACTAGCTGTGTTGATATTCAGTTTACTATCGGAAATCCAGAAAAACAAGATGGTGGCAATTTAATGCTGTTTGGTCGTTACTCAATGATCAGTGTCACACAGGAGGCAAAACAAAATTCGAATAGCATCAATTCTTTCAAAATGCACGGTTTGCTTCATTGACAAGACCCAAGTAAATCTAACCACCTAACGAGACAACCTTCAGTAGTTTATAGTGTTTATATTTGTCTGGCAATCGATCATTAACATTAAGACACTGTAAGTGATAGCAATTAAAGAAACAAGGTAGTTCAGAACTTACTTGGAAGATGATCATGTTTTGGTACAGATGACGATGATGGTGTTACACCCTTCAATGTAACTTGACAAAAGTATAAATGACGACTGTTACAGCCAACATCATTCCAATCATGTGTGCGACTATGAGATATAAAACAACGTTCTATATCACCATTTGAAAAGTGTCTGCTAGGTTCACCAGAAGCAAATGACAAATAATCCACAGGAGTATCATCAGACCAATAAAAGCTTGATTTATTAAAAGGTAATGATTTATTTTTAGCGAATTCATCTGTAAATGAAACGAATTATTTAAAAAATTAGTAAATTGCTTTTTCATTAGTGGAATAAAATATAAAACGATTCTATTAAAGAATCAAAGTCTTTGTAAATTAAGCAATTATGACTAAGTGGTTTAGTCCAACTGATTATAATATATTAAGTTACTAAATCGAATTTCGTTTAATCTATTTCAGCCAGTCCAAATGAATAGTAGTATGGACACGGACAACATGCAACAAATATGACTTAATACCCAGTGTTTTTTAGTAATAAATCTCATTGACTTAACTACCTCAGCGAAAAGTAGTAATGAAATATACGACGAGCATCTGGCGCCTCAATATTAATTATTCATCACCTGTACGCATATAGTAATCAGTTTTCAAAGTTTATGTTGATAATAAATACACTGCATAGTGAAATATTTACATGAATATTAGTGCTAATTAGTTACCCTAACTTGATTGTTTAATTCTACAGATTCCATTGTTGTTCTAAAAAACACCATTAACGCCCACTTCATGCATAAGTATGGGAGTTTCTTCGAAACCATATTGAGATAAATAAGGCGATCAGAACTAATTGATTTGATGCTAGTTAAATAAACAAAGGTCTCAATTCTACATTAAGTAAGTGCTGATAACGTTATACAAAGCAATAATTAAGGTTTTTTAATTAAACCAACAAAGTCAGAGAACTTTAAAACACTAGAAATATTCTCCCAAGGTGTGGATCTCTTACATTTCAAACTAATTGTTCGTATAAAATAAAATCAAAAATAACATATCACTTACAATGAGTTCTTAAACCAATCCATACATCCATCCCAGAGAATAGCTGACTAATAAATATTAATTCTCTTGGGCTATGAATTGATGCCAAATGAGCTTTACCGGTCAATTCAACATCACTCGCAGCAGCACAATCAGATTCCGCTGATGACCATGTCAGCGCAACAGAACGAATTGGCGAGAAACATTTATTCTCAAACTGAACCCAAAAATTAGGACAGTATGACACAGAATCATTATTATCTCGAGGGAGTGGATGCACGTAATTAGCTGCATAAGAAATAGGAAATTATTAAAGATAGAAATCATTAAAAGACTGGAGTTTATTATAGTCATATGTAATAAAAAACGATCATGTCGAATATTTTCTAACCAAAACGCTTAATATTAGATGATTAACATATTATTTAAAAGTATCATTTAGTTAGTTTTGTATTTGGTATACCCCACGAAAAGCATCAGTTCTTTTAATACTTCATATACATGCGGATGATATTTATTCAAACCATCCCAAAATCCAGGTATAAGGCTTCTTCTTGTCAAAGAAAATTATCCGATCATCAAACAATGAACAGTATAGTGACATATATGACCGACCGAATTAGGTCAGGATGTACAGACTAGACAATGTATCAGTGTTTTAGTGAAGCTTAGTTACATAACCAGTGAATCATTGTTATTAAAAGCAATGGTAACATCACCACAAATATACTCTGTAAGTGGAAAATATCACACTAATTTTCAGGAGAATTATACACTACCCAGGTTCACTACAACTCCAACAGTACAGCTCACTCCTGTGGTGCAACCATAGAGGTAGCAAGAACCACAATAAACAAAAAAGCTCATAAGTTCTCCTTAATTTTTAATGGTACTCAACAGTGGCCAATCTTTGACGAATACGAACAACAAATTAAAACCTATCTCTACAAAAAGACCTCTTAAACTCAACAACAATAACACTGTGTTTCACTCGATGTTAATTCTATTTATCTTATATTAATTCACTGGTACGGTTTTGTTTGTATTATTTTTTAATCAGTAATCACATGAAAATACACAATTAATATGTGAAAAATCAAGTAAAAGTTGATGTTATGTCATAATCACTACTGACTTACTAATTATATATATATATTAATGACACTGTACTATCAATATGCGAAAAATGTACTGTTGTTGCTTTTTTCAAATTAAGATGATGATGATGATGAATGCATAGCACTTGATGTATATATTGACACATTATGGTGTATCATACCATCGTTTTAGATAAATACTAATCAATCAACTATTTACACAACTTTGACTACTTTTTAAACTTACTGATATACATTCATGTACCAAGGTTAAGTGAATAATCATAGTTGTCTGAAGATGTGTATAACAGTTTATTTAATAGGTAACTAAAGTGTTATTAGTGTACAGTGGAATGATCGCGTAATTGAGTAAAAAAGAAAATCGACTTCATAATAATATGAATCTTAATAGGCTAGGATGTCCGGAATATGCATTACGTATGAACAACCATCATCTACCGCCACACGTATTTTTGTCTGATGTAAGAGTAGGTTTAAAGAAAGTTAGGGTTGGATAAAGTAAAACGTTGCATTAATTCATTTCAGTTACGGTGTAGTTAAAAGGGTGAAAAGTACTAAAAACCTACTTCACTTTGGTATGGAACTCCACAGGAATGCATTTCCATGACTCTATCAGAGACAGAAATGGATGATATATACGTTACCTTAAAACTGGTATTAAATGGTTTGTATTTCTGACTTTGTTCAATTCACGGGTATTGTGCGGTTATTATTCATTACTATCGATGCTATTTGTGTCATATCTGACATAAGAGAACCAAACAGAATTCCATTACGGTGTAGATTGTGTTTTCTTAAAAATCAGTAACATAGTGTGAATTCTACAACACATAAACGATTAGCAAAAACTCATATTCAGATAGTAGGCTATGTACTATATAGCTTCTGCTTATTATGAACCGAACCATTTTTCCTTTACAAAATGGTATCAGATGGAGGGCTGTTGGAACCTTAAGTAGTGCTAGGCACCTTTTGCGTTCACATTACTAATACTTCCCGACGGTGTGTAACCATGGGAAAAAAAGTCATACTAAGAACAACAACGAAACCATTTAGTTATCGATATGGAATCAACGATTGAACGTTATCAAATTTATTCTATTAATGAAGTCGACATCTGATACAACTTTCTGAAGCCACGTGTGTCACTTAAACTTTTCCAACGTTCATATACTGATACAGAAGGTTTTAACATTGATACTTGTTATGTCTCATAAACCCATTTTCAGAATTCTACTGATGTAAGACAAATTCATTTTCCATCTATCGATTCAAAGGGCCTGTTCCATGGGCGTATATCCAGCGACCCTGTAGCATCGAAGTCCATTTTTGCCCGTGTCGGTGTAGCACTAAGAGCAGATGCAGCACTAATTCGCTGGATCCCCCATTAACAGTCTCTTATGTGCTGTTAGATTAGAAGGCTCCATCAAAGTGACAAGAAAATGATGTGTTTTCGTAACCATTACCTAGATGCAATTAAGGATGAGTTCAACCATAAAGCAATCTTCTCAAAAGCACGTTCGACGGATATTGTAGTACCAGCTAGAGACTTGAATGTTCAGATCGACCGTATGGACGCGAGCGTTGCTTAGATAGCCAACCAGAACTCGATGGTCGCCGGTCAGATAATGGTGACCGCCTTATATACCTTTATGTAGACTACATGTTTCTGGCTAGCATCAACTTCCGGAGCAAACACCGATGCGATATCTGGCGTCCTCTCCCTGAAACCCAAGCCTAGACACAGATTGATAACATCGCGAACAGTTATCGCCGACAAGGTTGTGTTAGTAATAGTCCTTCCTTTTAGAATACTATCCGGACGGTGATAATCGTTTAGTTTGCGTCACGTTTGTCTAGCGTTTCAGTGGCCAATGGTCAGGGAACTGACAGTTATTTGGAAGAGTTTGGTAAACTGATTGTTCTATTATCCTGAAGTAATTATTACCTCTCCCCTCACCCATCTTCAAAAAGAAATCATGTAAAAAGGCAATAACTATCGGCAAATAATTTTACTTTTGACTGCTTCTAAATTATTAACTTCCACCATACTTCGCGGATTGTCCAAAACGCGTGAAGGGCTGACTCGCGAAGAGCGGGCTGGTTTTTGATCGGGTCGTGGATGTATTGATCACATTATTATCCCCTCGTCAAGTGTTGGAACACCGTTACATGCATTATGTTTCATGACATTAGATAGAAAAATTCGTTTATCAACTCCTATTAGAGCTTACGGAGACACATCAGGATGCTAATATTAATTTCATGATGAAAAAAGCTGACTTCCAATTAATTTAACCTCTACAGAACATTTATCTAAATAATACTAGTTGGATTGTGACTGACAAGTGGAATCCAGGACGCGCATTTCGTCCGGCTGGATGTGCCTGCATCCCAATGATGATACTAGAATGTTAACACGAAGCTGATGAGTTGTAAATAGGATGAAATGTGCTTCCTGCATTCTACTGCCATTTCCAAACCAAGCATTATTATTACCAAAGGTTTTCTTATAACTTTTATTTAACCTTTCAAATGAGTTTCCGTGTCGTATTTTATCTGTCCTTAATAATACCCTTTTAGTGAAATTGAGAATACTGACTGGTTAAAAGGATACATAAATTAAGGACTTACGTAAATGATATCCACATACTGATGGTAATTTTAGTGAACAAGGTAAAACATCGAGAATTGTACTATCACGATTAATTGATACACAGAAACGATTATCTGAACTCGTAGACAGATTAGTACTTTTATAAGATAAAGTATAGAAATCGTGTACCATTGAAGCGTAATAAGAATCATTATTTTCTGTTTTGTAAGACCACTAAGAGAAAAAGGAGTAAATATAAGAAAGTAGACACTATTTGCGTGAGAAGAGTCATAGAAAATGTAATACAACCTTGCATCTAATCGGTTCGTCATATGTTGCAACAAACTGTTTCTAAAAAAGAGTTATGTTAGGTAATGTGACTCATTTATAAAATAAATTCAAAATACATTTAGCAATAGCTCAGTAGTTAAGATGTTTAACTTCCCCTTAATATCTTGTAGGTCTGAACCCTGCTCCATCTACTTCAGTTTGAGCAACTACGTAGTACTATTAGGTTGCACACTAAGGGCTTAGGTTGAAGCCAAGTACGTAAATATAGTAGATTAACCTAAATTTGAGTCATATGGTTGGTGTAATAAAATGAACGAATAAATGTAACTATTTATCAAGTACAGATTTGTATACGTGGCATTCAACCTCAATTTACGTATGGGAAGCTAGTAGTACTACCCAAGTGGATAAATCGAAATAAGTGAGACGAGTTTTAGAACTGTGAAATAGAACGCTTTAAATGCTGAAACACTGCTTCACCTCATATTTTTAAAATCAACCCGTGATTTCACAATGGTTTCCAGAGACATAGCAGTTGTGAGGTGTGTTTTCTCTACTTTCATAAGAACCGATTTCATCAGACTAGTCATCAGTAATATTATTAATGGATACTAGTAATGAACTGATAGACAACCATCTAAAGTAATTCGCAACGGATAGACAAAAGAGTCAAGGTGAATTTTCTAACACAGATGAATATAGTCTATGATAGCAACAACATATAGAAGAGTATGAACTGTTCTATCTTAAAGAATCCAAACAGTGGTGTATGAAGTTATAGATGCATTGTTTATATATTTTAATTACATAATATATACGATAAGTAAACTATTGTACTTTCTAATCCTCACTCCATTCTTTAGTTAGAATCGAATGAAGAAAGATAAAATTACTAGCACATGCTGTGATTACACCTTATTCGGTAAATATATATATATATATATATATATATATATATATATATATATATATATATATATATATGGTTAATGCAAAAAATAAACTAAATAAAAACAAAAAAAACAATAAAATACGAACAAGTTCAAGTACCTGTCTTTGAGCAACATATGCGTCGGCATTAGAATACGTGATACTACTGGAATATCCAGAGTGAACTGAGAAGGGTAAGAACCCTATAATGGAAAGTTACGCGAGTTGCAACAACTAACCCATCAATCTACACCCAGTAATACAGGCGTTAAAATGTAATTATTGATTACCTGTATCTCAAACAGACAGATTTCAGTTACATCAATAAATTACTTTCACGTTAATTGCAAATCTCTAAGAAACACTAGCTAATAGGATAGTTGAGAGCTGAAACAGTTCAAAATAAATATACGACAATTCTTATCAATACAATTGCGAGTGTCTTACTATAGATGAAGGCTAAGTTCAGCCTACTTTGGTTTCACTAACGGACACTTCCAAAAAGCCTAGAGCATAAGCATTATAATAACGGGTTAAATAGTGAATAAAAATATAAATATAAATATTTACCTCCTTAAGTTAATGTGCTGGTAGAGTAGTAGCTTGGTACTTAAAGAGTTAGGCTTCCAACCACTAAGTTTAGGTCTAGTGTTTAGCTTCACTTACTTTAGTTTAAGTGTGTAATATTACTAGCCGTTGCCGTTGTAATTAGAATGTACACAAATCTTTAACTAGTAAATGAGCTAATAATAATAACACTTGATTAGACAAAGTAAATCTCAGGATACTACAATAAGTTAAATACATAACGTTCACCTTTGACTTTGAATTAGAGTCAAATACAAGAAAAATCCCTGTCCAAGCTCGATCAATTGTTAAATTAGGAGTAATCTGTAATAATAAGCGCATAAAAGCGGCTTCATCACTAGAATAAGGTGATAATTTGATGCCACATTCGGTAATCTCACTACCTTCACCAATATAAAGACGGTAGCATCGATTATTGTATTCATAATAACCAGCTGTGCATGCACCTTGAGCAAGAATCCGTGATGAATCCGATATGCTGCTGCTGTTGGATGAAACTTTAGCTAAACAAACAAATAACGTGAAAAGAGAAAATTTTACAACAGTAACAAAAGTTTATTCAGTGAAGGGATTTCTTTTCGACGAATTCATTACTAAGACATATAAATATAAATATAAATATATAAATATATATATTTACATTACATTTATTACATTTAATTTTACTTATTCTCAAATTTAGGATGACTTGGAGAGTCAATCTTTAGATCATTTATTCTTTTCCATGATCACAGGCTACGGTTAAGTATACACACAAAGGTTCTTGTAATATGCAAATTACGCACCTTCCTTCATCTATGATATTTCGAACATTGGTTTACTTATAATGACTTACGCAATATGATCAAACTCAGCATACGAAAAGACAATCATAATGACATTTCACCCCTTATTTACACTTATATTCGGTAATTTTCTTATTATTTCCTTGATGAAGCTCGGACTGTCCTGCAGAGTGAAACGTTGTTTACAAATATAGCGTATTCAAACAGTATGAATGATTTAATATTTTACATGTAGTTATTTCATTGCCAGCTTTTCTTCACATTGATAAGCTGAACTATTTGTATACGTTTAAGCTAAAACATATACAGTGGGGTAATAATTCATTCACAGAGATGACTTTACAATAGAAGGGAAAATGAAAAGCCACTAGTATGTTATAATCAATGACTTTCAGGTACTTAGCGTATACTAATTGTATGCATATCACCAGTTCCCAAGTGCTTTAGACAAGACGATTATTAAAGTGGTACATAAATATGAAGTATTTACACCAGGTACCTGAAGAACACTGTAAAAGGGTTTTCTAAAACAAAAATTTATAATATGCTACGCTTGATAACGACTACGTAACTAAAAAAATAATGGCGTTTACAACAAGTTTGCACACAATCATTTGAGCCTTTTGGTAAATCGTGAAGAAACTCTCGATGTACTTGTAAATGGATATAATTTGAACCCCCTTCAACTGCATAACTCTGAATATCAACAAAACATCCAGAGTTATCAGGCTTGTATAAAATAAAAATAGGCACCCTTAAGAAAGGAGTAAACAAATGCATGATAATAGCACTTATGTGTATATAACGGATGGATACATCATGGACAAGAGAAGTGAACTCAAAAACCTTAGTCTTTATAAATACGTTAATGAATTGAGTGATATATCTGAAAAGTATAGCAATTTAGACGATATATCTAGAGTTCCCTTCACTTAAATAGAATGCTACAAGTATATATAAAATGTAACAAAAGATTCTAGAACTTCAATCGATGTAATTACAAAAATTACAAGGTCGAAATGAAACGACCGTGCAACAAAGTGGAACACATGGTCACAATAATTATGGTTGATATGAGCTAAGTGCAATTATCTAGATCATCAGTTTGCATTATTATCAGTTTAAATTATATTCTCTCATTGTGTAACCACTTCATTTCGACCTTGTAATTTTTGCAACTACATCGATTGATAAGTCATAACCTTCTGTTGCATTTTATACATAGTTGTAACATTCTACTTAACCTTTTCAACCGTATTTAGATGTCTATCACACTATTAGAATTGTCAAATTTCAGTGGTACCCGTCAGGGTTGCTCAGGAAGGACCAAACTATGGTGTCAGATTAGTCAGATTTCGAGACTAATTCTCAAGGTTGTGGTGAACATTTGAAATAATTGTAATAATCCTCTAGAACATACTTTTCAGTTTGCGTAAATGTGTTTATAACATATTTTTGAGATAAGGAAACACATCGTAGGATAATATCTTGAAATTTTGGGCTTGAAATAGTTGAAAACAAGATGCCGACGGAAATGTGACAAGACAAGGTCACTTAAAGAAACGCCTAAAAGATACTAACTAAACTTACCTCTATAAGTATGTTATATTTAAACTTTTTGGTTTCGCAATATTATAGGTTGCATGCAAATGATGAGAACCAAACAAAATAAAATGAACTCAACTTATTTTTCTTGTTCTTTTCAAGTTAATAAGGAGAACGAAGTTCATGAAACACTTTAATTTACTTCATGTTAAATTTAATTTAAAAATTTCTAAACATCGAGTGACATTTTTGTGGGCATATTGTACCTATATAACCTTCCGACACTGCAAACTCGATTGATAATCAAATATGGGATTATTTTGAGATTATCGTTATACTTCAGGTTAAATGTGACCGTATTATGTCATGGGAAGTATACTTCTTACAATATATGCATAGTCCATATTTGAAAGTTATTTTTCAAGAAGCGAAACAATCAACTATCATAGACACACACAATACAGTCAAAAAAACTTACTTTTAGCTGTAACCTGACAGATATAATTTACAGACAAAGAGCAGTCAACTTCTTCCCATTGTCCAAGATGCAACGGACGTTGATGCATTATTGTACACAGTGGCTTAATAAATAAAAGGAAAATATATGGAATGTCCTAACTTCACTATTAAAAAGAATATTTCAAGAATGAACCTAATCAAAGTAGACTGTCAATCCAATCCAAAAAGGCAAATAATACGCAGCATAGAAGCCAATGTTTTAATGTGAGGCCACTCAAATTGCCTTTAGTATATTTAATCTACCACAGCTCAAAATTACTTACAGTGCAATCTAATTTATATTGTGGCAGGCAAATGAAGTCCAAGACGCACGTTTTTTTCTATTTGGGACTCGGATTCAATCCGTTTCGTGTCAAACACTACTGCGTTCACTGCTAGGTTATTGAGTTCAGACAGCCACAGTTCTGCAACCGGTATGTAGGTATAATTTGAATATGTTTAAATCTTCCCAGTGGATTAATTTGGAATAAAATTGATCAGTCTCTGTTGCCATACGTGCATCCTGAGTGGATTCTCGACAAAGATGAAGTTCACAAGTATGGTTCAAATACATTCAAATTATATTTACAGTGTTTCGATACCAAATAATAACACTAAGTATCCGTTATCAACACCGGAACTAGTAAAATATCAAAGCCAAGCTAACTATTTATAAAAAATGCATTACATAAACGTATATAGATTCAAGTTGTCACTCTTCATTAGAGAGCAGTAAAAGAAAGAAAACTGACAAGATCAAGAATACACAAGTAGGGGAAATAAAATCATATATGTTGGAAAGTAGGAGTAAATAAGGCAAAAGAATAAATAATATGAAGAAACATTAAACCCAGATATAGAGAAAGATGAAGATTAATGCACTTGCATCATTGCAATTGATTTCAAGCCACATCTTGAGGCGTTTATAATCACAGATTATGAATACTACACCAATAAGTATATTAACTTGTTAACAATACAAATAATAGTTTACCTTCTCAATTCCATGTATTTGTTTCGGATACCAATTTGTATAGTTGATCATATCACCGTGAATCCATCTACGTTCACCTTGATCAATATGCATACCAATCCATACCGGATGAGAAGAATGGGCAATCATTACAGAAATAGCATCTATTTTTTAGAAACAAATTAGAGCAAATAACTGCATCAAGTTGTGCGCGAATGTTTGTGTCGCAAAGGAATGACAGCTTTACTAATCAGAAATATCTGTGGATTCCTTGTGAATTTGAAACGTGAGCCTTGTTATCAAATACTTTCTAAAAATCATGGGTAGCTATTCAACAATATTCCTTAATACTTAATAAACTGAATCAGTTGACTTTGTCAGTAGAAAGCTGAAAACAGACAGCTTTCTATAATCAAGTCAACGGAAGCTATTATAGAAATAATTGAGAAATATTAGGAATAAACCTACCTTGTTCCATAGGTGATGTGACTGTAACAAGAGACGCTGAAGTATCTGATGCTTTACACTGTTCATTTGCTTTCCTCCATGTTAATCTATTGGCTGGATCTTCCTTTAGCTATAAGTCAACAAGTAGGAGAATTACTGATTTGAAGCACTTATTTTGATAAATCCGTCGATTGGGTACACACAATTAATTAATCTTAAAAGAAGATGAGCTAGATTTCATGAAAAAGTTGAAACAGTAGCTTATTGGTTGAAACACTTGAAATTCAACTAAAATGTATATTTTAAACTCTGCTCCACATATGCTGATTTAAGTAGATGGATATCACTGGCCGTTATACGAAGTATATGTCATGAAACCGATTATCAAGACTTGTGTTTAACAAATGTACTATATGAAAGCAATAATTCAGTTCAATTAATTAAGTTCATGGCGTATATTCAGATGTCAACTCTATTACAACTCAAAGACGTACAAAAGAAACTAAAAATAACTGAAAAATGTGATCAGAGTCACTTTATTTTTAACAACGGCTAGAGAATGCATTGTAGCACAACTAACACAAGACGTATTAGGAAACGTATGTATGAATGAGTTTAAAAAGGATTGGTCAACTTCATAATAAAGGAACTGAAAAGATGATAAATATGTAGTACTTACTGGTCCTCAGTGGTAATTGAAATCTATAGAACTAAGGAGATTAGTGACAAGATTGTTAGATGAATAGTTGAACTTTTATAGACTTTGGATACTTCATATTGAAAGATATTACTAAGCATGAGTTAAAAATATTTAACTATTCATAGTGCAACTCCAGCTAAATGTTATTTCATACACCACGTTTTCGGCCAACGAACAAGAAAAGTATGCCTAAAGATTCTTTGGGATAAATTTCAAACTTTGAAACTGATGTTGTTAAAAGTGTATTACACATTGAAATATTATTACGACGCAATAAGTTTAGAAACGAAATGATTAACTTACCAAGTAGCAATTTTTATTAAACAGCTTGTAACCAGGGGGACAGATAAGATTGCTTTGATCAGAGAATTGGTGTCGATAGGAGATTTTAGGACTGTCACTACACACAAAACTTAGTTTTGAGTCACAAGGAATAAACTCCCAAGTTGAAATACTTCCTGCAGCTATAATTTAAAAAAAAAAACTAGTGTTAGAATCAATGATACATCAAATTGCGAAATAACAAGTTTAGATCCAGTAAATTAAGACTTCAGTACGATACATGACCTGATGTGAAACCAAAAGCATGTAACTTACATATATTAGAAACAGCACACCCTTCAAAGTTCTTCGGCGTATTAGAAATGAATATTTGTGGAACGGCTGGATATCCAGACGACCAACGCAAATTGTCATTCTCAATGTATAAACCAATCCATATTGCAATTATAGGGGGATCAGACTGATTAAGTAGACGATTCAAATAATGGTAAGATTATTAATGATATTTTTTTATTCGTCATATACATTTCAGAATTAAAACCAAATGGAATTAAAATAATTTAAAATTTTATATATTTGTCAAACACTGAAATCATTAAACGTTTTATGGCTACGACGGGACATTACTCCCCGCATAGTACTGCACACAAATAATTGGTCAAAACAACTTACCAACTAAGTGATTATTGGCCTTGAGGGGACATTATTGTATGAGCTGGTGATACCATTTAAAATATTTACAACTGACTTACATTATTGAGGGTCGTGTTGAGTTACATTAATATTAGTAGGGACAAGAAATGAAATTTGATCGACGCCCAACAGACTATCTGTGCATCCTGATGAATAAATAAAACTAGCCAGTAAAAACTAAGACATTAGATTTTGAGAAAGCAGTACAGCTTCAGCTATTCAGGCGTAGAATATAATAAAAGAGTAACAATCTACAAAAAAAACTACACTTGTATGACTTTACATATCGTACCGAGTCGATGAAAAATTAAATGCAGAAATGGTAAACTCTTCACGAATGCATACCATCTCTATTACTTAACCAAAAATTTCAATATGATTGATCCATTGAAAGTTCTCAGTCGCGTATATTGATAATGTGGAGAACTTTGGCATTGTGTTCAGGGATTCGAAAATCTGCTGATTTAAATGTCTCAAAATATGATTAAAAGTTGTGGTTTTGACAAGCAAATACTATGTAGTCCCTAGTTTGCTAGATAGAATAAAAAGTTTTAATAAATCAATGTATTACGTAAGTTGATCTACAGATATAGAATTCGGACCAAGTGTAGCGTGATATATCACAGTTTCTGTTTGTTTACATCTGAGAAGAGTGAATTAAGAACTCACGAGTAGATAGTGATGTTACAGATATGAAGATGCTACTTAGGACGTAACAAATAATGAACTGATTCATTAAGCTCAGTACCGCGGGACGTACAGCTATATATAGTACATGATAAGAGTGCGTATCATAATCACGACACATTTCATTTACATGAATTTTGGGCTGAAATAAAACACCACTTTGAATACTAACTGGCCTGGGAATGCATAGACAAAATCGTAGAACAACCCCAATATACGCAGCCTAAGTTAAACACGTCTTATTCAAAGTCTGGTTGACCTAATTAACAAGCAGAGTATTGAAATAATTACTGTCTATTTACACATGATTAAAAGTCGTGAATAAGTGTTGCGCGGAAAGTGACATAAATGCTTACCTTTGCTTGAAACCCCTCTAGATATTCTTGCTGTGCTTTCGTAAAGACAGTGATTAGAGAGAGGTTACGTTGGTTGCATTCAAACTGAGCATCTTTAAATGTCGCCGCATGTGAAAAATAGTGTAAGCAAAGGTTATTTCCAGATATTGCATCACATTTTACTACAGCAATTAAATATTATACAACAAGCGTACCTTTAGAACTAAGAGACCTTGTGACCAGTGAGAAAAAAACCAAAACCAACAAACAACAGCAAAGGCACCGTAACATTTAGTTAGGAACCGACCGCCTTTAGTGTAAAGTATAATCTGTATGATCAATATCAAAATTAGAAATCTAATTGAAATCATAGAAGTGATAAAGTTGAAAAGTAGCTCTACTAATAGTTGCAATGATTACGACATTTTCAGGTTTTGGTGAAAGTACACCAGATCCCGTTAATTCCCACATGATAACACTTGACTCTAATTTTACGTGCTTGGAAAAAAATACATCAACAGTGCAAAAGAAGACAGGCGAAATCATATTCCAAGACAGTATATTTCACGAGGAGAGGAACTTTTGAACAAGTCGCCACAAATAAGAGTGCTGAGATGAGACTTTGAAATAGTAAATAATTTTCGCAGGGAAAGTGTGATACTATTTTCGAGTAGATGACTTCAGGAGTGAAAGTAGCACTGAAAAATGTCCACGTAATCGACTCTTAAATTAATGCGATAAGCTTTAAGATGATGCGAACTATCTCAGTAGGTGCTAATACGTCACTCAGTGACACCCAGCGTTCCTCTAGATCGATTATATGAAACTTAGGAGAGTCTAAGGATTCAGGGCATGTCCAATTGCATGATTGTAACTTACGGTTATTAGACCTGTTTTCCGCCGTGTACCATAAAAAATGTCGCTGGTGAGAAATAATAAGAGAGTGATTACGCTTGTTGTGTGGGTTGATGGTTAATTACATCGGAGAATAATTTTAATAATTGTCTTAGGCAGCCCAGAATAATAGGATGTAGTATTGAAAAGGCTCCCAGAGTTGATGAATAAAACATAAACATTCGACCTAGCTTTTTTAGCAGATGATTTTATTCTGCGCCACATTTAGAGTAAAGTTAGTAGGTTCCTTTTGTCTAGAAGCTTAAACACACCGGGCAGATTAGAGGACGACATTGGGACTTGCTCATTAAGACTGGTTGGGATACCTTTAAAGTTGAGCCCAGTATTACAGAAAAATTTTGTAAAGTAACTAGTAACATATCCAGTGCATCCTGCACAAAGTGGCTAGGATAGTTTCACCCTTCTTAAATGTTGTTTTCCTAAATTAAGGAACGAATTAAGAGAAGTGATAAGATCCTGTCACTACTGGTGTAGTGGATGATACTCATAAGGTCGTCCATAGGCACTAGATAAGCATCAGCCTAGTTTGACTTGTCGCAATATGACATTTTTGTGACCTTCAGTGGTAAGGTGCATGACGGCGATTCTGCATTTACAGCGTGGCAGACTGGTCATCCTTTATCAACTCTCACAAATCTTAGCAACATTATTTTTACGAAGAAATATGACTAATAATAGGTAAGTCTATAGTTTTTATGTATCTACTTATTGAATAATAGTTTTTAGGCCTGTTCCTCACGAGAAATAAGTGTTGATCTGAAAGCAGCCTTTGAAATATATTTCTTAGCCGACGATTTTTTAGTCGGGAGGATGTAGAAGTTACTAAATTTAATACAATCGTAGAATACCTTCACTCATTATATCCATTCGCGAAGTCGAAGTGCCTCGTTTTCGTCTTTCAAATACATTTTCTTTGTTTTTAAATGTGCATTTGGTAATTATAAAAAACCTCACTGGATTGTTCGGAGAAACAAACCGTAAGTCGAACTGTAATTATCGCATATTTAGGTCTAAATACATGGATTATAAATGCATGTAAATCGTTCCAAGAATATTCGGTATTTTCAGTGATAAATTGGCCATTCATCAGCAACCTTACTGTAGTTTCAATCACTATATCCTTATAAGTCCTGCGCTTAGCATGAACTTCGTAAGTTTCAACAAGTCTATTGAAATAAAATCAGACCCCCACAGCACTATCTGCGAATAAAAATGAAAAACGTAAATTGGAGTTATACAACTATTGCATGCAAAATATGAACATACTACATCAGTGGTTTATAGTTTAATCACTACAAACTAAAAACAATATAAACCATTCAGGAAAATTAGTAATCATGTATATCTAACTTAGATTACCTAAATGGTCTTAGACGACGTAAATACACTGCAGCTCGTTCTAAACGAAAGTTAAATGTCATCATTATTTCTTTTAAAACTTAAAGTGACATATTTCACAACAAGAAAACCATATACAAATTGTATTTACGAAAAGATACGCCGTATAATTCTGTAGTAACTACGCAATTTAGTGCAAACTATGTTCATGTAGAATAGTTTAATATGCATGTACAGTTAAGCTTTTCCATGATAGATAGTGTGAATTTCAACAATAACTGATTTCAGATGATTTTAGTATTGACACGATAACTGGTTACGATTTCACGTAATCACCTAAGTTGACGAATAAGCAGCCTCCGTCTATAAGTAGCAGGTATCGTGAATGTGGAAATAGTAAGCAGCATACGAGGTGAGTTGCGAGATAACAAGGAGCAAAGCCTGATCGTAATAAGTAGGAGAAACGAAGACAACCAAAGGAAGCAGGCTTAGAGACAACATTTATCGAGGAACACATAGGACGAGTAAATACATGATTAAAAAAGATGCATGTATTATTTATGACGTTCACTACCATCACCTAATAAGCAATCGTCTTGAAAAAGTCGTTTTTACACACGGATACGTGAAAACAGTTGTGTTAGCTGACTTTGACTTGGAAAGAACTGAAAAATTATCAAACTATTCAAACGAAATTTTCTGAGAGCAGTTATATTAATATTAATTCAATAAATTTAACTAAAATAGACAGTGGAACTAGTTTTTGTTACTACTGAATAGTTTACTATGGTCTTATTCACCCAAAGTCGATCAGATCACTAGATTGTGATAGAATGCACTTTTGACTCTTATTGTCATTTGCCAACACCATTACAGGGACTGTCCGAGATATTCCTTTCTCAAGAGGAACATTCGAAGATTGCAAGAATAATGTATCTAGCCCCATTCAGTCTACTCGCTTAAATATCAGGCTAGCTGTAATTATCCCTAAAAAAATCTGGCAACAATAAGCTCGATGGCATTCCAGCATCCTTCATGAAATATGACTGTCTACAACTACCAATTTTCTTTAAAAAAACTATTTGCTCAATCTGTTCAGACTAGGTCTTATCATTCCATATGGAATACATTGTTCATAAAGACACGATACAATGTGAATCATGGGACGCTGTAGATAATTACAGGCCAATCAACACGACATTCGTGTTGTTCAAACTAATTAAAATGTCGTTCACAAACAACTGTTATCATTTTCACTTTCTTAAAACCCGATTAATTTATCTCAACATGAGATTATGGTAAATTATTCATATGCCACGTAATACTTGGGATTTTTCGATTATATAATTCTCAAAAAAGTTTATGCTTCTCAATAACCTTACTCTGTTGGACATCAATGAAGCACTTAACTGTGATTCGCATAACTTTCTCCTCGTAAATTTGCACTTCTTTGGCATACAAGATCCATTGCTAAGTTGGTGCAAACCATTTTTATCGGGTTATCATCAAATTGTAAGGTCTCTACTCTACTACTTAAACCCGAGCACATGTAGTAAATGAAGTTGTTCAAAGAAGTGTAATTGGACGATTACTCTTCATTCTGTCAGTCAATGACGTATGCCAGAAATTTGTACAAGGTACAACCATATAATGGCGACAACTTCAAAGTAGTCTACTCATTACCGCCACCCTTTAAAAAATATATGATTGCAAAGACAGTCCAGAAAGAAGTCGATAAATTATGTGAATAAGCAAGAACGTAGCACCTTTCTGTTAAACGTAGATAAAAGTGGATATATTTCCTTTGGCCGCGACTGGGATTTAGACCTTAGTCTTTACGAAATGGAGTAAGGCCTATCAACGTTGACCCTGGTCTAACGGTTCTGTAAAGTAATGGTATAACTTCTAAATCACGTAAAATTTCAAGTTACCTAGACAAGAATGCTAAATGGATATATAATATAAAATTTTTGAAACATAATCGAATTTATCGATCTACAAATAGTGTATTCTTCACACTACAATATGATTGTCTACTTTACAACAACTGCAAGCATATAAAGTTGGGGAATATCTGGGGGTTCAAAGAGGCCTTACGGAGAGCCTACTAAGACACTGTGACACGAAAGATTATCGCCATTGGCATGATGTATTAAAACTAAAGCTTCTTTGGGTTCGACACCTGAGGTTAAATCTTGTTTTCTCATACCAGCTTTTAAGTAGTACCTCCTATTCCTGAATTTCCTGACCACCTAATAATACTTCATCCTTACACAACCTACGCAACAAAAAAGACACAATCACTTTCCCACGATGTCATACATCATTTTTACTATTAGGCATCCGACAGCATTGAATAAGCCCTCCAAAATCCTTCGTTTTATCAACTCCTCAGCAGAATAAAAGAGACTACTTAATAACTACCTGTTGGATAAAGGTTAACATGATATTTTTAACTGTCCAGAAATAAATAACGATATATACAGATAAGGTCCCAACTCCAACTAAACCGTTCGAAAAATACCAGACCTCACAATTATCTCACACACAGTATTCATGTTTTTTTTATATTTCCATCACTACTTATGCTATCACTAACAATTTTGTTGACACTTTCACAACTTAACCTTCCAGTTAATATGAGGTTACTAGTTGTCTAGTAAACCTATCCCCACTGTATTTATGCCTATTGATTCTCCCCATCCGATATTAATTTATGCATGCTCACATTTTTTGTACTGAATTTTTCTATCTACCAACACCACTGTCTCCTTGGTACCATATATATATATATATATATATATATATATATATATATATATGATACATTATATTATCGTTTTATTCTGAGTTTTTTTTCCTTACACAAATCCATTTAACCATTATATACCTATACTTTTTAATGAGACACAAACTTGTTTCTCCACAACGCACATCCTAGTTAGATTGTATGCTATTAAAAGAAAGTGTAGAGTGAAAGTATGCAGTTGGCATCCAACCATTGACCCATCACATCCATTATCATAGTAAATAAAGTTTCGGAAAAGATAACCAGAGATAAATTACTAAATTGTTTACAGTCACAAAGCTTGTAGACCCCAGAGTAACATGAGTTACTTAAGCGCCCTTTCTGTCTTCCCGACTTAATAGGTAAGAGAGGGGATTGGGCAGAAGCTATAGAAAAAGAACTGTCTGCGAAAGTTGTGTTTATTGACTTTATGAATGCATTTGACAAAGTGTCTCACTCTGATCATCTACGGAAATTATCAAGCCTTGGGATAACGTGGCTAATTCAAAGTTGACTAAAGGACTTCCAGTGCCAACAAGGACAATAAGATAGAGCCAAAAAACACTATCTTAGTTCCTGCTTTATCTTTGTTCTTAATTCATAAACTGCCCACCCCGACAGCTATAATCATTGATACTTCTGTTTAGTGATTAAGCGGAGATTCGGATGATAGTAAGCAGCGATGCTAATCAATCTGGTTTTGGTTCTAATTTAAACAACTTAGTTTTACTGCCTCTGAGCTTAGGGAAGGGTTAAAGATTAATTTCAGGAGTAGTTTACCAATCCGCATCAATTGCTATAATGGCCGCCATGCGCCATAAATGATACACAACTACGGGTAAAATAATTTAAGGACTCCGGCTTAACTGTCAGTCATAAATTGAAAACCATTGTATACATAGACACATCTTTAGCCAAAGAGATTCGAGTGTTAGGGTCACTCATCAGAGCATAAAGATGTCCGACGTACGTGAAATTTCATCTTGGATATTGTGTTCAAACGGCAAGCCCTTATTTTACTGAAGATATCAAGACTCTTAAGTGGGTTTAACAGATAGTTACTAAGCTAGCAACAGACCTCCCACACCTCTCTTACATTGAGCACCTAATGCGCTTGAATCTTTTCATCTTATTGTAGCGTTAAACACAATGTGGCCTAATATTTCAATTCGTATTCTTAACAACAATTTAGGGTATTAATATTTCTCATCTTTTTGCTCTCTCTAGAAATAATCACTTCACAGACCATTTCGAAAATGTTCAAAGATCGGGACCAAACGGACTCAAAGAGTCTTTATTTACATCGTGTAGTCAACAAGTGTAATTCGCTACCCGAAGAGGTGAAACCAACTTCTTCCATATACTCTTTTATGAAAAGCTGAATTTGTATTAAGAAAACTCTACAAGAATTAACATATATTACTAAACCATTTCTTATTACTGAAGGCTGGTGTACAATAACTGTTTAGTTAGTCAGAATAATTATTCCAGCACTGCGGCTATTCGGACGTAATCATTTGAGTTTTTGCGTTATATTTGTGCACGTATTTAAATATCCTATTTCGGCTACGGATGCCATAAAAACGATAATTACTAGTAGTTAATACCTTCGAAACTTTCTATCTAACATGCATTATTAAGTAACACACCTTATCCTAGTATCATATATATTTCTAAACTTCAGTAAAGCTCTTAACAAAGTCCCCCATAAATAACTGCTAATTAAACTAGGTCGCTCTGGATCACTTCACTCATGTTTGTATCTTTTCTAAAAGGAAGAAAGCAAAAAGTAGGGTTTAATAACAGTCTATCATCATCTAAACCAATTGACAGCGGTGTTATACAGGGTAGTGTATTGAGGCCCTATTGTTCATTATTTACATAGATGGCATTAATGATGATATAAAACAAATATGCTGATTATCTCAAAGTTGTTCAAAGCTTTCGAAGAAGGAATGACATTAATTCAAAAGGATTTCGATAGCCTAACTATCTGGGGCCAAAAGTGGCAGCTACCACCAAATTACAATGAATGTGGAATTAATGCATATAGGGAACAACAGCACTCATTCCACGCTTTGTCTAAATGGGTTCGAATTTCGAATTCTCCGGTTAACAAGTAACCTGGGCACAAGATATTCTGGTGACTCATGGTTCACGGAACACGATTGGTCTGTTATGTTTAAAAATAGCAGAATAACAGGCTTTCTTCGTAAAAACTTCTATACAGCGGAGGCCAAACTTACTTTGTTCAAAATATATATAAGATCCACACTCAAGTATTGCTCATTTATCTTTTGAAGCATGAATGACATAGATAGAATACGTGTAAAAATTTTATAAAGAAGTTCTACACGTCGAATTCTCAGAATAAACAGTAACATGAATTACTTGAATCGATGTAAATCACTTCATTTAGAACCCGTATGTCGTCGTCGATTATGACATAACTTAATATTATATAATAATAATATAAAAAATAATAAACGGAATTCAATGCTTCCAACCCCGTATAACCAGACGCTTAGACAAGATCTCTGAATCTGCAAGGAAACTTTATCTATTAATAATTACAGAACACAATATCGCAGTAAGATCTTTATCGTTTTCTAGAGCAAACTATGAAATAAACTACTACAAAATATTCGCTACACTGATTCTATCTTGCAACTCAAACGATTGATCACCCCATATCCAGAATCTAAAGATTTGTATTAAATCTTGAACGATCCAACCTTGAATCAATCAGTAAAAGTTCATTAAGGTTCTTAAACTTTGAACACTATCATCATGTATTCTACAGTAGAAAAAAACAGAAAACCGATTGTGGTTCAAAACTGATTGTTTTACTAACACCAATTAGTTTTTTTTGATTTCCCATATTCTTCTATATCGTCTTCTCCCCTAACTTGTGAGCTGCTCTCATTATAAATTGGCCACCTATGAGCAACTTGCTCCAAACGCTTGCTAATGATGCACTAATGCATCAATAACTCACCGCCCAAAGTCAACTCATATAGATTCCACCACTACGGAAGAATATCCCCATATGTGTTTGATTGGCGCTCTCATCCAACTTTCGAATACACGTGGCCCTATCCCCTATCTAGGTGGGCTCTGTGCTTCATTATGTTTACCATCAGCCATTTAATGTAATCGTAGCGCCATAAACAAAAAGCGCGCAATCGTTTGGCAGAAGTGCACTATGAAACAATACACACATCTAGTACCCTAGTACTGCAAACGTTGTTGTCGTTGACCTTGCTTTTAATTAATATCTTCATATGGTGTGAATTTATTGACAATGACTCTTTAACACCTTGGTACGTCTCGTTCTATTGACAGAAGAAACCAGATTATTAGGGAACAGGTCTTGATTTTATTGTAGTGGGCAAGAGACAGTGGAGTGCGATCTAATGATTCAAACACATTACTTCCCAACATTCAATATAAAATAATTGAAAATATAATCTCTATGCATAGTAAAAAAGTAAATGAATACTTAAGCTATATTATTTTGGCGTATGCTTAAAGTTTGAAGTAAACTCTTAACTAGTTAACCTAAGTTGCTACAACTCTTTACCAAAACTACTCCATATAGATAAACCCATATCATTCGGACCATGCCTGTAAACTGGTATGCTCTCATATACAAAATGCTACTTGAGAATAAAGCCATTACTATTATTTGCTCCTACCGATTTAACTCGGGAAAGACTTTTGTATACGCAGACGACTTATAAGTTGTCAGCTTTTGCACTAATTCCAACTAAATGGCAATATACGGTCATGCTGCATAAAAAAAATGGAATTACAACCTAATATGAAAAATATCAACCTCATTTTAAAATTAATAAATACGGTTGGGTCGATATTGGATTCTGTTATTCAGACCTATACTTTCAGTGGCTTATAAGCGTATGTTATGCTTGAGGACTCCTGTTTACTGACTGAATTTTCCTCACATTGATTCCGTGTGCTTGAATATATGTGCATGAGGTGACCAGATGAATAATGTATAGTCATCTGTTCTATAGAACGTATGCATTCAAACAGAAAATCAATGAACACGCTGCTTAAGTTCCTTGAATATCACTCTAAGTCATTCTTTTCTTTGTTGTAGGTTGCGAAACTTGGTGCTATATGCATTATGTGCATGAGGGTATATCAGTTTGAAGGCATTTATAGAAAGATATAAGTTCATCTACAAGCTGAATAGTCGTTGACGAATCCATGTTAAGAACGTTGTATATAAGGACACGAAATTAAATAAACCAGTGACTACAATACTAGTAAATGATCAGGGTGAGCAAGCTAGTTAAGCTATTGGTATAAACTATTACGTTTGTTTCTATAATGACATATATTTGTATATATTTTGAGTGGTGAGTTATTGCTACTTCAAGTAGCGACATTGTTAGACAACACTAAGCTTAATATGACTAGTGGTGACCAATTTAGCGTGAAATGAACACGAACTCGTGGGACGATATTACCAGAAAATTTATTTTAATAAATCAACAGAAAAACATATAGCCTTTTTTATTAGAAGTTTTTCGACTGTTATTTTGTCGCAATAATATTGACACTTCTAGGGCTCCAGTAAGTCCTTTTCAAGTGCTTCAACGCTAAGTGGTGAATCAGAAAAGATTTGGTCCTTTTGTTCCATAAACTAAGCTATAATATACTCAAATTTCAAGATAACGTTAGTAGTCGGGACATCTTAGAATCTTGAAGAACATTATTGGCTTGTTGATAGTAACGGGTCATTTATGACTCTGTAGACAATAAAAAGGTATGCACTATTTGCATTTTTTAGAAATTTATAATCAAGTTGCTCAAAAAGACCTTTAAGAACAGATACGTAAATATATTGGAACCCGAAGATCGTGGAAAACGCGTGCCACTTAGAAAAGTGGCAGTGAAAAACTGCAAGCTTCTTTTTAAATTTAAGTGAGTCACTCAAAACTTATAATTTAAAGCATGTTGGATTAATCTCTAGATTCATAGTAAAAAGTCGAAAAACATATTTCACTTAGAGGCAAAAAACAGCTTGAGTAAGAATTGTGTCGCATAAAATACAAACATTTTTGCAATTGATTTTTTCCCCCTTCCACTCCATTTACATAGCCATTTGTACTTGCATCCGTCAACCACCAACGTCCTTGTTGACTGCTTTAACACTTTTTGATAGCCTTTTATACTTTCTTCATAGAACATCTTATCCTATAATGCCTTTGAATACTTCATATTCCTTTGCCTTAATAACGCCACCCTGCATCCTATGCGAACTTGAATTTCCTCTTCTTTTATATCCTTCACCTCCATTAACTTTTCTATCCCTAATATATATCATTTTTCAACCTCCTGACTGTCTGGAATCGAAATCCTGTTTCAAAAGATATGCAAAATTTTAATTATTTTAAAGAAATTAGGAAAATTAGTGAAAGAAATTTCTACGGAAAAATATTCCAACTAATTGCACGAAAGAGATAAAGCCGAAAAACGAAAGTTACAATGGATCATAATATTAGAAATGTAAATTAGCAATGAGACGAAAGAATAACATTGACAACCCGTTACTACTAGACTGGAAAGACCGTGACGCGATAGGTTTTTTATTCAGTCCACAACTGCGTGAAACTATTTGAGACTGGAGGTTACGTTTAGAAACTAATATCGCGATTCAGGCCCCCTGTTTTAGTAAGTAGATAAAATCCTAATATATAATGTCGTTTGTTTGAATGTTTTGACGGTGTGCTGATTCGTTGTTTGCGGGATATTCGGTTGTCCTGTTCACAATGGAGCAGGTCGAAAAAATAAAGCCTGTAAGATAGTGGCGGTACTTACGCTCGTGGGAATTTTACACTATATATGTTTACCTTGATCTAAACGTTTGAGCGGCTATGTTTGGCTGTCGCAACTTTGGTAGGATCACCAACTCCGTGAATGTTTACCATAAATTCTTTTGGGTAATTTGGAGTAAATCTTATGGAAATCCCATGAGTAATTTATTAAAGGTCGCTTTGAAACGTTTTCGGGACTTTGAGCTTTTAATTGCATTGGGGATTCCAATATTTTGGTATAAACCAACTACTTATCGCATCAAAATTGTTTTACTGATAGTACGGTTTTTCGACTAGATTTCATTTATTATAGCAAAAACTTGGTCTGCACAAATTATTTATTTTGAAATTATAGGCTTGGATCATTATCTACCAGTAGGTATTCACACAGTTTTGCAATTTTTCGCAACCTTACCTTGCTCTGAACGGATTCTGTGCTTATAAAGCTAAAATAATTTCAGTTGTTGTGCAAGAAATAAGTCGTTAAAATTCTGTCTTTAGTAGTGCCAAGTCAAGAGTGAGTTTACTTTTGTTATCCCTCGGCTATTAGTACATCTATCTTGCTGAATCTGTTCCTAATTATCTGATTTATCTCACAGGTTTCGTCCTGGTACTGTAGTACTATCAATCACATTATTTAAGCGAGAAGTGTATAGGCATGACCAAGATTCTAGTTAATAAAAATATTTGTTTTAGTATTTGATTATCCACTATTGGTTTGAGTAGAATATGCTCCAAAGTACTTAAGTTCGACTCATTGTGCGCGTGTGCTTGTTTTAGGTTGTCAGTGTTTTAGAACCTTGTTACTATTCTTGTCGTCCTGTTTGGAAATCAGTCGAGTGCAAAACACAGTTTTACTTTCGGTTTCATCTTGGTTGTGTCTTCATCATTCATGATTCCTAATCTACAAAGCATAGTTTTAAACTCATCTAAAGCTGTTTGCTCAATGGGTAATCTAATTAACCACCCAATCTCACAAATATGCATCATCCAAAGTTTATTAACTGGGTTGTGCGATGAAACTTAGTGCTTACCACACTAATTTATACTTGAACGATGGTAATATTCACTTTGATAATTTTTTTATTCAATTCAAATTGCTTACTGAATTACATGCATCTGCGTTCTGTCTAAACGCAAAGCTTGGTGCGTCAAAGCATCTGCTAGTAATCGATTTTTGTCAGCCTCAGCTATTTCTTAATTTTTAAGTCACCACATAATAGTTGATAATGCCTGAGATATGGGATGTGTTTGATGACATTCATTTGATTTAAATCTATTTGATTTATTAGTATAGAAGTTCTAATCTAGTTATGGGGTATCATAATTTTCATAGTCTTAGGGAGCGTCTATCCATGTCTTGCTTCGCTATTGTGGATATCAGTATGTTAGTGATCATAAAGTAAGTTTTAATCATTTAGTTTTGTTAGACTGGCTAGCCGATAATAAACTGCTAAACTACCATAATAGATATGGGTACTTCTTATGCGTAACCTGTTGCAAAATTGGTCATCTCTGTTGTCCAGTAGTACGTCCATAGGTCACGTTAGAAGATTGCGACCGCTAGTGGCATCCATAAATGTATTGTCTGGTCACGACTTACTGCACCAACTTTCATACCTTAAAATTCTGGATAAATGTTCTTTTCTTTGATAATAAAGTCTTATAGTGTTAAATACAAAACTTATAATTTACTTGCCTTTTGTACTCAACACAGTTTTTGATGGTAGACAAATCCTATCGTAAGACAATGTAACTGTCAAGAATTAGGCTTTCTCCACTAACTGAAGTTTTTAAACTGTTGAATTGCGCTTATAACTATAGAATGAAATAACCAGTTATTGATAAAAATTACCAAAGATAATTATTAACGACAAGATATCAGGCTATAGTCCTGTAACCGTCGAAGTATTCATTAAGAAGTAAAAATGCAAGTAACTGCAAGCATTATTAAATATTTCGAAGTAAAGCATCTGCTCAGTTGAATTGTGACAGATTGTTTTGGTATTTTCAACATCAGGAAAGCGTATTCCTGAAAAATTATTCTAGGTAAACAAAGCGATGATTAGTACCAAAATACTTAATTATTAATCCAGCTTCTGTCTTCGTGTACTATTTGGCTAAATATAGTTAAGCAACATTATTCCAATTGGGAAGCAGGGTTTATAAGTTTATAACCTAAATGCTTTGTACAAACAAAGATGTTATTTCTTTCACAGAAATCATCTACCAAAAAAATGGTTACGGATTATCAAAAGACTCATAAACGCGCTGAACGAGAACGGTTACGTATATTGAAAGAGCATCAAAAGGAACTGGAACGAAAGCAAAAAGATTTAGAGAAGGTTTCTCTTTTTTCACTACTCAAACACTTTAATTAGGAAAGACAGCAACGAGAAAGACAAGAGAAAAAAGATGCCGAGGAACGTGAAAAAGAGGAAAAGCGACTGAGACGCAAAGAAGAACAGCGCAAAAAGGAGGAAGAGAGAGAAAATGAACGTAAAAAGAAAGAGTATGTACATGGTGCTATTCAAATTCGTTACTTTTATATATCGCCTGTATTCATATCCTTAATTTTCGTTTTAGAGAGGAAAAACGCAAGAAAGAGGAAGAGAAATTACAAAAGGAACAAGAGAGAAAAAGAGAAGAAGAACTAAAAACTCAAAGGGAAGAAAAGCAACGGGCAGTTTTACTCGGGTTTCTTGTGAAGTCAGAAAACAAAAAGGTTTGATAGTGCTCTCACTTTCTTAGTTTTTAGGAAATTAATACAGTTCCCAGTACAGATTGTGGACCATTTATACAATTTGAAGTTAGGAAAGATATGAGAATGGCTCCTTTGCACAGAATGTCGCCGACTTTGCTTTCTTTGAAACAAAGCAATATAGACAACTTACGAAATGCCTGGTTGAAGGGGAGCGATAAAGATACAGCATCATCACTTGGGTTACTTAAATTCGGTCGTGCTAACTATCTTCATGAACTACGAACAGGGCAGATAACACCATTATCTTATCCAAATACCTGGCCAATGTATGTTATGCTTATATATATATATATATATATATATATATATATATATATATATATATATATATATATAAACGACAAAGAGAATATCTTTATCAGCTTCTACTAGTTGTTTTCAGTTCAGATCACTGTTCATAATTGTCGTATTTCTCGCTAATAACGACCCAGCTTCTCTTATTGCTTAGTATCGTTAGACACTGAATACTCGACAAAACCCCGAATCAGAACACGTTAGAACAGGAACGAGATCGTATTCCAAAATAACAAGGATAGGTTGAAGTAGGAATTCACAGTTAGAGAAACGTTAATGTATTTATAGTATTTACATAAGAAGCTTTTTGAGTCTTCTCCAATAATCCGCTAGAGCTGATTGGTTTGGAAATAGCCAATTAGCATGCGCCATCACAATCATACACGGAACATGCTCTAATCCAGTCTATATCTCACTAACAATCAACCACTATACAACTATTGTTTGGTCAAAAAGCATTTAATGTATAGCATTAGTGTTTGACTCTCTTTCTGTGGAAGACACTGAGGAGACCCATCTTGCTTTCTTGAGTTCACTTGTCTTAACTTCGGCTGATGTTAATTTATATCTGGCTATACAATGACTAACTGTTTCAAACACTAGTGGTTTGTTGAAAAACTTCTAAGCCAACGATTTTACTAACTTTTCCTTGCATAGTATCTCTGTCGATTTTCCTGTGTTTTTAGCATTCTCATTTATTGCAGTTTTCAACATTTTATCGTAAGCTAGTGACCAAGTCTTCCATCTCATAATTAATAACAACAGATTTCTCACTGTCAGTGATTTCTGCACTGTGAATGGTGTTAATTATCTTTGTAAACGCGTTCTATTTTCAAAATATCTTCACCTGGAGTAACATTATTTAATTTATCTCCAACTATCCTTGATGTCAGGAGGCAGCAATCCTTACGTAGTGAATAGTAGACACCTGTATAATTGTAGCGCGCACCCATGGTTTCGAAGATGTTCAGATGTTTTTATTTTACGTTTTGTGGTGAGCATCATTCCACTCCACCATTTAAATCGCTTTTTCCGCAAGTACTGCATTTTTTATGTGTCTAAAAATGATGCTGCAATTTATTGCTTTAGTTCATTATCATAGCTTTTTATCCGTATGAATTATGGTATCTTGTTTTGCAATTTATTTCAGTGAGCCACCTGACATCCAGTATCTTAGCGATAATATATGCCCTCCTATAAACTCTACCACTTTAAAACAACACGGTAATCGTGGTAGTGGTGGAACAGTATGGTTACGTGCAAAGTTATTTCAATTCGTTGAAAATTATAGACCGGCGTATTATGGCACATGGAGACGTCTTAGTCAAATTGTTACTGGTCGTCGACCATTCGCTCGTGATCATTATCAGTTAGATTATTCTATAGATTCAGATGATGAATGGGAAGAAGAAGAGCCTGGAGAAAGTATTACACAATCTGATGTAAGTTTGTAGTAAGCAAATACCATGATAAACATCATTTGTTTTGTAAATATTTTTATTATTATCTAGTGTGATGGGATGTTTGGACCATCATGGATATCAGTTGACCAAATATGAATAGACCATGTGTAAAACAGTCACAGCGATCAGTGGTAAATACGATTGTCTAGTCGATGCCTTTATGTCTCCTCTGATGCCTATTCAGTCCCAGGCCGAAATGAAAACACAAGACCGCTGAACCAACCAATCAAATCCGACTATATTCCAAGCACTCTCTTTTATATTTAAAATCTAATCACAGTTAATCAATTCAAAAAATAACCAGTACATAATAAGAGCAACAATAATAGCAAACTGAAGTAACGCATGTACAATTAACTAACCATAGTTAATAAATGGAAAATGACATACTAACAGTTAAAGGGTCAAATAGGAAGTTAGGGTTCGAGGGACGTAATAAAAATAGAAGTTAGATGTTCACTTTGCATACAACCAAAATGAGTGGAATAGTATTCTGACAAACAGTTTTGGAAAGCAATCATCCTTCTTTAGATGCTCAATATGACATTATCCACAAGTGATTTACTCAGTGTGTATCGTAAAACTAACAGGATAGGATATGACATAGTGTACAATTTACTTTTTTTTATGGTAGATCTGTAAAATGTGTAGCGTAATTTAAAAAATGCAAAGTTGACTGCCTATTCCTCAAAATTATATTTATTAACCCTTTAACTTCTGATTTTATTCATAGTCTTTCATTATTGTTTCTTTGTCTTGTTATGAATGACATGGCTAACTTGCCACCTAATTTTTTTATATATTTGGTCACATAAACGTCGGAAAAGATGCACATAAAATGTAACTTTCCACCTCATATATCAAAATATGTGCCTTTACTATTACATTTAGAGGCTATCTACGTGAGATTGGCAGATTTCAGTTAATTTAGTTACTAATGCTATAGCTTCGTTACCAAGTAGAGATTCATGTTCTAGACTGAGCCACACGTTATGTGGGAGATGGTGGTATTACACAACTGCTCAAAGTAAAGTAAATGGAGGATGATAAACAACCAAGTGATTATAAGTCACTTCCACTAATCCATCGTAACAGTATGATTACTACTACTTGACAAAAAGAAATATGGTTGAGCTTCTTAAGTCAAGGTGTTGGACATCGATGTGAACATTAATCTAGTCGCTCGTCTTTCTAGATTTGTGGAATTTTAAGCGTATGTTGTCTTGGAAATTTCTGTTGTTCTTAACTTTTTTCCACCTATTTGTTTCTCTTGTTTCTTAAATATTTAGATATCCTACATGATCCCAGTTGTTTTTCATCATTGCACCATAAAAAAAAGCGCGTGGTTGTTTGTCGGAAGTGCACTATGATACAATACCTATCTCTGGTACCATGGTACTGCAAACGTTGTCGTTGACTTTTCTTTTAAATAATATCTTCATATAGTATGAATTCCCTAACAATGACTCTACCGAAACCATTCTATGTAGATAAACTGATATCATTCGGACCATGCCTGTAAACTGGTATGCTCTCATATACAAAATGCTACTTGAGAATAAAGCCATTACTATTATTTGCTCCTACCGATTTAACTCGGGAAAGACTTTTGTATACGCAGACGACTTATAAGTTGTCAGCTTTTGCACTAATTCCAACTAAATGGCAATATACGGTCATGCTGCATGAAATAAATAAAGTAGCACTTTGGGCTAACTGTCACATGTATTGAACTCTACACTGATTATGATATGTATAATTATGTAGTTTTATTTGCTTTTAAGAATGAAGATGAAGAAGAAGAAGAAGAGAAAGATGATGAGGAGGATGACGACGATCAATTCCTTGTTCCCCATGGCTATTTGTCTGATGATGAAGGTGTTGCTGTGGAAGATGGGGAAGGTCCTATTCCAGATGAAATGAAGCTGTTGCGTCAGCAATTATCCGTTGTCGAATATGAAGCAGCACATCGTCGTGGACTTCAACGTTTAAAACCATTATTAATAGGGCCTTTGTGGATGCCGGAACCAGTAGTAATGGACTTTATACCATCATGTAATACATCAACTGGTGCGAATACTTCTAGTTCTACTAATAATCATCTTGAAGAGAATAAAGAAAACATTGAATTACCGGAAAGGTTTATTCTTAACAAGCAAACCAATGAAAAAACAGAATTTCAGTTGATGAAATCTGTCTTATGCTTGTATCGTGTAAGTATTTCGTTGAACAGAAAACAGTTTTTTTGTTATTTAAGTTGGATTGTGACTGACAAGCGAAATCCAGGACGTGGATGCGGGTACATCCAGCTGACGAGTCCCGAATAGGGCGAAACGCTTGTCGTGGATTCCGCTTGCCAGTCACAATCCAACTTAAATAATACTTGTGATTAATAGCTGTATCGAGGCAATCCACTCAAGATGCACATATAGCAACAAAAACTGACCAGCTTCAGTCCATAACAAATTAACGGGAAGATATAAGTTAACCCTAGTTTATTTTGTTGCTTATTTAATTTGTTGTAATGTAAGTCTTCTATCACCTAATCATGCATTTGAAAGTAATCAGCATAGAGTTTTAATATTTTAGCTGTAAGTTCTTGGTTGTTGTAATTTGTTTCATGGCCTCATTAATTCATATGCAGTAAGTATGACTATCAGAGCTTTCACCGATAATTCCGTGTTGAATATTTGTCACGAAAAAGTTCAGTCCAAGAATAATTATCCTTTTATAAGTGGTTTTGTGTTCTGCGAACTGTGTAGTCAACGTTAGCAAGTAGATTGATGGTACTCCAATACGTTTCGCGTATTTTAGTAGTCTCATTAAATTAAGTTATCTTCTATAACATTTGCTTAATCTGAGTGCTAGTAATGTTGTATTAGATGAGATCATTCTACACGTAATGAAAGCCAGATTGGCTTATACCACTATTGGCCATCTTTGGGGCTCGTGATGTGAGTCTGACCATAAAATGTCGGGTTTACAACTTTAGTGACAGCGGTTTTTCTCTATGCTTGCGAAACTTGGTCTCTCCTAACCCTAACCCGTTGTCTTTGAGGAATTGCAGACACTGGGTGGAAGCACCATATTAGTAGCGCCGATGTTTAACATCATGTGTTCGATTGCAGTGACGGGAACTTAGTCAGTGTCCCCATCTTAAGACACCGGCTTCAGTGGATTGGTATCGTTTTACGAATGTCATCCCATAGGCTACCATTTCATGCATTACTTACTGACGCTGAATCTGGTTGCAAAAAGCAGAGAGGCGGTTAGTGTATGACATGGAGTCATGGAATGAATGAAAGCTGTGTAGGACTGTCTACTATTGGTCCATCCCAACTTCCTAGAGGTAATGCAGATCATTGGCTTGAAACCTCACCAGATGTGGCACGGAACACAAACCGGTGACTATCTGGCTACAGTTTCCTGTTAAATTCTTCATGAAGGTGTGATAACTTTTTAGTGGGAATGAAATCTTCTTGTTTACATCTCTGTCCGAGCTGCATCTCCTGCCTTGTAATTCCTTTATGCTCTTAATAAATTTTACTTTTTACTTTTCATCGTCTTCCGTTTCTGTTTTCTTTACAGTACTACTTTAGTACCTATGTGATTCATATATTTTGGGTTCCAATTAGTACCGAATTGTATGCGTTTAATTAAATAATTGAGTAGACTTAGGATACTGTGCTAATATTGCAAATCAGTTAGTAACTTTAATTTTCTTCAGCTGAGGTAGTTGTGACAAGTATTACTTATACCCAACCACCTATCTACGCATGGAATGATGACTGGTATAATAGTAGGATATAAGTTTAGAGATGGCTAAATTAAAATGTAAAGTCATTTCGTAAGGCCACTCCCTTCTGGTGTTATAAATGCTTGTAAGTGCCGACCACTTATCATCATAGCTGCGACTAACAGTTGGATATTTTGGGTGCTGATATATATATATATATATATATATATATATATATATATATATATGCAATTTGTATTTATACCTTCCATTTACTACAGGTACATTTATGGACAACAAACTTACCAATCTCTGTTGAACCAGATATTGTTGCTACCAACACACCTTCAAGAAAATTAAAAAGATCTCTTCCGGATGAAGGTTAGCCATGGTTCTTTAAATGAGATTTTAGTGTAACATGAAGATATTCCTAAGTTATGGATTCTAATTAACAGGAAAAGTTAACACCATACATTGCTATTTCGTCCTAATTCAAGTTTTTACAGTAGTAGCCTTAAGTTCACGATTTCATTACCTGAACACTGGACCTGCAGATCTCGCAGCTAATGCGTTACCTTTATCTCATTAAGTTTAATAGTCCCATTAATTATGTTTTCAATTTCAGCCAGCTAGTGGTATAGCTCGAGAGCAGAGGCAGCGTATAATACCTATCCATTTGCTATTTCCCATTACTACAGCTGTCACTTTTGATATTACCTCGTTTCAGTCTCCTTTATTGGTTTTAGATGGTCTAAAGAATAAACGTTTTAGTCTTTTTTGTTGTGGCTGTTGTTATGGCCGTCTTACAAATTGATTATGGAATGGAGAGCACGTTTTGTCCTAGTTCTCATCGTTTCCTTAATTCTCACCAGATATGGACTCAATAGTTCGAACATATGGTCAAGAACCAGATGTTTATTGGGACACGAATGTTTATAAATCATGACAAATTACAAAAAATCAGTAATATACACAATACAAAGCTATTTCCTCATGCCACTCACTCCTAGTTTCGCTAGTTCATCAATCACATATTACTTACTAGATATATCACCCTCTTAAATTTGTGCTTGGGACTTAGCCTTCAAATGTATTTCGAATAGTTCGCAGTCATTTCTCGAAGTTTAAAACTATCACACTGACAATTCACTTTACTGATATGCGTCAAATAATCCTCGTTTACCACCTTTATTAGCTGTAAGCTTTGGTATCCGGCATGAAGTGACGACTTTTCTTCAGAAAATTCGTCGCATATAATTCTCGACTTAAGCAGAAGTATACTTAGCCGGTTTTTTTGGCATGATATAATTACAGCACTAATCATTCTCTGCCACAAGTAACTTCTGCGGTCATAACCGTAGTTTATCTGTGTCATCCCATACTTTAGAATTGTAGGGAAATAACTCTTTATTACACATGAATTACACCATCCAAATCAAAAGCAAATTCACTAGTAGAATAGCATCATTAGTCAACGGCGATTATGGAAAAGTTGATTTAAGTGACATCGGCATTTCAGCTAATATCAGCTCAAATATCTCACTTTGTTGTTACAATAAAATCTTTATATCACCCACTCTAGTGGTTGTAAAATGCGAAACCATAAACGAATTTTAATTGTGTGGATTCTCTGATTTTAATTTCTCTTCTAGCCTCAGCCTTCGCTTTAATCACGATACACACTGTCCAGCAACTTAATTAAAAACCAGATGTATACAACAGTTTCCACTCATTCCACATATCTAGCTACGCTCGTTAACCAGTCACGCACCACTTGTTGGATCTGATTGTTGATGAAGTATTTTCTTGACCTTTAATCAATCATCTATATAGCACTGTAGTCTACTACGTTTAACCATACTGCTAAGATGCTGCTTGTGTCTGGCAAGAAGAAAAACATTCCAACCAACGAAATTCCAAGTTCTTATGGAATAGATCGACATAAACTAGTATATTGTCTTTACCTCAAACTGCTTATTAAAGTTGGTCAAATTTTAAGACATATATATATATATATAATACAATTTTGTTTTGTTTTTAACAATTCTTTATGATTCACATCCTCAATGCTGTGTCAAGCACTGTAAATGTAAGCTGCTGCTCGAGTAAGTTAGCGAAAACAACGTCTCATGCTTTGGTGCTTTGTGACATTCAGTCGAATAAAATCGGATGAAGCATCAATCTCTTTAGAGTGCAGGTACACCTAGCTAATAACTGCTAACTGGCACGAAATATACATCAAGTAGAGTTCTCTAGAGATAATATTGAGCTTCCTTAGTATTTAGAATAATAATGTTAATAGTACTACTTTTTAATTTCTAATGATTATGAACAATTTATTTCTAATTATTTGTAGCGATGGCGTATTTCATCCATCTTATTCATCGTAGTCCTTTGGGAAAGCATAAATTAGCCTTTGAATTTCGTGTATTTTGGCATCGTCATACGACTGGTAGCCTACCAGAATGTCTTCAGTATATGGAATATAAAAAATATATGGCTTCCACAATGGGATCGACGACTTTATCGCGAGGTGGTTCTATATTATCTGGTCCAGCCTGGGATAATTTACCATTAAGTCAATCGCTCGTATTATCTAAACTAGCTGAGATTGCTGTTTTTACGGAAGGAAGGTAAACAACTATACATATTTTCTCTAGTTTTTTCTCTTGGCACTTCACATTGTTTACATGGGTGAGTCATGCGTTGGGTATTGAAGTAGAGGAGTGATTGAGTAGTAGTTAACTTCTGCTTACAATATTCAAATCTCAGGTTCTAACTTCACTCAGTCTTCTGCAGCTCAGACAGTCAGTAACTCTATCAGACCTATGTTCACGTGCGTTGTTATACTTATTTCCCAAGATTTTACATGAGTTGGCCAATAAATCTTTTAAAGTGGTTCTCATATCGTCATTTAGTCAGGCGCCATTAAGCTCACAACCTGAATGGTTATTTCTTTAGGATAATATCCTAGTGACGTGTTAACATCGACGTATTTTCCCATGTATCATTGTCGCTCAGAGTAAAGAGTTAAGTATTGTGAAGTTTTAATGATCCTAGTTTTTGTGATATAATGGTATTTATTAATCTACCATGTTCTTTATTTTCCGAATACTTATCTACTTAGATGGATGGTTAATATAGAAGTGCTTCAGAAATATGCCTCACGTCTACGCGATTCATGCAATTTCCCAGAATTGGCTAGTCTTGACAGAGCCGGTAAAGATCATTTCAATCATCTCCCTTTCCCTCCATGGCAATATTTAACGGATGTTGCAGCAACCAGTACCAGAGTGAATCGTGCACCAACTAGTCGTCGGTCTGTAGAACTTTCATCATCATCTGCAGATCGTCTACAAGAATCACAACAAAATGCAATGACCACTAATAATTCCCCAGTTGTTTTACTACAACCTTTACAATCATTATCTTCAACCTTCGTCGGACCTGTTACTAAGCAACAAGACGATAGAGAATCAATTCATAAGAGCGAACAATCCATTCAATCAAACAAAATTGATTCATCTAATAAAGACATTAATTTATCCGTCAGTATAAGTCAGGCAACGTGTTCATCGCCAAAAGTAACTGCTGCTATTTCATCCGAAACTCCTAGTCGCGAAAATGTGGTTATCAATAAAATTCCTCCATCTGAAAACGGCACTAATCCGTTTGTTGTCAGCATAAGTCAGGAGGAGTGTTTATCGAAAGTCTCGTCTGCGAAATCGTTTCATACTCCAAGTCGTAAAAAAGTAGTAACCAGTAAAATTCCGTCATCTGAAAAAAATAATACTTTACCTGTTGTTAATCTCAATCTGGAGGAGTGTTCCTCACCAAAAGGGTCGACTACTAGTTCATCGCAAAGTCTAGGTCGAAAAAGAGTAACCTTGGATTCATTTCTTATACCACCGCCGAAACGATCAACTAATTTACCTCCTGAGATTCAATCTACTGACGATTACGTTATAATAGACTCGAAATGAAAAAAAGCAAATGAAATACCTTATTGCCATTATCTATATTGTGTTTAAATGTCTGTGAATAATAAGAAAAGGGGGTGGGTAGATACAGTGTATTAGTGGGTAACTTTCGAATTATATCTTATCTAAAGCGACTTTGTTCCATTCCTCAACTCTATAGTAACTTTTATGCTTTTCTGTGTATAAATTAGTTACAAAGGCATATACATTGTATTTCCTGTATGTTTCTTTATTTTTTAATGTATGAGATTATGAACTACTAATATCAATACTCCTGAGTTCGGTAATCCCAACTGTCAACAAATATATATATATATATATATATATATATATATATATACATTTAGTCGAATAAAATTTGTAAAGATCTTTCCTATTGTATACATACTTTTTTAACGAAGAGGTTAATACATAGTAGAAATGGTATTTTCCTCAACAAAATGTATTACATTGTTATTATCTTTGTATATTTAAGTGTTTTGTACTCAGAAAAAAACTGAAATGTTTCATCATTCAATAATTTGTTGACGTTTTTTCTCAAATATTTTACTTTATTTCAATTTTTAAAGAATTTAAAGTAGTATGTCTGTTAGATGTAATTAGTGTATCAGTTCATGAGATGTTTCAGTTTACCTTCCAAAAATCGTGGTAAAAATTCAGTTTAGGAACGAAATTTAGCGACTCATAAATTATTTATGATAAATGAAGAGATTAGCCAATTGGTGCTGAGCTCGAAAATCTCAACTTAGTCATTTAGAAATCAGCTAACCCAAGATATACTATAATGTATGCCACTTAATAACACTAAACTTCAGAAAAAAGAATTAATGTCTGATTATGCTAATTATATATTGCAGTGACAATGTTATCAGATGTTATATTATCTCTAAGTAAATTGTATGCGACACAAATTTATCTTATCCATAACACTAATCCTGATTCTTGGCTCTCAATTTTATTAGTGATACTTATTTGAATCCTGCAGAGTATCATTTCCCTCAAGATTGTCAGTACACTTTACCGACTAGTGTCAAATAATACCGAATCTATACCCATAGTTCTCTGTTGACTAATCCTAAATCACTTCGTTTTACGATATAGTACACACGATGTCGAATCACTTAGATTAGTCACTTCATTTCAACCTAATTGATAGGATTCGATAAGCATTAGGGTCTAGACAATTGACATTATTATCTACTTAGTGATTGTTGAGTTTGGTCATGGGGACTATATTACTCTTGAGTGACTAAACTTTTATCATATTGTTTTTTCCTTTATCTCATTGGTTGATTATAACCACAGGAAGAACTAATTTCACAGAATAAGGTAAGTTCACTTTATTTCGTTTAGTTTTCGTCAGTTTCATACAATCTCTATTATTATAAAATCAAAATTTGAAATGCGGCCTACTTACAATGGTAATATAGGTTAGAATTTTGGTGGGAAATCTATCAGCATGGTGTAGAAGGCAATTATGTTCAAGTTAAGTATAGAGGGATCAGCGAATATTTGAAATACATAAATAATGAAGGAGGTTCCTGAAAATTGATCATTATAGTTACAAATAATTACAAAGCCAAAGCCAATTGATTACGCAAGGAATACGTGAAAAGCAAGTTAATATGATATGAATTAAGCTAAATCTGAAACATGGTACTATGATGCGATTGAGTGATTCAAATTTTAGAACCAGTGTAATGAGACCGAAGGTAAGTTACCAGCGTAAAGAAAGTGACGATTTTGCTTTTATGAACACATCCTGTTTTATGTGTTTGGTAGCAATACAATCTACAAACTTTAAAAGATGTTTGTTTCTTGAAGGACATCGGAATACCACTCTCATGTCCAATGTCACTGAGATAACTGCAGATGGCGTTTTCAAAGTTTTCATGCCCTTTAGGTGAGGATTTTTCGGAACACTTCCTTGACTCTAAGGTAGACTCTTTCACTTCTACCAATGTAACTTCTTTGACAGATACGTAAGTTTATACAATCAGTTAACTATAACCTGAAAAGGATATCTGTCAACAGAAAGTTGTTCTCTACAATATAAATAGTTTTGTTTCAGGATATGTTCTTATTATCGTTGCATTCGATCTTCTGATTGTCATTCCAGCACCATCTCTTTTGAAATCAGGGTGGGTAAAAGCTGTAGTTTCTTTAAGCTTCTGATTTTGCAATCGATTCTACGTGGTTTCCGTTGTTTCTTATGAGTCATTTTTACACTTGTGTATGCAAATAACCAACTGTTTTGACTTTTTTTGTTCAATTGTCATAAGTGTAAGGGATAAGTCAGCTTAATAATTATTTGTTATAGAACCGCTATTATTTATATGTTTAATGTATAATTATTCTGAGAACCCAAGACATTTTTCTGATCTCATCGACCTTGAGTACGTTATTTCAGTGATTTTAACAGTGATCAATAAATAAAATTTGTTAGCCATTTCGTTTGATAGTGTAAAGGAGAATTGTGTTTTACTGCACCTTATATTATAGATTTTGGAGATATAGTCTTCTGCATACTGAAACTAAGATACAACGTTACTGTGATGCAATCTATCGGCCGATAGCTCCCACTTTTAACACCGTATTACTTTGTAATTTATAGATTTACACTGGGTTTTTGGTAATACGTCTTGAAACTACTCACTGGTGAATGTAAGCATATAAGTATGTTTAGTGGACATTTTTGTAGAGATTTATTAATTTATAATTTAGTTGTTGATGCAATCTATTTACTGTTTACATCTTCATCGTTTGAACAGTTTTGAACTATACTTCCCGGAAGGTAAGTTATTTCTCCTTACTACTCAAATTTAAAAATGATATGTATTGAGCTAGTGATTTGTCGGTAACATATCGAGGTATTTATTTATTCGTTCACAAAAACTGCGTAACTGTCAACCCTTCAAATGCGAATACTATAAAATTATTACTCAGTAATACCATAGCTGTAATGTTTGTTAATTCATACGAATAAATATCACATCAAAACAGAAGAGCTTATAGTCCATCCAGAAGACTTCACTAATTGTTTTAAAAACATTTTACATAAATTTTCTCGTTCATTCCTGTTTTTTTTTGCGATTTGTTGAAACAAGTTGCAAGTTACTGAAAGTTATTTTAGAGAACCCAAATCATCTAAACTGTAATTATATTTTACAAAATATTCCTTCATATATATTCAAAGCGTAAAAATTTATTCACATTCATTTAGTTCGTTGTGATTATTTAAATAACATTGATGCTTCCTTTGAAAGTGGTTGTTTACTGGTTACGATGTTCGATTTCCGGCCACTAGTTTTCGAGATCAAACACTTCTTCACTTTTATTAGCGTCATATACAAAAAAATACTGTAGGAAGACCTACCTGATGGTTTTTAACACAGTATAACTCTACCCATGTCCATTAAATTTATTAATGGATTCTTCGTGTACTGTGTAACCCATAAGTTATCTAAGGCATAGTAGAACACGATTTAACGCTTTAACCCTTCATTTTCATCAATAGATTGCACTGACTAGGCTACGTTTAAAAAAAAACTAATACTTTCACAGACATATAAAAGTTTATTCACAAGTACCAGAGTTCAGATGTTTGATGCACACTCAGTCAATCAATATATTTTCCCGGCATAAATGTTCTCTTTGTTAAAATTTTGTTCGAGGCTACCTTGTAAAATGTTAGTAGAAACAGATTATATGATGATAAGCGCATCGATGTGTTAGGTTCTAAGTTTTCACCCATTGCATTCAGTACAACTACTTGCTTTTGTTATTTTTTTCCTTCTCGTCTTAGCCATCTATCAGCGAATCCGTTTGACGTACGTATTTATATTCCCTAGGGTAGTGAACAGAGCTATAGCTTCTTGGATTTATCCACAACTCCAGTACTTCGAATAAGTTCTAAGTTGTCAAAATTTTAACTTACTGAAATATAACTGTAACTCAATCAGTAGCTTCTTCTGTAAACTCATCTTACATTACTTTGTATTGATATATTAATTCTTTCATAATGCTTGATAACTAATATTGTTGTATTCTATTGGATAAACATTTGCTTTCAACAACTAAATTATTCCTATCATTAGGGAAAAAAGTAAAATCCCATAGAAAAGATGTCTAATACTCTACTTTACTTACTAACTAGGATTAATGTTTCTATTGAAAATAAAGAAAAACAAAAATTTTAAAAGTAAAATAAAAGTCTGTTTTGAATTCTGTATACATTTATTTAAAAAAAGGCTAATTACATTACTTATTAATTATACTACTTAATTAAGTGAAGAGTTGTTATTTAAATTCGTTTTCATTATTTTATACTTTAAGGCATCACAGATTAAATGAAAGATATAAAATTAATACGACTCATATGTTAACATTCATTGGATTATATTTCTGTGTTGATCATTTTCAATATTACATAATTAACGTTTAAGATTCTTTATAAACTACTTATAAATGTGAATATAAGCAGTGATACACTGTATGGTTTGCATATATTTTTTTCATTAAAAAAAAGGAAATAAAACTGTATTTTCGATTTAAACTACTAATAATATATTGAGACAAACAAAATTTAATGATAAAGTAAATTGTTACTACAGTGTAATACATCTAAATAGTTATTGTTGTTGTCTGCATTGCCTACATTTACATGCATATATATATATATATATATATATATATATATATATATATATATATATAAGTTTATGCTTCACGTACAAATGATTCCCACTCACGATCTCTTTCTCTACGTTCACGACGATGTCGATCACGTTGTGATTTTGTACTAGAATTACGTTCTTCTACAAATACAGTGCGAATTTCTCGTCCACTTGCTTGAGCTAATATCCATTGTTCCATGTTTGTATTTAATTGTACGACCTAAACAGAAATATTTAAAGAATATTTTATTTTAATTAATAAGATTATGATGGTAGATTAAAGTACAGATAAATGTTTAAGTAGTAACTTTTAACCATAAATTAGCTTATTGACAGTAAAGAATGTGTAGAAATCATAGTTACTCCCTAACGTGATGATTTTCGTACCTTATATTTCTTTATTGGTATGTGTTAAATGTCAGATTGTGCTGTACTTTTGAACTCTGGCGAGCTGTTTAGTTTGTAACGTTGACTTCCTTGGGTTCAAATACATCCTCGTTCTGGACTTTTTGATCATAAGCGTACTCTACTGTTGTCTTGTGCTCATGAGTCATCGTTATTGATGAAGGTATTACTCTGTATTACTCTATGGTGTTAAGCATGAATTGTGAAAGTAGAAAATAGGCGTTAACTGAAGATATATGGTTGTCTTTGTAGAACTGCTCTTGCATTGTGGAACTTCTGTAAACAATCGTAAGATGAAGGTATTGGGAAATTATAATAAATCGGTTAGTGAGATTGGGGATCTTTATTGACTGTGGTTGCTGGGACATGTGTCACGTATGACTAACTGTTGCCTACTTCACTGTGCGATGGTGGCCGGAGTAAATCAATCGTAAGAGGTCAAAACAAAACGTAGCTGTTAGTCTTATCAATGTACGTACCTGGATGAGGTCCGTATTATAACAACGATCATCACATTTTTGATATTGGGTGACAGAGTTCAAAGTTGATCACAGTGGCATCGTTTTATTCTTTATTTAACACGATCATGAGTTTCAGTATTCCTTTCTTCATATACACCAATTAATTATGTTTTCTCAAGGTATATTTTTAGTGTCTAGGCATTCTAATTATTATTACTTATTGACTGGGAAGTTCCTCTACTTTAATCCTCATTTTTATCGATGTTCACAATGCTCCTTTTATTGGCCTGTAGTTGTTTTAATGCATTTTTTCGCCATTTCTACATACTATAGTTATTTGTAGCAAATAATCACTCTTCGAGTCAAGAACTAATTTTTACTTTTAGTTAATCTGAAATTCGGCAGTTATCTGATTCCTTCACTTTAAGGTAGTTAATGTTAAAAACACCCCACCATTACTAGCAAAGCATATCAAATAGGAATTTTACCGTTGGTAGCCTACCCTGTCATACAGATGTTTAAGAATTTGCTGTCCTGGGTTTTATTCTCTTGCGAAATCGAATGTGAGCACTGCTAATGAGTTTCGTACTAGGACAGAATAGCTGTCTATGCTCTTTGGTTTTTAGTGGTACCCAATTAAAATCAATCTGTGATAAATGCAAAGAACGAAACTTAATACCTGTCTCCAACAAACCTTCTTGATTCAATCTACTCAACTTGTTCATTCATTTAGACATTAGTCTAAACAGTCATTCGTATCCAAGGTGAAAATATTATTAGTCAGTCATTTGGATAGTTTATTGTATTTTATTTACAGAATGTATCCATGGAAATGTCGAAAAAAGAATATACATCAAACTTACCTGATCTTGTATTTGTGATACAGCCTTGACAATACATGATAATGCTTTTTGACTTTCACTAATAAGTTGACGAACATGTGATATTTCTTCTTTGATTCGTGCATTGCCAGATGCATAATTCAATTGATCTGATTGAGCCTATATAATCAAACAATTTATATACTGCATATATCCCACTATAATAATAGATTTACTGTTACTTAGCTAATACAACTTTTATGTTATAAGGAAAAAAGTGATAATGAACTCCATTTTTGAATCGCTTAACATCAAGATTCGTCATTGGAATGTATTTGAATCTTCCCGTTGATTTGTTATGGGCTGATCAGTCTCTGTCTCCACAAGTGTGGATGTCTGGATTCAGTAGCCTAGTGATGGACGCAATGGCGTTTGACACGAAACCAACTGAATTCGAGTCCCTATGTAAATGTCAACACTGGGATTCAGGTACATCCAGCTGACGAGTTGCAAATCGAAAAAATCGCTCGACCTGGATTCCTCTCACCAACCAAAATCCAACTCAAATAAGCATGATTCATATTTCAAGATGAAATGAATGATGCCTTTATATTAGAATAAAATTATTATCCTAATTTATATGATGAGTAATTTCAATATGCATTGATAGATGACATTGAAGGTATTATTGTATGTAATGAAAATTACAGAAATCTGAAAATGGGATTGGTTACGTAAGATTGTTTTAAAGTTATGAAATATATCTCATATAAGTATACTTGTTAATTTTGAAACAAATATAATTTATACAAATGAACTGAGTTTAGTTTAAGAAAACCCCTTTATACGATTATGGTAAGATAATATAGATAGTTAGGGTTATGCTTGGGATTAGGGTCAGGATTAGTTTATAGAATATGTTTAGGTTATTACTCGAGCTAACTTCGACTCCATTAACGAACAATGTGGAATATGTTCTAGTTGTACTGATGAATATGTGTACTTTTTCTTTTAATTTGGAAATATCAGACAATCAAGTAATCTTGTAAAATATCATCAATCATATAGAAGTGTTATGAGTTAATTTTATTGTCTAAAGCCAATTTGTTTCTACAACTCATTCTCTAAATGGCTATAAATTAGCCTGATTTACTCAAGGTTAAGCGTTAATCAGGTTTACTTCTATACTTGAATTTTATCATATGCTGGTATTAAGTTTGATAAGGTTATGGAGTATCAGTGTTGATGAGTAACATACCAAATATCCAGTCTTCAACAGTTATTTAGTTAATATTAGTGGATGATGTAGACTGATTTTGAAGTTGAACAATCTTCTTAGTGGTCATTTTGAAAATAATTTTATAATTTACACATCAAATAGTTAACGTGTGTGCATTATGTGATTACTGAATAACGTTCAATATCAAGTTTGTTTAGCCTTTTCGCCCATTGAATGCTATCAATCAAATTGCACTATGACTAGTTGTTAAAGTTACTTGATATCGCCTGGTCTTTGTTGTTGATGTAAACTGGTTAGAAGTAGAATTTCGAACATTTCCAGCCATTCAGACTAAGTAGGTCAATAGTAACGGTAATTAATTTTGAAACTGGTTTACCCAAGCTCTCATCCACCAAGTAACATCGGTTTCTTCAAGAGTTTAGGTACACTTTGCTAACAAGTACTGATTATCACGTAACTATGATCCATCCTGAGTTTCGTGTTGAGTACTTTAAACCACCTAACAACGTACATATTTTAGGCTTAAAATCCAACCTGATGCTCCTCTTCACTTGCTTATTGACTTCTGCGTATTCGGCCTGTGCTTTGGCTTTCTCTGATCTTGTCCGGCAAGTCAGCAGGGCCAGACAGCATACCAGCTGAGGCACTGAAGGCAGATATAGAAGCAACTGCAAAGATTCTCCACATTGTCTTCAGAAAGATTTAGGAGGAAGAACAAGTTTCAGCAGACTGGAAAGATGGATACCTCATCAAGATACCAAAGAAAGGAGATCTCAGCAACTGCAAAAATTACAAAAGCATCACTCTTCTTTTGATACCAGGAAAAGTATTCAACAGAGTGTTATTGAATCGAATGAAAGAATCAGTCAACGCTCAACTTCGAGACCAACAGACCGGATTTCGTAAGAACTGATCGTGTATTGACCAAATTGCTACCCTACGGTCCATTGTTGAGCAGTCTGCGTAGGATACTTAGGATTCGTTGGCCGGATACCGTCAACAATAACCTCCTATGGCAGAGGACAAATCAACTTCCAGTAAAGGAAGAAATTAGGAAAAGACGCTGGTGGGGGATAGGACACATTGAGGAAACCACCAAATTGTGTCACAAGACAAGCATTAACATGGAACTTTGGAGGTCAAAGGAAAAGTGGGAGACCCAAGAATACACTGCACTGGGAACTGGAGTCAGACGTGAAGAGACTGAAATCCACTTGGGAAGGGCTGGAAAGGAAAGCTCAGGACAGAGTTGGTTGGAGAATACTGGTCGGCGGCCTATGCTCCACATAGGGTAACAGACATTGATCGATTGATTGAGAGTAAAGTTAAATGAAGTCTAATTGTTCTTACCTGTAAATTTTGCAGGCGCATATCTAATATCTTCTGCATACGTTGTATTCCGTCTAACTGAGGTAGCTGAAGATTAAGGCCACCTAACAAACAACCAGCACCACTTATTGCCATATTGCCTACGGATGATGAACATCGTCGTCCTGTACTATATGTTTGTCTTTTAAGACGTTTGCTGCTTGGTTGATTAGGATTTATTGTAGGTGCTCCACTTTGTACACTTAACTGATATGGATTTTGCGGATTCTCATACGTAGTTCTACCTCCAACAGATGTTACTGGTGGTGAGAATTCTTCAGCATCTAAATAAAAGTGAAATAAAGCAAACAATGTCAAACAACTTAATGAATAGATAATTTTGCAGACTTATCAAGTGAAACGGGTGTTAAAATGTCTAGTATCACTAAGATTATGTTTTCCGATTTCGGTCGAGTAGGTTGAAATTTTAGAAAATAAGTCAATTGGCTGCTGTCTCCTTTTCAGTAATCTCCTATGTGTATACATTCTGAAAAGATTAACATCAGCCTGCCTAATCTTAGGGAAGCTTTAAAGGTCTGTCTGTTTTGTATCGAGGAGAAGTGTTTGGATCACATAGGTTAACTGATATACTGGCTGAATTTCAGGAATTTAAAGTGGTATGGTAAATTATATCAGCTCAGATTTCATCTTGATTATTACTGAGACTTATAATTACAACAGTTGATTGGTCTTACTTGATACTAGTCGTATGAATCTTACTATTACTTCAAATCGATGTTGTTAAAGGATGATGCTTTCTCAAATAAAAACCGAATTCTCGTAAGTAAAATATCCTCATCAGATAGAATAACCCCAACGACTATCTCAACCTAAGTGTTTAATTCTATTCTTCTACTTAGGTATTTTAATTGGTAACCTGGTGCAAAGCAAAGTAGTTTATCATTCAAATAAATCATATTTTATTTCAGAGAAGACTGTTGATCGGTTACTTAATTATATGTTACCAGTAAGGCGTTTAGGATATAACTGGCTTCCACAGAATGAAGTATCGTTCTCCTCACGATTTCATATGTTCTTAGCTGATAAGAGCAAATTATCACGAAAACTAAGTCCATTTAAAGGTTTCTGCTAATCGCTTTCATCAACCTTCCATGGAAGCAGTGAAAATGATATCACATCGCTTAGACCAGTATACAAATTACATCCCGTTTAGTTTAATTAAATTGGGACTCTTTAAAGGAATTTGATATTGGTTACTACTCAATGACTAATCAAAGAAAATATACTACTGAAATGAAATTTATCTGTCATTGTTTTTAAATTCTGCATTACAGGTAAAGAGGCCTGCCTAACATTAAAAATACAAACGCGACCTGAATTTAAAAAACGTACCCAAACACTTATTGTGGTGGGTACTACTTATAATGTTCCGTATAATTAGTATATAGCAAAAAAGTCGTGCGGAGTAGCATTAGTAAATAGTTGACGGAGGAAGATAAAAGGCGGAGACAACGGGTAGGAGAAAAGAAGCGAAGCAATATAAAACAGTATAGAACAAACCTGAAGTGAAGAACACAATAATGTGCAAATAGATGAGTGGATGTATTTTATGTATTATTTATCTTTATCTGTAATTTCACGACAAGTGATTTGTTTGTCCAGCTGGTCGTCCTTCATATCTGATGTCCTTGTCATGACACAATTCTGAGAGAATGTAGAATCTAGGATGCTTGTAGCTGGTTCCTGGACTCATCTCATGATGGTGGTAGGAATATGCTCTAAAACCATGATATCCCACTCTGCTCAAGACGCATGCTTCTGATCTAGTCACGGTATCTTTACCTTGTTCTGAGGCTGCGGTACCAAACGAGAAGAATGGTCAGTTGGAAAGAAATTTCACTCTTCATGAAATTACAGATTAAGATAAATAATACATAAAATACATCCACTCATCTATTTGCACATTATTGTGTTCTTCACTCCAGGTTTGTTGTATACTGTTTTATATTGCTTCGCTTCTTTTCTCCTACCCATTGTCTCCGCTTTTCATCTTCCTCCGTCAACTATCCACTAATGCTGTTTCACACTACGTTTTGCTATATACTAATTATACGGAACATTACAAGTAGTATTCATCACACTGTGACGACATCGCTTTCGAAAAGTAAATAAGCATTTTATTGATATTTAAAGTAAATCAGTGTAAATAAATTGTTTGGAGAGAAATTATAGTACTTATATAGTCTTTTATTACTCAATGAGTTCACTTTGAGGACTATATATTCACGAATCTCCATGACCACTTATTCAAAAAATTATCATATGGTCACTGATGGTTAGTTTCGAAAAGTAAACAGTATAGTTCAGCAATGTTTAAAATTAAGAAGTTCCCAACAATAGCATATAATGATGGTCATTCATTATCGTAAATTGACTGACGTTAGGTGAGTAAACTAATGAATGCTAACACAATAGTCTGATAATTACATACAAGACACAGATCCGGAAAGTCCTTGGTACTATCAAACAGTCCCATATTAAGATGAAACAGAATTTTAGTATTACTGATTTTTGATGATTTTGTAACTAATATCAATGACGACGTGAAGTCATAATGTTTGCTTGCGACGATATCTTACTTCAAATAAGCATATAAGGTTTAGCTGTTTTCTGATTTTTGAGAAATACGTTTACGTATATTAATAATTAATAAAACTGTTGCTTTAGTTTCTAGTAGGCGAAGATGGGTTCAATTAGTTCAGCATAATGGTCATAAGTCGAGTACCTAGATCAGTATATTATTGCTTGATTTGTTTGTAACTTTTGATTCACTTGGATACAAATCAGTGAAAAACTTGTCTTATACCTTCAATATTATACAGATGGAAGAAAAACATGCTAAAAGATGATTATTTATATCTTAACAAGATATCACTGAAGTACATGTTCTGTTTTCTTACAATCACTATTTTTTTATTTTATACTACTTTATTGAAACATAGACATTTAATTATGCATAAAAGTTTGTAAGCTATGCAAGGTTACGATATTAGCGATGTTTTGAATTTGCATATTTTTTACGTCGGAAAAATTGAGGATATATGTCATCATAAACGTTTGATGTCAGTTAAATAAGCACCGGAAACTATACAGAAATGAGCTGTGGTTTCATCCTAATTAGTTACTTCTTTGAATGGTTAATCAACTAGCACATATGAAAATGAATTTACAAACTTCAAGTATTTAAAAGGTCCAATTCTATGAAGCTATGCAAAGATCTTATCAAAGCTACCTCAGATCACATGATAAGATTTATATTTACTCCTTTAACAATTTAGAGTTTTAAATAAAATATTTACAGTTAACATAATTTTTAATACATCTAGTCACTGCACTCGGTACATGAAATTTTGGTTGTACTTATGTATACAGACTTTAAAAAGTTTTGCATCACTGACTGACATTAAATGTGAGACCATCTTAAACAATGGAGCATTAAATTGACATTTCCTTATATTTTGTCACTCTTTAACAATGTGTAGCAACATATTCACATCCTGTTGAATCGATGACCTTCAGGTTTTTCTGCATTACACGACGCAATGTAAGGAATTCAATAGTCCAAGTACCCGATTTCGGTGAATACGACATAAAATAGGACTTACATTTTATACTACCTATAGATACATCTATCTTACATTCAGTACAATGGGTTCTGTGGTACATAGCTTCCTATTCAAACTTTAAGTAGTGCTAATTGACGAATCTTTACAAAATTTCTATCATAATATAGAATACACATACTGCTGGTTATTTTAGAGTATATGCATATAGAATATGTACAGACAATATAGATTCTGCTTTTATAAAGCTTACCAGCAAATTGTACAGTTTGATTTGGATCACCATATGCATTCAGTAAAGCTTCCATGTTGCCTGACATATCCTCCGCACGTAAATATGGTAATTCCTTATATTTATCCGCTATTTTAGATCAGAATAAATAAATAGACAAATTAAAAGTGTTTATTTTTTCTAGGAAACGTTTGTTAGTGCGATAGAGGTGTTTCTTTTCATGCTTATGAATACTTCATATTTTGTATTATTCCATAGTTCAACTGATGACAACAAGTAATTATTTGTATCAAAGTAATATATTACCCATAAATGATTTCAATTGACGTAATTGGTACAACAGTTTAAAGACTAAACAGCTTGATGAAGTATTTTATAATAATGGAAAAGACTTTTTAGTTTAATAAGATAATTATTTTGGTGAATATGAGCTCTCGCACTTTCTTAGCTGTGTGGTGTAATCAAGAAATCGGTGAAAATAAGTTTCACAGTTAAACGATCCAACCTGAAAAATGTTAATCTACTAGAAGGCTTTATGAATATGAACCAATTGTGACTGATGACTACACTATTATCAATGTTAATATAATATATTGTTTAGTATGGCTATTGTTTCATGTTCAGAAGTCAATTAACAGTTAATAATGTGTGTATATTGGATAGTTTACACTTGTGATTATGTTAAGTTTGATTAATGTGTATTAATTAACCATATGGTTTACGTAAGCTAGTCGTCTAGCATATCATCATAGTTCGTTGATGTAATTCTATATTAAATACAGTCTATAAATCTTTTAAAATATTTCACTGGTTTGAGGATGCAAAATGAAAATAGAGAATAAATGATAATCAAAGAATGCCAAATAGTTTTTCGATACTAGTTTTCTATGCATTGTATCCAGGATAATGTTTTCCACATTTCATCATATCCAAGTTTATCAACATTATAAAGTTAAGAAGTTAATATGACAACAAAAGGGATACAATTCAAAATGAAAGATAAATGAAGAAGTAGAAATCTTAAGTTATTTTGAGGAACATAACCCATAAAAGTATCTAGGTAACATTGTGACCTACTCAAAGTCATGTGATTTATGAACGTGTTCACTACTGAAATGAATTTAGACTTCTATTTACTAATCAAATAAAATAATCAATAACTTAGTGAATATTATTAATTACATAATCAAACTTCTGTATATTTATCGTCATATTAAAAGATGTCTTGAAATGTCATGGTTTGAAAATTCTACTTTACTGAAGTCTGTTGGTAGTTGGCTGACATTAGAAAAACATGATCGAATTCTTGAAAACATTCACTCCACTTTGTGACATTGAAAAACATATCAATCAATTTTACAGCTTAAGATAACATTATGTAATAAAATTTTAGCCTCAACTGAATACCTGTAGAATTACGTAATCCAAACTAATTGATTGATGATAAATAATTAGGATCAGATCCGTTCATGGAATTCTGTAAATAAAGTTGGAAAACTTGATGTTTCCTATATGAGATGGCTTCCATATATTTCAATGAAGCCTCTAGAACCCTTGAAAGCGCCGGAGACATTCCAGTCAGTCACTGATCGGTGGAACTTTCCAAAATTTTGACGTGGCGTGATTGGTTAATGGCTGAAACTTCTTAGTCCATATTGGATGGATTGTAATGATGATTTTATCGTTTCAGAAAACCATACATTTGCAAATATTTTGTACATGACTCACTCTCTGGTTTATTAGAAGAGAGAGTCCTGTCTACTTGACATCTGACTTCTAAATTTGCGGCTAGAAGGGTTTAAGGCTTTTGAATGCTGACGTTGTCCGCAGTTAGTCAAGCTATTAATTATGTGTTATAATTCTGTTTAAATAAAAACTGTCGTTAAATGTTTGTACTTTGTCGACTGAATGTGATAAGTTTATTCGCAATCAAAATTTTCAATGCTAAAATCTTAATAAGTTTATATTTAGATGGTGATTGATTACGATGGTTCCCTGTGCCAACTAGTTTGATTGTGAAGCTTTTATTATCATTCTAGACAACATCTTTAGATGTAACTTTAAATAGAAGTGAGAATTTTGCTTGTTTCGCAAGTATTTAGTCAATATGTTTTGATTATCCTGTGTTCAAATGATGTCCATCATGTATCCATCTATTCCTTCAGTTTTATTTACTTGACCACCAACTAGGTGGTTAGTTGACTTCTTCTGTGTAAGTTGGTAAATTGTATTTATATAAATATTTCTTATTGAAGGGCAAGTTTCAAAGAATGTGGGCAAATTTTAAGAAATATAATCATAAGATTATTTCATTCATCATGATTACTTATCTATAGAGCATTATGTTTCCATTCTTTTCTTTTTCATATTTCCTTCATCCTAGCCTCTCAAATGACCTCTCAACTTTGTTTAATTATCTTCCTTTCATAAACTACTGCTAATTAACTATGTTCACGTATACTCGGCCTTCTGTAATCATTCTTTTTTTGACATTGATGTTATTACTCCGATTTCAGGATATTCCTGAAGCTTTAGTGAGTCGTAACTGGTGGGGTTCAGACTTATCAGAAGTAAGATAGATATCGCTGATGACAATTGATGATCGTCACTATATCGTAACTTGACAAACGTAGGAATTCTACCATTGTACGCCTGATGACCCAGTGGTGCAGACGATTAGGTGTTTGCCAACTTAAAGCCACTGGGGTTGGGTCTGGAAAGAGCATTGCTAAAGAGTTCCATACTAAGAAAAACAATTGTCCAATGCCTTTTGGTTTCCAATAGTACCCTACCAAAATCACTCTGTGACGAATTCAATCAACAAAAGGATGCTAAATTGTTATATTGTGTTTATAAAACTGTCAATAATGTAACTGTCGATATCTGTAATCTTTTGACAATAAAAGTTTCCAACTTTGTTTAAGTTAAAAGCCAAAGAAACTTTATTTATATGAAAATTGTTGGAATAATTATTAACCACAGTGATTACAGTTGAATAATAACTAGAAGTCAGGACGAAAGTTTTGTCCAGTTCAGCAGTACTTATCCATGACTGCTGAAGAGTCCCATACTAGGACAAAATAGCTGTCCAGTGTTTCCAGTTGACCAATGGTTGGCTGATTCAGATCGATTCGCGATATCACGGTTGATAAATTATTTATCTCCATAACGACCCTATAACTTTTTTTAATCTTAAAAACAGTCATAGTTTATGACTTTTATATTGTACTGATTGAGAAATCTTGATTTCTGAGTACAAATAAATATTTGTGTGGAATAACGCTCATAACCTTTTAAGAACAATTTGGATTAAGTTAAATTTTAATAAGTATTGAATCATATGGCAAATGGAATAAATACAACCAATGTTTATTAATTATATGGGTTAGTCACTAAATAGTGCCTAATTCGATATTTGTCTGATCCTTAGTAGTAAGCTAATTTTATTGATCAAGTTGCAGCGCAATCATTAGTTCACGTGACTTGACGTCGAGTATGATATGTTTTCACGTTAGGCAGTTGTAGATAATTTGAAGGAAAACTATCTTCACTTGGATTTCAGTAAAGTTATCACTCGAGGCGTCCTTAAAATCTTCGTTGGGAAGTGCTAACTTATACTCTGTCCAGTTGATCTCTATATTACTCCAGCTTACTTTATAGTTTAAGACTGAAATTTAGTATTATTAAGATATTTACACTCATCGGCTACCGATTAAGCAGTCAAACTAATGGTGAATAGCTTAATAGTGCTAGCTGTAGACGACTGTCAGGTATGCACAATCCAAGGCTATACCATCACAGTAAATGAAAATTCCTAACTCCATCAACTAAATCACCATCTTTCTCGATTACCTTAAGTTAAACTTCATCACTACTTATTCATTAATCATAACAAACATAAGCTATGTTTATCATCAAATACTAATAACTTGTAATTGTCATCCACTCTTCATAGTCACTTTCAACATCAATAAAATAAAAGAGGATGATCTACTTTTCAGTATTCTTGCCATGTATTTAGTAACAGATAAAAAAGTATGACCTATGAAGCATTCTATGCATTTCATTCATTATGAAATTGTATAACAGAATGAATATATTAATATACACTTCGAATTAATTGTAATTCACTGCTACTGTTTACGCATTTACTACTATTACTACTTATATAAATATTAGTAGTTTCAATATGAACCATAAACTTTTATTAGTATCGCATTTTAATAGTAATATGAGTATTAATGATAAGTTATTTGAATAAAGATGGTTTATGGAGATTGGTATAAGGTTTAGTTGGTTGAGGTTGCCAGAGTCCCATACTGGGATGAAACAGCCATCCTATACTCTCCGGTTTTCAGTAGTACCCTACCAACATCAATCTGTGATGAATTCAATAAAGTAAATTCTTTATTTGCTATGTTATTTAAATGAAAAAATCAACTCAACTATAACTAAATAAATAAATTTCAAAAAAAAACTTTAAAATAATAAAAGCAGATACACACTGCTGAGGAGTCCTGTGATAGAACGAAACAGTTGTCCAGTGTTTCCTGGTTTTCATTGGCTGTCTAACGTGAACCAATTTATGATGCGAAATTCAAAATTCTACAATCTCTATAACATCCAATTACAAAACAATTTATACTGAGTACATTAAATCTAGTAGTTCTAACAGCAATTGACTGAGTGCACATTACTGACGAACCTTATACTACTAAGAAATAAATTTCCGGTGTTCTCGGTTTTTCGGTTGTTCCTCTAAAGGAGATCAATTTGTAAAGAATATCACCTATAAACTAGTTACAAATTATTTTTTTGTTTATATTAAGTATTAGTCTTTTAGTTTTTTATACATAAACGCTAAATTTATGTTTCATGTTACAAATTGGTAAAGAATACTTATGGTTTTTTGAATGAACTAATGTAACTTAACAATACAGTTATTAATGGATGGGATATTTAGATGGATAGGTGATCACTATCTTGAATTTGATTGTAGCTTATTGATGATAAACTCACAAATCTGACTATTTGGTGCAAACATCACACCAAATATCGCCCACCCAGTAAACTTATCTCAGAAGAAAGAATAACTGGTCATCAAATATGAGCCATTTTATGTAACAAAACAACATATTCATACAAAGTTCATTAGAAGCACTAATTATTGTTGGCTATTATTTTCGTAGATCAATAAAAAACCTGTAAATTTGAGACATGGGTATCATGCTTACTCAGTGATCAACATATCAGGTATAACTGAAGTAAGTATGTAGCAGCTAACTGAGATGTGGTAATCAAAAGCTTAAACTTTTCTACAGTAACAATAGGATAATGGTAATTTTTTAATAAATGATTTATATCAACACCTCAGTCTTACGATAGGTTAGTTTTTGTACATCGAAAGCTCATTCGTAGCATCTATGACTTATATTTGTGTACTGTAAGTTTCGATTTACTAAGGTATGTCCAATTCTGTCAGTACAGGATAGATACTGATTAATTAATCCTATCTATTGTTATAGTCATATTTAAGCACTTGGTCATTATTAAGTAATATATACTATTTGTGTTAGCAGTATGAAAGTATTATACCTGATTGATAAATTGATGTTCATGTTGTATGCATCCTTAACATTCATTTTAAGGCTGAAAATTTATGCGTAGATTAAAACTTATGTCATCATTGGATATTAGTAATTGTTATGTAACAATTTAACATCAGTCAATTAGAACAGATGTGGAAGGTTTTCATGTTAGTTGGATAAACATGAAAGTAATGTGTTCTTAGTAACAAATGAGTTAACTGTGAAGTATTCATTATCATTTGAACAACATCTTTGTAGACTAGTCGAGTGATAGGGTATTCAACTTTTTTTCATAGTGACATTCAACTAAAATGTTTAGAGTTTCAGTGAAGGTCAATGACTTACAAAACTAAACAAGTTAGTTCTACTGGACTTATTATCAATTTGAATGTAGTCAATGTAACGGATTTTAAATCCCTTGTAATTTTTAGTTTTGATAATCAGATTACTATTGTTTCACACTTGTATCATTCGTTATTTTAATCAATTGCTTTTATTATTAAATATAAGTGCAGCTGATTTACTTCCTAAATCGTCTGCATTACTTTGCTCATATACTCCTCCTTCTTTCAGATTTTCTTACCCACGTGACGTTGCGTTCCTTTGGATACAAAGTACCTTTCGGCTAGATTTGAACAGTCAACATTAGTAATGATGATTATTCTGTTTCAATTGATTGTTGAAATACTATTGTTTTCATTGCAAAATATGATGGTTCTAAGTTCCATCTGATATACAATGAAGTATACACACTACTGATAAATATGTATTCTACAAGAAAATCTCTCTACAGGTCTTAGTGATAGTTTAGTGAATGTTACTTTAAAAAAAGCATACAACAATATGATAAAAAGGATATCATCATCAAAATTAGTAATGATTATAGTGCATAACTAACCTTTATCATCATTTTCTCTTTCCATTTTAAATAGATAACGCCTGACAAGTCGTTGCATAATATCTGAATGTGATGTCTCTTGAATGGTCAAATCTTTATCTTTTACAACTTTATCTCTTCTCACCTTGTTCATGCGTATATATATACCGTAACAGGAGTAGACGTAATGAATACAATATAAAAAAGGAATATAAAAGAAATGATGTTAAAATAAGTAGTAATGTTTTGTTTAAAGAAGCATGTATATGCATATTTTACGTATATGTAGATACATGATTAAGTTAATGAAAGATAGATAGTTCATGTAGGAAACTATTGATAAAAAGAAACGTTGGACAGTTGTTGGATTCCAGTTTTTAATTACTAGTTTATGAGTAATCGTATTAGGAATCGAAATCATTCTGTTCAGGTTATATGAAATTATGAAACCAATAAAACACTGACCTATAATTTTGAATTCAGTCAATTCATACAAGTGAACATAGTTGAGTAAATTGGATATCACAAATTGGTCTGAAATGGACAACCATTGATCACCGGGAAGGACTGAACAGATATTTCGTCCTAGAACGGGACTCTTCAACAGTGGGCACCCATGACTTGATTGAATTAAAAATATCAATTGTTGGAACCTGACTCAGTGGTCTGTTGATAAAATGTTCGGCGCGGAGCCAGTGGGTTTTGGATTCGATTCCCTATGAGGTTGTGGAAGCACAATACTGAAGAGTCCCATACTAGGACGAAATGGCTGTCGAATGCTTCCTAGTGATCAATGGTAACCTAATTCAGAGCAATTTATGATATCAAATTAACACTCAACAATCACCAGAGCACGCAACTGCAATAACTGAGTAAATTTAGTATTATTCTGAAAGTTAGGTTTAATCCCAATGTCACGTTAAGTTGATATGTTATTTATTAAATTTTAACGTAATCGTCTAGAGATAACGTATTTGTTGTAACTATGTTGGTTACTATTTTTAGTAAGTCTATGGGTTTACGTAATATTTAGCTATTGGGTTACTAGGATTAAACTAAAATTAACCTATGGTGGAAATTATTTACATACTGTAATTCGTTTTAAAGTATTACTTAGGTAAAAAGACATAATTTTATTGCTATAATGTAGTGCTTTCCATGTGTGAGGTAGCTTTTTTTTTACAAAGGGGTTCATATAACACTACTTTATAACTAGTATTTTGCCTTTCCTAAGTCTTCTGTTCAACCGTCCATCAGAAGCTCATGTACTTTAGGTTAAACTGTGATTTTTATATGCAAATTGATAACACTATCCAAGTGAATAAATAAAAGTAAGTAATGTAGTGCTTAAATCCAACAGTTGAAGGTCAGGTGTGCTTAATAGGTGTTGTTTTCCGAAAGTGTTATTCCTTATGATGTTTAGCTATGTCATTGACTTCTTTGAGAAGTGTACTACAATGACCTTAAATAAAAACGGTCTTGAATTTAAACTAACAAACAGTACGTACATAGATCTCAGTTGAATATTTATCATCCACAAGTTCATTTTGTAAGTAATTGAACAAGAATTCCATATTTCATCATGCTTGGATAACCTGAAGCTGTTTATTGTAAGAACAAGCATGGAATGATTATTTTGATCTTGTAAATGATTTATGAAATTCGATATCAGAGGAATCTCGAGAGTTGTCTAAGACTTTCTGGATTTAAATAACTTTCTAATTGAACTAAGCCTGTGATGAGAAGTTATAGAATTCAACAATCTCCACAATTTTTTTATACTGATAAATTAAAAAATGGTTCTTTAATAGGAAAACAAATTTTTATTACTGTTCGATTAGTCTAGTATCAAAATTATTTAATGGGGAATTATGAAGTTCACTGACGGACAAACGGTTCTCTAATCAGTGTAAATCATTCAATACTAATCACTAAATAGCATTATATTATCTGCTACTCAGTGAGTGATTAGCAAAAACAGCTGAGAAAAGCTTCGTTGGGGTAGCTCAGTTTTAACTCTTCACACTTAATAAAACCGGTTCTTCTTATTCCAATCTGTTTTCTCAGATTATTGATGATATTTAATTACAGAATAAAACTTACATCAAGTGGTTTGTTTGATTGTTGCTACCAAACATTAAAAATCTTTAAAAAAAAGCTAAGTAGTAAAATTTTCAAACACCAATTTAGTAGTGCATTATCTCATTGAAAAATGAGTGATTGTAAGATATCAAAATACCACCGATATTTTGACTTCGGTCATCTGTATTACACTTAGCCCTTCTCTAGGAGGATGAACAAAGTATATTACAATGTGGTTAACAATAAATACTTTATATCAAATTTTAACTAACTCTAACATATTTACTTTTTTTCAACTTGTATGTCAGGTTGCATAAAATCGACATATATCGATCACTGATAGTTATGAATAACTTCATTGGCATAAAGTAAAATCTTTGCCGACACCTACATTGTAAAGTATTATACTTACATTCCAAATGAAACAAGAAGCTAATCATAATTACTGAATATAGCACATGTATTAAATAATGAAAAAGTTGCGAATAACCTCCAGTACTTATCCCTGTATTGTACTCTTTCTTTCTCACAAAGTAACAATGACATGCGTCCACATAAAATCATGGTATGTTGTTTCAGTTAGATTGTAATTGGCAAGTAGGGTACAGAACGCCAGTTTCATCTCATTTGGGACGCATCGGCTGAATATATCTGCATCCCAGTGTTGATGTTCACACCACGGCTCGGACTCAGTTCGTTTCGTACCAAACGTCACCGCATTCACTGCTTATCTTCTGAGTCCAAACAGCTGACGAGTCCCAAACAGAACTAAACTTTAGTCCTGTATTCCGCTTACCAGTCCCAATTCAACTCGAACAACACTTGAAAACTACCACTATATTAAGGCATTTATCTGAGGATGCATATTTGGCAACAGTGACCGATCAATTTCAGTCCACAACAAATCAATGGAAAGATCTAAGTACATGTTAATTAAAAATCATAATTTATATTCATATATTTGTTTGTTTTTAAAAACGACAAAACAATTCATAGTCAACTAACATTAATACAGTTTGTATTTCCGATTGTTTTCTTTTTTTCTAATGAAACAATTACAAAAATGTACCCATAGTAATTGATTCAACCAAGTAACTCTATTTACTTGGAATAGATGAATACAAAAAAACAATGTTACACATAAAAGAGGGATGGAAAGGGGAGGGGGAAGGGTTCGTAAAACTATGGAAAATTGACAAGTAATTAATTAAATCTATTTTCTTTTAAATCTACTGTAAATCATTAGTTATGCTGACATCAACAATATTCATTGTATGAATGTGTATTTTATGCAATTGAATTCAATTGTTTTAATAAAGTGTAAATGATGATTGAAATTTTCACTAGACAACAAACTATTCATTTATGTATGTACATTAAATGTTTAAGCATGAAATGGTCGTTGCTTTGGTTGTTGTTGTTGTTGTGTGAGTACCTTAACAAAATTGTGTATATTTAATTGATCATTCGATTAGTGACTGAATTAGTAGTGAAATATCTAGAAATGATTAGTCTATTGATTATGTGAACTGAAATGAAAGGCTAGTGATTAACCATTATTTAGTGAATCTTATGATTAGTTGGTCAATAGGACAATCGATGTTACAATATCTGGTATAATCATACACTATTCCTGATAAGTAGTTCTATAACAGAATTCTCATTACTCTTAAGTGGATTTTAATAGTTGTCTAATATAGATTAGTTCATGATGTGAGATTCGGGTGTAGGATTTGAAAATATATTAGTAGCTGTCGTTTTCACCATCACTATGCAGTCAACTCAATGATGTCAGTTATCAAATCTTAATAATTAAGACGTACTCTACTTAAACACTTAAATACTAACTCCTTAACAGCTTCCTAGCTCCCATTTGAATTGTAAAAGAATAAAGCAAGGTGGGAGGTAAGGAAAAGGCTTACTTTCAAAGTTAATTTACTTACAAATGGAATGAATAGTTAATAGTTTATTTATAACCTTATAATCCTATAATAATATGTTAACTTATTCTGTGTATGGTTTATAGAGGTTACTTTAAACGTAATCTGGCTTTCGTCAGGAAGTGATATCAACTGATGAGGGAGTACTGAAAAAGCATTCTGTTCATATTAATTTTTCTTTAGTAATCTTGAGTTAGTGATAGATTCCCGGAAAAATCAGGTAGGAAAACGTTTGACCAAAGTTTTATTCATATTGTAGATATATATATATCTATAACTGTGTGGGAACTTATGCTAGCTATGAGATGCAAACCAATGTTATCGAATTACATGGTATAAAGCATTACCAACGACGCATTCATGCCAATGCTAACAGAGAACAATAAATGCCGTAACAATGTTGATGTATACCACTTAGGATTAAAAACCTAAATGCAGAGATTCCCTACTGAATATTCTCAACTATATAACATCAAAAGAATGTTATCAAACAGTGTCAAGTTACAAAAGCGAGAGTTTTACTCTACTATTTGATCGACACAGTTCGATCATCACTATGAAGTAGACAAACTATGAATTCATTCAAGGGTCACATATATGAGTGATGTAAAGTAAAATTTAGGCACAGATTATCTGTATAGATGCACTTAAATGTGAATAACTGACTAGTCTCTGTGTTATTCTCAGCACATCTTGTTCTTTTTATTACTCCTAAGTACTTAAAGTATTTTGAATTTTACATTCTATCAACAATATAAACAGTATCGACCAAAATCTAATGTCCTTCTAGACATGATAATTCGTACACTGGTCTCATGTTCACCTTTGATTGTTGAATAAAATGTGTATTGGACAAAGTGTATTATATTCTTCTCTCTGATTTTCATCTTATTCAAGGAACCCTTTTTATCGTTTGTTTGTTTGTCATTAAAGTATTGGAAAAGACAAGAAGTAATGTTGTAATCGTCATATTGTATGTTTGACATTCATACATTTTTCGATATATTCGGCAACAGGAAATCTCGACTCACTCACTCACTCACTCACACACTCAGTTACTCATTCACTCATTAATTCACGTTCTCTCTTTTTAATCCACAAATCTTGATTTACCAGGAAATTTGAAATAATTTCTACTTGATGAATAAAAAAAAACACGGTAACATTTTTTAGTTGACTATGTTTTAATCATTTCCTTTGTTTTGACACTTCATATTAAAGAATCTTATTTACATGATGCCTGTTTTCTATAGAATAGAACTTTTCATAAGTGTACACATTTATTATGATGTTGTCAAATGTTATGCATTGAATTAACATTTTATTGATCAGTTGAAAATTGATCACTGTATTGTAACTTAGAGAAGATAGTTAAATAAAATAAAGTTACAGTGTAATGAAGTTGTTATCATCCTTAACGATTTTAATATTCTTGAGTTTAGTTGGTTTTATAGAGATAAATATTAGGCTTAGTTGATTTCATTCATCAAAGATTGATGTTGGTTGAGTGGCAATGAAAAGTTGTGACTGATGGAGTGTGGACATATCAAGAGTGTCGCAGTTATCATCAATGACAGTGAATGATTGTCCGATTATATCATAAATTGATGAAAGTGGCAATTCTATCATTGGATGCCGGTTAAGTAGTGAAGACGGTTAAGAGTCTATCGTGAGACCTGAAGGCTCTGGGTTATATTCCCTAGCAGAATCAACGGTGCATAATGCTGAGGAATTCATTATTGAAACTAAACAACTGTTTAGTTTTCCTTGGCTTTTACTGGCATCCAATTAGAATCAGTCTGTGACGAATATAATCAACCGGATTTCAATATCTATTATGTTTACTTTAGTTTATGAATGGTACATTTTTCACTATATTTATTATTTGTGTTGATGATTGTCCAGTAGTATATCAAATGGAAAATGCAAATATCCTATTAGCTAAGATTTCAAATGACATTTTTAATGATGATAAGACAATCACGCAAGAAAAGTAAAACATGATGACCACAGTGGATAACCACTGTTCAGTTTTATTCAACTTTGTTTATTGTCAGATTGCATTACTTAGGAATTTGTGAATTAAGCCTATCACAATCAGTTTTTAATACAGAACTTTAAAAGTTTACATTTTGAGGTCCCATCTAGTATACAGTAAGAATCCCTGTTTAATCTATTTAGATTAACAACAAAGATTTTAATAGTAATTTAATGGCATAAAGCAGTTCGTGATATTCTATTGAATACTTTACATTTATGTTATGTTGAGGTTGATTCTCGTCTATGAAATGTGATGGTAATTTTATAGAAGTTGATGTTTCTACGGAATCTACTATAATTGCAGCATAATTAACTACTTAAATGATTATCTGAAGTAACGTTGAACATAACATGATACTACAAACATATAAAACTAAATCAACAGACATGGAAGAAAACTAATGGTCTCATATAACACTGAAGTCTGGAAAGCTCACTATAAGATCAAGTGTAAAACCCCTTCAAGCTTTATTTGAATAAATTTCACAAACTACGGCAAAAACGAATATTTCGATCTCTCGTAGTGGTTTATCAGTTGATTTTAGTCGTTCGTAAAGTGTCTGACATAAAGACGTATATAATGCAAACAAATTACCAGAAATTATTGTTAAAGTCTCTAAATCAAAGATTTTGAACCTCTTTAATTCTATACAGTTACTGTTATTTATTATCGATTAATGCTGTAAGTCATTTGCCAATCATTCAACCTAATTTCCAATCTTCAGTTTATGATAGTTTCATCAAATAATCATAACATAATCACTCATTATATCCAGAATAAATGATTATTGTAATTAAATGTCAATTATAAAACATTCTGATTGAGATGTACATAAACCAATAAAAATTTATTAATTACACTTTAGAATATTAACAGACGGTAGATATAAATCTTCTTGCATATAACTTAATTGCTGTTGAACGAACTACTAACTGTATGGACTCAGTAGACTAGAAGAAAATATATTGATATTCAAAGAGATTGGTATTAGGTTCTAGTCTCAATGTAGATGACAGTACATAGATTTAACCAGATTACCTAGCTGGTGAGTTTGCAATAAGAAAACAGTAACTGAATTTCACAGCTACTCACTTTCTAACGTTATCCAGAATAAGTACTGGGTTTGATAAATATCATTAAACCTAGTCTAAAAAATTCAGTCAAAGGATATTGTTTAGTCATTGTAACGGTGTGTTTAGTTATGTAGTCATATTTAGTCTAGGCTGTACTATATATACTCATACTAGGTACCTTTCATGTTCATTTAATCTACATTTGAGTAGATAAGTGATGATCAGTGTAATGTTTATTTATTCCTTTCATCAAAGATGGAATGCTGTCTCAGTTCGAAAGGAAATCATTTGGAGCTGGTGATGATTATAGACTGTAAAACTGGGTAACACGAGATCGAATCCTCCAGGAAGTATCGGTTTTATGAAGATTTTAAGTACACCTTGATGACATATATTAGGTGTCATCAAATCTATATATATCAGAATTTGTTGTCACTTACCTCCAACCATTCAGCACAAACAATATATGATATGTGGCGCAATGATCATCGATTGTCATTGGTGATAACTGACTTACTCCAGACAAGTATGGATTCCATCAGTTACAAAATCTCATTAGAGCTTCAGGAACATCCTGAATTTCGACATTAGTAAGCTGATTATTATAATCAAAGTGAGATGGCTATTTTTGTGGAGATCGGTATTTTTATTTGACTGAATACGTCACAGATTGATGTTGACGGGGTATCATTCGAAATCAAGGAGCACTGGACAGCTGTTTCATTCTAGTATGGAACTCCTCAGCAATCGTGACTGATGGTGTTCAAACGTATCGAAAGTAAGACAGTTATCACCAATGACAGTGGATGATCGTCGCTCTATATGACAAATTGATGGAAGCAGGAATTCTACAGTTGGATTCCGACCCAGTGATGTAGAGAGTTAGGCGTTCGCCGTCAGTCGGAAGCCTCTTGGGAGGAATCTGGAGTGCGCACTACTGAAAAGCCACACAGTAGAACGAAACGACTGTTCAGTGCTCCCTGATTTCCATTCGTACCCTGACAACAACAATCCATGACCTATTCAATCAAATAAGAATTCCAATCTCCACAAAATTAACCATTTCAATTCAATTGCAAACAATATAACTCATATGATGTTCAATCACTTAAACTAGTGGCCATATTGCAATCTGAATTATAGAGTTAAAATGTACTAAAGGAGCTAGACAAACATATCACTGGTTACTAATCACTGGTCAATCATTATGCAATATACGAAATTATCACTAAGTGTAAAGATACTTAGTTATATGTATATTATTATAACTACATTGTTAATACACATAATGAATGGATATCAGGTTAAGTACATCTTACTTCACAGTCACCTTTCTCTTCTCATGATAATTTATTTTACTTAATCGATATGAAACAAATTCTTCTGATAATATACAGAGCTCTTCGCTACATTTCAACTAGAAGTTAATGGCTTACAATTTTATATTAAGATATTTATTCATTAACTATGTAGACCCCTAACATTATCTTTGGAAGGGGTTACAGATTAAAATTATTTAGGAGTCCAATACTAATAAGAAACAGTTATCCAGTTTTCAAAAGTTGTCCAACCAAGATCAAACCGTCATGCTGAATTCAAATTCAGCTAACTTCATAACACCCAGCTAGTGTTATTGTTATTATTAATGATGATCACTGTTGAGTACTACTTTCTTCTTCTTTCTCAGAAAAATACGTTATTTCCGAGTAAATTGTCAATTTCTTTGGATGATTTATTGAGTAGCCTTTGTAGTCACATCTATTTCAAAAAATCAATTAATAGAATATACTACTAATTATCACGATAAGTAATCATTAGTCATAGAGTTTATGTTATGACGTTACATTAATCACATTTGCCTAGGTTGACATTGATGAAAATTAGTAAATGGCTTACCATAGTACTCAGTCAAAACTAGTCAATATCACTAAGATATGATGTATAATTTTGGCTAACTGTATAAAGTTGAGATTATCAAATGATGCATAACCCTTTATAATATGGATCTCAATACATTTAGATTGAAATGTATGCGTTGATTGATCTGGGATGTATATCATTTTCGCTTATAAAGAAAGGTTAAGTATATCTGAATATTTTAAGATGAAATATAAACTCCTTCATGATTACAGGTACACGGAGCAAGAAACCTGGATCAAGCAGAGTTTCCAGTAAGTTAGCATAAGATTTAGATGTAACTGAACTAAAGTAAACATCATACTTTATTAATTAATAGAGGGTGTATGAAAAGACAATAAGCTTTTATGATGCCTTCTTAAGGACTAGAAAGTATGGAACCATTTAACATTGTACTTCAATAATCAAAATGTGTTATTGGGTAATAGTAGTTATCTCCGAATAGCTTGACACATTTAGCAAGTATTTAAACCATCCTCGATGTGAACTTCACCGTTGTTAATGGATCGAACCTTGTTTCTAATGGTTTATAAATTAATTGTTTTCTAGACTTATTTACTCACTGTATAATAAGTTAGTGTCTGGTTTGATAGGCAGTAGATTTATGTTTCATACTAGGTATCAATGCTGTAACGAAGGCACATTCAATTTGCAGGTCACAAATAAAACAATACTTCGCTCAACTTCTGTTGTATTTTTTGCTAATAACGACCCAGCTCCTCTTATTGCTTAGTGTCGTTAGACACTGAATACTCGACAAAACCACATATCAGAACACGTTAGAACAGGAACGAGATCGTATTCCAAAATAACAAGGATAGGTGGTAGTAGGAATTCCTATTTAGAGAAACGTTAATATATTTATAGTAATTACATAGGAAGCTTCTACAGTCTTCTCCAATAATCCGCTAGAGCTGGTTGGTTTGGAAATAGCCAATTGGCATGCGCCATCACGATCATGCACGGAACATGCTTTAGTCCATTTTGTATCCCACTAACAACTTCCAACCATCATTTAATTTTAATAATGAAGACAGGTGTTCGGTACAACAGAACATCTACTACTGACGCTAATTTGTGACAAGATTATAACTAGTGTGTAGTGGAAAATAGGTTAACTCCCAACAATAAATGATTGTGTAAACTTCTGACATTAATGATAACCATATTAATTTAAACTATCTTATCCCTAGTTAGCTCTGCTTCTGTTCAAATATATTATTACTCCAATATTGTCCTCTGAATATTGTACTAGAGTTGTTCCGACATCAGTATAGTCTGATTCTATTGTATCTAAGAAAGCTTTTATAGTAATAACTCATATGTGAAGTACTGACTCATTAACAATATTCAGTAAAGATTACATCATATCAAAGTCAGAATTTTCAAAACAAATGTGAAGACAGTTCTACTGAGTAGAGCTGAAACTTGTATGGAAAACTACGACAAACATCATTCAACAGATACATATGTTGGCAAATAGTTGTCAGTGTAAGTTACTTCTGATCGGTCGGCAATAAACCAACAGCAACAACCTGTGGCAGAGAACACATCAACTTCTAGCCGAGGAAGAAATTAGGAATATACACTGGAGATGGATAGGATATATATTGAAGAAATCAACAAACTGCATCACAAGACAAGCATTAACTTAGAATCGTCAAGGTCATGAAATGAAGGAAGACTAAAGAACATATTGTTTTGGGAGTCGGAGGCAGATATGAAAAGAATGAACGGTACTTGGAAAGTACTGGTAATGAAAGCCCAGGACAAATTTGGTTAAAGAATGCTGGTCGGCGGCCTATGCTCCATGTGCGTTAGTATGCAGTGATTGGTTGATTGATTACATCACACCTCAAAGTGAATGATAATTCAAATACAATCTACTGAATTCAGATTAACTAGTAGAATGGAATGATTAAATCAAGCCACCTGAAGATATGCGCCTACATTACTGAGAATCTGTTAAGGAAACTTCAATATCTATTCAGTTCGTTTATCAAATTGTCCCTTCATTATTTAACTGATATCGATCAATAATAATTATTCACTTAGTAATTTGTGTACTTTTAGATTCCACATGCCGATCATAACAAATGTCTACATTCACATTATGTTAACAAAATATCAACTTAGTAAATTTATAAAACATTAATGAGTAACATTCGAAGATTGGTATAATTAGTTTTTTATTCATTTATATCGGCTACAAATATGACAAAGTGGATTTGTAGTTCCGACATATAGAGGCAAACAAGTGATCATGAAACAATAAGTCAATCAGAACAAGGCAAAGAAAAATAACCGGCTGTATTTCGAGGCGTCTTATCAACTGGAAACAGTTTAGAATTACAAGAAGTCATGATACTTATTAGTTAAATATTTGACATACTTTATCCGTTGAAGTTGAGATGAATGTTCTCAATCAAATCATAATTCGTAATAATTAGAATAGAGATAGACTATATGCTATTAATAGTAGTAAATTTAACAGGTATTTATGTGCTGTGAATTAATAGTAGAAAGAAGGGAGTAGGAGAGGGTAGAAATAACCTAATCATTGAAAAATTTAGAGAAAGGAAGTATTACATAATCATTGGAAAATCGAAATGGGCGATTGCATAATAACTTGATAAATTTTTAACGAAAGTCATTTCCGTCTATGAACATCTAAGTGATTACGTTAGGCAAAGATTGACATACTCACTATTGTAGTGATAGGCATATCACGCTATGTTTCTGTTTACTACGGACAGGCTTAAAACTTTTGATAACGATTACTTCTGCAGAATGAAATAATAATGATGAAAAACAGTGACGTACTTACAAATGCCATTTCTAAACGTCTTCTCGACAGTGAACTTCATATAAATATTACAGGAGCATTCAAAAATAGTCAACAGATAAGTAATAACATTATTACTATTATTATTAGCACATAGTCTATCTCTATTCTACTTGTTACGAGTTATGATTTGATTCAGAACTTCAACGGATAAAGTATGACAAATATTTAACTAATAAATATCATAACTTCTTGTAATTCTAAACTGTTTCCAGTTGATAAGAGGCCTCAGAATTAATTGATGAATTCATTCCATTTTGCAAATCTTGTTCTTCATAGCACTATTTGAATTTGAAAAGGGATTGGTTTACATGAAGGAAACTGATTGTTATAAGCAAACAAATGAAGTTATAGCACATTCAGTATATTAATAACATCAATACAATTCTGTAAATCGTAAATAATTAGTGAAATTCAATAGCTTAATCACAGTGTACATCCACATTACGAACCTAAAATGAACATGATTTAACCTTAACTCAACACTAAACCTAACCGATAACCATAAACTGTAATCTAACCCTAATCCTTAACAGCAATTCATTACAATATTAAAATTACTCATCAAACTATTAAGTGTGATAACATCACTTTGAACGACGGTTGTCTATGATTAAATAAAAGGCGATGACTTCGAAACCAATGATTCGCCTATGATAGGTCACATTGTTAACGCTCATTCGTTGCAACTAAATATATTAACTAATAGTATTTAATATATGACGTTGATGATTTGATGAGACAAGTAGTATTGAGAAATTTTATCACCTATAGAATCTTTCTGTACACTTATTCGATCAAATATTAGAAATAATAATAATTATAAATGGCTGGTGATAATTTATTATTTTATTATCATTCTCCTTTCTACAGCAGCCATCAGACAACTTTAAAGAAAATATTTATTTGCACTTATGAACTTTCTTTCTCAATGTCAACATTTTCTGTCAGGACAGGTATTCCTTGAACTTATGTAGGTAAAGATGAAAATTAGGGAAAGGATGGAAAAGCTGCAGCTTAAGGCTAATTGGAACGCATGATTTAAATGAACACATGAGCTATATTGCAGTACGGTTAGTATACTGACTCAAGGATAGGATTTCAAAGATGGTTATGTTTTAATATAAGGAACCACATTGTATACGGCATGTTTATGAGGTGACATTGTTCATATATCCCATACCTATTATTCTAAAACTTTTCATCATCTGATCTCAAGTTTAGTTCATTCACAGGATATGCTGCATGTAGTGAATAGAAATGATCCCATCTAACCATAGAATTAGGTTATACCAATATCTGTTAGTAATAGGCATTGGTTAACAATCTACAGTCTTCATCATTTGTTTTTTCAACTGTCATCATCACTATCCGTTACCATTATCATCATGACGACTCTTGTTAGGAGAAACTGTATATTCACTCTTATTGAAGTTAATATTTCTATACTCCTAAAATTGGGAAAAATTTTTTTTTCATACACTACTCAAAATTTAATTACTGTTGTTATTATTACAATGATAATAATAATTTAGCTGTAATTATATTACGTGCTAAATCATTAACAAGCCGACCGTGAAAGTTGATGAGAGACGGAGTAGATGAGAAACTACCAGCAAAAATTATTTTTATTTTATGACTTATATGTGTAAGTGCTTATATGTTGAGAGGGTGGATGTTTGTGTAATATGAAGTACCTGTGTATGTATGTTATATATGTGTGTGTATGTGTAAATGAAAAACGTTGTGTAATTTAACGTGTTAAAAGGATAAAAACCAAACTCATCCATCTACATCCATACATTCAAGTTTGGATGGGAACACGAAGAAAAAACTACCAATTCCACAAAAAAAATAACCTTTAAGTTTTAATCACACTACAAAACAAATATAAACAGTGAATATTATTCACTTAGTGAAATTAAAAAAAAAGGAATAAAGATTTTAATGTGTATTGAAAATGGAAATAAGAATAAAGAAATTTTTATGAAGGGGTGGGAGTGGTAGTGGTGATGGTGTTGATGGTAGGGGTGGGTAGGTGGGGAACAAAACACTTATTAAACTCTTATTTATTTATTTATTTTTATTGTTAAACTTTATAACTTAATAAATATTAATGTACTAAAGCCATAGCAACTGATCACTGTGAATAATAAAAATTCCAGATGAGATACATCAAATAATATTTGACCATATCAGTGATCAGTCAGTTACTTCTTCAATGGTGTTGAATACAGTTTTGTAATACTTCTTGAATTTACTCAGAAATGTAAATTATCAGATATTAAGTCTGCAGTTTGAAGACTGAAAGATGTTATTGAAAACTTATGGTCTGGGGTTCAGTTTCAAATGGTGGAATGATTGGGGACCGATGGGTTTCGTCTTTGAAGAATTGTTGTATAACTGAGATCAGTCAATGGTATGAAATCAATCGACGTAATTTACATCAAACATTGTTTAGGCTTTAAATTGACACTTATACCCACCTAGATTACAAGTTAATTTGATAGATTTAAATGCCTAGCCATTTAAAAAACCTCTTGGTCCTAAGTTTACTACTACCTAAGGATTATTAGGATGATTTCGTTGAAATTATAAGAGAAAGAAATATTAAATTGTTGGAGAGTTGAACTCGAGTCATTCAAACTGCTTTCATTTAATGACGTTATTACTAAGCTAATCAGATCACCATTCAATTGTTCTATTAAATAGATTGAACAACAAGTTGTTGATGACATTTAGGACTACAGCCTATGCTGGCATATATGTATCATTACCGGATAGCCTTACTTTAGCCTCACACTTATGCAAAAATAAACATAACCACTAATTAGGAAGAAACGTGCGTCGAGTATTCTGTTCGCCCGTCACAATCCAACTTAAACAATAACTATTAATGCTATATTTTCACCATTTTGTTGGATCACTTTAGCATCACTTAAGTAACCTCCATAATGATGTATGATAGTGTTTAATAATTCAATATCCCTATTATCTACTATGAAATATTGTATGATATAGAAACCACAATTTTACCATGTCTCAAAATGATTTTACTACAATCTACATGAATTCATATTCATTGTGCATAGACAAATTAATGACTAGCACCATGCTTGTTTATCTTCTTTAGTACTCATGTTTTGTTGATAAAGCGTAGTTGTTTATGGTCAAAATAAATTAATGGTAGTTGGGTACCATTGAAAAACAGGGAACACCAAAGGGCTGTTTAGTTAATGTGTTGAACTCCTTAGCAATTTGCGTCCTCAATTTTACCAATAAATCTAACCTAGGACTTTCAGATCTCACAGCAAACACTTGACCTTCATCACTTAGCCGGTGTCCAGTGGTAGAATTTACACTATCATCAATTCGTGATACAGTGCGACAAGTAACCATTGTCGTTAGTGACAGCTTTCTGACTCTGAGGTACTTCTGAACTTCTGCACTCAAAATTTTTCGCTAGAACATCAGCTATATCTCGAGTTATTTATTAGTGAGCTGAATATTGTGATAAAATTGAGGTGATCTTGCGGAGATCGGTATTCAGACTATTTGTCTATGTTTTTACATATCACAAATTAGTGGGGAAGGGAAATCTATCACTGTACGGCAGCCAAATAGTGTGGATGTTAAGGTAATCACCACGAGACCTGAAGGTCTCGGGTTAGATTCCTTGGCGGAATCGAGAGTGAGCACTCCTGGGGATTCAGTTACTAAGACAAAACAGCTGATTAGTGCTTTGTGGCTTAAACTGAAACTCAAATAACAACGGTTGATGACAACTAAACGTATTACCTTTCTTCTTAAAACCACCTTAGTTTGGTTTTTATGAATTAGATTAAAATATGTTCACCAGTCTAAGTGGCTTCACACCACGTGTACCATGTCATAATATAAGACAATATACTGATAAAATCCCGCTGCGCCTAGGTTTTGTGCTGCTTAGAATATGCCAACAAGTCATTGTTTACAATCCTGAGGAACTGAAGCTTGAGCTCACGAAATACATAATAATAATATAAACTGAATTCCTTTATGGCTGGGATATCAACCATGATTTTATGACTATTTTTAAAAGTGATTAGTAATGGGATTAGGGCATTACACATACACATATTAGTAACCTAATCATTTTCTAGAATGTATACATTGTCAGCTGAATAAAACCATAAAATATAACACATTTATCTTTCAGTTCAGAATGTAAGTCCACTGTATAAACGATTATACAAAATGAAACTGTTGTACATTCAAATTTACTTACTTTGACAAAATCTGTACTTCGTATATTTCCGCTAATAACTCCAGTTTCATCTTTAAAAAAGTTACGTATAAATTTTACTGCATTAGCAACACTATGCGGAGTTGGTATCACATTAAATGGTACTGGTAATGTACTACCATTATCAATATAATTTAACCATAATTGAGTTCTTGCAAATTTCCATTCAACATCACAGTCTTCCTAAAAGAAAGAATAAGACAATAAGAAATAAATACTAGAAAGTAAGTTTAAGAGATGAATATAACCATTACATGTGAAATTTAAGGGTAATTTTTCAAAGTTAATTAGATGTAGATGTGAGTATATCAATAAAATGATAATAATTTGATGTATTCTAATTTAAGGGTTCAATATAAGTAGTATGTGACGAGACAATGTGTATGGTTAGTCATTGAGAAAAATTTTAAAATATCAAGAATGAAGTTGTATTTAGAATATGTAGAGGACAAGAGGAGAAGTAAATGAGCCAACCTGAAGTAAAGAATACAGACAATTTCATTGATTAGGTACAACAGTAGGTAACTTAATTAAAATAAACAATTCGTGATCAATGTTTAATGAATTATCCTCTAACAGATGTCATAACAATGAAAATAAACATCAGAAGGACTTTTTTTCATAATGACGAGGATTTTTAAAAGACTAGCAATAAAAACAGTTGGGACATCAGCTATCGATACATAACATGGTGCTGTCATTTGATGAATTCACAAAACAGAATGTTCATCCAACGTCTAACGTTGTTGAAGATTCGATTATTTATGTTGTTTTTGTCATATACTTTGGCTCGGATAGAGCCAACAATCTCGTTGAAATGTTAATGAGTCTAAATTATTGTAATCAGGAATGGTAGTTGATAAATTTAAAGTCGGATACAGTTTGTTTAATTCCCTAAAGTTGTATGCATACGAATTTATACGTTTTAAATTCATTAGAATGAAGTATAGTAGGATAATCGTAGTAAATTTGACAGTATGAATTATGTAGATTTAATTTTTATCGACATACCAATGATGATACCATTCCAGAAATTTCAGGTTCTTAACTGAGAGAAGAAGATCAAAAATCGCTTTCTGTCAGGTCTAATATCATAACGAAAGAAATTTCCATCTCGCACTGTCGTTTTGTATGCCTACAGTAGTGTTACTCCATCCATTAACGTTGAATTTTGTAATGATGAGGTTATACGTTCTTAACTGACGACTTTATTCTAATTACAACTAGAAGTTGAAGTAATAATGAATCTAACAAACTATCATATCCTTAGCCGTGATTTGTTTTGTCACATCTGTTCCATCGTTTATTATACTGGCTGCATTTTCCGCAACTTCCTTTGCTTTATCTGGAATATTATGTTATGTAGGGTTCTCTGTCGTAAATCCATATATTGTATGATGTCGTGACTGATACTTTGGGCCATTTCTTAATCCACGGTGTCGTTAACCATGTACTACATTTTGAAGTTGAGATAATTTACTGTCTCGATCGTACTCAGATAAAATTTAAGCTCAGTTATTTTTACTACACTATTCAATTGACCCTTTCGTGATTATTTATGTGTCACTCTTCTTTAAATAATGCCAGTGTTTTTATGATGTACACCCTCTGGAATCACATTCTTCTATGATCACATTTACTGAGGTAAGCTAGTTCTCCATACGTGTTACTTAGTTGATATCAGCAGCTAAGTTGTAACTCACGAATAGTAACGTGAAAATGTCATTTCATAAGCCATGTTAAATATTCTAACATGAACCTTTAGCGAGATAAAAGTATATTTACTATAGTTTTTAGTTAGAACGTGATTGTCTTGTGCATTTTATGTAAGCCCACGTTTAGCTAATATCAAACTATCATATACCATCATAAATAAACTATTAAATCGATTGAATTCATCACAGAGTGATGTTGGTAGGGTACCGATGAAAACCAGGGAGCACCAGATAACAGTTTTGTTATAGTATAGAACTCTTCAGCAGTGTGCACCTTCACTTAAGCCGCAGAGGCTTTCGGTTGGCTAAGGATTAACCCTCTGAATCACTGGGTCGGCGTCTGATAGTAGAATTTCCTTTTCTATCAATTTATCATATAGCACAATGATCACCTATTGTGACTGGTGATAACTATCTCACACCTGATAAGTCTAAACTCTACCAGTTACTTCTCACTAGAAACATCTTGCAGTTAGTCACTAGTGAGTTGATTATTGTAATTGAATTGAGATGGTTTGTGGAGAATGGTATTATGTTTACGACAATCCAAATGAACAGTCTGTTTGTATAAGTATAATGCAATCATTAGGGGGGGGGGTGAGGTTAGAATAGTTCTGAAAGTTCCAGCCTAATCATCCCTATTGAAGTTACATCATGTATATTTCATTCTATAGTGCAGTGAGATTAGATGTAATCAGCCAGTGTTCAAAAGTTAGCTGATTGATTGTATATATCAATGCAATCATCTGTATCAGTTATATTAGTACTTTAACTGAACTAACCATCTACATTGCTGTGTTGAATTCTAACAATTTCTGTCATTCATTAAACAAATAAATATTAATTTTTATACCAAGAGGAGAGTTAGTATATTTTCGTTTGTCTTGAGGTTCTTCACTTTATCACCGGTTGCTTATAAACGATAAGTATTGCAATAATACATAGATGTTTCATTTTAATACCAATCATATATATATATATATATATATATATATATATATATATATATATATATATATATATAGTGTACTTGTATGTGAACATGTGATGATGTAAGATTAGAGTTGATCAAGAAATTGCGGTAGACTTACATTTCATAATTGTTTAAACTTAGGAGACATCAATTCACATATTTACGAAACATTGAATTGAATTTATTCAATGTAGGTGATCATTCTGAACATCCCTTTATCTATCTATCTATCTATCTATCTATCTATCTATCTATCTATCTATCTATCTATCTATCTATCTATCTATCCCTGATCTATCTATCTATCTATCTATCTATCTATCTATCTATCTATCTATCTATCTATCTATCTATCTATCTATCTATCTATCTATCTATCTATCTATCTATCTATCTATCTATCTATCTATCTATCTATCTATCTATCTATCTATCTATCTATCTATCTATCTATCTATCTATCTATCTATCTATCTATCTATCTATCTTTCCTTGATCTATATGTCTGTCCTAAATCTAATCCATCTGGTTCTTCTTAATGTTGTCATGCTAATAAACTAGTGTATTTTACTATATTTGTTATATTTGTAAATTACAATACTAATAGATTTAGGAAAGTTGTTGATTGATACTTATTCTTCAATGAAGATAAATTGTTGGTCAGATTTCATATCATCATATTACATTATCTTTTGCCTTTCATGTTATTGAACTTAAGTTATCTGTGTGGTTAATAGCATACGATAGTATTGTTTGGTCAATTTGGTATGTTTTTAATATTAAGTAAGCTGATGACTTAAGTAGATTTATAGCCTACATAATTTTTTCTATATAAAAGTCGAAATTATCCAGCCATTGTCTATTAAGCATCAGTTTTATCATGAAATCTCTAAAATTATACCATGAATTCAACTCTATTCACTTTCATAGGAATTTTTTACAAACAAACTAATAGAGTGGCAATGGATTCATTGATTTCACTAATTGTAGCAAACCATTTCATGGCCCATACTGAATCACATATTTTCACTGATGCCATTAGACCGTGATTTTGGCTAAGGTATGTAGATGACACTTTCGGAACTTTTTTAAAAAAAAAGACTTCTCTGAGAACTTTTTCAGAACGAATCAACACCTTTTCTCAGTAAATTTAATTCAATTAACAAAGTGGAAATGAACACAATGAGTTACTATTTTTAGACTGGCTAGTCAAAAGAAACCTGAAGAGAACTCTTAATCTGAGGACTTATCGTAAACCTACACACCTAAATCGATATATCAATTACAATTCAGTACATCCGTTCAGTGTCAAAATTTCTCTAGCTCTAAACTTATTCAGAGGAGCCAACAATGTTATTATATAAGAAGATGACAAGTAAAACAAATACAAAATACAATTAGCATCCTACAATTTATAGTTTTCTAAGGAATAATATAAACAATATACAAAAACGAAACGATCTATCATTAACTAGTAAGAGCTGTAATGAAATGTCATGGACTGATAAAGTCGTTCTACCCTATCGCTATAATACAACAGAAGAATTTTAAAGGATTTTAAAACATCGTGGGACTCAAGCATTCTACAGAAACCACCAACACTCTTCGAGGTGCATTAGATAAATTAAAGGATAAGATCCCTTTTCATCTCTACACAGAATTATGTCAACAGGTTAGGTGGTGTCGACTGTGATACTTTCCGCACTGGAGAGTCTTTTCGAGAAATCCTAACTCGTGCCAAAGACCATGAAAACCACAATAAACGACCGCTTAACAGTCCTATTGAACTAGAAAATTCACAAATCAAATCAGCAATCTCAGTACATATTATTTATCATAATCATAAAATCGATTTTAAAAATATCCAAATTATCCAAAAGGGTTTTTATATTTATAATGAAAGACAAATAACTGATGCACTTCACATATGATTACATCTAAATGCGTTTAATAAATAGTGAGGCCTTACTATTCATCAAACATGAACTTTCTATTCAACCAACCATGATTAAAGTACATCGAATTTCATTCATGTAAACAAACATGTAATTAATCTTCTTCTTCTTCTTCTTCATATCCATTCAAATAGCATTAACATATGCAAGCATGTCTCAGTTTAAATCACCTTGAACCCAAATGACTTGACATGACACGATGTGACTTGTATTTTGATTGTACTAACACGTTTTGATTTGTTCCACTGTATTGATTCCATTCAGTTATTTATTTATTTTTTTGAAGAAGTGACTTGCAATAAGTCACAAATCGTCAGAAATTTTTAACTTGTATTCAATGGAATATCACAAGTATATGACACATATTTTTATAAACAACCTATCTAATGCTCAATTTATTTGACTATTGTCAATGATGTATACACAAAGTTAAACAATGATTTTGGTTATCATGATAACCACTGATATTTACGTTGTTACGTAATCAGATAAACACAGTGATAAGACAATAAACAATTTATCATATTTTTAGTCAGTAAGTTGAAAATATCCACAAAATACATTTTTAACACGATAAAAGAAATTTTTAGCCCGAGTGAATACTTTCCGAAATCATAATTTATTTGAATTTAGTGATTTAGTGCCTTTAAGGAAAGGCAAACGCTGGATTCATTCTCATATATAAGCGTCGTCAGTGTGAATCAGTCAAATCTTGAACAAAAGCAAAACATCTCTTTGGTTTCTAAAGGTTTTTTATTAATATCTGTTTAAAGCCTGCTAAAATGTACTGGTCCCTAAATGTGCAAACACTAGGCCATTTCTATGAATCATCTTATTTTATTCTTCTTTTGATCATCTTTAGGAGATGATTCTAGTGAAGACTAAATTGAAACGTTCAAGCATATATTTATTAATACCATTACACCCAATGGTACTAGATAGTGTCAAAGATATCGTGACAATAACTGGATGTTTTCTCATCCTGTAATAGTTAAATGTTCACTGCGAAGCCTGAAAATTTTATGTTAAGCTGTTGATGAGGATGCAGGTACTCACGATAGGACAAAATATCTATCCAATGCTACCTGGCTTCCAATGATTTTTTGTAATCATTCTGTAATAACAAATTTAAAAGGTTTTTGATTCCTCACAAGTTGATTACTTAGGAAGCTAAACATTTTTTCTAAAATAATATTTCCAATATTAGGTTCATAGAACTCTTTTTTTCTGTACTCAAACAAGTATTACTGAATAAAAAGATTATTATGTAGGGTGTACACTGCTAAAGAGTCCCATACTACGATGAAACAGCTGTTTAGTGCTCCCTGGTTTTAATGGTACCCAACCAACATCTATCTGTGATGAATCCATCAATTAAAATTTGATAACAATCTCCACAAACCACCTCAATTCAATATTATTACTATTATTTAAGAAGGATTCAAAATAATCTTCAATTGTTGAATTTGTAAAGATTTCTTCAAACTGAATAGAGGTTACATTATCACCTAATATTTCTCTATATTTTGTGCATATAGGAAAATTTGTTAAAGTTAGTAAACTATGGAAAATTTAACCGAATGTAAAGAGTCTATTCATATGAGAAGATACAATCTGTTATCTAATGAAATTGTCAAGTTTATTGCTTATTGGTTAAAACAATCGTTACATATGAATGGAGTTCATCATTATAGTCATCATGAAATAGTTGCCATAGTTGCCTAACCCTAACCGTCACATATGCCTACTATTGAATTTTGAAAAATAAGAAATATCAAATGATATAGGAGTATTGTCATCACTATATGCTTGCCAATATATACAGAACGTCTAAATGTAAGTCAGACTGCATTCATTGTCTTATTTACCTGTTAGCTCATGATTTCGGTTTGACAATCGTTGAAAACCAGAAAACTTTGAACAAATGATTTGTCTTAATATGGAACCTCTTGGAAGAGCGCATCCAAAATAACCACATTTAGACCTTACGGTGATCGTTTGATCTTTCAACCTGTGATTCCTTAATCAGTTATTTATATCTATAACTTGAAACAATTCATCATAACACGTGATCATCAATCCTTTGTATTGGTGATATCTATCCTGTGTCTTACATGAATCATCTCTACTAGTTATTGGTTACGTAATTATTGTTGATACCATTAAGGATTCAAACCCCTGTATTTCAATATTTAGGCAAGATTAGCTCGAATCTTATTTACTACTTTCTTACCTACTGAAATATTTCGACTCCTTAACTGATAATTTTTCTATCTCAGATAGTTTGTTGAAATCAACATGCGCACTACAATCTAAATCAATATCATCAAATTACCACTACCATAAATAAGTTGAAAGAAGTTCATCTTTTCACTAAGGAATAGTTTAATTGATACCAAACAGTTAAGAAATTGAAAATTTCTAAACCGTATTGACGATAGAATATTGTGATTGTTTCTGTCACAGACTGGTATCATATGCTAAATCAGCATTAAAAATTAAACAGTATTGAACAGTTACCAAGTCTTAGTGTTCATAACTCCTCTGTAATGTACACGTATACAACTATCGAATCATCCCTGCTATGATTTGAGCTTTGAAACTGTTGAATAGATCTCCTAAAACATGCCACAAAAAGGATGACAACGGTTGATAGCAGACAAATAGAGATACTGACATTAAAATGATAATTACCTGAATACTTTCAAATGAATGGCTCATCATAGCAATTAACATATTGACCAATACAATAATAATAATTCCATGATACACAGCAAATAATACCATACCGACACTGTCAACAATTGTTGTCGGTGAATCAGAATCAATCATACCATCTGTATATTTATGTTCAGCTTGATCTATTGTTGTCAAATATAAAATATGCAAATCCGTCAGATCTATTGTGCATAATAAAAAGTTAAATTAAAAGTATAACATAGAATAAAATGTAACATGGTTCTGAGTATCCCGCCAAATCAACTTGCCACCAAGGTATCTATCTCTACCACAATTCATTTTGATTTATATTGAATAAAATATACTGATAAAGGGAGATCCATTCGCTTATAAATGTGATGACAGTGTTCAAGATAATAATGTAGATTAGAACTTTCTAAAGGTACCATTTTCATTTTATCGTAGTTTTAAGTATTGTGTAACAATTCAATTTGATCAATATTAGGTACATTGTTAACCCTATGTGTACCAATATCTTAATTGGGTGTTTTGGAGATTGTTACGACCACTGAGTTGGCTCTCAGTGGTCCTGGGTTCGATCCCTGATGGAGTTATAGATGGTCACTACTTAGGTGTCCCATACTAAGACAAAACAACTGTCCAGTGCTACCTGGTGAACAATGGTTGTCTAATTCAAAATAATTTGTGATATTAAATTTACATGTGCTCATGTATTAGTCAACCGATGGAGTATAAGTAAGTAGAGCTTAGAAGTTAATAAGCATCAAATAAAGTTATTATACTTTACATAAGTACAATGACAACAAATTAATAAGATAATGCCTGATTAGAAAGGTCTAGTATTTTTTTACTATTTATATTCAGAAGTGAAACTGATTACTCCCTCTTGGTGAATGGCTTTTACTATAGCCTTTTACCTGCAGGTTTTAAACATCCCTGAATTGTGACTAACGGTTTGTCTAGTTGATGAATCCAAAATATGTCGAAACATACTTTATAGATTCTACTACCAGTCTAATTTATATCTACGATTAGTACGTACTAATGGTTTCTTTGGACTTATTGATATACCAGCTACCATAACAAGTTTAGGTAAGCATTTCTATTTCAATTTGAGTTGAATATTACAAATTTATAAATAGAATTACTTTCGCAACAGAATCAACTGAAATGTTTAAGTATAGCATAACCGCCATCATATATTGTCTCATTATTATTTCTAAATTTTAATTACATCTTGAAAAACAACATATAATCAGGGGAGAATAAAGGAGAGTTAGAGAATACTCGGATGTAATCACTCTTCTTGAAACTACAGTGCAGTAGTGATGTAGCTAGTAATGTTTTATATTATGATTTGGTGATGGTAGTCACACCTATCTTTTACTCAGCAATTACTTAAACAACGGAGAGTTTATCAATTTAACTACTTTTGTTTAGGAATCCATATAAGACGTACAACCAGGCAATGCATGAATTAAAATCATTCTGTGTGGTTTAGTGGAAGTAAGAAAAGTCCAGAAACAGCTTAATCTTATAATCATTGGCTGATATATCTTAAGTGAACTTATATTGTATAGAGTGATATATTGTATGCCATAATCGTTTTCAAAGGAGATTTGCATCTTTCTACCACATACAGTTGTAACTACAAGAATTCGATTCAACACTCTTAGTTTTTTTTACTTGGAATAGTCCTATTTGATTTTTGGCTGTTTAAGTTTATCCTGATATCACTGGACAGTTGTTTCGTCCTAGTATGGGACTCTTCAGCAGTGTGCATCCACGACCCCGTTGGGGATCGAACCCAGGACCCTCTCTGGCTTTACGACGAGCGGAGTTCTAGTGTGAAGACGTGACTGGTGGAGTTCAACTGTGTTGGGTGTGAGGCAGTTACCCACCGATGGCAATGGATGAAGTAGCGCAAACGTATCACGAATTGACTGAATTAGAAATATCAACCATTAGGAGCCAGCTCAGTGGTCCAATGGTAAAGTGCTCGTCGCGGAGCCAGAGAGGGTCCTGGGTTCGATCCCCAACGGGGTCGTGGGTGCACACTGCTGAGGAGTCCCATACTAGGACGAAAAAGCTGTCCAGTGCTTCCAGGTGATCAATGGTTGTCTAATTCTGAACAATTCGTGATATCAGGATTAACAACTAACTATCTCCACAACCCCCAATTGTTTAAGCTTAGTTAAATGATTTACTAACAACTTAGCACTTTTTACTTGTTTATTTGTAGTTCACTACTTAAACGTTCAGAATGATAATAATTTTTACGTTGATTTTCTGAAGTTCAATGGAGCCTTTAAAGTGATGTGATTCTGTAGAGATTAGTTGTTATTAATATGCTGTTTGTATTCATCACATTACTAATCTCAGTTAAATACCATTGAAAACTAGGTAGCAAACATATTTCTTTTTCATTCTATCATAGAGTTCTTGAATGACAGTGCCTTCTTATATTTCCATTATGGATGAAATGAAGAACATTCAAGTCCTACTCAGAACAGTTAACCATTGGTAAATCAGGCATCGTTTCGTAGTAGGATAATGGTTATGATTAATGATAAACTAATTACAATTGATAATTCTACCATTAGATACTATCTAGTACAATGGTTCACACAGTTAAGGATTCACCTCTAAACTTGAATGTCATCAGTATGCATTAATACCTAGTTGCTTTTAACACTAGAACTAAGTTATTAGTTCATTACTCTTTCCAAATCTATCTTGAATCACAAGATTCTTCATTCCAGTTACAGACATTTAGTTTCTTTTAATAAGAATTGATATTTCTTTAAATTCAATTGATCAAACATCTAACTGTAATTGTGTACACGTTTAAAACAAATAAATAAAATTTTCTATTGATATGTGATTAATTTATACAGCGGCTAATTGTTTTTTCTCTTTTGTCAAATTCTTGTTTGAATATTCAATTTGTTTTTCTTCAAAGATGTTTTCTTTTTTGTTTACCGTAGAGTTTTCATCTGATGTATTCACCATTGTCTTCATTTTGGAGTAATTTGTTACTTTTAATTTTTAAAACAAGTTTTTGTTTGTTTTACGAAAACAAAAGAAAGGCGGGAAATATGTGATTCGAAATTTGTGTTCAATGTTGTCTATAGAAAAATATATATTTAGGGTTATTTGTTGATATCGTTTATTATCGAGTGTAAAATTTTCAAAGTATGGTTGGTAGAAAACCCTGTACATAGTTGAACTGAGATCAAATCTACCTGGGAAATATGAGTTCCTTTAAAGATTACAGGTACGTCTTGTTGATCAATTTTAAATAGCCCAAAACTTAGTTCCAGGGTTTCCTGCCAACTACCCTACCTACCTTCAAACAATTTTCCGTTTCTACATAATGTCAGTGAATTCGAATTACTTAGACTAGTGGCTAAACTCCAACTAGGTCGATGGAATTTGATCAGTTCAATGAAGAACTTAATAAACATCAAATCGGTGATCAATCAATGTACTATCGGTCGGCATTTGTTGAACTTTAAGTAACCTATGAAATAAGTCTTGAACTTAATGAAACAGATTATCTTTATTTAAAAGACGATTAACTTAGATAAATTGTTTTGTTGATAATTCTTCGAAGCTTGAGAAATTTATTCCATTATTGACTTTGAAATTGTACCTTTTCAAGGAAATTTAATACAAGTACAATGATTATCTTCAATATTGTTGCTATAATGGGTCCATACGGTATGATTATAACTACGTGACATATTCTAATGAAACCCATGGTAATGACATAAGGTCTGTCCTTCCTAGTCGTTGGGTAGTAATATATATCAACCTACCAGCAAAAAAGATATATTTTTAGATCAATATTATACTTATCTGATGCACATTTAATGCAAAATAAACATGATTGAATGTCATATGGTGAATGAGCTTATTCTTAAAATGTGTTATAGTTGGTTACTCATTAATCCGACGCCAGCTGCAACCTTGAAGTGGTGACAGACTTGTTTATCTTGATGACGTGATCCGTGTCTATTCTCTAAAAAACCTGTTTCATTAGGTTCCACCATGATAAGCAGACAAACAAGCTGACTGATAAAGAGTTGAAAACAGTAAAGCAATAACTCAATCTTCAAGAGACATATTAAAATCAAATGTCTCCTTCGGACAACTAGAGTCTGTAGTTAAGAAATGAGGGGGGTTGTAAAAGCCTTATAAAAAAACACTATACCTCATCATGTTTTACATGTTCCTACCACTAACGATAAGATTTAAATGTACATCGAATACAAAAATAGTTTGACAGGCGTCAAAAATTCATCACTTGACATTTCCCAACACACTTTCAGATTGACAAGAGAATAACTATTCTAGTTTCTTATTTGAGTTCCTCAAAAAAGAGTATTTTCTCATTGACTGAAAAACCGATAAATCTCATACCATTACCAATATTCAATACAATATTGTGTAAAAAAATAAAGATTCGGTTACCAAGTTCATTTAGAGCTATCATATCAGCCAACTTATGACAATTTTCAAGAAACTAATTTGATCATAACACAAAACTATCATGACACCTAAACATTGTGAATATTTTCAATGTTTCGAAGAACCAATTTGTGTTGAATTTTATCTGTATCTATATGACTTCAGTAAATTATCAATAACATTAACTGACCTGGTTTACGTATAGGTAATTTACTAATACTGACTTGACTAAACATTGACCAGAACAAACTGTACAGTGTATGACGAAGTCTATAAAATATAAAAATGAAAATGATTAAGTTATAGAAGAAGAAGTAACGATAATTCAGTGAAGAAATTGTTATCTTTGATAGACGGAATTTACTTGTATGCATCACAGATATAATAATCGATTAGTAAATATAAGTGTTTGGAATGTGGAAGTATTACAACAAGGTTAAATTTACATTCAACGGTTAAAAAATGAATTTCATAATCAAGACCATATATATGAAAAAAAATAATAATAATTCACTTAATGTGTATAAGAAATGTGAAAGTGATAATAAAATGTTAATTGATTGACTATGACACAATTTGATGTTACCAGGGTACCACTGAAAACTAGGAAACACTGAACATCGTTTCATCCTAGTATGATACCTTCGATTTCTTCAAGGGTACTGCATATTTATTAACATCTAACCCTTAGGACCACTGGGTGGGCATCCAAGGGAAGAATTCTCGCTTCTATCAATTTGTCATATAGCACGATGATGATTCAGTGTGACTGGTGATAACTATCTCACTCCCTACAAGTTTAAACTCTATCAGTCAAGACTTCTTAATACAGCTTCAGGAATTAAATTCGCCACAGATTGATGTTGGTGGGATACCATTTAAAACCAGGGAGAACTGAACAGATGTTTCATCTCAGTACAGGACTCCGCAGCAGTGAATGCCCTAGATTTCAGAAGTGGGAATTCTACATTTAGTTGCTGGCTCAGTGAAGCGCTGTCCTACCTGAAGCCCCTAGAGAAAAATCTATGGTGAGTGCTGTTGAATAATCCTATACTGGACAGAAACAACTATCCAGTTATCCCTGATCTCCAAAGATGCTATACTAATATCAATCTGTGACGAATTCATTGAACTAGAACTTTATCAATCTCCACAAACCACCTCAATTCAGTGGTAATAAAATTTCTAAAAGTTTGGAAGGTTGCAATCACATCTAATTTACAGGGAATCAAAATTTAGGCAAAACTAGTCAATGTATGTTGAGAATCCTTTTAATGTGCCACTGGGTCAGTTGCACTCAATTTATTTTGTCAACTTAAAATGACAATTAAGGGAAATGCGAATTTGACGACAAGGTAAATTAACAGTTTGTTCACAGACGATTTCATTAATTTCAACAATTGTTCTACAAGCTGAATAGAGGTAGTTTTTTAGCGGAATCGAGAGTGCGCACTTTTGACGAGTTCCATACTAGGGCAAAAGAACTGTCTAGTATTCGCTAGTTTTCACTGGTACCCAACTATCATTAATCCCTAACGAATAAAAACAATCAAACCTCCAAAAATGTTTCAAATTCATCCAAGCAGGTGGTTTGTGATAATGTTTGGAATGATGATAAAAAACTTCTTCATTAAAATAGTTCGACTAACCTATACGTGTACATCATGTTAATGAGATTCAAAATGTAGGAGATTAAAGAATCAGATGTGTGTTTTTCTCATATAAATAGATGAGTGGTAAATACCATGATGATTAGCCAGTTATTAAGTAATCAAGTTTCAGGTTGCTGAGGTGTAGCTCAAAGTAATGTGTATGATCTTGCGTAAAGTTACGCGTAAACACTTTTACTACTTCATTTATAACTGATGCATACAAGAATGTACTAGTGAAATATTTTAAGCATTCGTTAACTAAGATACAATTGCCTTATATGGAGTATTGTTAATGCATGCAATTGAAGGAAGCTATTGCATTCATAATACACAGGTGGCTTTAATTATCACATAAATTATGTAAAGACAATATATAGGTCATTTTTGGATTATTACATGTTCCATGATTCAATTTAACCAAAATGTTTATGATGTATCATAAATCTTTATTAGAATTTAATTCATTGAAAGTATAGAAGATGACCTATTGGTTTTGGTCTGTTCTTTCCAAGTAACTAACCATAATTTTCTATCTTTTTACATTCTTTTGTAAAAAAAAATATGCATTCCTTAATAATTTCAAGTCAGAGAGTGGACTTGTGCATAGTTTGCAATAATACTTTGTTCTTTTTGCTCCAATTCTCTCATATTTGACTTTCTACTGTTTAATCAGCTATATCAAACTCTTTGATTTCAATAATCATATGATCTCCACTGTGTTTGACAATAATAAATTGTAATTGGTCATCTTCCTTTCGTATTTCTAATGCGAGTAGGGTTTCATATATCTCTGATGTACATTCCAAGTTGTTTCCTACTTTTCTATTATCAAACGTTGTGTCGTTGTGCGACGTTTAGCTTAAAACACTAATCTATTTTTTAAATATATGCATCACGATCATATTTTGGAATGCAACTAGTCAAAAGATGTATGCACTGAGAAACAAGATGCTATGCGTCGTTGCTGGACATCATCTAGTAATATAAATATCCTAGACCATCCTTGATTAGTTATCCGTCCATTTGCTTAGAAAGTAAATATTGGCTCATATATTCATTCTTAACAGAGTGAATGAAGTTATGCAGTAACAGAACATTTTGTTATCATTGGTATAGCAATCACTATCTGTCTAGTTATTCATTCGAAACGTTTTCTACTGGACTATTCTCCTCGTCGACTGATAACCCTTAAATTCTTTGGTGAAAAAAGTGAATGATTACGTATTGGTTCAGTATATCAACCATTCATACGTCACAGAGAAATCTAAGCAGGATATTGATTCCCTTTTCTCTGTACTAGTTCAATTTTTAAAGCAGTTGTGAATACTTTAAAAAAACACTACTTTACATTTTCATGTTGATGTAGGTAGTTTGTTCCGTATTTTCCTCATATAAACAAATTTTGAAGTAGCTAGTATTGTAAATGTTTGATCTAAGGTAAGATTATATCTTTTGTATTAACCCCAAGTGGTTGTCACTGACTTCTGAACGATAAAAGCGACGAACAGTTATTTTGTTTTAGCTGGCATTGAACTTAAGGATTAAAGTAGGTGTAATTTAGAAGTAAGATATGGTGCGCCTGATAAAATGTATGATTAGTCTATTAATTCACAGACATTTAATCTGACACACGTTGATAAATATACACAAAGTGATAGTGGTTCACGGGATAACCGTAATCAGTGACTGAAGACGTTGGGCGATGTGAACCCGATTTGGTCACAAACAATGTAGATGAAATCTTCTTTATCTCTCCTTTAAACATGAGTTCCAGAATTATCTCATACTTTAACGCTTATATGGTAACGGAATTTCAACTTGTCTAGTCATGTATTGGGTTCTGCATTGATTGTGACTAATTTTGATTGAATTTAGCATATATTTGGAATGTTTTTAATTAAATCACTGACGTCTACTAATCTCAACTTATGTCTTCAAAATGAAATACTGTGTGACTATGATCCAAATATCTGTCAATACACTAGTTTCATAAGTAATTTGGATACATCATGGTGGTCTATGCTAATTGTAAATGAAAATAGCAACAAGGCTTTTGCAAAGATACTTTGGAAGATGCATGCAGTTCTCTATTCAATACAATGAATGATTACAAATTCATGGATGTAGATTATGTAATTGTTAGGACTCTAGAATGGATTTACTGCTTCAAAGAAAATTGAAGTTGTGTCACTCAGTATCAAAGTTATAAGAATTATTATTAAGTTATTCAGGCCACAATTAACTACCTAACCTTTTGTAATTTTCGAATGATTGAAATATAGGAATTTGTGACAGTAAAACATTAAACTTACCCTTCAAACATTTCTGTTGCAACTTGTGTCTGTGTAGTATTTGTTGCTTCATCATAAATTTTAAAAGTTTGTAAACCATAATACCAATAAAGATTGTGTAGACCAACCATAAATGCGAATAATACCTGGTGAAAATCAAAAACAATTAATTTTTTAAAGTTTAGGCGTCGAATAGAAAATAGGTTTTGAGTTTGCTGGTCGCAATCACCATAATTTGATTGTGGCTAGGTACAATTAAAAACCATATAACACTGGACGTTCTCATTTTAATATGAGACTGATTGGTGGCAGGGAGCATTTATGAACTTCGTTATGGGTTGAAACCAGAGTATTCAGATCATTAGTCAAACGTTTGAACACGACAGTATCCGATTGTAGGATTCCTATTTTAATGGCAATATTACGTTCCCGACGTTGATACATTTCACTAGTCATGACTTCTAACCATGAAGTCGGTCTTTGGTAAGCTGATTATTATGTTTATTTAATTGGGATCTTTTTCATAAATTTCAAATTGTAAGGCATTTTCAAGCATTAGAATGTGCTAGTAAGGACTATCAGAATAGGAAAAGGAAATATATTTTAATTACTTATCCACATTTCATCATGTATCTGAGTATAAGTAAATACCATCAAAGAAGTTATTCAGTCAACTGAAAAAAAATTAGCCGACAGGAACATTAACACATGACGACACTAAGATCTGTATGAATAACATATCAGTGGAAAGATCACTAGAGTGCGCTGATTTAATACGTATAGAATAATCAAAAATGCTTACATCCATTTAAAGCAAGCGCTATTAATGTCGGAAAGATCAATACTGAAAGTTTAGCAATTAAGTCATCTAGCTTAATGCATTTATTTCAATTAGTTCTAATGGATTTCGAGTTAACAAGTTACAATGTAGCTACTAGTTTAAGTGACATGAGATTATTATGTTTGATTAGTAATGTTAGGTGATTCATTACTAGACTGCCATTTTTTTCATTGTTAAGCGTAATACTACTGGGTATTTAAATGCACAAAATACAATTAAAATACAAAAGTATGTTGGTTTAGGTGTAATCAATGTTTCAATCAACCTAATTTATTGTTCAGTTTCAAACCATAGATACCAGGTACTTTATCAACATTCAATTCATTATTGTTTTTTTTTTGTGGAACAAGTTAGTTGTTTAGTCTTCAGCGGTACCCAATTAGGACCAGTCTGTGATGAATGCGAAGAAAAAATTTAAAACTAATCTTCACAAAACTATATCGTCTAAGCTATAACACTCAATTTAGTTATGATAAGGTTCTAGATAACGTTGAAGTTCTAGTGAGACGTTGTGACTGATGAAGTTCAAAAATGTCGGGAAATATCACTAGTTGTTTAAAGATGAAATTCTACTACTGAGTAGAGGTCTAATGTTATTAATTATGAAAAGTTCGCCATAAGACTTTATGGTCATCATTTCGGCTGTCTGATCAGGTAGAAAATGAACGATATCGGGAAATCCCATAATAAAACAAAACGGTTATTCAATATTCCCAGGTTTTCAATACCATCTAACCGGGTTTAATAAGTGATGAATCTAAATAATAAATTATTGAGATTTGTCTACTTCATTTGAATGCAAGTGTATACTACTTATAGGTTTCATTACATCATTAATGATCATGACTTCATGATTTCAAAAACAAGGAAAAAAAATATTAGTAACATTTTAAAATTGATTCTTATGTCATCATTTGTCATATGGATAAAATGCTGTTCATATTCATGTTAATGACGACTTATCATATTGTAATGCCATGAAATTATCCTATTGATATTTACTTCATTCACTATCTCACTATCTTAACTTTCACTCAATTCACTTATTATCTATAATTCAAATAAAATTAGCTTTTTCTTCAGACTTTATTCACAGTATTAAATAGCTAATCATTTATTGTTACCAATTTGACTGATGTTATTTGTTAATAATGATCACCAGTATTACGTAACATCATTAGGATTATTTCACTTATTAACGCATACTACAAAGGTATTTATAGTTGTAGAGAATGAAAGTGATATTTTAATGTTGAAATCATTATCATTTTTAATTATCAATAAATGCTTCATTGAGAGTAATGCAATGAATGAAGTAATCAATTTAGAATACCTATGCATTTTAAGTAGTTTATGGTAAATGAATAATGAATAATTTATTCTTCTTAAATAGTACAACAGTACTATCCTTAATGTTAATACAAAGGAGACGATCTCTGTCTTTTAATCAGTAACATCGTCTAGACAAAATAAAATTCTTAAGACTGTAAATGTCAGTGAATATCAGTTGGGCAATAGTACAAATGAATGTTAACTTTGCAGAATAACGATAGTGACCTTCTTAGTTATAGTGTATTCTCTGAGCTGGATGGTTTAATTACAGAGCTTTGATTGTAGACGATGTATGAAGTCATACAGAATGACAATGAAAGCTTTATGGTTAAATCATCCAAACTCAAAGAATGCAGTATAACTAAAACAAACCACTTGATTTACAAATCTTATCTACCATAACAGGCTTGTTATACATTTCTGGAGATTCATTGTTTGATCTCATGTTGAGCGATAGGTGTATATAGTCATTTAATATTCTCTAGTTTTCTTTTTCTTACTAACATGAATGATAATACTGAATGAATTAAGCTATTTGATTAAAAGCGATACTCGTTTACTGCGCTATACAATATTTCACCTGGAGGGTGATGGATTTAAATTGCCCAAAAATGTATCTACCATCAATGTTGTGTAATTTAAAAGAAATCATGTTATACTAATCGTAGAAATTCTGTTACATTTACTAGAATTAACGTGATGTTTAACTTCTACATTTACATGAATTACTTCAATTTGATTTAAAATGAGATAAAATAACTTCACTCAGGTTAAGTGTTTAGCCACTAAGAAGCGACTTTAACAAAAACTACTAAGATTGAATAATATACAATTTTTCAGGCTTGTTCCACTAATGTATAAAAGAAACCTTTTCAAGATCCATCATTACAGAATATTAAGAATATGCCCTCCCAACAAAATCGACAAAGAAACAAATGCTGTAGATAAAGCCCTCAATGAGAATGACCACCCCGTAAAGTTTATAAACAAATACACACTCACAAAAGTAGATAACACGGTAGTTCAGATTGTATGTAGATAAGAAAACCGCTTTTTAAACAACTAACATTCGAACTCAATCCAGCTAGCGAAATGTTAAAGCTGACGTTATTCAGAGCAACTGAAAGGACATTCAACGTAGAAAATCTTCAGCTGGTGCTTTTTGAACTCCAGATGGTGACACCAAAATTGATGGATGAACCAACTGAGCCTGCTACCACTCCTTGTATCTATCAGCACAACTATTCATGTGAAGCAAGATTTTTTAGGAATTTATTTCTCTGTGCTCCTGTGGACCGCCATGCATAATTAAGCAAGGGCGTTATCAAAACATTGACATTTGATCTGATTATAGCCCCTTTCTGTTATGACTGAATATCATTAGGTTTGCACAAATATGATGAATTTTAATTACCACTCACACCATTTCATAAATTCCTATTTAGTCGATTTTGTGCAAGATCATTTGTAAATGCTACATTCGATTGAAAAACTTATTAACATTATTCTTGTACTGGACATTCAGTAATAAGTTTTAAGTATCCATGTATTGTTAGTGTTGCTTTAATATGTAAACGATACCTTTGGTTTCCTGGTATATTTCTGCCGTATTATCTACAATTTGTTTCACTTCTCTGTCAGTTACAAATAAACGCTACCCTAATACCATTTGTTCTAAGTTGTATCCTTTGCAATTATCTCGTCCACTAATAATCGGTTCCTATTATTGACTAAATCAACGGCTCAACCTTTCATATCATTTACTGTTATCTACTGACATTCCTACTTACTGTGCCAGTAAATCTCGCCTCAACTCTGGTTTTAGTTGTTAAGTTAACGGAATATATAATGTGGTATAGCTTTGCGAATACAATCTACTAAATCTACTTTGACGCTCTCTGAACCAAACTAAATTCATATAAGCATCAAACACATTTAATTTACTCACTTTACGGTTCATATACCTCTATGCATTTGATTTTTGATTGTTTATTTTAAAGTAGAGTGTATCCCACGATTAGCACAATGTCATTTAGTGCCTTTCTCAGTCTTCAACAAAACACTTGACTGGACTGTAATCTCTGTCAACTCTTATCACTTCTATTAATCTATATATTCCAACTAATTATCGTATTATTTCACTTGTTACATACAAGTAAAACAGGTTATATAAATACCATTAGGCCAACAAGATCAATAGTCATTTACAACACAATCGAAAATTCATATTCAACCAAGCCTTTTGATATATCTGAATGATGTATTTGTCCCAGAAATGGCTATTCACTTTAGTCTTGTGTTCATTCATTTCGAATTGTAGAATCGGACGAAAATTAATTGAAATGAATTTTCACCATTCACAGAATCTTTGTTTTAATACGTCGATTTATAAAATATCCAAATATGATCCGTTTAAATGAGAAGTTTTGACAAATTATTTCGACTTACATCATTCAGTAGTTACCAAAACTAAATCGAATTGGGATGATTGGTAGAGATTGATATTTTTATTTGACTGAATTCGCCACAGATTGATGTTGGCAGGGTCGAGACTGGTGGGGTTCAGACTTGTCCCGAATGAGACAGTTATCACCAACGACAATGAATTATCATCGTGTCATATCACAAATTGATGGAAGAGGAAATTATACTACTAAAATGCTGACTCAGTGAGGCAGAGGGTCAGGTGTTCGCCAACCTAAAGCCGCTGTGGAGGGATCTATGGTGCACATTGCTAGGTTCTATACTAGGATGGAATAGATGTTCAGTGTTCCCTGGTTTTTATGGTACTCTACCACCATCACTCTATGATGAATTCAATCAAAGAAAAAATCAATGAATCATCTAATTATAAAGGTACAATGTTTCTCGATCAATGCACACTTTCTCTTCAACCAACAGTCTCTTCATTGACAATCTATTTTTTCCATATATACATTCAACATTCATTGCATTGCAATCAACTTACCAATAAATAAAGGACCATAAATCGTGTTATATCTGTAAGCATTCTTGTGAATGATATTTGTAAAGGTCCAAGAGCTTCAAACGCTGGCATTAAGTATGTAGTACGAGCAAAACTAACAACATTAGCTACTGCGAACATCACATCAGATACAATTTCTGGATCATCATATTTCCAACGAAATCGTGCTAGAAGGTGAAGAAGAGTGGTAAATAATTTAAATGAATTAGTCGAAAATTGTAATAAAAATGGTAGTACTCCACAAACGATTTCCAGATATATATATTCGTATGTATGTACAACACAGTACCTAGCACATCGAACCTAGTACATCGATCCAAATTGCTACACCTTAGAAGTATAGCAAGATTAGCACCATATTAGTTGAAGCAGTAGTTATTTTAATGATAATAATAATAATAAAACTGGGTGGACATGTAGAAAATGGTCCAGAAAGAAAGAGTTGATTAATGATAAGTAATTTCAAGCAAACAATTTAAGAGAGGAATAATTGCACCTGCACGACTGTAACCAATTCCCACCCATGACAATCATCGTCTCCAACAACTTGTTACGGCATTTAAACGGACTCCAATCAGTTAGTCTGAGTCTATTAACACATCTCAGACCAGCAGTTGGTGACCTCACAGACTGATGCCAATTTTTGGTTTGGCCAAACCTAACTTTTGCCATCCTTCTCCAGTATCAGTCAACATAGTTCATCGAGGTAGGCGATGGTCGGGTATACGTTACACATGTTAGAACCACCTCGGTTGATAAAGATTCACTACCTTATAAGCTAATTTGATATGTGCCAAATAAACTTTTTGAATACTCGTTTGTCACGATAACCAAACTGCTCTCCTTTTAGGTGAATAGTTTAAGGATGCATCAACTATGAAAAACAGACAAAAATAGGCGGTTGTCTAAAATATTTCAAGTGATTAAAAGCGCTTTTTGTTTAAATTAGTTCAATTAACATTCGTTTGAATAAAAGTTGAAACTATTTCGCTCATTTTATTGACAAAACTTTGTTTTACTACTGTTTAAGAATAATTTTAAATGTAATTGAAATAAGTACTTCTTTGTTGTTTTAACTTTACACATTTGAAGGTAATTTGGATACGATAGAATCATTCTATACCAACTTCAAATACCTTACGCATTGCAACCTCAAAGTGATAATGATGAAGTAGGCAATAATAATTAAGCTGAAAAGCATCTCTTAATTAAACTGTACGTTGTTAAACATTAAACCACTAAGCTGACATACAAGAAGATGAGAAGTAATATACATTAGGCTGTGTCGTAATTTGATCAGAACACTTAAGTGAATGCTTTCAGTTAGTTGAACATTTACAAAACTATAAACTTTTACTAGTTATTTACTATTAATACACAATTAATCTAAAAGGAAACTTACATGCTGTTATAAAATAACTTTTATCATGATGACATGATTGTGTCCAATTTTGCACCATTTGATGCACCAATATACTGTTATTTGTTTGTAATAAGTAGTTGACTTGAGTTGTTGCATTAAAGAATAAATCGGATTCACGAACCCATCGATCAACAATGATACGTAATGTATAAGAACCAATATACATGGATAATATACAAAAATTTAATAAATTATATGCATTACATATATATGACCTGAATCCAGCAAAGTAGATATGCTTAATATCAGCAAGTAGTAGTCCTATATAAACAATATGTATAGGGAGAGAGAGAGAGATACAGGTGGAAAAGACAATAATTACAACACTTTATATACAAAGCAATTAAGAGGGAAGAATATTATTTTTATACATTTACGCATTAAATGATCAGTAAATGCATAATACATTAATTTATCTTCAGCTACATACAAGAAAATATTTATGTATGAGAGATTTTGAGTTCTGCCGTAGGTATAAGGGAAGTTATCACTTCCAGGTTTGCCACACCGTGGAAGGTTTCATCTTCTTGATGTACCTGTGGGCATGTCCGCAGTGCCAAAGGGCAACTGCTTAAGGCCAGTCACATGAAAACCTTATGATAGAGGATTTCGCTTTGTTATCTCTGTAATTATCAACGCCTAGCACCGTAAACAGAGATTCATGGAGTAGTCTGAGGTGTAAATTTTTAGGATTGACTTTTTTTTAACACCCCTCCCTTTGTGGGAAAGCAGTATCACTGTAAAGAAGGTTGTCTGAGTGAAACACCATACTGTCATCACACCCCTGCATAGTCGGTAGTACAATTTCACTTTCGGATCTTAAGTTTGTTACTTTTGGTCTCACCGCTCTTTAAACGACCTACCCAAGATGTTAGGACTCTGAGGAACGATTTTTTCAGTCAGTATAGCCTGATCCGTTCATTATGATAGGCAAGTCCTACCCCCATGTAATGGTAGTAGCAGTGATTGTGAATAATTTTAAAATAAGGACCTAATTTGAGACGTATAAGAATGAATTGTTCATCAGTAACGAAACAAACTGTACGAAAAATAAATGCCGATGAACAGTAAAGTGTTTATTTTGATAAATGTAGCAAGTTAATATATATTACGATGAGAGTTGGCAAACTGACTAATATCCCGAAGTGTTCGAAATATAAATGAAAGTAATCATAATCTAAATGCATCATTACAGGAGTATATCACTCTCAGCAAAATTTACTCCATGGTATACAGCGTAATGTTTAGCAACACAAAGCAATATAAATGCCATTCATTATTCAGATCAAAATGTACATACTGATTTGTATGAAATTTAAAAATATACATATTTGTTATGCCGAGTTCGAAGAAAATATGTTCATACAGTATATACAGTTAGATAGTACACTGCCTAGTGTTTATATCTACGCAAAGAACCGTAAATGATAATCTATCAGGTTTAGTTTTCATGCTATTTGGACACTTAGAGTTAAGCCAAGTCTCGTTAAATATTCGGTAACTATGTTATGCGTATTGCATAAATTCGAAGACTTTTTACGGACTTATCAACGATTGCCATGTGCATTTTCTTTCACGAATTATTGCAGCCATATTATTATCCTGTTATCCTGAACTCTGTAAACAACTTTACTAGCTCACTTTATATTTTGCTATACATTTCCTGTTACTAATGTATCCAGTATGACATATAACAATCAATGATTTTACTAAATAAATAACTTCCTTTAACTGTTATTCACTAGTGTTTTGTACTTTCCATTTCATTCTTTAGAGTGGAGACTTTAGTTACTCAGGCATCATTCAAACCAATCATTTTCAAGTCTATTAGGTCATAGTCACAGGACTAGTCTTAATAGCTAGTTTTTTCCCAGAGCAAATGAAACAGCATTTCATTAATGAATACTTGGTACATAATGAATCAACAAGCAGTCTACGCATATTTTATCAAAATTTGCGGAAATAATAAATAATGGAAGGACTTAATCTGATTTTCGTATTTAAAGGTTCAATCAATCGCTCTAATAATAGTAGTACTGAGCTTAACATTTTGACCATGTTTCACTTCTTGTTACTTCGCTTAATTGTATTCATAACCCAGTGATTTTAACTAACACAAATTCTTTCCGTGTAAACATGTATCATCTTTACATTAAGTAGTAAAGACTTCAGTACTTCTTATCTATGGTTCTTTAGTAAGCAGTTCAAGACTTTCATTTGAACTTTTTATCTTTCAGTCAAAGAAACTTTCTTTAATTAGAATACCTATTTAGATGACGCTATACTTGATTTATTTTCTATATTCTCATGAAGTCAATGATTTTAAAGCACAAGAAGAAAATGTAATTCAAGCGAAGTTAAATGAGTCCTTTATTGTAAAGTGAGTTAATATATTTCAATATCCAAATAGCCGAGTGAACTCAATATACTGACTTAATACACAAGGAGTAACACTAGTTCAAATCTCATCTGTTTGAAACAATATACGAAGATAGTCTAAGCCATAAAGAATATGTAAGGAAGATCCTAAGATCAAATTACTTAGATTTGAGGCTATAAATATCGATTAAAAGTGACGTTAAGCTAAAATTTCAATATTTCAAACTCTTCATTTAAAGTGTGTTGCATCATACACGTTATGGATTCCCAAAAACTGGGATTATCTAACTACTTACTAATTGTATAAGTAGTTTGTTTCCTAATTTATGTTTAAAGTATCATGCTAATTAAACACATTTTTCATTGAATAAACTACGCAATAAGATAACAAACTAGTTCAAGGACTACCAGAAGTTTATGCAACCATATTTCAATGGAATATTCAAAGATGAAAAAATCACTTATTCTAGATTCTCTTAATGATTTATTTATAATGACGACTACAATTTGTATTGATAAGATTTGATTCACAAAGTCAGTTCATCGACGAGAATAACGGCCGTTATGTTATTTAGTGAACTAAATGAACATAGAGGATATGCGCTAGAGAAAGTCAAAACCAGTGATTGTTTGTTGTGGTTTTAATAATCACTTATATAAACATTAGGTGGTTGTAGGAAATCTGAAAGAATACCAGGAATCAAATTTATCACTAGTCAATATACTTCAGTAAAGTATCTATTTATACAATCAATTTAGGAATATTTTACTATTAATAGTTAGCAGTTTAGACTTTGTTGGTTTAGTCGTAAGTGACCTTCTAAGGACTTAGATATTTACATTGATCTATCACCACGTAATAACTAATAACATGTTTGCCTAGTTTTTGGTTATGATCACTCTGATGATGAGTATCATGTCCAGATCATACAGGGTTTTCAGCCAGTAACCTCTAACCAAATGAAATTAAAATATTTTGTATACGATTTTGTACGAAATTTTGACAACATTTGATCACTGTCAAAGATTAGAGGAAACATTATATTGGTTTCTATTCAGTAATCGGTCATTGTTAACTGTATCTAACATCATGTGCACTATATTTTGATTATGGCTAGTCGGATATCCGGAGGAAATTCCAAACTTTAATTTCATGTTAGTTATTAACTATCATTAAAATATACCTGTAGTTGTTGTGAGGAATTTATGTTCGTTGCGGAATACAAACCTTTACCAACTAACCTTTTACGATCAGTTGAATTCAATCATCTCTAAGAAAAAGAAACATACTAGCCAGTGATTCATGAGAGCAAATGTCTCAGCCAAAGGGTAATCAGTCGTGAATCTAATAATTCAGAAGTAAAATCACAAACCGTTATGCTTAGTAATACGTATGCTAATCCCTCAGGGTAGGGCAACAATCTCTTCAAGATTACTGGTTGTTGTGTAACAACGAGGTAGGGTTTTTGGTTGATTAGTATCTTTTTAATTTACTATTGTTGAATAGCGAATGTTAGTTAGTAACAAACTAATCAGTATATTATAGTAAGCATTTTCTTAACAATTCAAAAAAAGTTTCATTACTTACCAGCTACCCATAATACAATACATATTTGAACATGTGTTATGATAGCTTTAGATGGTCGAAAATTTTTCTGTACCCATTTTCTAATTGTATCTTCATCACCAGTACCAAGCATTTGTTCATCTAATAATGCATCATAATTTTCTTCTAAACGGAATGTTGCTGCGGCAAGTAATATTAAAAATAAAAAATGTGATACAACATGAGTTGCGAATTTAGCTGCTGGACATCTCATTGAACGTGCAATCTGTTAGATAAGAGAAAATAAGTGTATACACAATATATACAAGAATAATTCAATAATAACAAATGTAATGATTATGTGTTTAACTTAAGATGAAAAGTGGTATAAATGTAGTCAGCAAGGAACTCTAACCTAGGTTTCATTCTGCTAGGAACGCATCAGCAAAGTTTACTTTCAATCTATGAAATAACTAATGCTATCTTGTGTATTACGATCCAAGTTTTATAGACTGTGACCGTTACCATCGTGCTAAACAGGCTCAAAATATTATTTACAGAAAGAAATGTGTGTTTAAAGGCTTTTCATAGTGTTTTTAATGTGTCATGCACTATAGCTAATTTTTTTTAGTTTCTTTCATCTATCAGTCCTGCATATTAGAACGTGATTCTTATAATAGATTCTGTCACGGGTTCTACTATATATTACATTAATATGATTAATTTAGATTGTCTAATTGAGCTACGTTATTTACATATTTATAGCAGTCAGTTGAAGATAACTTTAAACGCTCATAGATTGCACTTTGTTATCGTAGCATAAGCAAACACTCTTGCTATCTAAATGCATTAAGGTTACTCACTTTATATCAGCGTAACATTATACCAATCTCATGTCTCTATCTTTCAGTAGTAAAGTCAATTTTCATACTTCACAAAATAAATGGGAAAGTAACTGAAGAGTACTCAATCCAACACAGTAAATAACAAATTCTCTGAGAATTACTGTAGTGGTTAAAAGTAAATTGTCGAATTCCATGAAAAGTTTTTCCTCATTTCGATGCAAGCAGATAGTTATGGGTATAGATTTCACTGAGAAAAATGTTGATTATGGACAGAAAAAATGAAAGGAATAAATATCCACCATACTACAAAGAAGGTTGAATTGGAAGAAAATCAAAATAAACTTTAAAAAAAAAGACAGGATAAATGTTGATTATAACCAATGATTTTCAAGGTTTACAAAACAAGCTATTAGATACTTGTAGAAAAGATCTTATTGTTCAATTCTATCATAAGTTTACAACGATGAGCTCTTTTAGAATGAAGATGAAAGCTTTGCAATTAAAAGATTCAACTCAGAGAACGAAACAGAACGAAAAGACATTTATGTCAGTTGTATCCACAACCATGTGAAACACTAGATAGAATAAACTCTACTTACTATAAATCATTAGGACTTTTTCATACTTTGACGCAACGCATGCACTAAAATTGATAAGTTTCAGATGAATACTTGTAAAAAATATTCGGTTAAACAAAAAAAATTAGATACTACGACCACCTTGTAAACACATGACGGACTTAAGTATGGAACATTAAGAAATTCGCAAACCAGCACAATTCTCAAACTTCGTTAACAATTAAATGATGAAGATCAGGAACCAACTTTACTGTATGAAGTGAATATCTTAATGACTTCCAAGGTTTTCTGGTTTTCATTGATCATCTAAAGTGAGTTCGTGATGAGAAATTTTAAAATCAACTTATGCACTTATTAGTCAATGACTTCATAAAGTTATTGCCGGTAATCCAGTGAGAAGTGAATTTTAGCTAGGTTGAATATGAGGCAATTAGTTACCTTCCAGTATGAAGTCACATGGTATTGTGTAACAGACAGATAAAAAAGCTGCTAGTGATATTAATGTTTGACACTCCCCCCCTTGAAGTTTGTAATTTTGATTCCTGGTCGAGTCACAGAGATGCACTAATGAGGAGCCTCATACTAGTTTTCATTGGTTGTCTAGATATAGTTAAAAAATGTTCTCTCAAGAGTCCTTTATACTAATAAAAGTACAATAATATTAGTTAGGCTACACATAGAGCAATTTATCAAACAGAATATAAAAAACACTAGTTGACTTACATTGGAGGTAGGTAGTATTATATACATTAAACAGAATAATGGAAGCAGCGGTGTAGCAGCTATAGAAAGACCAATTTTCCTAATTAATGACCATGATTGTAGAAATGCTGTCTCTGATCCATACCATATACTCGTAAGATATTGTTGACAATTTGGATGAGCAACAAACTAAGAAATGTGGAAGACAAATACAAGAAAAATGTGTACAGTCAATACTACTGATTCGTATTGTGAAGTAATCTTCAATTTAAATTAAAAATAATTAATTAAAATTAATGAACCAAACTGTGCGCAGAAAAATTAAAATGTGTTATGTTCTATTTAGTATTTATCAGATAGACCTACTAACCACATACTAGTGTGAATTTTCAGGCCAAGATTTTAACATCTGTGATTCAGAAAGGAGGCTTAATAAAAAATTCAACTTTTAGTTAAATACTCATAACCTTTGCACAAAACAGTTACCACCCATTTTAATTTCGCCAAGGTCGATTTCAGACATTAGACCCAGATGACTAGCATCGCGAATTATTAAATCTCTAAAGTACTATCAGTGCACCAATAAATACCTGCTTGTTTGATAGTGAGAATCATCATTTGACTTCTGTTTATCTTTTAAATAGTTAGCGATCCAAGTGATCGCTTACTGATCCTGTAATTAGTAAGTCAGTGTGTTATGAACGACGAAGAACCCGACACATATGTGTATGTATGCAAGTTGCCATAACACGTAAGCATGACAAGATCAAATTTATAAGATTAATACAACAGTATTATCCAATACGAATAAATAAAACAAACAAAGGAATAATAGAACTTAGGATGTATAAGAACTTAAAGAGAGAATACATTTCCACCACTGTGACTTAATTCTGAACTATGTCACCCACAAATCATGATTATATCACAAATTCAAACTAGGTAGTTTGTATTTACGAGCATAGCCTAGACCTTGTTTTAGTTAAGCTGCCTCAACCTTTCCTCCATGGTGCTTCTACTTTAATCAATACCAAGCGACAAGGTAGGTAGTGATCAGGGAAACACAATATATGTCGTAGCCATCGCAGTCGATAAAGATCGACACTCTACTACATTCTTTCTCTAGACACTCAACATGCTATTCACTAATTTACGAAGTCCATCAATCCTTCTTCAACGTGTTCAAAAGTAAAAGTTGTCATAACGAAAATTCTGTTTATTCTGTTTGTTATTTCAGTACAAATATCTCTTCATTCACTATCAGTGACGATGTACTTTATCTTTCATTTATCGTTTAACATGCATTGGATTAAAATTAAAAAAAACTGATTTTAGAATCAAAGCTATAATTATAGTTTTTAAAGTTATATGTACCTAGCTGAAATTGTAAACGATTAACATGACAGATTCTAATTACTGAATATCATGAAGTATTGTGTTGATGACATTTTGTGGAATGGAGCTTCTTCCACAGTGTCTACTAGTAACTAATTTAAAGATGAATTTCACTGTTTATACACCTGAACCAGTAAAACTACTCTCAACTGATTCAGTAATCTCCTGTAGATTTACTATAGAAACGTGAGAAATTAAAGGTTTCTATCCTCCTTATACTTGTTTTCAGTGTTGGCTTGGGAATACAATGAGTAAGCACATTTGCTAGTTATTATTATATGATTTTGTGTAAACTGATGAATTTAAATTCTATATCACGGACTAGTGTTAGTCAAACACGTTTAAAACTGAGAAGCATTGAGTGGAAGCTTCCCTCCCTCCCCTCTTTTCTTTAATATAGGAGTTTTCAGAAGTGAGCATCCACGATTCTACTAAGAATAAAAACCGAAATCTCTAAACTTTCGGTTATTAAGTTACTTTCAAACCACTTAGTTGACATCCAATGTTTTCAAATTCCTAGAGTCAATCATTGTATGATAGTTTTAGACTCGATTGGTCACGTACTCTCATTTAAGCTAATATTCAATAACGTGATTTCATTAGAAAGCAGTTTAGCTCTATACAGACCAATCTCCATTTCGCACCTTGACGAGATGAAGTTTGATCAGTTATTATACTGAATAAAGTCAGTTAATGTCTAGTAAATGAAATCAAGGTCACATGTTTCGTCCTGTTTTTATGTCATAGATGGATATTCTTGCACCTAACATTGAAAAGTATTATATGTATTCTCACTGCACAAGAATGGCTATCTGGATTCACTTGGTGAACATATGTAGTGGAGATATTAAAGAAGAATAGACTGTACTTGAGTTTCAATGCAAGTGTTATGATTAGAATGTGGCAGTTAAATAGTGCTGTTAGGTTCAAATAAAAAACATATCATTTTACATAGATTCTGCTAAATCAGTAAGGCTTTAAACTTTAACGTACTTTGTAGTTTAACAATCTACTAAGAAATTACATATAGCTACAGTGACTGACTAATCGATTGATTACATTTCATAACAATATTAATGGGATAGCAAAACTAGTAGTGTACGCGTTGATGTTTGGCACGAAACGGATTGAGTTCAAATCCCACTGTGTACATTTACATTAGGATTCAGTTACATCCATCCAGCTAGTCCCAAATACGACGAAACTCCTTTCCTGGATTACACCTGCCAGTCACAAACTAACTTAAAACCATACTTGTGAATAATCGCTATATCGAGACAATCCACTCAGGATACACAAATAGCAACGGAGACTAACCAACTTCAGTCCATAACATATCAACGAGAAGATACAATTTCATCCTAATAATTATTACTTTGGTTTGAAAATCCTAATTGTGAGAATAATCTGATTACATACTTATATTTCTCTTATGTTTATAAATACAAAATTTTCTTAAAAAGTTAAAATCTAGTTTGTATAACTAAAACTCATTGAAGTAAACATTTTCACTAACTTCATATTCACACCATTCCAACTCTTCCTCGATTCGCTTCGCCTCCTCTCTTCCTCCCTACCCCCCCCCACCTTAACTCTACCTCATTTATCTACTATCATAATAATTATTTTTTTGTATTATAAACTACTAACTAGTTCAAATGATGCATTAATTATAAATAGACCAATAGAATTAGTTATATTAAGTAGTATCGTGTTAAATTTTAGAATAAATAAATAAATAAATATTTTCTTTACTTTCATTTTAATTTTCAATCATTTCACATTTTTATTTCTTTTGTTATTAATTTATTCATCATGAGTATCTTTTTTTTCTATTTTGTTTACATTTATTTTTTCATAAAATGTGAAAACATAACATTTTTCCGAGAAGTGAAATGTTTGTTACACTTCCCTCCCTCCTCTCTCTCTCTCTCCACGTTCCCTCTTACACCCCCCACCCCTTTATTTACTTATTTTAAACTAATTCAAAGAATCAACAAGAATAAATGAGAAAAAAAAATTAAAAGAGAAATAAAAAGTGAAATGATTGAGAAATCAGTTAAGGAAAGTGAATACATTTTAAATCAGATTTTGTTTTGTTTTTCTATATTATTCAGTGAATTCAACACGATCAGTTCTGTTGACATAATGTCATACTTTAAATATTGTCAACAATCATAGTAACAATAATATGACTAATAATAGGAATAATAATAATAATAATAATAATAATTGTGGTTATAATATTGAGCATATGTATGTATCTATGTATATTCAGCGATGGAGATAAGTTCTTAAGTTCGTATATCATAGAATGAATCAAATATTTTAGATAAGGAGTAGGTGGGGGTGGAGTGGAGGTAAACTCGTCGGAAATTAATAACAATCAAAAATGATTGTTGTTATCATGATCATTCTTACGTACTCAGAAATAAGCATAAAAAATAAAATATACACATGGATTTATGCACATAGTTATTTGTATTGATGAATTACACTGTCGATGTTACCAAGGCATATACTTATATATATCTGTTGTAATCATGTTTCAACATAACATAATTATCCCTAAAATGGTATTTACGTTGATTTCCTGACTAGTATGTATATATATATCCATATATGATTTGAATTACAAGTCATGTCTTTAAGTAGTAAATTAACTAGATAACTAATGAGTAAGCATGAAAGATAACAAGAGAGATATGATAGAAAAGATAAATGTGAAGTTAATCAACATTGATGGATTTTATAAAAATTATCTATAGAAGAAAATAAGGGGATCTATAAGTGAAGAGAAAGTGTTTGCTTTTTTGATATACTATACACATGTGTTTAAGTATGTAGGACGGTTTTATTTCCAAAAACTGATGTCAAAGTAGATAGAGAGTTGATAGAGATGTAAAGTGAGAAAGTCAGTTAGATAAATAGAAAATTATATTTACTCCTAAAATTTAAACGTTAGAATGGATATAATAATGATAAATGATAAATCACAACATCACCAATAACGAAGTGGTTTGTAGACTGGAACCTTAAACATATGTGTAGATAGACAGTGACATAAATAGATAACAAGTCTTCAGGGTGCAATGTGGGGCATTTGCTCCTGATGAGTCTCACACTAGGACGAGATAGCTGTCCAGTGCTCCATAGTTACCATTGGCAGCCTACCAACATCAATCTATAACGAATTCAGTCAACCAAAACTTAACATCAGTCTCCGTAAACCACTTCAATTCAGTTACAATAATCAGCTTACTAGTGACTGACTTCAGGATGTTACTGAAATTCTAGTGAGAAATTGTGACTGGTGGAGTTCACAGTTGTCGAGTTGTGAAACAGTTAACGTTGTGAACAATAAATAATAGTTGCGCTAGATCCCATTATATTTTATTGAAAATTATTGAATAAGATTCAATAGTTCAATCAAATTTTCTCATTTTCTTTTTCGAAATTTTATTCAAGACGATTTAATTTATGAGTCTCTATGGTCAATGACATAGTTTACAATAAAACCATGAAATGAAAATTGTCCTTTATTTTTTTTTAAATTTCTTTTATTTTTATTCACTTTTCAAAATGATCATTGAAAAGATTGTTATAATTTGGCCATTTCTTCTTATTATTATTAAATAGGTGTCTATTGAAAATCGAGTATTTCATGACTAGTTAATGATATTCCTTTTTGTTTGTTGCTAACCCACCATTGAATCCTCACTCCACCTACAATCATTCTCATCATTGTTTCATAATGACTTAAATTGACTACATGTTCAATATTAGTGGTTCTTTGATAAACTTCATTTACTGTAAAATATTATTGATCAATGAATTTTATTTATTGCCTTCTAATGAATAGTATCAAAATATGGTATTATTCTATGGAGTCTTTGACTGTTGATCTAAGCTATGTTGGCAGATACATATTACCTGGTTGGGGTACGCGTAAAAGTCACAATAAATGGCTAGAGACACTTGGTGACATGGATCAGAGTCGGTCACAGTGGCGCAAGTGTATTCACTCTTTAACTTCATCTAAATCTTGATTTCTATTATTACTTTCTATACAACTTTACTTCACTCTCCTCTCTTGTATTCTGTTATTATTTCACTTCTGTAATCTCGTAGTGCTAATGTGGTAACTTGAACCTATGGGCGTATTTGCCCGGTTCTATGTTGATGACGATGATGAATGAATAGCAATCAATAGTAAGGGAATGTAATAGACAATGTAATATATGTATGCACTTATTGTTAGTTCATTGTTGAAGAGATGAAGCTTGATATACATTACTTAATATATATACTGTTTATAACAAACATAATACAACACAACAGAATTATGAATTGAACAAGATTCATAGAAGGAAAAATTAAAATATTCATGAGAATAAACTGAAAATAATCAGGTTTAAAAGCGGCAAAGTGAAAATATAAACAGTTAATAGCTTAAAGGAAAACTCAAATTTATGACTGCTTGTAAACTGAAGAGAATTATGCAGGAAATTACAGGACATATTGTTATTGGTAATATTAGTAGTAGCGGTAGTGCCAGGATCAGTAATAGTAATCGTAGTGTCATTAGTAGTGTATTTGTAGTATGAACACTAGTGGTAGTAGTAGTGGTAGTAGTAGTAGTAGTATGTGAGTACCAATTATAGCAGTATTAGTAGTGAGAGTAGTAATAGTGGCTACATGTTTGTATTTTATTTTAGTGATAATTTTTTATTCATCATCTACCAGTCACATATACTTCTTCTGAACTATATTTGTAATGCCAAGATTTCTATGACCTGTAATATTATTCTCTATGTTATGCTTTCACGTGTTGTTAATAACGTTTTGATTTGTCAACTTGGTACAATACACATTCATATTAAGCCTTACTTCGATAACGAGTAAACTGAATCTTTCAATATATAAACGATAAAAAGAAGCAAAGCGGCAATAATCTACTTTCAGCAGTCATGTTATCAAGTCAAGTAAATACAGTTAAAAGTAAGACATTCTTGATTCAATAGATTCAAATGTCTTAGTAACATCCCTCCACCCAGTTGATAGAAGTATTTTCATCGTTGAGTACTTTCTTGTTTTAAAGAGTGAATTAGAGAACTTCAAGTTCCATCTATTTCATAGACGTTTCTGGTGTTGTTAACAGCACATTATTTAAATTCAATTTATCATTATTGTAAAAAATAATAAACTACTTCATATACTACTGAGATATGTCTAATGATTCAATTGTATTAATACATTAGGAATTTATAGATAACTATCATAACTTTACCTTTTTCTCTTCGAAACGTATAGCAAGTCGTAGACGGCCAAGTGGATCACGAATATTTGTTCCATCTTCTAAGAAATCTGAGATAACTGCTTCAACTTCTTGAGTACCACGACAAAGATCCATCATTTCACATGCGAAATTCATACATTTTTCAACAAGCATAAGATATTCTTTCTGATAAAAGATTAATTAAAAAGAGGTAGGAAACAAATTTAATGATCAACCAAAGAATATTTTTATATTAGAGTAGTTTTGTGTATCCATTTTTAAGTCTTTCTATTATCAGTTTGCAATGCATAGACATGAGGACTATTTGTATAACTCGATGTTATAGTAATATGTGCAAATCAGATGTAAATTACGGTGGATATTAGCTTAACAACTTATTCATTCTACAATGCCAAGACATTTTGATCAATTTACAAAATGAATGGAACATTCTTTATCATGAATCTGCGTTCATTTGACTGTTATGTATATATCATAGAGTGTTCCTGTATTGAATTTAATGTTTATGATTGTTGCTGCGTACTTCTTCATGTTACTGGAACATAATGAATTTGTAGACTGACTTGATTGATCCATTCGTCAAGAATTTATATTAATTTACACTGAAATTATATTCTCAATCGAGGAGGAACAGAAAACATTTATTTACATAACTTTACAGGGGTATTCTTCTACAATACTATGCTGATACAATGATCACAAAACGACAAATATTCGAGACTGGAAATCATTAGTATTTATTTCATCTTACGACTGGACTCAGTGTGGTGAACATCTGTGATTCAGAAAGGAGGCTAAATAAAAAATTCAACTACTAGTTAAATACTCATAACCTTTGCACAAAACAGTTACCACCCATTCAATTTCGCCACGGTCGATTTCAGACATTAGACCCATATAACTAGCATCGCAAATTATTAAATCTCTAAAGTACTATCAGTGCACCAGTAAAAACCTGCTTGTTTGATAGTGAGAATCATCATTTGACTTCTGTTTATCTTTTAAATAGTTAGCGATCCAAGTGATCGCTTACTGATCCTGTAATTAGGTAAGTCAGTGTGTTATGAACGACGAAGAACCCGACACATGTGTATGTATGCAAGTTGCCATAACACGTAAGCATGACAAGATCAAATTTATAAGATTAATACAACAGTATTATCCAATACGAATAAATAAAACAAACAAAGGAATAATAGAACTTAGGATGTATAAGAACTTAAAGAGAGAATACATTTCCACCACTGTGACTTAATTCTGAACTATGTCACCCACAAATCATGATTATATCACAAATTCAAACTAGGTAGTTTGTATTTACGAGCATAGCCTAGACCTTGTTTTAGTTAAGCTGCCTCAACCTTTCCTCCATGGTGCTTCTACTTTAATCAATACCAAGCGACAAGGTAGGTAGTGATCAGGGAAACACAATATATGTCCTAGCCATCGCAGTCGATAAAGATCGACAAACTCTTCTACCATTTTACCATATTTTTTTAGTACTCTATATCTAACGTCGTTATTGTTAATCCGTTCATTCCATTATATATGGACAATATTACGATGACTTCCATGATTAAGAACCTGGAGCCTGCGCGTATTTCGTATTTTCATGACCCATGTTTCGCACTCGTAGGATAATTTGAGTGATTGTTTTCAGTGGTTGCCTACTTGGGATCACTCTATGATATAAACTATTTATAATACAAATTTTTATCTCAGTAATTTTATTTCTAATATTATCCACATGGCTGACTTCGAGAAGTCTTCTTTTCACATTCAAAAGACCTATTCCACAAAACATTCTGAAATCACTATACCGATGTATGTGTGTAGGTTCCTTTTATTGAATACTAAATTCAATTTGAATGGTTATTTTGTGAAGATTGCTTATTTAGTTGATTGAATATGTCACAGATTGATGTAAAATATTTAATTAACTAAATAACCAATCTCCACAAAAATAACCATTCCAGTTGAAGTATAATAATTAGTTCACTATTGACTAACTTCAGGATGTTTCTGAAGCTCTAGTGAGAAGTCATGACTAGTGGAGTTCAGACTTGTCGAGAGTGAAACAGTTATCCCTAATGACAATGGATGATCGTCACATTATATATCACAAAATGGTGGAAGTAGGAAATCTACTGTTGGATGCCGACCCTATGGTGCAAAAAGTTAGGCTCTCGTCGTCAACCTGAAACTCCTGGTGAGCAATCTGGAGTGTTCACTGTTTGGGGGTTCCACACTAGAACGAAACAAATATCCAATGTTCCCTGATTTTGAATGGTACCCTGTCAACATTAATTTGTGACATATTCAATCAACTGAATATGAAATTATTTATTTTGACATTTAGTGAGTTATGTAATACACAGTAAATTAAAACAGAGAAGACAATATGTAAATCATTACAAAATCATCACCAGTTTATGATGTTTAGTTTTGTTGTTTTATGTTATCACTTCTTCAATATTAATCAGTTTACATTAGTTATCTATTGTTTACTCAGCTGTAAATGAATAAATGAATTCACTAAAACAATTGTTTATTTTGAACCAAATGAAAATTCAATTAAACAACTTTATATTAAATTTGTTTCTAATGTACAACTTTATGAAATTTACTAGGTATTGTTACCAAGGTTACACTTGATAATTTCAAATAAATCGAACATTGAATAAGTAGTTTATAGAATTAAGTGGTATATTTAGAATAATCTAATGAGTTGAAATTTCGAAATTTTGAAATTTTTAACGTTTTGCGACAGAGTGTAAGCCATTTCTTTAAAGATTAGTAAATAACCATACTACACTCATGTCAGTCTAAACAATCCAATGAAACAAGTCAAATGACTATACGATATCACAACAGATTGGCCATACAAATATACAATTCGCAAATATAATGTGTACGAAATTCTAAATTAAAAAGCAGAGTCTTCGCTCAGATTTGATCCCAATGAGAATTTGCTGATTACTAGGTCAAGTGGTTCTCAAAGGTGAAACTGTTTATACAGATATGATGAATATGTTACTTCAGAAGTTGGAACCTAATAGTGATTTGACATTCAAGAATGTTAAACAACTGATCTAGTTATCAACATACCTAGAACATCTAAGTCTCATTTCAGAGAAGATATAAGAGAATCGCAGACCTACAGACACGATGATACGCATACTTTGTGTTCTACTGAAGGTATATGAACGTAGTTTGTCACTTAGCTCAGTTTTAGACACCTTACCATGCAACAAAAAAATAGCTAGTAAAACCCATTAAATCACCTCACCGTGAAGCTGTAAAACTTAATCTAAAAGTTAGTTGATAAAATAATGAATAAAGAAGTGAATATGAGTTCATTGTTATCACATGGCATATCATCATTATTTATAAATGTCTTCGAATGAAAACAATTGAACCGAAAAATATAGTAATAAAAATTGGATTCTGCATTTCTTTTCAATAAGAACTCATACTATTATGTTCGATGAATATAAACTCATGTTTAGTATGGAGTTTTAGAGACAGTATTACAATATGGGAGGGAAGGTTGTCATTATTCCCAGCTCTAAAGGATTTCGCTTATGCTATCACATTTTAGAACATAATTACTTAACCATGTCTACCAAAGTCCCCGCATTGTAATCCGTCAGACAACGTTTAATATTTTTGAACTATGAGTTATTAGTTAATTGAATACAGGTGGTTTTGTGGATGTGATTATTAAATTGTTTGTATTCACCACACATTAATGTTGGTTGGTTATCACTGGAAACCGGGAAGTATTGAATAAACGTTTCGTCTTAATATTGAAAGAGCCCACTTCCGAGAAGTTTCATACTAAGAAAAAACGACCTTCTTATTATTCCTGTATCACAGTGGTACCCAACCAACAACAATTTACAACGAATAGCCTACACTTTTTACTTCAACTACTGATATACCACAAAAAAATTTTTATTGTTCAACTCTATACATTAGCCCATAGACAAGGTATGTCGATTGCGTTGCAGAATATAAAGTACTTTGTGAATGTCGTAACATAATTGTTTTTGTATTTCTCACAGTTTCAACAAATTTGCTTTTAATAATCTAATAATCATTTCAGACAATTCAATTAATCACGCTTAACTGTTTTGCGTGTTCACGTTTATATAGACTAAAAAAAGTACACAGAATTATTACTGTTTTCTTATTATGACATTGTTTTAGTAAAGTAGGTAAGAAAACTGAATTAAATGAGCTAGACAGTCATTGTAAATCAAGAAGAGGTCGCCAGTTTATTCGCCTCAGAATGAAAATCTTTGGTAGTGCGCATCGACGATCCTACCAATGTGTGGTAGAACACAGTAGGGCAAAACATTTCTTCAGTGATTGCTTTAGCATCCAGCACTTGATATTTCTGACGTCAGTCAACACACGATATACTGCATAACTCCACTCATAGGTATTCTATATTTCCAGTGCAAAAGTGTGACTTGTGTAATCCAATCTTTTTAGGTGCGTAAAACTGTTATCCACCTGTGATTGTAATGAAGTCGCCAATATCCCACGAGATGATCGACATCAGTCATTTATTGATTGTAGTCGGCAATCGTCTCCCATGTTCGATATGGTTGAACTCTCCTAGCCACACCGTTTTCCTAGATTTAGTCATTCGTGATCTGATCTTGATTCTTGGTCCTTTTTAATTTCTATCATTAAATTGTTCTTAAAATAAAAAAATTTCCTTTATAATATTGACCGATTTCATTTTTCAAATTTCGCGCTATTTAGACAAAATCCAGGTAGAAATCGGCATTTCGATTATTCTACAAGAGATTAGTTAGTCTGTTCCGGTGATCTTTTCTTTATATATTATCTTGTTAGCACCGGCTTTAGTACGTTGAAATCTAAGTGAGAAGTTAATTGGGCTTTTCTGTAAGAGTTGATGGATTTCAATGACGTCAGTGAATCTACTAAATGTCATACTTCTAGAAATTCTTAGGTAAACCTGACCCTTTTTGATCCAGTAGTTAAATGCTTTCATTCTAGCATCTATAGTTGTTTGTATGAAATGAAATAAACAATAGCATATTATGAATTCTCACTGTTAGTTTCTGTCTATGTTTGGATAGGTAAAGAGGTCATTAAGTTTGTTCAATATAATACCATTCGTAGCTGATATAACTTATTTTATAGAAAATGTTGCATTTATCTACCATCGCTGATGTATCATTTGGTGTGTATAAAAAGAACAAACGTTATTCATAGGACCTTGAATATTTTGCCAACAAACTATCTAGCTAATGGGAGATAACATTAACTAAATTGTCAACGTACAAATAATTAAATGACTAATTTTATTTTAATTTATTACTTTTAATAATCTAATTGTACTTTTAGAGTTGTAATGGGGTTACTATTTATAATGATTCGATACAGTGTGTACTACGTTTTTATTATGCCGGACCACTAGAGAAGAGCAACAAACTCTCAGAACTGTGTTTTAGAACATTATTTCAATTATTCTAACTGTGGGTAATGTAAACATTTTGTTTCTGTGATGGTTACGTTCCTCTTACCGTATCCTCCTGATTAGTATATTTTCTTTTAGTACATTGTCTCTACTAAGAACTACAGTTAATTTGTTGTGTACAAATTGTTCCTATGCACTACCACTATTTCCTTTGTTCTTTATTAATGTTAATTTCTGAATTGGTTTGCTGTGCGGTCTGATTTTATGTATATATAAAGGAATGCTTGAAATATGATAAGATTCTGTCTAGTTGGTCTATTGGCTCTTGTTCTCCTTATTCTGGCTTAGGATTCAGTGGACATAGGGCAGATGTACAATTACCGGCTAGGTACAAGTAATTAGCACTCGCCCACCCAACCCCGAATTTCTAGCATCATAACAACTTTACTACAAGTTATTTGAAATCATCCAGCTACATAATGCAGCTTCACCTAAGCCGAAACACAAGTTTGGGGTTTACTATAGACTATAATCACATATTTAGGCATTATTCATTATAGTCATCTAGAAATCAGTATTATAGGCCTTAAATATATTGAATGTTTATCAGAATTAGCAACCCGACGGTACATCTGTAAGATTTAATAAATTAAACACTGTAACGTGTATCGGTAAACTATAAAACCTATCGATTTACAAATAGATTTTATAAGTAGTAATAATGTGAAGAATTTTGTAATTAATGACATTTTTTAGTTGACTGAGTTTGTCGCAATTTGATGTTGTTAGGAATTCTGTTGAAAACCAGGAAGCAACAGACAGTTGTTTTGTCTTAATATGGAGTTGTTCAACACGGAGCACCCACGTTTTCGCTAGGGGAATCGAACCTCAATGTTTGTTGTTCATGATTTGCAGAGAATTTAAGTTTAACTGATAAACAGTTCATTTCATTAGGTACATATGTAGTTTAATTATTTGAATCATTTAAATTCATTAACACAGTATATACTTGATAAGGTAGAATGGACAGAAATTGACTGGATTCAATCTATTCTACTAATCCCTAAATTCTTGATTTATTTCAGTGTACTCATATACTGTAATATTGGGTTCAGAAGGCATAACATTTCTTTGAAACATATTTTATCTGACTTATCGTACATATCATTACAGTTTATTTGATTATGCCAATCATCATAAAACCACTTCAATCCAATAGCACTGATCAGATTACTAATGACTAACTTCAGGATGTTCCTGAAGTTTTAATGAAATGTCGTGACTGGTGGAGATCAGATTTATTGGAAGTGTGACAGTTATCAACGGTGAAAATGGGTGATCTTCGCACTATAGCACAAATTGACGAAAACTGAAATTCTACTATTGGACACCACTATAATGACAGAGTGGATTGAGCATTCGACAACTTGAAGGCCTTGAGTTCGCATTCCGTGACAGGATTGAGGATAATCACTTCTTCAGAGTTGTATACTAGGACAAGACAGCTCTCCAGTGCTCCATGATTTCTAAAGTTACCCTACCAACATCATTCTATGACGAATTCAATCAACCTAACTTAATACCGATCTACACAAAACCACTTCAATTCAATTATCTTTTTCAATTTCATTAGTAATCAATAACATCGACAGTTCTATTACTAGTAACTAATTAAATTTTCTAAAGGAAAATGTAGTCAATTAAGTAAACAAGCTAATTAAATGATCAAAGTTGAATTAATCATTTACCTGATTTTAACTAAGTATACCTTCTTTTGTCCTCATTTTGTTCTCTGAGGTGAAATCGACTTCATTCTATGAATGGATACAAAATACACTCGCACACACACACACACACATACATAACTTACAATGACCGAATATCCTGACTAATTGATTTTATGTCATATTCTACTACCATCTATATTCATCACCGTTTCTCCACCCCCCACCCTATGTTCCTTTTGATTCTTTATCAGTTATGTCTCATCACAACTCAGTAACAAAATAAATTAAAATTAGTTTAGTTTTTGTATACCATTCAAATTAATAAAATTTCTGTCTTCCCTCCCTCTCCTTAAATTAGTAAAACAAATGACATTTTGTAAAAACTGAAAAAAAAATGATTACGTAATTAATAATTTGTTTATTATTATTTTTATTTATATATCAATATTTAATTATTTATCTATAGAAAAAAGTGTTCCACTTTTCAATATACGTGAATAGTGTTGTCATTGCTAATCTCTAATTTATGGTTCATTAAGTTCTTCAATTTCAGGGGTAGCAAATTCAGAATACACACTGATAAGTAGTTCCATACTAAGATGGAACAGATGTTCAGTGTTTTTTGGTTTTTAATAGTGTTTAGCTTAGATTGATTTGTGACAGACAACAAGATTAAATACCATTTTCTACAAAACCACCTCAACCTTATCATATTAGTGATCTACTTTAGGATTTTCCTAAAGTTCTTGTTAGAAGTCGTGGTTGATGGAACTTATATATTTTACAGAAGTGGAACGATTGTCACCAGTGGCATAGAATAATCGTCACTGAGTGAAGCTAGGATTCTAATATTTTAACATTTCCGATTACTAAGCATTCATCATAATACTTGAATGTCCTGAGATTAATTTCTTAACAAAATAGAGGTTGTACACAGCTGTAAAAGCAATCCGTTGCTCCTTGGTATTCAACAGAACCAAACAAAGGTCAATCTATGGCGAACAACAGAATTAATATTCTAATTACAATGCTCTACTGATGAATACTAGTTTATATATACATCCCAACCATGGCTTTTTCATAAGTTGTTGGTATACTTAGATTGCAAGCACATCCATCAGAAATGTCCTAAATATTATAGACGTTGTTGTATTCCACTAGTAACCATAATATAAATAAACTGATTCATATCTGATTATTGTTTGTTGGCTGTTCATATTCTGGTATATACTGTTTGATTAATAGATTTTATGTAATCGAAATGTTCTTGACAGATATTCCTTGGATATTTTTTTTGAAACAATTGAAGTTTCTGTTGTTAGTAATAGCAAATAAAAGAAATTACATCATTCAACGTGATACACGATGATTGTTTTTCCAATCGATACTGCCGTAAAGCTATATGCAAAAATGTGACACTAGTTCGCACTCGGTGTTCAATCACTGTAATTATCTTAGTTTCATAAGAAATCTATCTTAGTCGGAATAATTCGTCGTTGGCAATGTCCCAGCCTATGAAACTATGGTTATAATACTATAGGGTGGAAGATCAATTTTCCGTATTTATTCATATGCTAACAGGTATCCACTAGCAAGAAATGTAGATTACAAAGTGTTTCTTGTTGATTGTCTTCAATCATCATACGACGTCAATAGTAACAAATAGTAGTAGAGAATCGAACATTCACCTAGTACCTCCGTTAGGATTTATTTAATATTCAGTGAAATATATGAACATTGATTTTCCACTAAATTGAACAGAGTCTTAAATATGATTGATAATTATGAACGATTCATTGAGTAAAATATATAATCTACTTAGTACAGGTAACTATATTGTCCTTCCACAAAATATAATTGACAGTCGAATAAAAGACTATCTTATTCTAGTAAAATGTTTAAGTTAGTCATATATTTCTCTTTCAAACAAATAGAAATACTTAAGAACTACTGTTTTCAACATATATTATATATGTATCACTGTGCCGACCAGTTTCCAATGTTAGAATTCCCATTTTTGTCAATTTGTGGTATAACCCAACTTTCATCAACTGCTGTCAGTGAAAGCTGTATCATTCTTCGTATATGCCAACTCCATTAACCATGACCTAGTGGTGAACGCAGTGGCGTTTGGCATAAAACGGACTGAGTCCGAATCCCAGCGTGAATATTAACATAGGGTACATCCAGCCGATGAATCTCAAATAGGACGAAACGGGCGTTCTGGATTCCACTTGCCAGATACAACTAAACTTAAATATATGAAAGTGTTTATACTGAGTACAAATCTATTCTGATGTAATTTGTTAATAGAATGAATTAATCACTAATTCCGTTTGTCTATCATTTGGTTGGTAACTGTATTTATTCATTAACGATTGCAATTCAGTATAACAGATGTATCTCAAAATCATGTGATAGTTAAATACATAGATGTATATAAACGTTAAAGATTTCAAACAATCTGATTACGTAATAAAGTCAACTGGGAATAAAAGAGAGTAACAATCATAATTAGGGAGGAAATGTTAACCACATTAATCTTATTATTAATATTTAAAATCAATAATAATAATAATAATAATAATAATAATAATAATAATAAGTAGGTAGGTAGGTAAACTAAAAGGATATGAAGTGATTTTCGATTACACAACGGGAGCTTCACAATTAAATATGCTTTAGGCTTCAATTCATTATTTGTGTACATCATTATTAATTTACAAATAATTCTACAATATGCTACTAAATAACTGTTTAGAAGTAGTTTAATGGATAAATGAGGATTGACTGTGAATGTAAATTTATTAGTTTAACTGTTCATGTAGAACCGTTTATATTGGACTTACTACTAAACAAATTCATAATCGTATTTCCGAGCATCATTCATCTTAGCTTACCAAAGGGCAACGAAAGAGAATTAGAAGTTCAGTCGTCGATACAGGATATTAAATTGATGTAAACACTGTCTTCAAAATAATATACAGAATCACAACCAATTTATCTTTTGCCTTAAGATGTAGACTCTTACAAACAACGACGGTTATAAGTATTTACATTAGTAAATCAATCCGTTGCATTTAGTCACAATTTTTAACGAGATTGTATTGTGATTAACAACAGAATTCAGAAGATCTCTTTTATTCTATTTGAGAATTGTCAATGAAACATGTCAGTTACATTCTATTGTGGGCTACTCACATTGAGACTCTAACTTAGTCTTTATTGCATCAAACATCAGCATATTAGCCATTAATTTACTGAGTCCATATATTCAATAAATATAATAAATTACAGTTGTTTTCTAATTGATCACTTCCAACGTTACTAGGTAGATTGTTTATTTAACCATCTACTAATTATCAAACTTAACATTGTAAGTTATCAAAACAATCACAATGTAGGGCGAAATAATTTACAAAAGGAATCAATTTAAATTAGTCATAATCAGTTTTCAACAGTGGAATCGATGATATATTTTTCATCTCACTTAGATGTTGTCCATAGTTTTAGTGTCTGTGTTCAGTTGAGAAAGCTTATATGCTAATACAGACTGATACAATTTAATCTCAGTGACATGGTTATTCATGTTATAATGTTAATCTTATGAAAAATAATCAAGTAGATTTGTCCAATGCAACTGTAGGTAGGTTTTCCTTGTTATTTTCAATATTCGCCTCATTGTATTCAACACTTTTGGGTACTTTTCTGCTTATTTAGTGAGATAAAGTGCAATGTTTCTTGAAGGCTTCACTTTAAGCTCTAGAATTTACCGCAACCGTGTTTTTCGTTTAGCATATTGTGTTGTGGTACTCTGTACTAGAACATTACACATTGATGTAGTTACTTCAAAAGAAATCTTTCGTTTATACAGTGTCTACATACTAAATGAATGATTAACATGGCCATAAGTGTTGAATATAACACTGAATAAATTTGGTTGGCTTTGGTTGTGCACCACTGAAAAACAATGAGCACTGGACAGCTCTTTCATTCTAATGTCGGACTCCTAGTCAGTGCGGTTCAGCCAAGCAATCATACCCTTAGAGCTTCTTCAGGCTTCACAGTTGGTTTTCGGTGTTACCTGGCCAACATAAATCAGTGATGAATTCAAACAAATAAACTTGATAACTGTGTTCACAAAACCACCTCAGTTCAACCATGATTATATATTTCAACGTTTATTAGTAATTGTTACAAAGATAGCCGAAGTTCAACTGTACACCACAGACTGAACTTAAATAGACAGTTAATAAAGATTAGAAACTCCTACTAGACTCAGTAGGAGTATATTAGTTATCAAACAATGATATCTTGAATTATCTGAGCCTAGAAATGTAAACTATTGTGTTCTGTCTTAATGGTTTAATGTTTAGGCAACTACATCAATACCTAAAGTTTTTGGTTTCAATTCCTTGTTAGAAATACCAAGTTACCAAGGTACAACTAACCAATCTTGTCTAAAAATCCATCAATCACTGACATAAATCCCATTCCTTACTTTCATAATGACTACTAATAAGAATATTAAAACAAAGTGTCCTACTATCAGCATTGATTACAGAACAATTTGTTGTATAGTGTATACTATGTGGTACAGCAAAAAAAAAACATTTGAAGTACAAATTAGTCAGGTAAACCAACACAGAATGATTATGTAATCAGGTAGTGAATTCAATTAAGAAATATTTTATATAATAGGAAAATAGAAAAACAAAACAAAGCGAAAAAACATTAGTGATGTAATTCTTCTCCTTAAATTTTTATCATAACATCATTGTAATGACAGATGGTTATAGGAAATATGCATAAAACAATACTAACAATGTTAAATTAAGCATGATAGTGGATGTTTTTGCCTATTCAGTAATATCAACATCTGGTCTAATTATGAATACTGACAAAGCGAGAGAGAGAGAGACAGAGAGAAAATAAACAGAATAATAAAGATTTTTTAGTTGGATACTGTGAACACAGTTGATTTGGATACAATAAATTGACTTGTATTAGACAACCACAGAAAACCAGAAAGTATTTGATAGCTTTTACATTCATAACAGTGTTCACTCATTAATCAACTAAGGAATCAAGACTAGGACTAATAGGATTTTCAGGGAATCATTAAATCTTTGAAGTAATATTCATTGGCTGATACATTAAAATGTGACTGAAGTTATGAATATCAACCATTGGATGTCATTACACCATTCAGTACGAAAGTGTAATAGTTCTAGACTTAGTCCTCATACTGTGGAGTATTTTCCATGGTTGTCTAACCTAGATCATTCAGCGATATGAAATTTGAAATGGTCTTATAACTGTAACTTGAAAACAATCAAAATAACCCAAGAAGTTTTTCTAACTATAGATAATAAATTTCAAATCAAAAGACTATTGAATCACTTAATGATTTTAAGAAAGAATGGGTTATATTTAGATTACTATGTGTACATCAGTACTGGGATTTGGTTAGGATACCTAACTGACGAGTTCGAAATAGGATGAAACTCAATTTCTGAATTTCATTTACCGTTTACAAGCGATTTCAATCAAATCATGAATAATGCCGTAACCTTTCTCAGTCATATTTTTTCATTCGTTCTGTTGCTGTCTTTCATATAAACAGTCTCAAATATATTCAGAGACTCAAAATAAAATCTCTCAAGAAATATTCGGTACTTACTAAATATTTTGAAAAATGACAATAATATTGGATACAACACCAGTTGTAAACATTGAGAACATTACAGTTAACCTCAACTTAAAGATGCAGTGTAAGGTATACTCTGTTGATGGCATGTTGTTAGACTACTCCGATGTATTGATTTGACATAGCCTAAATTTTAATTCAAGTTATTTCTCATAGCATCTAAATTACTTGTCAACATGTCAGATAACCAATGTAGACGATCTATGATAAATATTGATCTACTCAGTTCGGAATGCTTATCAAGAAATATGGCTATTTGTATCTAGTTAGTACATGTTGAACTTTAGATCTAAATAAACCCAAGTAGAGTGGAACTTGAAATCTTCCAAAGAATAAAAACCTCAAGCTACGATCTTGCGAGGGAGTTGTTCACAATCAATTAATGATTTATTAACATCATGATTCACGATTGAGTTACTGTCTCACATATTATGTTGTCAACTACATAGACCACGTATTCGTATCGGAATATCGGGGAAAACTAGCTTAAGTTATGTACACTCAATCCAGGACTGAATAATTTATTGACATTGTTCTTGACTGTAATATTTAGTAGTATGTTGAATCAGTTGCAGATATTCTTTATCGGCGAGCACTCACTAGCTTAAAACTTTTTCTACAGGGAATTCTGATAACTATCTATAACCATCTGAAATACCTGAGATTAATCAAATTTGGTTAGGAATTATGAGTAATAGGTAGTTTAATAGGCACTATATAATTGTCCATCATTATTCTTAAATTCATTAAGGGGATTATGTTTAATTTTTGATTGATATAAAAATTCTAGACACTTCTCTCTTCAACACACACCTTAATTACATTTAAATTAAAGTCAGTCGTCATAAATTTGTCTTATACTAATTAAGTAGAGTACACTCACGACCTTAGTGTAGCAACCTTACCAAATGTGAATTCAGTTATTCAAACATCTTATGCTGTCCGAACGACCTGGATACTTTAAGTTTCATAATGTGTGTATTAATAAGCCATTATCATTAAAGACTTTTGAATAAGAATAAAGTACTTGTTCTATACAGATACGTTTTCAATGATCCTCATATTGATATTAATTCGTAATGAAGAGTAACTTGAAATAAATTTGAGATCTATAAGAATACTAAAGAGAATTAAAATTTCATACATAAATAACTGTTAGTTAACTTACTTTGAATTCTTTTTCAATCTCTGCTAATTTCATCATTTCTTGACGTAATTGAAATGTTGTCATAATTGGATCTGGACTACTTAATGCCATATAAGCTGGACTTGCTAATGCACGATATGCATTTAATCTAGAACGTGATCTTTTCAATGAATCATAATCTTGTCGAACTTGACAATCATTACATTGACATGAAATTGAATGTGGTTTATCTATTGTATGATTACGTGATAGAAACATTTGTACCATTTCATGATTATTATAATGTGCTGATAGAATTAATGGTGTAATATCAGGTGAAAATTGACTTTTTTCAGTTGTACGAAAGAATGCATTTCTTGAATCCATTCGTTTAATTTGATCTTCACCAGCTTGATAATTTGGATGTTCAATAATAACACGTACTAATTTAGGATGTCCTTTACTGATAGCATGTAATAATGCTTCTTCAATGCATTCAAAATTTAATTTATCTAATAATAATTCCATAACATCAGTATTTTCTGAATCAACAGCAAGATGTAATGCATTACGTCCCATGTAATCAACACAATTTACATTGAATTCAACTGAATCATCTGTATCCTCTAATGACATACGTATAATGCCAATATCACCTGTAGCTGCTGCATTCAAGTAAACACGTTCTTCATCAGTTAACTACAAAATATTGAAAATAGATTAAAAAATAAATAAATAATAATCAGATAGATTTGATTGTTTCATTAGAATGCAACTAGTGTTTATGAGATTGTCCGATAGATTTGAATGTATACTATGGTTATAGGGACTGTGAACCTAGGTGTAGTGTCACGTGTGGTTTTAAAATATAACGTACTAGCAAGTGTTATATGGTACACAACTTGCATCCAAGATTACCTGTTGACTACTTGTAACTCTCTCCATTTTCTCAAACTAGTGACTATACTGGAACAAGTTAGATGGAATTGAACTAGATGGAATGAACTGAACGAAAGCAACATCAGTTACTGACAAATAGTTAGTTAATGTAGATCTTTAGGTAGTTCATAAGAGAACAGGTCTAAGATACTGCTAAGTAACTGAAAGTGATATCTTGCATATACCAGACTCATGTCTGACTGAAGTAGTTATACTGAAAATTATTCATGAATTCTGTTTCCTTCAAGTTTTAATGTAAAAAAAATTCATTCTGGATCCAGCGTTATCTGTTTAAAAATATTAAACCATAATATCCAATTCTATTCATTTAAATTCATTTCAGTAAGTTAAGTACTAAAGCAAATTCTCTCCTTGAAAGAATTGACGTACTGCTGACTATTTATAGTGAATCAACTTGTCGAGTTTTCACTTTCAAGTAAAAATGATGACTGTAATTAAACGTTACATTTTGTTGAAATGCCTTCCGAATTGAAAGGTATTTGTTCTTTTAACAAGTCAAATCATTTAAATAAATTTCATTTGTACTAAGTCACTTCATAAAATGCAAAGTTATATGATGCGCCTGCATGATAAATTCATTCAAAATGAATTCTATGTAACTATGAAACAAGCGGTTTGTTCAATGAAAGTATATGTAAGACGTGCACGGTACATTCAAGCATCATTTCAGATTTCGCAAGTGAAAAACTTTAGATGATCTTACAAAACTTTTGTTCATAGCCATTTTGTCTACTTTTCTATTTGTTTGTTTGTGGTTATTCACTTCTGGTCCTAAGATCGCTTTTAGCAGTAGGTGATCAAATGCCTACTAACCGACACCGAATCTGCCATTCTAAATCGTTGACATTTACCAGGATTCCTGTATTAAGGATTCAATCACTTTTACTCTTATAAGATATTTTTTCATGCAATCAGTGTATCGTACAACGTGCGTATAATAATGCTGTGAAACTCTACAGTCTAATACTTTGCTATTTCCCAAGCTCGTACTTCCTTGATATAACCAATCTCATATGTGGTCAAACTAAGGAGAGTGTTCTATCAGCTGAGAATGCAGTGTGAAACTTGCATGATGAATTTGGGTTCCAATTTAAACTTTGCACGTGAGTGATGTTAAATGACTTTATTGAGATTTTTTTTCAAGGTTGTTTCATTCACTTTTCTGTCTTATGAACTGTTCACCTTTGGTCCCAAGGTTGCTTCCACATGTTGCTGATCGATTACAGGCGTACTATACATAACCTACCATTCTATGCATCAACTAGGCTGATAACATTTAGAGTAAAAGAGAATGCACTAAAAGTTAACTATTACAGCTAATTACTAACTAATGAAAGTGTGCTGTTGTACTGTATATTGGAGATCATGTTAGGAATTTTATCGTAAATTTATAATACACTCGACTATCCAAATGTATACGATCGATTTAAGCAAATTGAAATTCACATTGATTGATCAATTATCACGTTTTTCTAATTCTTAATGTTGATCTAATTCTACTGAATTAGTCATAAAGTTGTCATTTAAGTTTGTATTTACCATGCTTCGAAGTTAGCCAGTATAATCATGTCGATCGAAATCCTAACTAAACAAAGATGCCTTTTCCAATATAGGTACACCTCAATATCAATGAATGCGAACCAGCAAGAAATATAGATCTCACTTTATCCAGTTTTTAATCATAAAAAGTTACCAATAAGCTACATGTACAAGACTGAGTTCCTGAATACGACTAGCAGTAGACAAAGCTTCACAAATATGAAATTAGTTACTGATCAACGATCAATTAGTTTAAATATATTAGTCTTATGAAAAATTATTAGGAACGATCCAAACTATTCACAGGTCTCTTCACTGACCTCGATGCAGATTTATGTAGGTTTTAATCAGGTAATTAATAGCCACTACTTCAAAATATGAATTATGCCTACTAGTACAAAATAAAAATCCGGCGTTTCAGTTAATTACTTGCAAGGATGTTATTAAACAGATCTCTGTAGCTTGAAAAAACTTCAGTAATCTTTGGTGCATACTGCTAAAGATTCCTGTACAAGGAAAAAAACAGCTGTCAAGTGCCTCCTAGTTTTCAATGGTACCTTACTAAAATTAATTTGTGACGAATTCAATCAATTAAAACTTAAAACTACTATCTACAAATCACTGCAGTTGAAGTAAAATACTGTTTTTTTAAAAAGAAATTGTTTCAATGGGAGGACATAATGACTTACTAATTTAACTATAGAGAAAAATAAATACTTATTGATGAAATTTGTAATTTATTGGAGAAAACAATCAGTTGTTATGTATACTAACATACTGGCTCCTTAAGAGACACTGTTATTGAATCCAATCTTGTGTCATTCAATTGAGGGATGATCATACTGCATCAGAAAATTTTCCATACTTTAACTTTCAATATATTGCAGTATTCACAAAACGGATGTCATATATATATATATATATATATATATATATATATATATATAAAATTTACGTAGTTCGGCACTAAACTTCAATTAATATTTTACATATGACGTCTAGTGATACTACTTAATCATGATTAGTAGATGAGTCGAATTTAGTCGATCAATTAGACATTTATCTGTTAAATTCAATGTAAGTTACAAAATATCATAAAGAGTATTCACCTGATTACTCTTAAGAAAACACTACATCAGTTATTCATGAAATATCGGTATAGTTCACTCAAGCGGTGTGTTTGAAATCTTGAGCTTCCATTTTTCTAAATATTTCAATAGGTTGCCATTTTGTTTTTTGTTTCGTTTTAATTACTAAATCATGTCCCAAAATCGCAGTGTGTACTTACGCGCCTGTATAAAATGTCTACGATCTATTGTGAGTAATACAGTGAAATCTAAGCAAAGATATCACGACGGTTGGCGACACGCATTAGAAGGATCAGTATTCATTAGTTATCTATTCCTGAAATTTCTAGTCTTAAATGCAGATTTCTTATTGGGAAGTGGGTTACTTACAATTAGTCATTAGTCTAAACATATACCATAACTATGGTTCAATCCCAGTTCAAAAATCCTGGCTAAATAGCCTGTATGATGACTGTTTAAAATCTTTGAATTGTTACCAGATTTTTCGTCATGATCATTCTATCATCAAGAAAAACTGTAGTAGCCATGGTATTACTACTTTTGTGAACACAAACTGATATGTATACATAGAAAATGAGTAACTTATTGAAGCACTGTCTGCTGAAAATTGATATTGTATTAAATATTGTATTGAATAAAGCTATTCTTCTTCTCCTTCTTCTTCTTCTTCTTCTTCTTCTTCTTCTTCTTATTATTATTATTATTATTATTATTACTATTATTACATGGTCATCACAAGTAATCAAACATCCTCCTTATTCAACATTGTTGTCAATCATCTTTATTCGATTCGTCACTTTATTTTAGCCATATTTTACTAATCACTGTTGATTTTGTTACTTTTGTCTTATTGGAACAGAGTTAGTTACCTTCATTGGATTTATATGACGTAATACTGAACATGAAGATTTCACCTTAGAGACTATCATATATATATATATATATATATATATATATATATATATAAGCAATTAGAAATGCCAATATCTTCTTCTGTTTGTATACAATTACAATTAATGTTTCATAATATACGTATATTTACGCATTATAGAACTGAGTGAACAGATGTATGTTTATTACATGATATCCATATGCATAATTGGCTAAATGCCAATGATAAGGTTATCAGTTGTTCAAAATACGATAATGTCTGTTTCTTTTTCATTCATTTTAAAAGTTACATCATTCAAATCATCAATCTCATCATAGTCATCATCCTAATCATCACCATCATTGTCATCATGTTGACTAAAAATGAATGTGTATGTGATGACAAGTGGAATTTATGACCCGTTATTCTACAACATTTTAGTCACTGAATTGTGTCCATTTGTTATTACAACATCTAGACATAGATCGAATTAAGTTGAGTTTTCACTGACAAGTGAAATCCAGAATGTATATTTCGTTTTAATATTTAGCTTATCAGCTAGATATGCTTCATAAATAGTAGTGCTGGGATTCACACTAGGACAAGAATTGAGTTTATTTGTTTCAAATTCCATTTTATTATTAACCAAGCTAGTGAATCTAGACAGCCATTTTTGTTCAACTGGATGTATTTGCAAACCTAAAAAGCGTTTGTCATTTCCTTCTTGTTAATATTCAGTACTATAACCCTGTAGTCTTGGTGGGCGTATGTGTATTTTGGGCGAATTTTCTAGATATATTTTTACTCATAAGTCTGTTTTCGAGGTGATTTGTGAAGATTGGTATAAAATTTTAGCATGTAGATTGGTCGCTGGTAGGTTACTATTGGAAACTAAGAAGAACTGGACAGCTGCTTCATCCTAGTATGGGACTCCCAAGCAGTGTGCACCAAAGATTCCGCCTCAAGGACTTCAGGCTGGCAAATGCCCAACTATCAGCATCAATGGACTGGTAGAATTCCTACATCTATCAAGTTTGATATAATATGACAATTATTCATTGTCATGGGTTATAACTATCTGACAACTCAACAAGTTTGAACTCCACCAGTTACGATTTCTGGCTAGAATTTCATGAAAACCCTGAAGCTCGTGACTAGTAATGTGATTATTGTAACTGAATTGAGTCTTTAGTCTTTAATGGTATTTTTATCCGTCTAGTAAAAATATACAATTTGTATTTTTTAAAATTTATATCAGAATCATCTTTAGATGGAGTGAATAGTGCATGACTTATTTTTATTACACGTCTTAGTAGTTTGAGGTCAAGGTATTGCATTATGACAGAAAGACTAAAACAAAAGTGCTTAATTACAAAGTCAGGTGATAACAACATTTATATAACTTGATATGTTGAACAATTATACTGTAGTTCAATGGTTTGACTGGATAGTGCCTTGAAGACTCTGAGCCATTTCTCATACTGTTTTGTGATGCATACTGTTGTGACCTAATTAATTATAACAAAAGAACACTGTGAAATTTCTGATGGAGGAAGATAACTTCAATGTGTTAACTTTAATTCACTTCATTGTAAAACATGAAGTAAATACACTTCGAAAAACATTATTGACAATCTATGTATACGCATCCTCAATTCATCAGTTCAGATACTCTCTCTCTCTCTGTATATATATATATATATATATATATATATATATATATATATATATATATATATAACGATATCAAACGGCATTGTCACAACTATTTTATGAAGAACTACAACTAGTCTAAAGTATAGTATTCATGAAAGTTACTAGATTCATTTTATTGCGCTATTTAATGATTGACAAAGTTCTATTTAGTGATGCCAACGTTACAAAAACGAAAGCATCTCATTTATTTTAAATAGAAATTATGTAATAAAATTATAAACGTTGATAATAAAAAAATTCAGCGAAATCATGAAATAATGTAAGTTTAAGGAGTGGGTGATTTGGAGGGGGGGGGTGAGAGATGAAACTTCTATCTAATAAAGTGTTTAAATGCAGATAGCCCAAATATTTGCTGAATTGTTCAGTTGTCAGTGCTAATAATGGATACTTCAGAGAGTATTGAGATAGTCTACGGCTTCATGATTTTCAAACATGTACTTAGTTGCAACTGACTTCAGTGCATGATACCGTAGTGTGATTATTGTAATTCAGCCATATCCAGTGTAAGATTAAATTTATAACTGTAAACTATTGGATATCAACTTATTAGTTTAATGGTTAAGAATTCACCTAGATTCCTGATGAGATGATAAATTAAAATCTCTTGTGTGTTTCATACTAAAAGCTACTATTCATTGTTCATTGTTTTTCAATAGTTACTGAAATATGACCGAATTGCTTTTAATCAAACTTTACTCAATTTAATTGAATTGTTTGATACTATTTCATCTAATTTCATTATTTCCATACCAGAATACTTCTTATACTACTGATTTCATGACTTAATTAAGTAACATTTACCATATCAATCAACCATAATCTTTCATAATCATTTCATAAATTCCAATAAGTTCTATTGAAGCATTCATTTAATCACTAAGTAATTTAAGGACTAATCAAATTATTTTCTGATAGAATGATCAGTTTCTTACTAAAATATTCTTTTAAATTGTTTTACTGTCTAATTTTCTCATTCATAATCACTTCATTGCATTGTATCCTTGTTGACAAACAACGCTAACTAACTATCTGATTAATGGTTGTGTATATACTTAAATTGAATGTGTAAAATACATTGAAGAAGGAAACAATCACTTGAATTTGACATATGCATCGATGACACATTTCAATTTTCAATTGTCAATAGTTGATTGATTTCAATGAAATGAAAATAGACAATCAAATGGCTTTCTATTCTCCTTTTTTTCTTCTTTCGAAATGTCTACCTTTCTTCTTTTCTTTTTCTAAATCTTAAACTATTTTTCTTTTCTATGAAATAAAATTTCATAAACAATAAAACATTTGATGAAGATTATTTACTACTTACAATTGATTCGTCAATATTCAATGTAGAAATTTTCTAGTAGTTAAGGCTTCTATATAGAAAGAATTAAGTGTACGTTTTATATCAAGTGATTCAAGAAGAGTAAGTAACTTTCTAAACTGTTTATCAGATGACTATTTTATTTATTTTGAGTATATGTAAATCGATTATTTTATTATGGTGTTCCCATCGCCCTAACCTTCTACAAGACTCATGAATTGAGTGTCATATAATTTGTCATCCAGAAACTATAATCAGTTAACTATGTATCTTCACTTTTAGTTTCTAGTCATTATTGTTACCGTTTTGTGCAAATGTTATTTTTCCTATTGGTATGCTTAGTGGTTAGGTTTTGTATGCAGCTAAATAAATGAGTGAAATATAATTGAACTTCCTGGTGTCTGGCTCAGTTGTCTTGTCATTTTCATTTCGTCTTTGAGGATTAGTAGTTGTATGGAGTTCACACACTTTTCCATATATTGCGATAAGCCATTTTCAAGATATAACAATACGTTTGGTATGACTCTTATAAAGAACCCTAAAATCCGTTGCAAAGCCAAATTTTTGGCCTGCAATAATAATATATTTTGTCATCAACAAGATTTCCTATTCTTTAAGTTTACTGGATTGTTCGATATTATTTGTTTTTGAAGACTCTTAGGTATATGTTCCCTTTATTTTTGATTGCAGCATTCTGTTAATCCTCCCTTTTTATGTATAACCACATATACAGGTGAATTAGGAAATACACTAGGATTTGATGTAATTACTCCAGCAATTATTAGGCTTATGCAAAATCATAGTCTTCGATTGCTCAATGATGATTACTTTGATAACATTATATGTTTTTCGATGGTAGATTTTACCCATTGCTCCAAATTATAACAAAAATTCCTGAACCTAGGTTTGGCAATTGTCACCAATAAGTACTTATGACTATTAAGGGAACTAATACAACCTGTCATATTCGTATGCACGCTATCTAATTATAAAGTCTGTTACTGTTATTTTTAGGTAATCTGGGTCTGAGCCCATCAAGATTATGAGTAAGTCTTACAGTCGAATACGGAATAGCACAAATCGTAGGTTTAGCAGAATTTCTTGTCAATAACCCCACCCCCACCTTTATACCACTATTCATCTCAACAAAGCATCACTTGGAATAATGATTACATTGTAACTTGACAAGTAGAATTAAGTCCGAACTATAAAGTATTTAGTAAAGATGACACTGGTCACTAATGAGTGATCAATCAATGTTTCGCTGACACAATTGTACCACTTAATAAACTGAAAGAAAAGAACACCAGACCATAAAAAATTCAACAGAATTCATATCGAAGTAAAGAAGTAAGTGATAAAATCGTATTTTCAGATGTCTTGTCAATGAGAAGACTGAATAGTTTATAATTTCAGCAAAACATAACGGTCAATGTAGGTTTAAATCACTGTCAATAGTAGACAATCATATATAATATCTAATGTTGCCTTGACAAGTACATTAATACATAAGAAAGAAACATCAAAATTTGACATTATTTCATCTGCTTCAATAACAGACTCACCAATCTTGCCCCTAAATTTGAATAAATTGTTGAAACAATGAATCGTACTATTTTCGTAGAACCACAGGATTCTAGATGATTTTTGCAAGATTATATGTTGATATATCTATAAAGTCAACCACCGGTCTCAATGGTATACTATTCATGTAAAGTTTTGGTAGCTAGTAAGATCTACTAAGGTTGTTAATTTCTAATTATAAACTCAAGCATAATATTGGACCTAATTTTGCTTCCATTAACACTGTTAGCTTACTTGTTTCTGTGTTTAACGTAGTACACTGTTTCATTTTTCCATTTTTTCATAGAGTTCAACTTGGAGATAGTGTTTAGTATTTGTGATAAAAACCGGAGGTATAAATAATCTCTCTGATATTAACTATATCGCCTCTCATTATAACAACTAACCATCTGGTAGGGTCTGTGATTTAGAATTTGTTGCGGTAAATTTTTCAAACGTTTTTTTATCTGACGCTGTTATGATAATTGATCGTAATAAACTTCACAGTGTTTACAGATATCATTCATTGTAAGTCGTAGCGTCGTTGGTATAACTACACAAAGGATCTCATCAATATTACTAACCCATGAATGTGAAAACTTCCAAGTTTGAATGACTCTATGTATACGTTGTTCTTAGAAATATTCTTGTAGCTGTGATGATCACTTCGACAGAACGAGTAGAATCATCAGGTGATTTCACCATCTTTGTTAATGTAATTCGATTACCGAATAATTTATATGAATATTTATTTATAATTGATCGCATATTTTGACAGATATTTGGCGCCAATTATAAATAGAAGACACTAGAAGTAGAAATTGTATTTAAAATAATTTCAGCGAATAAAATTTAAGATTGGAATTTAATTGGCGCCCAATATCTGTCAAATGATATTCGATCAAGTCTATAAATGTAGAGCTAAGATAGAAAGAAAAGAGGAGTTGAAAAGAAATATTCTAATGAGTAGTAATCGAAATATATGACAATTAGAAACTTAATTTAAGCTGCTACTTCAGAAAACAACACCTGTTGAATTACTTCTTTGCCTAAGTTTAAATAACACGGAAAAATAAATCCGAACCTCAATGTGTCGGTACAAAACTAGTGGCTGGCCTTCCAAACCTTCTTTACGATAAGCATCTGAAACGCCTTAATCTTGTCCCTTTTTCTTATTGTAGAACATGATCTTGTGACCTTATATTAGCATTCCGTATTTTAAATAATGATTAAGGTGCTAATATCTTTAATCTTTTTGCTCAATCTAGAACTAATCATTTCAGAGGCCACCTCATAAAGGTTTGAAAGCCGAACTGGAATAAACCTAGAGTAGGAATCCATTTTTCAGATTGAGTAAGTCAACGACTGAAACGCCTTACCTGAACAGGTGACATTAGCTTCATCAGTGAACTATTTCATGGAGTAGCTGGATTCACACAGGATAAACCACTGCAGTCACCAGACCTACTATCTTTATCATTGAAGACTGGGGTCAAGTAGTATTAAAAATTATTTCATTTGTTTTTTCAATGTAACCGTATGTTAACAATCTGATCCAACTTAATGTTGAATATTTAGGCAAATGGTTGGTGTTAGATAAAATAGTAATATCTTCGTATTTGTTAAATACAGTAGAACTTAGCAGTGATATTGATTCATTGGAGAATGTAAGTATTATGTACTTTTATTAAAAGGTTTTCATGGAGTTATAGCTAATTAACTCTGTATCTGTTTTCTCACTTCTTATTTCTTATTACCTTTGATTCGCATAATTGTTATTCTTTTTATTGGCCCTCTCTGTGGTCAGGTTTTACATATACATAAAAGAATGTGTGAAATATAACTTGACAAGTTGGTTGCTGGCTCACTAATCTTCTATTCGGCTTGGACGATAGGAATCGCTGATTAAAAGTACGGGCATAGAACGCTGACCTTAGTATCTGCGTTTTCTGGGGTTGGTTCCGATCAAGGTCATTATCTTAGCATATCGTGATAAACCGAAGTTTACATCCTAACAGTATTGTTATCAATCATCACATCATTACTACAAGTACACAGAGTATTCTACTATCAATATGCACCATTTACTTGTGATTAGTTACATTGATTAGTTTACCATTTTCATATTTACAGGTACATCCAGCTGACGAGCCCCAAATAGGACGAAACGTGTGTCCTAGATTCCGCTTGCCAGTAATTATCCAACTTAAATAATACTTGTGATTAATAGCTATATCGAGGCGATTCATTCAAGATGCACATATAGCAACAGAAACCGACTAGCTTCAATCCATAACATATAAACAGGAAGATTCACGATTATCCTAAATGGATATCACCATGTTCACCAGAGTAAAGTTTGATGAAAATCCAACTGAAAACAGTATTGTTCATCTCTATGTGTTGTATTCTAATTGACATAATGAGAATTTTTAATATATACAGAAATATCAAGTTAAATCATGATAATGATATGTACACTTTATGGATGTTTCTTCATTACGTTGATATCATACACCTACGCTAATTAATAATGTTTATAATTGTACAAACAAGAAATATTAGTTATCATTATAGAAGCATACGCAATTACGTCACATGTTAAAGAAGATTTGATAGATTATTACTAGCATTATGTAATTGTTTACAAGGAGAGAGAGCTTGTCAAGTCGATGGGTCGAACTGTCATAACCTTCAGAAAACCTAAACACTGATCATTATCAAGTATAAAAATAGATTTTATTTTTTCTATAAAAGCTGTCGAGTGTAAAAACAATAGTCTAATCAAAATTCTAGAACTAGAGTACAGTATAGGAAAGAGTGAACATGATGTTTAGAATGCTTACGCTCAATTTATGAATAAATCAATCATCGTTTTGATTCGCTAACCACTTTAAGCCTATGAAAAGATACTGCATATCTGAGTAGTTTATCAAGAAAAAAAAACATTTATATTACAGGGAATATGGTACATAAATGAATCACAGTTTTGTAGAAGAGTTGCCGGTATTAAGCCACAGAAACAATGAAAATTCATAACAGTTTAACTGTCCCTTCCCCATCCCGACAAAAATCTTTACTATAAGCAAGGCTTCGTCTACAGGTGGATGCCCATCACTTTGGTTCCAACCATAAACTATACATATATATATATCGTTCGCACTGTAGATCTCGTTTTACCGAAAGTTTCTATAGAAAAGGCATAATATAATGAGTCTTATTTCATCAACAATTCCAAAACCTATTCTCAAATTACAGCACAACTATTCACGAACACTATCTTTATATCAATCAGATTATATTCCTAATTATAACAGTAAATCCTAATTTTACATGTTTATAACCCAATTTTAGGAGTGTGAAGTGTTTTGCTTTTGAATGAACTAGTGGTTTGACTTAACAGAATGCTGTTGTAAAGATTTTTAGTTGTACTGTCTGTAACTCCTAAAAATTATAGTTATAACTTATTTACCTTAGCCTTTGTCTTCTAAATCACATCTCTGAGTGATTTTTAAGGACTATTTGATAATCAGTAGATTTGGCAGACCCCGAAAGAGAATCGTTGCCATAAATTCCTCCTTTCAATGTATTTATTTCAATTATCTGTTGATAATGTAAGTATATTTGTGCTTCAAAGAAATACTTATCACATAATGAAAATAAAAGTATTATGAAACATAAACGATGTACGAAAATGATGCTGTGGAAATAAGACCGTTAGCTTATATATATATATATATATATATATATATATATATATATATATATATATATATAAAGTAGCTAGTTGTGTTTCACACATCTTTTGAGCATTCACAAGTTGTTTGTGTGTAAAACCGAAAGTTTGTTAGATGTTTTTGTATTTTGTTCTGATAATTTTTCTTCTTTAATGGAACATTTGGTATTAAAGGAAGCATTTGTTATTATTATTATTATTATTGTTAGTAGTAGTAGTAGTAATAGTAGTAGTAAATACACTGCCTTTGGTGAACTTATGTTTTGTATGCCTATCATAATAGCCTATGATAAAACACATGTTCATTATTTTCATTGTTAAATTATTTCGTAACTGTGATGTATATTTAGTAAAGTTCTGTATTATCATACATTCATTTCAGTTATACAGTTATGCAAGTATAAGTATGGAAATAAATATTGTAATTTTGACGATATAAATGTTCAGGTGTATAACTTTGCATTCATTAATGAACTGCCTAAATGAGATTCAGTAATAGGTGAAAAGATTTATTTTATTACGTCTGTGTGATAGAACCTACATAAGTTATTAAGTAGCTAACTACGCCACTTTTGAACAAGAAATATTAATTTGATATCACGTACTAGTCTGATTTAAACAATCACTGATCACAAGAAAACACTGGATTGCTGCTTCATCCTAATATAGGACTCTTTAGCAATGTATATCCACAATTCACCAGGGATCGAACTGGAAACTTTCTGGATCCTCGGCAAAAGCTTTAACATTAGATCAATCGGCTGGATCCTTTCAGTTAACATTTCTAACTCAATCAATTTGCGATATATTTACGTAATATCATCTATTGCTATCAGCGAGTAATAGCCTTATACCAAAAACCGATGACAATAAGTGAGGTCGCGTAAATATATTGCGAACTAACTGAACTAGAAATATAGACTGTCGGGAACTGGCTGAGTGGTCTAATGGTGAAGGGTTCGCAGCGGAACCACAGAGTTCTGGGTTTGGTCCCTGTCTTGGTCGTCGATGCGCACTGTTGAAGAGTCCCACAATAGAACGAAACAGCCGTCTAGTGCTTCCTGGTTGTCAATGGTTGTCTAATTCACACCAATCCGTGATATCAAATTAGTATTCAACAATCTCCACAACCCTTCCTTTACATGGAGTATTAACTTGCAACTAGTACAGAATTCGTTAAGTCACTATTAGAGAGAATCTGAGGATTCATAGACACTTCAAAGGTTATACTGATGTTGTATCCTAAGAACTACAATATCGAAATATCCAACTTCATGCATACAAATCAATCATAAATCATTAAGCACATAACAATAGAGTCAATCAATGAAGGAATAAGAAAAGAGTCAATCATTTAATTGATCATAGATCAACTGTAAAAGACAATTATCAGGAATGCTAAGATTGAATTAATGGCATCATTTGAACACAAAAGATCCTACTAGAAGGGACGGATTTTTAGCTTTTGTTTGTTGACTGTGAAGAATACTTTTAAATGAAACGGAAGATGATTGATATGTTTTCTTAGATGAGACAATCGTAGGGGGTTCTTATTGGCTTAGTACTGTCCGTTATACGATATAGCTAAATTATCTAGGGTAGCCGGTTCGTATGTCTGATTCTCTTGATAATTTCGATAGGATACGACGATTTGTTTCTTCCCAGCCCGTAGCTACTCCAAAAGACTAGACATGTTTGAAGATTGTATTGTGGAGCAAAAATACATCAGAGGAGACTAGCAAACAACGCTTACATATCTCACATTTGAAATTGAATTAATTGATAAACGTTTACAAATCAGCCTTAACAACTCAATACAACGCCTTTTGCTTGATTCAATGAACGGTTGTATTTTTAGGGATTCCGAATCTCCAGTACAGATGTTTTCTGGCTAGATAAGAAGCTCTAGAAATATACACCTAGCTCAGACAATACAGCAACTATAATATCTACCTCAGACTCAAGTTTTGTTCATTACATACACTGTGAATTAACTGTTAAGTGAAGAACTGGAATTTAAAGTGGTGTATATTCGGAGCAAAGAACTGAAGGGAAAGTTTCAAATAAAACGGAAGGTGAGTTATTAATTCGACAAACTAAACATTAACAAAAACATATGCTTTTTCAAAGTTTCCAGTTATTCGATCTTTTTGCCTTGGATATTTGATGTGCCTTAGGAACCCACTGAAAATCGGGGACTGGCACTAGATAGTTATTTTATGCAAGTATGAAATTTCTCACCAATTGCTCAAATGAGGAGCTTTCGGGCTTCACAGAGAACATTTAATCGTTAGAACACTAAGCTGTCATGTAAACCGAGATCTAACGGTTGATTTTTCCAATTTCAGTGAATTTCCGATGTATGGAAGCGATTGTATCCATCAGTGGGTAACTACCTTACACCTGACATGGTTTAATGCGACTGGACATGTGGTGTTACAAGTACTTTAAGGTCTATGTATTATTCGTAGTAATGAGTAATCCGGGTCATAATTACAAATTAACACCATAAGGACATTGCCAACAGTATTGAGGTTTCACTGAATTAATTGGTAGTTGGAATACAAATATTCTTACGCAGACCAGGAATGTATATCATTATATGCATTAATAAAATTGCTTTAAATATGATTAGGTTTGAAAAGTGAAAACGAAAAGAGACAACAACAAATAAGGAGAATGAAAATTGTACTAATGTAGCAGACTAGTGAAATAATTTATGAATGATAGCACATAATAGTCATATTCATAAAAACATTGGGAACCTAGGCTGTGGTTGTTTGAATTCATATAAAACCATCATCTGAATTGATCACAATTCATTTGAAATAATTACAAGTATACTGTTAGTGATTGTAACTGAGTATTGTAGAATTAAACCGTATCAAGTGTAAGGCAGTTACCAACTGATAGTAATAGATGAAGTGGCTCTCAAAAATCCAGAATTTACAGAAATTAAAAATATAAACTTATCTACCGGCTCAGTTCTCTAAAAATTAATTATTCTTCATAAAACCTCAGGGTCGATTACCTTGTGTATTTGTGGATGTAGCCGCGCCCCCCACTCTTCCAATAGTAAGGCGCCTGTCGCGGAGCCAGAGGGTCCTGGGTTCGATCCCCAACGGGGTCGTGGATGCGCACTGCTGAATAGTCCCATACTAGGACGAAACAGCTGTCCAGTGCTTCCAGGTGATCAATGGTTGTCTGATTCAGAACAATTCTTGATATCAGGATTAACAACTAACTATCTCCACAACCCCCAATTGTAACTAAAATGAAACAACTGTCCAGTTCCAGTTTCATATCTTTAGTGGTTGTCTAACTTAGATCACTTCATATTATTGAATTCAAATCCAACAATCTCCACAGGTACTTAACTACAACTTCAAAATAATTGACCTGTTAGGAAAATTAAGTAATTAGTTATTAATAACATTAACTTGATTTGATTCTTTCAATCATACTCAACTAAATAAATTTTATTTTAATGAAAATTCTTAATTGGAATTTTATATCAACTAACCGCTAATTGAATAATTTAAATTGAAAAAAAATAATAAAACCTGATTTTTATTTTAAAAAATTAACTAAAAACTACATAGCAACAATACAAGAAAAGAAAACTAAACGTTAATAAATTTAATAGAAAATAAAATTAATGATACAAGTTAACTTAGTGATAACAGTAGAAGAATCTTGGTAATGGTATTACATCATAGTGATGTACTCATCCAAATGTAATTTTTACTTTTAGTAACATTTTTAATTTTTGATTACAAATGCATTAAAAATAGATAACTTGATTACAAATGAATTATGTAATCAAATATAGATTTTTTTTTTGGTGTATGTTGATGATTTCAGTAATTTATTTAAAAATGTAATTTAAATGAATACAGTAGAAGAATGTTGTTTTACTGGAGGGTGGTTGGAGGGAAGGAAGGTAGAGGGTATTGGGGACGGTAGAGATACATAAGAAAATGAAAACTACTTAATTGGATGGGGTATAGAAACCATAAAATTCATTTCTTAGTAAGTAATCTGATAGTCTTTTTATTCATATCACTAACAATTTAAGTAGTATATATATATTAATGTCATTTAATTAAATTAGGTGAATTTTCGGTTATGTAATATACCTTTAAATGTTTAATATCACAAATTAAAGTAAAAGTGAGGGAATGTTAGAAAACGATGTCGTCTATGTTTAGAACTTAAAATAAGTTGTACACATTTTTATCATCTTGCTTAACAATAATTGCATAACCTATGAAGTGTTCACCCCATAATACAATTAATGTAAGGAGACAATATTTTGGGCATTACCAACTGGAAAGAAGTATTCACGGTAAAAGTAAGTTATGTTACCTAAAGACGACTTCTAGAATTAAAAACTATTATTAGTGTTATATTGGGCGATTTAAGACGGCTAACCCTAACCTCCCATTAAACTCATAAACTGTTATCGTATCCTTTGCTATTCAGGAACTATAATCAATCAATTGTGTATTCGTACCTCACAGTCTCCACTCATTATTGTTCCCGTTTCGCATGAATGTTTTTCTTCCTATGGTATGCATAGAAATTGATGAGTAAAATATAATCTGACTGTCTGGTGGTTGGCTTAGTTATCTTGGGTTTTTCAATTAGACTTGAAGACTAGTAGTCACAGGACAGACGCGTGCACTGATTGGTGCTATAGAGGTTACTGTTTTCCTTATATTGTAATTGGCCCGATTTTTCAAGATTTACAAATTATTATCAATGTTTCTGTTGAAATAGGCCTATAGAGGTCAACGGATGTATTCAAAAATGTAAAGGTAATGCAGTTGGCTTATTATATAATTATTTTATGACGACATAGAATCAACATTATTCTTGACCCATTTTGTAAGTGTAAGCATAATTTTAGCTGTATATGTAAAATATAATCCTAATTGTGATCCAACAGCAATGTGAACCTAAATTTCTTATCGCGATGTATCCCTAGGCCAAATAAAACTATAAATGGTAACTCTTATACTTGAATTACTACTCTCAATCTTAAACCTGAAACCTCTTACCAAACTTAAATACCGGTTAGCTATTTAATCCAGTGCTCTGTCGATTTGTATCAGTCGAATATTTTGCATATAAATGGCAGTAATAGTTTATGTATGTTGATTGGTTGTTGTGCTACGTAATTAGACCTGATTGATATACAGTTGACTAACCAGATCAGTGAACATGTCAATTATTCAATGAATCCAGTTCACTGCTTAATAAAGTTGGAATGCAAATAGTAATAAAATTCAGGATGTGTTGCATTTTATGTGGTGCTTTTCCTCTAGACGTACTTTCATCCCTTTTTTTGATTTCTACATAGGATCTCGAACCTGATGTTATAACAACCTTTACTGTGAAATAGTTCTGAGTTTGATATTCTTACACCGATGACTGCAAAAAACACATTAATTACAGTTGAGTTGAAGGTGTTGTTTCATAGATGTTGAGTAATTTCAACTCTAGACACTAGTTAACTGTCAAAATCAATTACATTTATGTGGGTTTATTAGTTCAACTACTCCTATAAAGTTAATCACATAAGAGACACACTTCGGTAAGTCCATTATCGTATCTCTGAGTACTAGCCTGTTTGGTTGAAAAAACGAAACTTAAGAATGGTGTGCAGCTCGATTCGCATACATGTATCGGATACAGTATATTGAGTGGGTATGATTGCAATTTTTTCAAAGTTATCCATCATGTTCCATCTTATATAAACGAGACTATAAACGAATTCATCTCTTACATATTCCCGAAGTTATCATTATTTACATCTATACATCGGATTTTTGTGACACCACTTCCTTTACCTTTATAATTTTCATTCCCCCTTCGCTTACCTACTTCTCTTCTAAAAATTTATAATTTAAATCTAAAATTGTTGAATACCTTGTATTCTAACATGGTTTGCTTATTTCTCAATTCGTCATTTAAATCCTACTTAACTACGATTAGTAACTTACATGATATCGGAATACTTTGCAAGATTTTTAAATTAACTATTACGTCACCTGTCAACTGTTAAACAAAGTATTTCAACTTTTAGTTAAAATAGCTTCATCATCATACTTTCTTTATTAACTTAGTTAATCATTCAATATAATCTCCATAAACACTTGTATAGTAAATATCAAATTAAAGTTGTTATGTAACACTATCACTCATTTGACATGATACTATTATTATAGTAGAAATTATGTGCATTATTACATAGACCTGAGAGAAAACTACTTGTTAAGATAAAAATCATCATTCTGTCTTGTTGATTGCCTGTATAGGGTTATTCATCAAGATAGCGTTATGAATATTTTATATATTTTGGAAGTGACTTACTCGAACATCTTCAAAATTTGTAAATAAGCAACCAGCTGTTTGTTTTGAAGCAGTTGTAGCTTTCTTCAAATCACTCATACTCAATTGATATCCTTGATAAAAACTGTCAGGGAATAAGAATAACAGAAAATAAAGTATGACTATTTGTAGACAGTCAAAGTGATAGGTTAAATATAAACGTATACATAGTGATAAATATAATCATCTCTACACTCAGTGAAAGGGTATCTTTAAGAAACATAAGCCCATATTACATGAAATTTATTTCTTATGCAAAATTCAATACAGTAGAAATGGTACAATTTTTCAAAAATGTTAAACTCAGCATATTATGTAACAGGCGCTTATAGAATAACGTCTTAAGGAAAATTTTTAACAAGAATCATTATAAATAGGAATATAACAGTAAATCTCCTCTTTCAGAAGAAACGAGTGTTTATTTAATCAATATTTCAAAATATGTGTGTGTAACGATGTAACTATTCCTGTCGAGGCTGTTATGTCGGCAGAATTTAAAAAAACATATTCATATGTTTTTATGGGCACACACTTGTATGATTGGCGAATCGAGTAACGAAGTCCATTAACAGGACAACACTGTTACATTTTGTGTTAGACAGTAAACGTCAAGTCATTGTTACAATTAACCTATATAAAGAAGTGAAATTACGGTTACAATATAGAGTTAACGCTATCGGGATTAACTTCAGAAAACCTAACGTGTGCATTTAGAAAAGGTATTTTCGATTTCTTAGTTTACTGTGGCCAATGATTATGCCACCGATTGCACAAGATAACAGTATAAGCTATTTCATTCTTAACTGCATAGTTATCTACCTTAATTCATAACAATCTCTAATAAATATAATCACCTCGACAATATCTCTAGCAGTTTACATTAATTCGTTTGTTTTTGTTCGTCACAGACTTGTGTTGGTTGGGTAATACTAAAGACCTAATCGAAATGGGAATTCCAATATTAGACGTAAGGACACTTGTGCAGATGAATAAGTGTTCTCCATGAGACTTAAAAGCCATTGGTTCGATTTCTTGGTGCAATCAAGAGTATATACTGTTCAGGAGTCCCCTACTTGAACTAAACAGCTGTCCAGTGCTTCCTGGTTTTTAATGGTACTTAACCCCCATCACTATGTGACAATTACAAACATGTTTACTTAATACCTATTTCAGACAGTCAAATCGATTCAATCCTTTGAAGTTCTTATCTTTACTATCATAAATATCTGGACAATAAATCCCCATATTCTATTAACCTACGTATACTTGGTAGATTATATACGTCAAAGATTAGTGTCGATAGGATATCAGTGAAAACCAGGAAAAACTGAACAGATGTTTTGTCTTAGTACGGAACTTATCAGTAGTGCGCATCATTGACTGCGCCAGAAGGGCTCCAGGTTGGTGAACACCTAATAATCAGTACCACTGAACCAACCGGCATTCGATGGTAGAATTTCAATTCTCTGCAATTTGTGACATATATTCATAAATCAATTGTTATTGCTGATAACTGTCTCACTCTGGACAAGTTTAAACTCCACCATTCATGACTTCTTAACAGAGCTTCAGGAACATCCTGAAGTTAGTCATAAATGAGTTAGTTACTGTAATTGAATTAAGATGGTTTGAAGAGATTGGTATTGCCGGGAGTGAGACATTTATCAGTAATAACAATGGACTGTCGTCGCGACATGTCACAAATAGCAGAGAATTGAAATTCTACCAATGAATGCCGGTTGGTTTAGTTCTGAGGATTGTTAGGTGTTTGCCAACCTGAAGCCCTTGTAGCACAGTCGATGATGCGCCCTACTGAGGAGTTCCATACTAATACGAAACACCTGTCCGGTGTTTCCTGGTTTTCATTTATACTTTACCAACACCAATCTTTGGCGTATTCAATCAACTAAACTTAATACCCATCTCCATAAACCATTTCAATTCCACTCCTTATATTTATATGCTTTATTTCGATGAGTATTATGACATTTCTATAAATTTCTGTCTATAGGAGCCTAGTGAAGGAGTTATTAACAACAGCGATTGTTCGCTCGAATAGTCCTTACTCCGTGGGAATCTTTAAACCATTTTTCGATGACTAAATCAATACAAGATTCAAAACAACTACCAAGTATCTATTCCCTACTGTTAATAACAATATATAAGTAGTATAATAATAACAAAAGTTATTTTACTTGTGGGAATTTAAATATTTAGTTTTATTCAAGAGGAATTAAGAAGAGTGTCCAGTATTGTTGAAATGAGATGATAGTGGATCTCTAGGAAGCTCAATTATTAAACAACATGTAAACACTCATCACTTGATGTAAATTGATTTTGTGTCATTCATTAGATCAACAGAAACTGACTGAGGAGAGTGAATTTTCATCGACTTAATATTGCTGAAGACTTCATTACACACCTAATATCACAAATGTGCATGCAAAAGAAACGCATTCAACCCGTTTTACACCTGCCCCTCAAGGTTTTTTATGTTCAAAAACCGTTAGGGACATTCATTATTCACCTTTTGCACAAAACTAACTTATTTTTAGTTAAAATTACAAAAGAAACCAATGAGAATATTAGGAAGTTTCATCGAAGAACATAAGAGCAAATAACAAATCGGAAGCATCGTAGGTGTACCGATGAAAGTAATATTCATGAATATCGACTTCAAAGGAGACATGGAAGAAAAAATCCTCATAAACCAACTTTCAGTGTCACTGTAAAGAACGCTTAATTCGAAAGAATTTTTAATCGTTTTTTCCAAAAGAAACCTCATACAAAGTAGCGTGAAGGATAAAGTACTGCTCTGGACCAATTCACTGTGTTTAACTACTTACGTATTGTTGTGAGACAAGTTTTATCAAAGCGAGCGGTTTCCAAATGAATATCCAAGAACTATCCTTAATGGTTAACTGTAGGATACTACAAATCGGTAAGCAACTAAATTCTTGAGCATTTGATCAATTCAAGTCATGAGCCGAGTAAAATCCAACCTTCAATATAATTTACATGGTTAGAAAAATTGGTTCACAGTGAGTTCAGATCAAGAATTTATCAACAGCTAAGATGTTGGGAATTCAACAATTGCAGCCTCACCTTTGTGTCTAAAAGAATCTGTTCAATTCTTGATGCTACCATGATTTTAATACCATCTCACCTATTCGTTTCATATTTTTTAGTTTTATGTTTATCTTAAAAATTGTCATCACCATTTATTGATTGTTTTCTTAATATTTGTCAAGTTAATAATTATCTCTTGCATTTCTTCTATGTATACTGTTAGTTCAACTTGTTACATTCAGTACTTGATAAATTTAATTAATTTTAACAAGTCTCTTCTGTAATAACTGAATGCCTACTTAGATAACTACTTAAAGAAACTTATTATGAACCATTTCAACCCACCTTCTTGGTTATTTGATCATGTGACTAGTTTTTGATTACTTTTGGCAAATGATGTAATGTCTATCTATTTTACTATAGACATTTATTTATTAAAGTTTACTATAAATAAGAATGTATAAATCTAGTAAATGACTTGCTGGGACTGGTTTTGAAAACCCCAAGCAGCCTTCAGAAATCTTAAAAGAGACGGAGACATTTCAATCATTCACTGATCGATAGAACTTTCGAGAATTTTGACTTGGTGTGTTTTGATTTATAGAATATATCCCATACACAACAGCAAATGCAAGTGAAGACAACCAAAGTAGCAGCAACCTCAGGATCAATAGGCCTGAACATACATAAGGGAAAGAGCAAGATCCTCAAATTCAACACCGAGAGCACTGACCTAATTGAACTTGATGGTGAAACTCTGGAAGAAGTGGGTACCTTTACATACCTGGGGAGCATCATCGATGAACAAGGAGGATCCGATGCAGGTGTAAGGGCAAGGATCGGAAAAGCCAGGGCAGCATTCCTACAGTTGATAAATATATGGGACTTCAAACAACTGTCTACCAACCTCAAAGTTAGACTCTTCAACTCGAACGTCAAGTCAGTTTTTCTGTATGGAGCTGAAACGTGAAGAACTACTGCAAACATCCTCAGGAGGGTACAGATATTTATCAACAACTGTCTACGCAGAATATTGAATGTCTGTTGGCCGGAAACCATCAGCAACAGCCTACTTTGGAAGAGAACAAACCAATTACCAGCTGAAGAGGAAATCAGGAAACGACGTTGGAAATGGATAGGACATACATTGCGGAAATCATCAGACTGTATCACGAGACAAGCACCAACTCGGAATCCTGTTGGGAAACGGAAAAGAGGAAGACCAAAGAACACCCTTCGTCGAGAACTGGAAGCAGACGTAAAAAGAATGAACAGTAACTGGAGACAGCTGGAAAGGATTACTCAGGACAGAGTTGAATGGAGAATACTGATGAGCGGCCTATGCTCCTCCGAGAGGGGTAACAGGCGTAAGTAAGTAAGTAAGTGTTCTGATTTAGCAATGTCTGAAACTTCTTAGTCCAGATTGGATTGAATATAGTTGGGATTTTACTGTACCAGAAAACTATAAATGCATGAATATTTTGTACATGACTCACCTGCTCTTACTGAAATAAAAATTTCTGCCTACTTGTCCTATATCTTCTGAAATTGCGACTACGAGGGTTCAAGGGGTTTCAGTGCTGACATTGTCTGCCGCTAATTAAGCTCTTAAGTAGTTTGAGTTATATCAAGTTATAACAGACTTCATGGAACGAAAACTTTTTTCTAGGATGAAATGTCTTTATTTTCATTATCATTTTCATATTCATTACTGAATGTATTTCCTATGTTTTTAAATATCATCATTACCAGATTACTTAATTCGTAGTTATTTACTTTTATCCATATTATCAATATCATCTTGATAAATACCTGTGTTATTACTCAACTTAGTTATTTAGTGTTATTAAGAAATATTAATATTATTAATTATTATTATTACTATAAAGTCAAATATAGATAGTTACAGTTGTTTAACTTTGAACTGAAGTATTCACCTAAGTGGTAAACACGTCACTGAAACATCTTGTAGTTCTTCATCAGGAAACAATCAATATTTTTAAGTTAATATATTCATCTCGCATCACCTTTAAACGCATTTGCTAGTTTGAACTGACTTGGGAAAGTAGGTACACAGCGAATTAATAAAGATAGATGTCTTTACAATATAGTAAACATATTCAAATTAATCTACGTTTAAAAGAATAAAACCCTTAAACTATATGTACAAATAATTAATTAACAACACACATCTATGTTATTACAAGTAAAAGATTAAAACCTGATGTATGATATTCAAAATTTGCCCAAAACCCAATTACAATCAATATCAGATGGCTAGAGACTAAGTTTTTGAGGTAATTCGTGGAATTCTGGTGAGATGTGACCAGTGAAGTTCAACCATGTCGCGTGTTGAGGCGATTACTTACCAATGGCATTGAGCAAAGCCATGCAAAAAACATCGTAAATTTACTGAAATTAGAAATATTAGCCGTTTGGAGTTAACTCAGTAGTCTAACGGTAAAGGGTTTATCTCGGAGCCCGATGATCCTCTGTTCGATCTGTAGTAGGGGCGTGAGTCAGTACATTAAAATGTCCCGTACTAGGAAAAAATAGTCTTCCAATGCTTCATGGTTGTTAGTAGTTATCTTATTCATGGAATCAAATTAACATTCAGTGATCCACACAACACCTAATTATGATCACAGTAAATTGTGAATCAATTTTAACAATGAGCTAGACTGATTAAATAACTATATGTTATAGTCAATGGAAAGTGCAAATTAGTATTAAGAGGACAAGTGTACTTGTAGTGATGATAAGCACAATAAAACAAAAAGCTGACTAAAACTTAAGAGAAAAAGCCGATTAATATACTAGTCGAAGTGGGGTAGTTTTGTGGAGATGGGTATTAGGTTTTAATGTGTGGGCTCGTCACACATTGATGAAGTTGGCTATGGTTAAACATCCGCCAACCTGAAGTCTAAGGGGCTGGATCACAGCGCACTGGTGTGAAGTTTCATACGGGATGGAAGAGCTATCCAGTGCTTTCAAGTTTTAAATGGTACTCTATCAACATTACTCTGTGACGAATCCAAATGAACTAATCATCGTCTTAAAGATAACGTAATAAGAAATGCCTGAGTAAAAGTCTCAGTCATATAAGGGGTAAAGAAAATTTACGGACAGGAGAGGGGAGGGCAAGAACAAATAATACCTAAAATGAAATAAACATGAAGTAAAAAGTGTCGAGTTCATGAAAATATTGATTAAGTCATATTTGTTTAGCTTCGTCTTAATATTCATTTGAAACTTCCATCAATTTCAAATGATTGGATTCGTCACAGAGTGATATCGGTAGGGTACCATCGAAAACCGGGGATCATTGGACAGCTGTATAGTCTTACGGGACTCTAAAGCAATGTCCGCTCTAGATTCCACCCAGTGGTTTCTGGTTGGGAAAGCTTAACCTTTTGTACCACCGGCACCTTACTACCATCAATCTTTGATAAAGTCACTCAATCAAAACTTAGTTGTAATCTTCAAAAACCACCTGAGTAATCCTATCAATTGAGAATTCTAGTTGTTTTTTTTTTCACACAGTCTTATACTATTATTGTAAATGGCAATTTCGGTAATTATTAACCATCAATGTTACTTTATCATTGTTAACTGAACACTGAGTACATACCTCACACACACTATTACGTAATGACCTCCTTGTCTGATTTATCCAATTCATTAATAAAGTGAACTTGTCATTATGAATGTCATTGCCTATTGAAACCGAATGGCTATCCCATGATTAAATTAAGCTAGAACGACTATATTTGAAGAATACATTGAATTCATTGTATTTCATTGCATTCTTTTCAGCTACATACTAGTAATTAATTGTAATTAGCATAACTTGTAAATATTGTTATATGTTTAATAAACATGTATTGTTTAAAAAGAGATAAACAAGAGTGGAATATAGATCAACTAAAAAGGGCTTTCATTGGAGTATTTATAAATATGTAAAGGGAGTGCTAGTTCTATGAACAATTTGGACTCAATCTATTACGTAATGTGCAAAAATTTATAAATAAAAAGAACCGTATGAGACTATTACTTGCACGTTACAGTGAGTAACACACTTGTAAACATGTTACTTATTTATACAAACTAACGCGTATATGGAAGAATAAGATCCTTCGAAACGAAATGAATTGACTTTGTTCCATAATGTTTGTTACTTATGGTTTGCAGATAAGCAGTTCATTTCATCAGGCACATATGTAGTTTAATTATTTGAATTATTTAAATTCATTAACATATAGTATATTGCTTATGAGGTAGAATGGACAGAAGTTCACTGGATTCAATCTATTCTACTAATCCCTAAATTCTTGATTTATTTCAGTGTACTCATATACTGTAATATTGGATTCAGAAGGCATAACATTTCTCTGAAACATATTTTATCTGACTTATAGTACATATCATTACAGTTTAATTGACTATGCCAGTCATCATAAAACCACTTCAATCCAATAGCACTGATCAGTTTACTAATGACTAATTTCAGGATGTTCCTGAAGCCCTAGTGAGATGTCGTGACTGGTGAAGATCAGACTTGTTGGAAGTGAATCAGTTACCTTCGATGGTGATTGTCGACAGTGACTCGATATCACAAATTGATGAAAGTGGGAATTCTGCCATTGAATGCAGACCAACCAAGTGGTGCAGACAGTCCAATATCCGCCTTCAGACCTGAACGTCTCTAGGCTAGACTCTCCAGTTGAATTTAGAGTGTGCACTTCTGAGAAGCCCTCCCTGGTTTACAGTAGTACTTCACCGAAATTAATGTAAGCTAGTGGAATATAACTGAATATAGAAATTGTAGAGGTAAAATAACATGTGAACTAAAAGTATTATAAAATTTCAAAAATTAAAAAAATATAGTAGACAATGAAAAGTATAAGTTCATCTGTTCTACAGAATTCGATTGACTGTGAACATAATGTCTGAGATCAAATCTTGTCTACTTAACTGTATTCGTACACATCTCTTTTTTATCGCAAACACCTTGACTATATGCAATATGAAGTCAGATTTTTGTTGTCATGGACCATATTATTAAGTCACTACAATTTCTACATTAGAATATATTCAACGAACCTTTATTCGTTTCCTTCAGTATGGATCACCTTGAATTTTTACTAACAATGATCATCATTAACGTACTTTTATAGCATATCAAAATCCTTTATATTGTAGCCGTGTCTTTAATCCGTAATCACCTATATCATTTTAGATCTATCTAATGGTTCAGTTATTTAGTATTAAGTAGTACCTATCTTATCCATTATCATAATTAGGAAAAAAAGACAAAACGAAGAAATATTTCATTTCATTTTGTAGTAGACTGCTACGCTAATATATATGGTTTACAATAAAGGAGTAGTATTTAACGTGTCATAGTGTTACATAATAACATGAATTATAATTTAGAATTATTTGAGCACATCTATATATCGAATGAATAAAGAAAACGATAACGTAATTACAGTAGTTAACAGGTGAAATATGGTAAATTATTGTGTGATAGCAAGACATTTAAGTAGTGTTTGAGTTAGATTGTTGCTGATAAGCGAAATATAGAACGCACTTTTATCTTCTTTACGACACGTCAGCTGAATGTACCTGCATCTCGGCATTCATGTTTACACAGTGACTCGACCTCAGTTCGTTTCATGCAAAACGTCACCATGTTAACCCTTAAACTACTAAGTTCAGATACTTGCAATCGTGCAACGAGTATGTATGTAATTATAATGTATTAAATCATCCTGTTGACTTGTCATGAACTGAAGTTGATCAATTTCTGTTACCATATGTGTATCCTTAATGGATTGCCTCGATATAGCGATAGTTCACGAGTAATCTCTAATTTGGATTGTGGCTGATTAACTTCAGTCCATGATAAATCAACGGGAAGATCCAAATACATTCTAATAATTATGTAGACTAAATACGTAAGACTAAAGATGCAAAAATTAAAATTAATGGCGTAACGAAGAATACAAACCATAAATATTATAAATTAATGTACCCATCTCATGGTAGAGTGTAAACTCTTAGGGAGATGGTCAGAGTAAGGTAAGTACATGAATGAATTTTTTTTACATAAAGGTCCGGCTTATGGATATGGATACCTGTAGCACTAGATGTCTGTAAAATAAGAATTCATAAGCTATATGGCAAATTACAAGGGATACAAAGAGTATCTTTGAAGGCCGAACTTTAATCTACACGGTGCCAGGTATCCACTAAATACTATAAAACTGAGTGATTGACGATTCTTAATTGTCATTTCTTCAACTAAGTTTGATGAGGCATCTCAGCACTATCCATTTATCATTATCATATGTAATTGCACACACATATACAAACGCTTTCACTTATACAAAGAATTTATTCATCCCATTCCTTATTTCATATAAATTACTACTGTGTAACAACGGACAATGAAATCATCAAAATGAAAACTTTTCTATGCTGAATTACTTCATTTAATTCATTATGATGATTTGTTACATTTTACGTAACCTCTCATTTCTTTAATTTACATTGAATTCAAATAAATACAATTTTTACTCTAACTTCATCTACTGCTTATAAGTATTATAGCTATTAAGCAAAAAGTATATTTTAATTAAGATGGTATGTGGAGGTTGGTATTACTTTAGTTGATTGAATTCATCACAGATTGATGTTGGTGCAGCAACATTAGAAACCAGGGATCATTTTAAAGCTGTCGCATCCTGTTATGCAACTCTAAAGAAGTGATTACCCATGATTTTATCACATCAAAGATTGGTGTTGGTAGAGTGCCAATAAAAAACCAGGGAGCACGAGATAGCCATTTCGTCCCAGCATGAAACTCCTCAGCAGTACATACCATTGACTGTGCCACAGGGGTCTCAGGTTTGCGAACGCCTAACCCTCTACACCACTGAGCCGGCCGGCACTGGTATGATTCTCGTTTCCATCAACCTGTGATACATGGCTTGACAATCATCCTTTGACATTGGTGATGACCGTCCCACTGCTGACAAGTTTTGAAATCCATCAATCATGACTTCTAACTAGAGCTTCAGGAACATCCTAAATTTAGTCACTAATGATTTGATTATTATAATTGAATTTAGATGGCTTGTGGAAAATAGTATTTTTAACTGATCGAATACGTCACAGATTGATTTTGGTAGGGTACAACTGAAAACCACTGCTGAGAGGTCCTATACTACGACGAAACATCTGCCTAATATTCCCTGATTTTAATAGTACACTTAGTCAATCATCTGTGACGTATTCAATCATATTAAAAAGTACCTTTTTTTACTGCTTATTGCATATACTACTAATTTATGATAGCAACCATAATATGTTTAAATCTTTAGTTATAAATCAATTCACCGATCTTAAAACAGTTTGCGCTATTTCGTAATATGAACAAAATGCATCAATTTCTAAAAATTCACCATGCATATTTATTGCATTCGTTATAATAAACGTCATTGATGTTTAAATGTGGCACTTTATTTTCACTGAATCATTGAACATTTCATTAATTGAGATAAACAAATAAATCGTATTCTAGATCAATGTGTATACATGAGTATCAATGATAATAATTTATGGTATGAATTAAACTTGTTTACTTTGTACAGTCTAAGTAGTTACATTAATAAATACAATTTACTGAACTATTTTCTCTTGAACGATTAGCAAAGTGGGAAAGAGTTCCTTGTCAGAGTTTTAAAAGATACTGAAAATAACGAATAGTTAACAAATGAATTCATGTGTAATTTCTGATTTCTTTAGATACAGAAAAGTTGATAATAAGGTTAAGTTGTAGTTAGAAACTGAGAACCATGATGTGTTTCGTCCTATTTAGGATTCGTGGGCTAAATGTACTCGGCATATTCAAGTGTTACTACTCACTATGGAATTGAATTCGGTCAACTTTGGTCAAACATTATCGCATTACTATGCGGATTACTGTATTCAAAAAGTAAAACTAACGACAGAATTAATACTGATGAAATAACGCAGCATCAGCGTAAAATTCTCTTGGAACACATTCATGGAAACATCAAGCGGAATAATAATAATAATAAGGAGTAGAAGAGAGAAACGAATAATAAGTTGAAGAACTCAACAGTAATGTGAATTAGACTTAACACTAATAATGTTAGGTACTCTAGATCAAGAAAATCCCTATCTACAAAGTGATAACGTGAGTATAATCATAGATGTTACATTGTGACATAAATTAATGTGTATGTATAAATAAAGATAACAGTTTGACTACGAAAGTTTGGAAACTGTAGTCACGTTAGAATATTTCAAGACATCTTTTAGACTAAACAATGATAAATTAACTGGTCACATGTTGGACCTAGAAAAACAACACTTGTTGTGCCTATGTAAGTATACAAGAATAACATAGAATTATAGAAGCAGTTGGTGACAGACTGAAAGTATTGATGCATCACTACTGGAATGATTTCCAGATTTTGTTCTTTACTCAAAATAGGTTTGGAAGGGGTGATTATACTTTCCTACAAGGTAATCAGATGTTTGGAATAAGCTGTGAAAATGTAATACTACCAACGATACCACTTTAAGTGGATTTCAAAAACCAGAATGAACTAACATCGTATAAATAAAGGTTTGACTTCCGATTGACGTTTGCCAACTTGCTATTCTTTCAACTTAAGTGTTACATTCATCTCCAGAAGAAGAATAAGGCATAATGTACAAGAGTACCTTAAAAATGTAAAACATGGATTGTAAAAATAATAGACGTATATAGGTTGAAGTGCTTTGGTTATACCTGTCTTTAAAGTAGTGTTTACTCATTGTAGCTCCGTGGTGAACATTTTACCATTAGACCACTGAATTGGATCCTAACGGTTAACATTTCTAATGCAATCAATTTGTGATATGTTTGCGCAACTTCATCAGTTGCCATCGGTGAGTAAATGCCTTACACCCTACACAGTTAACAGTCAACTATATCCACAACACTCAATTATAATACGAAGGTATTGTTAGGTGGAATTTAAAATCGATATAGTGGAATTAACATTAACCCCAAACATCCTTAAATGTTATAGAGTTTATAATCCTAAGGATAACACACAGTATAATGTTTAATTTTACTTTAAAATAAATGAGAGATTACAGTTCAGTTAAGTGTTTCGTTGAAGACTGAGAAAGGCACTAAGTGACATTGTGCTAATCGTGGGATACACTATGCTATAACTCTAAAATAAACAATCAAAAATCAAATGCATAGAGGTATATGAACCGTAAAGTGAGTAAATTAAGCGTGTTTAATGTTTATATGCATATAGTTCGGTTCAGAGAGCTTCAAAGTAGATTTAGTAGATTGTATTCGCTAAGGTATACCACATTATATATTGCGTTAACTTAACAACTAAAACTAGAGTTGAGGCGAGAATTACTGGCACAGTAAGTAGACAGTCAGTAGATAACAGTAAATGATATGAAAGGTTGAGCCGTCGATTTAATCAATAATAAGAACCGATTATTAGTGCACGAGATAATTAAAAAGGATACAACTTAGAACAAATGGTATTAGGGTAGCGTTTATTTGGAACCGATAGAGAAGTGAAACAAATTGCAGATAATACAGTAGAAATGTACCAAGAAACCAAAGGTATCGTTTACATATTAAAACAACAATAACAATACATGGGTGCTTAAAACTTATTACTGAATGTCCAGTACAAGAATAGTGTTAATAAGTTTCTTAACCAAATACAGCATTTACAAATGCCCTTGCACAAAGTCGATTATGTAGGAATTAGTGAAATAGAGTAAGTGATAATTTAAATTCATCATATTTGTGCAAACCCAATGATATTCATAGTCATAACAGAAAGGAATTATAATCAGATCAAATGTTTGGTTCTAGAAGTTACGTCATATACAAAGTGTTATGAATCCATTAGGAAAAGAGCAGAATGGATTAGGTGATATCCTAATTCATTAAGTGTATGTATGTATTTATATTAAAGCCAAATAAAATATTACGTTGATAAAATAAACATGAGTTATCGGACTACACAATAATCTGAAGACCATATGTACAGTACTCTAATTAAGGGGAAAAATACTTATTGGGCGGAAAAAGGAGTTTGAACACATTTCTTTCGCATTCAGAGCCACTTACGCCATATTGTTATCGATCGTGCCGTCTGAATGACACTGAGTTTAATTGATGTTGGCAGATAACTATTCATACTGTAGATTATAGTATTTGATTGATTCATACTCACTGTATGACACGTTTTAACTAAGTGGGTTATTATCAAACTGTCGATGTTTGACATCGTCCTTGTTTAAACATGCTGGGCAGTGCTGAGGAGCATGGAGAAGGAAATATCTTGAGAATCCGCCAATGTAGCTTGCTCCACACTAACAATCGAACTAATAGATACAAGAAGTGGTGTCAAGGTCAGATAATTTATCCTTTAGTTTTGGTGTCACTGTCTGAAGTATAGAAAACATCAAGTGAAGTTTAATTTTATTGAATGTTCTTCTAATTGCTCTAAATAACCTCAACTTTAACATTTCGCCGGGAGCATTGTGTTGGTTGTTTATATTTCCTACAGCCTGAATAGCCTTCATACCTACTTTTGTGGATGTGTACTTATTTGTAAACTTTACGGGGTGGCCATTCTTATTGAGGGCTTTATCTAAATCTTTTGTTTCTTTGTCGATTTTGTTGAGAGAGCATTTTCTTAATGTTCCAATAATGATGGATTTTCATTAGGTTTGTTTTTTACTTGAGAGGAGCAAATGTGGGAAGGTTTAGTTATTGATCTGTCTCAGTATTTTTCCTGTTCATGTTCCTTCTTGGTAGCTTACGTATTTCTTATATAAGTAGAACATCCAGAAATGCTATTTTACCTTCATATGAACTTGATTAAATTGACTAAGAATCTCAGATTGATAATTGTGATGTTCGCAAACGATGAATGTATCATCCATATATCGACAGTAGAATGAGAAATTTAGAGTAAGTCTCGCTAATGGACAGTTTTACATGTTGCTTAGCCAAAGATCAGCTATCATGAGAACTAGTGACGAACTCATTTCCACCCCTTCTACTTGTTTATATATTCTATCATTAAATAATACAGCAGTAATTCTCGTAGTATGTCTATTAGGATAGAGATGTTAATTTTAGTTTCTATTATTTTGTAGCAAATATAGTTCATTGTAGCTATTATTAGAACATTTTTACTACTTGGTGCAACATAAAGTAAATAACTTAATGGTGAAAATATTCCAATAGGCATGGTTTCCAGTACTTTAATATGATTAGAAAAATGTGCTTACATTATCATCTAGACAACAACAAGTCTATTTTAGGAATAATTTGTAATTTACTTAGACTGATGGCGGTGACTACAATAGTTCAGTGTTTGTTGCCATAAATGCGTCATATGTAGACTGCTTGTCAGAATACAACTTGTATATCAGTTGAAGTCATGGAGATAAATAACAGTAAACTACAAAAATTTCATACAAGTTGAACAAATGAGTTTTTATCTGATCTCATTAGTTTTTTTGTGAATATCATGTTAGTTGTTTTCAGCGAAAAGTGTGATTCATTGTGTTTGCTAAATGCTAGTTGCGTAATATCATAAACTGATTAAATATGGAAATCGTATTAATGGACGACGGTAGTACCAATGGTTACTATAGCTAAGCATTTATCAGAACACATGACAGGTCCTAAATTCAATCCTTGAGTTGGGTCGTGAATGTACTTTACCATTGAAGAGTCTCATATAAAGATGGAACAACTTTCCAATGTTCTCCGATTGTTAGTGGTGCGTAACACAAAACAACTTATGGTAAATAAATGGAAAAATTCTCACCATAAACGTTTATAAACATACATTGTAAAAGTACTTAAATTTCATACCACTATGTTTCAGTTGAAGAAATAGAACTATATTAACTAAGTTATTAGTAAGTGATAAAGAATCTGTTCATGATTGAACAGTTCTGACTTACACATCTAGTGTCATGATTATGAAAGTTCCTCCATATACAACAGGATTTCTTTGGGGGGATATCATTTAACATCTAACAAAGTTCAGCATAGTGATAAGTCATTTAAATGAATGGCTACATTTTAATTGAATCACCATTAATGCCATGAAATATGACTGATATTTGTAGACATCTCAATTCTACAAAAATTTACTTGTACTGAGTAGGATTCAATGACAATTCATCTGATTATGAAACTAGATGATATAGATTCATAGTCTTCAAATTCTAAGAAAAAAGAATATTCAATATTGACGAGTGTTAATCACCACCTACAAATCAACTGTTTATTGTTTCCTTTCTTTCCTTTTTTTTCTTTAATCATGCGTTTAAGACGCTGAACTAATTCTGTCAAATTTTATGTATTCAAATGAAAGATGAAAGAACTAGTGGATAGTGTATATCATATCAGAAATAGTCATTGATATCAATATGTGATCTTATTTCTTCAGATTTTATTTATTTTCTTCTTTTTCATCTTAAAGATAATTGTGTTCTATGTGTTGATAATGCAATGCTTGAATGAATAGGTGACTACGAAAAGATTACTAATAGTGTTATTCTATAAGAATAATTGGCATCATTGATACAACAATTAGATAAGTTCGTCTTTATGTTCTATTTTATTGTAATTTCACACTTTGTACAGGTGAGTGTGTGTGTGTTTACAAGTACAAAGGATGAAGGGTATATACAACCAATGTGTTCCACATCATTACTTCAATGTATCAACATAAATTAACAGAGTAAACAAATTTAAAATAATCACGTATGTAGGAACATAAAAGCCAATAACAAAATATGTCGATAGTATACATAGTTAACGAAAGTAAATCAACAACAAATAAACATTTAATGAAAATAACAAACTAAGTGGTAACAATCAAAAATTCTTACAATACTTTTGATTATTTTGAACCAGATCTTTTTACAAGGGGGCGGGGGAGAAGAAAAAGACGTTAATATTCCTTATAAAATTAGGAAGAAAATATGCTTATTTAATCCGTATATAGGCCATAGTAACTAAATGAATGCAAAATTAACAATCGGACAATACAAACACTTATAGATGACACTAAGTATTAAGTGCTTGTTACTTTATTATTTCACTTTAAGTATTCTGTGTCTGTTTTATGAACAATTTATCTTTTAATGTACCAAAAAGTATGAAATTCTATATACTATCTAAACTAAAAATCGGTATCACTTTGATAAGACATGCAGTCAACTCACACTTGAGATCTAGTGGTTGAAAATTAGCCGCCGGAATTACTTATTCATAAAGATGGTAGTTAACGTATGTTCAAAACTTTTCGTCTAGAAATATAAAAATGATTGTATACTTCATTTCTTAGTGTTATTCTCATCGTTATTAGATCTAACACACACACTGAAATGATCTTGTGTGGGTTGACAGTCCTTTCACTCCCTTATCTTTACGCTCTGTGATTTTCAGTAAGTTTTAATTTAATATTCGTCTACTACAGCATGAATAAACGAATTTACTACTTTTATGTTGGTTTAGTAGCATTTAAATTGATTACTTCGGTATAGGAGGAGGTTGTATTTAAATCCTACCTTTTATAATATTTTTAGGTAAAGTAAATTAACATTCATGTTTTTTTGTCTCAGTATCCCTTTTAATTATTATGGTTGGACGTTGTGTGTCAAAACCAATTGTAAAAGAAGATGAATGTTGAAAATAAACTCCACGTTATGCTATCAAATATTCGGATTGAGTCTGAATGTACAGTTACTTCCAGTAAGAATACAAAAGTCTTTAAAGTTCTAAATTACATATATACAACCTGTTTGATAAATGTGAGGACTAAGCTAATAACAATTTGGGGAGAGACACTTGTGTAATACATATTTGTAGACAGCATGGCGCTAGAAGATCGTCTGTCACTTGTCTGTTGATGAAATCACTAAACGTGCGTCGTATCTTGTTAAGCTTAATTTATGATTCACTGTTTGAAAAATTACTAATGAACTGGATTTATAATACTTATTTAACCACAAGCTTTGCCAAGAAAACAATTGTGAAGGCAGCAAAATATAAAATGAAAAGATAGCTAAGGAATTTTAGGGATATTTAAGGCAGTAAAAGTGGATGCAAATCAAATGTCTTGTGTCGAACAAGGGAATGGGGTGGAAAACTTTGATATTTTATGGTGTTCACACAATGTAGTTTCTGTGACCTCATCTAAAAACTGAATAGTATGTTTGTTTGAGACTTAAGTTGAAGGAAAATTATATTGACCCATTTTAAGACAAAAACATTCGAGACAGTATCGTAGCAATCATAAAGTCTATAATTAAAATGTATTAAGGTCTTCTCGTTGACATGTCATGTACTGAAACTGATCAGTCTCTATTGCCATATGTGCAGCCTGAGCAGATTGTTTTGATGTAGCGATAGTTCACAAGTAATGTTTGAGTCAGATTAAAACTGGCAAACAGAATCTTTTTGGGATTCATCACCTGAATGTACCTACATCTCAGTTTTGATGTTCACAAAGGAATTCGAGCTCAGTTTGTTAAGTGCTAAACGTCACTGCGCTCACCACTAGACTACTTAGTCCAGACAGCCACGTTTATGCAACAAGTATGTACATATATTTAGAAAGTCTTTAGCATGCAAGTACATTTAGCTAACGAGTGTCAAATAGGACGAAACGTGAGTTCCGAATTTCTCTTGCCAGTCACAATTCAACTCATACAATGATTAACTCTATTCTTTTTTATTATGTTTTTCATAAAACAGTATTAAACAAATAGTTACGCTTCATGATGAAAAGTAGGACGGTGAAGTTATTAATTTAAGTTTTCTTTATAATAACATTAACGGATAAAAATTTTTACTAATCGCCTGTTCTAAATTCGTCATTACTTTTTTTCTATCTCAAATTATACTGTTAGTTACATACTGTAATGTTACCGTTTAAGACGATTTGAGGTAGTCAGAAGAAATCAACGAACTCTGGTTTTACTTCAGTTACTATTATTAATCAAAGTTACTTTCAGCCATGTGGGAACTGATGCTTCCTTTAGGCTTTGAACTAGCACCATCCAGATTTATAAATCAGTACCATATTGATATTCATCTAAACTATCAAATGAATATTTAGGAATGCTTAATGTTTGGCAGAGTTTTATTGATAAAGTTATGTGTTTCTAAACGTGAGAAACTAAGGTGCCCAATTAAACCGCTAAAGTCAAATTTATGAATATGGGAATCTGCTAAACGTTAAGAGAAGGAATCCATCACAAACTAAGTTTGACTTATTCAGTTAAATAGTTGACTGTTTTGTCCCAGTTCGGATGTTTTCATCAGTGCACATAGAATACCACGTAATTTGAAACTCATCAATCCTAAGATAACCTCTATATATTAAGGAGAATGAGTAAGTGAAAAATGATTGAGGTATTTTATTTTCAGGAGAATATTTCATCTTAACTAATAACGAAATTGTTGAACACTAATTGATCCTCACTGTATTGAAGTTATTGTTGGCGCCTCCTCTATTAACGATTCAGTGAATGAACTATGATGTCTTAATTTTCTGTAGTATATGATTAGGATGAATTTGTATATTCCAATCTATTTGTTATAGACTGAAACTGATCAATCTCTGTTGTTATATGTGCATCCTGAAATAGGACAAAATAGAACAAAACACGCGTCCTGGATTCCAGTTGCCAACCACAATCCAACTTAAATGTAGTGTATGAGTTATTATTATTATGTTCTACGTCGAGATTTAAAAGACAAGCTATATAACAATGAATTCTATGAACCTATCCACTTTTGACCATTGATTGTTTCTATGTAGAACTAAAAAAGTGGCTGTAGTATGAACACTAGTTTGTGAATTGATAATTCATAGGTTATTATGTTATTGAATAAGTCAAATCCTCACCAACTCATAGTTATACCAATATCTTATCAATTTCCTGTACAGTCTAATTTCCCTCTATAATCAGCAATCATTACAATACATAAATTATGAATTAAATCGTGAACAAGACAGTTTACTGTTCACTGTCTCCAATTTCAAAATACCTTTCTAGTTACTATCAATTAAAAGACTCAAAATTAACATTCAATTCTTTCTAACAACATTTATAGTCAAAATTATGCATTTACTAGAATTCAATGTACATATTGAGTAATTAGGCTTATTTACATAAATACAGTAAAAATACACAATTATGTTATGCGGTAGGGAATCATAATTAATCAGATTCTAATTTCTATTCATATCTGTACAAATATACACAGAAATACATGTTAACATAATGATATGAATGTAAAAGAATGAAACTTCATTAATGAACACAGTAGGAGAGAGGGAGTATGGCAACAGTTGTTGTCATAGTTACATATACTCAATTCATAGGTTGGGAGGTGGAATAAGGATTAAATATATTATCCTCGATATGTTTATATGATTAATACATTTAACAGAAACAAACAATAAAAATAAAAAAAAAGGGAGAAATGAAAGGTTCATGAATGAAAATAGAATTGTTATGATATAAGAAAATAAAAATCTAGTTTATTCATTGCTCAATACAATGAAGTTTATTCAATTGATTTACAACAATGATATGTCATGTGAATTGATTTGTATCTACTATGAATGAATTAATAAGTCAGTATTGTAAATTACAAAAGAAAAAGATATAACTGAAGATATTGGGTTCTCGAAGTTAAATACATTAATAATTTGATGTTATAAATTGGTCCGGATTAGAGAACCATTGACCACTGGAGAGCTGTTCCATTCTAGTATGGGATTCTTCAGCAATTTGAATCCATGCTTCATTTGGAGTCAAATCCAGGACACTTTGAATTTTTAGTGAACAATATACAATTAGATCAGTGAATCAACCATCCCCCCCCCAACGGTTGATATTTTTAATTCAGTCAATTCACAATACGTTTGTGCATCCTCATTCATTGCCATCGCTGGTTTACTGCCTTACAACAAACATGATTGAACTCCACTGGTCACGTTTTCCCACTAGAATTCTAGGAATTATCTGGAGAAGTTAGTCATTAGTGAGCTGGTCTCTGGTAAAATCATGGATGCTCACCTATGAAGAATCCCATACTAGGACGGAACAGGTGTCTAGTGCTTCCTAGTGATCAGTGATTGTTTAATTCAGACCAGTTTGTTACATCAAACTGACATTCAACAATCTCTACAACATTCAATCACTTGAGGTAATCGCTGATAAACCCTTAAACGATAACAGAGGTATCGTAATTCTAACTATCTAGAATAATGAGCCTAACTTTATCAAAACATAACATTTAATTGTTAAACATCAAGAAACTCCTAAATTCAATATATGGAAAATCATTTCATTTACTGCATGAAACGTCTATGCAAGTTTATTTTTTAATTACGTCAGAATGCCATGAAATGAGAATAAATGAATAAGAAGTGTTGAATTACAATCAGAGATTAATGTTGCTACTTATGTTGTGCACAGTTATTCGCAGTTACACTTGTCAATCATGAACTGATAATAATAAAACCTAAATAGAGCAAGTTTTCTTTTAAACTACTATAAACTTATCCCAACCCCCCCCACCCTGCCGCCTTACACTGAATCATGGTACATTTGATATCAAGCCGATTAGACAAGTAAATACATTTTAAGTTGATCGATAAGATTCAGAGATCAATCAATATAACCGATTTTCTGGAACTATAGAATACTCATTAGGAAACAATGATTATGTAGTTGTTTCAAGTGTATGATTTCATTTACTAACCTTTTTCTATTTTGTTAAATAAGTTGCCTTTCTACAAAACAGATGATAAGGAGGAATATATCAACATTGGTTGTCATTTTATTATCAAGGGGGAATTTAAAAACTTATTAAACTATGCTGTAATCCTATCTGAATATAAGTGATGTTTATGCAATTTCATCCAGCAATTACTTGACATAGTCCTTAATATTTTTATCACTGAATACTAAGTAGTGGTTAATATAACTCTAAAAGTATATTGCAATGGGCGATAGTTTAAGGGTAGTCAGCAAATGATCTTGATTGGATTAGGTTTCATGACATTTAGTACTTGCTAGTGAAGGAAAGGAATGTTGCTACCTGACTAGCTATGTTAATAGTTACTGTAAGTGAAACCTGATGATCCAAGACCAGATTCACAGGGGGATCATCACTTCCAAAAACATCAGAATACATCCGCTGATGACGAGTGCTAAATGGCACAGAACCTTGAAGGAAGGGAATCTTCCGTTGATTTTACTGAAACCGCCTTCCATACACTGATTTATTTTGTTGACGACTGATCATTAGATAATTAAAAGTGTAACGTTTAATTAAAGCTAAGACAAAACTGGTTTCAGAATAAACTGAATTCGTTATATTTCATCGTTATATTGCAGCTGTATATGATTTTATAAACTAGGTCATTCGAATGATTTTTTCAGGTAATATAACAATAAACGTATACTGATTTACACGTTCATGCAAGTACACTTACGATGATCGGGTAGGATGATGCACATCTATATGTTTCGGTGAGTACGTTTATGGGAAAATATATCATTGACAGCGGAGTAATTTTCCCAGTCCAATACTACACCACTTAATGAATATGGGATACAAGTTGGATTAAGTAAAGGTACATAAAGTTACCTACAGATACTGTTACAATACATCACTAAAACTAACAATTAAGATGTTTAAAGTCAACTGACTTCAATTATTTGCAGTCGAAATGTAGTTTGTGCATGTCATATGTTGTTAATCTTCTTAAACATTTCTCAAGCTTTGTTATATCATGAAATGAAATGATTTTCAAACAGTACTTTAACCGTTAACTTGATTTACTTTATAGGGAGTGGATTTCTTTAAATGAATATTCTTAATAGTTAAAGATAAGATTACAAAATACGACAAATGTCATTGTTGAATTGAATTATTTGTATTCATCACAGATTGATATCTGTTGGGTACCACTGAAAATTATGGAGCATTGGACATCTATTGCAGCCTACTCTGCAACTTCTCACCAGTTCGAATTGTTGATTTCGTCAGGTAATCTAATACAGTATATTCAGGTCTTACAACAAACTCTTAATCATCAAGGCTACTGAGCCAAATTAAATGAGGGAATTCCCACTTTAATCAGTTTGTGATATAAAGTGATAATCGGTTAATTAGGCTAGTGATAACTGTCTCATTCTTGAAATGTCTAAACCTCATCAATCACAACTGTTCATTAGAACTTCTAGACCATCTTAAAAGTAGTCACTTGTTAGGTAATTACTCTAATTGATAATGCCTAGTCTAAACAACTGGACATATATACATACAATCTAAAAGCGTTTGTATCCTTTTGTTAATATTATATTTTAGTGGATGAACTGAACATAAGCATCGACACCAGGATAGTGGCACGTCTATCTGTCGAGTCGCATATAGAACGAAATGCTTATTTTTGATCCCACTTGCCTGTCAAAATACCTGTAAATTATAGTTGTATCAAGGCAATCTTCTTACAATACATACATAGTAACAAAAAGTGATCAATTTCAGTTCTAAAGAGCATCTTTGGAAAGATGCCAACACTTTAAAGTACTGTTATGAATTACTTAGTGAATAAGTAAATGTCAGTAACAAAATGGAATTCAATGATTATCCGTTTGTTTTGGGAATACTGATTAGATATACTCTTATTTAATTATGATTGATAGATAACCTTTTCATATTACCATGCGAATACCGTAAAAATAACGCATACATGAATGACAGAATCTAGGTGAAGTAGTAATAGGAATAATAATAATGATAATAATAATAATAATAGTACTTATCATATGACATGTTTACTTGATCTTTCTGTCGAATATGTCAATAAAGCCTTCACGGAATCATTTTTAGAACTAAACTGCATTTCGAGTAAATTACAATATCTAACATTATAATTAATCATTAGATAGATAGTTAGTTGGCTAGTTAGTTAGATAGATGGATAGAGAGTATCTTAATGATATTTTAAGCATCATGAAATCCTGCATTGTTCTGTGTTTTTTCAGTTACCAGGATGTTTTGGTTTGTAGGTTTTTTACTTTATTGTGAATGACAATAGGTTTATCCTATCAACATATTGATATAAATTCATTTAAGTTTCATAGAATAATTAAGGCGTTCTAATGAGGGAAGTTATCTATTCGACAAAATCATTTATTTATGATACCCTTTTATAAATAATAACCTGTAATAATATAGAAATGCATTACGTTATTTAACATATTGTTCGTCACTGTATATCGCAAATTTAATAAAGTTAAAATCCTATCAATGGACATAGTTCAGCCTAGTAATACTGATAATTAAGCGTTCATCTCAAAGCCTTCAGAGAAAGGAATCCCTGAGTTCAAACCAAGATTATAGTAATTGGTATTCATTATTCAGGAGTTTCGTTTTTAAACAAACCTGTTTTCTAGGTTCATAGTTAATACTGACATATAGTAGTCGATAGAAGTGTTGCTTAACATGAAAGCAGTTGGATACAAGTCAACATTGTAGTAGAATCTATATCAATGATAATTAACATCTTTATGGATATTAAGAAATTGTAGCATAAGTGGTATCAACAACTTTTAAGATATTTTCACTAGAAATAAAGATGGTAACAAGATAAAAGCAAAAAATGAGAATGCATTTGTTTTCTCATTTGAATACATGGATAAGGGTAGATTCAATAAATCCCCTTGGCTATGAATAAATTTCAGCTCCGAAATTTTGTTAAAACCGATTCTTCTAACCTTGTAGGTGATTCCAGCTGTAGTTTGTGAATCGAATTGACTGTTATGCTTAATGACTGAGCTATAAACCTAACTAAAGTATCCTTTAAATAACCATAACTTGTTTCTCATAAACAAGTAAATTGATAAATAAACACTGAATTGGGCGGGCAAGATGAATTTTATCCTCTACAATTCTCCAAGTTAGGTTCCTACTTGAGAAATTAAACATTTTCTTCAATGATCTTCATAATCAGCTTCTTAGGATTTCTGCTGTTGTATTTTCTTTGAGGTCAATTCCAAAGAATCTGTACTGTAATCTCTAAGAAAAGGAATGAAACGAAGTAATCTACCATAGGCCTTAGTAAAGCTGGAGCATAGAATACGAATGTTATTGTGTTTGAGAATCGTCAAATAAATGTGCATATATCCCAGTATCGATGTACACGTTCGAACTTCAATCCGTTTCTTATCGCTATTCATCGCCTCACCGTTATCTAACAAGAGATTAAGTTAGGTTAATAACGAACTTATTGTTCATTTGTTAACTATTACGCAAAATTAGTAGAATTGTGACTTCATAGTAAGGATTTACATATTCCAATAGAGTTGCATACACTAATAACTTAAGGAACAAAAGAGGGAAAAAACAACTTTAAACAAAAATGACAACTGTGTTTTCACTGATTAACAACCTTAAAGTACTGGAATTTATTAAGTAACAATACATTAGATAATTCAGTTAAAAATCAAATGACCTCAATGATATCAAATCTATATTAGTGCCAACAAGTGAACATAATAACATAGTACATATCAAGGTGAATATTATGTAACTGGGATAGTTGATTGAATATGTTACGGATTGATGTTAACAAGGTACCACTGAAAACCAGCGAGCGTTCGACATCTGTTTCGTTTTAGTGTGGGACTCTTCAGCAGTGTACACCCCAGATTCCGCACCAGAAACTTCAAGTTGACGGTTGAGTTCAGATTTGTCGGAAGTGAGACAGTTACTACCAATAACAATCAATGAACTTCGCGTTATATTTATGTATATTACAAATTGAAAGAAGTGTGAATTCTACCAACGGATGCCTAACCAATGTTGCAAAGGATTAGGCGCTCACCGTCAACCTGAAGCCCAAAGTGCGGAATCTGGAGTGCGCACTGCTGAGGGATTCCACACTGGAACGAAACAGCTGTTCAATGATCCCTGGTTTTCAATGGTACGCTGTTAACATCAGTCAGTGACATATTCAATCAATTAAATTATCAATTTTCATAAAAAAACCCATCTTAATTGAACTAATTGGAATAGCTTTATGCCTATGAATAAAAACTGTTCTTATCATCGTCATCATTGTTTCTTTTTTTTATCCAAACATTATATTGTCAATACCTATTAACTTAACTGTTTGAATCGTTATTCATTTGCTTACAACTATGATGTACATTTAGGTGTTATTCTTCTACATTGCAATAACTCAGCATACTGTTTATTATCAGTGAAACCAAATAAAATTTACACAATGAAATTTTATTGTTAGTGTAAATTAGTCATTCAAAAGTAGTACTTTGATTAAGTGCCCAGATTATTCATTTGAATGTTTAAAAATATTTCAAGAAGCTTCCAACAACAATGAAATTGTTTTTTGTTAGTCTCCAATTATAATCAGTTGATTACCGATTTAATGATTCACTTGCATTAACTCAGTATAACCTCTAATTTGAACTTCAAGAAATACCATTCAATGGGTATGTTTATTGTGCTCTTACGTTGTTTCAAGTGATCTACATGTAGGTGGTGAATTCAGCTTAGTATGAGATAATAATTGGCAAATTCATGAAAGTATCGAATATATAGTGAAGTAACTATATACTGCTCCATTGTTTTCAATATTATCATTTAATTTATTAGTACGAAATAAGGATATCTTAACTACAACTAGTTTCATGTTAACGATATCATTTACTATACTTGTACATTCATACACCGGAAGATTCCTTTATACGAGATATTAGTTAATTGAAAAGTAGGTAGAGATTGGATGCCCGCAACTCATCAATATACATCTACAGTTTACTTGCTCATGTGCAGCTGGTTAAATTAGTCGTACAAAGCAAATGCTTTCTATGCTTACCTCAGGACATTACTTGTGTGGCTCTACAAGGGTGGATACAAATTCATCTCTAGTTCAATATAAGAATAACTATTCTACTCTAACCATGCTTCAACCCCCCACCCCTCACCTACCACTACCTTAAAATACTCCTTCAGTATTATCTATGATGTGCAATGATTAAGTTTGAAGAGATTAAGACTTAGTAACTTATATACTTCAGACAATTTAACAATTTGACAGTCAAATCCTAATCTTTATGTTCAGAAGTAATAAATGTGATTCCCACCTTTATACTGTCTTTAATGCTTCCTTTATTTTTTGATCTTATTGTTTTCTTTAAAGTCTCATACTTAGTAATTAATATTTTATGAACGTTTGCACAACTTTCACAATAACTACTGTCATCGCCAAATGTTACTTCTTCGTATCTGTCAAATGAACATTTATCTTTAAGTTTTCCAAACTATAAATTATTACTTTCTATCTTATAACACTTCTTTATTACTTAGAACACCAAGTTACTTTCTTGTGATTCATTTGACTCTTAAAATTTTCAAACATCTTAATGATGTAATCACTTTCTATTTTTTCAATAGACTGTTATCCTGAGAAACAATCATTATACCCATACCTATATATATATATATATATATATATATATATATATATATATGATTGTACATGTGTAATGAATAACATCATCGAAATGAACATTTTCTAGTCTAGCGTTGGCAACGCAATAGCCCACTACACCCACCATCACTCCCACACATACAAACCGACTATTATGATCTCTCTAAATCGTTACCTTAATATTACATACATCTACTATCAATTCAGTTAATATTATCGTTCATGATATCACACTTTGTATTATGAATATCAACTAAGCAAAATATCATTAACGTAAACTACTTTCATGGTTTAATCAGTAGATTATAAAAGAAGTTAAACAAAAATGATTGAAGTCAACTAAATACACTTTCAATATGTTATCATCATTTTGTGCATAATGTTCAATGTTCTATACTATTGACTACAATGGTTAATCAGAAAACAGTTTACATTATTAAAGAAAAAAATAAATAAATAAATAAACCTAGTAACAACAGTATTGTCTATCTGTACATCATAAAATATAATTTTTCATGAAATTTCTTCTTTTTTTTTCTTTTCTAAATAGAACAGGTGTTAATTTATTACAGTGTAAATGTAAATGAAAACAGAATGATAAAAGCATTAGTTGCCATCTATTTATACATTTCTACAGGGTAACATAATCAACAGTTACATTGTTATATGAATGAATTCCACTATACGATATACATGGATACAGTTATGCATGGAAATGTATTCAACATGATCAATAGTATTCAAGAAAAATAAGAAGGGATATTGAATGAATGATTTATTCAACTTAAAGGATTATTTAAAAAAATTCAAGTTAATACTTCAATGTTATAACATTTAAAGGGTCTTAGGGTTCAATCTTGAATGTTGAAGTATTGTATTTTCAGTTATTAAGGTGAATGTTAAAAAGTTATTCCAACTACCACAATTTTGGTTCATCATATAGTATCATTAATTCTAGCATTTATAGTGTGAATCAAGGTTATTTACGTGAAAAGAAAGTCTAGTAAGTGAGTTAAATGAATATACATATGAACTGTATAGTTTGCACATTATTTAAACTCCAATATAAAACGTTGAACTTGGTCATTTTTACGGGCTAGTAAATCATTACATATCGCCAAAACGGACAAGACAACTGTTTTTTTTTAGTATGGGACCCCTCAGGAATATACTGTGTGTCATAAATTGATGGAAATAGGAATTTTATAACTGTAGCGCAAATGGTAATTTGTTCATAGTGAGACCAGTATGCTCTGAGCTTGGTTCCCTGCTGGAATCAGAGGTGAAAAATTTTAACAATTTTGTTTAGTACAGTTTAGTCAGTACCATTTTAAGTTGTATCAATGGAGAAATTACTTATTACAGTGTTTCTTTTTGTTGAGAATAAAGTTTTATTCATTGTGCACCAATAGGCACATAACTACTTTTATTGTCTTCTTCCTTTACACACACACACCCAAATTGAATATTTTTCATTATTGTAAACTAAATTATCGGCTTACTAATAAGCTGCACTTTTGTTTTCTTTTTCATTACCTATAATTTGTGAAGGTTTTTCAATATTCCTTCTGATGATATAAAGTATTACATAACAATTAACTGAGGCAATTCATAATGAATTGAACACATTATTGTAGGAATACCAAATTCCATGTACATTCATATCAATAATTTGAACAGAATATGTATAATATGAATAAATATGTGGTAAGAGGTCAATATATTTTTTTACCCAGTGATTAAACTGACAATGTTTTTAATGTTATTTTGAATATTTAACTTACAAATCGCTGAACTGATAGAGGATAATTTACAATCCTAACTTTAATTTGTTGTTAGGATGAACTTGTATACCCCCCCACCCGTCGATTTGTTATAGACTGATACTAGTCAGTCTCTGTTGCTGTATATGCATCCTGAGCAGATTGCCTCAATACAACTATGAACCACAAGTATTATTTAAGTTGGATTGTGACTAGCAAGCGGAATCAAGCACGGGAGTTCCGTCCTGTTTAGGACTCGTTGGTTAGATGTACCTGCATCACAATGTTGATGTAGTTTAGTGTTGGACGCAGTGGTGTTCGGCACGTAACGGACCGAGTTCGAGCTTCAAAGTGAACACCAACCCTGGGATGCAGGTATGTCCCCCCGACGAACCCAAAACATGGTTAAACTCGCGTCATGGATTCAGCTTGCCAATCACAGTCCAACTTTAACATGTTGGTCATTTAGTTGTAACAACACTTTCATACACTGGTTTAAACCTAAAATTTATTTTATATTGTTATGACATTAGAAAGGCTGTTACGATTGATGCGTATGACCAAGTAGTTGATGCTACCTTGAGAGCACAAGGTCATAATAGTAATCACCAATGAAAGTTTCTGCCTGGTCATTGTACGTGTGCCCGGCGCCTACTTAATCCTAAGTTGGAAACATGGGAATACAAGATTGATGAACCGATAGGACAGAATTGTATATATATACACAAAATCAGACCACACGGTCAAACAATTAAGAATTTAACATTAATACAAAGCAAAGGAGATCTTGGCATTGAATATGGGAAACTTGTACACAACTAATTTGCTGTGGTTCAAAATAAGAGATAATATAATAACAATAGATAAACTGAACGGGAAGACAGGGTAAGAGGAACGAAATAGTGATAGAAATGAGATGTTTGCATTTCCCACAACTAAAATACTTGCAGTTGTGTCCTAAAGCATAGTTTTGAAAGTTTTTACTCTTCTTTAGTCGTTCAACACAAAATGTATATTATCAGATGGTAACTAACAGTCGGAATCAAAAAGCATGTTTCTGTTTTTTGCAGACTCGACAACTGAATCTATTTACACTTCAGTAGTAAGATTTATGATGTTACTCGAAATGAATGTATATTACTCTAAAATCATGAAGGTCATTTATCAACGTAGGCAATGATAATAGACATCGATTCATCTACCTTTTTTGCTTGTATTCGTTACTGATTGTTGTCGGTCGAGTGCCACTGAAAACCAGGGTTCACTGAACAGCTGGAATGTTGTAGCATGCAAACTCCTCAGCAGTGCTCACCATTGATTTTGCCAAGGAATCGAATCACGATTCTTCAGGTTGGAAAACACTTAACTCTCTGCATCAATGGGTCAGTGTCCCGCGGCAGGATCACCATTACCATCAGTTTATGATGTAGTCATTGATGATAAATTTCTCACTCCCAAAAGGACGTGATGTTTATAGATAATCATTCAACGTACACAATACTTATAAGTAGGCAATGTCATATCATACATTCGAATATGTTTCTAACTGTCATGAATACTGAACAAAACCCTTTGTTTAATAAAATGTACTGCATTCAGTTAACCTTTTGAATAACTGCCAAACTATTGAAATATCTGTCAGCCTACTATTAGTACTTGCTACTTATTATCTATGAAATGCCGTACAATCATTTTGTCAATCTTCATTTCTGAGTAATAATACCGTTGTTTTGACGTTGCAAGAGAAACAAAAAGATTTGTTTATAAAGAATACTGCTTGGGAAATCTTTTACTTTAATGAGCAACTTTATGAAGTAATCAATACATGACAGAATATCGTTTCAATGAGTCAAACAAATACCTCTTTAGCAAAATGATCTTAAAAGAAATATATGAATTACATATTAATTCAAGTCGAAAGTCAAACAGAACTCGATAGGCATAATAAATAGTGTCCAGACTAGTAGACGAACTATAAAGAAGGTGATGACAAATACTGCATAAAGTGGTTGTGCAGTATGCACTTTTAGGTTCTACTTATTCTTCAGATATGAAAAAGAAGCATCGTTGCAATTTCGATTGTCTGATGGAAGCACATTACTGTCGTCACACGTCTACACAGTCTATACAGTTGTAAAACTTAACATTTGAATCTATTTTTTTATGCTTATAGTTCCATCACCACTTAACAGACCTGCCTGGCATAGTCGGATAAAAAAAACACTTATTCCAGCTAATATAAGTCGATTGAATTTTCACTAAAGGAATCCTTGACCTCCATTTTAACGTTACATCTTAGGTCATGGTAGAAAGAATAACTATCAGAAAGAGAATGTCAAGAAGAAGTGTTTCTATCGGTAAGTATATGTGTACATAAATGAGGGCAATAAACACATTTTCTAATTTTCCATAAATGAGCTCCTAAGTCAAAGAGATCACTCATCAAAGAGTGATTACTCATTAATGAAATTAAACAATCACTGTTTACAATTAAATTGACACAAGGAAGTTAATCGTATCGTGTTGATTTTGTTACCTAAAATATCTTGTATTTGGTTCACTGTACGGAACGTGGATGGATAATTGATTTGATGGATAAGAATTAAAGGAAATTGACAGAATTTAACTCACTAGAGAGTAAGTAACTTACAAAGATGATATTCTCAAGTTGTTATTGATGATCATTTTTGTATAAGAAAGTTACTGTATTTAATAGAAAAACTGATTCTTTTGTTAAGTTTAAGTCAATAGTTCTATTCTGTGAGTTGATATTAGTCGTCCACATTCTGTTCAATCTAGTTGTAGTCTCTAAACATTAAATCTGTTATACCGATTCACATGAATATTATTGTGGGGAGAAATAATTATCTTAATAATGCTGTTATACCTATACTTGTTGATCCAGGATAAGAACGACAGGGGAAAGCTCATAATATAAGATTAGATACATTTTGACTGTACGTGGTTTGGCTGAGAGAACATAAGATTCTACTAGAAAGCATTCTACTGTTTCAAGTGAAAATGTGACCAATGAAGTTCACTTATGTCGAATATGAGGCAGTTAACCACCGATGGAAATTACTAAGGTTGCAAAAATCTATCGTGAATTGACTGAACTAGAAATATTAACTGTTGGAAGCTGGCCCAGTAATCTAACGGTTGTGTTTGCAGCATAGCATGGAAGTCCTGGGGTCAAATCGCTGATGAACTTGTGGATGTGCACTATTAAAAGTCCCATACTACAAAGAAACAAATCTTCAGTGTCTTCTGGTTTTATATATTTAATTTAGCAAATAAATATCATAGAGCAAAATATAGAAGAATTGGAAACACTTAATAATACCTACTTAAAACTCTGTTGCCAATCAAACTCAGTGGTTTAAGGTCAAATGTCAATGATTAGAGTTGAACTGTGGTTAATAAGGGGAATTGTAGATTCGCATTTCGTCTTATTTGAGATTTATAAGCTGAATTTATCTGTATCCGATGTTAATGCTTACACCAAGATCCCAACTCGCTCCATTTGTATCAAACTTCACCACTTTAGTCACTAAGCTATCGAATCCAGATAGTCACATTTACACAACTGGTATGTATTTACGTACGACACCTATTGTAATCATCAACACTAAGATGAACATTTAGCTGATAAGTCATAAATAGAACGAAACACATATCTTCGATTCCGTTTACTAGTCTTATTCCTGACTTAAGCATACTTTTTAACTTCTTCTATATCACAGTAACATCTAATAGCAGACACTGATGAACTTCAGTTTGATAACAACATCAACAGAAAAGCATACACACTATGAAATTATTTATATTAATTGGTTTAAATCTACTGGTTAATATTTATATCTTCAATCAATGTGTTATACCAAAGATTTTAATGAAACATAATAATTTTTATAAAAGAGAAAGTATTCACAAAATAATGTACTATATTGCTTAAACCGGACTGTAACTGACAAACAGAATTTAGGATACGTGTTTCGTCCTATTTGTTACACATCAGTTGAATCTACTTGCATCTCAATGTTGATGTTCATACTGGGATTCAACAAATCAACTAGAAGATACAAATTTATCCTAATTTACTATATTACTATTCTAAACTACAAAAAACCAGTTAATTAGTGTTAGTTTGATTATTACATAAGGTCAACTGATAGTAAGAAACATCAAAGTGAAACCGAAAAACTGATTTAATCAAATCTATTTGATTAGATTAATTGTATTATTTAATACTACTAATAAACACTTAAAGTAGAGTTGTTTTATTTATTAATTTTTTTAAAATGAAACCTCTAAATTCATTTACTACATTCATTACATTTGACATTAAGAATAGATTTGAATTACCGAAAAGGAATCAATTCGATATAAATTAAAATATAAAAAAAAGTGGGAAAACACACTATTACATAATGTACACCGTATTGAATTACACCGGTACTTACATTAATCTTTATAATATTAAGTTATTTACTAGAAATTTACAATATTAGATTATTGATTGTAAAAAGGTTTTTGTTTCTCTTATTTTTTTTTGTAGAATGGACATGGATGGAGTAAATGTTGCTAGGTGGGGAGAGTGACAAGGAAGGAAAGGAAGACAGTAACAAAAATGTTTTCATTATGGTTAATTTTATTACTTAACATTTTTTTTGCTTACAATAGACAGAATTAAAAAATGTAGAAAGAATTCATTCATTGAATTCATGTAAATAGATTTTAGTTCTGTAACTAATTATGTATCGGTAAACTATACAAAGGAATCTATTACGACATAGACATTAAACAGTGTAAACAAGTGTATATATATTTGCATAAAATGTCAGATTATGTTTACTTGAATGTGTTATTGGCGACTAAGTATAAAGTTTTGTTGTTCCAGGCATTTTCATGTTATCTCTGTTTATGAATTCACTTAATAAGTTAAACTATTAATAGAGTGTATTTGTACATTTCGGTTTTTTGTTGTTTCTAATGAATAACAGATTGTGTGTGCTATAGTGAATAGAAGGCATAGAAACTAGTTACAAATTATGATAAACACATGAAATAAAGTCTTCATTTATAATTACATACTAATAGATAGTAGTTATGCATTGAATATCAACAAAAGGAATGATGATTGAAATTTCTACAAAAACTTACTTATGATAATAACATTGATTCATTTAGACTATAAGTAACAATAAAGTGTATGGTAATACTATGAGATAATCTCATTGTAAATTACTTAATGGAATATGCTTAACACTGTTAGTTTTGAAGTGATGTTATTATTAAAGTTTAATAATGAAGTGTACACTAATTGTTGGTTAATCAATTACAAACGTGATCATCAGAATAAACTGATGTAACAACTATGGAATGAACAGAAATGTTTAGTTCTATATGAAATAGCTGTTGATAGTATCGTTTAAAATGAAATGTAATTCGCTTTTATCATCATTATGGATTTATCTCAGTGATAGATCACTAGTTTTCCTTATAAATTATAAAAAGTATCAGTATTGAATCTGCAGTCAATTATAGAGTGCACAACTGCATACACATTGAGTAACCATATAAAATTGTAGTAAAAAGTCAGTGAAATTTCCTGATGGGTATTTCAGGTTTTTGAAATGTGGTGTTACATATGTTTACCTAATTGCAGAAAGTTATGGAGCATCTCTATGCACTCATTCATAGACTGACTTTAGAACCTATTTCTGGATCAATGTGTTGTATATATATATATTGGTCAGTGGACAGTTTCCCTTTTATGAAGTCAGTTGTTCGAATCCACCAAATGTCAATATTCTGGAAAATTCTTCTAGATCAAATTTCGTGTAGTTTTCATAAAGCACTAATGAAATTAGTAACATTATTTCAAAAAGCATCATTATACTTGGTTCTTCAGGTATTCTTCATAAAATTATCACTAGGTAACAATGATGGCTTTCTATGTTTGTTGTTTATTCTCTATTTTAAATAAATTACTTTGTTTATAGATAAACGAGGATAGATACTTCTAAAAATAAACTTAAATGCACTAGACTTAACACACAGTTAAAGATTAATGAACAAGAGAATATGTTCATAGACAATTTAACAGTATGAATATTGAATTGATTATTTCTCTAAAGAAACCATACCAATTAACTGCTACTTCACTGAACATTATTCATTATTAATTAGACTGCTCAAATGTATCATTATTAATCTATTCAATGACTTTAGTTGTTGTAAACTTGTAATGTAATGAAATCAATTTTAGCAATACATAGAATCAATTTAGAACACTTTCCATAGTAATAAATGATGTAGCTCGGCCTAAAGTTATACACATTTCTGTAGCATTCAAATATATGCCAATACTTACAATCCTCACCAAGTCTTTAGACGTAGTAAGTGAGAGTCGGCGATACTATACAGTTATAAAAAGTTGATTATTGTTATGTAAGAGAGAGTGAGAGAGTGACATTTTGACAATTGACTATGTTGGGTTAAGTTGGTAAGTTGTGAATATTTGAAATAGAATTTAAATTTCGTTATAGAAGCTAACACAGTAATTTGGTATGTGTAGTATGAAATGTACAACTTTAATTGAACCATAAGTTAAAATCAAGGCAGTAAAATTATCAGTTAATTCCTAATAATCACCAATTATATAAAGTTTTCAGGTGTATAGCAGGGTCAAATAAGACTAAATATCGGTATTTCTGACTGCCCTGATGAAACATACAGGACTGAACACCGTATAAATTGCAGTTTCCTTGAGGCATGAGGATATACATTGCAGATGAATGTCAACCAACATGAAGGGTAATTTGTTGTCGATCAGTTACTGTCTTCTGCATTCGTCGCCTACAATTTAACATTTCGATTGCTTATTGCGCAATAAATAATACTGGTCAATAATAATCAATCTCGGGGTCAAAGGCTGTAGTTTGAATCATAGAATAATTATTTCTAAATACCTTTTGAAGACCAGGAAGTATTTGACACTTGTTTAAGCTTTATATATGACTCACCGGAACTATAAATTAAACCCAAAATCGTAAATTCTAACAGAGACCACCAGAAACCATATGGTTTTTTAGTAAAAGTCATGACTGGTAAAGTCCAAAGTTGTCGAGAGAGAAATAGTTATCACCTTTAACAATAGATGAGTGTTGCGCTATATGTATATATCACAAACTAATGAAAGTGGGAATTCTGCCATTGGATGCTGGCCCAGTGGTGCAGAAAGTTAGGCGTTCGCCGTCAACCGGAAGCCTCTGGTACGAAGTCCGGGGTGCGCACTTCAGATAAACGAAATACCTATCCAGTGCACCTTGATTCTCAATGATACTTTGCCAACATCAATCTATGATATATTCATTCAATGAAAAATACCAATATCCACGGAAATAACCATCCTAATTAAAAAATAAATTTTCATATAATAAACATTCATATTAATATCATCATAATAAAATATTATAAATATTCGCATAATAATTACCGTGTTTCTTCGCCTAAACTATCAAATTCACCCGAATATTGTTTCAATACTTCTTTTGATTGACTTTGTGGAAAACGATTATGATATTCATAATTGGTCATCATGTTTAAATATGGTTTATATTGATTCACTCCAAGATAATGACTATTATTACATTGTGAATTATTTAATTCTGGCAATTTATTACTATAGATTTTATTACTTAAAGACATTTATACATGAATTAATTGAAATTATATTTGACTAATGTAATCAATTATAAATCCCGTATTAGTCTAATTCATTGAGGTTATGCAATCAGTGATGGATAGTAAGTCATATTTTGTCAATTCTACAATGAATATTGCTATAGAATACTGTTATCAAGAATGAATAAATTTCAACATGTTAATCATTATCAGTAGGAAATCAATTTGCAATTATTCATTTGTGCATACTTCAACATTGAATATAAAATAGAATAGTTATGAAGCATTATGACTTGTTAATCATAAGTGGAACATTAAAAAAAATAATTAAATGTGAAAATAAAATATCATTTCAAATAATAAAAATAATATTAATAATAATAATTATTATTAATATTAATCTTTTTTCTGATTGGTTAATATTTGATTAGTAAAATAATTATTTGTAGAATTAGCTAACATCTGATTGGTCAATTTTTCTATCGGTGATTAGCAATTAGGAATATTCAAGAGTATAATCACTGTTGTTTCAATAATTACTTCATTAAGCTTCTACAGTAATAAATCTATGAAAATTTCTTTACAATAACCAAAATATGGCTAGGTTGAAATGAATTACATAATTAGAAAGTGATACATATGAGAATGGTGAACTTTTATAATGAATATTGTTTAATTGAGTTGAGATGGTTAATAGAGATTGGTATTAAGTTTAGCTGATTGAATTCGTCACAGATCGATGTTGGTAGGGTACCAGTGATGAACAAAGAGTGCTGGACAACTATCTTATCCTAGTGTTAGATTTATCAGAAACATTCACTCTAGATTCCTCCCCAGGGACTTCTATCTATCTAACTCACTGCCTATCTACATATGTATGTTATGACAATCAGCTCACCACTGACTAAATTTAGAATGTCCCTGAAGCTTTAGTAAAAAGTCGTGACTGATAAGGTTGAAAGTTGTTGGTAGTGAAACAGTTACCACCAATGACAATGGATGATCGCCCTCTTATATATCATAAATTGATGTGAGTGTAAATTCTACCACTGGATGCCAGTCTAGTGGCCTAGACGAAATAGCTGTTCAGTACTCCCTGGATTTTGTTGGTACACTGTCAACATCAATGTGTGATGAACACTACTTAAACACATACAAAAGTTTCTAGTTTTAAGCTTTAAAGGTCATTCTCAAGGGTGTGGTTAAGAGAAAAATATTATTACTTTAGGGTGTTATGTTATATTCATTAATACAGTTAACAAATCAAATTAAATCACGTGTGAATACAATAACGTAATAAGTGAAATAGTAATCTTGGTTTATTGTATTAATAATAATGGTAAAATAATAATGATATATTAATTTAATACAAGGAATTGTTATCTATGTAATTACGATAGTATTGATAAGAAATTCATGTAATACAAGATTAACATTGTTAAATTAATGATCATAATAAATTGGCATGAAATGAGAAAGATGAATGTAAAATTAATCATGAGACAGTGTATAGATCATAAGAAAAGAGGGTTGTATAGTATAAGTTACCACTAATAAGCTTGTGGAGTTAGTGACACAGTCATGGGTAATGGTAGACTTAGAGGCTGAACATGCCTCTTCTAGTTGCATATGTTATGTTTACTGGAGTTAATTTCCAATGACTTTAAGTGCGTAATGTAGCTGTAACCTTACTGCTTTTAGATGGGTTAATTGTAACACGGTAAAAAACAGAGAATGCATCACTTGTTTTTATTAAGTGTTTACTGTCTCAATAATGTGATAGAATTGTGCTATTGATAGATTTTGTTGTTTTTTAGGAACAAGAAAAAACAAACACACCTGATTACATTCAAAGTAAACAAATCTAAATCATCTTTCAAATACATTTTAGAAGTATTTGATGTAAAAGTTCATCATTTTTACTTTCATAACTGTTTGTTAAAGCAGTTTATTCAATAAACTTATATACGTGTTATTTTGACTATCACAGTAATATTTCCATGAATTTACAACTTCATCAGCCTAACGATGAAGTTAATGAAGACAGTAACCATTCACTCGAATATTTTTTATTTTTATTTTGTATCTTTAGTTTTATTATGATTTTTCATAATCTCCCTTCACTCACTTCACATACATTTAGGCGACTGACTACTTAGGATAGATTTATAATCAGTAGCTTGTTGCAAACTGTAATATAAACCAGTTTATAAACATAACTGATAATCGTTAACCTGAGGTTGTTTAATAGAGATTGACATTTAATTTCATCTCCACTAAATCATCCAAGTCAACTATAATAATCAATTCACAAATAACTATCTTTAAGGTTTTTCTAAAGTTCTGGTGAAAAGTTGTGACTGATTCAATTCATATTTGTTCTATTCCCTGACAGAATATAAAGTGACCATTAAGATAGAGTACTAAGCTAGAACGAAACAACCGCTTCATGATTTTCATTAGTAACTATTCTACATCAATTTATGATGAATACATATAATAAAATGATTATTTACTTTTGTATTTTAGTAGTCATCATTAAAATGAGTAGGGAAATACACTAATTCACTTACAAGCATAACATTTGTACTTTATATGGATATTCATAAAATATATACACATATCACATACTTGACAGATGAACAGCAAACAATAGTACATCTATTGTATCTAAGGTTAGAAGTAAATAAATGATAATAGAAAAAAATCAGATGAATAGTTATGTAATGACAGATAAAATATCCTAGTTACTAAACAACTATTCTCAGATGATGATATAACGTAGAGAAATAAAACTACTGTCTATGATGAATTATTTTTGGTGCCCTCCTTCTCTTTAAGTGTTGATTAGTATTCAGTTGTACTTAAATATGAATAACGTATCACATAACAAAATTATTGGCGTTTAGTGTTTAATGACAGTGTGGATTACAGGTGGCGGGGGGGGGGGATTTAAAGAGCGAGAAAATGCAAATAACTTGAGAACTAGATGGTTATACGAATGTAAAACGAACAATTCATTATCACTAAATTACCTAGGTTAAACAATCTTCCTAATATGAGAACTACAACAATGTGCACTCACTATCTTATAGCCTTCGTAACAACTGGACTAGAGCCTAATTTTAGTAAGATAGTTCGAACATGAATTTACACTTCTGAAGTGTCACATGCTTGAATGAAACAACTTTTCATTTGTCTAGCGTACGTCTACTCGTGATATCATATTTACAAATTATCACAATATCAACGCATACAAAGACTCAGTAGACGGAAATCCAATCGCATTAGTGAGATGGATGTTTGAAAATTTCAGTCAACAATCTTAGAAATGACTAAGAATAAATTCACTTTCTAAGATAGATTCTTGAAATCCAACTAACCAGCATTCTTATTCATTAGTATACTTGACATTTCCTTAGTGAACCTGAAGACACTTTAAATAATTGAAGATATTGCAAAGGCTATGCCTCTTTGTGTGTACTAAACCTTAAACGATATTATTTGATTATCTTTCAGTGGTTGTTACGTAACAGCCTGTTTGTTATATTTAAATCTATAGCTATGAAACAATGTTAAGAGAAAACTACATTGATTGTCCCTCCAAAAGGAAATGCATCATTTAATAATCAAGTTAGTTGAAGTTAGAATCAGGTGATGTAAATGAACAATATACTTTTCCTCATATACTTTTCAATTGAACTTTCGTCATTAAATTATTAGGACATAGTAACTAATTATAAGCTTTGAAATTCATACTACTTATGAGTAGATTGTTATGCAAGCAAATTATTTAGAAGCTTAGAATGTTACATCATTATGTAATTGAAATGCAGTTAAGATTCATTTTAACTAGAATTCAAATATTGTTCACCTAGTGCGTAAAAATAACTTGGAAACATAAATAATATCCGAAGCGGTATTTGATATGTAACTAGTAGTGGATTTCAAGATGTATGTTACATTTTATTTGGGATCAATCATCTTTATGAATCAGCATTCTACTGCTGTTACTGATATACACGCATCCACGATCTTAAAATAGATTATAACCAGAACATTTACATTAAACAACGAGCACTTTACTTGTAGGTATATGGGTTGATAGTAACAGATATTACCTGATCACCATATAGTTCAGTAATAATTCACTTTATTCAGTGAAATGTTTTAACACCAATACCTACATCCTATGATTTAACTGTACTATGTTCCATTCGAAATATCCATATAGTTATCATGGTCTTTATGCAACAGGTTTTACGCAAAGTAAACCAATACGTTACCATTTAAATTTTAGTAAAACACAACGAAAGTGTAATTTTTAATTCTAACAACCCTTTACTTATTTATTTTCATCTAATCCATTATTAGGATTTAGTTTCAGGATTCACTTTCTAGTTATCATCATCTAGTTCAATTAGGTCTACAATGTTGACCTAATTTTAGTCAAGCTGATAGCACTACCAACTACTTTCAATCACTCTACATGTCATTTCGATTAGTGACGATTGAAGATTTCAACCTAGAATACCTACTTGTAACTTGTAGAAGATTAAGAAATTACACTTCTCTGATTTCATGTATCAAAAGTTAAAGAGACTTTTTTGAACTATTTCAAGTTCAATCTTTATAGAAAAATACTTACAAGCAGTTTTTACTACTGAGTCAATAATGCTTATATTTGATACTATGTGTGTATTTGATTGTTTTACTGATTTTCACAAGTACTAAATTAAAAAGACACTTTGGTGCTGTTTGAAAATTGCAGTTGGTACTACTTTATCACGTACGTTATGTAAGGTTACATAAGTGCATATAATCGTTATAAAAAAATGAACCGTGAACGATCTTTTAATTTCTGGTATGGAGGACCTTAGTAACATGCGTTGAAAGCCCTATGTCGGGTGGGATTCAAAACCTTAAGACTCTTGAGTTTTAGTATATTCAATTGTAAGGATTGTTTGAATTTGTTATTCCACAGTGAAGTTACAAAAGCCTACTGCTAAGAAGACATATACAAAGACGAAATGACCGTGTACTGCTTACCAGTTTCAATGGTTATTCAAACCAAAGTCAATAATGTATACGGCCTTTCAAGCTAACATGTCTGGACGACGCTCTAGAATTCAAACAGCACTAAGTGAAATGAATAGTCATTATAATTGCTTAGTTTAATTATAGGTTTGAATTGTTTAGTACCAAAGTTTTAGAATATGAAGTTAAGTGATGCTAGTTAACATTTCATTGGTTTCCTTAAAATTTTCTAGTATGCTACTTCTCCTAGCGCCGACACAAAACGCAAACCAAGTAGTGTCTTTTTCGATGATATGGAACTGCGTCACATTAGTTGAATAATTGTTAGCCTATAAGCAAGAATAATGACTATCACCTTGTCAAATGTTTATTTTCGAGATGAGTGAATTTTGTTACCAATAACCTGCTAAGAGAAAACAAGAGGGCTAAATTATACATAATGAAGTGATATAAGACATCAGTTTATCCTTAATGCTCTATGAATGAGTTGCCTTGTAAAACAGTACTAAAACACAACAACCTTACTAAAAACAGTTGAGCAGAAAAAGCATTTAAAGTCTACTCTAAGAGTTGTAAGGTTATCATTTCCAAGAGTTATGACGCCTACTTGTGAAAGCAGATATTTTTCAGAAGTTACGATTGCGATGCCCCTTCTAACAATCACAGCAGCAATTAGTATAAATATATGTGTATTGAATAAACTGTTAACTACGGAAAATGATTCAAGTTTGTAATACACCAGTTAAAAGTCAACTAGATTAACCAATGTTTCACAGTAGCGCGGATAGTGATCAAGGAATATGGAATACGTTAGTATGAAGAGGATAGTAAAAATGTATATTTATAAGTACATAACTGTTACCGACAACTTGTTACGTTTATAACCATTGTAAGAGTTGGGCCATCTAAATGAACCAAGTCGCAAAACACTTTGATAAACCAAAATATTATACAGATCAGATGGATGTATCTATTTAGTGTAATAAAGAAGTATGTATACTAAATATCATGTATCTTAATAGTTTAGTGTTTATAGGTGATAGTTTCCAGTCGTGACTGAGATCGCCTCCAAACTCTACTCATCAGTGTTTAGTAAGAATATAATTCCTGCCAAAAGCTGTTTTGTGAAGCTCAGTTAAAGTTATTAAAAGTATTTTCTTTATTACACGGTGATCAATTCAAAGATATTCACCATATTTGTTGACAGCAGTATGTATAAAATTGTTGTTTATAACAGTCCGAATGACTTCGAGAATCTTGGATAATCCCAAAATCTAAAAATACTGGCTATAAATCATACCAAGCAGAATGGAGATACTGTCATCTGCTTACTGCTAAGTAGCTAAGATTTATGTATTAAGACCCAACATCTATTCAGTTATAAATGGAATAAATGAAGAACTAAACTATAATCCTCACAATTTGTTCACATTTGTCTGAAATGACTGAGACAATGAAACGTCTTTAACCTCCTATTTCTATGAAATATTAATTAGAATCAGTCATTTTTATCTGCGTTAACTATCATCTCGTCTTCAGAAAGAAAGTTATCCAGCATACATCAAGCACACATCAATGAATACAACTGTTATTAACTTTTAACTAGTGTGTGTAAACAAATTTCGTATTTTGACATGGTTTCATTATTCATTAGATGAATATTCATAGAATACTTGCCACATGTTTTCTATTTCTATGTTATGTTATATCTGAGAAGGTCAACTGCAACTTTATTCAAAAGTTGAGGTTTATTGTTTAATTAATAAACTGAGATCATACGGCACTATTCTTACTCAACACTGATGAGTAGAGTTAGGAGGCGATCCCTATGACGACTGGAAACTATCACCAAAAAAACTGAACTATTAAGGCCTACAATATCTAGCATATATTCCAAAACACAACAAATACTTCATTATACACATGACTACCACTTGTCAGTAGTCTGTACACTAATGATGATGATTATGATTTGGGTAATGACAATGAGGTTAATGATAACTGAGATCTGAAGGTACTGGGTTGAATACTCCAACGGAACCGAGGGTGCGTACTGTTGAGAAGTCTCATACTAGGACGAAATAGATGTCCACTACTTCTAGTTTTCATTAGTACTCGATCAACGTCAATCTGTTACGAATGTAAGCATCTCAAGTTCGTCATATGTAAATTCCAAGTTGTGTATGTCCAGTTGGTTAATGTTCTAATGTAAACCATAAATACAATACAGAGTATGTCCGTAAAGATTCAGTATTACCATAGGAACTGAATAAAATGTCTAGCTTAAAGGTAATTAAATTATGCCTTAATTCATTTTGTAAGTTGTTTAGGTTATACTAACAATAATGAATATCAATAATGAAAGCTTATGCTAGTCACAATATAATGAATGGACTAAATTTAGGAGTGAATATTATTAGAAGCCATCTAGGCAGTCTAGGCTATCAATTATAGTCCTGTATTTCATGAGTATGACCCTTGTCGATGAACACCGCTAAACTGTACTATATCAAAATGTTGCAACTGTATAGCGATTTCCAATTCTCATTGATTATGGAGTTATAACTACTGTATAAAACATGCTACAAAGAATAAGCAAACTCTACAGCTACTACATACATACTGGCATAATACGCCGAAAGGCTAAAGTGAAACAGTGAGATTAATCTAGATTATTGATGCACTGTAACTACCAAGTTGGAGTATATTAGAAGAATTAGAATAAAAAAAAGAAGAAGAAGAATGATAACTTTTAAACTTAAGATGTAATATCACAAGTGGTAGTTTTTAAGACCAATTCAAGATGATGATTTGGATATATTTTTTATCAATATATACAGAGATTAGTTCTTAAGGGATAAATTGCCACGATGTCTATATTGTGGATAGATTTCTGATCTACATTCACAAAAATAGTTAAGATGTACATTCGTTGATCACTATTCAGTGACTGATTTGATGGTTGCCACGTTCATTATAATGCTGATCGAATTCCATCGATTAGAATCACGTATCAGAAATGTTACCGAGATTAGAATGATTTCCATTTATACTTACTTCCTGATTGATTAAAATTAGGAATCAATAGTGTATGATGCAATCAATAAATGTAAAGTATTATTACCAATTCATTGCTTGTAGTCACTCTTTTTATTACGTAACAGTATTACATTAAAGTGAAATATTAAAATTAATTACATCTGTCATGCATATATAATTTAAAAGATGATTAAATCATTCTAATTTAAAAGTTTAACGTAGTTGAGATTAATCTGTTATGGCATGTCAACATCTATGCAAATTAAAAGGTATTCAATAGACTGATTACTTTCGAGAACGTTGACAACATGAATTGAATTAAATTGGGGAATATTTGAAAACTAATCGTTATGCTGACTTAGTTTCATCCCATCTATGCAGTGCTTATGTAAAACCTGCTCCAACTACCTCAATCAATGAGCAGTCACAATCTTATTAACTGATTTACCATCTTTCTCCTGTACATTACATCTAACTCGACTGTTAACTCCTACTAACAAGCCCGAACGATATTTTGGAGATACTGATTATCGAATACCAGTAACCTAAGAATATCATCAAATAATAATGACAACGCTTCCGATCCATTCAGTAAAACAAAACGGACTGCAGCACAGTATACTTGCCCTTAGTAGGTAATATCTAACACAAAACAAAAATGTTGTAGATTGGCAAGAACCAGGAACCAGAAGCTTAAATCCTCACCGAAGTTTTGCCAGACACCAACTTATCAGGGTTGATCAGACTTCCAAGTAAGGTGAAGTGGTTAACGCATTCAGCTAATTCATTCATTATCTTTAGGCCGAATATTGACACAGACCAGTCTCGTAGAAAGAGTTTAGACTAAATAGGGCAGAAACATACTAAACGTGTATGGATTGTTCCCTGAAGCCACCAAATGACTCTGCACTTTATCAACGTCTTCATTGTGTCAGCTAAATATTCTAGTTCAATAACCAGACACCTGGTGAGATATCAATTCCTGACAGTTCGGAGAATTAAAGCGTAATTTTCAGCTGTATGTCTATGATAAAACTAGGCAAAACTGAGGATAGTGGATAACTTTGATGGACACTACTTGGAGTTGCAAGTTCAGACAACAATTCGATATGCTATATAACTCGTCTAGTAGTGTTCAAGTAAGAAGCTCTAACACAGTTCTCGCACTTCTGAGGTATTTCAATGATAGACACTTCCATAAAGCCTCTCAATCTACCTAGTCAACTTCGGCTTGCATATCACCAAGAATAATCAGTGCTGCACTCCAGAAAGTATGTTTGTGTTGTAAAACCTGATGATTGGTGAATATTTGGTCGATACAACAGCAACTAGGTCTGAAATTAGCCTGAATTTCTCGCACTTTCAGTTTATGAGTCTTGGTTAAGCTTCTGATAATTATCGAAACCGGCATTTTAAATACTAAGTTGGTCGAATTAATTCCTCTATCGTCATCGCATGGTGGTTTTGATTCTTTCTTATATACTGGGACTGTGGCGATTCGAGATAAATTAGATGATGTTATCAATAAACATTCTATTGCTTTCGATTTCCAATTGTCATTATTTCATAATCACATGAAATAGCTCCCTATATGTAGCTACGAAGAAAGCAACAAACATCAATCAATGAATCCTATCCTACTGTTTCTTAGATTAAATATATCTGTTAAGTGATCATAGTGTTTACTTATGTCACTTAGACTAATCTAAAGAAAATGCAGCACTAATATTATTATAGTTACAGCAGTCTATATCTATCAACATAATACTAAACAATATACAAGTTTGTTTAGTAGATGGATAAGAGTAAAGTCCAAGAATCGTGTTTCTTTCTATTTGGGACTTATCAACCAAATGTAAATAACAGATGTAGATGTTTAAACTGTGGCAGATGTAATATATTTCTCTTTATAACGTTCACCACTTTATCCACTGTAGTGTTAAGTTTGGATGCCTATCAACTAGTATAGTAGGTATATACAAGTTAAGAATGCGAAGAAGAAGGAAGACAACAAGCAATTTCAATGAAATTTTCAGTAAATAATTTCACTCAATTTTACATGAATAAATATATCCATTTGTTTGATATTTTTAATTATAGTACTTAAAATTTAATAGTAGTTGCAAACAAATAAACACAATGCGATAAGTATCTCTGTAAGAATGAATTAGTACTGAACTATGATGATAGGGATAGTGTCAACAATCATTTATACTATTCAGAAGTACTATGCATTCAAGTCGAAGTAGACTACAAAGTATAGCAGAATAAACTACTTTATTAGAATGAATTAAAAATTTAATATAAATCATTAAATTGACTTGAAATAAAACTGGACTAGACAACCATTAATTGTGATGCTATATCTGTAAGAGTGAAGCAAATGAATTACGGACCCAGAAGAGACAGACCGGTTTCGAATACACCAAACTTTAGGGAAAATTGTTAGCAGAGGAGGTGGGGGGAAGGTTGATTCATATTTAAGCTGATAGTTCATTTAGAAAATAACATTTTCATAACAGTTACGTAATAACGAAGAAACGACTATTAGGAAGATGCATGCCAGCCATGATGAAACATTTCAAAAATTTATGAAAAAAAACAAAAAACAAAACTCAAGATAAGTTGCTATTTTAATCCTAAACACTGTGTATGTTAATGATCGAGGTTGAGCAAAAGGGTTTTACAAACATTTTAAGGAATACACAAACCGACTTCATTGATATGACCGGCAATAGATTCAGCTTGTAAGACATGTGGAATGGTTGATGAATCTACTTCGAAAAGTATTATTGTACAAGGAATTAGATATCTAAACTTAGAATGAAAATAATAAGCCTGTAGATATAAAATAATGAAAACATTAAATAATTTTAAGTTGGTATGAAATGAACTGGTTTGAGATAAGTTACAGAGTAGTTGATAAGTTAAATGTAATGCATACTCGCGAAACATTTCCAGTATGCTGATCACATACACAATTACTTATCAAGGCATTTAAATACAAAAATATCATAATCTAATAAACGTCAAGTTAAATAATCGGTCGAATGCTTACAATATGACAATTAATGAATTAATGAATGAGGAGGAGACTAATAACTCATTACAACATCAAAACAACACAATTGAGATGGTTTTGTGACGATTGGTTTTTAATTCACTTGTTTTATATTCAATATAAATTGATGTTGGTTTATTAGCATTGATAATCAGGAAACAGTGAACAACTGTCTAGTTCTAGTATGAGACTCCGCATCAGTACACATCCTCATCACTGTCAGGTAATCAAACCACCTCAACTCAATTGTAATAATTAACTTCCTATTGTCTAATTTCAAGATGTTCTTCAAGTTCAAGTGAGAAGTGATGACTGGTGCAGTATTTGCATGTTAAGAGTGAGAGAGTTATTTCCAAATGATGATGGCTCTATATCACAATCTGATGTGTGTGAGAAATTATGCCACTAGATATCGCCTAACCCAGTGGGGAATATGGTCAAGCTTCCAAGTTGAGACTTAGATGCACTTAGTTTGATTCACTGAATGAATCGTGGATCTAAAATTCTGATGAGTAGTATTTTATTGTGAAACAGCATTTCAGTGCTTCATGGTGTTCAGTAATATCTAACCAACACCAATCTGTGCTAAATACAAGTAAATATTGATAATAATTTTGAAAAAATGACTGTGTTTTCTTATCATATTAAAATTTGTAAACGGGACTAGTTGTTTCCAAAATGAATCATCTTCCTCCCACCGATGAATTGAATACATTTGATAATTCTAATAGTCACAGCATACATTTTCTCTTGTTTCATGATTAACAACCGAATACTACACTGTAATCTCTATTAAAGAATTCATTATGACCTGTAACAATCAATATAAACAGGCTTCTATTTTCTTTGATTTAACAAAAATCAAATGAAGCTACATTTACGTTAGACTGTGACTGGCAAGTGGAATTCAGTACGCGCGTTTTGTCTTATTTGAGACTCATCAGCTGGATGTACCTGCATCACAATGTGAATGTTCACACTGGGATACAAGCTTATTCTAATTAAATGAAGTTACACTTTTAACAAGTTGAAGATAACAGTAAACTCATGATATGAACACTTTAATAACAACTAAATTGTAATTTTAAGAAAAATTTTCAATTACTAACTTAACTAGAATATACAAATGGATAATGTGAAACAGAGAAAGAGAGAGAGAGACAAAAAGAGTCATAGAAAACTAAAGTATCATTGTCAACATTTTGCAATTGTCAATGTTTATTCTTCCTAATACAAGATTTATGATAATAAATAAGTATTACTATCCTTATTGACAACATCTATGCCAATATACAAGTTGATATAGATAGATCATGATTATTATGATTAATAAGCATTACATAATCAAAATAAATAAATCACTATTCATCATCAAATTCAATATACCATATACCGATAATAAATAAACTACTACTTTTTAGTGTCTATTAGTATCTACACAGAAATCATTCAACAACAAGAACAACAACAAAACTATCTTATCAGAAGTGTTACAGAGTGAATGTACAGAGACAATGAAATGAATTCACTTGTTATTATACTTGACATTGAATTATTGGTAGATACCCCCTCCCCCAAACAAGAAACCAAATACAGATGTAAACTGAAATGAAGAGAATAAAAAAAACGATAGAGAAAAATAATAAACTGATTTTGTTGTTTTAATTTTTTCCTCTCATTGAAACAGCGCAAAAATAAATTTAAAAAAAGGAAAGAAAACTGTGTAATTTTTCTTTTTTTTTTTTCAAGTTCAACAGTATCCAATCAAGTTTATTTTGTTTTTTTTTTATTTACACAAAAATTGAAGGAAAAGAAAATTTAAGGCAAAGAGATAAGATGAGTTAGTTATCGTTTGGTTCCTTCTGTTTGTTTGTTTATCGTTTTCATTTTGATGTAGTTCAATGTGATGACATTGACAAGTATATTTACAAAAATAGTTTTTTTTTTAAATATTTTATTTATATTTTATGTTCTTATAAAGAGATGTCATTGTTGTTATGCTATTTATCAGCTGTGTACCATTGGAAACAAATGAACAGTGAATATAATGTTTCGTCACAGAATGAGACTACTTGGAAACATTGCACCACCCCTTTCTCCCGCTCCCATCACAATCTATCTAGATTCTGACATGAAATCAAATTTAAAGTCTTATTGTGAATGTTTAACCATCATTGTAACGATTTCCACAGAATTATCTCAAATCAACTATAATAATCGACTCAGATATCACTAGTTTAAAGATGCTTATAAAGTTCTAGGAAAATTCGTGACTGGTAAAGTTCAGATATATTGGGGCTTAGACAGTTATCACCAATCAACATTGACTAATCGTCAGAATACACGAAAAATTTATTAAAGCGTGAATTTTATAATTAGACGCTAATCCATAGATGCTGATAATTAGGAGCTTATAGATAAACATGAATGTTACAAGTTTGGTTCCCTTGGGGAATTGAGAGAGTTCAGTACCAAGAAGTCTTGTATTAAGAAGAAACATGACAAGTTTCCTCCATCTTTGATAGTACTCAACTAAGAATCATCAAAAAATACAAAGACTTATAAACGAAGAGTATTCCTTTTGATAAATGCTCATCAGGTTCTACATTTATTAATTCAAAATTATTAGTCACAGAAATAGTCACTTCTGAGGCGGATACAACATCATTTACATATCAAGGAGAATTGGATATAAGTAATTTTTCCATTTAGGTTATTTGTAAAATACGAATGTCTATAAATCTCTGCATTGTAATGGAGTATATTCTAATCGGAAAACATTAAAGAGGTATGCGTTAAAACAAATCGATTCATTACAATCGAATATGAAAAATATCGAAATAGGTGTTAACCGCAAGCAATTCGCTATCGATAAGTTACTCGACAACCTTAAGGTCTAGTTCATGGATTACGTTGCACAAGTTACTAAACATAAAGAAGAGAAAAAATCTTTTATAATTACTCAGTAGCCTGAATAATCAACCCGTCGAGAGCAAATCTCCATTAGAACCCAAAAGGTATTTTCATAATGTTTCTACAAATAAATTAAGTAAAGAACAATTTTGAGTTTTAGCGTTAGGTCTAAAATTCTGTGACAAACATAACTATGTAAATCAACGTAGACACTGATGTTCTATTTGAAAATCTGTGTAGCCAGACAGTGGGTCTAGTTACAACGTCTGAAGAAGAACTGAAACACTTCAAATCTAGCCTTCTGGACTGCTGTTATTAATACATGAATTCTAAATTCAGCTATAGCAGCATTCTAACGAAGAAAAATTGGAACGCTATTAAGGAACTTATTAATAACTTGATTATTACCAAACCTGACAAAGAAAATAGAGTTGTCTTACTCAATAGAAATATGAATGATATTCTTAAAGATAATATAAAATTCCAGAAACTAGATAGCCAAAATGATCTCACTAGCAAAATAGAGAAGGACATCATAAAATCTCTTAAAAGGCTGAAGAACCAACAGTTAATCCCATCAAACCTATTCGAGGCGATTAAAGCATTAGAAACACACACACCAAGACTTAATGATTTAGCAAAGGTACATAAAACGGGCGTTCCAGTCAGACCAATCCTAGATATGCAAAATTCGCCTTATCACAGCGTAGCAAAATAGCTGGTACACCTACTGAAACCTCTTTGCAAACAGATTTTTAAACACAGCGTCAAAGATGCAATTCAATTTGTAAACACGGTCAAGTATGCTATCTCTGGATGTCTCATCCTTATTCACGAATGTTCCACTAATTGAGATGGTTAACTATGTATGCGACCAAGTCATAGAAACCGGAATAGATATCACCATCCCAAAAGACACGCTTAAAGAAGTATTACTGATGTGCAGAGTGAATGCATACTTCATATTTAATGATGACATATATAAACAGGTGGATGAAGTAGCAATGGGTTCTCTACTGGGTCCTATGTTGGTCGATATTTTCCTTGCCAAACTAGAAAACGGCCCACTCACATAACTCAATGGTAAATTGCCATTATACCGCCAATAAGTGGATGACATATTCGTTCTTTGCAAACAGGATATTAGTCGGTCTGATATTTTCAGGTAATTTAACGAGGTTCACTAGGCTATTAAATTTACATGCGAAGAAGAAAGGGAAGGTAAAATAACATTTCTAGATGTTCTACTCACAAAAGGAACAGAAGATTCATTAAAAAGAGCCTTGAACAAGAAAACCACGTAGATAGGACAATATACAAACTTCCTTAGCTTTGTACCTATACAATATAAAAAGAATCTATTGAAAATCTTGCACTATAAAGAATAACGATATGCTCTCCTGATGCGGTTGACGAAGAAACGGAAGCATTGCATAAAACACTCAGAGAGAATGGCTACTCCATAAAGTCTATAAATAAACATGCTGTCATGAAAACAAATAGAAAGGTGTTTCAGACCGTAGATAAAAAGCCACTTTCATAAGACTAGCATTCGAACAGGGGCGCGCAATGCGAAATGCTAACATTAAGGTTACGCGGTTCCATTCGAAAAACATTTAACGCTGGAAAACTACAACTGATGTTTTCTACCCGCCCCATGGTGATACCTAGAATGAAGGAAAAATTGCCTAGACTTGCCACTTTATTTAGCATCTATCAGTTCAAATGCTCCTGTGGAGCAAGTTATATTGGCAGGTGCTCAAGGAACTTACTTCTCCGTGCTCGGAAGCACCTTCCTGTTTGATTAATCAAAGATGTTGTCAGAAGTATCGACAGTTCAATACTAGCTCACTTAATTCAAACACGTCATGAGGAGAGCATAAATCAGTCATTCACAATAATATTTTATGTAGACAGTTATCTGCCAAGATCGGTTAGACATAAGGTCTTTAAAAAGTCAGAGGTGTTAGCTATATGGGTTAAGAGGCCATAACTGTGCATACAGAAGAAGTACGTTCAACCCATTCTTCTGCCATGGCCGACGCAAGATCCATTCAACCAAACACCACCTTAATCATGTGACGATTTAATTTGATTAATGCAAGTGTATCTTTCCCTTCTTATGTGCATTACTATAATTTAAGTCAACCCTATCCAAATACTATTCTCCTTATTCACAATTATACATATTATTATTATTATTACTAATAATAATCAAGGCACACAGAATGAATCTGAATGTCACTCAATCTTCTTAGCTAATTCTGTTGACTTGATAACATTTCAAGACCGAACAAATGAAATGATTATCATTCTTTCTGTCATTATTGTTACTAATTGACGAATTTGATTATCGCTTACTCCATTCTACAAACTCATATCCATTCGATTTTATTCAGGCTTTATCTACAAACAGTTGATCTAATTCCATTTTGTTACCACACCATCTCCTATATCACCCATATACAGAGATACCTACATGCATAGTTGATGAATAATCAAGTTTATTTCAATTGTTGTTTACGTTTCACAAGGTGCATGATGACGATTACGTCAACACTAACATTCGTATTTTACAAATAACGTGGAGGGAAAAGAAATACTTGTATCCAATCCTCCTTGATATGTAAATGATGTTGTATCTGCCATAGGACTGGCTATTTTTGTGACTAATAATCTTGAACTAATAACTGTAGAACCTGATGAACATTTTTATTTTTCATTTGGATTATGACTGGAAAGTGGAATTCTGGACGTGCGTTGAGTCCTATTTGGTACTCGTCCTCTGGATATACCTGCATCCCAATATTGATGTTCACACTGGGATTCAGACTTAGTTTGGTTAGTGTCAACCAACTGGATATGTGATTGGAAGATTTATTACAGGTTCTACTTTATATTCCAACGTTTACTATATTTGTGCTTTCCCACTGAGATGTTCGACCATCATACGATGACATATAAATGGCAGGTGGTTGTGTTCAGATCCAAAAGCAGGATATAAAATTATGCATAGAGATAACACCCTATTATGCTGTACTTATACACTAAGTAAAAAGAAGACTAATTCAAAATTCAAGATACGATACAATTAATGAACGATTCCGAAGTCTGAATAACCTCAAAATAATTAATTGGAAAATACTTACTTAACGGTGTAAAACACCATGATTATTGTTATCGACTAGTTTAAGATATAAAGTAGCTTAAGATTAGTCGAAAGGAAACTTTTGATCTTGACTTTACATTATTTGGCACTCATCAACAAAGTATACCTAGAATTTTGATACAACTTTACGTGAATTTCTCAATTTCACATTTCCTTACTGTTTCTATTTAGCTATTTAAGCTGTAGTTGACCTCCCATGGGACTGAGGTGTCTATATTTACTAATCACAAAATAATGATGAATATGATGAAGGATTCCTAAATTTCATGAAGCTTAAGTTCAGAGTTTCCTGCTGACTACCTTCTGAAGCGATTTCCATCATAACTTTGTCCCAGCGATATCGAACCGTTTAGACTAATGTCCACATTACAACTTACTGAATAAAATTCAATCAGGATTATAAAAAAATTAGTATACTGGGGAAGTTGTCAGTGCCCAGTGATCAGTCAATATAGTTTAAGTTAAATTCAAAATGCATATTTCATTCTAGTCAGCATTCATTAACGAGTTGTTTTAACTGTAAGCAAATTTTTATGCGTATCATAATTCAGATCTTTATGAAGTGTTGCACAGACTCTTTAACACATCAATTTCAAACTACAAAACGACAGATGGTGAATATTTATTCACAAGATTGATAGAATAAACTATCAAAATATTGGATTAAATAATTTACAGTTAAAGTAATTACAAAACAGACTATTTGTTATGTTGGACCATTAAAGAAGAGTGAGAAACTTCCAGAACTGTGTTTCTCCGGATTAATTCATTTATTCTGATCGTAAGTAGTGTAAGCATTGCATTTCTATTATTGTTACGTTCCATTTACTCTATCCTCTCGTTTAGCATATTTACCGTTATTATATTGTTTCTTATTATGGACTACAGATGATCAGTTGTATACAAGTTGTACATATTCACTAGCACTATTTCCTTAGTTCTGTATTAATGTTAGTTTCGTAGTTGGTTCACTGTGTGGTCTTATTTTGTGTGTATATAAAGGCATGATTATAATATAGTTCGTTTTTCTGGTTCTGCCTGATGGCTTATCACTCTTTGTTTTCTCTATTTTGGCTTGAGGAACTGGTAGTCACGAGGCTGACGTGTTTGTTCAGGGATTAGTAACCACCAACGGCACTGTATTTTCAAATACATAACACTATTCGTAAGAATATCAGTAGTATAAAAGCTCATAAGGTTGCCAGTCACTTTTAGGTATGAAGATGAGTGACATAAGTAAACTTATCTACTTGTCTACCATTATGGTGTTTTCAAAGATGTGAACTTATATGCCGTTCATGAGAAGTTATAACATCGACTACGTGAAGTGACTTTAAAGAACACCCTGAAGAGAATCTACGAAACGACTGGTTTTAGTTGAATTAAAATAATAAATTATAACTTCGTAAGTAACGTGGATTCAAAAATTTCCCATTGAAAGGTAGATAGGAAACAATCACACTAAAAGTGCTTTCATGCATACATACAAAAAGATATATAGTCTTCCATGAAGACTGTAATTAGGTATTGTTAAGATTAGGAAATTGGGATTCGACAATGGTCAAACAATCAGGAAACATTGGACGACTGGTCCACCTTGGTACGGAGCTCCAGCAGGTCTCACACATGACTTCCTCAGGTGTTGAGCCCAAGACCTTCAGGTTTAGAGACAAAGGCTTTACCACTATATCACATAGCCTAATCACAATAATTGTTATTTGCAACTTTAGTTAATTCAAGATTTGTTTGCACAACTGCAATTATTACCAACGGTCGGTAATTTCCTCAACATCAGATATTGAAATACACTGGTCACATCTTCACACAAGAACTCTACGAACTACCTTGACAAGTTAGTTACTAGTGAGCCATTATTAAGTATAATTGGGTGTTGTGGAGATTGTTGATGAAACAGCTATCCAATACTTCTTGGTTGTCAATGATTGTTCAACTTAGTCAAATGAATGTTATCAAATTAACATTCAAGAATGTCCATAACACCCAATTAAATCAATTATTTCTTACATTAAATATGCATGATTACAGATTTTAAATAAGTAGTATATATCTATATATTGGACTCCAGTCTGCCTGTTTTTGCTAGTACTCCTCTCCATATATATATATATATATATATATATATATATATATATATATATATATATATATATATCTTGATTCACTCAGTTCTTTCAGTGATTCTATTATTAATGAAGATTTATGTAATCAAGTTCATTAAAGGTTTCTTTTCTGTTCTGAAGTAACCTATAAAGAACAATATACATTATTGATAAAATATGAGAAATCCACTGAAGAATAGTGTGAAGTAATAAAGTGTTATATTAAGTGATGTATGCACATATTTCATGGCATTTTCTTAAGATAGTATACTTATTCAATATTACTAAATATATATTCTAATGATCTATAATGTATATACTGATAATAAATTGTATACACAAGTATATACATTAGTATAAATATATAATCAAAAGAAGTTCTGATAAATTAGGTTACAATTGTGGGGTTGTGAGGATAGTTAATTGTCAATTCTGATATCATTGGGTTACAGTGTAGAAATGATGCATTCAAATGCATGCACATAACTTTGAACTTTTAATAGAAAGTATAATTTATTGTTTACATCAGACTACAGAAAACACTCTTTTATTTTCTGTCTCCTCTCTAATCTCTCTCTATCAAGGGTAAATATATTTTATTTAGGGAATATTTAAAAACTGAGCCTTTTGTTTTTTATTTTGTTTTATTAATGTGTTTAACATAAATCAATAATTAATGATAAATGACAGAAGAATTTAAACAAAATTAAACCTCTGTAATTGAAGTTCAACTATATAACAGTGATCCTGAGTGTTGTTAGAAGTATGACGTTGTCAATACCATGAAGAGGTTGCTCTTTTTGAAGTACTTGTGAAGAAGTTGGATTTGACATAGCCTTGATGACTCAATGCTCAAGGAACAAACACGATTATTTTATAGGTGATTTTAAGTTAGTTAACCCCATACTTGTTAAGTCCTTACCACTGAAGATGGTAATCTGTGGAGTGAGCTAAGGTGTGCACATTTAAATCATTTTTAACCCTACACTACTTTAATGGGAAGGAAACACTTCTACCATTTTGGTTGTCCGAAGGGGACACTTTAATGCCAATGCACATCTGTGCAGTCAGTCGTAAAACTTTTCTCTCAAACCTTAGTTTTGCTGCTTTTAGTTTAACCGTTCTTCAGCCGACCTGCCTGGTATGTTAGGACCATGGGGAACGATTGTTCCAGTCAGTATAACCCGAATTGTTAATCACGATAGACAAGCACGACCAACAGGTCAGCGGTCAGTACTTCACGACTAGTTTAGTCTTTTGAGAAATTTGAATAAACAAATAAATATATTCATTTCAAGGTTCTATATCAAGTGTTATTTATAGTCTAGAAATAAGTGTAATAATTATAACGATTGATCACTAGATATTATCTAATATTACGTTTGCCTACTTTTGTTTAGTTCAGATAATTATTCTACTAATCGAAATGCAATGTTACCACTAGTATAGATGACTGAATAATACTATGATGATGTTAAATTGTTTAAAGACATTCTACAGAAAACCCAGCTTCATCTAAGTTTCATTAGTCAGCGAAGCTTACTTCCAATCTTATGAGTATTGATGTCTGCTAGGAGATTCAATAGCTGCTAATCAATTAGTCAATGTTTCTCATCTATGTATTCTTTGTTCTCTAGCATAAGAGAATTAATGGGTAGGCTTAGAGTTCCTGATTGTTGTTCGAAAGTCATACATTATTCAGTTATCTAGCAGCATAAGTATCTGTTAGCTAACGGGAATTCGTTTATCACAGAATCAATCAGATCAAAGATAGATCCAATTCAAAATACTCATTATCCTACTGTATATCTTAAAAGAAATATTGATTGAACATACAAATTAATTTTAACTTTATGATTAACCAATTTGATCGTATTCATCACAGATGGAAGTTAGTTAGATACCACAGTAAAAGTGACCAGGTTGTACTGAACAGCTGTTTCTTTGTTACTTATAGTATTCTGTTGTTATGTTACTTTTGTTATCTCTTAATGCTAATGTAGTATGGCAACTTGAACCTATGGGCGTATCTCCCCGGTTCTACGTTGATGATGATGATGATGATGAGCAATTAGTTAAATGTGATGAGTCTAAACTAAATAAAATTTATACATGAAGAATCCTAATGCGAAAATCATTTCACTCATTTATACAACCAAATCAATCACTCAGTCAATGCCTGTTATCCCATGTGGAGCATGGGCCACCGACCAGTATTCTCCAACCAACTCTATCCTGATTTTTCCTTTACAGCTCTTTCCAAGAGCTATTCATTCTCTTCATGTCTGTCTCCAATTCCCAACTCAATGTGTTCTTAGGAATTCTTCTTTTTCGTTGGCCTTCAGGACTCTATGTTAATGTTTGTCACTCATTTATACAACTATGCACTTATTCACTACAAAATAAATCTTGTTTAATCTCTGACTAATAGAACAAAGAAAAAGATCTACCCAGAAAACACTGTACTGAAGAAGAAAATGGAGTCTATCAAATATCTACTGAATGAATTAAATTACTTGAAAGCTTTACTGATACAGTACATTCAAAGTAAGTGAGTTAAAAGTCAGAGATATAGACTACTAGATGAAAAAACCCTTTATTCTGTTAGAATAGTGAAGACATATAAAAAATGCATTTGGTATAGCTAAAATTTATTTATCATTTTCTAGTTGATCAGCAGTGTTATAAACAAACAAAGGATAAGCTACCCGAATTCTCTTTGTTAATATCAGTTAAGCTGCTTCTGTGGAGACATTTTAGTTAACGAATGAATGAACATTCTTCATTGTGCTTCAGCATTGCTTAAACAAATGGTATACACAACCTGATGAGCAGTCGTTATGTATTAAAGGAGTCCCAACCATTTAAAATGACAAACACCATATCATCACAGTTTAATAATAGTATCCATATTCTTTTCTTATGAATATAATAAAAGTTACAAGAATTTAAACCTACAACATTAGACTATGTGTTTAGAAGAAATCTTGACATCTAACACTTCCTTCGCTAAATATGATTTATTTAATTGTTTCATGAACTCAGTAAGTATTTTGCTTTGTTTTTACTTTTTACTGTCACTTTACGTTACATATCTTGTCTTCATTACCTGTATATTTGAACTTTTATTTACACAATTCATATCAAGGGACTTTTGGTATGTTTAGTTTTAAACTACGATAATATCATGGAAGAAGGCATTAAGTTTAGTTACTTGAATTCTTTATAGATTGATGTTGGTCAGGTATCACAGAAAATCGAGAAGAACTGAACAATCATCTCAACCTAAACTAAGATTCCTAAACATTTCGAACCCTTCAATACACAAGGATAGAAAACTATTTATCCAAGTTCTTTTTATTTTCCTTCACAGTGTCAATACATCAATCTTATTAACATCAATTTTTACATTTTAGTTATGATAGATATTTATTAAATCTGCCTGATTCACTGTCACTAATAACTCATTGATTAACATGATCATTTCAACCTTCATATAAATATTATTGTGTATATGAAAGTAACGCAGAATGAAGATCTAATTGATGAAACACTATGGTTCATTTATGAATGTATTATTGTTTTAACTTTAATAATACAAAATACCTAATTCAATGCTTCAATAGTTCACATTAGTTGTCTTTGTTAAAATTATTCTATGATATTGTAGCGGTAAATAATCCCTAAAATAAATAGTTGCATAGGCTCTCGACATTGATGCTGACCATTTTTGTTTTAGCGGACACTACTAGTTGAAGGTGCGCGGTCACGCATCTCCACCAAATCACGACTTGAACCACCGTGGGTAGCATCTCTCTCTAGTTTTGCCAGCCTAGACGTTGCTATCCCATTAAAGCTCTGTTTACGATCAAATATAATTTTGCTTCCATCCTTTATTGCCTTCTGATTTCTCATTCAAGAGAGCGGGGTCCATTCGATAGAAGTATCTTTGGTTATACGACAAGCCCAACTTGGTCATATCACCGGGGTACGCTTTAATATTAAGTACTTTTTGTTTAAATGCTGAACTCATCTGAATAAACATTAAGTTAGACAATAAACTATTTACCCTACCCACATTATAATGAGTATGCATTAGTTACAAAAACCCTGGATTAGAATAATTTCACTTACTAATATTGACATTGTATTTTGTTTTAGGTTGTTTTTATAAATTATTAGATTATTGATAATTTACATTGTTTTTTTTTTTTTGGTTTTTCATTTATGACATAATTTAGTAATAAAATTTGATTGATTTTTATGGAAAATAGAGAAGAAAAAAAACAATGAATGTTTGAATTGATCATCGGTATGTTTTATTCACGTTTCATAAGTTGTGAAACATTAGACGTTCATCAGTGTTGTCAAATCTTGTACCTAAATAAAATACCTGTCTAGTACTCACTGGTTATTAATGGTAACTTAGCAACATTAATCTGCGATGAATCCAATCAACTAAAGAAAAAAAATACTTAGTATCAATCTCTAAAAAAACCAACGTCAATTCAAATGTCAGAATATGTAGATTTTGAACACATTGGTTTATGACAAATATATTACATAATTTATTATTATTATTATTATTATTAATACTATTAATGTGGATATCAAAAGAGCACTTTTTAAAATTTTGTTGTTTATTACTAAATTTAATTCAGATAAACAAAAACTAACATTTAAAAGAATCAATAGTTTTTATAAATTTAAGAAGTTTAGTGAGAAGATGTAGTTGATCTAAAAAACCATGAAAGTATGTTTCATCTAAGAATATCGAGGTTGTTGGACACATACACACTTACTTATCAAGGCATTCAAATACATAATCTAATAAACGTCAAGTTAAATAATCGGTCGAATGCTTACAATATGACAATTAATGAATTAATGAATGAGGAGGAGACTAATAACTCATCATAACATCAAAACAACACAATTAAGATGGTTTTGTGACGATTGGTTTTTAATTCACTTGTTTTATATTCAATATAAATTGATGTTGGTTTATTAACATTGATAATCAGGAGCCATTAAACAACTGTCTAGTTTTAGTTTGAGACTCCTCATCAGTACACATCCTCATCTCTATCAGGTAATCAAACCAACTCAACTCAATTGCAATAATTAACTTCCTATTGTCTAATTTCAAGATGTTCTTCAAGTTCAAGTGAGAAGTGATGACTGGTGCAGTATTTGCATGTTAAGAGTGAGAGAGTTATTTCCAAATAATGATGGATTGGTGCCACTCTGTATCACAATCTGATGTGTGTGAGAAATTATGCCACTAGATATCGCCTAACCCAGTGGGGAATATGGTCAAGCTTCCAAGTTGAGACTTAGATGCACTTAGTTTGATTCACTGACTAAATTGAGGATCTAAAATTCTGATGAGTAGTATTTTATTGTGAAACAGTATTTCAGTGCTTTATAGTGTTCAGTAATATTTAACCAACACCAATCCGTGCTGAATACAAGTAAATAATGATAATAATGTTTAAAAAAATGTATTGGGTTACAAGAAACTGTTTGTATACACACAGGGAAGGCTTGAATTTTCTAATGACCAAGACGTTTATGAATTGAAGAATAAGTTTGTGATTACTTTTATAAAGAGCCTCAAGAGCCACTGTAACATCAGACTTATAGCTTATATTAAATAAATGTTTTGGTGTAAACGGGTAAGAATTTTGATTCCCTGCCTAGATCGGCCGACTTGATGTTGCTCGTTTCAGAAGTCACCTGGGCTCATGTTGCCCCCATAACTACCACTACTATTAATTTCATTGTTTGGTTGACATAATTAGACCGATCATAATAATGTCTACTAAGAAATAAGGTTTATTAACAATTTTCTTTTCTTTAAAACTGTTTGCATAATCAAATACAGTCAACTCCTATAGATGAATATATTGCTACTTATTTATCTCTTAGTAGTCATTTTATTAACATTTGTAAATATCTCCATGGATTTAATGAATTTTTTTTAAAAGTATAAAACTTTGTTTTATTTCATTGGTCAACTTTTAAAAGGACATATGTTTTCTTGCAGGATACTTGTTATTCTTATGGAAAGAAACTTGGATTTTGATCCTTAGTGGTGCGGCTGTAGAATTTTTTATAGGTGAACCATTAAGGTCTATATTTTTCCCAATTAATTGTGTCGATTCTAACGGTTGATATGATAAACTGACTGTTGTCAAGGAACTGTGAAAAATGTAAGAGAAATGAATAAATGTTTTATCTTCAACGGGTATTCCTAAGCAATGAACCTAACTAAAATCTTGTATTATGTTATGTATATATATTCGTATGCATTTGTCCTGTTACAAGTTTGACGGGCTACTGTTGTCATGTATATTTCCTTGAAGCTAATGACAACATTAACATGATCAGATCATAATCATTTTCAACCTTCATTATAAATATAAACATATATTTTATAATGAGTTTGGGGGTTATTGACTTCAGTATATTATTCTGGAGCTATAGTTATGATCGTATGGCAGTTACTCATTAGTAATAATGTATATGACCAAGTAATATATTGTGACTTTATTAAACTTTGAACTGACAGCTAGTGGATGCTAGCTCAACGTTATAGGTGCTAAGTAACAAAGTCTATAGGTTTTGTATTCCATCCTAGTTAGGCTAATGGTTGAGTACTGTAATTGGGGAGTTATATACAAGAATAAAATAATTGTCTATTGATTTCTGGTTTTCAATGGTTATCCAATCTAGATCAATTTGTGATATTAAAATTAATCTCCACAGCACCAAATCATATATGTTCACGTTATAACAAAGTTAATCTGTTTACCATTAAGCTGTAGATTACAGTTACCATATAAATTGATGTTTATATGTTTCTACATGTTACTTATATTGAATCGAATTTTCCTTCACTTTCATATTAGTTAGTTCTATAAATGTCTACAATAATATGCCTTTATATTATCAGAAATAAAATCATTAATACACATCATATATTCAATGAAGATCCATCAAAATACTTGAAGCTATGAGATTGCTTCATTTACCTGGAAGGGAACTATATGTAAACACTACTATTTCACATTATCCATGCCTAATTTCAATTTTGTTTCCCTTTGTATGAGTACCTTATTAGTATTTCTACCAGGTATCATTTACTCTACTATTTCCATTAGTATAATTACTGCTTAAACTGTAGTCAGTACTAAAGGATTACTAATTTACTTACAAGAATTATGAATGTGACAGTTGCCTTGTATTATCACGTACTTCTTAGTTCAAAAACAGAGCAAAATGGTTATGTATATTATATTTCTTGACTGCACTTTCAACTTTAATCCTGTTTTACAAGTTAAACTGATAAATATTTTCAAAGTTAATAACACAAAATCTAAATAGAACATCTGGCTGTATGTTTACTCTGTTGAAAGTTCACAACCTGCTGTATAAAGTGAAAGGTGCTCCAGTCATTCATAAACAAATTTTGTTACATCCAAAGTTGCTGTTTGTTCATCTTTTTTCCTTTTTTCTTGTCTAGGATACTGTTAATAATAATGAATACCTTTGTCGGGTATGTAGATAGTCTTATAATTTGTATGCTTCCTTCTTTCCTTTACCTCCCTCCTTATATCGTTCTGGAGTAGTTAGTTTTTTTAGCAGAGAATGCTAAAATGTGGTTCATTGTGCATAGTCTTCTACTTAATCCTTCTAAGTATCAAACTTGAAAAATGCCTGAACTTTCCAGTGGAACTGACTAACCTTTGTACCATTAGAGATTTCACAATAATGTTTATGTCGAATGGCAGATGTCTTCGTGTAATTTCTTCAATTTGGCCCACCTTGATCTTCACATCATTTGTCACTTTTAAATAAACCTTTTGGTCTACTTTAATGAGTTAGGAAACCACTTAGTTTTGGCTTTACCAGTGATTTGCCACTACAACTTAGATCCGATATGTCACATATCATTGTTTTAAGAAAGAACTGTTCAGTTTTGCTTTGAGTATTGAAAGCTGTTAGTAGGATACATGATGATAAATTAGGTGTTAATGTGAATGTGACTTTGAATAGATATTCAGAAATCTGTAAACTACTTTCAAGTATTATTCTGTCAGATATAAATTATCACCAAATTCATTCAGGTTTCTTTTTACCTTTTATATCTTCTAGAAGAATGTGATACATCTGCTTAAGAATACATACATGCATAGAAGAGTATAAGTGACTTACAATTACGTGTTTTCCTTCATAAATAGACGAAATCTAGAGAAACGTTGGGAATGCTAGCATACTAAATAGATATTCTTTCCCAATATGGTTATTTTAAACGATTGGGAATCATGATTTTTCTATGGGACATATGATTCTCGCAATAAAGAAGATGTCACTAGTTCGTTCGGCATGATCAGGACGATCTCACTACTACTAATCGGATAATTGTCATTACATTTAGAAAGAGCTTAAGAATTCAGTGGCGATATGAAACACGTTGTAACTAGTTGTTAGTCTTCAATCTGAAGCATCTAAGAATTAACATGTAGAGAAGTTTCTTTACTAATGAATTCACATTCAGATCACGCGAAACCAGTTTATAATTAATGTTAGTGAATAGCATTATAAACTTCGACTGTTTTTCTAATGAATTAGGAGCTACTATATCCAAACAGGGATTTCACAATAATCTAAAGATAAGAAGAGATGACAGAAGACAGTGGATTCTGTCACAATAGCGAATTCTCTGATGGAATGTAAAATCCAAGTTGTCTTAAAAACCTAGAAATATCAAGTAATTGTTTTAACTTAAACTGACCTATTCTAAACCACACGTGCAAACAGTTAACTATCATGCAATCATTAGTGACTGGCCTCATGAAATATTTCCAAAAGTAATCGTGAAGCATAGTTGCTAATCATATTAGTTGGTGATCATAACAAGTAGTGAACTGACTGAATTTTACAAAGTATTAATTGGTGAGTTCTGACTTGTCGGTGGCTCTTGATTTTGATCCACATCCCAAACATTAACGAAGAATCTTATGCTACAATTAAAGCCAGCTACTCAATTGAAGTCAGGCTGTAGTGAAATATAAAGAAGTTCTGTTAATTAATAATTACAATCGGTTTATTCCAATAGAATTTTTAATTATTTAGTAATGGATATAGTGAATTTATTAGAATTCAATAACCTATGGCTTTCTCTGAAAAGCATTGGTTATACTGAACGGTTAACATGAATAATTAATCAGTTAATACATATGAAAGCAGAAAAGATACCTAATGTAGTTTATTTGGGAGCATTAGTTCTTTCATATTTGATAATGACGACTAGCCAGCCAGAAATCTTGGTCAGACTGAGACTGATACCAACTACTTCCTAACCTATTTACAATGAATCATAGTAGACGTGATGCTGAATCATTTAGACAAGCGATCACAATACAAACTGAGTCATACAATTCCGCTAAACAGGTTAAGTGAATAGTTGAGTAGACAACAACATGTTATTATGAATATATTTGGCTTTTAAAATGGTTTCAGTTTTTCAGTTTCGATATCGTAAACTGATTTAGATTAGATGATCATTGGTGACCAGCAAGCAATGTTTACTTGTTTTTCTTAGGTATCAAACTTTTTATTAATAGGCATCCATAATAAAACCAAAGCGACAGAGCCTGGAACTTATAGGTTTCATGAGGCTTAAACGTTCATCGAACAGTTGATATTCCTAGCCTCAATTAGTACATGACATATTTCACAACATTGTTAAACTGAACAGGTCAAAAATATTCATTACAGCTCTAGGAATTACCCATAAAATCATAAGTTAATATTGCCAAATTCCAACTAATATAAAAACCAAGATCCAATAAATATTACCAATAGGCTACTTTTCATCTACGTTAAATATAGACTACAAACATGTAATTTATAAAATAGAAATGAATGAAGTCAGTCACTATCATAATTAACATTTCCATAGTATACACATATAGTAGACTAAATAGGCATACTGAAATTCAAGTAGAAATTCATAGACTCATAATACAATCCTTATTATTATTATTATTATTATTATTATTATTAATGACGATAATGTCTGTTTGTCCAGACAAATCAAGACATGAGTAAAACCATCTGATTTTCTATTGAACTCAGTCTTAAGCTAAAACTAATTTCTAGGTTGAATTGTTTGTTCTTTTTTTCTTTCTTTCTCTCTTCTATTCTAATTATTCCATTGACTAAATTGTCTATAAAAAGACAAAACAAAGATTATTCATTCTATTCACTCTAGTTAAATTAATTGCCTGAAGCTCTTGCATTAGTAATGAAAATGAAATTAAAAATGTAATTTCACTTAACTGATTGATATGCATAATGAAAGGAAATAAATAATTTTCAACAGTTCATAGTATATGATTAAGCCTAAATTTAATGAACACGCAACACAGTCAGTCACATGCTTATTACTTTTATCATGATTAAATAAGTAGTAAAACACTGACTATCTACTAAAAAAGAAAGAAAGAAGAAGAAGATCATTTTTTATTACATTTCATTTAGTGTTTTAGATGGATACATTGAAATTTATAAAGCTAGAAGGAAGTAGAATTCAGTATACATGTGATGTTTATATGCTATTAAATGTATTAGTTCAATAATTATTAATTAATAATCAATTTGATAGATATCTAGTTGTTTGTAGTTAATGCGATCTTAAAGAAAACAAATGTCTCATAGCATATCTGATTTTTAAATATGTCGTTGATAAAAGTCTATGAATTCTTGAGAACTACTCCTAAGACTACCTTCCAAACGAATGTATCTTTAAACCAAGTTTAATAAAAAAACTAACTATTCAGTGAGTAAATGTATCAGTGTAATAAGTAACATAAAACATAATGAATACCGTGGAATGATCAGTTACTTGACCAATATTTTATCATAGTGATTAATATTTCAAAAGTGTATGAACATGAGCTAAACAATAGTCATATCCTGTATCTTTTAACCTTATGATAAGTGCATCGTCTTCTTATGATCTGTAGTGTACACTAAACTGCAGGACATTGATAAATGTTTCCTAATTCTTTAACTTAAACATTATAAGAAGTAAAAGGACTGAGAAATGAATAGGATGACAGAAATAATCTCTTATATGAACATATATTTTATGTTAATTTAAAAAAAAAACACTTATCAAACGTCGACTATTTGCCTTCTAAGATAAACGACTGGCCTTTCTTCTCACATTGACTAATAAGAAATATTGGTTTGCACATTTAAGTTCCATTAAATTTGTGACTTTAGTTTCGACTATTATGAAATACTGCCTATGATGATTGTATTCCTACTGATATACCTTAGCGTCACAATTATTGCACTTGATTGAAATTACAAAAATGTGAACTACTAAACTGAAATTCAATATATCAAAGATGACGCGTTCAACAATTCAGACTTGAATGTTCTGTGATGAACTCCTGCTAATGTCTTATTTGTCAATTTCTGACTTAGTCAACACCAAAATAAAATTTTTATCAAATCCCATTTTATCTACAAGAACAATCTAATCGATAACTTTCAATGACCAAAACAATCCAAACACTCGACAAATCTATAAACCAAATTGAGTTTTTGATTAGATATAAACTTGAGCAATTTTTAAACAGTCCGGGATCACAAATCACTTTGACCAATCAGCATCAGGTTTATAAATCTGAGTGCATAAATTAACCAATCAATCTCACAAATTTACAGAGAGTTTTGTCCAATCAGAGGGCGATAATGTTTAACCATCATAATAGATAATATTAAGAAAGGTATACAGATTTTCAATGAAAAGTGTAACTATTCAATCTTCTTGTCTGTTCTATGACAACTGTATTCTGAAAATTTTCATAGGGATTCAATAGACTTTCGTGGCTACTCGTAAATTGATTCCAGTTGTAATCCATGCTTATATAACGATTAAGATTACTCATAGGATTCAGTTAGATTTAGGGTGAGTTTTGGTTTATTATTAGTTCAGAGTGAGGTTTTTAGTTTAAACGATCAGTTAATTTAGGCTTTACATATCAAATGTTTATCAAAAATTTAGTATTGCTACATTTACCACTATGATGCTTACTATAAGATGTTACAAAAATGATTATTCTCAATCATTGTATTAATACTGAACACCTGTATTGCAATAAATGATTTCTGATCGGCTACGGTTTTTCTAGAACACTGCTGGATGGATACAATGGTTACCTTTGCAGACTGCTTTATAATCACTAAAGCTTATCCATACACTGTTATTAGTCTTCTCCTCATATTTGTCAACAATGGAACATGTTTTTACTTCTGACGTAATAGTTCGTTCATGAGAGTGGCGGTTGTTCTCTGTCTTCTGTATCAGCTAGTCTCTCTCTCTATATATCAAACAGTTTGAATGGGGGAAAGGGTCGGCAGCAGGCAAAAAACCTTAAAACTAGATGTCGTGTTAACAGTCCGGGGCAGTTTTCCCGAGCAATCCAGGAGCCACCCAACGGTTTAGAACTTACTGAGGGTTTTACATTGGTTGATTATTAAGTGGTGGCTTAAATGTGACATGCTCCTGGAATTCAGTAGTAGTGACTGAATTTTATCAACCAAGTCGAACTAAGGGTATATTTCAGGTAACTCGACATTGGGTAAACAGTATTGTGATACTGTGAAACCAAGTGACCTAGAACCAAACACATGGAAGATTTTTAATTCCCATAATAATTCGAACAGAGCTTGCTCGAAATTCTCTACTACAATGTAGCGCACGCCATAATGAGTTTCTTAGAGCAGTGACTATAGCTCAATCTGTTCGATAATATTCGACCAGAAGTATAAAGATTTAGACAAACATTACATTGGTCGCTACTCAAAGAGGAATCAATATATATATATATATATATATATATATATATATATATATATTGGTTAGATTGCGTTCTCTTAGGGGATGGTATTTAATTGCATTTCTTTTATTCGTCATTCTGGACGACATCATCTGTACAAACTAATTGTGAAAATGGGTTAAGAGAATTTCTTTGTAAAGAACTGGGAATTCGTCCTGTCGATTTTGAATAGGATTGACTGTCTTCCACAATTATCTTACCAGTTTTGTACATGTACTTTGAATTCCATCCCTTTTATACAATGTATAGTTATGTAGGTTATTATGATTTTTCTAACTGGTTAAGAAATTGAATCTTTTTCGATACATATAAATTGTTTGCTGATTTACTTTGGTGCCATGCTTTTAAGGTTTCTCCAGTTTACTTTGTGATTCCCATTTCCAAAAACACCAAGAATTTTTAGTCGACCATATGTCCATAATTGTCTGTTTGTATTGATGAAGGCGAAGATATATCATAAAGTTTGACAGCCAGTTGATACTGGTTTAGACGCAGATGAAGAGTTTGACCAGTACGTCCAATGTAATGTATCACTCACTCTGAGTTTGCCATGTAGATAGTGCTTGATATGTTTAATTTTCATACTTGTCTTTGAGGATACACAAAATTGATTCCTAACTTTGAGTTGACCATATGTGATTATCGTAGTGAGTAAATATTTTTAGCAAATCATACGTCAGGATCAATGTGTGAAGGTGATTTTTGCACATTATTGGTATCTAATTCATTGTATTTGTATTACACCAAGTATAACACTGATGACATTTGTGACCACTGATTTGTGAATCAAAAACTCTAAAACATATTTCAAAATAATTATGTTAGTTTTTGTATTCTGTTTGGAAATTCATATTTCTCCGCCTTAGGAAATAACTTCTTAACTCCGTCTACGTCACAATCGTTTGAGCGTTCACCTTTTCTTGGGAGCTCAGTGATCTGCCTCTGTTTAAGAAAGCTTATTCCGCGGAAATGTATCTAGGGTATTTTTGTTATATATGTATACATATGGATTATGTGCTACATTCATGCGTCTTCATCTTGGAGTCATGCTATCCTGTTCGATTGGTACAGGTATCTCTAGTTAGCTGAACTGGGTCTCCGTGATTTACGAATAACTTCGTGCTATGTCGATTGTGTTGATGATTGTCACTATAAATAACTCTATTAAATAATAATACATGCGAGTCGTACTAACTCCTACCCGTTACAATATTCATAATGTCAACATTGTTCATTGGAAAATCTTTCAAACAGTTCTACAATGTTCAATATGCAACTATATTAATACACATTAGACTGTTCACATAACATGTACTCTAAAATTCATGTTATGCAATCACTATAAACACAATCACCATCATTATTCATTATATTCAAAAGAACCTAAATCGATATGAAGTTCTAAGTTAAGACATAAATTTCCTAACATCTAAAAAGAAATGTCATTATAAAAATAAATTCAATAAAAATAGAAATACTTCAATTTTCTTTTAAGTAGTATAAATTGTGAAGTTAGCAACAAAGTAATTCATCTATTTGAATTAGTATTTTATATAGTCTGCATTCAAACTCCCAACCCACTGCTCTCCTCTTCAGCATCCCTACCACCAGCACCACCATCATCATTATTTGTTTACTTTTACTGTTTATTTTTATTTATTGAAAAGCAAACACTTTCAAAAAAAGAAAGAAAAACAAAACAAATTGAAATACAGTTAATTAACTTCTTGACATATTAATTGACATTGAATTAAGCTTTTTTTCTTTCTTTGATTTCACATTAAATTTACAATTCTCATCAATTATATATTTCTATGTAGATAGTGGTTGGCATGGAATGGTTTTAAAGGTGTTGTCATGGCCATCTATCTTAATGTATATGTATATATATATATATATGTATATATATATATATGTATATGCATATATATGTAAGTATATGTGTATCTAAGCACTCGAATATATTTACTGTTTCATATCTATTTAAGTTACTAATAATAATCATTCACAAAGTATGTGTTTATGTGTATTGTTTCTATGTAAGCTGGATAATTATCCTTATAATGTATGTGTTTAAATAATAAAGAAAATTATACAAATCAAGTTTCAGTTTTTGTTGTTTATTCAAGCCAACAATTGAATACTTGACTTGATTTTAAAAATGTAAATTTCAATGTTTTAAAGTAACCATAAAAAGATAACAAGAATTACATTGAAGTGGTTTTATCAAGAGAAATATTATTGAATAACGTCACAATAGTTTGGAAGTGTGCATCCTTGATTTCTTTAAGTGATTAAACCACCTTAATTCAGTTTTAATAATCTGTTTGCTAGTGATTTATTTTATGAAAAAAACCTGAAGTTCTAGTAAGAAGTTGTGACTAGTGGAATTCAAACTTGTCAGAAGTAAAGTAGTCATCACTAGTGACAATGAGTGATCATCGAGCTATATTAAAATTAAATGGAAGTGAGAACTTAATATGCCAGGCACCTAAAGAAAATTGGTTATCTATGAGAACCATTGTTTCGTAGACGACTGTTTTTATTTTTGGTTGTGTTCAAAGTGACCATTTTAATACTATTGTTATTCAGTTCCCCTTGCCTATCCTCCCGTTTAACACATTAACTGTTAGTATATCATTTCTCATTTATGAACTACGGTTAATTAGTTGTGCATACGTTGCTTCAGTTTACAATGTTGTTACCTTTATTTTGAATCAATGTTTAGTTTCAAATTGGTTGGTTGTGTTGTCTAGCTTAGGTATATATAAAGGGATGTCTGAAATATATTATGATTTTCTATGGTTGTTTAGCCATCATGTACTTTTTCTATTCTGGCCTAGGATCCTGTGAACATCAAGCAGGAACTAGCTAGGCAATAATTGGCGTTTGCTATTGAAACCTCACGCGCAAAATGCCATAATCATTAATTATTCTAATAGACCAACCACAGCCATTTCTTTACATCATAACAGAATTCTACCACTTGACCCCAGTTAACCCAGTAGTAAGGATGATGGAGTGTTCGCTATGAGACCTGAATGACTTGAGTCCGATTGACTAACTAAATCGAGTGTCTACAATTTTAAAAAGTCGTACACTATGACAAAACAGTCGTCATACGAATAATTGTATTGTTAATTGGTAATTGGTTTTTGCATCGTTAGTGAAATAAGATTCATTATATAATTACTACTTCTCACAGAAACCCTTAGTTAAATGAGATTTCTAGTACAAACCACATATACGTATATATGGTTTATAGTAGGAATCAGTGTTATGTATTTTCATCTGTGGATTAATCCTTGCACCTTACTTGAGACTTTATGTGTTGGAGGAGGGGGGAGGCTTATTTTAATTAACCTTCAAGTACTTTGAAAAATGACCGATTGGTTTTTTTATATACATGAATTTCCCTGTAGCCATTTCTGAGGCATAACAGCAGCGACACCACTACAAAACTACGGTTCATTTATTTACTAATCAAAATATCTTATCACTTGCCTATTTTTTTATAAACTATTGAGTCACAAATTCTCTTTTCTTACTGCCTGAAAGTGGTTAGAAAATTAAGACAATGTATGCCTCATTCATAGACAGATTGTGGGCATTCCAAGTACAACGTTTACTCTGTCCTATACTGTACTACAGCTGCATTTTATGCAATAAAATCAGCACGTTTATCGTTATACTTCTTATATCAACGAATAGATGCAATTCTTTAATGCTAGTACTTATCGAAGACTGCAACTACTTATCTGACATATAATTATTTTCAAAGTTGATAGAATGGATTGCATTTAATTTACTGAATATGCGTTAGGTAATCGATGGCTTAACACGATTGTAATCAAATAACGTCACTTACAAATCTGACTGACTGGTTAAAATGTCCATATCCTACCATCTAAATAAATTGGTATCAGGAGACAGAGTAACTTGATCGTAAATATAAGTCGTTTTTACAAAAAATAATACAATTAAATACAAAGGCTAGTGAGGCAGAGGGTGAGGCGTTGGTCATTCTGAAGCCGTTGTTCCGTGACCTAGGATACACCCTACTAATGAGTCCCACATTAAAACAAAACAGCCGTCCAATGCTCTCCAATTTTTAATAGTATTCTACCAACAATAATCTGTGACAAATTCAATTAACTAAATACAAAGTATTTAACATAAAGTAAATATAATCAACGTTTAGTTGATTCATCAATCTCGTAGATCATTCACCAGCATTTTATTTATCATATCAGGTATCTATTTAAAGAGTTGATAACCTAGGAAAGTAAGAACTTTCATTTATCTCTTCAGGACTTTAATTTTAAATCTTCAACTTAATGCAACAAATAAAATCAATTCAATCAAATTATATTAGTTTTTCTACGTGATCTACAAGATAATGACAACGCTATATGGGAATGATGTAAACTAATTCATAATTATGATTAACTTACTGGTTGATAGTATGAATACAACAATTCAATGCGTGTCAATTATTCATTTGAACTGGTTTTGTAAAATATTGACAAAAAAACGTTAGTTAGATTCAATGTTTCTATTAAAGTGATATCTGTTGGTAAAGTGTTATACGAATATTCTATATTAATATACTGTATACAGTTGTTTTTTATGAATACGGGAAGATATTGTTCATTGTCTTGAAACTATTTCCTTTTAATACATCATTACCAAGGTTAACTTTAATAATTTTAAATAAATTGAGCATTGAATAGGTTGTTTATAAAATGAGTAATATATATTGAATGTCGTATTTTGAATAATGTCATCAAATCACGAGTCTGGCTCAGATATGTAGATGACACTTTTGTCATTATCAAAAAGATTTTTCTGAGAACTTTCTCAAAACGATTAAACACCGTCTCTTAGCATATCAAATTCATTTATGAAAGTGAAAATGAACACAATGAGTTACCATTTTTAGATTGCTTAGTCAAAAAGAATTTAAATGGAACTCTTAATCGGAGAATTTGTCACAAACCGACTCACTCAAATCGATATATCGATTTCAACTCAGCACATCCATTCAGTGCAAAAATATCTCTGGCTCTAAACTTATTCAGAAGAGCCAATAAACTCAATAAATCAGAAGATGACAAGAAATCTGAATACAAAAATGTAATTAGTATCTTATAACTTAATAATTTTCCAATGAATATTATTAAAAATTTGCGAAAACGTAACGATTTATTATTAACTAATAATAAATCAATTAAAACATCATGGATCGGTACAGCCGTTCTACCTTACCGACATGACACAACGGAAAAACTACAAAGAATTCCAAAACAACATGGAATCCGAACATTCTACAAGACAACAAATATTCTTCGAGGTGTATTAGTTAAAATAAAGGACAAGATTCCCTTCATCTCTACACAGAATTGTGTATACAGACTAAGTTGTGTTGATTGCGATGCTTTCTATATTTGAGAGTCTTCTCGAGAAATCAAAACTCGTGCCAAAGAACACAAAAAGTACACTAAACGACCTCCTAATAATCCTGTTGAACTTGAAAAATTACAAATCAAATCAGCAATAGCAGTACATGCTATCTACCATAACCATAAAATTGATATTAAAGATATCTAAATTATTCAAAAAGGTTATTCCAATTATAAGGAAAGACGAATAGCTGAAGCACTTGACATCTTGTTAAATCCAACTGCACTTAACAAAAGGGAGGGCCTTTCTATCCACCCAACATGGACTTTCTATCCAACCGATCACAATTAAATTACATCAAATTTCATTCACATGACCATACGTGCAATTTTATTCTAACATATTCGCATAATTTCTTTTCACATCACACTAACATATAGATGCACACATGTCTCACTTCAAACCGCCTTGACCCAAATGACTTGACATGAAATGATCAAAACTCGCAATTTTGATTGTACGAACTTATTTTGATTCTGATTTGTTCCATTGTATTATTTAATCTTGTGCTAATTCAATTCGGTTATTCATTTCTCTGAAGAAGCGACTTACACTAATCCGTGAAACATCAGAAAAATTTTAATTTCTACTCATTGGAATTTTACAAATATTTACTACTCATTTTATATTTCCTTTTAACTTCATAGTAGATTTAGATTGGGGATCTATAAAGGTTGTCTGGTAAATTAAAATGTGGATTTCGTAGATTAGTAAGATATACCTGTAAACTTCGAATAAATGCTACTTCCTAATGGAATTGTTGTCAATTTAACCAGCTTTTTAGATTGTAACTGTTAGCACTGATCTGTAAAATTTTATTTGCACTATAAAAAGACTTGACAAATATGTTTGTGTTTATTACCTAGTAATTAATCAGTATATCATCAATAAACCATTTAATAAAGATTTTGTAATTGATGATGAAATTTTTATCAGTCACTTTTGTAACTAAGTGTAAAGCACAGAAATGCATTCTTTTAGCTTGAATCTTTCTATAGTTAGCCGCATGAGATTACTTTACATTATGTATCCAGAGTCATCAGTCGTACAAATTGATTTTTAAAAATAACTTGCAATAAACTACTTACAATCACTGAACGCTATAAAGTTTTATTACTTATTTTACAGAGATTTTTCGACTCACAGTAACTAACATAAAGTTAGCTTATGATCCACCGATCAACAGGAAGCATTAAACAGCTGTTTAGTCCAATTTTGTTACTCTTCAGCAGTGAGTATATAAGACACATCGGAAATCAAATCAAGGACTTTCAGATACCGCAGTGAAGGTTTTACTATATCATCCTTGTGTTGTCTCCCAACGGCTGATATTTCTAATTCAGTCAGTTTGTGATGTGTTTGTTCAACTTCATCGATCTCCAGCGGTGAGTAACTGCTTGACACCCGACATGGCTGAGTTCCACTGGTCAAGTATTTTTACTGGGACTCCAGGAATTACCTTGAGAAGTTAGTCAATGGTGAGCTGATATTCTCTAAAACCGGGTGTTGTTGAGATTATTTAATATTCAATTTGATATAATGTGTCAAGTGTGAGGCAGTTATTCACTGACTAAAATCGCTAGAGTTGAGCAAACATATCACAAATCGACTGTATTAGAAATATCAACCTTGGGAAACGAATCAAAAGTGAAATAGTAGAACCTTCGCTGTGGAGTCAGAAAGTTCTTGGTTCGATTTCCGATGTGGTCTTGGATGTACACTGTTGAAGAGTCACAAAATAGAACTGAACAGATATCCAGTGTTTCCTCATTACTAATGGTCATCTTCATCAGAATAATTCATGACATCAAATTAACAAACAACTATCTATATAATACCCAAATTCTATCATCTAAATCTTCTAGAAACACTTAAAAAGGATAAATTAAAAAAACCCAGTAAATCCTTTATTTTTCTTTCACAACATTTCAATGATTCAATGACTTAATAGAACTGTCATTATCGAAAATAAAACATTTTGAAAATTGCCACATCAAAACTATTCAACTATTTAAACATCTAATGATCAGCTGATTTACTTGTTTTATGCGTCTATGAATCTAATGCTACACAAATCACATCATAAATTGAATTTTTTTCTCTTCTATCATACCTTCTTTCTCTTTTCATGTTACTAAGACACTTTTTTTTTCTTGTTTACTTCAGCTACTTGAATAATTCGATTAGTGATTAGAATGATAAACATTAATTTTTCTTTCGGGCTTTTTCTGATTACAAAAAAAAGAAGAAAACATCTTGTTGTTTTTCTCACTTTGATCTTCTTTTTTTCTTCACAGTTGAATAAATGTAGAAATTTGTTTTAATCTTATAAATTTATGCGTACAATAATAAAAATAATTTTATTATTGAATAACAATACTACTACTACTACTACTACTACTACTACTAATTATTATTATTATTATTATTATTATTATAACTAAAAGTGAAGAGATAATTGAAGGTAATTAAATAAATCCAAATGAAAATGTTCACTATAAGAATCAATCATGGACAATAGTCACTTTCATTGAAGTTGATTTCTTGATAGTTTAATACATAGTTTTAACTTAAATTAAACAATTCAATAGTGAAACAAAACAAACACATAATTATATAATTAAATTCAAGTAAAGTAATGAATGATAAAGTGGAAACTACGAGGCAGGTTTCATTCTATTCGAGATTCATCAACTGAATGTAATTACATTCTAGTGATGTTTTTTACACACCAACTAACTAGCAATAATGAGATAACTTAGTCATCGTACACATATTCTAATAGTGATAAATCACTAACAGTCCTGATTATCATCAACTTGAATTTAGAAACACATATATAGTAACAGTTAGAACTTAATAGAAATTCTAACAAAAGTGAATCATTGGTTTCATTTAGCATATCGATTATTTTGAACTAATAGTGGAAACAGGTAGTTATTCTTGATCAGAATAAAGTTAAATTGAAATGATGCATAAGTCTATAAAGACATATCTATAGAAACTTGTACTGGCCATTGTCTCGAAAGATTATTACTGGATAGTTGTACTTAAACGAGTTCATTGATATTTTAATCATTACAGGTAGGTTTGGGTTTGTTATAAGTCTGGTTTGTCCTACTTCGGAACTTATTAACAGTGCATTTTCATGATTCCGCTACAACCTCCTACTTTGAAGCTTTTATGAAAGCGCTTATCTTGACGACTACTGATATACAATAATTACTATTTAATAAATCTTAGGACACAAATTTATGTCATATTGATTGCTACAGCGTAAACGTAGTAGCAGACTATCTATTGGTTGTATTTAGTCATCACAGACTGCTGTTGGATGGGTACTATAAAACCACTTCAATTTAATTACAGTAATCAGCTCACTAGTAAATAACTTTAGGATGTTCTTAAAGCTCTAATGAGAAGTCATGAATGATGGATTTTATACTTACCAAAGTGAGAGTTATTACCAATAACAATAAATGAACGTCACATATTAATGGAAGGGAGAATTCTACCATCGGACGCCGGTTAGCCACGTGGTGCAGAGGGTTAGACGTTAGCATACCGTAAGCCCGTGCTTCAATCCCCTTTCGAAATCTAAAGTGCGCACTACAGAGGAGTTTCGTGCTAGGACGAATTGGTTGTTCAGTACCCTACCAACATTGTTTCGCGACAATCAGCTAGCTGGATATTTGTAATTCATACTTTACAACACTAATAATGTTAAATACATTGCTTAAAAGTGAATTAATATGTATTAAACAATAGTTTGATATAGACTGAATGAATACAGCAGCTATTTAATGTGAATGGTCCAAATATTTATTTAGTTGTAAGAGATATCTAGAAGTATTCTTGAAGCCGAAAACGTCACAAATTACTTTTATTTAGTCAGTAACTTTGTAGAATGTTACAGTGGATGCATCACTAATTGATTAAAATTAAAAATATCGACTGATAGATCTCAACAGACTGGCTGGCACCATTGGCCACTACTTCAAAACAGTAATTTGGAATACTAAGTTTTAGTAATACTAATAATACAAGCAGGATCCATAGTAGGATCATTACTGAGTTCTAAAAATACTAAAATCTAATTATATTGTATCCTAGTAACTAAATATGCCTTCCATAAACCACCACCTCCCGCTTAACTAATAAATGAAGATTTTCATTATGATAAGTATATTTACTCAAGACATTTAGATAAGAAGACTGTTTACTTTATCGTATTCTGTGGTCAATATATAAAACAGTTTATAGAAGAGAGTAGAAATAGAATACTTACCGAAGTATTAGTAAGACTAGACTACAATGGTAGACCGATCAAATTTCGGCCCTAATCCTTAAGATTGCAGTGTACAATCGGAATAATTGTAATGATTCTATAAAGTATACTTCCCAGCTTGAATGAATTTGTGCTAATAACTTATCTTAGAGATAGTGTAATGGTTCATAGGACAATATCTTATAGTTTCTGGTATTACTTACTTACTTACGCCTGTTACCCCTCTCAGAGGAGCATAGGCCGGTCACCAGAATTCTCCATTCAACTCTGTCTTGAGCAATCCTTTCAAGCTGTCTCCAGTTGCTGTTCATCCTTTTTATGTCTGCCTTCAGCTCTCGACTCACTGTGTTCTTTGGTCTTCCACTTTTCCGTTTTCCAACAGAGTTCCAAGTTAGTGCTTGTCTCGTGATGTAGTCTGATGATTTCCTCAATGTATATCTTATCAATTTCCAACGTCGTTTCCTGATTTCCTCTTCAGCTGGAAGTTGGTTTGTTCTCTTCCAAAGTAGGCTGTTGCTGATGGTTTCCGGCCAACGGACATTCAATATTCTACGTAGACAGTTGTGGATAAATACCTGTTCCCTCCTGAGAATGTTTGCAGTAGTTCTCCACGTTTCAGCTCCATACAGAAGGACTGTCTTGACGTTCGAATTGAAGAGTCTGACTTTGAGGTTGGTAGACAGTTGTTTGGAATCGCATATATTTTTCAGCTGTAGGAACGCTGCCCTTGCTTTGCCGATCCTTGCCCTTACATCTGCATTGGATCCTCCTCGTTCATCGATGATGCTCCCCAGGTATGTAAAGGTATCCACTTCTTCCAGAGTTTCACTTTCAAGTTCAATTGGGTCGGTGCTCTCGGTGTTGAATTTGAGGATCTTGCTGGCATGACATAACTGAAGTCAGATGCTAACAGGAATATGATACCTCGGCGTCACTTACGAAATCGTTGAAAGCTACATTATAGTTTAGTCCAACCAAAGTAGTTTACAAGTAATAAATCATTTTGACAAAATAAAATGCAAGAAATTAAGAAAAAAGAAACGTTTAAATAAGTCAAACGTTTACTTTATTCATTCTAATTAAACAAAAATTATTGGCAAATATTTGAATTAAGAAAAAAAGTCAAAGAAGACGAAGAAAACAAGTTAACTTTCATATTTACACAGTTAAAATGACTTCGAGAAATTCGTGATGAAAAGGTTGAATTCATAATTATTACTGATGAATAATACACACAGTGGAGAACATTACAGTTTCATTCTCATCAGACTTTACTTTCTACTATACTCAGTAGTATTTTCAAGCAAACATGTAAAATAACAAACTAATCAATTCAACTTAGAAGTCAATGTTGCAAACAAGTTATATCAATAATTATGACAAGTGAAAGAAGTGCAAGTCTACAGTAAGCGGACAAATGTCCTAATATAAATAACAATAACAAAACACTACTTTAATAAATATTTCAACACAAGTGGTAGATCAGAACTTATGCGAATAAAATAAACAATTAAATGATCATTAGTGGTAAATAATGCAAAGAGCTAACGTTCTCCATGAGATCTGAAGGCTTTGAGTTTGATTTCCTGACGGAATCAAGGATCCACCGTTCAGTTCTGTTCGATATTTTGTGGCACCCAACCAACATCAGTTTATGGCAAACACAAATAACTAGACTGAATATCTATCTCTAAAGATAACCTTGGTAATAGCAAGTGTTTGAATAAAATGTTCAAGTTATGCAGACAGGGAAAATAAAATATGAAAGGTGTGTAACAAAAACGATCGAACGATGTTATGAATTTATAGGGAAATTCGTTAAGTGTTTTTGGCCAGGAAAGGGTTGAAAGTGTTATAAATTCCATTTAGGCATAAAGACTAGGATTACTGGTTCGAATCTTTATAACTTCTATGTGTAATAAACGAATGAGGATTTTATTAGGAGAATATGTTGGTCTCAGATGTATTATTTTAAAGGACATGAATTTTCCTACATTATGACCACTATCTACGAAATAAGATACAGCTGACTTGTGTTTACGCCTTCCTAGACCTCTACCAAACTACTGTGTAAGATGCTTCTTCATTCGTTTTTTCCGTAGAGACAGATGAAACTATATACTTACATGAAATATGAAAATTTAGGTAACTTTTCTTTCACTGTTCCATCACGTAAAACATTATTTGCCGCATCTCCATTGAATTTCGGCTACTGGGAGGAAACGTTCTTATGAATAGTTCACACATTTGACTTCTCCTGCATACACATACTTCCTTAGAATACCTTCAGTAATCTACTTCATTTATCATAATATTGATGAAATCTAGTTACTACTTTGTTATGGAGCAGTTGTTTTTTGCCCTGTTAGTAAGCCAGCTCATAATTATATTAACTTCTCCTAATAAATTCCAGTAAAAAAAATAGATTAGTCTAATGAAGCTCATTTACTTGAGTATATTCGTATAAACTAATTCGTATATAAATCAACGTCCAAATTGTCGAAATCGTCCTGAGTTGTTACGTATATACTAGGTATCATGATTATTAAATGCAAGTTTTATGGACATTTTAATGGTCAGGTACCACAGGAACAGATGGGCTACTTTAAAACATTCGTTAATTATTCCTTAGAAGATTATTGATCTATTTGCTTAGTTTTTCGGTCTATCAATCATTAAGAGGTTACACATAATTGTCATGTGACAACAGAACTAGGTTTCATGGTTGCTGACATACATATAATCTTGAGAAGCTGTATCATCCACATTATCAATTTGTAATGCTGCCATTGAACTATTAGAATTGAAACTAATTACCTATATAACTGGGATAGTACGATTGATATATCACTGACTAAAGACTAATACCATATTTGTTTTATCCTAACAAGTGTTGATTGAATTACATCATGTAATGTAATTTTACTTCAACTCACTTTCTCATCAGCTACATTTAATCTAGAAAACATCCTTTTGAAATGATATTTATAACAAAGTTTAACATGTTTATGAAGATGAAGTTGATTGAAATTTCAAATACGTAAACATGATAGACTTGCATAATGTAATCAGAATGATGAATGGAATACAAGAAACGGATATGATGCAAGTGAAGTTACTAGTGACAGTAAACAAATTAATAATCAGAATTTCAGTGATAACATAAGAAAACAAATGTGAGAATAGCTGGTAAAGCATAAAATGAGGTGAATTAAACTCAGTCGTTGAAATTAAAATGTGATACAAAATGATATAATTACATGAATCAGACTTTTAATTGATTGAATACGTCACAGATTAATGTTGGTAGAATACCACTGAAAAACATGAAACACTGGATAACTGATTAGTTCTAATGTAAAATTCTTCATCACTCTGTACTTCAGATTCCGCTCTAAGGACTTCAGGTTGGTGTAACCTTAACCACCTGCACCTCTGAGCTGGTAAGTGTCCAATGGTAGAATTCCTACTTTGTGGTTTAGATTTAACAATATGAACAGTGATGTGACGAAGTAAACTGGATTTAAAGAAATGTGACAGTGATATAATAAAACGAATTGAATTTGAAGAAATAACAACAGTGGTGTAATAATATAAGTCACCAAGTTAACCGAAGACTGATGACTATTCCCACTAAAACACACAAGTTTAGTTTTAAAGTGTCTAATAGTGATGTTTCAGTAAACTGTAGAAAGAGCTCGAAGTTTTTCGTATATTGAATAATCTAAAGGATTTTAAAATATCTATCTAGTGTCCTGTGTCAATGAGATGTTTGGCGAATGCACTGTTTTATGTTTTCATTCCTTTAAATAGTAGATTATTTGGCTGTTGCACATGAAACCGTAGGCGGGTTATACATTTTATTCTGTTAGTGTAATCGCTTTAACAGGCACACGTAAATTTATGACAATAATTAACAATAACATAAGAAGGGTATCTGTTAAGTTTTAATTGTTCCAAGGAAACATGTTGTTCTTATTTTAATGATTGTGCTTAATTCACATGATTCTCATACTTTGACGACTTTTTTTCTATTTTTCTTATTATGCAATCACTTCACTTCTGACTACCGTTTCTTTTCCTGTTTCCGACACCTTCTTCTGCATTAGATGTATTTCTAATATTCTACTCAACATTCTAATTACGTTTACGAGTTTATCATGTTTACGTACTAAAAATTTTAATCAACATCATTTTCAGAAGTATGTTAAACTCTGATTCAAATACCAATTTGAAAAGAAACCTTCCAGGTTGAATGCAGCTGATGAGAAATCATCTAAGTAAAATAAAATATCCATTTTAACAAAAAGTTCTGTAGTTAAAATCTTTATGTAGTATAAGCAACTAAGTGCATTGCTACTATGTAACTATTGTTTAATGTTAAATAAGATTTTTTTGTGAAATTTAACAAACTACTTATAAAATTTTTTCCGTAAAGTTTTTCTTTTTTTTCTATTTTTTCTTTGTAGTAAATAGATTTTTAAATTTATTATTCATTTCGTGCTATTGTTTGCTCCATTTTGTTTAAAAGAACTCAAAGGAAAAGAAATTACAGTTCTTAGGTGAATCAATTGAATAATTGACCATTATGACTATCATTCTTCTTCTTTATTTTCGATAATTAATGACGTAATTCAAGAATAGTCAAAAGTCGAATATCAAATTGTTAAACAAGAATATGAAAAAGGAAAAAAAAGGAAACAAATAGGGTAGATGAAATTACCTGGGTTACACGAAGAAAATAATACATTAGAACACATAAGACTTTTACTTCCACTAAACTATTGAGTACAGATGATTACTGATATATGTAATGGATGTCAAGGCATTAGTCACTTCCAATAGAATAAGAAATTAGGAAAAGTCGCTGAAGTTGAATAGGACACACATTGAAGGAATCATCAAATTGTATCACATGACAAGCACTAACTTGGAATCGTAAAGGCCAAAGGAAAAGAGGAAAACCCTAGAACATATTATGTTGGGAATAGGAGACAGACATGGAGAGAATGAATATCACTTTGGAAGAGCTGGAAAGAAAAGCCTAGAACAGAGTTGGTTGGAGAATGCTGATTGGTGGCCTATGCTTCACATGGGGTAACAGGCATTGATTGACTGATTGAAGGCATTAGTCATTGTTTTGTAACTAATTGCATTCAACTATAGTGTAGGAAGAAGCAAAAGTGATACTTTAAATATTCTTGCTCATTTTAAGAATAAACAATTCAAAGTATAGATCTGCTTATCACATTTTCGCTGAAGTGAAGAATAATTACAACATACCACTCCTTCCCCTCTTTCAACATGTAAATCTTGATCAAAAGACAAAGGTTTATTCACAGATGGATACACACAACAATCGTTTTAGTTCTAAACCACGTATATATATATTTATGGTTAGTACTATAAATCTTGTATTATTAAAGATTACCATTAGAGATAGGAATTATATAATTAATTTTATCTCATTAATGATGCAAGCACTTTTAAGTAATGAACAATACAAGTATTTCTAATTACTGTTTTCTCTTTTAGTCGGGTTATAACTTTACTTGTAAATTCAAATCTTATACTCATTATAAATTCATAACCCTCATTATTTATTCCGGAAATGTACCATACTCTCAGTTTGAGTAGAATCTATATATCTTATTGGTAATATTAATGAATAATACATATGGTGTTTTCAGCCGTAAGTTTTGTCTTCTTGAATCCAAGTTCAGCAGTGTTGTAACACTAAATGAAATGTAATTGCAATATAGGGTGTACGATTGATCATGACGTAATGTAACGTTGGGTAAACATCAATGTAAGAATGGATTAAAAGTAGATTACAACACTGTATCACGAAAACTTTGAGCATGGTTGTAGCCTATTCACCTTTTACACATTTCGTTCAATGTTGTCCATTCTGTTTTTCTAAACCTTGTGTCTATTAGCATTAACCTTTTGAATCACTGGGTTAGTTTTACTTTAAGCGTGATTGGCGCAAAAGATTGGATTGTGTACGTCAGGCCTAGAGAGTGAAATCTTTCAGTTGATCCAACTTGTTTGTGAACATTGTTAGATGGAACTGTAACCATGCTTTGAGATGAAGAATTTCACTCGTCAACAAGCCTCACTGTAAAACCAGTCGCTTACCCTAAAACCTGACCAAATATCACATTTCCAACACAAAGGCTTAATTTTAATCAAAATTTATGATCGTCAATCAAGTTATAAATCCTAGATTTGATAAAATTTGTATAGTGTATGTTTTCTTAGTTCAAGTTAGCGGAAACATTTACGTTGACAGTACATCTCTTATTAGTCAAGTGTAGAATAATGTGCATTCATCCCTCTACCACATTTGATCATTCCACTGCCGAACTCTTTCCATTTATTATTATTTACATTTAATCTTCATTCCAACATCAGCATTTTATACCATTTCTTAAGTTTACTTTTAATTATCTTAATCAATCTGTGAAAAACACTTATCGACTTGGATTTGATTGTATGGTGGTACACATAATCAATAGACTAAAAATTCCTTGAGAATTAGCATCTATACAAATTATACTTAATCCACATTGTGATATACGTAATAATTAATAGAATATACAATTACATACCATGAATATGTCACCATATACCGTAAATGCAATGAATAGTGGTCATAAGAAAAGAAGAATTCAGTCAACAGGTGGATAAAAAGGAACAAAACTATGAATAACATAGTTATAGAAATAAGATTACAACAGTAATTAAGTGTAATCTGGTCAGTAAAATTAATAAAAATGCAAAATTATGCAATGCTTGTTAATATAGTACAAATATATTATGCAATCAATGTAGGACGTTCTTTTATTTCTAAGTAATTCAAGTTATATCATAACCAATTATCGTAGTATTTCATTTGTATACTACTTTAAACTATTAAAGTAATAATTATGAACTAATATGAACAAGTGTTTACTATAGTGGACGCTTAAACTATGACAAAACAGTTGTTTAATCATGTTAGTTTCAAGGTATTTTTTTTGTACAGTGAAGTCATTTCATAGTAAAAATAGTGCTTTATGCAGAAGTTTAGCATACATGATAGAAATTTGCCGCTAAGTAAATACATTTAAATCAAAACTAATCTCTACAAAACCACGTCACTATAAATGTTACAATAATCACCAAAGTAGTAACTAACTTCACGATGTTCATTAGAAATTTAGATTGTTTGGGGAAGGGGGGTGGATGGTGCTTATTTAGTTTCAATAATCAAATGGTTATTACAAATGGTAGTGACTAATTGTCGTGTTGTTTCACAAACTGATTGAGATAGAGATTCAATCGTTGAAAGCTGTTTGAGTAATGCTGAATGATAAGTGTTTGGTGTGAGACCTGAAAGGATCAACAATTGTCTTTTTTAATGGTGTTTGTTGGTGCATAATCCTGAGGAGATTTTCTTATCAGTTAGCAAGTAACGTGTTTGACTAGTGAAAATCTGAAACTGATTTGGATGTCATTAAGATGCTGTTGAGTTCTGTGACTAAAAAGATATGACCGATTTTTATTGAGTAAATCATAAATCCTGCATACTCTTAGTTAAATTAGAATGACGTGAGACATATTAAATTAGTGTTATTATTAGTTATTTAGAGTAGTTAGAATTAAAGACTACAATCTGTCAATCTGTGTAACCAAACGCACTTGCTGAATAAATTTCATTGATAGTGGGACACAAACTTTTATTAATTTTTCGATTTAAACGAACAATTACTGGTTTAGTAGTTAAGTATTGGCAGTAAAATCTGAAGATTTCGAGCTCACTCCTCCATCGCGGTAGCAGTTACGAATTGCTGAAAAGTTTCATACACGGACGAAACATATCTCTACTGATTCTTGATTTTCAATGGTTGCCTAACTCAAATCAATTCGGGATGTCACATCCAAAGCCATATTTAAGACTTGTTATTTGGATGTACTAAGTAATGACGTCTTCAAACACCATGCTCGTACCTATTGGTCTAATATTTCCAATTAGTCAGAAGTTGATTTAAAGAGTCTGCAGTTTTATTTTGTTAACCTACACTAGTAACTTGGTAGCTCACTATGTATCATTCTGCTTTGTTATATGCTAGTTACTGAGTACATTCAAATGACTAGTACTAAACTGAATAACACGAATGTTCTGGATTCTACTGTTAGTCCCCATCCAGAGTGTTTACAATTACAAATCTTCCTAAGATGAATGATGTATTTATTGAAGTCTTAAATAAACACTCCTACCTGTAAATTGAGAAATTACCGAATAAATTTGCCAGTATCCTAGAGACCAAAATTATCAAGTAAGAGTACTTAGGTTGTATCTAATTATGATTTAAAGTTTAGGTTAAAGTGTCTGAAACGCTTAGTGCCATAGTATTATTGTAATGACAAATTGAATCCATTCTGAATGTTTTCCATAGATATTAGATCAAATGATTTTGTTTCGATTAGAGTCGTTACAGAATGGTGGTGGCAGAGTACTATTGTAAAACCAGAGAACCCCGAATAGTTGTTTCGTCGTAGCATGGGACTTCACAGTAGTACCCTCCCAGGGCATCCCAGGGGCCCCAGGTCGTTGAACGTCTAACCCTCTGAACTACTATGTCAGCATCTAATAGTATACTTCTGACTTCCATCATTCTGTAATGTAGCGCGACTACTAGTTTAAATCAAATTTTTTAGATCATTATTTAATCAAATTTTTCCTTACAATGATGACAGTAACCATTTTATTGAAAAGAATGGGTCATCACTATCCAAAGTCATACATAATTTTTAGGAATTATACAAAGTCATTGATTAGTCTAGTGAAGATTCATGGGATATATCTGCTTTTTTCACAGTACATGCCCACAATACTTATATCTACATATTCATTTATGCATACATATATGTTTTTTGTGTATCTTATAGATTGATCATGATGTTTGTCTTATGTATGTTTACCATGACAACATTCGTTGAGCTGTTATCATAATTAACAGGCTTATTAATTTCCATGATATACAACTCGAAGAAGAGGATAATCGATCAAAAGAAAAGTTATTTACTCATTTAAAAAAATACTACTGATTACTAACTGTTTACATTAAAAGATGTTATAAGTAGTCATGTATTAAAATAAGCTTTTTCTATTGGTCGACTTATGAAATTGTAGGTTAATTTAAATCAAACTACAATGACGTACTTTGTTTACATGAGTAATTTGTCATTTCAACGGAATATCTACTCACTAAAAAGTACAATTTATGTTACTACCCATAAACAACTCAATTTATATCAATGCGTATAATCTATTTGTTCCTTATTTACAAAATATACTACAGGAATAATTCAGTATTAAACGTTAATGCTTACATAGTGTTATCAGTATTGTTTAATGTTCATTCGAGTTAAATAACTGAATAACTATTTGCAATGAGATAGTTTGTGGAGATTAGTATTTAGTTTAGACTAATTTTGGTAGGGAGCTATGGAAAACTAGGGAGCACAGGACAGCTGTTTCGTCCTAACATAGGAGTCTTCAGTAGCTGACACTGTAGATTCTACCTTATAGGGCTTTAGGTTGGTTAACGCCTAGGCCTCTGCATCATTAGGTAATAATCAACTCACTAGTGACCAACTTCAGGATATTCCTGAAGCTCTAGCTAGAAGTCGTGACTGGTGGATTTAAGACTTGTCGGGAGTGAGACAGTTATCACCAGTGACAGTGGATGACTGTCGCGCTATATCACAATTTGATGAAAGTGCGAATTCTACCATTTTACCCCTGCAGACTCAGAGATGCAGGAGGTGAGGCGTTCACCAACCTGATGCCTTGGGAACAGAATCTAGGGCACGTACTGTTAAGTAGCCTTAGGCTAAAATGATACAGCTGTCCAGTGGTCTCTCGTTTTCAATGGTACCCTTCCAACATCTATCTGTGATAAATTTAATCAACGGAATAAATATTTTCTTTCATTTATCACAATTAACTAATGTGATGGTCGCCATTCAATTTCAAATACTACTTACGTTCAATTAAGTTCATTTCTAAGTGCCGCCTATCAGTGTACAATTTTTATTAAAGATTTTCAAGACTATGAAGTTATTTACAACTGTCTGATATGCACACGTTAATGCAACGTGCATTTATCCTCTAAGCAACGACTGAATTACTTAAAAGTCAAATAAACTAGTGTTACTCTACGTTAATCAGCGTAATGTTTATTTATAAATCGTAGAAATCGATGTCGACAAAACATTTTTGGAACTGACAGTTACGCATTGTGTGACCAGGTTTTTAACTAAACAACAACAAAGTATGGTTTGTAAGCTTATCTGTAACTACAATTGGGAGGGGGGGGCTTGTGGAGATAGCTAACTGTCAGTTCTGATATCAAGAACTGATCTGAGTCAAACAACCACTGAACAGTACCAAACCAGAACAAAACGGCTGTCCAGTGCTTCCAGGTGATCATTGGTTGTCTGATTCAGATCTATTCGTCATAGCATGATTGACAGTTATCTAGAAGTATTAAGTTTGTAGACATTATAACCAAGATTTAATTTGATGATTTCAAATAGACTAATCATTGGTTAAGTACTTTGTAGAATTAATTACTATAATGTAATATCCTAATTTCATCAACATATTACGTAATCATTCATACTTAGTAAACGAAAAAGAGTGGGGTTACGGTGTTCTATGATTATGAAGTGATAGATTGTCTTGTCAATATTTAAGAAGATATTCATTTATAGTTTCCGAAAAACTAGATTCATGAATGTCATCAATTAATTTCTTTAAAAAATTTTAATATCATCGAATTTTATATTTTCAGTTTATAAAACTATACACCTTTCAGATTACAAACTTTGAAACACCAAATTAGGTTTCAAATATGTTTTTCAAATTGGAATGTAAAAATAAATGAGAAATGACAAAGTCAGCAATTTATCAACTTACCTAATGACATGATGAGCAATACTAGTGATATGTACCATTAAAAACTGTGTGAGCTACTTCTTAAAGCCTTCTATTGTCAAGCTTAGTAAAGATTATTAAATATGAAGTTACACACTTTAAACTGGCAACAAAGCAGTCTAAAGGTATGACACTCACTGCAAAGCTTGAACTCGATGAGTGAAGCAAAATTCTGAAATCACCAGTCTCTACAACACGTAATAATAACTGTTTAGACTATGTGATGTAAATTCAATGACATGAATAGACAATATACAGTAGATTGAACAGTTTTCAATTGACTAAACAACAATGAACATCTGTTGTCTAAAGTGTCTATTCACAGATAAACTCATATTCAATTGAAAGAGAAAAATGTAAAATAGTTCATTAAAGGTTTATACAGGAACAATCTCAAAGACTAAGATTTTTATTAAAGTTATTCAATTCTAAACGTATGCGCAGATTAGTACAAGAAATTATGGAATTGATAAGTTATGGTTTGTACTTCATGGTTAAATGTTTTTGCAAAGTACTATAAAGCATTAAACAATTACTTTTGTTTGACTATAAAACCAATAAGTAATGTATAAACTGACAATTTCTTCTTTTTTTTTTTCAAACAAAAGATTGCATTATAAAAGGAAAATAAAGGAAAGAACATGTAATCATTAACTTACTTTTCATTACGTTTCATTGAACTTTGTCTATTTATATTAAATACAACACTCATACGTCTACCAACACGTGTAATCAAATCAGATGAACGTCCTAACGAATACTGATGATTTGACATTGTATAATTCAATTTTAAAACTGTTCCGAAAATGTACAATAATCAAAGTTGAAATGTATACTGTGTGCAACACGTGTATATATTTATGTGTATGTGTAAATTAATTGGCAACGAAATTCATCGAAATCAAATGTACCTGTTGTTAAGTTAGTATATTTGTATGAATGTGCTTGAACTAAGAAAATGTTAATCCAAATAATTTTATCACTACGTCAATGTTACATACATTGACCTATTTATAAAATACTCTAATTTTTCAAATTTACGACTACTTAAATACTACTATCAAATTATTACTATACTGATTGCATTAGAAATAAGTAGTCACTTTGGTTTTTTGTTAATTGATAAGGAACATTAAAGGGTATTGTTGGTTATTGTTGTTGTTGAATTGATTTGTTTAAAAAAAATTAGTAAATATTTAATGCTTAAAGTATTATATTACAAACTCTAAATTTTAATTGGTTAATTTATTCACATATTAATTTGTTATTGTAAATAATAATTTGATTGGATGATTTTGAATGGTGCGTATTCTAAATTACGTGAACACATTAATAGCACTATTGGAATTAGTAATTTCTATCAACTACTATTGTACTGTTTGATTTGTTATATGTGCATTCTAAGAGGATTGCCTTGATACAAAGGCAGTACACAAGAAATGCTTGAGTTGGATTGTGACTGGCTAGCAGATTCAATAGCCTGGTGGTGAACGCTGTAATATTTGGCACAAAATGAAATGAGTTCGTATCTCAATGTGAACATCTACACTGAAGAGCGGGAACATTCGGCTGACGAGTACCAAGTAGGATGAAACGCGCATCCTGGATTCCGCTTGCAAGTCACAATACATATGTTCTACTGTTATATAGAGGCAATCCACTCTGGATGTGCATATTTCAGAAGAGACTGACCAGTTGTAGTCCATAACTAATCAACAGGAAGGTCCAAACACATTCGAATTATAGTATTGTACTGTTTGTATTTTAACTTTAGCAATTTTTGTGTTGTTATTTGTATGGTTGCTTTAGTTAAATTATTGTTTTATAAAGTGGAAAGTGTATATACATATACTACTAACAAATAAAAACGGACAGTTGAAGATTGATGGAAAATGCCTAAGAAAAAACAGCTACTCACTGAAGTTCATTGAAATGTATAAAACAAGTAAGAATAATAAATTGAAAGTAGTAGCAACCAATAAGTACTACTTACCACAATATGACCTAATGAGCAAAATATCGCGGTGACAAACGTCAATGAAAGTGCCTAGTCAGTCTCATTACATCTGCTTGATGACCACTTAGTCCCAGGCTGAAATAGTAAGACACAAGCCGATAAATCAACCAAACAAATTAAATTGTGTTTCAAGCACTCTTTAATATATACATAAAATCTGACCACCTATCAAACAGTTCAGAAAGTAATGTCAATAGGTAATAAGGGGGTCAGTGGTAGTGAACAGATGTAGCGTATACATAAGCTAGTAACGATAGTTCACAAATAAGAAATCACATACTAACAGTCATTGGGAGGAGTCAACAAGAGGATAGGGTGAGAAGGACATTATAATGAAAGAAAACAGTGTTTGCTTTACAAAAAACGGAAGTAATTGAAATAGTTTTGTACAACACAAATTTAAGGGTTATTTGTTTTCGTTGAATCCCCCTATGTGACAGCAATATATAGTGTTGTAAACTTTATACTAGATAGCTATGCATAGTTAAATTGTTGTTTAGTGATTAATATCATAGTTATCGAGCCTTTAGCATTATTCCAGTTTTACTTGATTGAATACGCCGCAAATTTATGTTGGCAGGGTACCAGTGAAAACCAAGGAGCGTTGGACGGCTGTTTTATTCTAGTGTGAAACTCCTCAACAGTGCGTACCCCAGATTCCTCACTGGGAATTTTAGGTTGACCGCGAGCGACTAACCCTATACACCATTGGGTCGGCATCCAAAGGTAAAATTCACACTTCCATCAACTTATGATATATAAATATAGCGTGACATTCATTTATTGTCACTGGTGATAACTGTCTCATTTCTGACAAGTCTGAACTCCTCCAGTCACAACTTATATATATTCAATCAACTAAATTACCAATATCCACAAAAATAATCATCTCAGTTGAACTATTCTAATTTTATTGATCAAGTTTCATTAAAGTTACTCATCACATGAACTATGTTGTGATGTTAGTTTGTTATCAATTGATGATTACAGTGGTTTTCGTAGCCTAAAGAATTCATCATCAAGATAGAATAACATTTGAATATGTATTGAATTACACACGAATTTTCAACCTAGAAGATCTACCATAACACGTATACCTACGCTTTGTTAATATCAACCGAAAATCGGAAATATAAACACAGTTTTTTTCTTGCATACTCACGCAAACAACTTTAATTGAGAAGAGAATTGAATTATTTTATTGGAATAACAGATAAAGTTAAGTGGTTTACTACCTACAGAAAAAAAACAAGGCATTGATTAAAAGCTAATTTTTCATACAAATGGTTACCAAGGCAATTAACTTATAGTGCTATTCATTTTTTCAAAGAAAATAATTTCTTACTAATTTATTAAAGACTTTAGTGGATGACAGGGGGGAGGGGTTGAGCATCACTAACGAACTTCACTTAGCGAACTGTTTAAAACTAGTAGGTAATCGTCAGTTGACAACACAAATGTATTTATTCATGATGTCACCATAGCCTAAAAGTATCACATTCAAGCATAATAGTGGACACTTACCAATCCGGTGATTTAATTGCATTTCAATGTTTTATGTTTGTAAATTAAATGAAGTCAAGGTATTGTACAACTGTTATCTATTACCATTAGAAGTATTTTTTTTATGTTTGATATAAATGAGCGTCAATGGTTGTAGTTTGTGTGAATTCTGGAATTTTGTTGTGTTACATTCTAGGCTGAATAAAGAAAATCGTTGGAAACTGGTAAATGCTAAGGTTTGCGAAATAATATGACACCTCGTTACCTGCTAGCGAATGTATGACCAGGGACATAATAACAGGAAGAGCTAAGATATTCCTCGGTGCCTTAACCCAGCTAAGTAGAAGTCAATTGTCAGCAAGATGCGTTTAATTTGACGAGCAGTCTGTCAAACGAATAATAAACACTCAACTGATGCGTATGCATACAATAAAGAGAGCGTCTTTGGAAGTGTCACAAATAGTCTAGTAAAATAAACAACGGACCAATAAGATTTAATGCTAAACTAGATGAGAAATACAAACTGAATGTTTAAATGGGCGCATTTTGGAGCAAAAACGAGAAATTCTTATTTCCACAAATTAAATACAAAAATATTAGGTTTATAAAAAGAATTCTGAGGATCTAACATCCCCAGAAGTAAGTACAGTTTACACTGACTTCAGTATTTGTCCTTGAAATACATCACTTTCTGTTGAATGCGACGACTTCATAGAGTGAATCATTTTATGATGGAATTCTAAGTAACAGTTAAAAGATTAAGTTTAAATTTAGATGTGAACTAGTGAAATCAGTTCAAATTATTAATCTTGTCTAGTTTACAATGCCTTATTTTACGAAATGACTAAAGAACTTTGAGTATATTTTATTTAGCTTACATATTACCTAAGTATCCCATTCTACTGTTTGATTAATGAAACTGTAATGTTACGTAACGTTTAGTTTCACTTCAATAATCAATATTGTGCGCTAGTTTTTAAGTGACGCAAGTAATCAACCGAAACTTTTTTATAGTATGTTTTTCAAGGTATTTGACGGTCGTTTCTAAAGCGTCGGCAGACTGAAAAGAAGAAGGATAGCTTATCAAGATACCAAAGGAAGGAGATTTAAACAAATGTGAGAACTACAGAGGAATCACACTGTTGTCAGTGCCAGGGAAAGTATTCAACAGAGTGTTGTTGAATAGAATGAAAGACTCAGTGAATGCTCAACTTCGAGATCAACAGGCTGGTTTCCGTAAGGATCGGTCGTACACAGACCAAACCGCAATACTACGGATCATCGTTGAACAATCAATGGAATGGAACTCGTTACTGTACATTAACTTCATTGACTATGAGAAGGCGTTTGACAGTGTAGACAGGAGATCGCTATCAAAACTTCTTCGACACTACGGTGTACCAGAGAAACTCGCCAACATCATCCAGAATTCTTACGACGGACGACAATACAAAATCGTGCATGGAGGACAGCTGACAGATGCATTCCCAGTGAGAACCGGTGTCAGACAAGGCTGTTTGATCACGCCTTTCCTCTTCCTTCTAGTGGTTGATTGGATCATAAAAACCTCTTCATCTGAGGGGAAGCACGGAATTCAATGGACAAGTAGGATTTAACTCGATCTGGACTTGGCGGATGATCTAGCTCTTTTAATCTATACACACCAGCAAATGCAAGTGAAGACAACCAACGTAGTAGCAACCTCAGTATCAATAGGCCTGAACATACATAAGGGAAAGAGCAAGATCCTCAAATTTAACACAGAGAGCACCGACCTAATTGAACTTGATGGTGAAACTCTGGAAGAAGTGGATACCTTTACATACTTGGGGAGCATCATCGATGAACAAGGAGAATCCGATGCAGATGTAAGGGCAAGGATCGACAAAGCAAGGGCAGCATTCCTACAGCTGAAAAATATATGGGACTTCAAACAACTGTCTACCAACTCCAAAGTTAGACTTTTTAATTCGAACGTCAAGACAGTTCTTCTGTATGGAGCTGAAACGTGGAGAACTACTGCAAATATCCTTAAGAGAGTACAGGTATTTATCAACAACTGTCTACGTAGAATATTGAATGTCTGTTGGCCGGTAACCATCAGCAACAGCCTACTATGGAAGAGAATAAACCAACTTCCAGCTGAAGAGAAAATCAGGAAGCGACGTTGGAAATGGATAGGACATACATTGCGGAAATCAGCAGACTGTATCACGAGACAAGCACTAACTTGGAATCCTGTTGGACAACGGAAAAGAGGAAGGCCACAGAACACCCTGCGTCGAGAGCTGGAAGCAGATATAAAAAGGATGAACAGTAACTGGAGACAGCTGGAGAGGATTGCTCAGGACAGAGTTGAATGGGGAATACTGGTGAGCGGCCTATGCTCCTCCGAGAGGGGTTACAGGCGTAAGTAAGTAAGTTTTAAAGCGTACCTACAAACTTGTAGGTTTTGGGATAATTTTACGCAACTTTACAGTCTTAAATCATTTGTTCAGTGACACATCTATAGGGCTAATACCTTCATACTTAGTGATCATTAATTAATAACTAATGTTGTATTTATCTAGTTCCTAGTACTAATCATAACTTATTTATCTAGTTGTGATGTAGTCACTAATCCAACGTGTAGGTAAACGTGAATATTAATTATAATTTCCGTATAAATACCTTAATTTCGAATTCTTTATGGCTTCACTTTTGAAACAATCTATTGTTATCTGCTAGACATTTCAAGTCATAATTAACATGTGCATCTAAAATTAATAGCTTGTATGTAGCTGATGAGGAAAAATGTGAAGAATTGTGATGGTTTCTGGAGATTTGTATCAAGTTTAGTTGATTGAACTCGTCCCAGGTTAATGTTGGAAGGGTACTATTGAAAACAAAGAAGCACTAGACAATTACTTTGTCTTAGTATGGGACTCCTCAGCAGTGCTGACATGTTTAGAAGAAGACATATGATTGGTCAATATCGTGTGACAGACAATATGAGACAAAGGTTAGATCTTATACATATGTGGGACTCTTAAATAGTATGCAACCACGACGACATCAGTTATCGAACCCTCCAGTTGTCTAAATCAGACATCAAATTAGAATCAATTCATGTTATTAAACTACAATTGTTCTTCCTAACTTACAAAAATTTATATAAGCGAGGAACTGTAGGAAATTATACTTGTTTATAGAATACAAACTCGTACAGGTCATTGTTAATTACGTAGCGTTCATCATGTAATCGGTTTTTTGCATTCATAATTAAATTACTATTATCACTACGACCACATACATGTTAATTTGTAAGTCCATCTCCCCAGTGATATTTATAAAAGCTGAATATTGCGCAGTCTTTGTTGTCAAATTTACATCCTGAGCTAATCACCTAAATTCTTTTTCCTCGGTAAATAAAGTAATGATTCAATATTGTGTCTCTGTATGGATATTGACAATTGGATTTAGTAGAAACCTGAAGTTGTTAAATCTCAAATAAAAGGAACTACAAGTTCTGAACTCCATCTGTAAACCATAATCTAACCGTAAACAATTTTATTGATGATTTATTGAGATAGAATGTAGTACAATAATAAATCAAACTACTAATATTATACAACATAAAGAACAGAGAACATTTGTTCTATGAGCTACAATAGCATTTACATAAACATAACAGTACCCACATATAGTGTTCACTACATTAACTAATATTGGATATATTGAAAAACCAATGAAATTCTATTCTTTTCCCGAAGGAAATATGCAGTAGGACAGACTGCCATTTTGTTTATCTGTTTCTCAATATATATATATATATATATATATATATATATATATATATATATACTTGTCAACTAGACATTAGTTTTCTGTTCCTTGTTTTACATATTACTTTTTACTGAAAACAGTAATTAAAACTGTAACGTTACGTAGATGAGTTACCAACGCAGTTTCATTAAAGAATACACACGCTGTTATATAATACTACAATCAATAAATATAATGAGTTGTAAGACACACTTACTAAACTATGAAGTCTTAAACTAGGTGTTTCAATTAATTGTAATAGACCCTGAATAAGCGAGGAAAGTTTCAGAGTCCCTACTCCTTAGAATATTTTAAAAGAATTTACTCCAGATACCTCTTGAAAAATCTTTGTAAGTTATAAGTTTATTTCATAAGATCTATTTGCAGCATGCATTTACACTGTGATCTAGACTTCGTTGAATTACATTTTATTACGTCACAATATTATTATAAGTTTCCTTTTTTTTCCCCTTCATCTAGAAAATTTCTAAATGTATCCTGCTTGTATGGTAATCGAGAATGTTACTTAAGTATCTTAATTTTTATCTCTCCAGATTTGGTAAATGTTCCCTATCTACATTTTAAATACTACTTGCATTTGACGAAAAAACCTCAAAGCACTTGGTTTAATTATTTCCGGTTCCCTTTTATTTTTACTCTGACATACTGTGTAATATATCATCTCACTAATATACAGATTAGGAAACAGTTTATTATGATAATTACCCTCCATCGGATTTCGAAAATCATTGTGAACTATTTGAAAAAACGTTTCAGTTGATGATTATTCAATGGGCACCAACAAATTAGTAGTAACTCGATAGGATGTTAATGATTCGTTAGTGATATGAATAAGTATTCATATTCCTATCTGCTCCTCATTTCTCTTTTGAAATTGTTGACGAATCTTTCTTCTCAGCTACTAAACTATGTTTGATACGGTGTACACAGTAGTTAATCTAATTTTCTTTCAAAGACCGTTTAAAGGGATATGAAGTGTATTGAGTACTAGTATTATTCACAAAGGTCTCTTTATACAGAAACCATGAAACAAATTCCGCATGAATAATGAAACATTGAATGAAATAAAATGACGGAATGGATTAACACATTGCTCATCTTGTACCGATAATGAACTTTGGAAAAAAAAACTGTATGAGACATAGATATATAGAACCTAAGAGCGTTGTTATTCGAAAGGAACATTGTGGTTAACAATTGTAATAGCTTTAATAATGATGGAAGACAGTGAACTTGTACTAAATGAAGAACAACATAAATTTGTCTCTGTGGTTAAATGTATGAGCTGTAATACTGTATAAGTATGACAGACACTGAGATAGCTGACTGTAATGGTGAGAGTAGCTTATTACTTAGAAGCTCTGAAATGATTCAAAATACCACATTCGACAGAAACTGTACAAATTATAAGCTTTGACTGATGGGAGGGTTTTATTTCTTATATGAGTGAGACTCAAAAGACATAAATGGATCAGATGATGTACTGTTATAGAAATCATAGTGAATTTAGATTCGTAAGTGAATTTGAACTTAATTTATTATTGCAACACGCAACTGATCATGAATACTGTAGACTGCAAAGACATACATTCAGTTATTATATTTAGATTTGGTTAGCTTATCTAGCATAACAATACGTTTTAATTGTCCCTGACAAGCTTGTCCAAACTGAATAAAATGTTTTTGGATTGTTAAAATTCATGGAGAATGTAGAAGAAAGCACTGAGACTACGGATAAGACCATTTTATCGTCCATTGTTTCAATACTATAGACAGTCTGGGATAATGATTGTGTCTAAAACACCGTGAGATGTAGGATCAAGCACCAGATCCCTCAGAATCGCATACACATCTTGTTGATGCATGTCAATCGACATGAAGCATCATTTTAAAGTTTCTTGCGGTAAACTACAAATCCTCTAAAGTATGATAAATGTACCGTTATGTCGAATCACTTATCTGCCACTTTAAAATGTAATCAAAGTAATGTAATCAAGTAATCAATAAGATTTTAGCAATTATTATTGTAAGTCCACATAGTCAGTGATTGTTAAATTCATTCTAATGAATTATATTCTTAAGTAGCGGCCAGTTATGATATAACTGAAATAGTCATCTGTTACATCAGAGCCTCTATCAGTTTTTATTGATTCAAAAATAAACTTTAATAGCTACTTTTTTTAACTTTAAGTCAAAAAATGTAGTTTTTATCATTACGACGACTAATATTAAGTATTTCACTCCCAAGTTTACTATTTGGCAGAATGAAACAAGTTAGTGTAAAGAAACAAAAACAGTTTTTTGCTGCATCATTAAATATGGTCGATCTAATCATAGACGACTTCAATTATAGACCTTAGTAATTTGAATATTAAAAGCTATTTTTAAATTTTCGTAATACTCACAAAATGGACATCTATGTTACCGTTGTATGTGACCCACTATAGCAGATCCATGGTTCGCAATCAGTAAGGTCCCTTGCCATACATCGAACTTTCAACCTTCTAACTACGAAGTTAGAATAAAATGATCTAAACTTCTAAGTCTAGACAGTTCATTCTTCTTCAGTGGTCACTGCCTCCTCACTGAAACTTCGAGAATAACCTCTTGAATTCAGTTACAGGGAAGTAATTTATGATTAGTAACAAAATGTTACGGAGATTTTTGTACTTCAAGTTCGCTAATATTCATCTATGAGTAGTTTCATAATAGAAGGGGTTGTTCGATCAAATTCAATCCATGATATTAAGTACGAATATCGGAAGTTTGTAATTTCATATGAAACTTTACAAAGAAGCATAACATTATATGCAAGCCTCTACATTTAACAAATTACTACTTCTAAGATGATTTTTCCGTCGAGTAATAACGATCGCTAAAATAAGCGGCTTCTCTTTAGAATTTGGTAAGGTAGGCTGTAGATCTAGGTCACCCACATTATGAAAGGACTTTATCTAGACAACCATTAAACTCGAGGTAATATTGGATAACTTCTCCATTGTAGTATGAAAGTTAACAGAAGTATACACTACCCTAACCTTCCGAAGATGTAACTTGAGAAAAATTCAGGAGGTATGGATGTCACAGAGAAATGTAACATTGCATTCAATTTTCATCTGAGAATTTAGATTTAGGAACAAAAATGGACATTGTTGGAGGGAAATTTATTTGCATTTACTTAAATACGATATTCACGTTTGCATATACCTATTCACTTTATACAATCCTCCGGATATTCTAAAAGTTAGTAGTTTGAATGTTCAGCTTATGCGTAACAACCATATGTTGTTAAAAAAGCTATTCCGTATAGTTTGTAACTAAGATCATTAAAAAAATCCATTAAAAGAATTTCAAGATATGCCCTGTTTACTAGTAGAAACCCCACTACAAAATTATGGTCATATCGTCTCCTAGCAACGTTGACGAAAAAAAGCTTTGCATTATACCCTAAGGATAAACCAGTATCCGGGGAACTTTATAAGTAAATATATAAGCATCAAAGAAAATCAGAAACAAGTCCATATGGCAAACAAAAAATCCCTATCCATGCCACTGTTATTTAGGAGATGATGCAACAAGCAAAATGTTATCATTACATTTACGTAGAACAATCTGAAAAATGCTTAGTACAAGACGATTTTAATTAATTCTTTCCATTGTTACGATGACACTGAGACTAAAATATAAGTTGCCTAAGCATTGCACCTCTCTTTTCACTTACTCGCATGAAGAAGTCATATCTACCATCTTTCATAATAACTAGTCAATCACAGTTGTATGATATCCCATTTTATTCAAACCAATCATGTTATGGTGGATGCTACTCATAAGGTTATTCATAAATAGTAAGTAGTGGAACTTCACGTAAAAGTGGAAACAGTAAACAGAATACGATATGGGTTGCAAGGTGGCACGGAGCAAAACCTGATCACAATACATAAGAGTAATAACGACAAACATGGGAAACAAGCCTACAACCAAACTGGACCGGAAAACGGAAATACCAGTGATATTGATAGCACATGGAGTCTCGAGTCATGAAACAACAAAGAAGCTGTCATTCCACATAATGATTAAAAGAATATCGAACCTGCCTGGAAACAACATGACAAAATTTTAACTACTGAAGTGGAATAGTATGAAGTGAAAGGAATAGCGGAAACAAGTGGTAAGAAACGTGCAGTAGAAACAAATAATGGATGTTAAAAGATCAGAACATCATCAAGAAAAGTAGCTGTAATACTTTCAATGGAGGGGTCTGGTTAAATTTAGTGAATGAAAGAGCATAACACGTAGCGAACTAAGCTTAAACAAATAACTCCCCAAATGGAATGGCCTGTATGTAGTCGTTGCAAGATGTGGACCTGTGTATACCAGTAAGAGAGACAACAAAGAGAAGTGAGTAAACAGGAGTCAGCTGTAAAGATAGATTCTTTGGAATAATGAATCAGATACACGAAGACTGACAGCGACCACAAAACCTAGAAGATCAGCGTGCATACAAGTGCAACATTTGGAAGATGGAGCGAGTGTGGTGGATGCTATTCATAAGGTCGTCCATAAGTAGTAAATATCGGAACGTCGCTTTAAAACGAAAACAAACAGATAATTTAAAGCAGTGTATATATTATGAATTACATTTTCTATTTTCACCAAGTAAATCATTTGTTTCGCTGAGTAGTTGTTCCCGCAGTGTAACTAGTATCATTCACTGTTTTACGATAATCAACTATGTTAACAATCATCTACTAAGATCAGTCAGATTTAATCTCACTGAAATAGTCAGAGCAACAGCCATACACGACAGAAGTTCTACACTTTCGTATACAAAAGAAATAATGTCCACCCTTTGTTTTATTATAGTCAACGACTAGCATGCATTCAATTTATAAGATAATCTGTCTTTGTTGTGTCCAATAAATATTGCCATGGTTTCTATCCATCATAAACCTCCACAATACAACTGATATTATTTTTGTACTATTACCATTAATTTTGGAAGAGTACAAAGAATCATCAACTGTGTTGTACAAATTATCCCTAATTATCCCAAACTGATGTTTAGTAATTTGCTGAAAGATGTATTTACCGCACACTTAACCATTCAATGGTATTCGTTAATTATGAATTGATAACTGTAGATAAGTATCTTATTGGTAAACAAGTTGGAGTTATAAGTAATCGAACTCAAATTGAATCCCAATGTGAACGTGACTACATTCAAATATATCTAATAACTGAGACCATAAACAATTCGAAATGTACCTCCTAGACTTCACTTTCCAGTTAGAATCACACATCAATGTGAATCGTAGATGATTAAGTGAGTTCAGAGAGAAGAATATAATTAGTTCAATCATCTTTGTTTCAATAAATAGACGAAATGTTTCAGTAGTCCATCAGTTCACTGACTAGATATTAATCACTCACTGGGTAGTAAAAAGCTTCATGCATGTCAACCACCTTATAGTACTAATCAAATCCTGTCAATCAAGTTTCAGAGTGGCAACTGTTCTCAGTGATTTAGCATTACTGGTTCTATGCTGAGATAGAGTGCGATTTGGAGGTAGTCTACAGGACTGTAAACAACAAACACGTTAGTGTTGATTAACCTGTAACTAGTCAATGTTTACATCTCAGTCCCAAACTTAGCGACATTGTGTTTCAAGATCAAATTATTGACAACTACCAGATGGCTGAAAACGTAAGCCCATGGTTTCCAATTAACTATTAGTGGACAACTTACTAGTTGATTTTCAGACGGTAAAGATCATGAAGTGCATTTGCATATAACAAAATTTAAAAATATTGCCTTCTTTTTGCTCATATTGTTATGGACTTAATCTAATCGGTCACTCTTGTTATATTGTAAAGAACAACAATTGGGCAAGCAATGTTCATTGAGCGAAAACAGAGTAGGTCATAAAATACTACATACATTACTTCCAAGCATCAATTTGCACATCCTCCGCGTTGTCTGGACTGTATCGTTTATCAGCCTGCTTCTCTTGGTTGTTCTCGATTGTCCTCTGTATTTCGATCATGCTTCACCTCTTGCCCTCTCACAACTCGTCTCGTCTGCTGTTTACTGATTCTTCCTGATTTCCTTTGACGCTCTGCTACCTACTACTTATTGATGACTTATAAGCAGTATCCACCACAATATGTTTATCATGACCGGGTGGCCTAAATACAATAGTGACTCATAGGTATGGTTAAAGATTTATTGTGACTGGTAAGCGGTATTCGAAACAAGTATTTTTTTCCTATTTAAGACTTGTCATCTGAATTTATTTGAAAATCTAGTGACGATGTTCACACTGGGACGCAACCCAAGTGAGTTCACAAAATGAACGAAATAGTATAAACATATTTCAGTACAAAAAAACGAATTAGTAAACGTTTTGTATACCCTTGGACTGTGACTGACAAGCGGAATTGTCGTCGTATTTGTGCGTATATCCCAATGCTGATGTTTACACCGGGATCCAAACTCAGTTCGTTTCAAGCCAAAAGCCAATACGTTCACTAATAGGCTAATGAGTTCGGATAGTCGTACTTGTGCACCGAATACACGTAATTAGGGTACATTTTTATCTTCCCATTGATTTGTTATGGATTGGATTCCACTTTCCAGTCACAATCCAACTTAAACAATACTCGTAATTTATAGCTATACTGAGGCAGTCCGCTCAGGATACACGTGTAGCAATAGAGACTGACCAGTTTCATTCTATAACAAATCAATGGAGAGATACAAATTCATAGCTGTAAACGTTTGTTTTAGAAAAAAAACACAACTCATTACTTATTCACACATTCACTCTATCAACGTCAACAGTTAGTTGATCATGAAAAGCAGGAAAAAAGCAACAAGATGAATGAATCCTGTAAAACGTTTAAATGAGAATTGATCTACCGGTGTCTACGCGTTTTATTGTTTGTAAAGTTTAATGTGTTTATATTGAACAGTTGAATTGCAACTTCATTTTGAAGCTTTATCGATTTCATGTGTTTCTTTATTTTTGTTGTTGTTGTCATCGTTGTTGTTAATATTGTTTATTCTTTTTTTTCTTAGTTATCTACATTTCATCCTCTTTAATCAAATAGTTAGTTATCTTAGTTTATTCTTTATTCATTAATCAATGTTCATAAGGATTACAACAACAGTATAAATAAGATCATTGTCATGGTGATTAATTTGATTATGGTGAGTACGAAATTTTTCGGCTGTCAAAAATATTTTAACATAAACTAGGCTATACATTGTATAGTAAATGAATATTAGTAAAGAATTTTCATTTATCTATTACCGGGTAAACTAAGGTTTTAGTAAAGTTACATTTTGGCTAATAATGGGATATAATGAAGTAGCTTTTATTTCGACTTGTGACATATCAGTTTTAAATAGCTATCTGTACTAAGTAATTAAATAGATAATGTATCGATATTTAAAGTGTTAAGTATTTGGTTTCTGTATCGATGAGAACATAAATACTGAGAGAAGATTGTGTCTAGATAATGCATATCAAATGATATAGAAGAAGTATCTTACATTCTCCTTGTTACCGTAGTGTAACAAAATTAAAAATCTCGAAATAGGTAATATAAATTGATTGATCACTGTGTAGTAACTTATGCGATGTTTATCAAGTTCTAAATAACCTCCCATCACTACATAATCCTAGTGATGTCCAGTCACTAAGACTAGTGGCCACTTTGTAAGTTGATCGATAGTATTTGATCAGCACTTTAAAAGGCTTATTTTGCATCAAATTGGTCACTACACAGTGATCAGATAATGTATACAGCTCAGCAACACAAAGATTGCAAGTACGTCATGCTGATGAGTACTAAATAACATGAAACCTAGGTCTAGGATTTCCTGCCGACTATCTCCAAACTACCATCCATAATGTTGAAGTTCAACAAATTAACGTTATTATAGTCATAAAATAAAATCATTTTAACATAATACGGAGATGTTCAATGTATGAGTAGTTAGTACAGGTAACTGACTAAAATTTAATTTTCGTTAAAATCATTTTATTATTCTTTTACATCAGTCTCATATGACCTTATATCATACTAAATATGGTGATATTTATCTCATTTTTCAAATTACAGTAACTTAATACAACAGTTAGATAATTTATCAATAGACTAATTCATAAATCATCTATGAGATGTCTATTCAATTATATTTAAGGTACACTAAAGTTTGAAATGAAAGTATGTTTCAACAATGAGATATTTAGATCATATAAAGTAGTCAGTTATAACTCACATCAACACCATTGAATATTAAATGAATGGCATAACAATCAAACTAGACAAATATAACGATTTGGAAAAAATAAAAAAAAATAAACATACATAAATGGACTATCGTCTGTGTAAATCCAACCTTCCTTCCTCCCCCTCCCTACCTCGGAACACCCACAGAAACGAATTTGCATGAGGAAGTTTCAGAATAAAACTTCAAAGATTCATTAGAGACATTCAGATTAATCTGTGATCAATAATCAGATCAGTATAGATTCAATCAATTGTTTATATGATTATTGACTAATTAATCATCAACATGGTAAACAGGAATTCAATTATAATTAGTAGTAATCAATGTTATAACAATAAAAAAATTAGTAAAATAAGTAAACAACATAACCCAACAAGATTTAAGTGTTTAGGATGATTTCTACAGACCATACAATAACAAATTTCTTATGGTTAACAGTATTTTCATGAATGTCTATAGAGAATACTAAGTGTTATTTTTAAGTAGTATCATTTCAATTTATTTTATTTTATTCTTTTTAGTGTTTACTTACTTTAAATGTTATTTATAGTATTAGATTATATTGAAGTAATCAATATTGAAAAAAAAATCTCTTTCTTCATTCTCTAGTTTATTACATTGAAAGACAAAATGTTTACATTCAACATTTTGCATTCATTAAATCTCATTTCAATAACAACAATCTATATGGTTATTTAATTAGAATAAACTTGTATCTTCCCATCGATTTGTTATGGACTGAAGCTGGTCAGCCTCTGTTGCTATATGTACATTCTGAACGGATTACCTAGATATAGCGATAGTAAACAAGTAATATTTAGGTTGGATTACGACTGGCAACTATAAACCAGGACGCGAGTTTCGTCCTATATGGGACTCATCTGCTAGATGTGCCTACATCCCAATGTTGATACTCACACTAGGATTCGAACTCAATTCACCTCATGTCAAACGCCACTTGCGTCCTGGATTCCGCTTGCTAGTCACAATCCAAGTTAAATATATGGGTATTTGTTCCAATTATTTGATCATTATTATATCATCAATTTTAAAGATTCATTGCATTACTGTCATAGACTTCGTGAAGGTACAGCTGATAATGCAGTTTGTATTGACGATAATATCGATAACGATTATGATAATGACAATGATTCGTCTAATGCTGTTAATTATGATGATAATACGAATATAATTAGTAATTTTAATGAATTTATTCTTTATCACGACATTCTATTGATATACTAATATCAGTAGTATTAGTCATAGTAATAGTTATTTATGCAATCAATAAGATAGGGAACACGCAAATGTCTTGTTAAAAAGTAACTGCATATTATAACATACTCTATTAAAGTGTAATTGTATTAACTGCTAAACAAAATACTCAAGTTTTTTCATTAGAAAAGAGTTTTACGCTACAACAACACATAGAACTTATTGATATATTTATACACACTCACGTATACAAACAGTTGGATACAGAAACAACGAGTATTCATGAATTCATTCATAGAAGAAATCAAGCAACCAAAAACAATGATTCAATTTATAATCTAATTGTTTAATAATGATTACGTTGATTTAAGTAGAAAAATATGATATTTCTTTGATAAAATAACACTGTCTCTTCCCATTCTAATCAGCCCTAATGCTTCTGGTAAACTTAACCTTCCTCACCTACCTCCCCTCTCGCTCTCTTGGATAGTATAAAAATCATTAATTTTATACAGATTTTCATTTTCTTCAATATGGCAATTATTTATCTTCACTTTATTGTACAAGAAGTATTTTGTTTGTTTGTTTTCTTATTAAAAAGGAAATAATTCTTTGTTATAGAATTGTTGTTGCGGTTAGTTTGATAGCCAGATTTAAGACATTATTATAAAAAATTTCCTAAGTTTGTTAGTAGTATATTTCTTCAAATGTTTCTTTGAATAGTGTTTTAAGTGCTCTTTGCATTCAAATAATTATTTCCATGCACTTAATTTGAGTGTGTATATGAACAAGATCAGTCCCATTGAGAGAATTATTGTCACTTATTGGATAACATTCAAACAATCAATCAATGTCTATTACCCTATGTGGAGCATAGGCCGCCGACCAACCTTCTCCAACCAACTCTGTCCTGATCTTTCCTTTCTAGCTCTTCCCAAGTGCTTTTAATTCTATCCATGTCTGTCTCCGATTCCCGATGCATTATGTTCTTGGGTCTTCCTTTTTTCTAATGGCATTCAGGATTCCATGTTAATGCTTGTCTTGTGACACAATTCGATGATTTCCTCAATATGTACCCTATCTACCTCCAGCGTTTTCCGCCAATTTCTTCCTCGGCTGTAAGTTGTTTTGTACTTTGCCATAGGAGGTTGTTGTTGATGGTATCTAGCCAACAGATCCGAAGTATGCTATGCAGACAGTTGTTTATAAATACTTGTGTATTTTGAATGATGCTTTTCGTATTTCTCAATGTAAGTTTCAGCTATATACAACAGAACTTTCTTCACATTTGTATAGAAAATTTTAACTTTGATGATGAATGACAGTTGGTTTGAGTTCTAGATGCTTTTCAGTTGTAAAAATGTTGCTCTTACCTTTCCAATCTGCACCTTCACATCTGCACTCATTGGATAACATTGGAATATAAGAAATGGTTTATCCACTGTTTATACTTCGTTTTACATTGCGAAAGCTTTCGAAGATGAAAAAAATCTGTTTATAAATCTTGGGTTTATACATAATACTGCAACTGATATTATGATAAATTCACTATGAGAATCTTTGAAAAAAGGCTTTTTACTTAGCTAAACAACTTACTAGCATCTTCAGCCAGCTGAGCCTATTCTACTTACATCTATAAGTTTACTTACTTGTGTTAAATAGGGTATATCAGCTACATTAAACAAATGATTCCCAAGCATGTCTCCGAACATTTCTAAGCTTAGCTTTCAAAAGGGGAATGTATGATACTAAACAGTTCAGTTTTAGGATAACTAATAGTCACCGGTAATTCTACCCCACCATAACACCATTACATGGTCAAACAAATGAGATAAGAGAGCACAAATCAATCTCTTACGCGACACAGACGCTTTGAAACTTCGTAATCTAAAGCCTAAATTCTGTTTGCGAAAGCAACAGGTACAATCCTTTGTTTTACCATAATCGTATGTTATAATTTTTATTTTTAGTTTTCGAAGCAGTTATACATTGAAACTACTAATTGTACATAGTCCTTCTTCCCATAACCACATATTTTTAATTTCTTTCTTTCTCTTTTTTTAATATGTCTGGTGTACAATTAGCTTTACGCTGCTTACACTGTTAGGTAACTCCCTTCAACACACTTTCTAGACATTTCATTATGTAATTTACTTTCTGTTGTTTAGTAAGGCATCTACCGATGGAATTGAGTTATGGAATATTATGAACTAATCTATAGCAGAAAGACAAACCATTAGATGTCAACTTAGTGGTCTTAAGACTAATTCACTAATTTGGTAGCTGATGTAACTATAGGTGCATAATTCTCAGGAGCTTTACATTTTGATAAAATAGTCGTTTAGTGCTCTCTAGCTTTCATTGATTGCTTAACCAAGTTCAGTTGATAATTTAACACATGCTACATGCAAATTAATAGTAACCGTCAGTATTGTTTAGTTATAAATATTCAGGACTAAATTTTGATCCAACCCTGTTGGAGTATGAAAATTTTAAGCTGATTGCTTTGATCCAGAATAACAATTCCTCAAATGCCTACGAAAAAATAAACTATCATTATTGCAATAATACAAACCCATATTAATATCAAAGAATCCTGAGTTGTGAACCTAATCTAATAGTGAAACTTGTTAATGTAACTAATAACCGTAGTAGAAGATTAAATTTATCAAAAAATCATGATCTTCTTCCTTCTTATTTCTCACTCAGAACCGATTTACATTCATGTTAGTCGACTGCCTTTTCTAGCAATTAATAATCCTTATCTAATTTTCGTGACACTACCGATTACTCAGTATCTTAGTAACTATATTTTTAAGATTTCCCCAAGAATAACATTCTTCCTTTTTTATTGTTTTTATGCCTTTTTATTTATTACTAAACATTGTTGATTATTGTTATGAAACTTAGTGCATATTGTTTAAATTGAAAATTGATTGGCGAGCTGGATCCAGGACGCGCGTTTCGTCCTATTCGGGACCCGTCAGCTGAATGTACCTGTATCCAAATGTTGATATTCCCAACGGGATTCGCACTCAGTCCGTTTTGTGTCAATCGCTATCATGTTTACCACTAGACTACTTAGTCCAGATAGCCACACTTGTGCAACGAGTGCATATGTAATTAGGATGAACTTGTATCTCTCCGCTGATACCGTTAGAGTGAATTCGAATCCCGGTGTGAGCATCAACATTGTGATGTAGATACATCCATCCAACTAGTCCCAAATAGGACAAAACGCGCATCTTTGATTCTGTTTGCCAGCCACAATCCAACTTAAACAATGCTTGTGTTTTATAGCTATTTCAAAGCAATCCACTTTAATGCACATTTAGCAACAGAGACTAACTGGTTTCAGTCTACAACAATTCAACGGGAAGATACAAGTTCATCCTAATTACATATAGTATATATAGTTTGGATTTTACATTTTCGAAAATGAAATCACCAAAAAGCTACTTCTTCGCTGAAACAACATTTATAACTCAATGAAAGCGTTCAATTCAATTAGAAATGTTTACAAGTAAGCAGTTATCATTTTAGATCCTTCGTATGTATGACATAATTGATCAATCAAAGTGATTCACTGTATTGTATTTTCTTAATTATTCAACTATTCAATATGAATACAGTCTAACTGCTAACTTTCTACTAAACAGATATGTACATCCAATGATTTATATTATAATTCTTGTGTGTTCTCTTTTTATTTTTACTTAATGTCTTTAAAATTGTAATTGAATTTTGTAGATTTTGTTGCCATCCCATTATTTTAAAGTAAATGTCTATACTAAGATTAATGAATTTTTTTATTGATGAATGTCGGAATTGATTTTAATTAAATGGAGATTACAAGATGTATCAATGATTCGCTTGTACAACTGTCATAAATATATACTGATCGAATTTTTATTGCCTACGCAATCAAATAATAATCGTATATTCTCATCAAGAGACAAAACTTTAATGAATTCAATTTCATTCAATGAAGTTAGTTAAGTAATCACTACTACTACTACTACTTATTACTATTATTATATTACTAATATCCTATTTGCTTATTTTTATTCTTAGAATGTCTACCAGTGAATATATTTCCTGGTTAAATATGTTTGCATTTAAAAGAAAATCCATCATTGACATAAAATCTACTTTCATTGTTTTTGTTTTGGTTTAATGTATATAAGTGTGTAGAAAATGTTAGAATGGATATGTGAACTACTATTTGAGTAAAAGGTACAATCTTTAAACTACCTACAGACTATAAACAAGCAAATGTATTTACATAGTTTTCTTGACTATTTTAATCACGTATGTTGCATAATTACTTTAATGAAGAACATTTTTAAAATAGAAAATATGTATACTACTTTAAAGTATTTCTCAAGGTAATTCCTAGAGTTCAAGTGAAATTACGTTACTAATGAAGATAAACCGTGTCGGATGGGAGGTGATTATCTACTTATGACAATGGATGAATGCGAGCAAATATACTGTGATATGACTGAGTTGGAAGCATCAGCCGTTGGAAGCCGATTCAATGGTCTAATAGTAAGACGCTTGCCTGATGATCCTAGATTCGATCCATGGTAGAGTTGTGGACGAGCACTACTCAAGAGTTTCATACTTAAACAAAACAACTGTCCAGTGATCTCTGGTTGTCAAAGGTTTTGTGAATGCAACCAATTCGTAATATCAAATCACTATTCAGCATTCTCTACAACACTCATATTTTTAATTGACATCATGTGTATATGTACATTGATGTACACGCGGATAATTGTTCAAAATTGGAGTATCTTATCTGTAGAACTGATCATCTCGAACAATTGAATGTTACTAACATTGAGATTTATTTTATTTGTATTTGTAGAAATTATATTTATTGATGTCAACTGTAAACAAAACATTAATCGTGATAAAACTGGTTGCAGCAGTGTTCACTTATTAGGACCTATCCTGCGATTATGTTGCTATCATTTATAAAACAACAAACTCAATAATTTAATCAAACAATTACATGTATGCTTATCTATCTCAACGATTGCAATGGCTGAAGAGAATGGTGAGTTTATATGGGATTCTTTGAACATGGTCTAAAGGATTTTCTACTATGATGAAAAGACAGCGCCAGTAGCTTCATCTCTAGATGTTTTAGAATAAGAGATTTCAGGTTAAGATCTTACAATCTTTTAACATGATTAATGAACATCCAAGCTTTAGTCTTATAGAATTTGATTAATTTGTTTAAAAAGAGACCATTACCAACTTTCCTTTGTTTAAGAAACATAAGCTCTATTTCATAATGACATTACATCATTTCTTTTCTAATCTCTTTTATTCTAATAAGTTGATTATCAGCTCTACTCATTTGTTTCAATCAACATTATCCTCTATTTATTAGGTACCAAGTTAGTCCCGGAGGAAGGTCAATGAACACACTGCGTCGCGAATTCGAAGCAGACATTAAAAGTATGAACAGCAATTGAAAATGGCTGTAAAGGATTCCTCAGGACAGAGTTCAATGGAGAATACTGGTGAGCGGCCTATGCTCTTCTGTAAGGGGTAACGAGCGTAAGTAAGAAAGTTAGTTATTTCCAGGTCCTATAAGTTACACCAACTGGTTGATAAATAGGGTCTGTTTTATAATCTGTACGGAATACTGACAGATCTAAAGAATGGCTTACATTCTTTATTGTGATTAATTTGTTCAAGGTTTCAAGATTTTTTCATGAAATATGTATCCGCAATTGTCCACATGTATTAATTTAACCAAAGACATGTTGCTGTTGGGACGGCTCCTAGATTCCTCAACGAAACCTCCAGAACCCTTGAAAGAGCCAAAGACATTCCATCCAATCACTGATCGATAGAACCTGCCAGAATCTCAACGCGGCGTGTTCTGATTGGTTGGATTATAATACTGATTTTATTGTTTCAGAAAACTATAAATATAGGAATATTTTGAGCAGATCTCGCTCTCTTTCTTACTCGAATAAAGTTTTCTGTCCACTCATCTTTTATCTTCTGAATTTGCGATTAGGAGGGTTCAAGGCGTTCGAGTGCTAAAGTTGTCTGCGGCTAGTCAAGCTATCAAGCATGAGTCATAACAATTACTATTCATGTCGACTAAAAAAATCAAATGTTTAATAAGTCCTTTTCAAAAGAAAGGCTATCCCTGAAACTTCACCAACAAAATATTTCCATATGATATCACTAATCGATTCTTACCTAGACAATTATTGAAGATCAGGAAGCACTAGACAATTATCTTATCAGAGAAAGAAGCTCTTGTCTAGCCTGCACCCATAACCTGGTCAGGAAATAAAACCCAGCATCTTCGGGTTCAGTAGAGAACGTTTAAATGTTAAATCACTAAGTAGGGCGGCATCTAATGGTTGATATTCATCTTTTTATATAACTTGCAATATATCTACCGACTTCATTCCTTATCATATGTGAGTAACTATCTCATATTCAACATGGTTTAACTAAGCGCATTAAGCCATACCCTTGAAACGCAGGAACTTCCTCCTGCATTTAGTCCTTAGTGAGCAATCGCCGCAAAATCTGGTCTTGAGGTAGATTTACTGATGAGACCGTGGATGCTTACCTTTGAGCAGTTCCATGCTAGCTGTCTGAATTCCTAGTTTATGGAACAATCTGCTGAACATAACCAGAAAATCTCTATTTAATCCCATTTATTCGAAGTTTGTGCGGATAATACTGTTTAGTAAGTTAGTGTAATTTTAAACTATCAAACTCAGATATGCGGATGTAATAAAATAGTGTGTCTGAGATACAATACAGTGATTTAAAGCTGAACGTTACTTGAAAATTTTGAATAGCATTTTGATTTACAGTAATGAGTATATTTCCAAGCATTTTACTTACATTAAACAGTTGGTCATATAGTTGTAATGCATTGTGTCATGTAATATACTCTTCAGATAAAATCATGCACACAGAATGTTGTTTTATATTCAGAAAGTTTTAAGTAACTTGATTCAAGTTAAACTGTACTCTCACTCTTATTTTCTCATTTGTTATCTTAAAACTGTACAGTAGTATAAACTACAAACTAACTAATCACTGGATAGTTATGTGTCATATTTATCTAGTCTTGTTAAATGTTTATGGAATAGTGTTGAATAAGTTTATAATGTGACTACTAATCTAAGTGACATGGTCTGTTATCGATGTTAAGTTGTTTAAAAGTAATAAACAGGTAAGTTTGCTTGATCTAGGATTCATCCTATTTGGCATTTGTCGCTAAGATGCACTATCATTTTTAGAAGACCTGATGCTTCTTGGCGGGGTATGCAGCTCTGCAGTCTTTGGTTATTTTCACTAAAACTCTGATGGACCTTCGAATAACAACATAATTCTAAGTCATGTTAACTAATGACAACATTGAAACACGGCAGAAAGAACTAAATTAGTACTAAGACTAGACTAAAATGCATAACAATGACCACTTGTTAGTGTTCAATCAGTGTGTAAATCTCTGTCCAATAGAAGGTCAGTAGGAGTCTAGTGAAACTAGATGATACGGCTACGAATACTTTAGGCACCATCAGTTTCCTCACGAATACAGGTTGACCTTACTGATGAATGACAGACGAAACAAAACTTGGGCTCAACGTTTTCTTACGACTATCAGCAAGCAATTTAACATCACTGTAAACTGTACAGATTAACAACAGTCTCTGTTTAGTTTGATTGTTAATTTTATTTACTTTATGATCATTTATAGTAGTTAGCTTATGATAAGTATATTTTAGGAAATCATAAAATATTTTTAATGTAGCGCAGATTTATTCGAATACAAATATTCAAAACACTATACGATTGTACAAGATCGCTAATATACATCGGTAGTTAAATGTTCCTTCAAGAAGGAAACACATTGGCATGACATTTAACCGGATACCTGCCAGCAGGTTAACGTTATTTAGTAAAACTCTGATTTTTTTAACAAAAATTTAAGATAATGAATTGTCTATCACTGAAACATTGATGGAATAACATAGTTTGTCTGTTCATTTATGATATTTTGCGGTACAAAACTACTTCTCGAAACCGGGAACAGAATTATACAGTTCTCTCTGCTTATTTTTCATATTGTTACTAGGTGTTCTGATGATAAATCGATTTTAAATTTCACATTAAGCACTTACTTTAGTTAAACAATCAATTTATAAAGGAATTATTGGATAATTTTTTTATCCACCTAAAGGACTTCTCAGGAGTGAACAAACAGGAATCTAACAAGCACCCAACTAGTTCAGGGTTTTTGAAGATATTTTGAAGCCATGACCATTGAGTAATACTGATTGGTTTATATTTCTAATTTCGGTCACTGCGCTATCATTATCCACTACCATGAGTGGATAACGACTTTGTGTAAATATTGTTATATGTCAATCATCAATTCATCCCGTTAGTGATGTGAAATCCCTTTAGAAGATTGATAATTATCAGTACATGATTGTTGTGATTATGGGCTGTAAACAAAATTATTTTCTAAGTCACACGTTACAAGTAAACATTAGTTAAAATTCCAATATAAACCATAAAGTACTAGACGACTGTTTCATCCATAATCTCACCAGGAATCAAACCCATAACATTCAAGCTATGTTATCTTGAATTCAATTGCTAATAGGATCTTGAATACACAATGTTATCCTGTGTTTATTTTTGGTTTTCAATGTACTGTTATATGAAGCTTCAATGTTTTAGATATCGTTTCTCTTTTAAATTTATTTTAAGCATTATGCATTCAACATATAAAACACTTTGTTTACATGAGTTGATTAATTGTTTTAAATAACTTTTACTAAACATACATGTTGACTTCAAACTAATTAGTTATGATTTAATAAACAAAGTCACTATTTAGATACATATTATGTACTATCTTAATGGTATCCATTGTTACTAACATTAATGTCATTAATCAAAAGATACATATTCAAGTCTATATATATATATATGTTCACCTAATTCAGTGAAGTTATTTTAAATGGTGATAAATACATAGAAACAATCTTTTGTTTACTTTTTATTAAGTATCCTATACTTACTACTAAGAAATACTACTTTGTATAACAAACGGTAATATTAGTGATATGTTATGGATACAGGATAATGATAGTCACTTATAGTCATCGTGATTTTAGTTTTAAGGTCATTAGGTAATACATTAAAGTAAACAATGTACTAAGCACTTAATTGTTATGGTCAATAAATAACCAAAGAATCAGTTAAAAAAAAACTGTTTTTTTTTCTGTAAAGTTTGTTCTTGTTATCGTTATGTGCATTTTTTGAAGTTTAGTGATATTCTGATCTAATTAGAGCATGATTTTAGTCCATCAAGGTATAAAATAAGGCATAAAACACCATTGTTTAGTTATTCACTGAAATTTCTAACACCCTTTATCTAGTGTGGGGTTATATATTACTCATGAAAAGTAAGTAGTACATAAAGAGAGAATTAAAATTGTTAACTTGTATTTGATTTATTCATCAATTAAGCAATTACTTACACACACTTTAATAGCTTCAATCTATCTTAACCAGTCATAAACTCTTATGTAAGGGAATATATACACAACTGGAAGATTTATAGAAATCTTGAATTTTCACAACACTAGTTGACCTTAAATAACCTTAACCGGGTAACACTCAATAATAACATTCATCATGTGTTGAAAGTAACTGTCTTCTGAAGATAATTCGGGATTTTTAACGAGAAGACTTAAGCAGTAAGGTTCAACTAAATCATATATTAGGAAGTTGCTAAGCAATCGCATAAAACGACGTTGTAAAATGCATCGTAAATAACCGAAGTTGTTAACATAAACTTGCTAACGTTAACTCAATGGTCTGCAGACTAAACTCTTTCCTAAAAGCCTGATGGCCTCGTGCTTGATTGTTGGTGGGGTCACTAATGTCCATTGTCTCGTACTAAGACCAAACAACCGTTCAGTACTCACAGGTTTACATTGGTTGTTTGACTAAAGTCAATCCAAGACATGAAACTTTAAATTCAACTTTCGCCAAAGTACTAATTAATAACATTTAATGGGATTTCATATAGCTTGAGGATTATTTCAATCCATAAATCATTTCAACTGAAGAACCACTGACTTTTGTAAAACAAATAGTTACTGTTTTGTTTTAGGCTTGTGATTCGTCATCAGTCCTTATCAAAGACGCCATAATAATTCCAAACTCGTAACATGCTTCGTCATACTTCATGGCTATGTGCATTTATTGACATAAACATTCCAATCTTAAAATTGTTTTAAATAACTATTATTATCTGTTAACTAAATGCATATAAACATTTGCTTCAATAAATCACAACCTGTTGCAAGTCGAATAACTGGGAAACTCAAGAAATGTTACATCGGTGGCCAGTGTATTATCCTATTTCATTGATACGTACAGAAATGAATATTGATTTCCTTGAAAATCATATGAGGAATATTGTAATGTGATATAAAGCGGATTCATACAAGTAAGACTGATCGTAAACACTTACAGATGCATATGAGTAGTAAACACTGCTTGTTAAAAACAAAAACGTTTTCAAAATGGTTTTTAATATTTACTTGTTCAATACACTGACTGATTGGTGAGTAGTGCAGTTCATATTCTGACAAGCGAGTTGTAATGTGGCCACTAGTCAAAGTGGCTTGACCTCCCTGGCATTACATTATAATGCGAATCCTTGGACCTATGTTTAATGCTGTTTGGCAATCGTCAATAAAAAGGAATATACAGTCTTTAGGAAACTGCCGCTTCTCAACAGATATAATCAGTGGGCTCCCACCATCTCATCACAATTTATTTGCCTAGATTAGTGGCCATATTACAACTTGATCAACAGTATTCGAGTACCGCTATGAAAGGACTAGATAAACATGACATTGGTCACTACTACGTAACAAAAGCATCTATTTGCCTGTCTTATATGAAGTCGATCACGGCCCAAATATGTCAGTGTTAATGGTCGCAAACTGTAGAACAGGATGATTAGGGGATATTTAAGCAGACTATTTCAGCGGGTAAGAAGTGAACACACGTTTTGTCAAAGTCCAGTTAGCTCCTAATTCTTGTTTATTATCCTCGATTTAAATTAATGTACAAATATGCTATGTTATTAGCAATACATAGGGACAAGTGAATTAAATTTATCATCTTCATGACTATGCTATTAGTTCCTGTGTATATTGTTGCATATAAGTGGTTAGTTATCAGCGTAGCTTGTCAACTGTTTAAGTTTATTGAAATAAAGCTGTTTGTAGGAGGTGATTCAGTCAATTTGTCCAGAACATGTCCATTTAGCATAAGCACCTCTAGAATGAGTACATATAATATATCACGAACAAACTGAAGTTTGAAATATCAATCATAGAATGACTAATGAATGCCATGATGGTTAAATGTTCATAACTAAGCCTGAGTATTCATCTTCTATCCTCAGTGATGATAAGAATATGCACTACTTAACACGAAACAGCTGTTTGATGCTTTCTATTCTAAAATGTTTGTCTAATCGAGATCAATTGTCAATATCAAATTCAAATTCAACAGTCTTTGCAACACATAATCATAAAGTAAATCAGCTGACTTAGTTGTCAATTTATCTCAGTTTTCAAATACTTAACCTTGATAAACATAAGCTCGAATTCAACAAGCAATGACCACTTAGCCTAGATAGTAGTATATACCTCCGTATGTTAATCATGCTAATAAATCTGTAGTTAATGGATAGGTTATATCACCTAATAGCTTGTCATTATTTTATATTTTGTTTATGTTACTTTATAACAATACATTATGTACCTAGTTTTCTAACATGTATTGGTAAGACTGAATATTATCTGCCATATCCTCTTCATAAGTACATACATTATCTGAAGTAAAGTCTTAAATTAGATCTTATCCATCAATATAACATATCTGAAATCAATCATAAACAAAAGATTCATATAATATTATTGAAATGTAGTATTCTTAGAACTCAGTAATGATCTACCTATAGATCTACTATAAGGCATAATGAATGAAGTGTTTAGCTTAGATAATGGAATTGAATTTAAAATTATATAACCATCTTTAAACCACTAGCATATTTCAGCTTATTACGTTCTATTACTATAAACAAATTTAACACAATAAGATTATAATATAATTTTTTGTTAACTCCCATCTTAGAATTGCTTTGTTCTTGTTTTATTACAATTAGTCAAATTCAATTGCTCTGTAAATTTGCTCAAATATGGTTCTTCATCGTTATGAAGAACGAGTATTTTGTTTTCTTGTCAATTCGTTTTTTGGATGTAGTACTCTCCAAATGTGGATTACTACAGACTACTAAAGTTAATGTGTATTCTTCTCCATCTCCTCCCCCCCCCCCACCTCTCTTGATCAAATATCCCATAGTCTAATAACAACCGATCAAATTTAGACTTAAATGTCTTAAAGATTCTAAACATCTCAACCAATCTAACCTCTGTCACAATCGTCGAGTTCATATAACTGTTAAGATATAAACAGAAGTTAAAGATATCTAAATTACATTGCATTTTAACTATGCGTTTTATGCTACTCATAAGTAAACGCAATAGGTTTCGAAAACTTCTACATTGTTTGATAAAATCTAAATGCTTGATTTCTGACAAAATAAAACATGTACTTTGAATTTAACTTAAACTATATTGACTGATCACTGGACACTGACAACTTCCCCAGTATACTAATTTTTTTATAATCTTGATTGAATTTTATTCAGTAAAATGTAATGTGGACATTAGTCTAAGTGGTTCGACATCTCTCGCACAACGTTATGATGGAAATCGGTTCAGAAGGTAGTCGGCAGGAAACTCTCAACTATGCTTCATGAAATTTAAGAATCCTTCAATATATTCATCATTATTTTGTGATCAGTAAATATAGATACACCTCAGTCCCATGGGAGGTCAGTCACAGCTTAAATAGCTGAATAGAAACAGTAAGAAAATGTGAAATTGAGAAATCCACGGGAGGTTCTTTCGAAATTTTCGGTATACTTTGTTGATGAGTGCCAAATAATGTAAAGTCAAGATCAAGAGTTTCCTTTCGACTAATCTTAAGCTAGTTTATATCTGAAACTAGTCGATAACATTATTCATCTTGTTTAACACCCTTAAGTAAGCATTTTCTAATTAATTTTTCTGAGGTTATTCAGACTTCGGAATTGTTCATTAATTGTATTGTATCTTGAATTTTGAATTAGTCATCTTTTTACTTAGTGTATAAGTGCAGCATAATAGGGTGTTATCTCTATGCATAATTTCATATCCTGCTTTTGGATCTGAACACAACCACCTGGCATTAATATGTTATCGTATGATAGTTGAACATCTCAGTGGAAAATCACAAATATATTGAACGTTGGAATATAGAATTAAACCTGTAATAAATCTTCCAATCATATATCCAGTTGATATCCATCAAATAAACGGAAAATAACCATAAGTAAAAGGTGTAATACGTTTATTAAACACTAAAATAATTGGATATCACTTGAACTTGAATAAACATTAGTACTTATTTCCCAGTTAATAGTTTTGAGTTGAGGTGGTATTGCAGAGAATGATTATTCATATTATTGTTAAAAAATTTTACAAGCAAATCTTAGTTGAGTATAATCGAAGATAGAGGAGACTTGTGATGTTTCTTCCTAACAGTGGAATCTTCAGTATTGCTCCCCTCTATTTCCGTTATGGGATCGAACTCGGGACCTTCATGTAACTATATAAGCTCCTAACCATCAGAACAGATGTATAAGAGTTTAATTATAAGATTTTTGTCTAAATAAATCTATGGTATAGTGTGATGATTAGTCAATATTATTGATGATAAATGTCTAACACCCAACATATTTGGTGTTTGCCAGATAGAAATTTTTCTAGAACTTTATGAACATCATAAGGCTAGCCACTTGTAGTTTGACTATTATACATGAGTTTAAGTTTTATGGCGATCCTTTTTATGATAATCAAGTGTTAACGGCGAGATTTAAAGTTTATTGCATTATGGAACCGAGAGTAGTGAAATGGGTTGGCTACCGAGAAATCTCATACTGCGATTAAGTAGATCTTCAGCGCTTCCTAATTGTTGATACTTTCCTACCGATATCATCTGGTAGCAATAAAAATTAAAATATAAATATATCAAGCATCTATTATTCATTAATATATATGCTTGAACTAGTTAACAAATCTCTTACAATTATCTTCCGTTACATATTACATAATTGTGAGATTATTGTAGGAGGTGAACACAGAATCTAAGTTTCTGTTTTGAAAAAAAAAACATAAATTCTTCTTCTGCATTCAGTTAAGTCATGCTGACTTCCTAGATTTTTGAAGTGAAAATTAAATTAGATTGATTGTATATACCAATTTTCCAAACCACTTAACATGCATCTATTATTTATTACAAATGACTTTCAAGTATGTTTGATAGTAAATTTAAAAAAAATCAAATTGTATTATATCACAAGTATCTAACGTTCAAAAAAGAGAAAGATACATATCTTCAATGTTATTGTAACTGTGTAAAATGTTCAAAGGGAAAAGATTTTCTTCTGTTGAACTGATAGGAACGATTTGCTTCACGATCACTACAAAACTACCTCATATCAACTATGAGAATCATCTTGTATGTGAGTAACCTCATGATGCTCATAAAGTGTTGGTAAAAAAATCGAGGCAGATGCAGATGTTCAGACTTGTTATGAATAAAACAGGTATCATCAATAACAGTGACTGATTGTTATATTATACTACAAATTAATTGAAGAAGAGAGTTCTATTATTAAACGCCTAACCGGTTGTGCGTGATGTACATAGCTGTACTCGAGTCTTATGTCTAACGTTTCAAATACCAAAGCATTTGCTACAGCACCTAATCACAAAGCTCAGATAAGAAGAAACAAAATTCCAGGATTCCAGTATTTAATACTATGAGAAATACAATCAATTTTAAAATATAAAGGCGTAGTTTTAAAGAACGAATATGCCAAATTTATATTAATCAAAGTGTACTTTTAATACCAATACCCTCATGAATAAAGTAACGCTTTGAAATCCTAAACAAAGTCTAGATTGCTTAGATTTGTGATAAAATCGCAACTCAGTCGACGAAATCTAATAAGCAGTGGTAGCTAGACAAACTTTTCAAAATTGAAATGAGGTGGTTTTGTGAAGATGTGTTAAGTTTAGTTGATTGTATTCGTGACAGACGGATAATTGTTGAGTACCAGAAAATCGCCTTCATCTATTTACAATAATCAGCTTACAAACAATAAACTTCATGGTGTTCCCGAAATTCTGGTGAGAAGTTGTGACTAGTGGATTTCAGACATATTGGCAGCAAGACAGATATCACCAGTGACAACGGGTGATCATTCGGCTGTATCACAAATTCATGGAAGTTGAAATTCTACCACTGAATAACTGCCGACAATGTGGTTTATATGACTAAGAGTTTGAAGTGAGACCTTAAGGCCGTAGGTTTAGCTCCCTGACAAAATCAAGTGTATGCACTATTAAAGAGTCCCACACCAAAATGAAACAGATGTATACTGCTTTCTACTTTTCAGTTGTACCTAACTAACATCAATTTGTAACAAATACAATCAACTAAATTTGGCATAAGTTAATCAACAAGCATTCAGTTTGTTTGATTTAATATTTCATATTTATCCTTCCAAATATGTGCTTACATCTTACCACCAAGTACTCACTGTGTAAATCAAACGCAGTTTCATGATTCCTTGTCAACTATTCTCAACTACTGATTATTTGTATAGTTCTTTGGAAGTATCTTAAATCATTGTTCTCTTTAGTACTTTAATGATTTAGTGAAGTTAACTTCTTCCAAATGAAATTAACCATTTGATGCTACAAACAGTTACACCTTTTTTTTCATTTCATTCATATATCGATAATGGTTCGTTGAATTCAAAGTATTCAGGTCAATGATAGAATGGAAATTTTACAATTCAATGATAAAGTTCGAGAACGAGATAGAAAAACAGTAGAGAAGAGAGAGAGAGAGAAGCAACAATTAAACAATCTAATAGAGAATTACAAAAAAAAAGAATTACAGAGAGAAAATTAATGTTAATAAATAGAAAAACAATGGAAAAATATAGGCCAACAGGATATTAATAATTTTGTTAAATAACACTGATAATAGTGTTATATTTTATTAGTAAATGTTCTAGATGACTAGATTGTTGAAATTATATGTCAGGTAGGACTCGAATACGAATTGATATTGACCTAAGCTGTTGCACTTTAAGTAAGTAAAGTTATTAAGAACTAATCAATCAATGCCTGTTACCTTTCGTGGAGCATAGAGTGAAGACCAGTATTCTTTAACCAACTCTCTCCTGTGACTACCATTCTAGTTCGTCTCCAGTGCTTTCAATTATTTTTATATCTCCCGCTAATTCTTGGAGTAATGTATTCTTTGGTTTTTAACTTTGGACTTGAGGATTTCAAGTTAGTGCTTGTCTTGTAACACAGTTTGATAATTTTCTAAATATTCGTCTTTTCCTAATTTCATCCTCAGACGAAATTTTATTTATTCTCTGTAAAGTAGGATGTTGCTGATGTTGTCTGGTCGACGGATCCAAAGCATCTTGCGTGAACAACTGTTTATAAATACCTATATTCTTTGAATGATTCTAAAGTTTTAGCTTCACATAATAAAACTGTCTTCTCGTTTGTACTCTGATTTTGTTGTTGGCTGACAGTTTGTTTGAGCCACAGATGTGTTTCAGTGGTAGAAATGATGCTCTTGCCTTTCCAATCAATGCTTTCGCATCTGCATCAGACCTTCCTCGTTTTTCGATAACGCTGACCAGGAATGTAAACGTTTTCACATCTTCCAGGGCTTCATCATCAAGTGTAAATAGGTTGGCACTCATTGTTTTGTATCTAAGAATATTACTTTATCATTAGTGAATATTGTGGCCTACCACTAAAGAGTATATTGTTACACTGTCTGTCTTCACCTGCATTCATTGCTGTGTGTGAAATAGAAGAGCTAGGTCATCTGCAATGTCCAAGTATTTTAGTTGCACCTAAGTTGTCCACTGCATTTCTTGCTTCCCTTGAGATAATAAAGTTTTGATGATACAGTCAACCACCAGAAGGAAGTGAAGTGGCAAAAGTAGGCAGTTCTGTCTGACACCAGTCTTTACTTGGAATGAACTTATGAGCTGCTCTCTATGCATGGTTTTGTAGTATAGTCGGTTCTATAAATTTCGTATGATAATGTGTACCTTCCCAGGTACGTCATAGTGTCAAAGAATGATCACAATATTCTCCTGTCTACTCCGTTCAATGTTTTCACATAGTTAAGGAAGCTGGTGTGAGGGAGCAAGTTCCATCAAATTGATTGTTTAATAATGACCTGTAGTGTCGCTATTCTGTCAGTGCATGACCAATTCTTATGCATTCGGGCCTCTTGATCTCGAAGTTAGGCGTTGAGTGAATCATTCATTCGGTTCAACAATGACTTTCTGGTAGGGAAATCTGTAGTTCTCATACTTTCTAGAATCTCCACTCGCTAATATCTCAATGAGGTATCCTTCTTTCCAGTCTGTTGTTGCATCTTCTTACCAACTCTTTCTGAAGAGAACATAAAGTAACATTACAATTACTTCTAAATATGATTTCAGTTCCTCAGCTGGTATGTTGACTTGCTCCTCTGCCTCGCCACTCTTGATTTGTGCTACAGTCATGCTCATTTCTTCGATTGTTGATGAGTTGACGTTTATAAGAAAGTATGCAGATTATGCTTCGATAACTGGTAAGTTCAGTAGGGCAGATCTTTCCAAGAATTCTTCGAAGTTCACTTTCTACCTATTTGGCTGTTTTTAGGTTACAATGATTGGTTTACTGTACTTGTTTCTGATTGATCGTTTTGGTTTACTGTATTTTTCAGCTAGCTTCTTCATTGTATTATGTAGGTGTCTTATGTTCCCTTCTCTTATAGCTTTTTCAGCTGTCATTGGTGGTCTCTTACATATTTCCATTTATCCCCTCTAATACCCAGTTTTCGCCTGTCGGTAATTTCTTTTTATTCAACCTGTACCTTGGTTTTCACTGTTCTTGCCGAGTCATTACTGATTGTTGTCTTCTAGTTTCTCTTTTCTTGGATCTTATCCAGAGTACCAATGAGGATCTATATTTTATGGTGGTGTATCTTGTGGCTCAAAACCTCACGACATGTTGAAGTTATTATTTTTCAGTCCCTTTTTAGTTAACCTTCATGGTAAATTTATCTTCTTCTAGTAGATCGTGGAATGCCTAGGACCTATTGTTTAGAGCTATCTTGAATTTATTGAGTGTGTTAGTATCTTGAAAACAGTTAATAAAATAGGACAAGTTGTTATAGAATAGAAGATTTATAAAAACTGTTGAATTTCGTAATTTACGTTATTAACTGGCTATAGATATTACCCATACAATATTACAAAGAAGCTTGTAGGTCACTGGTTAGATCACCTGATGTGAGGAGGGGTTGTGAATCCCTACTATTAAGGAGTCTCAAATCACCAGGATGTGATAGGCCCGTGATTAAAATTACAACGAATTAAACTGCAGAAAGCTATGTACGATATAATACTTAAGTTCAATACTTGGCGGAAATTATTTAATGTCATTTGTCATTTACTTTGATGGTCTCCACCAGAAGGCTAATATATGATTACCATAACAGTAAAGTTGTGTATGGGTAACGAAAGTTCCATTCATCAAAAATTCCTTATATTCTGATCAACTTAACAATCATTCCGATGTATCAGCATAATATCAAGTTAGAAATAACTCATTTGGTAAGTCATTCTTACAGCAACAATATTCGGTTGTACTGAATCAACCTACCCTGATCACTAGCCATAAAGGAGTTATTCAGCAGTTATAGTCGATTACACATAAAACTGTTGTACATTATATCAACGTTAAGATAACTAGATGGATATTTCACTTGTCTAATAGGTAGTTCATATTCAGAAAAGTTAATTACGTAATTATTTTTTCAGCTTGAACCCAAAGTTGAATGTTATAACTCTTGAAAGCAGTAAACCAAGCTACCTACCTCTCCAAGAAAATTTCACTCTAAATAATCAAGCTACTTACTAGTAGATGAAGGCAGCTCATCGTATTTTTTTATTAAAAAATGTGAGGAATTAGGCAGTACTTACCTAGTTCAATTATTTGATGTTAATTAACATAAATGGCCCTGTAACTGCTGATTATGGAAGTAACGAAACGTTCATCTAAGCAGATAATAGTCAGTGCTCTAATTACAAAATTGGCTTCAACTTAGAATGATGGAACAATTTTGACTGTGAATTATTGTTTCTATTGGATAAGATTAATAAACTAAAATGTCAAATGCCGACGTTTTGATTTAGATTCAATAGTTAAATAGTGTACTTAGTTTAAAACCTGAAGGTTGTTTATTTACAAAGTCCTATTTGTGTATTTCCGAATGAAAATCAAATAGCTGTTACATGTTCCTCGGTTGTTCACCAACTAATTTCATCGTATAATTATTTAACAGTAACAGACTTACAAATTTACTTTTGTAAAAAGGCTTGAAGAACCTAAGTTCTGTCTCTTGTAAAGTCATAAATGGTTATTGTTGAGAAGTTTCACTGTATAACTCAATGATTATCTAACTATAATCAATGGTGCAAAACCAGGAATCCCGATGAACTTCTCAACTTTTACTAACAACTGTCACCTGCTTACTAGTTGCTAACTTACAACTGTAACTTATGGCGTTCCAGTGAGAGATTACGGTAATTAAAGCTAAAGGTTGTTGGATGTGACAATAAATAGTAGTCGCAATATATGAATTGCTTGTATTCAGAAAGTGAATCAAAGTTGTTTTATAGGAATAGTTATCAAATTTGGTCAATGGTATTCGTCACAGATTGATGCTGATTAAGTTACTAGGCAACTGTCTCATCTTAGTACGGAACTACTCAGAGGTGTGCACCCTCGATTAAGTCGGGAAACCGAACTCATGACTTTCAGGTTTCATGGCGAACGATTAATCTACTGCACCCCTGAACTGACAGGCGTGCAGTGAAATAATTCCCATTTCCATCAGTTTGCTATATGCAACGACGATCATCCACTGTTATCAGTAATGACTATATTAATTCTGACAAGTCCGTACTCCACAATTTATATAATCTAAGTTGTTAAGTAGCAATTTAGTAAATCGAACGTACACTATTTGTAAGTACGTTCGAAATTTTTGGGCTCACCCATTGGTTAAGCTCAATTTTTGTATTGAAACTACAAAATGACTTCTATTAACTCACTTTTAATATTGATTTTATTTACCAAAAACTATTCCATTGAATGATTTGTTTTGCTTACAATGAAATAATAATGATTATATACAAATCATTACTTCTTTAAAAGTGATTGTTTAACTTACAATTGAATATTACCTCTTATTTGGCAAACATTGAATATAGTGTAACGTTGTCTATCAGTTAAACTTATTAATTAATCTTTATATAAATAAAGATTGATTCATTGAATATAATATAAAATTTATAAAACATTAAAATTAATAGAAAAGAACAATAGTCAATTCATGTAATGTTCATTTATGTTTGTCTATTGGAGAATATTCCACTCAACTACATTTATGCATAGAATATATGAAATATGACATTATCAACTTAAGTGTTGGACATTAATAGCCAAATTACTCAGTAAATGTATGTAATGTGTGCATGGGTATGTGTACAATTCCCATGATCATTACATGTTTTTTCCTAGGGGTGGTAGGAGATGAAGGGTAGGTGGAATGAGATTTAAGTCAACTGAAATCGAAATAGCGTTCCTAACTATTTACTTCCGCTCTATATTCATATATATATATATATATATATATATATATATATATACATTCAAATACAAGTGGAGTACTCAGTAATGCGACTAACCCATAATCACAATAAACATTCCATACACTGACATATGTACACATGTTGTTATGAGCACAGTGAAGTATTTACACCCAAACAAATATATAATAGTGTAGGCACTTCATATATATATATATATATATATATATATATATATATATATAATTATTCATAATAACTCATAATTGGTGTTCACTAGGGTAATTATTATTCTCTAAGTTAAATTTTCTTTCCAATCCATAGATCTATAAAAAAGAATTTGGTATCGTTTGAATGTGTAAGACATGGAAATCATCAATTCAAATGATTTGAATCTATTAAATCAAGTTAAAAAATCTAAACATGAATATCAACATTTAACAACTGATAATGTATCTACAACAAGGAACTTTTATACTGAATTTCATGAAAATCAATCAATAAATAATTTTCAACAAATTGATTATTCATTTTGTACCATGTCAACAACAATGACATCATCATTATCATCATCATCATCATCATCGTCGTCATCACCGCCGACTTCTACTTCTTTTATAAGATCTTCACCATCTCATAATTTATTAGCACAATCAATGAATGATAATAGAAATGAACCAGATTGTTTAGTAATTTTCAACATTTGTACATCTGGTCGACAATTTGAAGAAACTGGTTCCGATGAACATCCAATAATGCTGTTGACTGCTAAAATTTATCACTTAAAACAAATCGATGTAAGCATGTCGAGATTTATTTCGAAAAGTTTTTTTATTTTATAATCCATTTAAAATAATATTAAGTTTAGTGGTTTGTATTCGTCACAGATCGATGTTAGTTAGGTAACACTGAGAAGTAGAGAGCAGTTGATTCTTAAGAAGTGTTCAACCTTGTGATTCAGTCATGAAATCAAACTTAAAAACTTCAGATTGGTAAACGTTTAACATTCTGTATCACACAGTCAGCCAAAGTTCAATGGTAGAATTCTTACTGCCATCAATTAGTGATATGGTACAAAGATAATCGATTGTCACCAGTAATAACTTGAATTTATTAAAAACTCAATTGGTAATCTAATTCATGCATCTACTAAATAGTTCATAATTATTTTAAGTGTCATAAATAACCATTTAAACATTTCACAAATCCTTTGCTAACTAATATTTTGTGTGTTAACTAGGAATTAATAGTAGGATGAATTTGTATATTCTCATTGATTTGTTATAGACTGAATCTAGTCAGTCACTGTTGCTTTATGTGCATCCTGAGTGGATTACCTCGATATTGCGAATATTTACACTCAGGATGCACATATAGCAATAGAGACTGACCAGATTCAGTTTATAACAAATCAACGAGAAAATACAAATTCATTCTACTACCAATTCACCCACTGCACAAGTGCGACTGTCTGGACTCAGTAGTTCAGTTGTGAATGCGGTGGCGTTTGTCACGAACCAGACTGGGTTTGAATCCTACTGTGAACATCAACACTGGGATACAGGTACATCCAGCCGACTAGTCCCAAATAGGACGAAATTCGCGCCTTTGATTCTACTTGCCAGTCACAATCCAAATTAAATAATAGAAATTAATAGGTTCTCCACTTTGCTGAAAGGGATGATCCTATCATTGGACAGAGGCTAGCCCAGAAGGTAGAGGAATGAGTGCCTGCCGTGAAATCTAGAGGCTATGGGTTTGATTATCTGATGGGATATAGGGTGCACACTTGTGATAATTCCCATACTAGGATGAGACGATTGTCTAGTGACTCATTGTTTTCAATGATACCCAACCAACACCAATCTATGACGAATACTAACAACTGAAGAACAATTAGTTCAAGACACCTAGTAACAGTCTCTATTATCATACAGTCTACACAACTTTGTTCTGTTGTAAAATGTTCAAATAATAAATAAATTATAGTTAATTCGTTAAAAATGTTAGTTATATCGTTTCACAAGGAATCAGTAGTAAACTGATAATGAGAAAATATTTTTTAGTAATACAATAAATATGCCGATACCAATCAATTTCTGCCAGTGAAAAGTTATCTTAATCATTTTTTTTTGCTTATCGATTTGCCTACTTCTGTCGAATACTTTTCATAAACAGGTTATCTAGTAATTAACAGTCTCACCCTTTCAAACACGACACAGCTTGCTTAAGAGAAAGCAGTAGTCAAGACAATAAACAGCTTGACCTTAGAACCCTTGATTTAAATGGGTCATACAACCAACATTAATCAAATATTCTATAAACCACTGGATGGTGAATCAGTAATTAAACGGCTTTAGGCTCGATTTCGGGTTGGGGCTTAGTTTTGTCTTACTAAAGAGCCTCATACTGAAACGAAACAGTAGTGTACTTCATCCTGGTTTTCAGTGGTTGTTTAAACAATATTAATTAGTGATATCAAACTTTACAACATACACCCGTGGTTTCTTTTTTATTCGAGGTAGCAATACTTCATGCATTTTTGCTCTCCCATACAATTCCTTCCTTTTAAAAGACGACTTCTATATTTGTTTTTCGATTTTTATTAATGTTTTTTACGCTTACTCTTTTACTTTTCATATAAACTTTTCCCGTGGTATTAATGTGAACTGGAGGGAGATGAGCTATTGAACATTTATTTGAGGTCTGTTAACTGTTTATAGAATCCTGATTGTTACTTGCTGTTGTTGGGAACTTTGGATTTAAAGATGATGTCATAAATTGACCTCGATTAAACAACCAGTGAGAACCAGCTTCCAAATATTGAACAGCTGTTTTAATGCGATGTATGACTCCTTAGACATGTGTGTCCAACACTAGACGAAGGGGGTCACGTTCATGACCTTCAGGTTTTAAGGCAAAAGCATTTACGTTGAACCACTAAGGCTTGTAGCAAGCATCTAGCAATTGATACTCCTAACTTCATACACTTCGAGATACTTTGAAAATTTGATTCATTACCATTAGCGATTATTTGCTTCACACCTAACATTAATAAACTACACACCTCATGTCGTCCAAGAATTACCTTCTGAAGTTAATCACCAGTGATCTCATATTGACTGTAATTGGGTGTTGTATGAACTGACCTAGTGACTATTATATGTACCTGATAACTGATTGTTTGAGTACATAACTTGAACAGTGCTTCATTGATAACTTCACGAATACCCATTAAGATGACTGGCATTACTTGAACATTAAACCATTATTATGTTCTTCATAATTTTAAAATATCATCGCCATTAATCATTACAGACAAAAAGTCCTTGATTTTTAGGAAGATGGAGCAGAATTTCAACAGTTTATTAAACCAAGTCAAATAATCTTTCATGATACTAAAGAAACGAATCTATCCAAAATTAAACAATCACATATAAAGTTAACAAATGATGAAATCTATTCACAAGAAGATGATGACAGTACAACAACAGATATAACAATAAAATCTTACGTTAACGAACAAGAATGCAATTTGAAAATAATTGAACCAAGTGACGAGTGTATGAAAGTGACTTCAGTGAACAGTCATATTCTGAGAGAAGCACCATTACTTGAAACAGCCTTAAAGCATGTAAGTTTTAAGACATTAGTGTGTATTAGTTTTACAGGCACTTTTCCCCAGTTGCATGGATGACAAGGAATGTTCTGGTATTGACTTTAGTAACTAGAATTCTTTAAAAAATGTATATCCTATTGTAATCTGGGCTGTTTTTACGAAACCCAAATACCTATTTATCTAAATGCTTTATGCAGACTGTAGAAAATCAAATTATCCGACAATCTGACTCATCGATTACATTACATTCCTCCATCAGAACAGTTCTACCATCATTAACCACTGTCACAAGTTAGTTCATATAAGTAACAACCAAATGAATTAGTTGAATAACTGTTTCTTCCCAGTGTGGGAGTCTTCAGTGGTGCGCAACCTACATTTTGCTTTCGAAGCTTCTAGTTGGCCAACACCTAACCCTCGTCACCAGTAATCAGTTTAAAAATGACCTTCAAATTTTCTTCATCATTTCAAAGTCCTGTAACAATCATTTCTTAAAATCACTTACTAGCAACAACGATTTCAGTAGATTAATTATAAAAAACTAACGCCCATTAGGAATCCGCTCTCTTCATGCCTAACACTTTTTGGTACTCGGAATTCAAACCCCGTCGCAAATCAAAAAGAAAATTTTCATAACTTTCCAAACACAACAAACTAAAACAGTAAATCTTCTAAGTGATTCTTAGTTTTTAATCGTTTTGTATAGGTATGATTATCTTTATTTCAAACGACAAATTTACCCAAAGAAAGTCCATTCAATGTATTCACTAAATAAGAATTCATCATTTATTTTTACTCTATATAGTTTAATCAATGGCTTCAAGATAACAATCTCTACTCGTTTAAAAGTGATCGGTCTACAATGAATACAAAATATCCACAGCACTCATGCCAAGATCAGTTTGCTTCACTGACTTCTTTTCAATCTAGTTCAACGGCTACTACTGATACTACTGTTACTAGTAATACTATTACTAACGAAGAAATGGAATGTGATGAAAATAGAAAAAGTTTCATTCTACTAGTTGATGGACCATATGGTATACGTTTAACACTTCATCCAGAAACTACAACAAAATCAATTGATTTAACAAATTATCCCTATTTCTATCAATTTATTGATATTAAAAAATCTTTTACAAAATTTTATCAGTTGAACACTATTCCAAAGACAGTGAATGAAATGATTAAATGTAAGTTGTGTACATAGATTTTTGATGTACTTTGAGTTTATTCTATTACTAAGGAAGTTTAGTTGAAATTCTGATAGATCCAACTTCTCTAAAGGTAAAGAAGTTCCCATCATTTACTATTTCATAACTGATTACATAATAATGGTCACTTGTAATTGAATACATTTGAATGGAAAACCTTATTCATAATGATACTTTAGAATAAGATAGTAGATATAAATGTTTATAGGTTTATAATTCATTACTTTATATCCATCATTGTTCTTAGTGGATCATATTTGAAAGTTGTCTAATGTTGGAATTCTACCATTAGATGCCAGCTCAGTGATTCAAAAGGTTAGGTATTCACCAACCTGAAGTCCCTGGGGCGGAATCTGACGTGCACACTGCTAGAGAGTTCACAGCACAGCTGTCCAATGCTCCCTGGTTTTTCATAGTACTCTACTAACATCATTCTGTGATGTATTCAATCAATTAGAAATACCAACCTCTATAAAAATTCATCGCAATTTAATGTAGGAAATGTTTAAGTATAATACTACCGGAAGTAAGCCATAACTAATATTTTAAGTAGAATGACTCTATTTACCAATCATTAGGTAATTAATACATTTTCAGCCAATTCAGTAAACAATGCTCCAAGAAGGAAATCCAATTGTCTAATGAAAATCTAATCTCGATTACCTTTCCAAGATAGTCAAATCTAATGATTATCCAATAAAGATATCTTGTTAAAGAAATAATTTACAAAATATTTATCTATTTAAAATAAAAAGCGGTGTATCTGAAGTTACTATCAAACTAATAAATTCATTAATAGTTACACAAAACTCCAAAAGTTCACTACAATCCTTTTTATGCAAACCAAAGGACAAGATAACAAACGAGGACCAACCAAACATTATGTACAAAATCAATTGCTCTAATTGTGATAAACATTTCATTGAACGAAGCGACCAACCTCTCCATCTCCACCTACATGAACATTAATCAGGTGTCATGCACCACGACTTATCGTCGCTTGTGTCATTATGCATGAACAGTTATGGACACAAATTTAATTGGGAAAACCTGGTGATTTTAGACAGAAGAAACACAAAGAATACCGGAGGATTTTAGAAGCTCAGGTCGATCGCTAATCAATAAGCACATTGATATGTGCGCAGTTTATTAACCAATTAAAAAACCAATAAACAACTATAATACTATAGAGCAGATCAAGATGGAAGAGAATCGAAACATGTTAATGCTTGTCTTGTGACAGAATTTGATGGTTTCCTCAGTGTGTGTTCAATCCACCTCCAGCGTCTTTTCCTCATTTCTTCCTTAGCTGGAAGTTGATTTGTACTTTGCCATAGGAGGTTTTTGTTGATGGTATCTAGCCAACGGATTCTAAGTATCCCACGCAGACAGTTATTTATAAATACTTGTATCTTTTGAGTGATGCTTTTCGTATTTCTCAATGTAAGTTTCAGCTCCATACAACAGAACTCTCTTCACATATGTATTGAAAATTGTAACTTTAATGTTGACTGATAGTTGATATGAGTTCCAGATGTTTTTCAGTTGTAAAAATGCTGTTCTTGCCTTTCCGATCCGCGCCTTTACATCTCCATCAGACCCTCCTTCTTTGTCGTTGATGCTGCCCAAGTACGTGAAGGTTTCTATATCTTTCAGAATTTCTCTGTCAAGTGAATTTGGGTTAGTGTTGGTTGTTTCATATTTGAGGATCTTACTTTTCCCTTTTTATATGTTGAGGCCTACTGCTGCCGAGGCTGCTGCTACCTTGTCCGTCTTTATCTGCATTTGTTGTTGTGTATGGGATAGGAAAGCTAAGTCATCTGCAATGTCTAAGTCATCTAGTTCCATCAATGTTGTTCGCTGTATTCCGAGATTGTTTTGAGATGTTGCGATGACATCAATTACGTAATCAATCAAATAGAACAAATTGATCTTTCTAGAGAAATGTAAATCATTAAACAAACGAAAATATAAAAAAAGGACTCAAATATTTCATTAAACCATGCATATTATCATTCATTATTACTAAGTAGTAAATGTATTGATGATTAAATTAGATAATCACTATTTGTACTCCTGTTCACTTTTCTCTTCAATATTTTCATTGTTGAAGATTTACACATAGACAGTGAATACTCACCGCCATATTCAAATATACAACTTGAAGAAATATTCTTTCAAGAATCTGAAAATGAAACAATTGATAAACAATATGACTATGAATTATGTGATTCTAAAATTCAAACATCAGAAAGTACTAGAAATCTTCTACAAAATCATTTAAATTATACTACAGTTGAAGAATCATATGAATTAGATCATGTTGATCAACAATTCAATTTTACATTGAATGAAGAATTACAAAATCAACCAGGTTATTGGCCTACTGAACATTGTAAAATTTTAGTAAAAATAGTACAAAAAATGACATTAGATGGTTAGTGATTATAAAATTTTAATATTTTCATATAAATATGTAATCTGAGATAAGAAAATATTCTTATTTTCATAGAATTTGGATACATCAATTCAAACCACTTCGAAAATATCATTTAACTTGGATTGTGACTGGCAAGTAGAATCAAAGGCGCGAATTTCGTCCTATTTGGGACTATTCGGCTGGATGTACCTGTATCCCAGTGTTGATGTTCACAGTAGGATTCAAACCCAGTCTGGTTCTTGACAAACGCCACCGCATTCACAACTGAACTACTGAGTCCAGACAGTCGCACTTGTGCAGTGGGTGAATTGGTAGTAGAATGAATTTGTATTTTCTCGTTGATTTGTTATAAACTGAATCTGGTCAGTCTCTATTGCTATATGTGCATCCTGAGTGTGAATATCCGCAATATTGAGGTAATCCACTCAGGATGCACATAATGCAACAGTGACTGACTAGATTCAGTCTATAACAAATCAATGAGAAGATACAAATTCATTCTACTACCGATTCGCCGATTGCACAAGTGTGACGTTTGAATTCCCAACCCATTTCATGTATAAACACTCTTACCTATTTTCCTCACATGACTATTTTACATTTAAATAGACTATGTGTACAGAATAGTGCTTAGTACTGTGATTAAACTGATCGTGTTGATGGTAATGATAAATTGGATGATGTTGATGAATGATATCACATAATTCCTTAGAATATAGTAACTATGACAACTATTTAAATTAATGTATAAATTAAGCTAAAAATTGTGACAAAATTTTAAACGTTCCAGTTTACATAAGTGGTGACTTCGAATTTGAAGATGATCAATGCCACAATCTGAAAATCATACAAGAAAACCATTGAAAATAAGAAAATACTAAATAACTATTTCGTTAAAGTCATAAACATTTTAGTAGGGTATTTCTTGGAAACTTCAAGGAATTAAAGCAAGAACGGTAGGAAATTGTGGTCAGCAAATTACTTTCAGTCTACTTGATAAGTTTAAATCAATCTTTATTCCAACAAAATTTGTCTCTTATCCACACAATAACTAAGGTGAACTAAGTCAATAAACAATGACTTATTTCTTTTCCAATTTAAAAAAGAAAAAAACTGGTATTGCAGTCAGTTAACAATTATTTCAGTTAGTTACTAATTAGGAAAAATCAATATTTTTTTACCAAGTAACTCAATGAATTCATGGTTATCATTAATTCAGACGGAATATTCAAACAAATTTTATTATTATTATTATTGTGCATTCTAATACTCAAAGCTTTAACAACTGTAGGAATTGACCCATAACATTCAGCATACAATGATCAATCATCTCATTTATGTTAGTAGTATATTCATTTTTTTTATCAAGTAGAAATGATTTTCGGTTAATTTAATTGTCAACATTGTCAATGTTTAGTAAACATGTGCTAACCAGAAATTTAGATCATTTCGTTTTCTTCATAAAGTAGATGAATGTTATGTGGATATTACAGTAGAACTATTATTTAGTAATGCATTTCATATCATTCAACATGTTAAACTGCACTACATTGGCAATGTTAATGATTGTTAATTGAGGAAACTTATATTGGTAATTACACTCTAATAAAAAAAGTAGGTTTTTACTAGATGAGTGTAAAATTGATGAAAACTAGTGATTGTGACATATGTGAATATACAGTTTGATATGGTTATGACGCGAGAAATTTGGGTTGGGTGATCGAATGTCAATTAGGTGTGCTTAGTCGATATTTGCGCGTCTGCCCTATGCCCACTGAGTCCTAAGCCGAAATAAGAAGAACGCAAGCTAATAGACCAACAAGACAGAGTCAAATTATATTTCATACATTCCTTTATACATACATAAAACCACGCCACACAAAGAACCAATTAGAAAATTAACATTAATACAGAACTAAGGAAAGTAGTGGCAGTGAATAGGCCAACTTGTACACAATCATTTAAGTGTAGTTCATAGTAAGAGACAATATACTAAGAATAAATATACTGATCGAAAGAATAGGCTAAGAGGAACGTAACCATCATAGAAACGAAATGTTTACATTACCCTCAGTTAGAATAATTGAAATAGTGTTCTAAAACACAGTACCGAGAGTTTGTTACTCTTCTTTAGTGGTCCCATATAACAGATACACAAAACATTAACCATTTTAATTTCATTAGAAAACTAAATACATTTCATACATTCATTTAGATAATATCATTCTTACTTATACCTAATATGATTGTTATAAGAAGAAATACCATTGAATAACACAATTATACTTCAATTAACCATCTGATATCTTGTGAATGGATACATAGGGAGTGAAGAAATATCTTTCTATTTCATTAGTTTTTTTGTCTTCAAAGCTTTTAACTAACAGTACATAAAACGTTTCACCTGTACTTATTGAAATGAATTGAGAAAATAAAAGGGAAACAAGTAAACACTACTTAGTACAAAGTGTCAATCATAGTTTTTAATTTGATATGAAAAAGTGGATATGTTCTTCAATGGTACATACAATCACTTGTTATTTGATATTAAAATGTTTGTTTCCAGTTCCTCTCCCCCCCCCCCTCCATTCATTCTCATTATTAGTCTCTTCAACTATAAAGAATGTATTATAAAGGGATTGTATTGAAAAGTTCAAGTAGAATGCTTCATACATGCTAATGCTCATCAGTTAATCGTATTCTTTATGACAGGTTACCTTCTTTCTTACTAGTAAAGTAACGTTAGAATGAAGTCATAAAAATTGTTTTAAGGAGTTCATCATTGTATCGCTGCCATTCGACTAGCTGTTTGAATGATCAATATTAAAAGTTATAAACAGAAATGATCATCTGTTAAGTATTTAAAAATAGTACGTGTGATTTCAAGTCATGCAAACGATTGGCACTTAGCGTAGAACAAACATTGCAGTGGTCATTTCATAGTGATATATATATATGTCCCACAAGAAATTCATCGCAGACTGTATAGCTTAGTGGTGACGTCTAAGTGTGTTGAAATGAATAGTTTGGGTAGAAGCCCTACAGAATAACACATTAGTTCACCGACGATTGGATGTAGGGGTTGTCGATAACAACCAGCTAGAATAAATACTAGGTCAGTCAGTTAAAAGACGGTTATTTCTTTCTATCATCTATAATTAATGACTGCTATCACATGAAGGTAGAATTAGGAATATATGGTGACCATGCAACGTGGTTAGCGGTAGTTGCCAAGAAACTCTGATTCATACTCCATTCATTCTCATTAGAGCTAGGTAGCAAAACTTATGGCTAATGTTATTAAAATTGATGTTATTCAAGGGATTTGAGTAACTGACACTCAGTTTCATTGAATCAGACCGTTACTGCGAAGAACCTGACTGGCGCTACACTACTAATGCCTACTCAGTAAGGAATCAGTATAAATGACAACTGTAAGTAGAATGAACCTGTTTACATTAATTAGTACTAATATATTACTATTTAAGACGAAAATACATAAACAACTTCGTAGCTTCTCACAGTCTTTAATAAATTATATCGAATTATTCCATACAGCTCCCAAGTTTTCCCAAAATATTAGTATAATCAGTTCGGACTCGCAGTTTTATCTTTACTATTATGACTCGAACTGATAAACAAAATGCTGATACAGAACAACAGCAACATTATTCCTGTACTCGGCAATCTGTACTACAATCCATCAAATTGTACTTTAATTTCAGACATGGAAAACCAAGTATAGAGATTATATACACTCCAAGTCTTTAACAACTTTTCCCTCTATCACAGATATCGTCCATTTACGTCTTTCTATCGCTGAAGTATCTATTAATAACACTGTTACCATTTCTGTTGGCTGTAAAATGTATATTTTAAAGACTATGGAACAATATATGCAACATCATTTAAGAGAGTGGTAACCCTTAATGTATAGACATCAAAAGTTTCCTTTCCAGAACACAACGTGAATAATATCTGCAAATTGTTTGTTAAATTGTAAAACTATTATTACAAAGTTGAATATACTTTCATACTATTTAACAGTAGTATAGAATGTGTAGGTAAAGTAAATTTTTACAAATAGAAAGAAATGATAATAACGAAAGCGAATAATTGAGAATACTGTGTTATGCAGGTTCAGTTATCAGGGAAAAGTAATACTTTCCACAGGATCATAGGTACGTCTTACTGACAAGCACTGAAAAACTACTCGAAACTACAATTTAGAACGTTGAAATGATCCCTAAATATTCAACTAAAAATCCTAAAACAAAAGATAAAAAACAATACGACTTCAACTGAAACTCTCCCTCAATTATAGCACTTTTTATAGTCTTATTTAAAATATATTTGTATCTAATAACAACCAGTTTCTAAAGTTAGAATATTTACTTTCTATAACTTTCAAAGATGACTGTATCACATGATAAAGTAATCATTCATCTATTCATTTAATACACTCTTTCAGGAATGAAATGGACAGAATTTGAAACGGTCAATCGTGAGTACTATCCAGCAATAATGTAAGCTTATATTTATAAATTTTGTTCATGAAGTGGTTCATAAAATATTGAGTAGTTATCACAACATCATTTCTTATAGTAACTAGTCTTTCTTCATTTCCATAGTCTTTGATTTCGATATTACAATCTGAACTAAGTTAGAAAACTATTAAAAACCAGCATTAAAGCACTAAACATCTGTTACTCCATAGTGCAGAACACTTTAGAACTGCTCATCCACAATCAATGTAAAGCATAAAGCCCGGTATCTATAGGTTGCACGGGGATCATCGGGACAATGATCTGATTTGTGATATATATTTGCACGATCTTATTCATTGCCATCAATGGGTAGGTATCTAACACTCGATATTGTCTGGGCTCCACAGGTCTTGTTTATGCACTCGAACTTCAGGAATGGCTGTCAGAAGTTAGTCACTACTGAGCTTATAATGATTATAATTGCGTCTTGTAGAAATTGCTAAATTTGTATTTTTCATCACAAAATGACCTGGATTAGACAAGCATTGATTACTAGGAATAAATGTAGAGCTATTATGTCACAGTATGCAACTCCTTAGTAGTGCATATCCGTGACCTTCAGCATGGAATATAGTTTAGAATCTCTACGTTTCATCACAATCAGCGAACCATCAAACCACTGGGCCAACAATCAAATTCATATTCCTAAATTCAGCCAATTTGTGATATATTTGTGTAATCTATGTAGTTCTAGCTTTAGTCTAACCTTAGCCAGTTTGTGATATCAAATTCAAATCCAACAGTTTCCATAAAATCCAATTATAATCAGTTACTGTTATCGTATGACTTCAGTATTTTCCTGATCCATAAACATTAACACTTAATACAACAATGACTATATTTGACAGTCATAACTAAAACATGAAACCAACAATAATGCAAGATCAATTAAATGTTTTATTCAACATAAAGATCTTTTAAATCACTACATGATTTCTTTTGTATACAGTTTATTCTTGTGATAAATTCAGAACTAAGTTAACCAAAGAGTATACAGTCAGTTTATTGTTAAGGCTTTTCATCAAATACAAAAGCTTAAATGTTAAACAGTCACGAGTACTTCAGTTACTGTTGCTGATATAAAAGACAAAATAAGGACAATTCAGTGAAGTCAAGTTTCTCTTCGATAGTATTAATTACGTAAGTTATACAATCGTATTTATAATGAAATCGTTTTCGAAATCCTATTCTATGAAAGACGGTTACATAATTATGGTTGTTCAAGATTTCAAGTATAACAAGAGTCAAAGAGAGATTAATTAGTGGTTTAACAAAGATGGAAGACAATTGTTCACTTAGAGAAGACGATGAGAAAAACAGTAATTGCCTACTAAAGATATTAGTTACTATGAAAAGCTGATAGGAGATTTTAACAACTGATACTCACTCTGCTACGATTTCTCGAACATAGACACATGTCATTAAAAGGCGTACCTCAAAAGTGCACAAACCTTATAAAGGCTCTCTAGTCGGTCACCCCTGTTTGAGTCAGAGTCTATGGCGAATTGTCACGAGAAATTTCATCGCCAAGTGGTGTTAGTCAAGGTTGCCCCATATCCCCATTTTCACTTAATTTCGTCATAGATATGCTCTTGGAAGTCCCACTCACTTTTTCTAACGTCTCAGGAATTAATCCCTTTCCAGGAGGTCCTCTCGTCGACTTAGAATACGCAGATGATATAGTCTTATTTGGTGAAGACGCTGATAATATGCAGAGTCTCCTGTGCACCTTGAGTAACAATCCAAGCATATTCGGGATACGCTTCTCCCCTTCTAAATGCAAAGTGTTACTCCAGGACTGGTCTACTTCTTCACGAAGATTGGTTATAGGGAGTGAAGTAATTGAATGCGTTGACTACTTCACTTATGTTCGAAGTCTTATCACCCCACTGTGGGTCGGTGTCTGACGAAATCTCAGAAAGCCCAATTGGCATTCGCCAACTTACTCCACTTGTGGCGCATGCGAGATATCCGTCTCTCAACGAAAGGCCAGGTGTGCTGCGCAGCAGTCCGCGCCGTCCTAACATATAGCCGCGAAACGTTGGCCATAAGAGTACAAGATATGCATCGATTTAAGGTATTTGACCATAGAAATCTTCGTAGGATCTCTTAAATCATATATGGAGGTTAGACAAAAGGTTTTTGAGAAATATGGTAAACCAGTCGAAGAAGTCATTAACCTTCATCGACTGAGATGGCCAGGACATGTATTGCGCATGCCTGACTACCGCCTGCCTCGTCGTGCGATGTTGGCTAGGGTTGAAGTAGGATGAAAGAAGTGTAGGGGCGGCCAAACCAAAACATGGCATTAGTCCATGAAGTCTTTGACTGTTGATCCAAGCCATGTTGGTATATGCAGATTACCTGATTGGGGTTCGTGTGAAAGTCACAATAAATGGCTGGAGACACTTGGAGATATGGCTTAGAGACGATCACAGTGGCGCAAGTGTACTCACTCTTTAATTTCATTTAAATCCTGAATTCTATCATCATTTTCAGCACACCTTTACTCTCTCCTCTTGTATTCTGTTATTATGTTACCTCTGTTATCTCGTAGTGCTAATATGGTATGGTAACTTGAACCTATGAGCGTATTCGCCAAGTTCTACGTTGATGATGGTGATGATGATGATGATGAACAAGTGAATATCAAGTCTGAGAATTAAAAACATTTAAGGAAATAACAGACAAAACATTCGAAGAAAGAGGTATTTAAGTCAAGAGAAAACTAGTTAATAAATGTGATTTTTTTGCATAAAATGTTCAGGTTTCAAATGGAAAATTCCTTTAGATTCTTCAGTGCACAAGTTTGAAATAGGCTCCTCTTTCTAGTTTAATTCTTTGACTATATGATTGTTGAAACGGATGCTTGATATATAGAAGGTAAATCGTAAATAAAGAATGTTAACACAAAATATAGCATTCGACATAACAGTTGAGGCTGATGATAAGCTATATGTAAAAAACAAAGTGATTATTTAGAATGAGGGAGTTGTGATTTTCTAGTACTCAAAGTGACAAAATTAACAAACTAGTAAATACATGATGTTTAAGTTGAATTGTGACCAGCGAACGGATTCCAGGACAAGCGTTTTGTCCTTTTACTTGTAATTTATAGCTATATATACTGTGACCAATCTATCGAACTACAAACTAATGACGAAATGACATATACCACTTTAGGTTCGATAGCGTGTGAAGTTTTGCATAGGTCTATTGACCAGTACTATACTGTAGAGTAAATAACATTTATGGTGAACTTTTGTTTTCTTCAGATAAGATAATTCCATTTAGTTTTGTTGATTAAACATTATATCACTTATCTAAAGTGCATTTACTTGCATTCGTAAACATGCGACTGATGAGTCTTAAATAGTACAAAACACGAATTCTAAATTTTACATACTAGTCACTATCCTTCAAAAATGCACATAAGGCAACGAAAATTGATTAATGACACGCCTTAACAATAACTAAATTGATAATATTGATTCGTAAATAAACTTCAATTTTACTTGTAATTTTGTTTAAAACTTAAAGATCTAAATCTGACATAGTCAGTGACAACGTTGTTGTACGAGCACGTGGATTACCATGGCAAGCAACAGATTTGGAGATATTTCAATTTTTCAGTGGTATAAACATTGCTAAAGGTGGTATATCATTGGTATTAAGTAAGATTGGACGTAGAAATGGTGAAGCATTGATACAATTTGTTGACGAAGAGCAACAAAGTTTAGCTTTAAGAAAACATAAACACCACGTTGGTAAACGTTATATTGAAGTATATGCTGCAACTGGACAAGATTTTGTTTCAGTAGCTGGAGGTAAGTCGAAACAATAAAATCACAAGTAATTTTCTTTATGTTATTCGTCTTATGGATGGTCGTAGTGCTATACCACAAACAGATGGAAGTGGAAATTCTACAATTCGATTTCGACCAAGTAGTGCATATGGTTAAGCAACCACCGTGAGACCTGTAAGCTCTGGTTTTAATTTTCTGGCAGAATCATAGGCGAACGCTGATGACGAATCACATACTACGACAAAACAACTATCTGATGTTCCTTGGTCTTAAGTGGTGCCCAACCGATATCAGTCTGTGTAAAATATAAACAGCTAATTAACATATTCTATTTCCATACAGTACTGAAATTAATGGGGGGGGAAGAATTTCCCTTATTATTGTGATTTGATTAATTAGACTGATTTAGAATGATATAAAAGATTTGACCATTCTTCAATAGAATAGCAATTAATGATGCCCAGAAAAATTAGTAGAAGACTAAAGAAGAGTAATTGTAAGATGATTGAATTGATAGAATAGCACTGATCAATGCTTAAAAAAGTGATTACTAACTAAAATAGGTGAATTAAGACGTTAGGTAAGTGAACACTGAAGTCTAAAGTTACTAAAACAGTGTTAAACTGACCACCGTCTAGTTTGGAGACGTAACATCTTAATTCACCTATTTTAGTTAGTAATCACATTTTTGAGCATTGATCAGTATTATTTTATCAATTCATTCATCTTACAATTACTCTTCTTCATTCCTCCACTAGTTTTTCTGGGAATTACTCATTGTTATTATACCGATCTGTTCATTCTACATTTTGCAACAATATAAATTTTGATTTCATTCTCCATTAGCTAAAAGGACTGTCTTCATGGGTTTTCCGTTAATTTCTTCCAGGATTTTCACATTACTAAAGTATAAATAAACAATTACTTTTAAATACTTGTTTATAATTCTTTAATGATTATTGAATGAATGATATTTCCTTTTGATTTTTCATGATTTACATGATGTAAAGTGAGTACAGTGGTTATCTGAATGATGAATATGACTATAGTCATTTAGGTTGGATTGTGAATGAGAAGTGGAATCAAGGAAGCGCATTTCGTCCTATTTGAGACTTATCGACTGAATGTTCCTGCATCCCAATGTTGATGCTTACGGTGGTATTCGAACTCAGTCCGTTTCGAGTCAAACACCACAGCGTTAACCACTAGACTACTGAGTTCGGATGGTCAGACTTGTGCAATCGTAACATCGGTATTAGGATAGACTATTATTATCCAGTTGACTTGTTATGGACTGACCAGCTTCAGTTCTTCTTAATAGTTATTTAGGTTGTAAAGTAGTTAGCTGACGAGAAACCACGAATTCACTGAATTCATTCTATTCTACTACATTCATTATTCTTCCCTTATTCAACATAAAATAAATGATTAGAACATAAATTTCATAGATGGAAATTTCTTATTCATATACAACTTTATAAAGTTAGTTACAAACATATTGTCGCTTATGAGGTTCATTATTTGATTGAAGTTTAGTTACGAACGAAATTGTTCAAAATGACTATATATGAGCTCTATAATGAAACTAGTCATTTCACAGAAAGCAATATAATCAAAATCATTATCCTGGGCTACAGATCTTCTCTAATATATTACTTTCTATCCAATATCATAGGTGAAACACAAGAAGCGATAGATTTTCTTGAAAAGCTTACAACACCTACTCAAACACTGATTCGAATGCGTGGTCTCCCCTATACAACAACACCAGAACAAATTGTAAGAATCTTTTGTATATGTTGGTAAAGATTATTACATTTAAATTCAGTTAGCTGATATAAACTATGATATGTTTGCAGTCATTTATCAATCTAGCTATTAGTATGCAAATTTTACACCTGATCTGATTATCTTTCTTTCACAATGACAGTCACTGCTTCTCATTTGAATAAATTATTACTGTTAAATATTTGACATAAACGAATGTATCATGGAGTGAGACAGCTTAGCATCATAGACATAACATCAATTTCATTATGGTTATAGACAGCGATTATTTGTGACAATGTCAACAAGCACGGAACTTAGATTTATAGCATAATTCAGATAGTCTTTGTCAGGTGTTCGACATAAAAATAAAGATGATCGATACGAATTCAGTCAACATTTAGTACCATACTAACATGATGTTGATCAGCTGATGATAATTAATTGCTGTGAATATCTTAGCGTTGCAAGTGATGACTTCTCAGACTGCAAAACTATATTATAGAAGTTTGATACCTACAAGGTGGATCGTCAGCTACCACACGACTACATGAATGCCTTGGTGAAAGTTGTCAACTAGCACATAACCTACATCGAGTCACCTAACACCAAGATAATTAGTTTAATTATTTCGTTAAGTGAGAAATTTATGATTTCAAAGAATTTTATAGGTATAGTTCACCTTACAATCAGTAGCAAAGTTTATCACCTATAAGCAATCCGCAGTAAATAATGAATGATATTTTATTAAGCTCCATAACATTTATTTACCAGAATATGTCCAGCCAACGTGTTAATAAGATGATGAAATAGAATCTTTAAAAGAATAATACAGAATTCATTGTGAACATGTAGGGTTATCGAATGAGTATATGTGAAGTGATAGACCAAATTTACAGATAAGTTAAATTCGTTCAGTTGTGATGACTTTTCTAGCCTTAACATCTTAATTGGGGGAGCTTTCATTTTTATTCTGAGTAACATTACTACCTTCTACTCCATGTAAAAGTTAGCTCTTGACATTATGCCTTAAGCCACATATCAGTCCGTTTTGATTAATTTTATGTTTCTGTTGAATCTCTTGCTTAGTTAACATTATTAGTATGAATTGACAAATTGGTTTAACACTAATTTTCTTTTTTCACTTGTCAGGTTTAGAAAGGTTAAAAAATTTAGGATGATTTGTAATTGTTTTGTAATTGATCCATTTAGGAACAATAATTCATGTATTGAACGTTAATATTAAAGTGTTCGGGTACTTCTTAGTTACTATAACCTCTTTTCCTGGTTTATTGTTAAACTAACTGGAAAACAAGAAATCATTGAAGACAAAACCTTAAATTTCATTCTAGTTAAATAAGAATACTGCATACCTTTCAGTTTATAGAGTCCCAAATAATGGCTTCGCTTAAATGCGATAACATAACATAATGATTGATTTTCTTGTTACATTAAAGCTTTCAGCAAGTGGTAATCTTAACAAATTACAAAACACGGGAAAAATTGACTACGTAACTATCATTTTACATCATTAACTAAAAAGTTAGTATGTACACTGTTAAAACCTACATCAGTTTCATTGAACGTAGCATATTTACTGTAGAGCCTAAAAGTTCTACGATTAAATTCTATATGATGTAATAGATGAACAGTAATGAAAAGTCTGTAAATCAAAATGAAATGTATACGATGATTTATGGTTTCAAAAAATTGTTGGTTAATTCCAGACAAAATTTATTTTCAAATTACTCTCTTTGATCAACAAATTTAACTGAACATTTGCATTAGTATACATAAGTGTTAAATCATTGGAATTTATTCATCAGTTGGTTGATTACAACGAGTAATGATTTATTTTTACTACTGTCATTTGTAGATTATTAATATTCTAATAGTTTAACACGGAATGACATTCTTTTGAATTAGATTATTATCTATGAAACAATAATTGCAGCTTGGGGGGGGTGTATATGGAGATAGTTAACTGTCAATCCTGATTTCACGAATTCCTTATTCGTGAATTTAAAATATTGACTGTTAGGAGCCGAATCAGTGGTAAAGCGTTCGCCGTAGAGCCAAAGGGTTCTGGATTCACCCCCCGATCGGGTTGTGGATACGCACTGCTGAAGAGTCCCATACTAGGACGAAACAGCTGTCTAGTGCTTCCAGGTGATCAATGGTTGTCTTATTCAGATTAATTCGTGATATTAGGATTAAAAATAATAAATTTCTAGTAAATTACTGTTTGACTTTAGTTATTTTAATATGACAGTTTGTTCAGCTACAATGTAGTATTAGAATGATTCTTAAAATGTTCCCAATGAATAACTACCGAAAACGATCAGTAACCATCAAGAAAATTTGACGTCAATCCGAAAATATTTATTATAATACTCATGTTTGATACCCAAAATATACCAACTTCTTACGAAGAACTAATTTTTGATATACACGGGTAGAAACTGTAGCTCTAAAGTCATTGATTGCATAATACTCGTTAAACAAATTGAATATAATGCACGAATCAACACCATATCTACATTAAAATACTTAATTAGCCCTAAATCTGAATGAACTGTAACATAACTATTACCATGAACCCAACCAAAATCATCTGAAGGGTAGGTAAACGACTACTTAAATTGTTGTAAAAAAATTTCAGAATACCGGTGTTATTTTGTCATATGGATGTGTTACTTTTCAGTTAAAGGTAGACAAGAATAAATAAAGCTTAGAGTCGAATATCTAACTGAAAAGTCTATACACTAACATGTGTACAAGATTTCCCAGAGCAATGAAGTCTTTTAAATACAACATATTCATTGTCATTTCCAATCACATTATTATAAGTATCATTCTTATGAATCATCATATTTCACTGTATTTCTCATCAGCTACGTGCAAGTGAATAATTTCAAAGTAATAAAGGGTCTCAACTGAATTGTGGTGGTTTTGGCGAGGGAAGCATTAAGTTTAGCTTTTCTATTCGTTATAGAATAATGTTAGTTTCGTGTTGCTGAAAAATAGGTAACCCTGGGCATCTATTTCTTCCCAGTATAGGACTCCGCAGCAGTGAGATCCCTCGACTCCGCAAATAAATGAAACCCGATTCAATTACAACAATCAGCTCACCGATGACTAATTTCTATATGGCCCTGAAGTTCTAGTTAGAAATCGTGACCGATAAAGTTTAAACTTGTCGGGAGTTAGACAGGCATCACCAATGATAGTAGATGCTCATCCCGTTATGTTAAAAAGTGATGGAAATTAGAAAATTGTCGCAGCACACCGACCGGCCTAGTGGCCCAAAGTGGTAAGCATTCGCTGTGAAACCTGTAGGGCCAGGGTTTAGTTCGTTGATAGATTGAGTGTGGATTGTCAAGCAGTCACACAAATAGACGAAATATCTGTCTCGATTTCCCTTGTCCCCAGTAGTACTCAAGCGAGATTAATCTGTGACGATTATAGACAACTAAACCTAATAAAGGTTTGATTTATTATTTGGACCAGTGATATAATATAGAAGGGTTATTGGGTATATTCCTAAGTTCTATTGTCTCTAAATATAGTAAGTGCTCAATTTCCGACTGACTTAGTGACAACAACTACAAAGTTTAGTTCACAGAATTATGTTTATCATTCAGTGATTTCGATATAATTTTCCTTCTTACACCAGGTTATGTATCATATTTCTAAAATTATCGCCATAAACATCCATAAAATTACTTTCAAAACTCTTAATCTTAATTTGAGCTTCAATACAAAGACTAATGATTCCCTCATTAGTTTGAACTTATTCTGTTTCATGTAGCTGATGAAAAAGAACGGAACACAATGGAATCCATGTTGTTCTATGCCCTCCTTATTTATATACAGAACAATTTAAGAGTAAGAACTGATTTGTACATGTTATTAACTGAAAACTATATCCAACTCAAGAATCATTCATTAGTAGAACTTCAACTGAAGTAATTTGAATATGTACAAGTTGTGTTAAACCTAGTTGTAGGTATCAAAATACACTGTTATCTCTATTAATTGACTAATATTTATAAATATTATTTTAAAAGAATAAGTCATTTAAGACTACTTAAATCACTACTATTCAACATTTATGTCTTATTCTAACTTTTAAATCGATAATTATTAGATATTCAATACTTCATCCAGTTGAAAAGAATCAAGATTTGTGTGTTTGTATTATGAGAGGGTGAGTGAAAGCATTTGAGCTATATTTTATTGTACAGAATGATATCAATTGATAGAATAATATACACTCAATACAATTGAAGTAAATAACAACTTAAAGTTTATTATTACTATTTACAGGTAAGATATTCTCGGTGGTTAGAGTACTTCATTTTATTTATTTACACTTATTATATCATCGATAAGGGAAATCAATTAAAAGTAGAACTGGTTATGGAAAGTTAATGTATATATTGATAATGATTTGTATTGCTTATGTAAAGGTTTGTATCTGGGTGTATGTATATTGAAATATGGTTATTGGTAGAAAATGCATAGAATACATTTCACTTTGTAAGCGTTCAGCATATATTTACACACACACACACACTTCAATAAAATAATACAATTTTATGGTTAATGGAGTTGTCAATTTGATTTTACTTGTCTTCTTCTTTTACACTTCCTATTGGTATTTATATATTTGGGTAGATTATTTACATGCATATGTTAGATACAATTGGTTATGGTTACCGAATATACACTCCACCCCTTTCATTCCTACTCTATTTTTGTGTAATATTCTTTAATATTTAAGTAGAATTACTATTATAAGTATGGGGAATACATATTGTTATGCAATAAACTAAGGTAATAAATGAGGTGCTCATTTTTGTCAGTCAATTATTATTCGATTCACTCAATATTACGTCACCTTATTTTGTCAATAAACCGAACCGGGAAACATGTTTACTGAGGATATATGTGGATATGAAAGCAAAATACCTAATGAATCATGGAAAAACAAGAATATGTTTCAGTGAAGTGTTCTCTTTTCAGTGAATTCATTCTCAAGATCATACAGTCACAAATACATGGGTTCTTAATAACAATAATCAATAATAATTAAAATGTATTTGAATCTTCCCGTTAATTTATCATGGACTGAAATTGATGAATCTCTGTTTCCGTATGTGCATCCTGAGGAAATTGCCTAGATATAGCGGTCGTTCACAAGTGTTGCTTGAGTTAGATTGTAACTGGGAAGCATATGTGGTTAGAGAGATTGATCAATTTCAATCCATGATAAATCAACCGGGCAATCAGAATAAATTATAATTGCATGCACATACCCGTTGCACAAGTGTGGCTATCTGGACTAGTGGTGAACACGGTGTCGTATGGCACGAAATAAAAATAAGTGAGTGATCATAACAACACTAAAAGTAACTGATGTAAGGTGACTTTGTGGAGATGGGTATTAAGTTTGACTGATTGGACTTGTCGTAGATTAATATTGGTAGGATACCACTAAAAACCAGGGAGTACTAAACAATGGATGACAATCTCGTTACATCACAAATTGATGAAAGTAAGTATTCCACCATTGGATGTCGGTTCAGTGGTGCAGACAGTTAGGCATTTACCAACCTAAAGCCCAAGTGATAGAATCTAGACTGCGTATTAATCAGGAATCCCATTACTTACTTACTTACTTACGCCTGTTACCCCTCTCGGAGGAGCATAGGCCGCTCACCAGTCTTCTCCATTCAACTCTGTCCTCAGCAATCCTCTCCAGCTGTCTCCAGTTACTGTTCATCCTTTTTATATCTGCTTCCAATTCTCGACGCAGGGTGTTCTTTGGCCTTCCTCTTTTCCGTTTTCCAACAGGATTCCAAGTTAGTGCTTGTCTCGTGATACAGTCTGATGATTTCCGCAGTGTATGTCCTTTCCATTTCCAACGTCGTTTCCTGATTTTCTCTTCAACTGGAAGCTGATTTGTTCTTTTCCAAAGTAGGCTGTTGCTGATGGTTTCCGGTCAACAGATATTCAATATTCTACGTAGACAGTTGTTGATAAATACCTGTACCCTCCTGAGGATGTTTGCAGTAGTTCTCCACGTTTCAGCTCCATACAGAAGAATTGACTTGACGTTCGAGTTGAAGAGTCTAACTTTGAGATTGGTAGACAGTTGTTTGGAGTCCCATACATTTTTCAACTGTAGTAATGCTGCCCTTGCTTTGCCGATCCTTGCCCTTACATCTGCATCGGATCCTCCTTGTTCATCGATGATGCTCCCCAGGTATGTAAAGGTATCCACTTCTTCCAGAGTTTCACCATCAAGTTCAATTAGGTCCGTGCTCTCGGTGTTGAATTTGAGGATCTTGCTCTTTCCCTTATGTATGTTCAGGCCTATTGATACTGAGGTTGCTGCTACTTTGGTTGTCTTCACTTGCATTTGCTGTTGTGTATGGGATAGAAGTGCTAGATCATGCGCGAAGTCCAGATCATCAAGTTGCATCCTACTTGTCTATTGAATCCCGTGCTTCTCCTCAGATGTAGAGGTTTTCATGATCCGATCGACCACTAGGAGGAAGAGGAAGGGCGAGAGCAGACAGCCTTGTCTGACACCGGTTCTTACTGAGAATGCATTTGTCAGCTGTCCTCCATGCACAATTTTGCACTGTAGTCCGTCGTAAGAATTCTGTATGATGTTGACGAGTTTCTCTGGTACACAGTAGTGTCGAAGAAGTTTCCATAGTGATCTCCTGTCTACACTGTCAAACGCTTTCTCATAGTCGATAAAGTTGATGTACAGTGACGAGTTCCATTCAATTGATTGTTCAACGATGATGCGTAGTGTTGCATTTTGGTCTGTGCATGACCGATCCTTACGGAAACCAGCCTGTTGATCTCGAAGTTGAGCATCCACTGAATCTTTCATTCTATTCAACAACACTCTGTTGAAGACTTTCCCTGGTACTGACAATAGTGTGATTCCTCTGTAGTTCTCGCATTTCCTCGAATCCCCTTTCTTTGGTATCTTGATAAGGTATCCTTCTTTCCAGTCTGCCGGCACCTGTTCTTCCTCCCAGATCCTCTTGAATAAAACGTGGAGCATCCTCGCCGTTATGTCTATATTCGACTTGAGTGCTTCGGCTGGTATATTGTCAGGTCCTGCTGCTTTCCCACTTTTGATCTGTCTGATAGCTATCTTGATTTCTTCCATCGTTGGTGGATTGACATCAATCGGGAGGTCTGTAGGCGCTGCTTCGATGTGTGGTGGGTTCGGTGGAGCTGGTCTATTCAAGAGTTCCTCGAAATGTTCTACCCATCTGTCTCTTTGTTCTTGAATCTCGGTGATTAGCTTGCCTTCTTTGTTCCTGAACGGTCGCTCTGGTTTACTATATTTACCTGCCAGTTTCTTCGTTGTGTCGTATAGCTGTTTCATATTTCCTTCTCTTGCAGCTTTCTCCATTGTCGTTGCAAGGCCTTCGATATACTTACGTTTGTCGGCTCTGATGCTCTTCTTTACTTGTTTATTTGCTTCTGTGTATTCATTTTGTGCCTTGAATTTTTCGGCTCTAGTTCGGCTGTTGTTGATTTCTGCCTTCTTGTTCCTCCTTTGTTGGATTTTGCTCAGGGTCTCTGTGAAAATCCATTTTTTATGATGGTAATTCTTGCAGCCCAGAGCCTCTTGACAAGTTGAAGTTAGTGCCTCTTTGATTCCTTTCCAGTTGTCCTCCATAGTGGTTTCTTCCTCGTTCAGCAGATCTTGTAAGGCTTGGAACCTGTTGTTGAGAGTTATTTCAAATTCCTTGAGTTTGTCAGTATCCCGAAGCGAGGCTGTATTGAACCGTTTTAATGTTGTTGCTCCAGTTATCCATTTCTTTTTTAGCTTCAGCTTCATTTTGGCAACCACTAGGTGGTGATCTGAAGCTACATCAGCTCCTCTCCTGGTTCTCACATCTTCCATTGATCTTCTGAATTTTTTATTGATGCATATATGATCAATTTGATTCTCTGTAGTATGATCTGGTGAGATCCATGTAGCCTTGTGTATGCGTTTGTGGGGGAATATTGTACCACCTATAACCATTTTGTTGAAAGCGCAAAGATTTGTACATTTTTCACCATTTTCATTTCTTTCCCCCAGTTCCTGTTGTCTCATGATGTCTTCGTATTCGGTGTTGTCCATTCCGACTTTGGCATTTAGGTCCCTCATCAGGATTGTCAGATCCTTTCCTGGACACTTCGCTATAATTGACTGAAGCCTATCATAAAACTGATCTTTGTCCTTGTTGTTGCCGTCGTTGGTGGGTGCATAACACTGGATGATGTTCATTGTAATCCCCTTCTTCATTGTCTTAAAAGATGCTTTGATGATCCTGGGTCCATGTGGTTCCCATCCTACAAGTGCATTGCGCGCTGTCTTAGACAGCATCAGAGCAACTCCTTGGATGTGTAGGAATCCCATACTAGGAAAAAACAGCTGTCTAGTGCTCCCTGGTTTTCACTGGTGCCCTGAGAACATCAATCTGTGACGAATCCAGTAAATAAAAGAAGCTTTATTCAAACGAAACTAAGTATGCTGTTGAGTGTTCGTCAAAACGTCATGTGAGTTAAACAATGACTATGAAAGTTTAATAAACTTGTGTATCCATGTTAAGATGAAATCGATTACATAAAACTGTAATGAAATGTGTTCAAAAATAGGAATGAAACAGTCCAGAGTAAAAAGTCAATAAGAAGGAAGTAGTAACGGTTTTCAAGATTATTTATCTTAAACTTCAAGACCAAGGTAAAATTAAAAATTGAACAAGTTTTTTTTAACCATTTAATTCAGGCATCAGATAGGTATATAGCTAATACTTCAGCAACTGAAAGTAGATGAGAGACTCTTGTCTTAGGTAGACTTTTACCGATTTTATAAGTGACTTTATGCAAAGAATCCGATTTGATCGAGTGGCTTATGTTTACAAGATGTTCAGTAATTGAGTTTTACGATTGATCAACTGCTACTTCTTTTCAATCATACTGGATGATGTTCTGGAACTCCTTTGGATAAAATCCTCATCAGACGACTCATATAATGAGCTTTACAGGAGCAGGTCTATTGCTGATCACACTTCAAACTGACCAAATGGAGGATTTTATACTTTAGATTGTTACTGAACAAGGAATGGCCATGAAACAACAATCTTAAGTTCGCTGTAAAGAACCTTCCTTTAAAGGAATTAAAAATTCATGTCTTTAGGACGTCTGAAACTGTATAACCGTTGAAATTAATATTCATATACAGCATTTTCATTAGTGTGAAGGCTTCTGACATTTTTGGCATTTCGGACATTATTGGCTATAAACTTTAATGGATAACCATTTTCAATAAAAATTTTCTCTGGGATATTCAACTCTTGATTTATGAATTCAGGACAGCAGATTTTCCATTCGTCTGAAGAGAGATATAAATTTCTCTTCCTATTGACAAAGAACCAACTGTAGAAGTTTGAAAACTGACCTTTCCAAAATGGTTTTCTGCAAATAGATCTTCTTAGAGTTTTATCAGGTTTCCTCGCCATTAGTATATCAAGAAAATAGGAGTTTATCTCGTTTATTACCTCAAGGAAAAATCTGATTGAAACCATATAGAATACTATTTAACTCATATTCACTATCACAAGTGATAAAAATATCGTCAACGTACCTTTTATGTAAATGAAACTATTCGATAGTAGTTTTTAACTGATTGTTCTCTAAACTAACCATGAAACAATCTACTAGTTATTAAGCTAAAGACTAACCCATAGGTGCGCTATCTTTTTGTCTACGAACAGTATCATTGAATGTAAATTGTACACTAAATGTGTATTGTAATAATAATTCCTTTAGATAGGATATTGGTATTCTGATATTTATTATGCTATCATTTACAAAGTTGTAAATAAAGCAAATTGTCTATGAAAGTAGAATACTGATGAAGAGTGATTCTGCATAAAGTGAAATCATAAATCTGTCTTTAACATTCATTTTGTTGTATGCTGTCTACGAATTCAAACATTTCAAGGGAAGACTGAATGGCGATGCATTTTCCTGAAAGTTTTAGGAGATTTACTAACCATTTTGATATATGTAGATATTCTGGAGATTATCCTTAACGTTTGAAATTCTAAGTGAATGCATTGAAACCATTATTTTCATTGATTCAGTTGGTAAAGCCATCATGTCAAAGTTTAATTTTCATTTGAAGCTTTAAGTGTCATTAGTTATTTGTAATTGTGAACCATATATATCCACGGTGAATCAACGTGTCGTACAACACTACAGTGTAATTTACTTTGATTAAAAGTGCTTATTTGAGCTGTTGTGTCCTAGAGTTTGACCGAATTCCGTTTGATGAATCACCACTAGTTAATTAACATGAAATTTCGGTAGGCGACTGAATATTGAGCTATTTTTATCACGACTAGGCTTAGCCAGCCTGCTGTCAATATGTCCCCCCACCCAGAGCAAAAGAAAAAAAACTCCTGAATAAAATATTGAATGCTGTAGCAATAAGGGTCAACATCATTTATTTAGGATCATTTATATGTCAGGATATATGATTAATCGAGCCAATAAGTGTGTGTTCTAAACATTTTAACTAGTAGCTTATTGATTAAGCCATCTTTGTACTTAATACCGAGTACATCGATGACAATGTGACTTGTCTTTTGTTTTAGCCGTAAATCAGTTGTATCTTCAAGTTAGTTTCGTGTTAAAGAACCTTTTCAAAGCTTCATCTATGCACATATTGAGTCGATATTTAACTGCTGTACTGTTATTTTTACGATGAATATCACAATAATGAATTTAATCATCTATATTTCAGAAAAATATCTTCGAAAACATAGTCATATACACTTAAGTCATTAATATAATTGATTGAATATGTCACAGAATGATGTTGGTAAGGTCCCATTAATAACCAGAGAGCACTTAGCAGCTGTTTCGTCCTCGTATGAAATTTCTCAGCAATCAGCATCCTAGATTTCACTCCAAGGAATTCAGGTTGGCAAACATGTAACCACCAAGTAATCATCAATTGAATAAACTGATCTGGAGTATAATTCAATATTAGATTGCATCAATTGTAATAAGTGTTTAACAGATATCGCTCTTACAAAAGTCAATATCAAGTTATTCGCCTGATTTTATGAATGATTTTTTTTCACGAGGGAAGGATATGCGATGAACCTTTCAAAATGAACTAAAGTGGTTTAAGGAGTTTGGTATTAGGTTTTAGCTGATTGGATTTGTCCTAGACTGATGTTGGTAGGGTCACATTAAAGACTAGATAGCACTTGGCAGCCGTTTCGTCCTAGTATAGGACTCCTTCGTAGTAAGTACGCTATATTTCCTCCCAGGGGCTCCCGACTGACGAACACCTAACCGTCTTAACTAATGAACCGGTAGGTGTTCATTCATAGATTTCCGACTTCCATCACGACTTCCATGTAAACTGACAATCATCCATCATTTATAACTGCCTCACTCCCGACAAGTCTGAACTCTACCAGTTATGACTCAGTAGTGAAGAATGCTACGAGTTCGCCACTCATAAGCCTCTGTAACGGAATCTAGAGTTCACGCTGCTGAGGTGTCTCACACTAAGACGAAACAGCTATCCAGTCCTACTTTGTTTTCAATGATATCCTACCGAAACGAATTCAATCGACTATCGCCTATTAAATATTGAAAATTGTTACAGATAATTTCAGTTCACTTATATTCTAAGTAGCTATTATTGAATCTATAATAAGCATATTTGTTTATTTTAGAATGAATACTTCTCTATAGATGCATGAAAGAATACGAATGCATCATTTTAATATGACTAATTACACGATTCTCAGAGATTAGGAAGTTAAATTTTTTCAAAATAATTTCATTATTCTAACGTCATTTACTTAGATTTTTATATATTATGGTGAAATAAGTTCGTTTAGAAGTTACTAATTACTGACTGACCCTTTGTAAGACAACAAGGGGAAATTAAGTTGAACTGTTTCGTGAGTGAGTCATCTAGTAAACTTCAGTTTTTATAAGTCGTATAAATAAGGTCAGTCTGTAAATTGAAACATCATAATCAATAATCTTCATAAAGTCAAACAATAACAATCACCACGTGGCGACCGACTCCCTTTCATAATTGTGGGGTTCTAGTGCTATTCCTGTGCTGTAATGTAAGAGACAAGTACTAATCAATGGGATTGAATAAGGTCAAGTACTGATACAAATTATTTAAAATTAGAATCACTACATTGTTACTTAGTTGTCTAAAGGTTAAGCATTCACCATAAGGGCTAGAATTCCTGGATGCGATCCTTGATGGGGTAAGACTAGGATCAACACTGATGTGAAATTCCAGATTTCGACAAAACAGTTATCTAGTGTATCCTGATTGTGTAACTCCAAAATCAACATTTTCAATAATGACCAAGAATGTTTTCATTAGTTCAATTTCATATAGTTATAGTTTATAGAATAAGAACATTCGATAATAAAGACTATAAACTATGAAAGTAGATAATGTGAAACGGCAATAATTTTAGAGACCATTTTCTATTCTTTCTACTGTATACTATTTACTACCCTTACTATAAATTAAGAATGTTTAGTTGAATGGGAACTAAGCTAACATGATACATCCATTAATTTAGATCGACTAATCAGAGAGAAATAATCACTGTTTATGTTCGCTAGTTCGAAATACTTATTGAATATCATCAGTGAACTTATAATGTGACCCATAATAAATAAACATTATATATAGTATCCTTATATGTTAGGTGCTTGGAAGAGGTTGTCAGAAAAATTTGTTTGTTGTAAGTTCTATGTTGTTTACAAGACTTTACTGACGGATGAAAACTAGCATGAAACCTATATCTAAACAGGGTCTGCTATTGAAAAGTAAGAACACAATGACTCTCTTGTCTTAATGCAGTTAATTAAAGGCAATTTAAGGGAGTCTAAATGCATGTTGTTTTTCGAAAACGTTTACTTGCATGTCTAGATTTACTATGTATACTTTATGCTTATAAGTGTTAAATGATCAGATTAACTAACTGATGAGTTCTATGGTGGGATGGGTTTGATTTATATCCCTCAGAAGAAAATGCATGTTGTATGGTATAATGTTTTATTGAGTCAGTTATTAATTCTACAATACACTGTTACATCGGGTGACTCAAGAAGGGCAACTAACTTCCCTAACTGTCTTACTGAAGAATATTTCATTTAATTTCCAATAAATGTATATTCATTATTTCATTTCTATTATTGTCATGTCCCCATCTCCTTAACCACCCATTAGACTCATAAACTATTTTTATATCTTTTGTCACTCAAGAACTATTATCATGTACCTGTATCCTCAGTCCTTAGTCATCATTGTTCCCATTACGCATAAATGTTATACATCTTATTGGTGTGATACGTGTTCAGGTTTTGAATGTATATAAATGAATGAGTGAAATATAAATTGATTGTCCGGTGGTTGGCTTAGTTGTCTTGTGTTCTTGATTTCGACCTGGTGGGTAAAGGAATAGTAGTCACGTGGTAGATGTGTTCGTGCACTGATTGGTACTATCGAGGTCAATGTTTTCTATATATTGTGATTGCCCGATTTTTTAAAGATATAACATATGCTTCTTAAATAATGTGTCAAACATAAAGAAACATTATTCATTATGTCACAAACTTATAGCCTAATAGTAACCATATACTCAATACATAACTTCGAAACGATTTCACAATTGAGAAGTCTATGATAAACCGACAGAATAGTAAATATCACGAACTAACTTAAACTATGAATCTAGGATTGTGATTACAGAGTGATTTCAAAGTTTCTAGCTAATTACTTTTTATTGTCCTCACTTTAGAATACTAGTGCTTTACAAGTTGATAGTTCCTTAAGTTGTACTAAAAACACCTAGTTCAGTCATCACAAATCGACAAAAATTTTAGAATATATGAATATTGACTAGCGGAAAAATCAAAGATAAGTGTTTTGTCTCAAATTAAAACTCATCAGCCGGAAATACTAGCTATATATTTATGTTAATATTAACACTGAAACATGAACTTGGTACCTATTACTTTAATCATGAATATGTTATCCAATAATAATAGTTCAAGAACAATATTTTTGTTTGAAAAATCAATCTTTATAGATTGCATTCTTTGCAAATACAAATTGTCCAGTACAATTTGATGCTGATGGAATTCTTTTTGTTAATAAACGTGATGGACGAGCCACCGGTGATGCATTTGTCATTTTTGAAACTAAAGCAATCGCTGAAAGAGCACTGGAAAATAATAAACAACATATTGGTAATCGTTATATTGAATTGTTTAAATCAACACCAGCAGAAGTTAATCAAGTAAGATCAATCTATTAAATAATAATAACCATTTGTTCAGCTTGAATTAAGACAGTAATCATTAATAACATTAAATACGGATTACACGAAGTCTTAAATGAGCACATTTTGATGAAGAAACTATGGGTTGTATCACTTTGATTCATTGGTTTATTAGTACCTCAGTGTCAGTAAAACATCCAGAGACTTGATTCAGTCTTGCTTAGAGTTATTCAAGCGCATAAATGTTAGGTTTCAACCTAGGACTAAACAGCTATCTAGTATCTATTCACTCTTTGATTGTTAGTAACTTATAATGCTAAATTTCTCAAATCTATAAATGTAGATACCATTATCAGTAACAGAGTCATTGTTGGTGATTAAGTTGTAATTTTTCTGATGCACAATGACTGTATAAACCAAGGATGTATACAGTTATGTCGATATGATTGATTTGTCTCCTCTATGTGTGTTTTATTGATTAGATCAAGATGATTGGATTGATCAATCAGTATGAGCTAAAGTTCTAGTAGTCCATTTTGAGTTAAAATATGTGAATGAATTCGTGATGATGCGTTGTTTGCGTAGATGATATTCAATGAGGAATAATCAGAATAAGAAAGCATTTGGCAAACATATTATTTCAGAACATGTAAATTGTTGATAATAGTAAAATGCGTATCTCGTGTTATTTGTGACTTGTCAGGAGATAGTACGTACATTTAAGTATTTGTGCTTACACTGAACTTCGATCCCATGTTTGAAAAACCTAAACGTTATCTACTTAATAAAAAATTCTATTATTTTTTTAATAATAATGAACACATTGATTTATTTATGATGAGCTTGGTGGAGCTCAGCACGAAACAAACTCAGTTCGAACCCTAATGTGGACATCAACACAAAGATGCATGTACGACCAGCCGATAAATCCTATATAGAACGAAACGAGCACCGTAGATTCCATTTGCCAACCAATATCTAACCTAAGCCATACTAGTAAACTATCATTGTATCAAGACAATCAGCTCAGGATGTAAATATGGCAACAAAGACTGATCAATTTCATTTCATATCAGATCAATAGATAGATTCGAATTTCTTCAAATTCACTTATGATTTATCAAATAGTGATACTGAGAACTAGAAAAATCCCTGGTTGCTCATCACACTGTAAAGCTAGGTGACGTGGAATGAAGCTCAGTTATTTCTCTCAAGATTACAAGGATGCCTTGTCAATGAGTGCAAAGCTTTTGCTGGATACCAGCAACCCATTTAATATTAGTATAGTATGTCAAAATAATGTGACTAATCCATGATTAATTGATTTCCTTAATACAATACTGATGACTAGTTGATGTGATTTCTACAAAAACTATTCAATGTTTTATGATATTTTACATTTCATTTTATAGGTTATGAATAGTATTTTAAATCCAACTTGTGAAGAACAAATTCATTGTTGGAATAACTTAACTGAATGCACTACTAATAATAGTTCTGTATTTACTGTAAACAACAATGTCTATATGCCACCTCTCAATGAAACTAACAATTTACTTTATCCAAATTACAATTTGAAATTACTATCCAATCAATCAATCATTCCACCAGATATTACTTATCCACCGCATATATTTTCAATGTGGAATTCAAATCCTTCATTTATCAATCAAGGCCAACAGTCAGTAAATACACAACAACAAACTCTTTCATATGGTTTAACAACAAATTTATCACAGAATGCAAATCTATGCCTTCAACAAATTCTACCAAGTACAAATACATTGAATACTTCAATGACAAATATTCTACCTATAGATCATTTGAATACTTTCAATAGTTTAGATATGTTAAATAATTTTATTGGTGTTATGAATACTACATCATCACCAAATCAATTGATAACAACTGACTATACTAGACCTGTTGGTACAATGCAATCATTAAATAATTTAGGTTCAGCATTAATTCTACCAAGATTTTCAATTAATTCAATCCCTTTACCAATAAATAGTACTAGTTATAATGTAAATAGTAGTAATAATAGTAGTAACAATAGTAGTAGTAGTAGTGGTAGTAGTAATGTTAATGTGAATACTACACCAATTACAAATAATATTAATAATAAACAATTCAATATAACCGATTTCACTAATCTACAATTATTACAAGTATTTGGACCAAACATATTAATGGCATCTACAACGACAAATAATAATAACAACAATACTACTACTGTGAATACTACTAACAATATTAATAGTAACAGCAATAATAACAATGAAAACTTGTTAAATCTCCATTTATCTATTGAACAAATTGCTAAAACATTTATACGTATATGTGGAATGCCAATTAATGCTGATATCACAGATATTTTGATATTTCTTCAAGATAATTGGCGTAATGTTGCTGTGCATGGAATACACTTAGTATACGATGTAACGGTAGGATATCTAAAAAATTTTGTATGAAACTATAAAATGTAATATGACGTAAATGGAAGATCAGATCAATGAGCCTATGTGCTCGGGCACATACATTGATTAATAACTACGTGGTGTACAGTTTATATTCATCAAGTTCTTTATCTGTTTTGATCGGATAATATCGTTTGAGTTGTAATATGGTCACTAGTTTAAGTGGTTTGAAATCACTGACACTATTGACATGAGAGGTTGCTAATCATGACCCGAATAACTCAGTGGTAACAGTGGTAGACTGTAAAACTGGGCAACCCGGGATCGAATTTGTAAATTACTATAGGTTCTCGGAGAGATTGCAGGTACACCTTACTGATGAGTTCCAAGTAGAATAAAACTTAGGTATAGGGTTTTCAGCAGACTACTCCGAAACCGTCTTTCATCTTAGCATAGTGTTCAAGCACTTTCAAGTCGGTAGCAAAGATAAATACCTCTATTAAGGAGATGTTGGTGAAGTTTGTAGTCATAAGTGAAAGCACAATAGTTATATATATGGTACTATCTGAAATATTTGCCTTAGTTTATGACTATTCATAATAAAGAGTGTAAATGGAGTCGAAAATTATGGGCATTTTTGATTAGTCGATATCACAAGTCATTCAACATATTTCAGTAGCATAGAAATCAAGATGTGATTCTTTTTCAAAGAGGAAGATTAGATGCTGCAGCATGTATGATTATAAAATAGGAAATAAAAACAATAATCACAGAACAGTAATAACAAAAATCCTAGCACTAATGAATAGAGTGAGTATGGTTTGAGCATACTCAGTTAATGCATACGAAGATTTATAGTATAAACTTAGAATAAAATAGCTAGGTTAAAATATCAACAAAAAAACGAATCCAAATGGGTGTATTGAGTGACAGAAATATTAATACATTTGCAGTCCCTCCTGGAATATAAGATAATCGTTAAAGTGACGACTTTTAGTGCATCACTGAACCAATTATTGTATAGAGCGCTGAATACGAAGTTATGCATCTTCAATTGAATCAAACTAGACGGTCAGTCAACGCCAGAAAACTATTCCCTCAAATTGTAAGGCCTGTAAAATGTGCACATCTATGACCTAGTCATTCACGAACAAAGTATATTTAAGCTCTGCAGTTAGTACTCAACCACCAAACCACCAGATTAACACCTATTAGTTTCCACTTTCACTTATAAACAGTCAATCCGCAGTATTGGGAAATCATTAGTCAATACCAGTAACTGCTAACTACTTCGGAGTGATACGTTGAAATAGTAGTTGCTCAAATATATTCTGCTTAAAGTGAATAGATCATAGACATACTTTGGTAGGAGAGCATAATGATGAATCCCAAGACGTTGATCTCTATTTTTTTAAACATGATTCTGAAGTGGCCACCTGTCAAAATTTGATTACGTTTTCCGGAATATAACTATTGATAGTGTTATATTCACCTTTTGATGACAATATGGAGGAATAACAAAAAGTATGTGATGAAGAGAGTACACGATAGCTTATGTATCGAAAACCAACTTATATCGTCGTGCTTCATTTCAAAGCTGAATACATTTCTTACATATTATGTTCGTCACAGATTAATGTCGATTGAGGAAAGTTGAAAACCCGTGAAATACTGAACTTCATGAGTAGAATTCAAACATACTTACAGTAAGACAGTTATCGATAATGACATTGACTAATTATCATGGTATATCACCAACTAATTGGAGTATGAATCCATACTACAAAATTCTTGCCTGGTAGTGTTGATAGTTAAGTGGTTGCTGAGAAACCTCTGAGCCCATAGTAGGTTGTAAATCTACACCTCTGAGAATTCTCTTACTAGGACGGAGAGGCTAACCAACGTTTCACTTACTATCATGGCACCCAACTAAAACTAGTTTGTAACTAATGCAAACAATAAATTGAAAACCGATTTCTACAAAACCACCCCATCTCAGTTTTATTTATAAGAATTTCCAAAAGTATAAAGTCCCTAAATAGGTCGATTTAAGTTTATTTCTATCAAGGCATACTTCAAAGTGTGTGTGTGCTTCTAATGATGACAATAAAAATTCACTTCACAGGACAAAACACTTTGAAATTCCTTCTTATGAACTACATAGCTTTATTATTTGTTATGTTGAGCGAACCAAGAGGAATAACTAACTTTCAGAACTGTTTTAGAAGACTTGCAGTTACTTTACTTGTGACTGAAGTAAGCATTTTAATTCCTATCATTATTATGTCCTCGTGTTCTAACCTACCATATTGTACATTAACTATTACTATATCATTTCTCATTTATAAACTACAGTTAATTGATTTCATATACATTACTTCAATTCGCTACCACTATCTCCTTCGTTTTGTATTGATGTAAATTCCTTGAGTAGCTGGATGCGTGGTTTGTTTTGTGTATATATAAAGGAATGCTCAAAATATAATACGGTTTGTTTGGTTGACTCATCGTCTTGTGTTCTATCTATTTACGGCCTAGGATTAAGTGGGCTTCCGGTAAAGATATATGGACTAACTAGGCGATCTTATTGACGTTTACTATTGTAACTTTGCGTGCACGACGTTATACCAACTACATGTTAGCACTTTCCCATCATAACAGCTTTTACTTAACGTCATAACATCATGAATTATGTAAATCTCTATGATATTATTTTCTGTAAACATGTTTTTTTTAAAAGGGTCAACCTATTGGTGAAGCAATGATTCAGTTTGTTACAGAATTATCAGCTCAAAAAGTTTGTGAACAGAAACATAAAAGTATTTTCATTAAATATGGATTACCATTTCCATTTGGTGTATATGTAGATGTTATTCAGTGTACAATCGAAGATTTAAATCAATTATTATCTAATATGTCAAGAAATATTGAAACATTTACAAATCTCATTTCATCATCAACATCATCAGTATCAACAGTAGCGTCAATGAATCCGTTAACATTAACTCAACTTAGTGGATTAGATGAATTAAAAAGTATACACGGAGTATATCATGATAGTATACCAAAGTCATCGATACCATTGCATACAGGATATGGTATTACGCAACCGAATTTTGTACAATTAAAAAATATTCATTTAAATCCATTTATCAGTAGCAGAGAGTTGAATAATTTCAATATACCACCTCCGATATTGCCAAATGTATGTGACTATATCCCTGGGATAAATAACGCATTTCCATTGTCAATACCATGTATTGAGAATATAACGAATGGTAAATTGGAATTTATTATTTGTATGTTTAATAAATATGTATTATACTCATTTCATATGTAATGAAGAGTAAAGAGCTCTTTTAATGCATATGAAAGGTGTCATCTTATGCAGAAAATAAGTACAGTGATAGTCATTGACAAAAAGCAGATACTTCAACTTCATAAAAAATTACAGAAGCAATAACATCGAGTCAAACCCAGCAAAAACTACTGATTAATTTATATTGATTAGTGAGTAGTAGTATTTATTTAGTCTGTAGTCTTACTCAAATCTTTATTTATCAGGTTACTGAAACTTGGCAGAGAAAAGTTTGAGACGTTAAAACTACTTGATCCATATTTGAATAATACACGAACTCCGAGTACCATCAAGTTCGCTGATCGTTACTAAGTAACGTAAGACTTTAGTCCAGAATTGATCAATCTGATAAATTTTCCTAATGAATCGTAATACAAATCAGAACTATTAGTTTACATTAAAATAAAACCAGTTGAAAAGATAAACAAGAGATGGGAAGCCTCATTAATTTATTAAAAGCCCATTAATTTGATTAATATGTCCTTTTAGGTTACGATTAACCTTTAACTTCTATCGTCTCCAAGATTTGATTGGTTCTCTCTATTCTGGTTACTCAGTCTCTGTACTCTAAGTTTCTATCTTTGTGTTATACATGAATTTTTTACTTAATTTTATTTAAAGATGATTTGTATGAACCTATCCATTTCATTTTTTTAGAAATGACAGTGAAGTTAAGCAAGTGTTTAAGTTGAGAATAGCTAGACTGTAGTATAATAATTTAAAGATTAGTTGGCTATTATTCGAAGGAAAAGTATCACAGTATTATACGTAAAGAGGGTTATTACCTTGTGGTTACATGATTATGCAACAATCTGTTATTCTTCATAATTCTCACTAAAGAGAACTATTTTCTTTGTTACTTTTTATTTACACACAATTTTCAACTTACATGCGTTTCCTCAGCTTTACCATAACATTTCATTATAAACGTAAACATTTTATTACACTGATTTATTAGATAAGTAATATGTATTTCTACATTAGTGAAGTGTAATACCTGAAAGTCAGTAAATATTATAAGTCGTAGCTGATTCTTTGAGAAATGTTTTAAACAGCAAGAAAAGTACAAAAGATCTATTGACCAGTTAATGTTTTTTAGGAACTTTCTGAAGAATCCTACAAGAAGATGGAGTATATATGCATCATTCAGCTGTATAAAAAGTCAGTTACTTAACCGATGTGACATATTTTCCAGTAGTTCTAATAGTTTCAAGATCATGTAATAATCTGTAAATACCCTACTGCTTCTGCTTACATTTAAACTTGAGTAGTGAGGCTTCTCTTCATAATTCCTGATGATTATTATTATTCAAAAAGAGAAGACTTGCGAGTACTAAGAAGCAGTTAGACAGTTGGTATCTAAGTAATAAAAACGCACTACACTGAATAACCCAAACGTTAACTGTTCCCCATGAGTCTTTATACTCTATGAATCGATTCTTGTTTAAGTTATCAATCTTGATTGTTGTGTTATATACAGACGTTAGATGTATCTATAGTTATTGAATTTAACATATTGAAATTAACATTTTATCATCTTAGACATAATCATTAATAATCATTTTAATGAATTCTAGTTTATTAGTTATACATTCTAAGATAATTTGTATTTTCGTTTCATTACTAACACAATGTACACCATTTAATAGGATTTCAAATACCGAATTTCATTTATCCAACATCAATGCCAAATATATTTACTAATCATGAATCATCTAGATTCTTATCAACTTCAATACCATACATAACAAATTATCATAATGATAATAACATTATCATTGATAATAATAATAATAATAAGAATAAGAATAATGTAAATGATGTAAAAACAAATTCATGGATAAATCATAACAATAAAAATGTTGACATAATGAATAATTCTGAATTACAATTGTACAGATCAAATAATTTGATCGGATCAAAACATGATAATAAACCAATCATTGTTACTATTAATGGTTTACCAAATGATATGAATAGTATTGATTTTAATAAATGGTTACAGGAGAAAATTAAACATTTGGTATGTTATATTAATTTTTTTTTAATTGTATGATGTAATTTTCTTTTATGATGGTTACAATTTAGTGTTTATGCATAGGAATGAATTCAAGTGATTTTTATCATTATCCTGTTATGACGACAGAAAGATCGGGGGTGAGTGGGGTTGGATGGCCGAGTGCAAATGACTTGTGCCTAGTAGGTAAGTGCGCGTCTGCCCTGTGCCCACTTAGTCCCAAGCCGAAATAAGAAGGATGCGAGCCAATAGGTCAGCCAGACAGAATCGAATCTATATTTCAAACATTCTTTTATATATGCATAAAGTCAGACCACACAACAAACCAATAGAAAATTAACATGAATACAGAACGAGGGAAATAGTGGTAGTGAATAGGAACAACTTGTACACAACTAATTAACTGTAGTCCATAATAAGAAACAGTTTAATAAGAGCGATTATGCTAAACGGGAGGATAGGGCAAACGGAGCGTAACAATAATAGAAACAAAATGTTTACATTACAGAAAGTTTGAATAAATGAAATAATGTTCGCAAACACAGTTCTGGAAGTTCGTTACGCTTCTTTGTATTCCGGCATAACATATCCTCAATGCATAATCTTTATAGTTAATTAATGATAATCGAATTAATCCGAAAGTAATCAAGAAACACTTATTGTAATACTGATATTTAACTATCAAACAGTATACACATATTTGTATTCTGAAATTTCGTATAGAATTCACGCCAGTCTCCAGACATAGACATGATGATATAAAATTAAATATGAATACAAACAAATCATGGAGAGATAACTAGATGAATAAAGGTAAAATTTACTACATAGTGAGCGGGGGGGGGTTGTAAAAAGTAACTAATGTTGTCTTGATAATAGAAGTAATAATAATGTCGTACCGTTGATTTATCATGGACTGAAATTGATCAGTCTCTGTTACCATATGTGCATTTTGAGTGGATTGCCGCAGTATAGCCAAAAGTTCACAAGTATTGTTTGAGTTGCATTATGGCTGATAAGCAAAAACCAAGATGTTTGTTTCGTCCTAGTTGATGTTCGTCACCTGCATCCCGATGTAGATGTTCACAACATAACCTGTACCAAACGTCACTCTGTTTACCACTAGGCTACCGAGTTTAGACAGCTGACTTGTCTCAAACAGAGCGAAAAGAGCATCCTGGATTTCTCTTGCCAGTCATAATCCAACTCAAACAATACTTGTGAACTTTAGCTATATTAAAGCAATCCACTCAGAATGAACATATTGCACCAGTCGATGATGAACTAATAGGAAGATCCAAATACATTCTAAATGCATATATATACCTGTTGCACATGTATGACTGTTTGACCTAGTGGTAAAATCCGTGAAATTTAGCACGAAACAAACTGAGTTCGAGTCTTGTAGGGAAAATCAATACTGGAATGAAGGTATATCCAGCTGACTAGTCTCAAACAGGGTGAAACTGGTGTTCTAGATTTCGCTATACAGTCATAATTCAACCCAAAGAATAATAATTATAGTATAACCTGATATCAAATATGGAATACTCATTAATTTAAAAGCTTGAACAGAGACGGTAGAAAAAGTAAATGTTCGAAACAGCGAAGAATAACAGTGTTCATCGAAATAACAAATACCTTAGGTGGTAACATAATAGTTGCAAAATTATTACTATCAATAACATCGTGTAAGTATATGGTTGTTGATAATAAAAAAAGTAGTAAACGCAGGTTGCAGTACACATAAAAACGGTTAGTAGTACTGACAAATCATTACAAGCATTTTAGATTGAACTGTTGCATAAGACGTAGTGTACTTCTTTTCCAATGGAGTCAAGATCCATCATGCGAAAATGAAAAATAAACAATCCAATATAGGTGGATTCCGTTTAAGTTAAGAATATGATTCTAACTAACAAATAAACAACAGAATTTTGATATATTTAACTAATAAATCATCATTCAACCCGGAATGTGTACATCGATTTTGGTCGACAATATAGTGCTTCTCACAGTTTGTTCAATTATTATTAGAAAAGATATCGAATACATCATTTGTGTAATCCAAAATTAATCATTCACCTATCACTGTACATAAGTGAAGCTTATGAATGATTGATTCTGTGCACTCATAGATTTCCATAATGAATTCGTCTAGGTCAAGTATTAAATTATTATTATTATTACGAACTTTCTTGTACTTAACTTCACCAATTAATAATAAATAAAATATCCTTCCATCATTCAATCACTCTACAGACCTAATGTAATTAAATAAGCCAACAAATAAACATCCTAAGGCTTATTGGTCACTTAACAGCCTAAAACAAATAGCAAGGAAAAGGAGTTCATTACCAGGCAATTACATAAATACGAGATAAACAGTACAGAACCAAATCATTAATGATAGAAAACCAAATAGTAGATATGTCATTTGTTAAACATAGTTCATGAGCAATAAAAGGAATATCAGCAATTAATCGCTTAGACGAAAGACTACATCTAGTGAATTATGAAAGCAACTATTATATTTTGAATAATCGGTCTATAACAATATATAGAAAACATTGACGTCGATAGTACCAATCAGTGCACGAACACATCTACCACATGATTACTATTCCCTTACACCCCCTCCCCAGGTCGAAATCAAGAACACAAGACAACTAAGCCAACCACCAGACTGTCAATTTATATTTCACTCATTCATTTATATACATTCAAAACCGGAATACCTATCACACCAACAGAATGTATAACATTTATGCATAATGGGAACAATGATGACTAAGGACTGAGGATACAGGTACATGATAATAGTTCTCGAGTGAAAATAGTTTGTGAGTCTAGTGGGTGGTTAAGGAGATGGGGACATGACAATGATAGGAATGAAACAATGAATATACATTTATTGGAAATTAAATGAAATATTCTTCAGTAATACAGTTAGGGAAGTTAGTTGCCCTTCTTGAATTGACCGATATAACAACACCATTTCTATATATTTGTCGTTTGAAATCAATTCTAATGACAACTGTTTATAATTATTATCTTTTATTTAGAATATACTGTCTATACAATTTGAGAATTCATTGAATGAAATATCCAATGGTTCTGTTAAACTTTATCTTCAACATTATTCAGATGCAGAATTAATTGTTCAAGAATTCAATAATACAAATTTAAACAATTTCCGAATTAGTGCTCAAACCAATTGAAGGTGAACGATCAGTTAGTGATTAATCCCATTTTCATTATGATATAAATATGAAACAATATTGATTAATGAATAAATTAAAGGAAACATTAATTCACTAGGTACAAATTTCTTCCATTCACTTCTGTTTTTTTTCGTTTTAATTTACTTTATTACTTATTGTTTTGTTTGTATTATCTATTCATATATATTAAAATAATCAAGTCCTTATTGATTGAAAGCAAATGATTGTGTAGTTTTTGATTAATTATGTCTTCGGTTGCAGTGAAGTTTGTTTGTCAGACCCCGTCACCACTGTTATATTTTCTCTCAGATAGGACAAACGCGTGGGTTCTTATTGATTTAACAAGGCCAGTGATTGGATACAGATAAATTATCAAGGGTAGCCGAATTCTATGTCTGATTCCCTGGATAGTCTGTACAGTTAGTGCGAAGAGTTATCTCTGATACTCGTGCTTCAATAGGATACCACGATTGTTCCTTCCTAGCCCACAGCTACTCCAAAAGACTAGACACGTAAGAAGATTATATTGTGGAGCAAAATATATCTATATCCGACGAAACTAGTAAACAGAGTTTATATATATATATCACATTTGAAAATGAATTAATTGATGAAAGTCTACAAATTAATCTTACAAGAAAATCAACCTAACGCCATTTCGCTTGATCTAATGAACGATTGTATTTTGAGGATTTTGAATCCCCAATAATTTATTAAATCCTATTATCATCAAAACAACTTGATGTTGGGTCACCTAGACTAGTGACCATATTCCAATGTAGGATTAGATAAGTGTGATAATGGTCACCATTCGGTAAATTTGTCAGTCATACAGAAGACCGATCATAGTTCGGAAAGCTTAGTGTTAATGTCTTAAACAGTGAAATTAGGTGAAACAGGTTTGTATCCCATAGGTTTGAGCATCAATTCCTTCAAGATCGTACATACATCTTGTTGATAAGCGCTAACTAAAAAAAGCCTAGACAAAAACAAAGTCCCGTACAAATTACATGCAATCAACCCGAAATGAGCTTGATATAAACTATTAGTCAAATATCGCGCTACAGCTAACGAGATACACCGACACATAGCGATATACTTCAAACTAACTTTTAATGTGTTCCTAGGAATTCCGGACACCATCTCTTAAATTATAGCGAAAATAAAAGTGTTAAAGATGTATTCCCCACTCCAACCTAGAAAGACCCACGATGAAAAGAAAACTAGGATCCTTGAATACTTTTAAGATGTCGCTAAAATATAATTATGTAGGATGTAAAACTTAAGATACTTTATTTACTTGTGCTAACGTAGTTTGAAACATTTTTCGGATGGTTATATTCAACCGCTTGAAATACAACTAATATTCATTTCATTTCATACCACATATTACTAGGCAGAATTACAGACCAGTAATATTATGAGCAGTTAAGCTCTACAAAATGACTTACACCTATTACTGACGATTTTTACTAAGACTATAAACGGTCAATAATAAATGAATAACAACATATAAATCATATTAAAATGCCCTCATTATACATTTCGTCATTCCGAATTCACACAAAGCTGTTTATCCGTGATTTCGCCCACTGATAAGTATCATAAGAAGACACAATATCTGTTGTATTTTATAGGGTTGAATCTTTTAGAAACTACGCGTTTCACAATGCAAGTCTACTCTGACTAATCAATAATGATAAAAAAACATGCTCTGATTCTTTATAATCAGGCTAGTCACTGATCAGTAAATAAATTTACATAGACCCGAATTATAAACAAATGAAAACAATAAACAGTCATAAATTTTAAATTAGATTAAATTAAAGCCATTAAAAGTACAGTACCAAATAATGACAACTTGAATTCCATTAATAATAAACTCACTAATGTGAATAGCATAAGCTGTGATTCCCCTAAAATTCAAATACAGTATTTCTCTTGGTGTTAGGTGATTGTTGGCGAAGGAATGCTATTCGGTCTAGATGGAAACTGTCGGCAAGGTGTGCTTGAACTCGCAACAAAACTGACGCAACCTGAACCATTCAAATTCAGACCATTCAATATCAAATTACCAAATTACCACTAAACTAATAGAGCAGTAACCACACTTCTATTACTTTTATGTTGAAGCTATTTACCAAGATAATAAAAATCTGATGACTGAACTATTCAGCAAAAAACCATTCATCAGTAAAGAGTGCACTATACAAAATCTCAAACAATTCCAAAAGAGTATTTAACTAGTGCATAACTTTTCGAGTAACTTTCAACTTTAAAAATCAGAACATTAAACAAAAAGAAACAATACATTACCATTCAATAACATTTACAAAATAAATTAAAAAAAGAAACATTCCTATTTTTGGTACACATTATTATGAACTAGCAAAGAATATCTCTACATATATACCATCAAAACAAGGATATGAAGTGTACATATCTGAATTTATAAACAATAACATATATGTATGCATAAAGTAAAATGCATAACATTCTTTACATATGGATATATACAGTAGATACATAGTAGTGATTACATACAATACAATAGAGCGAAAATTTCGAATTGTAATCTGAACAAAACAGATAAGAATATATTAGTAAAGTTAAGTAGTATATAACACTCCAACTTAATTTTTAAAAAAAAACACACTAGATTGCCACAAATAGAAATTGTAACCTTTTCACTTCATGTTTGCTTAAACAAAAGAAACTAATGATGTAAACAATAGTATTATTAGTAGGTTTAAATGAATTAAAGAGTAAATTGCACTTCACATTATCAATGATTGTACAAAATCGATAATATTTCACACTACTTATTAGTAGGCAGGGTTATAGATGAACAATTTCTTTGAATCATAGTAGTAACAACTTTTGTTAAACTTTACAAATTGATTTTCCATTAATACTAACCATTTGCAGTGAAATATGAAAAAAAAGGGAAATCAAACTTAAAAGTAACACAAAAGTTTCTTATCAGTGGTTTTCGTTTTATCCAAAGCTAAATCACACTCATTGTATTCTGTTTACTTAGTGTAACAATTGCATTCACAATATATTGTTTCTATTACGGTCACATAGAGACAGTGAACATAATTACTATGGGCACTATGTACAGATTCTGAAAATATATGCAGTATATATAAATATAAAGAGAAGAATAGGATAATGAGGAGATAGGACTATACATAATAAATGAGACATCAATGTAACTGTCAATCTAAGCATACAAGGTTTTCATCTGACTCGGAATGCAATGAAAATAATGAAGACAAAGCAGTATAGCTTTGATTTCTATGAGGCAATAAGTGTAAAGTTAAATTTGCCAATTCCAAACCAGCTTGTACTGCTGACGTCACTGCATCCATGCTGGAATTATGAAGCTGAAATAATAAGGAAACATGATACAATCAATTACTTTATATTTGGAGAAAGTATTAAAAAGAATAAATTTGAGCTAAATGTGAATTATTGCATTAGTTTCATAAGTTTAAGGGTATACTGATGTCAATTTTCCGTTTACAGTATACAATTATATATTACTAAACCACATGCCATTAAATCAAAAGGCAGAAAATATATAATCGAATGTAACCAGCACCCTGCGAAATTACCAGAAATACTTACGTTGAAATATCAATTAATTCAGTGAATTTGTAAAATAACAGACAGTCAATCATGTAGAAAGTAGGACCTAACACACACACGTGCTACGACCCAAGTGATTACACCATATTACTACAATAAACTGAATACTAAAGTAGTACATATAGTAGTAACAATAGCGATAGAAAAATATTGAATACAAAGAAAGCAATTTGAGAAGGGTTAATTAATGGAGATAAGGGTTTGTTTTAAAAACCAGAATTTAATGGAACGCAAAGTGTATACATTTTCTACAATGTGACTGATTCTGAGCAATGTCAACCGACGTATCAAACCATTGGTTATGACAATTGTGTAGACAATAATTGAATAGTCTGAAAGTACTAAAATGGTTCAAACCAACGGTAAATGACTTCATTAGCTGATGGGTTGGCAGCCCCTACATTTCTTACATCTTAGTGTTATGACAGTCATTATTGCACGCTGAAGTAGATGATGGATCGACATACGTAACACATTCGTAACCACCTCAGTCAATGAAGATCTAGTACTCTAAGTCTGAACTCATTACTGTTACACAATTGTCGCAAAACAAACTTGACGGTTAAACTATTTCATATCTGTACAAGGGAACAATGAGAGTAACTTAACTCACTTATCAGTAACAGGTTTACAGTATGGATTAAAGTCACACTCTAAGTCTTAGGGTAAGTACTTAGCTCTTTCATGTCTAGTATTCTACATGATAACATCATAAACATAATCCTAAATCAAAACAAGGCTTGGGTAAGAAGCAAAATACATTTCGAAATAAACAGCTGTATAATGCGAATAAAAGTGATAGTCTACAAACAATCTACGTGAGAATCTATTTGCACTTTCTCGATTCTTCGTCAACTGTAAATGGTTGAAAATAATTAATCACTGCAAGTAGATGCAAGCACATTGTGAGCATGCATTAAACAGGACTGTACTCCATCAGCTAGTGATACTAGCCAGAGGTAAATGACTTAGTGGCTGAAGCTCGAACGACATAACCAGTGAAATACTGTTTCAACAACCAATTTATTTACTAAATACAACTTGTATGTCAAGTAATGAAGCTCGCTAAGCATAGTAGAGTGAGATCAGGTTCATATCACTGAAACACCGGCATAAACACTAAAACAACCCCGAGTCCATAATTTATATAAATTGCAAACCGTTAAAATGGTTTATTACAACTATGTTAACATATATGACAAAGATAAAACATTATAAATTCAAACATAGTCTCTAGTCTACCACTAATAAAATGCAAACATCAATCATAGTCAATGAGATTAAATTAAAAAAATTAAAAGTCGAATAGTGACGGAATCCAAATAATCGTAACAGAAAAAAATAGTGAAGAAAACTAAACAATTAGAATATGATAAGAGAGAACGAATAAAAATGAATATATAAAGGAATATTGACTGTAATTGATTCTGAATGATGTCATATAGTATCTCTAAACACTGATATCGACAGTTACACGCACTACAATCAGGTGGTTTTCACCTATTAAAATGACTTGGACTAAGGTTCAATGACTTCATGGACTAATCCTATATCTTAATTTGGTCAACTGTAAACTTTCTACCAGCTACAAATGTGTAATACGTAATGAATGTCTGAATCACTTCTGTTAATAAATATTCACATACTAAATATATACTGATGGCCCATTGGCTAGGATGTTAAACTTTTAGACGCTAAGTCATATGTTCGAACTTCTATCCACCTACTTTGATTTGGAGCAACAAGGTAGTATACGTGGCCCTTACACGTAAAGTGTGATTCAAAATTAAATAAAAACGAATCTGTACCCGGAAAGAAATTATCTTCATCGTTTAATGAAAAATACACTCTTCTCCACTTACTGGATTCGATGCATAAATTAGTTCGGATGCAGTTAAACAATTAGTGTTATTACTACCAATACGTGAATAATTTCCATTACGACTAGTATAATCCACATAATTTTCATTTCTCATTAAGTTTACAATAAATATTCCAGTACGTTTTACAAGTTCCATCCAAGCAAATTGTTTAATATGAAGCCATTGTTCACTGGAGTCTTCATTCACAACACAAACACAATTTGTAGGAGAGTTTATACTCGGCGTTTGTAAACGAGCAATATATGATGTTAGTAACTGAGATTCATCAGTAGATGAAATCAAAAAATGCGTCTTCAAATATCGATCCACAGATGTTTCTAAAAGGACATCTGCCTTATCCCACCAATGGTCAGCTGCAGCTGCAAATATTTGAGTTTGTAAAATCCCTGGAGAGTTAATCTTTACAACAAGAATAAGCGTAGGTAAATTACATCATCATGCGAAGTTAGGAACTAAAAATAAATAACAATTTATGGGAGAAAAAAGGTCCATGTAGCCTAATAAAATGAAAATATTGACTAAGAGCTTTTTCCATACCCTAAATAAATTTTCATGATATCCTCGAAAATATCTAATTCCTTAGAACTACCGCAATTCATTACAGAGATACTATTTGATACTATTTCCTCTTTTAACTCTTTAATCTTAACAAAAATGAGGGACACAATAGGTCTAATGCATAGAACCACACACTCGGACAAAGTAGAAAGAAATGAAAACCGCCAGCTTAAAGCAGTGTTAATTGTAAATTATTCCTCTATGGATATTTAGGACTAAATTTTAATCTATCTTTGTTGGCATATGCAAATCCTGAGTGAATCGCCTTGATATAGTAATTTTTAACAAGTTTCAAAATATATGTAATGTAGTCGGTAGTAAAATCCAAAACAAGTGTTTCTTTTTGTTTGGGACTCATTAGATGAATGTGCTTACTACAACTCAGTACATTTCACTACAAATGATAATGCACTATCCACTGATTTACTGAGTTCAGGCTACATTACCTGATTCAATTGGTAAGGTATTTACATCACCAGTAAGGGTGAAATTAAGCTTTGTAGGAGAACTTGAGACAGCCGATAAGAAACAAAGTAACTGTTTTGAGGCAGCACGCTTAGTCTGGTTTAAATTAAGTAAATTGGATCGATTGATTAGATTTTCGATGAGGACGTTATCATTACTAATCTCCAACCTGTTGGATTACTTCGTATAGAGTTGACCCGTATTTGTGAACTAAATATCGCTTTAGCTCCATCCACGTTTCAAGGTCATCTGTCGTCATTCAAGTTCGCCAGCAAAGTTTAGTTACACCCCAGTAATTGTTTGTAATATGTCGGGATAATACAAACCCACAATAACAATAATCTTAAAGATTTTTATTGCAAACTGAGAATAGTTGGAGGATCTTCAAAGAATCGAACAGTACTTTTGTCCTAATCCAGGATTTCTTAATAATGCATATCATACTTCACACGAAACTGCATACAATGGCTTGGGGTTATTAGACAAGTAAAATAATTTAAGCTCCAGAGTTAAAATCCATGATATGATGGATAACAGATAGACTTTGCAGAATTAGCACTAACCAATCGTTTATGACATCTAGTGGTGTTAATTTCCCGTTATATAACCATCCTTAATCAGATAAAGTAGATCCATTTTTCTGGCTAATAGTTCCTTCATTCATATCGAGGAATTGAAACAACAATCCATTACTTAGCTACATTGTATTGCTGCATATTATCTACCGATCTGCATCCTACTTAATCACTTTAGTAGTATAAAATTATTTATTGTCATATTTCGTCGTTGAGGTACAACAGTAAGACTTTTTAAACAAATAATCCGCTAACAACATAATAGCTTCCTATGAAAATAAATGTGAATAATTACACTGTATCAGTATAAAGTTCCAACAGAAAATCATCACAATACAGTAACACAGGTATTCAAGAACAAAGGAGATTCAGGTATAGCGGTAAAAGCCTTTGCTCACAACCAGATCAAATTAACAAGATGAATGCCAGCCAACATAGCTCTGCACAGTGGTCAACGACTTTGTGAATTGCTGAAACGTTATGATTCGGTCACACTTACATTACTATCATCTTACTCCTACGCTGGTCATCATTGTTTGTCAAGGAAGGCGACGGTTCGGCATATGTAATACATGTCCGAAAAACTCCAATAAGTAAAGAACCACACCATCAACTAATTTGCCATATACCGTAATACTCTGCATCTGACCACAACATCGCTTATTTCATGGTCCCGACAAACGACAGCAATATTTCAAACACATTTTATGATAAGACACTGGTAACTTGAGAATGCCATCTACTCTTAAAAGTCATGTTTCACATACGTATGGTAAAACAGAGCAAACTGCTGAGTAAAATACTCGTTTTTTAGTTAAAGGACGATCATCTCACACATACGCGATGTAAATTGGCGTAGGTGGGATGAGTTTTCTTCAGGCACCTAGCCATAATAACTGATACAACTCACAAAACGAGTGAGGTGGTTGACACATTAAACTAATCTACTTTCTACGACCAATCTACTCGATAATGCAACACAGTCCTAAAGAAACATTTTGCATTTTAATATAGAGAAATGCATTCTAGAGATGCTTCCATCATCGCCTAATCCGAAGACAAATTTACCAAACAGGACTACAGCATTTGTGAAAATTGCTGATTGAACCTCATGATAAGAGATCAATCCTTAAAAAGTAGATGAATATAAATCATTTTTAAAACATCCGCGACGAAATTAAATGAAAGGAGTGATAAAAAGCACCCCAGACGAACATCACTTGAGATTGCGAGTTCAGACTACTATGTGACATAAACTCTGACTCAACCAGTACTGTTAGAGTAAAGAGCCTTTACAAGGTTTAGGTCCGTTTGCAGTACGTTTACAATGATACATTTTCATAGGATCTATCGGTCTGCGGAGTCGAACGCTGCTACTAATTGAAGAAGCTAAAACAAAAATACCAAAAGTAGCAAGGAAGTAGGTTAACAAAGAAACCAGAAGAGTGTGAAATGACAGAATTCTGATTCACAGATTCATAACATTGCTATTAAGAAATATCAATTACATTATTACTTAAAGTTTCTAACAATCAACTACAGCTGTTTTGTGCAATCAAAAAGACAATTTTCACTTATGCTTAAGACAGCTATAAATGAGCACTAGATGAAGCCCGGTAAACCTGCTATTTATCAGATATTCATATACCTCGTTTGTATTAAAGGCGGATAAACGAGACAAATATTTTGTAGCCACGTTGAAATATCTATGATCAAATTATATCATGAAGGCTGATGAGATGTCAAGCTCTACAAGGACGACATCAAAACCAACATTTGTTATAGTGACAAATTAGTGAGATTCATCTAACAATTCTCTATGCTGCATGGGCATGGAGAATTCATGTCAAGTAGGAAAAGTACAATAAAACAATTATTAAGAAAGCTTACATCTGGACGTAAATCACGAAAAACATGACAAAATCCTCGATTTTCCCGACTATCTGGAAGAAATGAGAATAATTCACTAAATTTATTATCACCATGAGATGAATCTGCATGGCTTGGATTAGAATTCACACAGCTTGGAGAAGTAGTATACTGTCTCCACCAACTTGACGAATAAATCAATGTGATAGTGATTAGACGAGCATTTGTTGAACACTGACTAACATTTCTGTCTGTTGAACGGTTTGCATTTAGACCATACGATTCATTCTTCAATAAATAGTGCTCGTCGATCAAGATAGGTCGAAGATAAAGAGGCAAATAAATTGATAGAGAAGGTTGTTTTGAATATTGAGAAGACTGATTTAACACATCATTTGATTGTAAAGATTTAGATAAAAAATGTAAACGGATCCGATCAATTGGAGTTGTCACGATTACCTACGTAGAAAATATGATAAGAAATAAAATGCATGACACTCTAAACATCAAAGAATGTACTTCAGTCTTCTGTACTAACTCAAATGCATTAATCAACAGGACTGAGGCTATCCTCAACGTTTTCAATGCTTATTAAATGTATTGTATCAAAGACCTTTGGTCGTTTTCTTTCTTAATTTTTGGGATGTGTTGCATTTCAGATTTTATTTCGACAGTCTGTAGTTATCTGCAACTGTCTGCTATGAATATGTCAGTGTAGGACGGAACAATATGCAGGATGAAAAATACCCACTCACAAAAATAAATGAAAAAGTAACTGGAAATGCTACATACAACTAACAGTAAATGATGAAAATGTTGTGTATAACCCAATCAGTAATAGACTGATTTAATACCCAAAGTCGTATCAATATTTAACACAAGCCTGCAAATGCCATAACAGAGAATGATTCATCACTTCCACAATATGTATACATAACGTTGTAGAACCTTGGAATTACTTATACAATATGTGCTGGCACCGGATGTCAACAATTTTTTTAATAGAGATAATAATAATTTTAAAGTCGCTGAAGATTTTCAGCTTGTGTAGGTCACAATTTACAAGCATATTTATCAGGGTTTTACATCCGACTTTTTAAGGACATACGAGCATCAAGGAAATCTAAAAAGGATTTGGAGCTTCAGAGCTTCATCTATTATTTAATATTAAAGCGCAGAAATTAATCATGAAGATGAGCACAACACCGAAGATAATAACGTAATATTTGATAGCACCCGTTTCATATAATAAGGTCACCAAGCTTATATGTTTGAATGGGAGCAACTGAAATAGATACTGTAATTTAGCAGATGATGAACATCATTAAACCTAGGACATGCATTCTTCGGTTCAAGTTGTCACAATACACCGGCACAGCAAGGTGAAAATCAAAGTAAAGGAACTAGTAGTGATATTAATGGCAACAAAGAAGGGTAGATAAAGAACGAACACTTCAAGAAGAAAGAAATAATTAATGGGAAGATATGAAACAATTTGAAATTTAAATGTCTAAAGGAAGACAGAGAGAATATACCTGCACCACCTGAATCATATCAACCGATATCTCCAACCATTGATTTTGACAATCCTGTAGACCGCAACCCGGTAGTCTGTACTTACAATATGGCCCAAACCAACAGTCAACGACCCAGTTAATTGTCAAATTTTGGTTTGATTCCTACTAGCTTTCTTCCAGACACACATTTTTCTACTTCAAGTTTTAGTTCATTTTACCACGTAAATGAAATAAACTTACTGTGTAAGTAAACTAATCACCAGTTGAAGAAATCGAAGTAGGTGGTATAGGGTTCGAAATTGCAACCTAACAGTTGTTAGCTAAATGCTTTATTCAAAAAATGCATATAAAGAGTAATCTTTTTCATAATTATCCTTCGTAGTCACAGGCTAAACTCTATCTTCTGAAATCCGTTTAGGTTAATGAGATTATAAAGTAGCAGTTATACCTAGCTGTCCATTCATGTATTACCAGTGCAAACTTACTACCATCGTCGTATCAGTCTTTTCAGTGTTGCTAATTCCTATTCTCAAACACTAATAAATGACAGTTAAAACATAAAACTTTTAAAGAAACAAAGCAGGTTTACCCAATCAACAAGTTCTGTTCCATTGATGTAATTCAAACGGATATTTCTTGGAATGTTTGAAGTAACCATCCCGTTGTTATTCATATGATTAGTGTTATTGTCAATTGACTGAGATTTTGATGGAGTTGAAACAATATTCAATGAACTATCGATATCAATTATATTTTCATCAGAGGATGGGGAAGATAATGATAAAAATGAACTAGTATTTCCATCGAAATCGTTATTTTCTAGAGCAATTGAAATTAAATGATTCAAACTATCGTCAGAAGTACTGTCATTAGCAAGAATATCTTTTGTTAAGCAATCCCATAGATAACTTATAGGACCCGGAAGGGAACTGTCTGATTCATTGAAATAATGATTTATTGTTAATGGAGTACGAATAACACATGAAGTGTAGGCGGAGAGGTTTTCACCATCCAGATTAGATCGTTGTTGACTGAGCTCGGTTTCCGTTGTTGTAGCTGTCTCATTGAAATGACACACAGGTAGTTGATCAAAACGAGCAGTTGGAAGTTGTGAATTCCACTGCATAGAAGACCTAGATGATTCCGTAAAATTTGTTGTCAATGGTTCTGTCAGATCATACTCAATAGAAGCTAAGAAATATTCAATTAAACTTTGTTCAATCTAAAAAAAAAGTTAGAAATTAAAAGTTGAAAAGTAATTAATAACTAGTAAGCTAATCATAAACAAAGCAGAACTTGGCACAAACGTGTATAAGAATCGAACCCATATGTTCATTTATGATATATCACTTTATATCACCAGTCATAATAATCGTGAAGACGCCCAACCTTCCAACAAAGTAGTCAGCATTTATCCACAGGACTCGGACTAATAGCAAATTACATCATGTAGTGATAGCATGTTTCGATTTGACCGTCTTTAGTTTTCTTCTAAGTTACTCCTATACTAGCATAAACAGAGCATCATGGTAAGTGGTGATCGGACATAGGTAATACTAATCCCCACCACGTCAGTCACTTTTTATCTAGTACCTTGCATTTAACTTCAGTATTACTGGCCCGATAGTTCCAGCATAAGTTATAAATGCATTTAAGACACCTAGGATAAAACACTAATACCTTACATTTATTGGCCATTTTTTTCACAGCCGTTAATTAAGGGTAGAATAATTAACATGCTCCCAAAAGCGTTGATCATACTATTCAACTGACAATTCGGAATAAGCGCATATGATAGTAACGAAGCATTAACAGAATGATACAACTTTTTCGAAAATATTTTGATTCGCTATTTAACTATGATGTCGCGAAACGAGGCACAAACCACTAATAAAAATATGTAATGCTAAAATAAGAAAGTTGAACTTCAATATTCAAAGAAACAATCAATCTGATTATTGCCAAAATATAGATACTGAGTATTTTAATTTGTTTAACGTTACGATATATTTTGAACACCTAACTAGTATCATGGTAAGGATGTGTGATGAATCCACACACTAATTGAGAACATAATTCTGTGTTGCGAAGATGGTTGAATTAAAATTTTATGACATGAATGGATTTGAATCAGACTACCGCTAAAAAACTAGGAAGCCATGTAAATTCATTTCTTCTTAGTATGACACGCCTCAGTAGCTTTGTAGTGAACGCTTAACCCTTAGACCACAAAGCCGCCATCCGAATTCAAAAACATTTCCAACATCTATGAATAATAAACAAGTGTTCATTAATGACTAATAATTCTGAAACTGGTAAATTGTGACCAGTACAGTTCAGCAATAGATAATGTCGCAGAATATGTGTCGAAATGATTGAAGCCAGAAATGTTGACCAATTGATATCAGTTTAGTAGTTAAAGAGCTAAGCATTGGACACGAAGCTTCAAGGTTTTGTGTTTGGCACTCAGCGAAGAGATGGGTGAGTACCGCTGAGAAATCTCATAGCAAAAGGTAAATTCCTGATATCAAATTCAAGGAAAACAGTTAAACTGCATTAAACTTCATATTTACGGATTATTAAAAAAGCAAAATATGTTATAGACAGTTAACATACAGAATCGCCTGTCAAATCAGTTAAACGCTTCCGGACTTCTGAATCCATTTCGTCCCAACAATCTAGAATAGACAAAACGGGAGGTGATCAATATACATAAATTAACTAGACAATATTACGATTATATGATCAGTAACATGCATACACATACACATGAAATACTGCACAATGAAATTCATCATTTTGAAAATAACAACCTAGTCTACTTGTAATAAATACCTCATGATCTATGTATGCTGTAAATAGGTGTATCTCATGGATAAATATGATATAGGCATAAGTAATTAATTAAACTGTACCCAATAGGTCAGTAAAAATGCATCTTGAAGAGAAGCGAACTCAGAAATACCTATAATCGACGACATAAAATTTACAAGGGAGATTCAAAAAATAAAATCGAAACCATGGATACTTTATTGAATAGGAAAAACTGTTATATCTGACGTAGGGATGGCCGGTTTTATCTATCTAGATTATCTGAAAGGAGACATCTTACAGCTAACACCCATCCTTGCCTCAATCTATTACTCAGGCACGATGATCCGGCTGATTCATCAAGAAGCCAACCAATGACTCTCATGCATGTTTTATAATACAAACCAAGAATGTACGAGATATATGTATAAGATCTATCCTTTATGACACATGTCCGTCACACGATATTGACCAATCACCTGTCTTCTTCCAGACATGTCACAAACATTTGAACTTGGAAAACGTTAACATTCAGGAAGTTAAGTCATACGGATCAAATACTAAATAACGACAGTAACAATCCACCTCACACAGAATGAAATGTATAAAGATACTCTTAACAAAAGTTGAAACCCATTATACCACTTTCATTACTAAACATATTGAAAAAAAAATCATCTAACCTGTCTAACGAATAGACATACCATAAAGAAATTAACTCTGAGAGCCACTACGTTCGGCAAAAAGGTTGCCCTTGTGCTCATTTATCCACACGTATATAAACATAGATTAGTAATGAAGCACCACGACACATTATCACTAATATCAATGCATGTGGATGACTATAGCCAAATTTTGGATCAAGGAAGCTTAGGACATAAAAAATTCCTAAAACCACGGTAATGACATTAATTAACAATCAATAGATACATAAGAATCGATCCAATCCATAAATTTATACAGACCAATCAATTAAGAGGTCAACTAATAGAAATTCAAGAATTCAAGTGAATGTAACAAGATCGATGAAAAACACTATTATAAACAAGACCGCAAGACTAAGCTGATCTAGTCTTTGTGTAATGACTGGAAAGTTCACATCCACATTAAGTGGGCACTGATGATTTTCTAGAACGATAATAAAAGCATAGAAAGTAAGCCACCTAGTTCAAAAAATATAACACTACTAAAAGCACAAGTTAATGTACCAAGCTAGTCATACCACCTTCCCTTCTCTCTAAAGGACAAATAAAAGTAGGTGAGGCCCATGGTTTATTACACCTGTGTCCTTGTTTGGTTAGAAGTTGAATGATTTAATAATTGAGACTGCTACTCCATAAATAGTTGAAATGGACTGTAATCAATCCGAAACTTGTGATTATAAATAAAGAAGACATGTAAGGACAGATATATACACATTTCGACAAATTCACCTTCAACTGAAGAAGTTCTATCAAGAGATTCATGAGTTAAAGATCTTAGGATACTACTATTAGTATTATTACTAATATTATCATTGACAAGATGCTCCTCCACTTCCATTTCTTCCAACTTAGGATTGAATCCAATAATATTTTCTGTCTTATTTGAATAAAGCTGAATAACTAAGTCCAGGACGGCTTCAACGTGGAATTCTATGCGAACAGATTGATCAAATGGAATGGGAATTAATGTATTGACGTCATGGTCAGAAGTAGATTCATTAATATTGACATGTCCACCTGATGACCGTAACAGTAGACACTTTGGAGTAGGATGTAATTCTAATCCAGTCTACAGAACATTAACAACAACAATAATAATAATAATAATAATAATAATAATAATAATAATTGCAATGATAATAAATGAAAAACAAATTACATGTAGGTAGAAATTATGGACCGATTTCTACTAGTGTCTAAGCCCGGTAATACACGGTGTAATGAAATGGACGCCTTTACCACTATTTATTTTAGTTTACTAGCTCTGATAGCTAACTGACTGAATCTTGGAAAAAATGAAAGTTCTCTCAGTATTCGCTAAGTTGTGCAAATTTTAGCGTTAGCAGCCCATTCAATTATTTATTAAATAGTAGTGTACTAAGCGATGCTGCATTAACTTACGACTGTTAAACACAGCTTATGAAACAGATAAGCGTAGACTAATCGTGTGTACTTATCGAAATTTTCGAATTAGGTGAAGTGGCAAGAATAGGTATTACATATGCCAAACGACTTTCTACCCCAACTTGCAGTACTGGCAAGAATATAAGTAGATTAGAGAAATGTTAAACAGCGGAAAAATCAGTATATCGCATCAACATATGAAATCAGTGGTTATCGGTCAGAACTGAATCAAGAGGTGCAAACTTAATAGTTAGGGTTAGGCGTCATAATCTTAATTATAGGAAATGAGTAGGTTTATATAAGCACTAACTATAGTAAGGTAACTTGAATGTTTTATAATATATCAATGTTGAACTTAATTGCATCCCTTCAACATGGTTTGTGCAATACATGAACGAAACAAAGTTCTAAAGTTTCAAGTGACATCTTATAAATGATCTTTGAAAATTCCTAAAATATAAATGGATATTCATGCTGCTCACGGATTGAGGAAAACAGCTCTTTCGAGCGAATCGCTATTAAGACAGTTATCATGACGAAGACCAAGACGGTTACCAACGTTTGAGAGAAATATGAAACGAGTATCGCTTTCTGTACTTTTCGACAACCAGTTTGCTGTATGAATACCTCGGAGGACGAAGATTTGAAGACTCATAAGTGCACACAATTCGAGAAGCAGAACGCGACACAGGAGCGATTAAAGAGCACGTCTATGGTGAACTTCCAGGTAGGTTTTAAACAACAAAAACAGAAGCAGAAGTATGTTCTTACAAATTGTGGTAAGATTAAAGTTATTAAAAAAGGTCTTATTATAATTATGTCAAACAAAATCATCAACAATCACCTTTTAAATCATAGAACATATATGTCACAATTGTCATGAACTTACTTGCCAAGCAAACATTGACACTGGATGATGTGAATAAGTGTAGATACGATCTGACCATGAATGCAATGGTACGAATAAACTGGACAAATTCTTATCCTCGCCAATTTGAACAGGAGACTAAAATGACAATTTTCACAATTATATATATATATATATATATATATATATATATATATATATATCGCATTGTACCAAATCACCAGCATGCATAAAAATATGTGTATAATTCATCGACCGAATGTAGTATTTATCAGTGATGAGATGACCAATTGGGAAAAATATCTGGTTTTCAGGTAATAGACTGTTGGCTGGAAACTCGCTCCACTGCTCCCGTGTTTTTAGTGGCGTCCAACCGATATCAATCGGTGACGAATACAAACAAGTATATATTGTTTGCAGAACTACGACTTAGATTCAGTAAGTGTAGGTAATCCTACCCCATTGTCAAGACCGAAACGATGGTTGATGTATTATACTATGCTAGAAAGTTAAGTACATTTTTCTTTCAAACAGTGGGTTGTAGGTCCGAAAGCCATTACATCTACATTGATTTAGGTAGATGGGTATTATTATTAGAGCCAGTATAAACAATGTGACTTTATGTCTGAAGTACATCCATCTGTACTAGGTAAATAGTGTAAATGAACTATTCAAATTCTTTCCTTTACACAAATATCATTTATTATCAAAATGTAATTCATCGGAAAAATCCTTGGCAAACAAGAACTGGATAAATGTATCATCGTAAGCTAATACTCTGAAGTAAGTAACGTATACCACTCACGATCCTAACAAATCAAACCCACAATCTTCAAATTTGATAAAATACAAAATCTCCACAAATCCATTTAACTTATTGGTTCGTAAAATGTCAACTCCCCCCCCAGTACGTATAAGTAGAATTATCATGACATTATATTTGAGGTAACAAAACGTTACCACTACTACCCTTCTACCCCAAGTATACTCAATCAGTTGAGTGTTACCAAAAGCGAAAGGGAAGTTATCGATCCGCAGTTATTATACTGTGGAAGAATTGTTTTCCTGTGGGGCCTGAAAACCAAAGTGGGCAACAAATAGTTGTGAATGACTGAGAGACTTACAACAGACACCAAGTACATCAAGAAAGCCACAAACACAGAGCCTTCTTGCGAGTAGTATTTGATATGTTGGTATCATATTCTTAAAGCCCTACCGACGAAAACATAAATCAGTAGGACAAGGGGAGTCGGCATGAGAGTGCCTAACAAAACAAATGTTACAGATAATACAGTCTGACTGAATTGTCCTGATAGATAAACCCGACCACCATGTCAAGGAGGAAGCTCGATCAATTAACCAGTCAAAATCAACATAAAGAGCGGTGAAAATATCTGTCAGTCCAATTCGCCAAATTATGCCAGCACAATGAAAGAAAACTAACAAGATGAATAATGAGCCAAAATCACTGTAGCAACACTATGGTGAAAGAGAATAAACTTTAAGGAAACCAACTAAACAGTAGGGATAAATTCGAAGAACAAGAAGTATGAAATAATATTGAAGCTTAAGACTTGGAGAAGGACAAGGTGTATATACATATGCGTTACTTATTCTGAGTTCATAGTATAATAAGGGTAAGTTTAAAGTAACCGAAAAATCAAGTAATTCACCAAACTATCAACAACAACAAAAAATAACTAGACAAAATAAATCGCTGAAGTCATTTGAAGTGTTTTCACTGTTCAGTGTGTTGTATCCAACGTATGTGGTTATTGTTCTGTACATTTGGTGGATGTAAGTCGCATTTTAAAGTATAATTCTCACTAACGATTTTATTTCAAACGCCTTGAGTTATTTGAAACTATCTGTTGAGAAGAAGCCAGAATAACGTAGATAGACATTTAGAATAAAAACATAAAGTTGGATTAAGTTAAGGTCTTAGATGAAGTATGTGATAAAAATATATATTAACATGAAGTACTCCCCTAACTCCTCATACACACACCAAATTAACGAAAATACGACTAAGAATGCTTGCTACATCACATTTATTGAATATTTAATGCGTTGTAGATAACCTAATGCAGATAAATTTATAAAGATAACTAATTTTTTGATATATCATTTCAAAAAGATTAAAACAACTGATTAACCTACAACCAATGATGGGATATGTAGAATTGGATATTGTTTGTACTTTTCTGATATCTTATTATTTGGTATCAATTTTTTTATTTCAGCATCCTTGTCACATAGATCCTTGTGAAATCCATTGGTTACGACCTCATCAGTAGCAGCATTATTATAATTATTATTTGAAGTAGGAAACTGTAGGATTAATTCTGTAAGTTCATTTAATGCGTTATTATTTGATATGCCTGTAAAAGCTGATAAATGTTGACCAGGAGAAGAGATCAACTTCACACAAAATGGGAAATAAGGCTGTTGTTGAATTGCATGCTGCTGATCAGATAAAGTATGTGACTGGCGTAGATAAAGTGCATTCCATACTTGACGAATAGTGACTGCAGCTGTCAAATCTGAATCGCTGATAAGTCTCAACTGGAACTTATGAGGAACATGTTCACTGGAAACATCACCAGCGATAGCATCAGTAGTCTAAGAATAGAACGAAAAATTAATATCATACTGATTACTATATAAGCAATGTTGCGTCATTTCTCAAGGAAACATCGAAACAAACAGAATTTCTCAAAATGCTATTCTGGTACATAAAGTAAGATCATAAAAACTCTATTTTAAGGTAAAATTAGCGTACATCTACAAAATGTACTACCCATTTGTAACGATATGTTCATTCTATTTCTGTTGTTCAAAACAGTCCTGAAAATCTTTAAAAGTATCTACATATAAACAAACTCGTCAATTTAAAATATTGTCAGAATCTTGTTTACAGACGGTTTGCACTAACATAATTCATCAGTTACTTTTTCATTTGATTTGGATTGTGGCCGGCAAACGGAATTCAGAACGCGCGTTTCGTCTTATTCGGGATTTGTCAGCTGGGTGCACTTACATCCTGGTGTTGACGTTTACGTGATGACTCGAACTTAGTCTGTTTTGTGTCAAACGCCACCGCGTTCACCACAAGGCTACTGAGTCCAGACAACCACGCTTGTACAACGGGTATGTGTATATAATTAAAAAGTATATGAATCGCCCCGTTGATTTGTCATGGACTGAAATTGACACGAAACGAATTGAGTTTGAATCCCGATGTGAACATAAATACTGGGACGCAAATACATCCAGCTGACGAGTCCCAAATAGGATAAAACGCGCGTCCTGGACTCCGTTTGCCAGGCACAATTCAAATCAAAAGGAAAAGCAACATTACTTGTGAATAATCGTTGTATCCAGGTAATCCGCTCAGAATGCACATATGGCAACAGAGATTCATCAATTTCAGTACATAATAAATCAATGGGAAGATCCAAATACATTTTAATTATTATTGATTATTGTTATCAAGAACACATGTATTCGTGACTGTATGGTCTTGAGAATGAATTCACCGAAAAGAGAATACTTCACTGAAACATTCTTGTTTTTCATCATTCATTAGGTACTTTTCTTTCATATCCACATATATCCCGAGTAGACAGGTTTCCCGGTTCGGTTTATTGACAAAATAAGGTGACGTAATATTGAGTGAATCGAATAATAATTGACTGACAAAAATGAGCACCCCATTTATTACCTCAGTTTATTGCATAACAATATGTATTCCCCATACTTATAATAGTAATTCTACTCAAATATTAAAGAATATTACACAAAAATAGAGTAGGAATGAAGGGGGTGGGGTGTATATTCACTAACCGTAACCAATTGTATCCAACATATGTATGTAATTAATGTACTCAAATCTATCACTATTGATCCTTTAAGAAAATAATCTGTAACAGTTTTGGCTGCAGATCAATATTCCAACTCACACATAAGCACAATATCATTTGTTAGCTAATTCTTTTCAACCAACTCTGTCCATTCTGAACCAATAACTATTCTAAACTACGTGAAATAATGTTGTTTTACCTAAATGATAAGATATATTGTGAACAAATCATGTACTAAATTGTTTACAAATACTACGAACTGATAGTCTTAATGACTAGAAGTAATAAAAAACTACTAGTTATTTATAAGAGACATACCTTTTCATTTACTAACTCTTGATTATATAAATCTATTTGGCAGACACCGATGTTTATAAGTCCACGACATGTTAACTCTTCAATTAAGTGTGGTATCCAATGTTCACATAAAACTATTCTTAGTAAACCCCGAATAAAACAATGATTGGCTGCAAATTTACTAGTCAGCAAACGCTAAAATTAAAAATATATTTATTCAGAAGGCAAAAATATAATAAATTTCGAATAACTCAGAAAATAAGATTACAACAATACCTATAACGTGAGCGTTACACATAGTCGATGGCTGCACCTCATTGAGTAAAGCCGAATTTAGCTCTGTTACATATTGGTTGAAGGTCTTACAAACCAATGAACACTAGTTTGAGTAAATAATTAACAATTATTTTACGTGATGAAAATACAGTCAATAAATTTGATCTTGATATACTGGTAGAAGATTACAAATATGCATCACTCTCGCCATTCATATCAACATATCCCACGATACCATAGTCTTCCTGGTTTCTTTAAATACCATGACTTTAGTAGCTACTGCAACCACTGCTGGATATGCTTCACTGCACAGCTTAGTAGTTGAAGCTGTCGACTATTCAAGTGAGGTGGTAAATTCGAAATCGACTACACTTACTTCAGGTTGAACCGTTATGTAGCCTTATTAGTTGTCTCATAAAAAAGCGTGGCATTAATTGGAAACACAAATTTATGCTTGGTTAAAAAGTTGTATTCATTTCACTATCACCACTCTTTGTGTCATATGTATAAAGCTTACAATTACCTTATGTACAATACTAAACTCTGAGATAAAAGTGATTACATCATACTATAATGATTACCATAGTTCTCAACCAGGTATTTACGACTGCAACAGTTTTAGTGAAATTAAAGTCGTACCAAAAACTTGATTAAAAACTGACAATACTAAACTACCATTATGAAAAATTAGATTACAGCAGCCCACCCACCTCAAATAATACGAAAGGAGCATAAAGTGAAATATTTCAATTACAAACTATGCTACTTATAAGCGATATAAAATTCTAAGTAAAAATAACAAGATAATTTCATAGCGGTTCCCGGGTTAAACAATTTTTGTGAACATAGGATTGGTTGGTTGTAAAAAGTGAAGAACCGGCTAGCTTATAACAAGATATTGTGAAGTTTTAGATACCTATTATGGGCTGGAATTTTTCGGTCTGTCATGACTTGACAATTTGGGTTTTGGGTATCACCAAACACAATAACATGAGAGGATATCACAACTGTCTGGGGAAAAAAGCCTGTGGTGAATGCGTTATAGTTTTCGACTAAACTTTTCATAAAAGGAAGATAAACATTTTCTTAACTGAGCCAAATATATACTAGTTGTCTTCTCAATCGGATTGTACCTGTGACATAATTACTATTCTTGTTTGTTTATTTATTATGTAACCATTTCATCCTATATATCATATGACAGTGTTCTTTTGGTGTTTTGTTCCACTAAAAACTTTTATTTGTTACAAATAAATACACAACAAGACAAATCCTAACAGTAAGTATTTGATACAAAATAAACTTTCCTCAATAAATCCGCCCACGATGTATGTATCAATCGTTTTATAACATGTAAATATATTACTTCATTACGAGTTTCTAAACGTTTCAGTTCACAAATTATCTGATTTCAGTGAACACTGTAAATACATGAAGAGAACAATAGCTATAACCCAGTATATAACTATTCTTCGTGAGATTAAGTATTTTTATCTTGGGATTAAACGAATTGAAAAGGAAAGAGGTAGTTTTCCAACGTTAATTGTAAGATGGTTGGAGGTAGTGGGCAGGAAATTTTACTTTAATTAAGTTTCGAGTTGCTTATAACTCGCCGCTACGGCATACTGACAATCCTGAGCGAACTAACGTTCCCAAACGCAAGTCACTAAGCTCCACAGTATAAAACGTTACTAGTGAACTAGTTGAGTAATGAGTGGTATCATATAGAACTGAATTACTTACATTGATTAGTTGAGTAGTGACTGTCCACCCTGTGGTGGATCCACATCATAAAGTGTATATGATGTCCAGTTACTTAGATTAATAGCTACAGTTCCTTTTGACCAATAGAATTCGATCAGCACCAAAGGATTAGACAAATGTGATACTGATTATTATGAAGTGATTAAAATAACGTTCGCTGTTTCTGACGATCAGTGTTAGAAAGCAGTTATGCTAAATTATCAGATGAAAATATGAAAGCACTTTATATTCAAACTACAAAAACAGTTAAAAGTGCATGCATAAACTGATACTTACTTTAGGATCACGAAACCATAAACAAAGAACTAAATTTCGTACAGCTAAATACAACGTTGGAAAACTGAAGGTAAAGAAACAAAACAGAAGTAATAAGGAGAACTTTTTAACGTCAGTAAGTGAAAATCACTTTAAAGAATTCTAGAAATGAATTTCGACACAACAAAACATCGGACAAATATGCTACCAGCGAAATCGTAGTGAACCAAGAGACAATGGTTACTTTTAATGAACAAATCTTGTGACAATCAAGCAATATATCTATACATAAAGTGAAGTATGAAGTTTACGATAGTCATACTAAACGTAATTAATGATAACTCTTACGGTAGGCATTACAAGAGGTTTTAACTCCAATAGTTTACTTACAATCTAAGTTAAATAAGTGATAAAATCCTTATCAGAATTAATAGTACCATTAGAAATTTTAGTGTCTACATTGTCAACGGTTTACTTAAAGCATGTGGGAAAGGTAACGAACAAAAGTCAATCAATCAAGTACAAAGTAGAACCAAGCATATATGTACATCGGTCTAAGCTACCACACTACACTAGAAAAGTAAAAAAATACAATTTAGAGTGGATGGGTACAAAATACACTTCCCCTTTGATTGACAGACAGACATCTCGCCTATGCTATAATTAATTCAGCTTAACAAAAGTCAAACATTTTAAATCTGTGTCTAGACTTCGTCAGACATCAACCTATAAAAAAATGGACAGACTTCTAAGATAAGTGTAGTGGTTGGATCAGTCAACTACTTCATTCCCTATTTTTAGTTCAGGTGTTAATATAGACCAGTATTGAAGCAATAATTTGCTTTGAAAAGGGGAGAAACGAATTCTGAACATGTTTGCACTTCTGCTTAATGCGATTAAAAGATACTACATGTTGTCATCATCGTCACCAAACAAAACCAAATCATCTGTAGATATTAAGTTCCCAAGTGGATCAGCCGCAGATTAGGCTATGAAAATTTAAACGAAGGAAGCGTTATTTGTAGTAGTCAGTCCACAATGAAATTAAAAAGAACTGGGAAAAAAGAATTGAGTAGAATAGGATGAATACATTCTATTTCGTCAGGTTATAATAAGCCTCAGACAACTTATTCTTCTTAATTTTCTATTCTTGCTGGCTTCAAATTAATAAAGGAAATTATATGCATGAAAAAAATAGAAATAATGAACAACCTTATCAATCTTGATGATAGTTCGCCATAAGCTCTGATTTACTGTGTTTGAAGGACACTTCACAAGGTTCATGAACTTTTAACATAGGCCTTTCAAAGATAAACACTGTCATAGAACTTTAGGTCTACAAATTCCAATGATATCTTTAAGTCATGACTAACAAAAATTGCATTGACAATCACAAAAATTGAAATTATTTTTAACTTAATACGAGAATATTTGGTAATTTAGCACCAGAATAAACTAACTAGAACTTTATCAAGTTATATATATATATATATATATATATATATATATATATGAAAAGTATCTTTCATACTACAACCAAAAAGTAGCCTAGCTAAGAATTTTCAGAAATATTTCATCCCATGTTCTAGTATATTCATTACATAGATTCAACGGTATGAAAACATGAGATAATGCACATTTGCCACTCGTCGATTATGATTGACTGAAAGTGCATGAAAAATTTGCAAACTACTGTAGAAAACACTCACGCACACACAGCGAAAGATTAAACAAAGAAAATCAATTGACAAGTTCCAAATTAAATTGTACAGAGAATACAATTTACCGTGACATTTCAGAGAATGAAAATCTTTCCCAAGCGTGTAAATCAATTGGAGAAAATGCACCATCCTCTTCAAATACACGAAAAGGACTGTCAGGAGGTACTAAACAAAAATATAGAATGAAATTACTATCGTGATTTAGTAAAATGTATAAAATCATGAGTATGCTGCATAAAACAAGTAACTAAATCACGACACACGTATACTTGGGCACAGAGTGAGTCTCTGTCACCCACAACGAGTAAAACAGCACAATCTTGGTCAAAGATTTCACTATTTAAAATAATTTAATACATGATTTGTCAGTCTAACAGTTCTAAAACTTATTTATGTCTTTCATCAAAACAGATAATGTAGCTCACTGGCAAGCAAATGCAATCTTATCACAATATAGAGATCGACAATCTCAACTAGTGGTTTACTTTTGACAAACACGATACATAAGTCTTACAACAACAGAGTAAGCTCAAAACAATCCAGCTACAAATTTAACTCTTAACAAGTACCATTAAAGTGGAGAATGATAATTTTAGAAGTCAAGGAACTTGGTAAAGACCGATTGCATCATTAGTAATCGAATAGAGATAATACAGATAAGTTTTTCGAACGGTGTGCCTTTAAATGACAGAAAACTTGAAAAAGACAAAAAGATTTACTCAACTGTATTATCCAAGTGGTAATTGACCAGATACAACAATCGCGGACAATCAGTTTACAGATATAATATAAAAGAATCAACATACAGCGGAAAAGAGTAAATTTTTAGAAGAAATGAACATATCCCCAAAGCCGTTAGTTACAATAATTTCAGAAAGTATAGCTCTTATTAATAACTTGTTCTCAGTTGTTACAAATTAATGAAAGCGTTTTTAGGTGAATTTTATTGCCCGGTTACTTAATGACTATTGTCTGAACCAGATTTCAGTATGTGACTTTCTCCTTTTATGGAAGGGTATATTCTAACTAATTTGTACATAAAACAGGTAATCCGAAAATAAAAAGTTCTGAACACTTCACGTACTTTCGAACAAACGATGTGAAATATGCTAGTACTTTGTGAGACACTAAGTGCATCTTAAATTAGTTGTTTAGTTAAATGTTATGTTTAGTGTAGTATATTGGTTATAAAAGAAAGACAAATTATCATACAATAAAGTAATTCCGTGCATAAAATGCTATTCTACACAATTCGTTAGAAAAATGGAGCGGTAGTCCAGTGGTTAAGGCATTCAACTTTCATCCATCATATCGCGAGCACATTTGCCTAAGCTTGGACAATAGAAAAGTATCACTAGCCTTCATCCTTGGGATATGCTTCGAAGTTAAGTACATAAGCTTATAAGCAGAAAATAGGTTGACTTAGTGTTGTAGCTCGCCAAACACTATGCAGAGACCGAGGATAGAGAAAGTCCGCTCTCTCTCCCTCTTGAAATGCTCTCATATGGCCATTCGACTATAGCCTATCCAGGGGAAGCTCTACTCTGACTTGGAAAGGCAGGTTGTTATTTGCAAAAAATGTCAAGTGCATAAACTGGAATGGTGAATACCAGGGGTTCACCAAAAAAGTTTAAAGAAAACTCTAATTTCGGACTAAATCTTTCGATGGCGTTTCACTTGTCTTGTAGTCTAGACCAGATCTAAGACTAGGGGAGTGCCCCTCCCTACTTGCTTCGCTCTGGGTATCTTGGTAGTGTACCAGTCTACATAACTACATTAACGTATACTTATGAACATGATCTTCCTTAACTGTGTAGTGCCTATTCGTGCCGAAATTTATGCGTTTAAATAAATAATATGCATGCATGCATGTTTGTATGAACAATGCAGGACCTGGTACATGTGCGCGATGGCGCAAGTTATTTACATAGATGATAAAATTTGATTATTGTACGTAAAAGAAACAAAATAATACGATCATTATCATCAGTACTTACTTGTTTTCTCATCTTCAATTGTAAAACCTGGAAGAGGATCAGGAGACAAACCAGCCAAATCTACACCATAGGATGATGATGCCTTCAGAGCAGGTGACGCTTGTAACCATGCATGTGTATGCATACTTGCCAAAAAGTCTTGAGGTTTACTAATTACAATTTTGACGCGCTAAAGGAAAAAAATTCAAAAAAAGGAATTACAGAAAAAGGATTACAGTGTGCGTTATAGCAAAATGTTAAACGGAGTTTAAATCTATGAAATAATAATTAAAAGCTGAATGTTTTAATAATTAAGTTACCGCACTACTGAAAGCATCTTCAGTTTGTGCACAAAACATCGAACGACCCTAAAAAGTTATCAGAAAGACTTTTCAACTATATCACACTAACATACAATCTACAAAACAGAACACTGAAAATTACAGATAAACGTAATTCCCACAGTTTATTAAAAATAATATGACAAAATATTTTATGCAGAAAACTATTAAGTTTTCAGCAGCAGAAAAATAATGGCTGTCCCGTGGATACTTTGCTGTCAGCATTACCGGACTACAAAAAAAATCAGAAAAAAATGTTTACACCCTCTATTACCCTTAAACATAAACGAATGGTTCATATATATATATATATATATATATATATATATATATATATATATATATATATACAACAGTCCTATTACGATACACAAGGAACTTACTTCATCTACTGGCCAAGAGCAAGGGGCATCTGAGACCTGAATAAATGAATTAGAAGATTAAACATATATTAAGTAACTGTTGGAAATTAGAAAATAGCAGCATAAACAAGAAGTGGTTTATAGCATTCTTCTAAATATTCCCAGCATTATAACTTAAATGATGTAATTAATCAGCTATTCATCACTGCTGTATCCAAATAAATGCAACAAGTCATCAAGAAATAACTAACCTTTACTATATCTGCGCATGTGAACTTATCAGGTCGAAAATTACATTTTGTAGAACCCACAGGAGTTTGTGGTGGCAGCTGGCGCCATTGACTACATTTGTTGCATTTTAACCACCAAGGTAACATCTGGGCTGCCAAAAAGTTAGCTGCATTTAGAATGCGACGACGACCCAACTGGCTTGACTTTTTCAACCACTCCCGACGCCATAAATTCATTCTATGACGCCACACAGAACTCACTGACTGGGATTTGTGCTTTGGACTTAAAAGAAATAAATATCCGAAAAAGCTTTTAAAATGATGGTACGATAAAAACATTTCGCTGATTAAGTTTATAAATGATATACAATTCCAAAAATTATCATTTTCAGGAATATGCAACAATACAGATAACCTGTGCATATGCAGACAAAACTATATCAAGTAAACGACACTTGAATCCAATTAATCTCAGTATATGAAGCTACATTCAATAATTCACCAAATTATTCTTTCTAAATTTGAAACGGTATGAAATAAAATAAAGTCAATAAACGGAGACGAAGAATGTCTTATATTTCCGTCACGCCTATCCTTGAAAAGAACTAGCAAAATGTGTGATGATCATTAGGGTGTGTGTGATATTGGCTGTATCTTGAATGTTAGCTTACATAATAAGTAATATTCGTAAGTGAAGTACTAACGAACGACAACGACATATCCAGGATGCATTGACTCCACATTTAAAATGATACTGCTACAGATACTTTAAAAAGACAATCACCATAGGTAAAGGCATAATGCGTCAAGAAAATTCTGGCAGCTATAAACATACAAACGGTGGTTCAACTGTGCTAATATACGAAATTCTGGATATGCTAAGTTCGTTGAGAGAGTTAGGTTACTTGAAAAGTAATCGTTATCATTCCAAATAAATCAGTGACCAGCCACCAATTTTTGTAATTATATGATGTCTTCGTAAAAACAAACTGTAAAGCGTCTGCACAAGATAAACAAACGATCACCCCTGGATTTATTATTTTTGGATAATTATAAAATAGTCTAGGCGTTTCCGTATGCTGGTAGTTAGTAGTAATGTAACATACGAGATAAACATACTCATAGCAAAATTCAGAACGACATATGCAGAATTAGGTCAACCTCAATGAATTTTCGACGTTACTCTTGGTGAGAAAGGTCGGATATATAGTACGTCGATACAAGTAGTTCTATTTTACATATATAAACAATCATACGCTAGTAAATATCAGTGCAAATGAGTGAAAGAAGTTAAGTGAACCCTTAGTTGATTACGCGTCGTAGAAGGATTGCCAGCAATTGGTGGAAATACAGTTAATTATTAATCAGTTAATCTAATAACCCAATAGTAATCTGGACAGACACTTATTATAGTTTCCAGGGATAAAAATACAAACTCAATGACTTCTGCTAATAATTGCAAGTCGTGGTAGTGTGAGAATCTAACCTCAATTTAAACGCATCAACAGACGGTGTGGAGACGTGTTTTTGGTAGAATTAAAGTAATTAACAAGAGGAGTTAAAGAAAGCCATTAATTAGTGATTATAGTGTTTATACTCGTATATAAGACTCATCCACATCATTCCAATAATAGGTTAATGTTGAATTTCATGGAATATAAGATGTTAAACAAGTTTGTATATTTATAAAACAATTTATCAAAAACATGTCTGATTGACATCACTTTCAAGAATAAGTGGCCGAAAACCATATTTACTTACGTGTTAGTGTTTAAAGACTCGAAACAGTTAGAGCATACATGCTCTCCGAAAGAAAAATGATACCAATCGGACTTGGAACGGTTACGAGCACATCTATGGAAACATAAATCTAAATTACAAAGTAACTACAATGTGTTAATCCCAGCAAAGCATAGGGGAATCACTGAACTACAATATGGATTTTCACAGAATTGTGACTGAGTCCCGTGATTAATTTCAAACCCACTAATGTTCATTTCCAAACACAAACTTCATAAATGCCGCATTTGGAAATCCTCCAAGGTCTTATACTACTCAGAAAACATAGTATGCTTAAAGTTACAGTTTGCAATAACAGAATCCCTTCAACTTAACTGCTTCATGGTAATAAATCTATTTGTTTATCATGCCAAAACATGTTTTTATCTATTCAACACCAAATATTAATAATGTCTTCTTTACGAGGTTCTTTATGTTCACATTTTGGTTTATTTTAGGTCTGGTTTTAGATCTTTGATGTAGTCAGCGTGTGATGAATCATATCTTATTGGTCGAAATACTAGCACAGTTTCCGGTTTTAGGAATAGTAGCTAGGTTTACGTGTTAAGATTATTCTGGTATATTTCCGGACGAAATTCTCGGGGCTTTTATCTGACACTTTCAGTATATTGGAGTGATATAACACCGAATTCTTGGTAATATACGGGTTTATGTGAAAACAGATAGGAAGCGGGCGAGTATTCTGCGTTTTATCGTATCGACGCTGTTTACGTCTGGTTTCTCAGAAGAACTAGAAATCACACGATCCGAATTACATGTTCCGCCCCCGAGGTTGATGTTTAAAATTACCAACGAGGAAAGGTGTAAAATCTATGCTACGACTCTTTCGTTGGGGGCTTAAATATATAAAGTAAACATTTTTTATATTTACTACGCGCCTCATAAAACTGAAGCTAAGATATCATGGTTAGTTGGTGCACTTGATTCATAGCGGATTGAAAAATTCAGAGTATTGTCAAGGTTTCGCGAATTAAGAAGACACCTCGATACCTGCTAGCGAAAGTATGACCAGTGACATAACAACAGGTGACATAAACTATTTCCCAGAGCCCGAACCCCGCTAACTAGAGAAAGAAGTTCACCGTCAGCAAGAAGCGTTAATTCTACAAAGCCTGGTACACTTACTACAAACATTCGACTCATGTGTGTAAATACAAAATATTCTAATAGTCATAGTGATTATTTGTCATATTGAAAATATCAACATTAATAATAATACAATTAAATGTTGTCAAATATCCTCAGAGTATGATTCACGTTTAACTCACATGTGATGACAGTTTATAATCAAGCTTACAAAAAATCTATACAACTTGATTAAATGGACTATTGTATTTTTCTTAGGGATTTTGAATCCCTGGCAAGTATACACCGCAGATCTGGTCAAGATCATGTGATAAAAAAGACTTTAGTATTTTGAGTATCAATCGTGTTGCTTACATAATTGTTTGTAAAATTACGGACTAGGTACACCTTGTTGGCGCTAGGTGAACCAACCAATTTTTCGAGTCATAACACAAATATGGCTCCGCCAAAAGGCTCAGTTAGTCAGCAGATGCCTAAGTGTGAAATAAAATCGCTGCTAGGAACGTGGCCGCATGTTTAGATGCTAGGTGGTCTTTGAAACTAAGTGTTGTAATCGTAACTATGCTTGACTGTAAAATACTGTAAACTAGACCGAATCTTCACTAAAACAGCTACGTGACTCCGGTAAAGACTGCCATCAATATGAGTAATACTGATTTTATTAATGTTGTTAGTTTTTATGATGCTTTTTAAGACATGTAACTTTAATTGTTTGGCATTTAATTAATTTACGCTGACAGAATGTTGTTTAAGCTCCCTGAGTTTATGCAACATAAAATATTAGATGTAGATCCATTAACCTCTGCTAGTTTCAGAACGGAGACAGATCTGACACTGACTACTGGTGAGTACCCGAAGAGATGAAAATAGTGTGAAACAGTACAGTGAAAAACAATACTACATAGAAAAAAGTTATCCTTAGTCTAAAAATTGCTATACGTTTGACTTTTTGGTAATTTGTCGCATGTTTCCTATAAAAGCTACTTATTGTCACTCTTCTCTTGTTTTGGTTGAGATTATTACCTCTGCTAATACACATGGACTACACTTATCTACCTATGGGACATCTCTAAAAAACAAGCCCATCAAAGCCCACAATACTCAGCTAATAGCAACCCTACTGCAGAAAATTCTTCTAACCTAGTGACCCCGGGTTTGGTAGACCCAGTAAGGATCTGTTTTACACCAATAATCCAATTACAAAAGATAACCGATAGGGATTACACATCATTGACTTCACTGCTACAGAAGTAACTAATCCTATGATATTACATCAGAACGTAATAGTCTTCAATATACCAAATAAAGCACCATTAAGACCCGCTAGGTATTCTGTACTGAAAGCAGCTAATCTTTTGGATTATTCTTGTCAATATCACCGTATAGTCGAGAATAAAATTACTATCCAAGGACGTAAGAGACTATGAACTTCCCACTTAATGCTGAACAAAACATCACTAATGTGGAATGCCTAACTACACCACGTGGTACTGCCACAGAATCCTCTGACGGTACTATTAATCAGAAAGTAGGCGTTACAAAACAAACTATACAAATTTCTGTCCAGACCTTTGACAACCACTCACCATGTAACGCAGATTTAAACCATACAGTCTCCAATATTAAGCCCTCTAGTTCTTTATTAGGTGGGGAAACACGAGCTTGCAAAGTGTAGGTAACGGCCACTGTCAGCCCACTAAACAATTTAAGAAGGAAAGAGAAACAAGAAAATCATCAACATTAAAAGCAAGTTCTTAGCGAAGTTCTAAGATCTCGTCTACAAAGGAAAACATGCTGTCACTGCTCCTACTATACCATTATATTTCAAAGCCGGTTATATGATCTTATGTTCGAAACGCATTTGATTCGGTAATATTCATGGTCGTAGGCACTCACAATCTGTACATAATCTATCAAATCACGTGGCTAACATACACGTAACACTTTTCATTGCCTTGACCCAAACAATTTAGTCAGAAATTCTATGGCATCAGTGAAACACAAATATGCTCTAAGCCCTGGAAATCCTATATCACACCCTACCTACTCAGATACTCTAAGCGGTTTAGCTCTTCCCCACTCACCTTTATAATTATACTTCTGATGGGCATATTGTCAACTTGCTGCTATATATCCTAACTTATACTACTCTGGACATCCTAATATCTTTGACAACTATAATAATTTTTTAAGATTAGGCAGTCTGTAGTTCCTCTAGCAGTACAGTTTGACCAGACATTGGTTCAAACAGTCAGACTGCCCTTTCAAACCAACTTCTAATTACACCAAACGCAGATGACTTCGGTAAAGATCTTATTCCATTCTTCATAACTCACTCCGCTTTCCTGATTATTTTAGTTATCAACTCCCGCTTGCTTCTCAATATGAACGTGATCACCAAAATAATCCAAGAAGAAACTGACAAGTTATCAGAATGGACTAAATTATAGCATCTCCCTCCAAACGGTGACAAAAGTGAATATATAACCATTGGTCGCAATTGGAACATAAATCTCCACCTATACAAACTCAAATAAGGCCTCTAGAAGTTGTTCGAGATTCAGGGGTTTGATATAGCAATGGCATAAACTTTTCGGAGCATGTAGCATTCCAAGCTTACAAGGCGAAAAAGCTTACTGGATTTATAATAAAAAATTTTTGCTACTTCAATTCAAAAATATCACTATGCAAAATGTGTGTTCTTTCAATATTAGAATATGGTTGCCCACTCTACACTAACTGTAGGCACATACCTGATGAAAACTTAGAGAATTTAAAGAGCATTCACTCAAAGTCTACTATGCGACTGTGGCACATTAAATTATCGCCAACGATATAACAAATCAAAACTAGAACCTCTCTGGTTCCGACTCCAAAAAATTAATCTTACTCTCATATACAGCCTTAAAAGTGGTACCACTTACTCTTCAGCATGATTACCGACTTCCTACATTTCCCAACTCAACCTGCATTATGAGGAAAATACTATCAGAATCCAGCGTTGTCGCACACATCTACGTTAAAACTTCATTACGGTGAGATATCTAACATAACGGAATAAACTACCCAAACCTATTCGCTGCAGTAAATCATTAATCGAATTCAAAACACTCCCTAATGAATATGTGTTGGATGAATGCATACGTAATCTCCTTAACAACCAAGAAATAAATAATGATATGTAGTAACATGGTCCCAGTTTTGTATAAACAGTTCAAGATGTATCAAATGAATTCTTAATTCACCATATGTCTATTAGATTTCTATCTATTTCATATATTTAACAGTGTATATTTTCATTTTGTTCCAGTCTATTTGTACTCATTTGACGAAGCCCAAAACGGTTTTTTCACAACGTTCATTGAAAGAAGTTGCGTGTGTTTAAATTCAACTTTAATTCAAATTAATTACCTACCGATTTTCCAAATCACATACTTACCCATGTTCATTCACCTACCTTTACATAGAATTCTCAGCTTTTATCTTTATCTGTTTAATCATTTAAAATCTCATCCATACTTGCACAGTTGTCTTATAAACCGAATCGCAGTGTATTGATACACCAAATGTTTGCTGATTTTCCATCCAGATTTGTTCAAATAGTTTTTTACCCCTTTTCTGTCATCACCTTTATCCACTTTCTTTAGTACTAAATATATGATAGTCCATTTCGCAATTTATTCTCAAAATATTTTCACCATTTAAATCAGTTTTAATTATTGTATATGTGTATTCCGTTGATGAAACCCAAAACAGTTTTTTTACAACGCTTATTGTAAATAAGCTATATGTGATTTTGAAAGATCCATGTAAAGGACTCCCCTATTTTAACAATTGGTTACGATTTTTCAAAGGACACCTGATAGTATCACAGTACCGTAGCCAAATCAACTATTAGGGTTGTCGATAACTGTTGTTGGGATTGTAATTTTCTGAGGTAGTACACTTTATGTTAGTGAAAATGTATGCTTTTTACCAATTAAATGGTATCTTAATTCATATGCGATAACAATAACATATACAGTTTCTTAACAACAAAATGATCTTTTCCATTAAGAATTTCAGCGTTCACAATACTTTTTAGTTGAAACACGAAGTTACAGAAACTGCAAAGTTGTTATAGTCTAAATTTTTCTGATACACACCGATCCTTAGTGGTTAGAGCTCGAGGGTTTTTTAGAATTGAATTTTACACGAATACGAATTCCTCTACTATATTGGCACAAAATGATGCAATGACCACCCGAGTTTATTGTGGAAGCACCTGACGAAAAATCGCTGATAAAGGAATTTGTTAATCCTTAGTCTTCTTATTTCTTTTTACCCGGCGGTTATCAATTATAAAGGACGAACTTTTTAAATATGGTACTACCACTTTGTGTTTTTTAATTCACATCATTTAAACAGTTGAGCTCCGTTATTCCTATTATAAACAAATCAAGTATTTTTTTATCACTCAGCTTCAGTAAATAGGACGTATAGTACTTACAAAGGATAAGTAGCGAACAAACCCTGAATGTTACTTTTAGGAATTCTCAACATAGTTGTAGACTGCGAAACCTAATGGCTCAACCTCATCAGAAGCTTGGTGGTCAGTAACTTATTTAATCACCAAACTTTCGTTGTTAAACGATTCAATAATTTAAAGTTCAACCTGGTTTGTACAATTTATAGCGTCAAATAAATCCTTTATTTCCATGCCCGAGTATATTAACCCTAAATAGAATCGGCGGGACGTACACGCTCAGACTGCAAAATAATGTCTTTGATGTTACATGCACTACATTACATTGTGCTGTTTAAAATCCGCTTCAGAATGTAAGTTCCGTACTTAATAATTAAGCTAATTTGCAATAAGTCTCAGCGTATGGTGGTGACATGAAAATTTAATTAGTAGTGATTTAAGAGTGTCCTTTGTCACAACAAACTTGAACATCTAGGTTTAGTAAAACTTAAACAACGAAGAGGATGTGTATGATATAGCAAGCCGGATAATTAACTAATAATTAGTGTTTTTGTGGTCACCAAACAAAGGACGCACAGGTGTTGAATAAATGATTTACTAAGCTACTATATTAGGTGAATTGAATGTGCGGGTCAGATAATGGTGTTTCGGAGTATGGATGGAAACCGGAACGAAAAATCGACGGTACATTAACTGATCCAAATCACCCATTGGGAATGGAAAACACATTGTCATTATGCAACTGATAGCCTCACTAATGTTATCAGAAACGTTCAAAGTTTGAGACATTGCAATAAAATTTACACACTCTATAGGGAATTGTGATTCTCAACGAGCTCAACTCTTAGTTGCAACGCAAACGTTTCTAGGTAGTTATTTTTTAAAGCTGTGTCAGCAAAAATCTCCGCTCGCAGCTCTTCTAGGGTTGTTGCCGGTCCCTAGCCCGGGTAAAGGAGGAGGGTTGGACATAGGGCTAGCACCCCTATCCCGTAAAACACAAGTTTGCTAAAAAAAACGCTAACCAGAATAAACAAACTTAACCATTTAAACTCTGCCCTGGAAGTGAAAGGAATGTTTATGACCCTTCATGATGAAAGCCGAGATTCTTCGGAAGTCATGAGGCCGATGCCACCCCTTCTAACGACCAGAGCAAAAATTTTTATAGGTACATGAAGTGTTCGGACAATGTGAGAGACAGGGAAGATAACCAAGATAGCAGCAGAAATGAAGAGATACAATTTAACAGTGCTCGGGATCAGCGAAACCCATTGGACTCAAACTGGACAGAAAACATTAGCCACGGGAGAGGTGCTACTATATTCCGGGTACGAAGTGGAAAATGCCCCATACACCCAAGGAGTTGCTCTGATGCTGTCTAAGAAAGCGCGCAATGCACTTGTAGGATGGGAACCACATGGACCCAGGATCATCAAAGCATTTTTCAATACAATGAAGAAGGGGATTACAATGAACATCATCCAATGTTATGCACCCACCAACGACGGCAACGACGAGGACAAAGATCAGTTTTATGATAGGCTGCAGTCAATTATAGCAAAGTGTCCAGGAAAGGATCTGACAATCCTAATGGGGGACCTAAATGCCAAAGTCGGAATGGACAACACCGGTTACGAAGACATCATGGGACGACAAGGACTGGGAGAAAGAAATGAAAATGGTGAGAGATTTACAAATCTATGCGCTTTCAACAAAATGGTTATAGGTGGTACAATATTCCCCCACAAACGCATACACAAGGCTACATGGATCTCACCGGATCATACTACAGAGAATCAAATTGATCATATATGCATCAATAAAAAATTCAGAAAATCAATGGAAGATGTGAGAACCAGGAGAGGAGCTGATGTAGCTTCAGACCACCACCTAGTGGTTGCCAAAATGAAGCTGAAGCTAAAAAAGAAATGGATAACTGGAGCAACAACATTAAAACGGTTCAATACAGCCTCGCTTCGGGATACTGACAAACTCAAGGAATTTAAAATAACTCTCAACAACAGGTTCCAAGCCTTACAAGATCTGCTGAACGAGGAAGAAACCACTATGGAGGACAACTGGAAATGAATCAAAGAGGCACTAACTTCAACTTGTCAAGAGGCTCTGGGCTGCGAGAATTACCATCATAAAAAATGGATTTTCACAGAGACCCTGAGCAAAATCCAACAAAGGAGGAACAAGAAGGCAGAAATCAACAACAGCCGAACTAGAGCAGAAAAATTCAAGGCACAAAATGAATACACAGAAGCAAATAAACAAGTAAAGAAGAGTATTCGAGCCGACAAACGTAAGTATATCGAATGCCTTGCAACGACAGTGGAGAAAGCTGCAAGAGAAGGAAATATGAAACAGCTATACGACACAACGAAGAAACTGGCAGGGAAATATAGTAAACCAGAGCTACCGGTCAGGAACAAAGAAGGCAAGCTAATCACCGAGATTCAAGAACAAAGAGACAGATGGGTAGAACATTTTGAGGAACTCTTGAATAGACCAGCTCCACCGAACCCACCACACATCAAAGCAGCGCCTACAGACCTCCCGATTGATGTCAATCCACCAACGATGGAAGAAATCAAGATAGCTATCAGACAGATCAAAAGTGGGAAAGCAGCAGGACCTGACAATATACCAGCCGAAGCACTTAAGTCAGATATAGACATAACGGCGAGGATGCTCCACGTTTTATTCAATAGGATCTGGGAGGAAGGATAGGTGCCGGCAGACTGGAAAGAAGGATACCTTATCAAGATACCAAAGAAAGGAGATTTGAGCAAATGCGAGAACTACAGAGGAATCACACTATTGTCAGTACCAGGGAAAGTCTTCAACAGTGTGTTGTTGAACAGAATGAAAGATTCAGTGGATGCTCAACTTCGAGATCAACAGGCTGGTTTCCGTAAGGATCGGTCATGCACAGACCAAATTGCAACACTACGCATCATCGTTAAACAATCGATTGAATGGAACTCGTCACTGTACATCAACTTTATCGACTATGAGAAGGCGTTTGACAGCGTAGACAGGAGATCACTATGGAAACTTCTTCGACACTACTGTGTACCAGAGAAACTCGTCAATATCATCCGGAATTCTTACGACGGACTACAGTGCAAAATTGTGCATGGAGGACAGCTGACAGATGCATTCCCAGTAAGAACCAGTGTCAGACAAAGCTGTCGGCTCTCGCCTTTCCTCTTCCTCCTAATGGTTGATTAGATCACGAAAACCTCTACATCTGGGGAGAAGCACGGAATTCAATAGACAAGTAGGATGAAACTTGATGATCTGGACTTCGCGCATGATCTAGCACTTCTATCCCATACACAACAGCAAATGCAAGTGAAGACAACCAAAGTAGCAGCAACCGCAGCATCAATAGGCCTGAACATACATAAGGGAAAGAGCAAGATCCTCAAATTCAACACCGAGAGCACGGACCTAATTGAACTTGATGGTGAAACTCTGGAAGAAGTGGATACCTTTACATACCTGGGGAGCATCATCGATGAACAAGGAGGATCCGATGCAGGTGTAAGGGCAAGGATCGACAAAGCATAGGCAGCATTCCCACAGCTGAAAAATATATGGGACTCCAAACAACTGTCTACCAACCTCAAAGTTAGACTCTTCAACTCGAACGTCAAGTCAGTTCTTCTGTATGGAGCTGAAACGTGGAGAACTACTGCAAACATCCTCAGGAGGGTAGAAGTATTTATCAACAACTGTCTACGTAGAATATTGAATGTCTATTGGCCGGAAACCATCAGCAACAGCCTACTTTGGAAGAGAACAAACCAACTTCCAGCTGAAGAGAAAATCAGGAAACGACGTTGGAAATGGATAGGACATACATCGCGGAAACCATCAGACTGTATCACGAGACAAGCACTAACTTGGAATCCTGTTGGAAAACGGAAAAGAGGAAGGCCAAAGAACACCCTGCGTCGAGAATTGGAAGCAGACATAAAAAGGATGAACAGTAACTGGAGACAGCTGGAGAGGATTGCTCAGGACAGAGTTGAATGGAGAATACTGGTGAGCGGCCTATGCTCCTCCAGGAGAGGTAACAGGCGTAAGTAAGTAAGTAATGTCAGCAAAACGTAAAAGACCAAAAGTTTTTATCCTATTCATATATATTTGAGGGGATGAAATTATTTTATTATATATTTTTCTAATTAGGCTAATTGAGCACAGGAACATGTACTTCTTTACTTAGGCGCGCATTACAGTGTTTTGAGGATGATCACTAGTGTCCCCACAGAAGATGAGTTTTACTCTTTCTGGAAATCCCTTGGGCCTGTAAGGTTGAATGATTTTAACATCTTTATTTTTACTTAGAAGCCTCCCACAACTTTAAGATGCTTCGAAAGAGGGGTATGTTGTTTTTAACCAGATTTACTTGAAAGTAATATTCATTGTAGGAGATAATGACTCTTCATGATTCTGATGCTGTTCTTGTGGCGACAGATTACTACAAAAACCCATCTCTTGTAAAACGGTTTTCCAAGGATAAGTCTTACTTATCATACGTCACGGTCAAAAAACATAACGTGGACTTTTTGAGATATTTTCTCCTAAAGCGCCAATATCGCATTGAAATATATTGTTCAGCAAGCAAATATGGAAAGAACAATGAATGGACTCTTAAGTTGAAGGTGTGAGGTACCACCTACTTATTTATTTGCAGGCTTCGCCCGGAAACTTAAGTTCAGTCGAAGATCTTCTTACAACCACATCAGATTCACTTGAAACTTGTGGACTCAGTGCAATAAATATAAAACAGCTAAACGAACAAATAGTAAGTAGTGTAAAGTTTGTGACTAATTTGGACATACAACTAGTTACCTCGTTGATGGCTAATGAAATTGCCTCTCCATATGAACTTGTGTGAGCACTTGATTTGTTAGAAATCCAGTACTTAAAATGCTTAACTAGTGTTATTGATATTGACAAAACTGAGTGTTCTATGGAAGCATTCGTTGTAAATAACCAGTTTCATAAGCACCTGTTATGTCACATCTGAATAAAGAGTAGCAAATTTGATTTTTGTGACGGATTAGTGACATTTCGCTTCATTTTCTTCTGATAGCGTAAAAATTAAACTATAATAGTCATACGCTTCCAACTAGTGTGATTGCGTTTAGGGACTATGAGTGCGTCCAGCCCTACTACTGAAAGTCAACAGGACATGGTTATCATAGTAATTTACTGCCGAGTAACGTCTAAAGGCTCTGTTCAGAATATCCAAATCGATTGAATAAATGCTAGATTTTTTCTACAACTTGAAAGCCAATATTTTGCCAATACAGTTCACAAAATTGATCCCATAGGCCTCTAAGTTAACACAAATTATTTGCTGGGACGTATACCAGTGCGAGATTCTGATGTACGATCGATTCGAATTTATTTTATTTCATTTGCTCGTGTTTCAGTATTCTCATTGTTGTCATTGACATTGGTTATTGAGTTAAGTTAAACTTTCATCCTACGTTTCAGCATGTATGTCTGGCATTTTGTGACACTGAAAGCGGGAAGTTTTTAGTTGGTGAATTCCTTGACTCCGTGCACCTAGCAAACCTGGAGACAGCTCTCATCCAACTTAAAACAAGGGAGTGCCTTGTTCCTATTGGACTGGTTTCACATCCAGTGGATCCGAAATCTGAGGCCGCACATTTAGACAGTGCTATTTCAGAACACATCAGTCTTATTTTTGAAAGAACTGCAATTCTGCCTACGGAACTAAAGAAGTGTAAGTTTTGCCCTCAAAATGTAAACGGAATTTTTCAATCCATGTTCGATGCTGAAAGTTTGGATTTCATGCATCGTTATAATTAGGTCACTTGTGGTAATGCGTTTTCTACGTTATCTGCTTATGACAATTGAGTAGGATAACTAATGTTTTTGTTGAGTGAATTATTGTGATTTTATTCATATCTGCATATCATCTAACTTTTTTGAACCCATCGTTCCAATCTGTTTCTCGGAATTCCTCAGGACAATGCTCATAATTTCGGTGTATGTGATACTTCTAATTATGGACTATAAGGATATGCTCTCTGTTAGAGGCGTACTTGATTGCATTAAATAGTTATCATGCTGCCTGATTCACAAGCATAAAGTCAGTTTACGGATGTAGTTTCAATCGGTCAAACATTAGTATTAAAAATGAATTTTGTGAAATGTATCTTACTATACTAACTAGGAGTGTCAACTTAGACCAATATACATACATCCTACGTTCGTCGTGTACGACTGAATAAGTATCCTAAGATCTGTCAGTGCCGACTCAAAATTTAAATAGATCAAGTAAATCTTAAGACCAGTATTTTTTCAATATTTTTATATCGCTTTATTTTTCAAAATGTTTCTATCCAAAAAAGTAGTCTTAAAGTATGTTCGTTAGTTGCATTGATCGTGAAAAGTTCATGTCCTCACCGAAGCATGGTAATTTGTGTCGCAATGCGCTGTACGGCAGAATTTGCGTTGACTGAAGTAGAAAAATTACAATTTTTCGATTACGATTTCCTCTGTGGGACTTGTTCACAATTTAATCAGTGATCTAAAAACCTAGCTATTGGAGGTAGGGTCTAAAATATAAGAGGTACACCAATTTATAAGGTTGTGAATCTGAGATAGTTGAGTGTGTATTATATTTCTGTACATTTGTGACCCAGCACTATAATAGGATTTGTCACGTCACTGATGTTTTCATTTATTAATCATCGATTAGCGTTAATCGCAACCTATCATTAACTTTAGGTCTAAACAATTCAGTTGAGTCCTTGATCTCATAGTAAAAAGTCTAGCGCAGCTCATCAACTATCAAAACGTAGCTGGGTGATAACTGTTATTTTGAAAATCATGTCTGAACAGATAAAAATGTAGGTGGAAAAGTATCAGTGAGAATAATTTTCTTTTCAACGATGTAATTTACTAGAGCTGTACATTCGTATTTATAGGAAATTTATAACTGTAGTAATTGACTTCGTCGTAACGAAAAATTTCTTTGCTGATAGGTCTTCATTTTGATTTAATAATACAATCGTTTCTTTAATTATATGAAAATATAGTCTAATATTTTGTATTCAGTTTAGATTTACTATTATTGACGTAAAGTCAGTTTGATTTGGGTTTTTGTCTCATGTAGTTCTTTTCTGTTTCGTCATTTTGCACTCTTAAGCTGAGTTCTCGCACGTAATGAAACTCCAAGACTTGAGCTACTTGCTGCGGGACCAAAAGGAAAACGTAAATGGCTCTTTGCTGCATGAAAAAGGTAGTTAAGTTGTATTTTCCATTGTTATTCAGTCCAGTGCTTGCATAATACCAACTAGAAAAGAGAATGATGGAGAGTATTGTAGTGCGTTTAATTGTCTTGAGATTTCATCTGTTTTTCTTGTGGTTATTAGATCTAAAAGCCCATACAAACAGTGGACTCCATTTCGTATTCAGTGCTAATGGACCAATAGAGTAATCACACTGTAACTTATTTTTGTTCACTGGAACAGAATGCAGATCTACTCTTTTGTCTTAACACTAAAAAGTTATCTTGCCGAAGCTTTTCACTTGATCTTTGGTTTCTTCATATAAATCTTTTAATTTTATTAAATAGATGAAACATGCTATAAATTGATTAATCTTTTAGTCCACGACCCAGTCTGAAGCCCATAGTATATCTGATTCGATTTTAAAAAATTGTCAACAGAGATTTGATTCCAGTTGTAGCATCTTTTAAGGCTTTACTATCACCCAAAATCTGAGTAACGTCAAGAAATATTTTCGCCTCAGTAAGGTTAATATTCAGAAACAATTTTCGAGATTTTGGTAAAACTATTTTTTTATCCAGTAGATAATATTTTAAAGTCCTTTCCTTATAGTCTAAGCGCATGATGAGGCATCATTTTTGAAACATTAAACTCATTATTGTCGTGTTGTGGCAATTATTTTCTTTCGTAGTGGTTTGTTAAACTACTCACAACGAACAAAGTAGTATAAATGTCCATAGAAAATATAATTTAGTCCTGAATCTCATTAAGATCATTTGTTGTGTATGAAGTTCTGAACCAAACATTCCAAACATGTTAAGTAGTAAATAATCTAGGAATTTCGTTTTACTCTGGCAAGAAATAATACAATCATTAAATATGATCACACACCGATTATCTAAGAGATCCAGGTTTTTGTTTCAATCTAGTATATGATTTTTAGATATGAGATGCATACTTTATGTTTGTATTTCATTCATTATAACAATTAGCAAATAATTAAGTTTTGTCTTTGCAATATTCGTACTAAGTGGGAGGCTTTGACAACAAAGTTCTTGATCATTGTCTTTTTTGTGACGCGATTATTGCTTTACAAGCACACCAGACCACTGATTATATTGGATCAATAGAACTATGTGTTTTGTGAAACCGTTATGCTCATTTTGAAACTTAGCCATCTTTTACTATGAATTATGCAACGATAAAAATTCAGCGGATTTGTACCTATTTTAGCCTAGATGATAAATCAGTAATATCCACACTGAAGTTAAACATGGTTTAAAGTGACGTGAATCCACCACACTTAACATGTACCATATAGAGTAGAAAAGTGGAATAATAAAAGTAATGATCGCATTCGTACTAATGAAAACAACTAGGGGTGAAAGGCAAAGAAATTAAGTGTATCTCAAAACTGAATAACAAAGAAACTGTTTACAAATTTGTGGTACGACTGCAGAAAGTCAAATATAATAGAGACATTTGGTTCGTAATTGATACGGGGCATAATCGTTAATCATCAGCTGTCAGTTAACCATCAATGTATCTATTCATGTCGCTACACATCACCTCAGCACAATAAGAGTATAAGATAAAAAAGGACATTTAAAGCAACGAAATTTATCTTTGAGAAAAAAGTTCAATAATGTGAGACAAGAGAAATACGATTTAGCAATGAGACGGATTTAAGATTTTATGAAAAAAAAAACGAGTGAATGCGACAGCACCATTGTTATCACTTTTGCTTCATTACCATTATTGATGCTACTCTTCTTTCCACTCATTTCATGTGGTTTTGCTGAATCGGTACGGTAACTTCGGCTAACTCATTCGTGATAGGCTTAATGTTAACTATTATCAGGCAGGAAATACAGATATCCACTTATATCTATTTACCACGTATTAACATTTACCGACATATAAGTATATAATGTTGTTCATCCATATTTCAATTATATATATCACCCCTTGTAAATCTGTTTCTAGAATTTCTCCTGAAAGACGCATTATCTTGCCTTGGCGCTATCATAACATTTTTAGACGTAAGTTTTTTACTTGCATGTCTTAATTATAGTTTCAAGTGTGCAGTTTTGTTTATTTAGTCATTGCAAATCAATTATCGGTGAAGCTAATAAGTTTAATATTCATATGCCTACTTTTCTAAAATGAATTCTTAAACTGATTAATCTCAGTAAAATATTACCTGGTTTTATTATGGTCTGTCGATAATTAGTGACACTGATTCTCTATATTCTTTGACTTGCTTTGTCATGTGTAATCAGCTGTTAAGTTTTTGTCCCTATCACAAAATATTCATTACTGATTCTTCAAGGAATTGACATTGACCTGTTTGTTTACTCGACTTTCGTAATTTTTATAATGCCAAAACATTTTCTTACTTTAGTAAATGCAGTAATCATCATTTTATTGTGGTCAATGAAGTGATGGTTTTCGACCTTTAAGCATTAAGTTCTAAGTCCTACTCCTGTTGTACTCACTTTTGCTCATGCCAACAGTAAGTATCACCAATCTACACTGTCGAGTACCCGGATCTATGCGAGGTGAGTTACAATCTGTATTACAATTTATAGATACTGCAGTCATGAAATCAGTGGATACTCTTTATAAAGAAGAAAACAAATTCATGCTCCTGAGGATGTTTGGTCTTATTAGTCGATCAGGACTTAAAATAAAGTAATTCGACGAAAAAAGCCCCATGTTTATATGTGTTCTGTTTATCTACGATTTTTTTCATGACTACCAATAACGCTCCTACTTTTATTACTTTTGATACTCATCTCGGTATACAAATGGAGTGTGTCAACTTAAACCAACGTAAATGTGTGTTATTTTCTACTTTGTACATGGCTGATCGAATCTTTTTTGATAATATTGAATTAAGCGAGCTAACTTTTTGAATTATTTGTTTTGACACATCATACTCAGGGTTCTCAATTTAAATGGGATTTTAAATAAAATTTGGATTAAAGTTGAGAACACTGGCAACACAGTTCAGTCCCTAAGAAATATTTCCGGGTGATGTGTTGAGTAATTGTGTTATATTCAACACTCAATAATTTGTCCTCCCATTTAGCGTGTAAATGCTCCATTCTGCAGTTTAGTTATCAACTAAAAGTTATCTTCACTCGCCTGCTTTAAATGTCAGTGTAGTGCATCGCGACATAAATGAAAAACAAGACAATTGTAAAAGTCGTTTCATGAAAATTACTGTAATAAGTAGCATTTACTTACTAAAACATACAACTGCCCATAAAAGATTAATACAATACATCTAGTGAATACTGAAAATTCTGGGATAATTTCAGCCTTATTTTACATTTAGCAAGCGAGGAAAGCATCTTAAAGATTCTTACACTGTTGCTGCTCGAATTCTTTAAAAAGATTGTACTTCATTAATATCTCTGCCAGATAAAACTATCTCCTTTGAGTACAATAAATCGCTAAGGGACATATATCAATGAAAATAATATGATATCAAAGTCATTCTTGTTAATGCGTTCTTATTTAGTATGTTTCAATATTTTAAACTGGGTATTTAGCTATGTATTGTTAGTTCACTAATCTCTCCTATGAATCCATAATACATGGTTTTAGTTCTTGCTTATTTTATTTCACAGAAACTTTTGATGACTCGTTTCTGACTTTCTTATCTTCTGTTTTTATTCCATTTCCTAACAGTATAATGATTGATGTTTTTTTTTAATCGGCTTTTTGTTTCCCTAGCTTAACGCTTCTGATGTCAATCGTCATGCATTCACATTAGAAACTTTCACTCTTGAAAATCATGTACGTTTAGACAGTGCCGCTAGTCGGGCACTACACTTATTACCTGGTCCTGATGATAGTGAGTGACAGGAAATAATTGTTTATTATTTTGTTTCTTTATCATTGGTGTTGTTTATGTTTATAATAAGCCGCATTTGACCATATAATTTTTCTTGTGTCCTTATGCATAAATATACTTGGCAATTTTCTTTCATTGAAATTTTTACTATTTTAAAATGTACCGTATCCTACTGATAACGCATTTCATTTACTTTTAAAATAACAACTTGTTTGACATAGGTGTTGAGGTTCTTGACCTTCAGCTACTAAGTTACATATTTGAATCCTGTTCCATATACTTTAGTACAGACTGTCGGATAGTGTCACAAATCCTCCAACAAAGTGTATCAAGGCCTAGTAAATAACAACCATGCAAATAAGTTACCCAATTTAAATAACTGGAACAACATTTAATTTCTTCGGTAACAACAGAAAATAAATCGATGTGATTATAATTTTCACTTAATTGATTCAGTAATCAAAAATATGCTGTACAATGTAGAGAATTCTTTTCAAAAAAAATTATTATCTTTGCACATTAGAATATGTATCTTAATTCTGTAGGGAAACTTGAGCGAATAATCATGACAACGTAATAATAAGACATATAACTAAATCATGTGGCGTAAATGAAAACAGTACATGGTTGTATACCTTCTACATAGTTTTAAAGAGACTATAAATGATACCAGAGATATTTGTAAGTTAAGTAAATCAAGGTAAAGCAAATAATGATTAAGGTAAGGTAGAATGACATTTTCAATTACGAATGTAAGTAGTTTTTTCAGGAAGTGTGTTGTAAATGTTTGTTTAATTTGTAGGGAGTATTAGCTACGAATCAATTTCATTTGGGAATTAAACAACAAAATAGGGGGTAGGGTTGTAGGCTCCCATGACCTCACTGGAAATAGATTCTATAAGCTTCAGGTCTTGTGATGAGTAGGCCTCTGAGTTGGCATCGAATATTATGCATTTCGAACTTCAATCATTTCGAGATTTTGACCGCTAGTCATCAAATACTATTAGCGACGACCCTTTCACTATTGATATATATAAACACAAATCGCAACTTTCCATTGGATCTGCAGATATTCACCCCGCAGTATATCACTAGTGTGTACAGAATCATAGTTTTGTTAGTTCATACAAAGGCAGGTCATTTTTGTTTTGTATGCAAAGTCCTGACTTCATGTTAGTGGAGTAGCAGGACGTATAAAAGGTTGGGAAATAAGAAATCTTGATAAGTCTAGACAGTTCTTTTAACAACTTAAAAACCAACATGTAGCTTAGTCAAACTATCTCAATCCATTTCATATTCAGAAGTCAAACTCCTGAACACTTTTCTCGTCTTAACTGAGGCAAGTTGAAATATGTTTTCTTACCTGTGTTTAAAGTGAACGCTTGCTACAACCAATATCTCAATGTAGCAAAACACAAAAATTACAATATTCAAGGACTTATAACATAAGGATTCTAAAATTTTGTAGGAATTGGTGAGCTAATTTTTTTTATATCCCTTCATTCAGTCTTCTGTTATTTTGTCATAATTTATCCACATCTAATTTGTGCAGTCAGTAGTAATCTTACCACAGTTTACCTTTCCTCATGCGTCTCATATAGTAATTAGTCGGTGATTAAAGTGTTTTCTAAGTGGGAATATGCATCCTTCCCATCAGTTCATTTTGCCAAATTATGATTACAAAGTGATTGTTAACCAAGTATTCATATTGCAGTTTTGTTGATCTGTTCATTTCGACCAACTTTATTTTCGAGTTTTTTTCGTCAAATATAGACTGTTCTATAAAAAATATATTCAAACACTGATAACCGTACTTAACTTTCGTTTAACCACTAATATATATATATATATATATATATATATATATATATATATATATATATATCGAGCTAATGATATTGCGATCTGATCATCAAGTTCCTTTATCATCCAAATTTACTTGCAAATACTCTGAATTTCACTTCCTTACAACTTCACCTTCTAAACAATTTCATGTCATCTGATGAAAATTCCAGTTCTTAATGAACTTTCTAAAATCAATAGTTTGTGTGCAGTTGATGAGAATACAATGAAATGTGTTTAATTCAACCTCTTCTGTCGTTTCGCTTTATTTTGAATGGAGTAAATTGTATGAAATTCTAACTTTATATTAGGTTTAGTGAGAGTACTCGATTGATTTCATTAAAGTTCATGCTTGATCGAGAGTCAAGTGTTTTAACTATCAAGGCCTAATCTAGAAATCATTTACAGTCGGTTGTATAAACTATTCTGTTGAATCATGATAAGTTTGTTACTGTTGAATGTTATTTCTTAATATACTGCACTATCCTAACTCATAATCTGTTTTTTTCTAACCACAACGCATCTTAGAAAACAAGTTTCACAGTGTCTATGGTACGTTGAACAATTGCCGAACAGCTCAAGGTCAGCGTCTTCTAGCTCAGTGGCTTCGACAACCGTTAACAGACAAGTCAAAAATTGGTATCTTATTATATTCTAAAATTTGTTTATGATATTTATAATACAGTAGTAGATTTTTATTTATTGATAGTAGTATTTCATATTTTTACTATTTTGTGAAAACTCTCATCCTCAACACAAGGCACAACTCTTTGACATCCACGCATATATTCTAGTTTTCGTCTTTTTATTTCATTTGTAGAAGAGCGTTTGGACTTAGTTGAATCGTTAGTTGAAGAAACTGGAATACGTCGAGGACTACACGAGGATTTTTTGAGACGTATTCCTGATCTCCAACGTCTAGGTCGACGTCTTCACAAAATCAAAGGTGCTGGCCTTCAGGTTGGTTAATAATGTCATTTTATTCAAAGTTGTCCTTTAACTCCACCTTGTTGTTCTCATATTATTATTTCTATCTTTCAATGATTGCTACACACAAACTATTAATATATCCATAGTAGTAAAGTAGTTTTCATCATATTGGTTTTAGGGCAAAAATGACACTTAGTTTCTTTCAACTTCATTCGATTGTACTCGATATAGCTATCAAGAATCGTAGTAAACCTTGAGGGCTTCGTAGCTAATACTATAATTAGGATGAGCGTTTCATCTTATTCGGAACTCGTTAACGAGATTTGCACACATCTAATTGCTGATGTTCTTATTATATTTACTAAGCTATTGATTTAAGATCCAACACTCTTTACTAATAGACATCATACTCGATGCATATGGGTGTGCATATATAAAGTCGGTAGCTCAATAGCCACCCGTTAGTATTTTAAGCAAAAAGTTCTGAATTTGAGTCTCAGTGTGAACATCTCTAAAATTCAAGTAAATGGGGCTGACGAGTCTCATATGATGAAGCATGTATTTTGTATCCCACTATTAGTCACAAACCTTGAATTATAGTAAATTTGTGACAAAATGGTTTTGTGTAAGTAATTCTCTCAGGATTCACGTATACCAGCAAAGGTTGATTAAAAATTAATCCTAACTGTCAACGGCGGTATAATACAATCATGATGAACCTTGTGTTCTTCTTATCCCTTTAGCTCAATCTATAACTGAAAGTTTCTAAATTCATTTCCGTACGCTTAGTAAATTTAAAGTATTCATTTTTCTTTCTCTTTGACCTGTCCTCGTTTCTTGCTCACGGCCATAGTTATCACTGTTGGTATTCCTAAAAGAATGATTTACTTGTCATCTCCTTGGATGTTGTTATATCTTAGATTAGACAGCCTCATCAACCCCATATCCACATACATCAGTAACCGTAAAGCGGTTATCTAGTGGTTAAAGGAATTGTCTTTTAACTAATAAGTCTTATTGTTTGATGCTGTGTAAATAAATCTATACGCTTTTCACGAACAAATAAACTTAGTAATCTAAACGTATTTTTGTTGCTAAATCAAATCAGAGTAATCAATCCATGCCAACAGTTTATGCTTTTTTGAACTTGAAATGTTTAAAAAATGTTTATTTCAAGAGATTGATTAACAGGTAGATAGATGGAAAGATAAATACACAGTGATAATGTTTGTTTATTTTATAAAATTCATTACTTATTTATTCTTTCTTGAGTATATTTGCTAATTGTTGGGTTCATACGATTATTTGTTTCGTATACACGATTCTTCCAAGCATGATCTCCACCTCTTGTCAATCCAAATCCATCTTCATCATTGCCATCAATCCCATTTAATTTTCTTTCAAAATTCCTTTTACGTCTACAGCATTTAGCATTGTCCAAGCAACAATTTAATGGATCTCGTAATGTCCAAGGGCGTTTCATTAGTCCTATATTAAAAAAATAGTTAATTAGATTGACTTAATTTTGTTGTAAAAAATATTTTTAGTATGTATGTATGTATGCAGGTAAATAAACGTATCATTCCGATTATAACTCCTGCTACAGGTTATCATCCAATTGTAGAACCTTTTTACAGCTACTTAAATATCAGCAATATAAAATATTTATTGGGCTCAAATTCAAAGAACTCCTATTCTACGCATGCACTACTTATTACTAACCTATTTATTCTAGTGTCACTTTGATTACTGAGTGTTAGTAAGCAGTTTCATACTTTTCAAGTTCTTACTGTTAATCATACACTATTGGTTTGGTCTAAGTGAATCGATATTGTGAGCACCAAACAGTCGAAAGTAGTCAACAACAGACTCTAGACATAGATTTCACTCTGTTTGATACTGTAATCTTGAGGAAATTGATACTCCGTACGATATTCGAACACGTATCACCCACCATTACAGTCAGATATGTTACCGTTAAGCTACTGATTAGTAACCATGTAATCAACAAGTTTAGATTTCCGTTGTTCTATTTGAGTTTGAAGACACGATGACTTTTATCAACTACATAACTTTTTAGTATCATCTGATCAGACACCCCCTATATCATAAAAAGAAGTCTTTCTTTTGTTTTTTCGATGACTCAGTGTCAAACTGAAGGTTGTGTTCAATGTGTTCATGCATTTGACGCTATGACACATTTCTTTGGTTTACATCTTAAACTCCTTAGCCTTGATGTCATCTTTCAGAGTATAAACAAAAGCAGTTATAATGTTTCTTCTTTTTACATTTCATGTTGTCTGTGTTTAATACATCATAACTACATAGGTTTTATTCGCTGTTTTGTTGAAGAAGAAGTAAAGACAATTCACTGACGAGATTGTTCTTTTCGATGGTATCATTTATTGAGTTTGTACAGTTGTAATTTGGAATTCTTTTGACAAATGTGGTAGTCTTTAATAAATTATAGAAGTGTTGTATTATTTAACAGCCATCAATAACACGTGTAACAATGTATTGCAAAATAAAGTGATACTTCCCCAAAGTTGTTTAGAAATATCAAGTTTCACGAGTTTGTGTAGTGATTTAATGACTAGTGAAAGATGTTTGAATTCAGCTGCTTTATACATAATAGATAGATAATAATAGATAACAGATAGAGATAATCGTCTGCTTAATGAATATGAATGTAACAATCGAATTTTGTAATAATGGCTAATCAGTAATAATAAAAAGGGAACTGAATAACAGTAATAGATTATTGAGTGTAGAGAATAAGTAATGAGGGTTTAGCGTACTTTTGTTTACGGAAATCATATTTGAATCTGTGGTCCACTAGTTTTTAATTCTCAATCCGTTTGAGTCAGCTCAGTTAAACGAATAGGCGACTTTAAACAAGAATCTAAGTGGGTCAGAACTCATAAGATGTTCTCGAAATGAATTATCATCTTTTTTGCATAATTCTTACGACAACCAAGCATTACAATTTCCGGAAATACATCTTCAGAGAGCTTACTTTTTGTGGCCAGTATGTCTAGTTTCATAGAAACAAGCAGACTTGTAGATTCATATTAATTTAGCCCACTTTAAACTTGTTTTTCACACATCCACGAGTCAAAGATAATACACAAGTCAGGTGAATAGAATATTTTTCTCAAAAATCTAATTCAATGTAGCACAGCTTCGACAGTTTACTGCTGTCTGTTCCAAGTCAACTTCCTGCATATTAACTTTTTAAAAGAACTGTCTAATTTTCTTAATAAGGTATCCCAAAAAAATTCTTAATTTGGCCCTTATTCTAGAATGATCTTGAATAATATATGGCTATTATTAAACTTCTGCAAGATATCGTTAGGACTAATGTTTTCATCGCCAATTAGTGGAAATTGTTAATTGCTAATTTAATTATGATGTTCTCCAGATTGAAAAAGGAGCGATCGGTTTTACGAGGGTCCAATGGTGACTAGTGTCGATCGTTGATCGTTCCAGTTTATGAGAAAAGATCAAGTTATCTTGCGATAACCGTATAGAAATTAGCTTGACTAACATAGTGTCTAAATACTCTAGCTTCACTAAGTATTAAACATTTCACTGAGACTCGTGAACTGCGAATGTGAAAAAACGGCTCGTTTCAGACCTGGACGGGGTTACATAGACCAATCACACACCATTCGTCAGGTTTCAGAACACAAAGGTACTTTGTGGTGTCTATTAATTGTGACTTTTCTTAACTTGAAAACAGAATTTTGTCCCTGTAAACAGAGACGTTCTATGACACTATCTGTCATTGAAACGCGTACCTTAGGGTACAGAAACCATGTGAAGAATATTTACTCTAATACTATTGATCGAGTCAGAGCATATAGCTCACTGTCATCTGAACTTGTTGCGCTGTCCATCAAGGCTGCCCACTATTCACATTTTCGTTTATTTTAATAATAAACTTGATATGAGGATTAACACTTTCATAGTTTGGATTTGAAGAAATTGATTCCCTATCAGGAAATCCACTAATTGATTTAGAATACACAGATAGCCTAGTCCTGTTTGGCGAAGACGATGATTAAATAAACAGCCTTTTCATAATAATATTGAGCAATAATGCAAGCATGTTCGAAACGCATTTCTCTCAATCTAAATTCAAATTGTTACTTCAATACTTGTCTGCATCAACATTTGAACTAAAGATATGGAGTGAAATAATTGGTCACATTGACCACCTCATTCATATTAGAAGTCTGATCACTCCTGGTATGTCGGTATTTGGTATAATGTTAGAACGGATTCAAAAGCTCATTTGGTGTTTGTTGACTTACGTCACCTATGGGAAAGACGAGACACCCGACTTTCAACTGAAGAACAAGTATACTGAACCGAAGTTCATCCTATTTTACTGTATGGATGTGAAATGTGGCTATTAAGAGCACATTAAATTTTAAGGCGATTGGTGTCTTCGAAACCGCTCTGGGATCATCAAATAAGTAATAATAAGGTCATACTCTAGGTATTAAGGGTGTTAAGTCAGTTAGTGAGGTTATAAATCTCCATCTATTGAGTTGATTTCAAAATGTGTTACGTATGTTTAACCACCACCGACGCCGACGCTATATCCTGACTGATGTTGGTGTTGAATAGAAAAAAGCTAAAATACGGCATCAGTCTATGAAATTACTAACTGCTGGTTTGAACAGTGTTGGTGTAAGTAAGTTAATTGGTTGTTGTAACCAATTGTTGGGTGACATGTCTCAGAATACGTCACAGTGTTTCAGATGCATACACTCTTTGTCCCTTCTTAATTCATGAGCTTAAAATTCTATCTCAGCTTTCTTTCAAAACTATTAGTTTTTCCCCTGGACTATATTCACATTTTTTTAATGCTTTCATTAAAGTAACCATTACTCGTATTAATTTTGTGTTCATCTTGTTGTGCTACTGTAGTGTGGCAACTTGGACAATTTGAATATGTGCCAGGTTCTATGTTGAATTGGTTATTTTTCTCATCTCTATTGCATCAGTTCATGTTTCCGTAGACTGTCTCAATATACAATTAAATTTGTTGTTCTCTGCTCTTAAATTTTTTATAATATTTCGTTATATTAATTGAATTGTTACCTATCGTAGCACCGCTAGTATTGTGTTTTATGAAACAGTGGTTTTATTGTTAAAACACACACATGGACATTTAGGTGTAATACTACTAATCCTTAAGCGAATAAATTGTCTCACTCAAAGCCGAGTATGATTACTTAATGAATGAGTTACATAGCTAATTATTTATCAATTTTACGTTTTTAATACTTAATAACTGATAAATTATTCTTTTAAAAAACATATATACCCTTAGAATAACGATTGTTTGCAGTTTCAAATCCAATGGATTCTTGGAAAAAGAGTTTACTCATAACTATCAAGATATGGTGTTATCTGTCACAATATAATAAATAATTAATGTGTATATATTTAGAAACGTATATATTTACTGTTATACTATCTTTGTTGTTTCTGCCTCTTTCTACTTTCATTACTTTCCATGTATGAAAGCTTTAGTTTATAAAAGGTGATGTACTAGCTGTTGTTAAATATTCATGCACTGATAGCGTCATATTTTGCATCAATAATATCATATTTACTAAAACTTTTGGATTTCCCTTATCAACATACAACTGCTTCTTATGGCAACTGAAGTAACAATTTTTACAGGCAGAAACTTCAAGATTAATCTAATATAATTTTTATTTGTGAACTAGTGACTGTATATATGAACCTCTCGAATTTTTGTTGATGTATCAACAATTTAGACCTTGCTTAGGTTTTGTTTATGCATTGCAATTTCATTCATACAATAAGCTAAGAATGCAAACATTTAGTTCCTTATTAGGTTACAGTTTTTTATAATTCCAGCCGCTTAGAAGTCTTCGTAGCATTTACCAACTAGGTGAATAGAAGTTTTGTTTCACCGTATTGATTGTTTTTTGAAAGCGATCCAACCTTGCATGAATAAACTAAATGTTTTTTCATTATTATTAATATTCATCTGCTTTCTCAAATAATATTTGTGACCCTTGTGTAATAATTACCTTTTCACTCTCATTTAATACGTTGTCTAGTGAGATCTTAAAGAAGTTATCTGGTTAGAAGGTCTTATCTAAACAAAGTTCCTTAAATCATCCCTATCTAATTAGTTCATATCAGATTATTAGAACTTTACTTTTTATGTTCTGAACTCTCTCTCTTTCTACTTTTGTTTGCGAAAATCACAGTTGCCTTCAACTCTGTATAATTAGTAAAGTTCATTGCATTATTGTAGTTATTTTTCAAACTATTTTATTGTAAATACTACTGATATCCAAATAAGTGTGAAAGTTCAGACTATAGTATATGATAAAGTTGAGATGTTTACTTAATTCGTACTTCTTTTTCTTTGCAATAATTAAATATTTTATCAGTGAATTTTGTTGCTCCCTTTATGTAAGCTAACGTCAGTATTAAAGAGTCTATCAATAATTCAATAATCATCTACCGCTTCCTCCTTACACCGAATGTCGAAATCATATCTTTCGATTGTCTGCGCTAGATGAAACTAATGCTATGGGTTCTGATCTATGTCATGAAAATTAGCTGCTGTTTGCTTAGATTATTAAACTAAACTATATTTCAACTTATAGCAAATTCAGCACCCCTTCCAATCTCATACACTTCCTAAAAAATTAAAAATATCATCACTTAGATTGGTAGTCGTATTACAACGGAATCGACAGAATTTGATCTGCGCCATAAAGAGCTAGCGTATCAAGTTTTTGTCACCACTACTCAGTGATCAGTTAGCATAATTTACCCCAGTTCTTCAGTGGGTCGGTTACCACCGGAATAGTTAGTTTGTGGATCCTAGCGACACAGATTTGAATCTAACACACATATACTCCAACTAGCTAGAAATTTAAATCAATTTGAGTTGCCTTCCGGCTACTTTTAACCTCGTATCACTAATTGACTTCTTATAATTATCTAAAATTTTGTATAAGTAAATAAGTAATAAATTTAAACATGAAACAAATATAGTAAATTAATATACTCACTTTCTTCACTTTGTATCATTGGCTGTTGATAGTCACTCCACATGTAATCTTGTGCAAATGTTGTATAGATTAGAGTTGTGATAGAAAATATTGTTAAGCATTTTGCATAGATCATTGTTGTATTATATTGTTTGAGAGGAATGTTGAGTTTGTTTCGTGGTAAATTGCTTGTTCAATTAATCACTTGTATACATGCTATATATATACTCAAGTAAATATGCGCTTCCATTTATTGTTTAGAGGTAGGTAGGCAAGCAAAATTGATGATTGGTTGTATACAAAAGAACCAATCAAATTAGAGATGTTTTGGATAAGTTTAGATGACTCAATTGTATAGCATAGTTAATTGTCACTATTAAACTGCATATTTGAAATTTCATAACTTAGTTTGATCTAAACTTATTTAAAAAGACTTTGGAATAAGTGAACTATTGTATTTCATCGTATACTATGTGTGGCTTATTTCTTTCTATTTAATAACTTGTTTACTAGACAGATTCATGTGCTTTAGTTTGAGTAATGCTCTAAGCGTGAGGGGGAGGGATATGGTTTCTGAACAAAAAATAAGAATAATTCGATACGGGCTATTGGCGAAACAACGACTAAATGATAACTGATACAGGAAAAAGCTATTTTTGTTCTAAGCGCCTCGACTCAGCCTATTATAGAGAAGTCCAGCGTTAGCGGGAAAATATAATTCTACAAACAACCAAGAAGACGAACAAACCAGTACACAACTCATACGTATATATATCAATAAAATAAGAGTAGTTATTGAAAAAGTCCTCAATTGAATAAACATCGACACAAACGATTATTATGCCAGATTTACTTTGAATTGATACAATGGTGCCAATTAAGGTTATTGCATTTACTCACAGGAGATCAAATTAATTGTGGTGAAAGTTAATCAAAAATCAATACAAAGTTTATTAGTTGACATTCTGAACGATTTATTACTTTGGAGATCTGTTATCCTCAGCAGAGAATGATAATACTGGGTTGTTTTAACAGTATTTACTAGAGTGGAGTCCGAACCTGTTACCTGGTGGTTGTATTTCGAACGTCCTAACTGATTAACAGTTGCTCCATTGATAAAAGTATTTTTCTAAGCTCCGTAGCATTTCGATTTTATGGTAACTAAAATGACACAGCAGCTGACTGATCGTAATAATAATAAGTTTATCTACAAAATACTCGTGTGTACTCGACCTTACGCCTCATTTTTTTGTAAAGTTTAACGATTCAACTCACCTGCCGTAATTGTTGTAGGCGAAGTGAGTCGTAAATCTGTTTTTGGAATTCGACCTCCAATAAGTTTCAACAATCACTCAAGTTTATTATCGTTTTTATTAACGTAGATCAAGTCATTGTAAATATGACATTCGTTGTCTTTTAATTATTTGACAATATCTAAAGAAATATACTCTTCAATATTTAGTTAGGGCATATGAATTTTACTTTTAAAAACTTTGTTTACTTTTCGGTCTACTCAATGAATCACGCTTTTCTCTATATCGTATTTCCGTAATTACATGAAATCCCATTAATGTGAGTAGAGGTAATTTCAGAAAAAGTGAGTTGATCTCATCTCTAAGAGAAAGTGATACGAAACGAGGTGATAAATCACACCTTAACTGATGCCCATTCGTATCACTGATCACTCGTTTAACCAATTTCAAATAAATTAATACCATTCGAAATGGTTATTAGAACCCACATCTGGACTACTGAATATTATTTTTAATAGGCTGAATTCATCGCCGTCGATAATTTCGCGTGCTATTTATTAATATATGCTGATATTAGCCATTGTAGGGTTTACCTTTTATGAGTTTAATGCTTATATTTGATTGTTAATGAGTATACATTTCATACTGGAATAATCAAACTACATAGTCTCATTTAATCTATTTTGTATAAAATCGGCAACTTAGTGGCTATGATATATGTCTGCTTCACCGATTTCATTGTTATGGCAACTAGGTAGTAGTATCCCGAAACCCCGCACATTTATTAATATTTATTCAAACACATAAGACTTTGGTACAGACAGGGTTCAAAGTATGTATGCGCCACATAACTAAGACGATAATATTTTGAAGAAATAAGAAAGATTGCACTTGTATGATCAGAAGTTGAAATATAGTGAACGAAAAAATTACGTATTTAGAGATACGGTTCTAACAGAAATACAATGAGGAAAGGCTTTTTCGACTGAAGATCATTTCATTTTTACAAGTTTATTAATAAACTATATCAAGATTGCCGCTGACTTCCATTTTGACCTATATATGATAAATTCCCAGACTACCATGTTTTACTGTCTCCTTGAATTCCTTCATAATGGACTGATAGAGATCAGTCGTTTTTTTTCATATTGCGGTATCATGTCAAAATTAACCTCCTGCGCTTATTCCACATAGTCCGAACGTTGGCAAATAATGCATAATATACAAACCGCTGTGATGATATTCTTAAAACATGATCAATTCACCAAAGCCTTTATTTCTTGATGATATCACCATTTGAATTTTCATCACTGAACCTAAAAACATATTGTCAAACCCCAGCATTATTATCATGACGTTGCCAACAGTTATCAGTAATCTTTTGAAGATTGTGATGGCCAAACACAAACCTACCGATCATTCTATGCTTGAGGAGACCAGGATTCTCAAACATAGGAAAACTGCTCTCACTAATGCGTTGTAAATCCAATCTTTTTCAGTCAAATTCATGTCACAACGGCCTCAAAGATGATGCATATTGATACAACTCACTATAGTTTTCATTTTTTATTTATTGACCTCTTCTATCGCACCATTCGCACTCATACAACGACAATTATGGACTAGCTTTGCGAAAACTCCTAAGGGTTCATTGCAAATAGTGAGTTCAATCACTGTTTGTCACCAGTCATATATACATGCTTTACATTTGGTGGGTGTAGTTGGTATGCTGTTCTTGTGGACACTCATTATCAATTCATTTTGACTCAGCTGAATGTAATAACTTTTTCACTACTGATGTTATCAGTAATCACTCTCTGATGAAACTCGTAACTACATCACATGTGATTAATAGTCGAGTATGTCATGTCAGCAAATTATTTTCCTTTAAATTGCTATTTTTCTAATGTATCTTCATCACATATTTTGTATTTATTTTAGGATGTCTACCGTATATATCAGGCAATTTTACGCTTGCCACACGCTATTTTATTATTGAATCAATATACCGGCTCTAAGCAACCAACTGTTTCTGAATGTCTCGTAACACCTTTGCAGGTTAGTTAACTGTGAATTTTATGCCAGTATTCATTTGTAAAGTTAGAAACATATATCTGCCCAAGCTGTATGTGCTAGTTGAGGAGGGGGATGCATGTATCACGTATACACAACTACTATAGAATCCGAGTCACGATATTGGCTAGCTTAAATGTAGGCTGTAGGAAAGCTTAGGTTGACCAGACCAAGATATTACATCCGTCTGTGAAGTCATTGATATTTGAACTGAGTCACGGTAGTAGGTGTAGTCTACTTGGTTGGGGTCCATCCTCTTGACGTGTCAATGTTTTGATAATCTGGATGATGGGACTTACTGTCGAGCACAGTGATTCAAATAAATTCATTCCCTGTCTTTTGGATTCTTTTCGTTTATGCTTAGTCTCTTTTATTACCACTGGTACTACAACTACCTCTGCCACTGTATTCTCTATCGTTCATCGTTGCACTGATATGGTTTGATAACTTCCACTTTTGTATTAGGTTGTGTTGATCATTGTTTCAAATTTGATTATACAATATTAATTTTTACCCTTGACCTTTTTATCGATGCTACTCTGGATTCATATAAGTATTCATATAAGGTTGATGACTTTTCGGTTGGTGCTTACTTCTGTGTACCGGTGGTTAGCATTGGAATAAATCGGGATTAAGCTTGTGGTATACAGGTCAAGTCTGAATAAAAGCTCACGAATTCATTGACTATCAGTGCTCGTTTATTTTCGAAGTTTTTTTCAGTTGTCAATATTTAGGATTAAAGTTGTTCTGTTCTGGATTTGTTTATAAGTCACTTAATTTCACAGTCTGCGGCCGTTATCACTAAGCTATTCGTACCGCGAATTATCTACTTCATGATGGAGATGTGATTAGTAACCGTTACTAATATTTCCATGCCAGTTAGAAAAATATCGGCTTTCTCAACTCAGTAGCTTGGTAGATAACGCGTTGGTGTTTGAAGCAATAATCAGTGGGTTCAAATCCCATCAACATCTGGTTATAGTAGATACATCCGATTCTACTCTTCATTCACACCCTTGTATTAGTGATTGTGGTAGAACGAAACTAAGTACCTGTTATTGAAAACAGATTATGTAGATTCCTCTCTTCACGTTCCCCTAGTGTGTAAATGTAAATAAAATAACAATAATTAACCTCTCTATTCACAGAATGCTTTTCTTGTTATTTCACAATCGGTCACTACTGACGACTAGTAAAATAGAATGTTGTATTTTCCTGGAAATATATGCCTAAGTAAAAGTAGTGGGTGAAACAGTAAACATACGTGTGAATTATTTATTTGTGTTCACAATCTGTTGTTTATTTCACATAGATTGTATTAGCTTGTTGTTAACACTTTTCTATATTATTTCTCCCTCATCTAGCTTACTGTTTATTCCATTACGATTTTCCATGTCGAAAGTGTTGCCTTTTAGTTATAGTCTCGATGCTCATATATCTAATGATTAGTAAGAAATAAATATCTAGATACACTAGAAAATGTACTATAAAAGTTTTTTAAAAATAATGTTAAGATTATATTCTCTATCTAATGAATTATCTAAGCCTGTCATCTACAGTGATAAGTCTACTCTATTGCGATTCGCGTAATGTTGCTAAACGGCTTTATACGAACTATGAAGGTGTGAAACATACAAAGCTATTAGTTCGACGATTTTGAAGCAATTGTCTTTTGTGATGCTTAACTCTACCTACTATGTTACTTGAGTAAGAGTGCTTTTTGTTCAGTCAAATACATGGTATAGGACCTACCCATAAACTCGTTAATTATTAGTGTCATCAACCTGTTATAAGCAACCTGTATTCTGGCAGATGTCGTCATCGGTCCAGGTCACTACAATACATCAGTACAGCAAGTTGAATGCTAAAGTTAAAGTAGTCAATTATTAAACATGGAGAATATGACTCCAGAATAAAGAAAGTTATACAATTATTTGAATAGCTCAGGATCTACAGGAAGATGAGTAAATCCATTTTCACTGATTTTGAGCGAAGCTAGTCATCCAGCATATCCGGCCATCTTATCTCATTCACTTGCTTCATGGACGTCAAATTTTATAAGCCCACAATTACCAATACTAAAATTATTCACAAATAGTTTTCAGTTACTGCTACAATATATCTGTACTCATGACAATTCTGATTCATCTATCAAAGTTATTTTTTTTGTACTAGCTTAGTATCTTAATGTTGTATACATATTATTTTACATACTTGTTTTTCCAGATCTTTTATTTTATTTCTCCGCTTTCATTTTCTTCTGGTATACTTGACCATGCTGGTGGTTGAAAGTTGTACCAAATTTCATACAATTTGTTCCCTTGATAAATTTTTACAAAGCGAGAACAGTAAACGTTGTAGGTTGAAGTGAATCCATTTCATTTCACTTGATTCATTTCCTACACATATTCGAAATTGTATAAATAAGTAAAATATTTTACAAATGTAATGTGTTGAATATAATACACAAGTAATAGTCATATGGTTTCAGTAGTGAATAACAATCATAATGACAAGTTCAATTTATAGATGAATGTGATAATGCCACTTCGTCATAACTTAAACTGTTATAAATATTTACAAACACAGATGCAAAGTTACAGGTTGATGCTTTTAGATGATGTGCAATATAATATCTAACCACTTCCAGTTAGTCACATTCAACATAAATCTTCGCACACATATACATGGGTCTAAATTGTCACATCATTATAACAAGATGATATTAACAATTAAGAGTCCAAATAATCGTAGTAACAATGATAATGAAAATGACAAACATCTAAAATTAAGAGTAAAGGAAGTATGTATAGAAAAGAATAATAAGACTCAAGATCTAGAAAAAGAGTAAGCGCTTCTGTACTCGTGTACCCGGTTTCTAGATATATCACCCAACATCTCCAACCATTTGAAGTAGATATCCCACGAATCTATTTATTTCCAATTATGTATTTGGCATACCTAATTATGTATGCTGAGATACTGCCTAAACGTCCAAACCGAGTCATGGGGTCACTTTCCGAGGCTTTGACGTGAAAGTTTAGTTTAAGAGGCAGTGGTACATCATCAGTAAACACTGGACAGCTTTTTCGTCCTATTGTGGGGCCAGCTGAGTCCAACCGTGTAGAGTGTAAGGCAGTTACCCACTGTTGGAAATATCAACTGTTAAGAACCGACCTTTCGGTATAATGGTAAGACATTCGCTGCGGAGTCTGAAGGTCGCGAGTGCACGCTGCCGAGGAGTCCTATACTACGATGAAACAACTGTCCAAAGCTTTCCGGTCGTCTAATGGCGACCGATTCGTGATATCCACAACACCCAGTTAGGTGTACGATTATTTAGTATGGGTCAAATCTGAGGTTAGAGCCATGGGGGGAAGTATCAAAATAATAGGGACAAAACGTAATCAAAATACGGAAAATGATGTTACAAGAATAGGTTGTAGAAGTTAAGTCATTCTTCTCAACTTCCCCGATCTATCATGTATCCGCTACCATGTCTTATATCATGAGTCAATGGATCATTAGTAACATGGATTAGAAAATATTCTAAAAAGATCGAATTTAATGAACAATCATTGTATTTTCAATTTAATGTGTACTCAATAAGCTGTATTAATTTTGTTTGTACTACCTCTGTACTGGATTAGAAAACCGACTTTTAAAATAACGTATTTCATCGACTTTATATACTCTTACCTGTAACTTGTATTTGAAGACAATTCACAAAGGTATTCACAAAGCATAACTAATCAGATTGCAAATCTGTGTGACTGAACTAAAATGTTTTACACATAGACACAACTAACATTGAAAACTTATCAGTTTTTAATATCTATCTGTTGTTAAATGGTATAACGAATACATATGTATGCTTTATTTATAACCTGCAGTATATATATCACTTAGGTGATCAAAATACCTTACTATGTATGCTTTTAAAGTTAGATCTCATTTTCAACGTGATGAAGATGAAAATAACTTATCGGTTAGCCATTATCTTTGGTTCAACTTTGATACTATATTTAAAATATTTTCACTCCGATTATCATCATCATTATACCATGCTGAAATCTTGATTTATTTTATATTATTTTTGTTAATGTTGTACAATTTTCTGCCATTTCGTAAATTCGATTAAAGAAAAAAATGGCAATTATAAATGAATAATTCGTTAATTCACTCAATTTTGTAGTTTCAGTACGCGAAGTGGTTTTATGGTGACTAATGTGGGAATACTAACATTGGAGATCGATTTATTGGTACTGATAAATAACGCTTTCGCCATGGGAATGCATGTCATAGGTTCGGTCCTTAGTGGGATTGTTGGTTCTCTGTCACTGAAGAGTGAAAATCTAAGCGAAAACACCCCTACGATGCTCTCTGATCCTCAGCGGTATTTGTTGAAATCAACTTTTGTCAAATACAGATAGATAAAAATATTAGTGTTTATCAATTTCGAAGAACAAAACAATCTGCATTTTTTATGTCATAATATCAAAAATGTTTATATCTGATAAAATGAAAACATTAGATACAAATAGCTTAAAAGAGATGTTCACTTATGGAAACCGGTAAACGCTGGACAACTTTGTCGATCTTGTATTAACACTACCACCAAGAAGTTTAATACTATGGTGAAGTAGCTGCCTAGTACTACCTATTTTTCGGAGCTCACCTAACAGAAGTCAGTTCGTGGTATAAAGCATTAAACTCCGCACAACTGAATAGCAGTGAGAATATTCTAAAAAAGATTTCTAAAATATATAAATAGATATTTCTTCATATCATTACTTTCAAGTATTTCACAATATCAACTACGAATTTTGATTGATTAAGAGATGAAAATCAGTAAACCCCAAATAAAACACGAGAAAAAATGGAAAAAGTAGAGTTATTATTTTTGAAGACATTAGATGGGATATGTTGAAATTAAAGATTACATAAAATCTAAGTCAAGTAGTTTCTATCTATCTACTTCCAATTACCTAACATCACATCATGTTTGCTAGGTGGTGGAAGAATTAACGTTGGACATAAAGTATAGTATCAGCTTTAATGTAACATTGAGTTTTATTATGCGCACAGACGAATGTATAGAGAGTACGTGTCGTAGCTTCGATCTTGTGCAGAGTAGTAGGTGCATCTCGTTTGGAGTATCCAAACTAAGATAAAAACTCATTCAGTCCTTCATGCTTTACAAGGCGATATTAGTTTGTCATTAAAATTACCCTCTCAAAATAGAACAGGTTCTCTACAAACCACGTAGATAAAATGTAATTGAATATTTTCAAACATCATAAATGCGATGTTTTCTTAATATCCTTCCTCTGTTTGTTTTCCATAGGAATCCGTGGATAATTTCACTTTATTTAAAGATCTAGTAGAATCTAACGTAGATTTGGATTATGTTAATCAACGAAATGAGTTTATTATTCGTGCAGATAAAGATCCACTTCTTCAAGGTGAGTATATGAGGATAACCAATTCTTCGATATCAGATAAAAAACCTCTTTAGCTTTTACGTTTAATCCGTAATCTATTAATGTTATTTGTTAGAAAAAGAAATTAAATCATTACTGAAATCTCAGTTTTCTGTCTACAAAACTTGATTTTCCTACCACAACCTTGTATAAATATGCATCCGATGTTATTCGTTACTGAAAACTCTAACGCTTCACCGATGCAAGCGAAATAGATTTTAACTTTCTTATATAACCAAAACTATTTGGCACTTGCCTTATAATCGTCAGTAAGTCATAGGCTCGAACCCCCTCTGCATAATTCGCTTCTGTCTAGACAGCCAGATAACAAAATTACTAAATTTTAGACACTAAAAATTATCATAACATCAAAACCAGTACATTTTAGTTTCGATATTATCTAGTTTTACTACTTAACTTGGGTAAAATATACCTTTGTAAGTAAGCGTTTATTGTACCTAGTAAATATTTCCCTTTTTGTTGTTTATAAGTTGATTTTTTTTCTATGATCGAGTTTGCTATAACGATAAAGTTTGATGTTCATTTACTAAGTCGTAGATTGGAAACCTACTTCACTTAGTTTAATGTTTGAAGAACTGGGTAATATTCATATCTTCCATCTTTATTAAACGGGCTCAAAGCCAAGTACCCAAATATCTACTCAGAAAATGGGAATTACTAGAATATAAATGACTTGATCTTGTAACCTTAGTCGCGGAAAATTTCCTACCTCCACGCTAACATTAGGGTCCTAGTAATTTAAAGGTATTCATTGTTTTTGCCTTCCTTTCTTTTAAATCGTTTTACTTCTTATTTATTATCTAAACTTACTAAACTGTTTTCTGTTCACATAAATTAGAATTAAAGAATAAATTGGATAGTTTAGAAGAAAGAATTCGAGACGAATTTAAACGTGTAAGTACCAATTTACCAATTGTTTCATGATAATAATCATTTCATTACTTTAAACAACTCAAAATCCACATGATTAATAAATCTCAATGCATTCATCCAATGTTTTGTCTTTGTTGGTCAAACATTGATACTTCGTCAGTTTCTAGGACATAGGCACACTTATCAACATCCTACAATAATGGTATTTCATTAATGGAATGCAGCATTCAACTATGTCGACTGAGAGGTTCAGGGGCATTATCTTTCACTGAAAAACTTATCAAAGAAGTACATATTCTTACTGTGAATGTTCTTTACTCGAACACATTTGATCGAGTCATAGCTTATGGCGATCAGTCATCTGAACTGGCCACCCAAGTTGTTTCCGTTAAGGCCATTCAGTTATTCCTATTTCCATTTAGTTTTATTATATGCTTACTACTAAAAATAATTCTATCCCTGTTTGAATTTTCGGCGATTGATCATGTCTCATGAGGCTTATTTATCCAATATGAACTAGCTGACGATCTTGTTTAATGAAGACGCCGATACTATACTTGATACTTTTGGTTGCCATTAGCAACAATACTAGCCTGTTGGTGATGCATTTATCCTCTTCAAAATACAAGTTTTACTTCAGGATTGATATGCATCATTATTTACTTATTTATTTAAACACACAATTTGGCACAAAATGTCGCCGAAAACATATGAGCCACAAAAGTATATATATATATATATATATATATATATATATATATATTAGTTCGGATAGAAATACTGATAAGAGAATTTCATTTCCATTAAGTGAAGTCATTAGACTTTTATGAAGGTTTTAATAGTAAACTGCACCAAGATCACCACTTCTATTCTATCCCATTTCTGGTAAGGTGTCAAGTCACTGACTTGCATCATCTCCAGGATCTCAACAATGAAGTCGAGATGGATCGACAGATGCCAATCCTCTACAGCTTTGTTTCATTCCACGGTGCCATGTCATAAATTGTCCATCTACCTTTTTTCCAGCTAGTCGCACCATCGGTAAATAATGCACGATATGAAAGCCGCTAAGACGAAGTTCGTGAAACGTGACCAGACCACTGAAGTCAACGTTTCAAGATGCTGATAGCGATTGAGTTGTCATCACTGCACCCGAAAACATGGTGCTCAACGTCAGTATTATTAACAAGATGTCTCTATGTGATGTCAGCAATTCTTCGAAGACATCGATCATCGAATACAGAGAGATGCCGAACATCCTCGGCTCAGGGAGACTGGTGTTTCACAAGCCTAGAACGAAATCACTCTCACTGAAGAGTTGTAAACTTTACAGCCGTACTTACACCACTACGGCGCCAAAATACTTAGTTCAGCATAAAGCAATCTGACGTAGATTGGTCTTATCTGACACACCACCTCCAGCTTTCATACAACTACCCAGATACGCGAACTACTTCTATCGGTCTATCACAAAGAGTGATAGCAGGTACACACCCCTGCCAGCCTTGCATAAATACTATGCATTTCAGAGGTCTAAGGTATATACCATACTGATACTGATTGCCAACTGATGAGTCCGATTTCCATGAGTTGCATGCTATCGCACAGTAGGACAATATTATCTCTATACTCAAGACCAAAACATTTTTTTCAATGTAGCAATTTCACATCAATGGTACGCACTTTCCAGAGAGGTGTTTCTAAACTGTCATCCATGAAAAATTTGAAGAGCAAGGTAGAATTTCACAACTCTGCTCAACTCCACTGGTGAATTGGAACAATGAATGATGATTTTATACCCACACTCTTCCTGAGGTGTTTGTGTACAGAGCCTTTTAGATATAAATACATTTCTCAAACACATCCTTCTTTACCAAAGAGTTCGAAAGCGTAGTCCTGTCCAGTAAATTGATGGCGGCCTTGATATCTGTAATGCGCGTGACGGCGTTCGAACATTTCGTGAAGATGGGAATATGATCCTCTACCTGATCGGAGACCAGCCTGCTCCTCGCACCTTAGCCTTTAATACGTTTCTTGATGAAATTCGATAACGTGAAGGCAGTTAAAGGTGGACTTATCCCCATTCAAAGATGGGAACGACGGCATCTTCATTTCAGGATGATGGAACACTTAGTTTCCTAAACCTTTCCAAACAACCTTTTCAGATCCCTCACAAGGAGTTCGTCACCATTTTCAAGATGAGCTATGGGGGGGGGGTTAAGTCTTCCGGGTTTGCTTATTTGTTGCTGTTCAGAAGTCAGAGTTCCTTGATAACTTCCCCTTCGTTTGGTGAGTCAGTCGTCACTAACTATTGAGGGTAGGATAATCTAGCTGATGTTGAAAATCCAACAGACTAGCTGAACTTACTCTCGAAAAACAGTACCTGTCGCCTAAAACGATATTAAAGGTTAGTGATTGGCGTACCACCAGCTTCACAGACTGTTTCACTGACACCAGATTTCATGCTGCCAGTGCCTCGGACGAGTTGAAAGAGCTTCTAGCGATTTCCAGATGCAGCTGCTACTTCCAACTCTTTTACTCTCTCAGACCATCTAGTTTCCCGGTCCTCACGCAAGGTTTTCACGATTCTCTAACGTAAGAATCTACGTTTATTATCAAATCTATGAGGCATTGTAGTAGATCGATATGTCAAGGAGTTGGTTGAAACTTACTGAAACTCAATGCCTATAACTGAGACGTTTCGCGAAACTGCAAGAAACGTGGCCCACTATTCCCATAGCGTCATACAAATTCAACCAGCGCTCATGTACGCCGTTCGGTGAACTAGAATTTAACCTAGAACGTAACTCGGATTGATATTTGGTCACAACGAAATCTGCATTCAATCTACCAGTATCGATCCGTTTAGACCACTACAATTACCTGCCGCTGAAATGAATGACTAGTGTGATTGTTATGACGCGAGAAAAATGGGGGGTGATTGGGGTTGGCTGAATGCCAATGACTTGTGCCTAGTTGGTTATTGTGCGTCTGCCCTGTGCCCACTTAGTCCCAAGCCGAAATAAGAAGAATGCGAGCCAATAGGTCAGCCAGACAGAATCGAATCTATATTTCAAGCATTCTTTTATATATACATAAAGTCAGACCACCCAGCAAACCAATTAGAAAATTAACATGAATACAGAACAAGGGAAATAGTGGTAGTGAATAGGAACAACTTGTACACAACTAATTGACTATAGTCCATAATAACAGACAATATAATAACAGTAATTATGCTAAACGGGAGGATAGGGCAAGCGGAGCGTAACAATAATAGAAACAAAATGTTAACATTACAGACAGTTCGAATAAATGAAATAGTGTTCTCAAACACAGTTCTAAAAGTTCGTTACACTTCTTTGTAGTCCGACCTAACAGTGATGCAAACCAGACTATTACCGGAGAGTTCAGATAGATGCTCCTAAAAGAATGTCAGTCTTGAATACAACCACGCCAGTGTTAACTGATCGCGATGTGATTAATTTATGACCAGGCTTGGGTTGCAGAAGGAAGGCACCATATAGCGCATCGGCGATGGCTTCACTGGATTTTCGTACTGACTAGAAGACAGTTACCATTATCTGATCATCACTATTGGGTACTCATTGTTCACCTAAGCAACTCCTAGACGCTCAACCTGCACATTAAATTGTCCAGCTAGTACTACAATGTTTGGCGGAGGCACTTTCTTGAGAAGATCGTCTCAATGATGGTAGGACTCATCTTTAATTGCATTTGGGCTGCAGTCTCTCGGTGCGTAGCCGGAAATTACAAGGCGATAGCGTTTCGCACCCTTGTTTATTTTCACTTTGATAAAACCTTGTAATCTAATAGCGCATTCGCAAGTGTTGATGGGTATCCTTAATACTGCTTCCACTCTCCCCATCCTTGTTCATACCAGGGCATTTAAGGGGACGAGTTTTTAACACAGCTTACGACAGTTACCATTAGGCTACTCGGGGCGCATCAACAACTGAATTGATAGTAGGCGTAGCGTAGTTGAGTTCGTCAACCACTTAACATATCTTTAAAGTCTAATTAACCCTAATAAGTTAGTGTATGTTTAGATCTCTGGATGTACCTAAAGAGTTCCTCTATTTTTCATCAAGCTACTTCACCTATATCCTAGTTGAGATGTCCGTTCGACAATCAATAAACCAGTATACTTTGCAGCTTCTTCTTCTGACTTGCTATTTGGATGTAAAACGTGAACTTTAAGGTAGAATATATTTGGAAGCAGTTAATATTTGATCCAAGGGGAATATAGAACACATATTCTGTCTAATTCAGAAATCATCAGCCAAGTGTCCTTTCCAGATCTGTATTCATATACACTAAGACTTTCGTTTCACATGCCTACTTATCATCTATAGTGATCCAGTTACATATTGTTGACTAGTCCAGAACAAGGTGAAATGCAATTTTTGGATTACACTGCTAATAGTGTATCCAATGAGTTATTTATTTTGACTAACCTATCTGACGTTCAGCATTTTACTTACATTTTGACAACAAAAATAAACCTTCCCTGCATAATTATCAGATATGTTTGATGATCTTTTTTTCTCACTAAAGATGTCTTGTTTCTGTGACTTTTCATTATTTTATTAAACTGCACATAGAAATTTTACATTTTGAAAAAAGCAAACATTATCTTCTTATTATTTTCTAAAAATTTTCTGAAACTACTTTTTGTGTGAACAAGAAGTTTTATGGTATTGTTTTCCTAGAAGATATTTCATTAATTAGTAGTTTTCACACAAATGAATTATCTTCAATTGTTAAATGAGAGATTAAAAGAAGTGACAAATGTATTTTTTGTTTCCCATTTTAGAAAAGTAATTTTTATTTATCTGGTTCTTGGTATTACTTTGATTTATTCATTTTAGTGTGTGATCTAAATTCTCAATATTGTTATGTGTATATACATACGAACTTCTCAAACCATCATTTACAAGTTCGAACTCTGTTCTGTCTATTAATATTAAAATATCCCTAATTGTATTACTAGCTCGTATTCAAAAAAACATCCAGCTGACAGCTAAATTCACAAATATACACTTATTTGTTATGCACAGATTCGTATACTGGGCTTTGATCTATACTCTTAGTCTAAGGGTTATTAATAGTAACTGGTTGCTTAAACTGAAATAGATGGAGTGAGGTTCAAGCCTGTGACTTATTGGTTGACAGTCGAATGCCTTCTCCATTGAGTAGCTGTTCTACACTTAAGTCAAATCGGGTATGGAAATGTTTTGGTAATATACTCATTAGTCTTTCAGCATAGTATGTTTTCTTATGAAAATATCCTGTGTTATGTTGTTAATTTAAGTTAATTTGTAGTTCTTATTCTACACTACCCAGTTTTACTATTGTCGAATCCTAAACGAAATATGTCGTGTGAAATTGAATTTTTTTAATACTCCACCTATTCCCCTAACTCGTAAGTAGTATCGACTATGTTAAGTTTAGGTACATTTCTCTGCGTATATAAAAGGCTTTTACGATTTTGCTAATTTACTTCGTAGCCTACAAGTTACTTCTGGCTGTGAATTAAAGAGCGTATTACACATTAACTCGTTCTGATTTATTTTTTTATCTTTGAAATGTCTTCTTTTTCAAGTCGTGAGCCTAAAATTTTATTATACCTCACTTTCTACAAACCAATTTTTCCCTGTTTCATATTTTATATATCCATACTGTTTTACTACCACTGATATCACTATTACTTTCGCTAATTTGGTATTCGTCTTCCTGCCCTTATACGGTGTAACAACTATATCGATTCGCGAATATGCCCAGTTTTACGTTTTGCATGACTGACAGGTTTTATGTACTTAGTAAATAAATCCTTCGAAGCAATACTGACGTGCGGTGGAACCACTGACTAAATAGTACTTAGGTTCACCTTGGGGTAGTAGTTACATGTGATATATATATCACGTAACTCTGATAAAATTCATCTTACCACATTATCAAAGATTAATTGTTTTAAATATGATAAGTTAATTGAGAAAGTTAATTTTTGCTGGTTATGCGCATTCTAAATATCCACTTACTAGGTTGAAACCGCGGCATAGTATCATGAATTAACACATAAAATCCATTAGCCGTTTAACGAATTGTGCGAGGTGATTCAAAATGATTCATTCTTAACTACTAGATAGTCTTTATAAGTAGTTATGATGATTTTAGTTGACACTAATTAAACCCAATCTCTGTGACAAAATTACATTCATTATTTATCCCTCCCTCTCCTTTTGAATGTTTAAGTGACATTCTACACGTTCTGTTTGAATGATATATTCTGTTTTTAGATCGCGCTACCAATAGCATGGCTCAGAATCGTTCGCAATGGCGCAGGTGCATCCACTCTTTGTGTTCTCTCAAAATCTAACCTTCTGAATTCTCTATCTTTCTCCTTTCAAATTTATCTTACTGAATTATACTTTTCAAATCATATCTTCGCTCCCTAATCTTCTGCATTACTGCTAATACTTCTACTATCGCTATCACTCTTAGATTTGAACTGACAGTTGCGTCTCTGTGCTGATGTGGTATGGCAACCTGAACTGATGTCAGACAGACAGACAGACAGACAGATACAACGTAGGACCAGGCACATAAGTGCATCGGTCCAAGTTGCCACACCTCAACAGCATAGCATGATGATCACCGAATTCATAGAATCAGTTACTTTAATGGTAGTAATATATAAAAGGAAGATTGCATATAAGGATATAATATGTAGGGAGAGAAAAAAAAATTAGCTTGTAGGAAGAAAGGTAGAGTAATTTTAGTCTCAAGGTGTACGTGAAGACAGAGAATGTATACACCTACGCCATTGTGATCGATTCTGAGCCATGTCACCAAGAGTCTCCAACCACTGGGTACGGCAGTCACGCGGACCCCAACCAGGTAGTCGACATCTACCAATGTGGCTCAGACTAGAAGTTAGTGACTTCAACGACTGATGCCACGTTTTGGTTTGGCCGCCCCTAACCCTTTTCCAACCCACCCCAATACTAGTCATCATTGAGCGACGTGGTAACCGGTGTTCGGACGTACGTAACACATGCCCCAACCATCTCAGTCGATGAAGTTTCATAACCTCATCAACAGATTTACCATTATTCCCTAATACCCCTCGTCTTACCTCATTATTAGTTACCCGGAGATCCCAGCAGGTACGAGATATATTTCTAAGACATCTGTGATCAAATGCTAGTAACCTACGAGTGTCTTCTACCCTTAATGGCCATGTTTCACAGCCGTAAAGTAGAACAGGACGAACTGCTGTGCAATATACTCGTCCTTTAATTGATAGACGGATATCACGCCTACGCCATAGATGACGTAAGTTGGCAAAAGCCAAATGAGCCTTTCGAATTCGTGCAGAAATTTCGTCAGACACCAACCCATTAGGGCTGATCAGACTTCCAAGGTAAGTGAAGTTATCAACGCATTCAACTTCTTCACTCCCTATCCTTAGTTCAGGGGTTGACGCAGGCCAGTCCTGAAGTAACAATTTACACTTAGAGGGGGAGAAACGCCTCCCAAACATCCTGGCATTGTTGCTCAGTGCGACCAGAAGACTCTGCATCTTATCAGTGTCTTCACCAAACAGGACTATGTCGTCTGCGTATTCTAAGTCGATGAGTGGACCTCCTGGAAGGAGATCGATCCCAGAAAATTCAGCCGAAGAAAGCGTTACTTCCAGTAGCACATCTATGATAAAATTAAACAAAAACGGAGATAGTGGGCAGCCTTGACGGACACCACTTGAGGTCGCAAAGTCAGATGACAGTTCGCCATAAGCTCTGACTCGACTGGTAGTGTTCGAGTAAAGAGCCTTCACAAGGTTTATGTACTTCTGAGGTTCACCTTTTAATGACAGACACTGCCACAGAACCTCACGATCAACTGAGTCGAATGCTGCCTTTAAGTCGAGGAAAACCACCATTGTAGGACGCCGGTAGGCGTGCCTGTGTTCTAAAACCTGACGAATGGTGAATATGTGGTCGATGCAACCACGACCAGGTCTGAAGCCAGCCTGGTTTTCTCGTGTTTGTAGTTCACGAGTCTTTGTTAAACGTCCGATAATTATTGAGGCTAGTATTTTAGATGCTATATTAGTCAAACTAATCCCTCTATGGTTATCACAAGATGATTTTGGTCCTTTCTTATATATTGGGACTATTAGTGATTTAGACCAGTCGGATGGAATTTTATCTAGTTCCCAGACTTTAGCTAAAATACTAATCAACCTAATCGCCAAGACTGGACCACCATCTTTGAAAACCTCTGGGGTTAGCCCATCTGGACCAGCTGCTCTTCCTCGTTTCAGGTTAGATATAGCTTTTTGAACTTCAGCTAGTGTCGGGGGGCCTACTTCAATGTTTCATTTAGCTTAAGTGGAAATGCTGGGTAATTGTAGAGTAGCTGAAGGCCAGCTAAACTGTTCCTTGAAGTGTTCGGTCCATCGTTCTAAACGTCTGGGTTGAGAGCAGATTACAGTATCATTTTTCTCGGAGATAGTTTCACTTATCCTTGACTTCTTAATTCCGGTTTCCCTGATTAGTCTATAAAGCTGCCTAGTGTTGCCTAAAGCCGCTGCCTTTTCCATCTCGTTTGCTTTCGTTGCCCACCACTGCTCACGATCGTTTCGTAAACTTCTACTTAATTTAGACTTGATTTGTTTTCGCTCTTCATCGTGTTCAGAGCCTGACGGGATTAGTTGGCGAGAGCTCATCAGTTCCATAGATGTCGCAGAAGTCCACTGGTTTTTCGTGCTCCTTCTGTTCAAATTACTAGTAGATGACGCTCCTGTTTCTATAGCTGTTTTTAGATCATTCCAGGCAACATCAGGATCAGCCTGGTTTCCAGAGTTACCTAATTGTGACCCTAACTGTTCTTGAAATTTACTTTTGACCTTCTCGTCGCTCAGATCAATTCTAATGGGTTTTCCTAATGTGGCCTTTCTACGTCCAGTGAGGTGCAAGCAAATGCGTGCTCGTACTAGAGCATGATCAGAGTCTAAACATGTACTCCAGAACGAGCGGCAATCTTCTATTGAGCCTCTCCAACGATGACTGATGGCAATATGGTCTATTTGAGTCCATCGTTGTCTTGGTGAAGAGGGTCGCCACGTTAGGCGATGTCTCTCCTTATGCCTAAAATTAGTATTCGCTAAGAATAAACGATCGTCTGAGCAAAGTTGCAGCAGACGGTCACCATTATCTGTTCTCTGAGCTGGAACACTGAAATACCCGCCTAAATGTCTTTCTGTTTGGTCTAAACTACCTACTTGGGCATTAAAGTCACCTGCGACGACTACTATGTCTGAGTGCTTGGCTTTTTGAAGAAGTTCACAAAGGTTTCTGTAAAATTCATTTTTCAGTTCGTCTGGGCTGCAGTCAGTGGGAGCGTAGGCGGAAACGACGAAAAGACAACGACGAGTGTCCCTATTCCTCCGAGTCCTTACAGAGCCGTTTAGTCGAACAGCACATAGGCGACTATTAACAGGGATCCATTCTAATAGTGCTTGTTCTGCTCTCATGCTTAGCGCTATGCCCACACCCGCCAGTCCACGAGAGCTGGCTATCGAGTCGCCAGATAAACGGAGAGTGTATCTTGTCGCCTCGCCGTTTTGGCGAGGTGAGGTCAAGTGAATGACCACGCTAGGATCTTGTATGCATGTTTCGGAGACACAGCACACATCAATCATACGAGATTCCAGAGTTTTAGCTAAGGAGGCCTGCTGACCGATTTGACATAGGGTGCGTACGTTGAAAGCTCCAATGTGTAGTTTGGAGCGGGGTTTCAATAGACCTGGGACATTACTTCGAGTGCTAGGATCGTCGGACGTGGTGACACTTGAAGAGAAAGTTAGAAGAGGAAGTTCAGAGTTGATAGTCAAGGTAGGAGCAATGATAGGGATTGAAGAGAGTAAATGATTTTGAATACGGTGGTCTTGAGTGCTGTGAGAGGTATGAGGGCAGTTATCACTTCCCGGTTGCCCACACCGTGGAAGGGTTCTTCTGGAGGTACCTGAAAAGGAAATTGGATTAGAGCGTGACTGCAGTGCCCAAGGGACAGCTGCTTGAGGCCGGTCATACACGACCTTTTGGTGAGTAGTTTTAGTGTTAGCTCCGTACTTGTTGAAGACCTTATCGCCGGAGACGGAAATCCGTAGGATAAGGCGAGGTGTGCATTTTTAGGGTCAACCTTTTCTAACCCCACCCCTCCTTGTGGGAAGGCAGCATCGCTGTTATGCTGGTTGTCCGAGGGAAACACCTTACTGCCGTCACATCTCTGTACAGTCGGCAGTACGACTTCGCCCTCAGACCTTGGATCTGCTGCTTTTAGTCTTACTGCTCTTCAACCGACCTGCCTGGCATGGTAGGACCTTGAGGAACTATTGTTCCAGCCAGTATAGCTCGATTGGTTCATCACGATAGGCAAGCCCGACCACCACGTCAAGGTAGCAGCAACGACCTGAACTGATGTACGTACGTACGAAGTTCTGCGTTGTATCTGTCTGTCTGTATATTCTCCCCAGTTTGCACGTTGTCTGCAATCGCTTATCATAGTTAATGACGTCTTTCCATTTTATTTACGGATTATGCATATGCCTATACCAATTGTATCTACCGTGCTAAATTATCTTCTGATCTGTTTTGGTTCGACGTTGTCAGTATAGTGTGACAGCATGAATTACCTGGGAACTACTTAAACTTTGTGCTTCAATCATACAACATAGATTCTTACATTATCTAGTCATAGTCTGTATACAAATACAACCTCATTATTGAGAGGTAACCAAGTATTTAATGATTTTTCGATACGTATGATTTTATTCTTTGCCGTCACATTACCAGGCATGTTGACATATACGTTTTATTCGGTAATTGACTCTGTGATTGAGAAGCCTTATGCTGAATCACCTAACGCTGAATTTTAACACTTCCTAGTTCTCCGAAACCCCTCCACCTCTAGCCCAGTAGGTATACTAATAGGCTCCAGGTATGAATTGAACCATACTTCTGAAAGTACATTTATGTTCCAAAAGTCTTCTGAATTTGTAGTGCTTTTACACTGAAATTACGTACTAAGTTTGTATCACATCTAAAAGCTGTGTTATCCGAATATTTTCAATGGATTCTCACCAAGTGTGATAGGTTTCGGCCTATTTTTGCTTCTGGAACTTTCTAAGCGATCCTAATTTTTCTTATGTAGCACATTGTTGTCGATTTTAAGACTTTTAAACCACACTACGCCACAGTCATACACGATGTTTTTTTCAAAGTTATTGAGCTATAACCTAATGAATGGAGCATACACCTTTCATCGATTGCTTATCAATTACGAATCTATCTCTACCTACGTCGATTAACTTAGTCGGATAGTAACTCTGTCTCTCATATGCAGTGTAGCCCAAAATGGGTATTTGAATTTATCCTTGAATATTGAATAACAGCGCAATGTTCTCCAGTCAATTTTCACGCCACAATCTATGTATACATCTAATTACAACATTTTTGAGTCATATTGTTTGTTTTTAATTTACTAACTTGCTAGAAGTTCTAGACTAAAACTAAACCACTAACTAGTTGTTTATTAATCAATATAGTCTTGGAGACTTCATTTTAATTATTACTTATCCTTAATTCATACGTTTACTAACTACATAAAATAATTATTCCTTTTAAGGAATTATTGTCCACCAAATATTTCTCATCTATTCAACGATGTAATTCATTTGATCTCTTCATGAATTCGTAATTAATACAGTGTTTATAAGTTTTAATTTATGCTATGCTACAAATATACGTACGTATTTATTATAACACTGTCTTAATTCATTATTAATATTATCACATTATTTGTTTTTGGGAATAATTTTACAGTGGTTTCACTGATTATATATATATATATATATATATATATATATATATATATATATATATATATCCCATCTTGGGTTTTCTGAAATCTATAAAGCCTTCTTTTGATGTTTTTATGCTTTTAATCATGATCATTAATCCATTTTTATCCTGCTAACAATTATCTTATGTGATACAATTGAAATGTATTTGGATCTTCCAATTGATTTATCATAGACTGAAACTGGTCAGTCTCTGTCAACATATGTTCATCCTGAGCGTATTGCTTCGATATGGCGATAATTTACAAGTATTGTTTGAGTTGAATTATGAATGAAGAGCGGAATCCAGGATGCGCGTTCTATCCTATTTGGGGCTCGTCAACTGGATGTTCCTGCATCCCAGTGTTGATGTTCACACCGAGACTCGAACTCAGCTCATTTCGTGCCAAACGCCACCGCGCTTACTACTAGGTTACTGAGTCCAGACGGGAAGATCCAAATACGTTCTGGTTATTTATACATACCCGTTGCACAAGTGTGGCTGTCTAAACTCAGTAGCTTAGTGGTAAACTCAGTGGAATTCAGCACGAAGTGGCTCGACTTGAAGTCCCTATGTGAACATCAGCACTGGGATGCTGATGCATCCAGCTGACGAGTTCCAAATAGGACGAGACGTGAGTACTGGATTCCGCTTGCTTGTCACAATCCAACTCAAACAATGTTTTACTTGATTCACGTGATCATTGAAAACCAGAAAGCACTGGATAGCTGTTTCCTCATGGTATTGAGTTTGTCAGAATTACTTACCCGTTCCATCGTCCGTGATCTCATCCAGAACCTTCAGTCTCCACAGAGAATCGCTAGCCCCTAAACTACCTAGCTGGCATCAGGTAGTTCTCATTCCTAAGTTTAATCAACTTGGTATGCATTGGCGTTTGCAATTAACTAAAACATGCCTGATACGATTGAGCTATACTAATTATATCATCTTATTGGAGCTCTGAAACTACTTCCCGTAAAATCAGTTGCTAGTTATATCGTGTTGATTTGATGGTGTGAAGATCGTGGAATTCGATAACACGGATTGACTGAAATTAAAAGTGGCGACCATCGAATGCTGACTCAGCAGTTTGAGAACCAGTCGTTCATTGCAAACCTAAAGCTCTTCGGCTTAAGTCAATTGGCGATGTCAAATTCAACTGTCTCCGCAACAGCAGATCACTATTAAAGCATTGTAAACATGTATTTTTTTTACTGATCAGTATTAGAAATATCATTCATAGTAGAGATGGTTGCTTTCATGTTTGAAATAATCACTTAAAATCACGTACATTGCATATTCCTGGCCACCAAGCCCTTTATCTTACCGATTTATCATTTAAATACTACAATTTTCTTTAAGAATTCGATCTTTTTTTTATACGATTCATGTTATATTATCAAGTAAATTATATGATGGAACTGATAAATGGTTGTTTGCTAAGTAACCTTGTAGTTATTGATGTCATAAAACTTATAACTAAAAGGTTATTTTCCGACAATCCTTTCAAAATCTACATATTTTAATTAGGAGATAGATCGATGGCATTACTTAATATTTACAGTAAGTTATTTTTGACCATAAAATTACTTAAAAGTTTATACCTGTCGAACAAATTTGTGATTAGTTGAACTCGACAGATCACTCACTCGACGTATGATGCGAAAGGTATGACGTCTACGTTTTATTCTGAAAATCACCAAGATATAGCAGGTGGATCCATTTTAGGGACTCTAAATAGGACTACACTCGCATCGTAGATTTCGTTTCTAACTACATTTTAAATTTATCCACTGCTTATTTTCATGTAGATCTTAGATAACATATACTACATCTAATTCTGTCTCTTCCTTTTTTATGCCTGTAATTAATCATTTCAAGTTTATTTATTTAAATATAAGGAATTTTAGTACAAATAAATACCGTTATGTGTATACACCACGCAATAGGAACTATAATTGAGCGAAAAAATAATAAAGACAAGTTTTGTCAAGAGGAAGTTTATTTCACGCGTATTCACAGTTTAATTTAAAACTACAATAGGCTTGCTACTGGCTTCTATTCTGATCCATTTGTGGTAATTTTTCAGGCTACTAAGTTTTATTGCCTTTTGGAATTCATCCATAAAGTCGTAATGGACCAGCAGAGATTAGTCGTGTAGTATTTTCTTCGTATTACATTTTTTCAGGTTATAAATTATCCTCCTACGTTTATTCCACATAGTCCGAACGTTGGCAAATAATACATAGTATGTAAACTGCTGTGATAACATTCTTAAGACATGAGCAAGTCACTGAAGCCTTTATTTTTTGATGATGTCACCAACTGAATTGTCATCGCTACACCTAAAGGCACATTGCCGATCCTCAGTATTACTTGCATGATTTTGACAATGAATTTCAGCAATCCTTTGAAAACAGCCATAGTCGAACAAAAAGGATCATCGAACATTCTTATCTCATAGATGATGTTGTTCTTGATCGACTCTTCTGTATATATCGTAAGATATAGGACTAACAACTAAACACTTACTTTGAGTACTAGATTTTTTTAATCCGAAAAGTAATTTGTTAATTAGTTTTATAAAATACATTTATCACGAATGTTATCCTTTTCCACGAAAAGCCTAATTATTCTGAGTAGGTGCTATTAAATGTAGCGACTATTTGGTCTTCTATCTCAGTTTCTGTTTTCATATTTGTTTTTCATATGGTTATTTACACTATACACCTTAAATCTATTCCTTTAAAAATGTCTTGCATATCGAAGGAAAAATATACTTGGTCTTTTCGACTGAACAGTTCTTTCGTATTTATGCTTCTCTAAGTATATTTGGTGTTCGGAAGTATTCAGTGAAGAAAAGCTCTTCCTGCCTGAACTTTATATTAGTTGACACTCGTCAACACAATATGCCTCAAGACTTGAGAAAACTAAGGCGTTTCGGATCCGTGACACATCTTACTGAGAAAAACACTAAGAAGTAAATAACACATAACATTGGTTAATCTAACTTCCTTAAGCAGTTTATGTATTGCTTTAACTGAAACCATTCACATATTTCCCTATATTCATTTAGATTATGTTTGTTGATGTTCAGTATGTCAATCGTATGACCTTTTAATGATCGTTAACATGTAATTAATTCAGTCATGTATGGATTTTATGTGTATCTTATTAGATAAAATTAATTATTTATCGTGTAACAATGAGTCTAAACGTGTTCTATTTCAAACTGCTTAATTCATTGTATCAGATAAAGTTGTTTATGCAGCCACCTTGTTTCTTCTTACCATCAGATAAACTGTAAGACTTCATTCCTTCAGGAACTGTAAACCACTGCAGACTCGTTATTTCTGTTATGACTTACTGCTAAATACCTGACAATGTTGACATTCTTTCAGATAGATTTAATTGTTCTCCTTGCGTATCCATGTTAGTCAGACTTTGATTGTTGACTGTAACAATATTCCATTCATTACCATTTGATCGTATTTGAGAGAATAAGTTGGATATGTGGGCAGTTTACCCTTCAGCAATGTAAGGTGGTACAGATATTTTTCAACCCTTTTATTCCATTCTGAGAATTCATCATCACTGGAAATGCTGGTTATCGAAATGAAACATTTTTAATACCAGCGCACCTTAAGTGTCCTGCTTTTTGTTATGTTGGACGACTAAAGAAAGGTAACGAACTCTCAGAATTGTATTTTAGAATATTATTTCAGCTATCTTAACTGTGGGTAATGTAGACATTTCATTCCTATCATTGTAACGTTCCTCTTATCCTATCCTTTCGTTCACTGTATTGAATTTTAGTATATTGTTCCTCATTATGAACTACAGTTAATTAGTTATGTACCCGCTACCCCTATTCACTGCCACAATTTCTTTTGTTTCGTATTGATGTTAACTTCCTAATTGGTCCACTATGTTGTCTGATTTTATGTATATATATATTGGGTTGTATGAAATATAATATGATTCTGATTCTGTCTGGTTGGTCCATTCATCTTGTGTTCTTCATTCCGGCTTGGGGATTAGTTTTCGCGGAGCAGACGCGTACGGGCACTGATAAGTAATTATCGAAGTCACACTATAATTTTCATACATTGTGATTGGTCCAACTATATTTAGACAACACTTTTCATCTTAGCAGTTTCCAACCAACTTGTTCGGTATATCAAGACCTAACGAAATAAGTTTCTCGACAACATAACTTGATTAGTTCATTTCGATATCCAAGCCTGATTGTGACATCAAGGTAGCAGTTGTGTTCAGGTTTCGATTGTGCGCGAGCAAGTATTTACTTTAAAAATCTTTCATATCTCCTACGGAAAAATGTTTTAGTCATTAACATCGTTGTTTATCCTAGTAGTGTTTTGTGATCGTTATCGTTTTATCATAACTTTCTGAACATATGGGCAGCTTGGGAAGCATGATTTTTTTCTTTTTCTAAGATTAGTTAGCCACCTTGTGTCACTTGAAATTTGAAAAAATGTATTTGACTTTTTTTGTGTTCTTAGTTTTCGCTCCATTTTCGTTATTGGGACCATTGAAAAATAAAAACCATCAGCCATCTGTATTCCATCTTAGTGTGTCTCCTAAGTTATCCCTATCAATGACCTTGTTATGAGTCACACCGGTAACTTTTAAGCCTCTCAATAAAGCTTTCACTAAGTTTGATTCTTATATTAACAATTTGAGCATCTCTATAGGCTTCTAGACTGGAATTTTATTCCCATATTTATCATCCATACGCTTATACATTTTATTGGTATTTAATTTTTGTCACTTGTAAAATAATAGATTTCTTCTTTACAACATGGTCTAGCTCATGATAATTAAGTTTCGAATTTTAGTTAATTTGGATGCTTGTAACTTTCCGTTGGTACTGTTAATGACAATCAGATCAGTGTCTGTTTCTACATATACACCTTTTGCTGGTTTGCTTAGTACAACGTCAACTAACGAATATGACAAAATTTGGATTCTTTTTATCAAGATGACACGCATTTAGTCTCGTTTGGGTCTCGTCAGCTCGATACACCCGCTATATCCTATTGTTGATATCTACATCAGGACTCAAACCCATTACATTCGCATCAAACACTGCCATGTTGTCCACTAAGTTACTGAGTCTTTACAACAATACTTATACAACGGGGATGCAAACAATTTGAATGTATTTATATCTTCTGGTTGATGTTGCTAAAGAATGAATTTGATAAGTCCCTGTCCTTATATTTGCATCCTGAGCTAGTCGCCTCTATACAAGGTTACTTCATATGTATAATTTAAGTATAGGTGTGAACATTATCATTGGGATGTACCAGCCATATTCAGCTGACGAGTTTCTAACAATACGAAACGCATATCCCAGGTTTTACTTTCTGATCACAATCCAACTTTAGTTATAATTGTTGAACAGAATTTTCATTAGTTCCACCCGTTAGTTACTTATACGAAAATGGAGTGATTTTCGAAATAGGATATATTTTTGAAGATAATTTTAAAAGTCGAATTGCCTAGCGAGAACTTAGCTACATAAGCAGTACAATCTTCTAGGGCCTCAGTTAATTTATAATTCTTTATTTCTCCCTACTGTATTCAGTTTTTATTCCATCACATATTTAACATCGTCTCTTAATAATTTTTTCAGTGTGCAAGACAACTAAATTTGGAACAGAATAAGTCTATCAAATTAGAGAACAATGAATTGCATGGATTTTTTATGCGCGTTACACTCAAGGTATGTATTTTATTTTTATGGGTCGTTTAATACATGACTCGGTGATATTATTTTTGTAACCAGTTAATTTTCATCTACTATATGTAAAATTTTTGCCTCACTTTAACTACTACTCAAGTTCTGACATCTTATCACAAATCTGTGCTAATTCATTATGTTAAATTGAATTTTTCTTGGCACATCCGTACTATAGGATTCTGAAGTTCCATATTACTAATTGACTTTAGTTAGACATTTACTAAAAACTAGGGAATATTTGACAACCGTTTTATCCTATCATATAATTCCTCAGCATTGCCTTTCCATGATCCTACCGGAAACGGAAAAAGACCTTCAAACATTTAACCTTCATACCACTGAATCTCTTACAATTCTAACTTTAATATCGACCAGTCGCACCCAATGCTTTTGATAAATATCTTGCTGACACTTAATGAAGTTCGAAATGCAAAGTATTGGATTTGAGATCAACAGTAAAGCCCGAATGTGCTGGATCTAATCCGTAGCTCCATTATGAATGTTCATTGCTGAGGATTTCCATACTTGAACAGAACAGCTAACTTTTGCTTTCTGACTAGATAAACTACAGGCGTACACTTCATCTTTATTGTGATGAGTTTAATTGTCTACTATTAGCAATCTCTAATGCTTCAAATAGTTTTCATCACTCTACTCGTTTTTTTCTGGAACCGCCAGCGTATTGTGCTGAACCTAGACGCATAGTGCTAGACAAAAATGTCAGATTGGTTAACAAGATTATTGTTGAATATTGTTTATGTATGCCTAACGATCACCTACCTCGTTGGGTTATATTTGCTGTGGTACAAGCAGGTTGGTACAAAACTAGAGATTGCTCAACGAGAACGTAGCATCAGTTCATTAAGTTGCTGACTACTAATTTAAGTTATTTTGGTAGTTACAGACTACCTGATTAGAGTCCTTGAATCATGTCAAATCAGAAACAATATTCTGATTCACTCACAGCTGCACACCGTACACTCTTAGTCTTACACTAGATTCTAAGCTTTATAAATATTTTATGTCTTTCTATGGATTAATAGTTTCTTCTGTAATCATATTTTGTATTATCTTTTTATTACCGTTGATTTTACTACCAATTCACTATTCACCTTAATATAGCGTGACAACTGAAAACGATGCGTATATTTCCCACGTCTTGAATTGTTTATGACCGAATTCCTATCACATGTTAGTATCTGTTGAATAAACATTCGTAAATTGTATAAATTTGCCTAGTATTTTCTACACTTACACACTGCAGGTCTGTAGATGCGAGTTTCATAGACCTGAATTCAAAATTGAAATTTATAAAATTGTCCGTTATTGTCTGATTTGAATAGCACTTTGTGAAAATAATGAATTTTTCAACATCTCTCAAGTATGTTTCCATTTATCTATAAACAGGAAGAATTTACTTTATTTACTATAAAAAAGCAGCATGTTATGTTTTTTTAGATTAGATTGCTTTGTTGGGAAGTTTTGATTGTTGTCCCAGACGACGTCATCAGCTTCTACTTCATCCAGTGTAGTGAGCTATTTGGTCTATGCATGAGTGTTTCATCAGTTTATTCTATTGGTTTCATCATTTATATGTGCACCAACATCAAATAACAGTCTGGAGACATAATATGTTAATACTAATATCATTTCACATGGACGACTAACGACATGAATTCGATTAGAAAAACGTAGAGATTCTGGATCAGAAAATTTGCGACTGTCAACAGGAATGCTAGAATAAAGGAAGCAAGATTTATATAAATAGGAACGAGGTCAACAGAACAAAGTTGTATATTACTTAAAGTGTACCGATGCAACTCACTTTTCTACATGTGGTAGACACTGACGATGATGTCGAAGACAACAATTAAAGCTGAGCAATGAAACCATCTAGCCCAGATAATGCATCACATTCAATGATATCCACATGAGTTGCGAATCTAGGTTATTTCACTAGAGTATACTTTTGAAATAAATGCGGTATGTTACAAAATGATTCATGACAAGTCTGTCCTATCATGTTAATCTGTGTATACCTTCATCATCATTTTCGTATTTTCGCTTCTTTCATTTTTCAACTATATAACAATAACAATACTTAAGGATGAGAAATGTCTAAGAGAATTTAAAACATTTGAAATTTTGGATACTCAAAAAGGTGGTGTACGTTTTCGTAATAGCAAGATGACTTCTTTAAATGAAGCTTATTCTGAAGTGAAACAAGAGTATAATGGACTACAGGAAGTCGTTGTCCATCAAGTTGTTTGTGCTGCAGGTAATGACACCTTTCTTATCTTAGGTAACATTCGCTAATTTTTTTTCTCTTATTTCTAGGTAAAAAATTGTAAATTGCAAGAAATTCGGTTCAATACACTTGTTTTTTAATTGAAATTCGGGAGTCTCGTTTTCGCAATAGGTGACACAAGTTAAAGAACATCAAATGAGCTTTTGAATCCGTTCCAACATTATACCAAATATCAACACACCAGAAGTAATCAGACTTCTAATATGAATGAGGTGGTCAACGTGACCAACTATTTCACTCCATATCTTTAGTTTAGATGTTAACTCAGACGAGTACTGAAGTAACAATTTGAATTTAGATTGAGAGAAACGCGTTTCGAACATGCTTGCATTATTGCTCAATACTATTATGAAAAGGCTGTGTATTTTATCATCGTCTTCACCAAACAGGACTATGCTATCTGTGTATTCTAAATCAATTAGTGGACCTCTTGATAGGGAATCAATTGCTTCAAATCCAGACTATGAAAGTGTTAATCCTCATATCAAGTTTTTTATGAAACTAAACGAAAATGTGAATAGTGGGCAGCCTTGATGGACAGCGCAACAAGTTCAGATGACAGTGAGCTATATGCTCTGACTCGATCAATAATATTAGAGTAAATATTCTTCACATGGTTTCTGTACTCCTAAGGTACGCGTTTCAATGAGAGATAGTATCATAGAACGTCTCTGTTTACAGGGACAAAATTCTGTTTTCAAGTTAAGAAAAGTCACAATTCATAGACACCACAAAGTACGTTTGTTTTCTAAAACCTGACGGATGATTAAGTATCTATTACTTAGTATTTTAAACTATTATATTTAAGCTTATTTCTATACGGTTAACACAAGATGACTCTGATCGTTTTATTAAGCAGGATCGGTCAGCAATCGCGACTTGTCAAATGTAATTATGTTTAGCTGCCATATTTTAGATAAAATATCAGTCAATCTCTTTTGAAATTGTGGATGAAGGTCTCAAAAGTACAATTCTTTCTTTTCAAGTTTCAACTGATTGATATTCTTTTTAAACAGCCCCAAACAATTATCTCAGATACTGTGGTCACACTCGCTAATTAATAGAACCTCAGCAAGCAGGTCTCCGTCCGGGCTTTCCAGATGATAACATCCCTCCTCCATGTGAGCATACACTTCTTGCAACTCTTGAGGCCACTTTGAACCATTTCATTTGTTCACGTATTATTTTTATTTCTCTTTGTTTCCCTCTCTAATGTATTTTTATAGCCACTTATCTAGAACCGATTAATCAATTGAATGCAACAACTGCACTTCTAGATGTTATTGTTAGCCTTGCAATTGCTGCTGTATCATCTTCTGGTCTACCGTATATTCGTCCAAAAATTCTTTCTCAAGATAGTGGTCGTATTATTTTAAAAGGAGCACGTCATCCGTGTTTGGAAATGCAAGATCGTGTCAGTGTTATTCCAAATGATGTTCATCTTGAACGTGGTAAATATGGTTTTCACATTAGATTTTTTCATTATTCCGTCATTATGAATTAAGTTCCACACATACTACGTACTAATCGAGAGGTAATAATAAGTAGGGTAGATTAAAATAACACAGGAGAGATATAAATGACGTTTCTTTGCTCGACACATATGAAGTGAAAACAATTTTCCAAACTAAACGGAAGTAAGAAAACTATGAGCACAAAAATGAGCCTAGAGTTAGCTAATTTCTAAATCCTCTGCTATATACATCCACAATTTTTACTTTTACGTATAATTTTGAATGATGATCCTGGTAAACAGAGATGATACACTATTTAGGAGGATGTTCGCATTATTCACGACCTCATCTAATGCCATACGCACTATATACTGGCGTCTTCTCACTTGCACTATCTTTGCTATCCTAAAAGTTTAATGTCCTACTGTTTCATCACAAATCATAAAGTTAGTAAACATTTAGCTTTAAACTTATTCACTTCGCTTATATATGTATGTACTGAATGTCGTTTGTCGACTATCCTATCTCTGTGACAGAAAATTATATCCGCTTTATTATACACTCATGGGTATAGGGTTTGTTTTTGTATGTAGACATGTTTTCTCTGGTTTACTTTATTTCCTTCCTCATTTTTTTTTCATTAAAAATTTCAGATAAACAAATATTTCTAATAATTACTGGTCCGAACATGGGCGGAAAATCAACTTATATACATAGTGTAGGTTACAAATCCTATGTATTTATGCTTCGGTTTATAGAATTATTTGATTGAGTTTGTTTGTGGATGTGCAAGAAATATTGACTAAAGGATATTACGTGCTTGTCAGGACTGTAGCTGGTACTTTTACGTGGTGGTCGGACTAACATATCTAGAGCTATTTATACAAATGATGTTTGTGATCGACCTAAAGCAGTTACTTCTTGAACACAGTACATATCCCGCATCCTCGTAAGCACAAAATATGGATTCTATGAATGATATAGCTACTAAATATCAAAATGATAATCATTCTCAACGAATTATTTGTTTCTTCATATGAATTCGTTTTCAGGTTGGTATTATTGCAGCTATGGCTCAAATTGGAAGCTTTGTCCCGTGTTCATATGCAGAACTTATGCCAGTTGATGCTATTATGGCGCGTGTCGGTGCTGCCGATTATCAAAGTCGTGGTGTATCAACATTTTTAGCAGAAATGCTTGAAACTTCAGCTGTTTTACGGGTTAGTATTCACTTCTCTTATATATATATATATATATATATATATATATATATATATATATATATATATATATATATGGTTTGGAGTGTATTTTGCTTAGGTGTACGAGTGCGTCAACTGGACCGTGGTAAGATTAAAAACAATAAACCTAATGTCTGAGAGTGATGTCGTGATTTTGACTGCACAGAAGTGTTATATCAATGTGTTTTAGATAACCAACAAGATCGCGCATAGAAATAGCACATTCCACCTTCTCCTAGATATTTTCGTCTTTGACGGTAACTTATCCATTAATACTCACTTAGGAACTGTATGACCGTCTTCAGATATTCGTCATTTGGACTTTACGTCCCACTTTCAGGTTATCATAGCCAACCTGAGCCATTTTTGTTTTGATATCCCTCAAAAACAAATATCTTTCTACTTTGTAAGCAGGCGTGTAGTGCCAACTTCCACCATACATCTAACTGTACTGGTAATTATTCTGTTCATAACCCATTTCCTTCTCCACTTTCTTCAATTTTCCGCCTATCAATTCTCACCTGCTGTCCACGATTTCTTCCTTACATATTATTAGTGTCACAGATCAGAAATTACGAAATAATATCCTATATCCCTTAAATCACGCTTCTTACTGCATGTTAAGGCAGAGAAGTACGATTGCCCTCATATTTTCAACAGTATTGTTGCACATTTTATGCTAGAAATGTTTGTCTTGAGAAATTCTACTACTTTTATAGTATACATTTGTTATGCCTATTTTACTCTCTTATGAAATAGATTGTGATAGCCTTCTATACCAGTGTTTATATCATCAGGCATTAATATCTCCATCTTCCCACGTATACACTTTATGCAACGATAATTATATCCTTCCAAACTTTGATTCATGTAATTAACAAATAAATGATTACTGTTTTACTAGCCATTTTTACTCTGCCTTCTGTCTATAAACTAATTCATTAATTAGTTGAAAGTTGTCATGCTTTTGAATAGACAACGCAGAGTTAGAATGGGGAATTCAGGCATGTTTATATCAAATAGTATTGTTTGTATCACTATTGTTAAAACTAGAATCACTCTCTACAATAATTCATTTTACAACCACCGCCACCCACTAAGCCTCATTTCTTGTGGTAACCTTCTCATCCTAAATGTGAATTTTTATCTGAATTCATCACTTTTACAATATTACTAACATTTTTAATGAAAAGTGACATTAAGAAGAAATAAGAAATGGTAGTTTCAATTTGACACTAACGAGTGCATACACAAACTAATCTGTATTAAATAATTGCTATGTAAGCAGACATTTCCGTTGCATGTAATGTGATTGATTATCGTTATTTTTTTTTCTACTTCAAACTGTAAAGTTATAGCTTTGTTGTTGTCAACTCATTATTTGTAGTCGGTAGTATACTTTTCTTAATGCATATCATGGTTGAAAAAATACTTTCACCTACTCATTTTATGCACACTATTGTAATGTTGGTTGCTTCACTTAAAAGATCCTGTCATTTAACAAGAATTCGGGCGATGCGCAATGCACAATGCTCAAGAATACTATTTTGCGACTATATATCTGGAGAATGATTCTTGATTTCTAATGGTTGTCAATTCATGCAAAACTATAAAATAAACAATTTCTCCTTAATATAATAAAAAGGTTCAGAAAAACTCATATTCATGCGACACTGATTCCAAAGAAACTGGATGCTAACGCTACAGAATCCTTGGATAAACACACATGAAACACATCCAACTGACATCGGCTAGAAGAATAATTCTCTTATAAGCACTTTCACTTCCTATCTAACATATGATTTCCTTCCGGTTTTCTCGATCATTTCGATATTCGATTAATGTTACTTAATTGTCATAAAACTATTGATTGTGAACACATACATGATACAAATGTCTAACTTAAAGTAATAAGAATACTTCGATAGGTAGCGATATAATATATCTACATGAGTTTATACATTTGTAATCTGTTTTATATTTTAATCCAATCTAATCGAAATTGATTTCTCTATTAACAGGGCTTACTTCATTTACTATATCGTTAAACTTATTTCAGTAGATCTTAATTCATCTATAACCATTTCGTCATAATACTTCAGTATTTACATATACCTATATTTTTTGCGGACATTTAATCAAATATATAGAATTCGAAGTTCCTAATGGTTAAAATGTTCGACCTCCAGCCACTAAGTCCCACGTTCAAACTTCGCCCAGCCTATATCTCTTCTAACAGCTGAATACTATCACCAATTTTCAAACTTTAGAGTGTGATCCAAAGCTAAGCATATAAGCTTATGCCTGGTAACTGAGTTAAAATTAAATATGAGAGCTACTAATTTACGAAATATTAATCTCTCAGTTAGAGCCTTAGAAATAGTGCAACTCAGTGGTTTGAAACGTCAGAACTGGCTCCGAATAAAAGCGATTGGCAATGCAGATATCGTTTTCAATTTTTCTACCTCTTGTTGGTTGATTTTTCGTTTCTTATTGTATTTGTTGCTGTCTAAAATAATATGATCTATTGTGCGTTGCTTTTCTGGAGACAGTTACACCTAACTAGTTTCATGATGGTGTCATGATGTCTACTACATAAGTCATCAGGATTTTAACCTTCTTGAATAGATTGTATCAATCGTAGGACTAAGTATAAAATTTAACAGAAACTGGCTTAGTAGCTACAAAGTTCTTATTTTCACGGACTGTCTGTAGGTGCATAACCGTTGAAAACGTGTATGCATTAAACTTCCCAGTGGTGAGAACCTATGAATCTTTCAGAGGTCGAACACAAAATATTGAAGCCTCTAAACAAGCGCTTAAACCTCAAACCATTAAGTTAGTATCTCTGGCTTATATTTCTAATTGCAGTCAATTTTTTGAAGCAGTGTGACCATTATCCTATATCATTTGCGGGTAACTGCTTCATTTTTGACATATTTAGACTCTTCTGATCATTTCTTGTTTGTGCTCTTCGAATTTCTTCCAGAAATTTCTCACTAGCGTGCACTTAAGTATTGTCCATATTATAAGTATTATAATTGTTAAATGTTTTTACTATTTTTTTTCGTACAGTTGTTATATACTTAACAATAACTGTAATCATTTATTACCTATTCAGTTAATTTTTGGTTTCTTATTTCTCGAAAATCATATAATATAGTCAGTTACTCCAAACTCACTAGTCATTATTGATGAACTTGGACGTGGGACATCAACATATGATGGGTTTGGTTTAGCCTGGGCAGTTGCATCCTATCTAGCTAGTCCGGAAGTTGGTTGTTTCAGTTTGTTTGCAACACATTTTCATGAATTAACCAGCTTAGCATATCATATGCCTAAGCGTGTCGCTAATCTACGAGTTTTATGCAATGTATCAAACAATAATGAAATAGTTCAGGATGAGAATGAATCTGATGCAAAAGTTACAATGTTGTATAAAGTTGAACCTGGTAAGTAATTCTACACGTGATTGAATTAACAACCAAGATATTCATAGTAATATAGTTTCAACTGTTATCAGTTTACTTGTCATTTGTTGCTTCAAGTGATTGATGGTAAAAAATCTGTAAGCAGTAAAACTACCTTCTTTCCAGTGTCATATTTTTAATCAACGTTGACATTTTCATGATTGGACGATGTATATACTCCTGTATTTTTGCACGGAGCAGTGACCCAGTGGGAAATTTTTTCAATTTTTAGTCTTAGTTTCGAATGCCTCTTCGCTTTAGTTCTCCCAACAAGTGATATCACTTCACTGTTCTTACTCTGTCGGTCAACTAGCTAAATCATGCACGTTGTTCTTTTTATTACTTTTAAATGAACAAGAACAACTATTTGTACAAATAGGATCAATTCATTTTATTTCATTGGTTTCTCATCAGCTGCATACAACCTAAAATATTGTTTTACAGAATTAATATTTGAAACAGAGTTTAACATACTTCTGAGAATGGTTGAACTTAGTCGAAATCAGAATTATATGAACTTGTTAGATATGTAAACATAGCTAATGTGTTGGACAGAATGTTGCAAATATATATATCCGGTGTAAAAGAAAGCACCAGTAAACAAATAGCGGTCAGAGTTTAGGTGATTACACAGTAAGATAACTAAGAAACACTTGCGAATGATGTCAATAAACCTCAGTTATTAAACTTAAAATGTGATATGATGGCATAATTAGATAAGTTCAACTTAACGATTCACATCCTCATCTGAATTGTTTTCTTTGCTTACTTCTTTATTCTTAATCTTAACATTTAACACTGTCGTTCCACGATACACCTAACTTCCTATTTCAGTTTCACAGCCGTAGTTTAATGAAAGCGGAGTACCGAACAGTACATTTTCCTCTTAGTTGGTCCTGTTTATCAAGCTTAAATCTTCAAAGTGTAAATATATTTTAGTTAATAGATAATACTTTACTATCAATATCTTGTTTATATAGGTGTATGCAGTCGTAGTTACGGTCTAGATGTTGCTCGTCTTGCAGGCTTGCCTATGGAAGTAATTAAACAAGCCGAGTATCAGGCATCTAAAGACGAAGAGCTCGAATCAATCTGGTTGAAACTAGATAAAGAATATTCTAAATCTCTGGAAGATGAAACAGAATTCATTCATGTAAGCAGTCGACTACTTTCCTCCAATACTCTGCTTTCTTAGAACTAAACATAAATTTTAATTTGTTCATGTTCAGAGGGCTTGCTAAATATTTGTTGTAAGAATTTGAAATGCCATATTATATCGCTCGTATTAACACATTGTTTCACTATGTTATGATGTAATCAGTATTAGTAAATAAAAAAGTACATAAGTCAATTCGTCATATGCAGATTGAATTAAATAATTTCCGTAACACCCGGTCATAATAAACGCGAGGTAGTTCCATAGCTCTTACTAGAAAACGTGTCTAGTGGAGTCCAACTATATGAAGAGTTTGTGAGCTACTTACCGATGGCAATCTTTAAGGTTAGTTAATATACCACTAATTGATTGAAGTTAGAGACGTCAGCGGACACATACCACTTTAATTATCTGAATACCCTAGACTCCATTCCCAGTGGAGACATGGGTGTATCATGTGAAAAAGTTCCATACTAGGACGAACTAGTTATACAATGCTTTCTGGTTTTCAGTAATTATCTAACTTGAGTTTGTTCGTGATATCCCAAAGAGTATCCCTTAATAGACCTTTAGGGTGCTTTTTATAAGACTTGCTTAATGAATGGTCTACGATCGAAAATCCTCGGATCAGTTATTCCTACTTTTAGTACACCTGAATCCCTAAGGTTTCATAATTTTGAGTGGTTGTTTTTTGGTTAAGGCATTTGGCATGCAACTTATAGGTAGTAACCCTAAATTCTACTTCTCCTACTTCTGACATCCAGGTCCCATAACTAGGTTTCACACACCGAGTTTAGCTTTAGACTAAGTACACTACTCTGAACTTTGCGATCGAGTTATATAACAGGTCGATAATGAACTCTTATCAGTAATTAGTTACCTAGCTCGATTTTTACTACAATTTTACTGTGGGTGACGTTATATAATGGGATATACAATAAGCAACGTGTGCATTTTTATTCATTATTGCTTGACCGTGTTGATACTGAGCGTTCATCTCACATTCAGTAAATGCTATAAGTAATTATCTTCACACTGATTCATTGTTGAGTTTCTCAGTCGCACACTAGATAAGTGGTTCCTAGGTAGATGGGGATGAATAATAAGAACTTTTGGGCCAGAGTTTTGTACTGTTTTGTACTTATTAACAAGATGTATCAATTTTATAGAAATTAATGCTTCTTGATGTTTAGAACTTACGCCTCTTCATTCCACAGTCAGAGCGGTAACTAGTCCGAAACCTAGTCTTAGAACTTCTGCTAACTGCTTTCACAATGAAGCCCATACCTAAGTCGATCCATTTATACTAGTAGCCATATTTCAACTTGCTCGACAAGCACTAAGGATTAGGCAGTCATGACGCTAGCTTCTACATCAATAGTCTAAATGTTTAGTCGCTACCTAAAAATGTAGATGATCAAGACAGTTAGAAATGTGTTTTATATACTTGAATAAAACTTATGAATATAAAGGTCAGGTTTGTAAATATAAATTCCTGATTAATTTAGCAGTATGTAAAAGATGAACGTGTAAACTATTCATTTGTAATCTATAATTTTTCATGTCAATTTAAATTGACTTAATGGTTTAAATCGATCAACTGATCGAGGATAGAATTCTGAATCATCCTTAACTATCATTTTCCTAATCATGCCAGATGATATTCAATGATACGATGAGAGATATTCTCTTATAAATGTGACTACCAAATTGAGACAAACATTACTGTATCTAACGTTTTAGACTGAATATATAAATATTTTTTTGTTTTACGATTTCTTCGCTTTTATCGTTTCCTTTCTTTTTGATCTTCTTCTCTCCATGCACTGCACATTATATACGTATATGTATGCGTGTATGTATATACGCAGTCTTCTCCGGCTGTCTCTATTGCCAATGAACTTTGTCCTCGCCTCGTCCAAATTCTAGATCATGTCATCAAAGAAGCTGAAAGTGATAAGAATCTATCAGTTGATTCAATTACTTCAACAGTTGCTCAGTTAACACGTGAACTTTTACTACAGAAACCAAATAATTTACCAACCGATTACTTATTAAATTTAGTTAAAAATTAGATTCAATTATAAAATAAACAGAATTATTTTTATTCTCAGTGTTGTTATTATAATTACTGTTGTCTTTGTTTCTACATAGTTTATAAACATTGTACTAGTTGTATCAAGATCTGCAAGAAGATAGCGATCAGAGTCACTGAGATTGTTGCGGTCGTAATTAAAATAATAAGATCAGTCGTATTGTATTTCATTACTTACCGCTTCGAGTCAGTTTATCATCCAGCCACAGATAAATGAAAGTAGTAATGTAATTAAAAGCTTGGGCTCGTGCTGTAAAAACTCTGTTTTTCAAATTTCGTAGCCATGCAGTTTTTACGTTTTCAGATGTCCCACTCGATGGTGTTATGACGAATATGGAGACGATAACAGAATAGAGGATAATAAGGTAACTGGAAAGCCTACCTACTGTGAATCTCCCTAAAAGTTCGTATGACTGACGTTTACGTATCTACTGAGCATACTACATATATGGTAGAGCTGATATGGTAGAAATCTGATCATGTGATAGACAACTGTTTATCGCTCTGTAAAATCTCATTTATGATTCGAATGAGAAAATAAAGCCTATTCGTAAAACAAGGTGAATATATTACTTCAATTCATTTGCATAGAACTTTACATGCTAAATCTTCCGTTCATTCATTCTATGTTTTTGATGGTACTAATTCAAACTTGATGCAGAAATTGTTGAATTGAGCATGTAGTGTACTAACCATTAGAATTAGACAAACATGGTACTGGTCACTACTTAGTAATTAATGAGTATCAATATCTCAGTCTTGCCGAAAGTCGGTCACGGCTTGATTATCTTAATACTAGTATCACAGGCATTCTTTATTGAGAAACGATTAGTAGCTAAAGAACTAGGTTGACATTTACTTACTAAATACTTTTAGAAACTTATTTTATTAGTTACTAGAACAGTGAGGACATAGAATTTAGTGAATGCCATCATGTAGTTATTACCAAAGAAATTTGAATCACTACAGAAAATGGAGTATAATTAAAATATTAAACCAGATAGATCTATCGTAATATTCATATTATCTTTCATATAGTCATGTAATCACCTTTCAATGAATACTACTTTCTCTACAGTCCCAATTTGTAGTGAAGTGTTTATTGAATGTATTTTGACCATTGAATTACTAAATAATCCTGTCAGAGATTCTTTTGAGTTTGTCAGTAGAGTATATGTTGTAAGCGTTTGACGTCTCTTGAAGTTACAATGTCGAAAATATAAACTGTATATATTAATTAACTGGATGAGTATTGTGAATTTCAAGTACATTAGTAGTACTCATTTTATGTTTAGCAACAACTTTTATTGTCAAACTAGAGAAGATTGAGTTTCTAGTCTGTGGTTATTTGCATCAAGATTTCATTCTAAACGTTTATGATTTATCCTCAACTGATTTCTGTCATTGTATATCAGCCTTATTTTCTGAATGCAAACACAAGAACAATTGAGCATTGGATGTGTAGTCTTTGGTCGAAAATTGCATTCATAATCATTACTAGCCAATTAAGTGAATGCGTAAACGATATGCTCATCAATTCTAAATGCATTTTAAGTGTAAATGATTTAATCAGCTAATTACTCTAATTACATCAAATCAGCAATTTATTTTACCTACAGAAAAGAATAGAATAACATTTTGCTGTTTCGATTGATGTGATTGATGAATGACATTATTATTTCTAATTAAAGGAATGTTTACATAATGATCATGATTGTAAAACATCTTAACCAGCTTTATCATCGTAAAGGTAGATATCCGTGGTTTGAATCTTATGTAGTGCAGAAGTTTTTTTTCAAGATTGCTGATGCAACTTACTGATAATTACTAGCTAACACCGATTTTAGGTCTATGGTGTCTGTGTGACTACATTTAACGACCATACATTGAAACTGTATTTCCTGAAAAGCTTGTCATTAATTTTATAAGTTTAAAATCTACAAATTGTGCTATACTATTCTTCCCATTTATAAATTTGAATAAAGAACAAAAAACAGTCGTAGTAGAATAGAACTACTACACTTATTTCGGCTAATTTCTCCAGTAGCTAGATAACCTTGACATATGCTATTTGTTTAGTTGTGGTGCTTTATTTGGATCGATTTTAATGTGTTGTTTGTATTCGACGCAGATTGATCATGACTAGGTACTTTTGGAAACCAGAGAGTATTGGACGACTTTTGTTCTAGTATGAGACCCTTCATCAATACCCATCCACGACTTGACATATAAGTTCTGTTATGTGAATGCTTCCTTGTACACTTGCTTTCATGGAACTAGGTACTATATGTCGTTCAATGCATGTATCACCCAACAGATTTAATGACTGCAGTATGTTTAGGAATAGGTGGGGATGAATTCCTACGAGGCTCCATTAGTGAATACCTCGTAGACATTGATCAGTCGGTTAAAACTGATTCAGCATTTAATGTAATTCATAGTATTAACAGAAACCTGTCAAAGGCAATGTGATCCCACTTTATATTGTTGAGCCTCTCGCTATGTATAAAGAAACTGGAAGTGTTCATTCCAAAGAAAGTTATACAACCTATGCTTCGAATGTGGCTTGAAGCTGTAGTTTTTTTCCCAAACCCCGCTGCACTTCTTCATTTTTTTAATGATCTTTTACATCAAACCAACAGTGAGAAGTTTGTCCGTCTTATTAAGCGACTCCTCATTGACAGTACACACCCTCAACTCCACTAATAAGTCAAATCTAAACCCTTAAAATGTCGTAGTTGACACAACCATTAGGCTCATCAGACCATCATCATTCAATGGTAAAATCCACCACTTGACATCATATTTCAGTTTTCGTTATTTTTTTCTTTATCTAATTTGAATGGTATTTTAATAAGAATTCATTGTCATAACAATTGAATTGTTTCAATTCTTAGTAAAAATTAAATTTCCATTCATTTTGTTGTTACTATGCTCATCTATTGATTAATAAACAGTAATGCAACAAAGTGTATCTAGTCACCATAATGATAACCTTTTATTCTCTGTGTTGTTTTTTTTCTTTCTTCTTTGCATCAATAGTTACATCGAAAACATTTTTTTTATTTTTACAATTCAAATATATTTTTTCTATAGTTTGACTTTTTGTTTTTTGTGTTCAATAAAAAATTTCTTTATTCAATATAAATAAATCTGTACTGTTTTATTGATGGAAAGGGAATGTTTATGCACATGAAATAATCATATGATTCTATAGGTTACTAATTTTAGTGATTAACCTTTTTCTTCTTTTAGCTTATTGAATTTTATTGTAAGTCACATGTTATTAGCTGTTGGTTGTTACTTCAATTGTTAGAAATAGGTGTACATTCGATGATGTTGTGATGATGTTGTAGAATATTTATCTTTTATTCTTAGAAAGAATTTGATTAATTTACACAGAATTGCATAATTACTCATTTTATATAAATAGTTACTATGACATAGTTTGACATTATTATTCATTATTTCTATTCTCAAACATGATAACTCAGTTCTACTAAGAAAGTATTATCATCAATGCCTGTTATAGCAGGTGAAGACAGTCGACTGGCATTCTGCAACCAACTCTGTCCTAAGCTTTCCTTTCTAGTTTTTACCAAGTGCTGTTCATTCTCTTCATATCTGACACCAATTTCTGGTGCAATGTGCTCTTTGGTTTTCCTCTTCTCTTCTTTGGCTTTTAGGATTCCAATTTAGCGCTTGTTTTGTAACATAGTTTAGTGATTTCCTAAATGTAGATTCTATCCACCTTCAGAGTCTTTTCCTAATCTCTTCCTTGAAAGAAAGTTGATTTGTTCTCTACCACATAAAGTTGTTACTGATGGCATCTGATCAACCGATCCAAATTATCTTGCTCAGAAAGCTGTTTATAAATACTTGTATCTTGTGTAGGATGCTTTTCATAGTTCTCGTTGCAAGTTTTGGCTCCATACAATTAAAGTAACTTCACGTTTATATTAAAAATTCTGACTTCTATGTTGACTGACAGCTGGTTCTAAATCAAGGTGTTTTTCCATTGTAGAATGCAGTTGATGCTAAATAGTGCTTCCTATATTTAGCAAAATAGCTTCGTTAGATCGCAGCACATATTTATCTTTATTCAGCTAACTTTGTTGTTGTCTGCAAACTGAACGCGTTTAAAAATTTCTCAACTAACTATCACTCAAAGTAGTAGCCATTGTCCTCTGTCCAATTAATGTTCAATTCGCTGTAATGAAATACTAAATAGGCAACTAATGAACAAACTGTTTCATATATCGTCAATTGCAAAGATGTGATGTATATCATAACATAAACATCTCTGCGTTCATTATAATTTAAAACATCATTATGATGTAATTACTTTGTAACGGTTTGCAACTAGTTATCATTGATGTCGATACCTGCAAATGATTAGTGTCTGTTCCTACAAATATATCATAAGCAGATTTACTCAATATGATGTTTAGTTACAAGTATGATTAAACTTGTAATGCAATCAGTGAGTATAGTCCATAATACACGTGTATCATTCTATTTGGAAGTCATCAACCAAATATATCTGTCACATTTTGGTATTGATGCGCATATTTGGACTTAATCTCCGTTCATTGACGTATTTTTCGCATTTATGAATTTGAATAAAGAAAGAACGATGATAATAGTAGGATAAGATGATATCACCTACTTCGTAGATTCTCTTCATTCACTTTATAACCTTGAAATAATATATTTTAATCAATAAACGAACAGATACATGCATTTTATATCGGAAGGGCTTTCAAAGTTGACATGAAAGATCGTCATAATGGAAGTAATAAAAGTAAACTTAAAAATGGTGCCTATTTATGGTAGAAATGTACAAATGTTTTAGAAGGAGAATAATTGAAGTATATGCCGGAAAAAACCTATCCAACTGAAGATCTAGTCTCAGTTTACACAACTAGTTGCTCGTTAAGACAATCAGCTACGGAAAATTCCCCACCTGTTACTTTTAACTTTCTACTAATTCATATATCTACGTTAATGCACATACATTAAAAGAACAGTAATAGGAAAATGAGTATTCGAATCTCGAAGCACATTGCCAAAACTTTGAGACTCAAAGGTCAACAGGTGTTCGGTCGAATAATTATTAGACATATGCTTGACAGTGGACATTAGGTAGATATATCAAAGTCATTTATGACAGGAAAGGAAATGTCAGTGTGTTGCACTTTCAATTTAAACTTTTAAAACCAAACAGTAGTAAACAAAAAAACTGTTATAAAGATCTCTGTACCTTGGTAACCGCTGTTCAAGAATTTTGCTACGAGATTGCCCTTCCATGACTCTAATAAGTTCAAATGTTTTTTTTGTCTTTGTTCATTTGAGCTTCAATTATCTATTGAATGTTTTCATAACTACGATGGTCCATTCAATTATTCTCCTTGTAGAACAGTTGTACATTTCTACCATAAATAGGCACCATTTTTAAGTTTACTTTTATTACTTCCATTATGACGATCTTTCATGTCAACTTTGAAAGCCCTTCCGATATAAAATGCATGTATCTGTTCGTTTATTGATTAAAATATATTATTTCAAGGTTATAAAGTGAATGAAGAGAATCTACGAAGTAGGTGATATCATCTTATCCTACTATTATCATCGTTCTTTCTTTATTCAAATTCATAAATGCGAAAAATACGTCAATGAACGGAGATTAAGTCCAAATATGCGCATCAATACCAAAATGTGACAGATACATTTGGTTGATGACTTCCAAATAGAATGATACACGTGTATTATGGACTATACTCACTGATTGCATTACAAGTTTAATCATACTTGTAACTAAACATCATATTGAGTAAATCTGCTTATGATATATTTGTAGGAACAGACACTAATGGCACATATGGCAACAGAGGCTGACCAGTTTCAGTCCATTACAAACCAACGGGAAGATACAAGCCTATTCTGAATTACATATGTACCCGTTGCACAAGTGTGACTGTCTAAACACAGTAGCCTAGTGGTGAACGCTGTGGCGTTTGACACGAAACGGACTGAGTTCGAATCCCAGTAGTAACATCAACATTGGGATGCAGGTACATCCAGCCGATGAGTCTTAAATAGGACAAAACGCGCGTCCTGGATTCCACTTGCCAGTCTCAATCCAAATTAAATGATACTTGGGAAGTTTGTTTATTAGATGCCTATTTAGTATTTCATAACAGCGAATTGAACATTAATTGGCCAGAGGACAATGACTACTACTTACTTTCTTTATTTATTCCATTCACTATGAATGTTATTATGTTATACAATTATAGTATTAAGATACATGTACATTTCTTATTGACAACAAAATTCATCAACCTCATGAATATTTAGTTGATATCTACATTTCAACTTAAAAGTAGTTTAGTTACTTCTTTCGTTTTTTTTTTATTACTTTATTTTCTTTCTTTTATCTTAGAAATAATTCGAAAGTTAATTTAGTCGACTATATCGTCATCATCATCGTCTTCTTCTTCTTTGTCTTCTTCTTGTCTAATCTCTACAATAATTCTTCACTTAAACTTTCACAGTTATTAATATACAAAATAGTTTTAGGTGTTTACTTATTCTATATGCCTCTTTGTTAAATTCAGTAAAAATTAAGTCTTTGCTGTTTTTTTTCTTTTTAACAAAAGTAAAAATAAAACAAAAAAATTTGATGAAATTGTGCCATTTTCTTTTTTTTCATAGAAGTTTTCCTCCTCCCATCCCTCCCCCAAGGAAATGAAAGTACAACGTGTACAACCTACAATGAAATACTTTCTGTATTTATTGGTTCTTTTACTTTTTCTTTTTCTTCGTTAATTTTCTTTTTTTTTTCTTTTAATCTTTATATCCATCACCTTTAAATCAATATGTGGCGAATACTATCAATTCTATTTTGGGTAATGTTAATCCTGTTACTTTTATGCTTCTTTTTGTTTCTTTTGACTAATGAAGTACTAACTCTAATTGCATATTATTTTTAGTGGAATAAATTCATAAGAAAACATTTATGGGTTAATATACTAAGGGATTACATTAGCATACAATGAAATATTTCACTTATTTATGAATTTATTTATAAATGTTACTCTGATTTGATAATGATTGCCATTATGATTAAACTAAACTAGATCAACTGGAATATTGAATTTTGTAGATTCTACTTTGTCAGGTAGGATGTAGAAACAAGCCTTAGACTTACATTTTGTACTATTTATTAGACATCAACAAGGTATATCTGTAAATTTGATGGGAATGATGCATTCTAATGGGAGAGGGGGGGAATACAGATCCTTATCAGTCGGGTTACATCGAAAAGATTATCAATTATGTTAATTGGACAGTTTGGGGCTTTTTTTTACAGTTGAGTAATAGCAGAGTGGTAACCAGTCTCTTATTTATCCCTTCCTTTGTTTTGACAAAATTCTACTGGTCACTATTATAACTATTTCGATATCTCATGCACTATGACTTGATGACCGACTACTGTAGGTTATCGTACTAGTTGATACTTATCCAAAAGGTTCATTTCAAAATTTGAAGTAATTGGCAGTGCATTTCTAATTCAATCACTTATCAGTGAGTGATACATTTAAAAACACAAACATTCCGCTAGTAAGGCCGTTTTTGATTTACTGTATAATTAAGTAACAACAAAAATGGGGTCTATCTGATCTTTAATTCTAGTCAGATTTCATCAAATAATTACTCTGATCACCTTTAGCGTATGGATGTAGTTTTGAATCTGTGATCAACTGATCGAAACTATACACTAGTAGATATTAATTCGAGTTTTATGTTGGACACTTCAATATTTTCATCCAGGCCAAACTAAATTTTAATAACCTTATTGGCAATTTACAATTTAGTACTACTACTTGATTATCAGTAGTCATTTTGGTTATCACTATAGTGCTGTAAAACATTTAAATTAATCGATTTTGCACAAATTTACTAGAACAAATCAAAATCGATTATTGAAATCTACTTTTTCAGTTTATTTGATTGGTTGGTTTACATTTACGGTCAAATATGATTGTCTTATTTAAATAGGTATCTATGATCTCATTGGCTGATGTGTCATGTGTTGTGTGTACAAATTGTTGTAGACTGTCTTCATATGTATGTGTATGCAATTGTTTTGCCATAATGACGTCAACGAAATGCATGTTTGGTTGGTTGGGTGCGTCACGGATTGGTGTTGGTAGGGTACTGGATAGCTGCTTTGCCTTAGTATGATGCTCTTCAGCAGTGTACACACTCGACTTCGCCATATCACAAATTGATGGAAGTGGAAATTCTACGATTAAGTACCATGCCCAATAGTGAATTAGGTTAGGCATTCATCAACCTTAAGGTTCTGTGTTCGGTTAACCTGATGAGATCGACTGTGGGCATTACTAAAGAATTCCATACTAGAATGAAACATCTGTGAAGTACTTTTGATTTTCAATGGAACCCTACTAACATCAATCTGTGATGAATCTAATTAACCGAACTTAATACCAATCTCCACAAAAACCACCTCAATTCAAAATGTTTATTTATGGGTTATATTTAAAGAAATGGTTTTTTCAGGAGTTTATAGTTATTTGCATAACTTGAAGATTAGTATTCTCAATATGACAATAGTAACTAAAGATCACTGAAGGATTTCTCTCGATTTATTTTCAGACTCTTCAGTAATTCACTAAAAATCTTTTTAACTCTAATTATCCACAATAATGTTTAGATTATGAGTCAGAAACTAATCAATGTTTAAGTTGGATCTCTCTCTCCTCATTTTTCATTCATTCAAAGGATTAAATACAACATTCACCAATTCAATAAACGGAAAAGGGATTGACATTGTTGAATAATGAATGCTTCTTTATCACTGGAAAAATTTCAAATGTAGTATGAAACTGGTCAATATGTACAGTAGTTTTTACATTCTGGGAAATAATCATGTAGTATCTTGTTCATGGGATCATTAAAATTAATACTCTTAACTTGTCAACGGAAACATTCATAGAATACCATTTATTTATTCTTTATGATGATTGTTTTTTCTTGTTACCAATGATATTTCCTTGGCATTGTTTAAAAATCAACTTATGTTTTTTTTTTCATCTAACCGTTAAATATTCTGGAGATTACACTTAACTTTGGGTATAATATTTTACTTAGTGTGCATCTCCATGTTGGTAAGCGTGTTCAACATGTTACTGAACTTCAGTACTCTGATATACAAACTTTTAACATTTGGGCTAGATGATTTCATTGCTTGTTGAGTTTACGTTGGTTTTAAAAAACCATTTTATTAAAATCAACATTACTGAATTTAGTTATCCTCAAATGTTTTTTATTCAAATGAGAATGTTAAGATTTATTAGACCATATGAATCATATGGTTGCTCGAACTGTATATAGTGATAAATCTGATGACTTCAGGTAAGCTAAAAAAACCTATCCGTTAAGAAATACTAGATGACATTTGTCTTGTATACTGTGAACTAACGTCGACTAATAGTTCAACTCCATTAGATTCAATTAGGATGATGTAGCTATATAGAATGGTTGCACTTACACGGAATCGAAACTATCCAATAATCCTATAGCTTCGGCAACTCTCATTGTGGTTGCCAAGCTTTCCTGTTCCCTAAGTATGTGGTATATGAGAATCAGCTACCAAAAAACAAGAATATATTTACGAAAATAAATATGAAGTTACTCCATGTCCACCTCCCCTATCGATTGTGTGTATGAATGATATTGGCCTAGAGGGGATTCAATAATTCATTCAATGTCCAGTAACCAATTTGTACAGAGTAATTTCGTATGTATTTATTGCTTTCGCACTAACCCTATGGACTTACACTTCGCACAAATGCATCATTTTCAAAGTTATGTAACATGTTATTTACATGATTAGTAACGATTTCGCAGACTGAACTTATTGATTGTTAAGTGGTACACAACTTTCTAATACTTATTAGTCTGCATAACTACTTTTTGTCCACAACACCCCAGTTCGAAGATGAATATAAGCAGAAGGTAAAACACGTGTCACTTAACTATCTATCACTAAAACACACAAATGTATACGGGATTCATCATACCTAGTAGTATTATAAGCAGGAAAATAACAATCAGTACACGTCTAGAGCTTGTATTACGTAGCTGACCAATAGGTGCAATAACTAATTAATTGTAGTTCATGAAAGGTAAGGAACATACCAACAATGAATGGCATCAACAAAAGCTCAGATTTTGGAAAATATAGATACTACGTAAATATGATCAAGTATACAAAATAACCTTCTTTGAATTAGTTTGGAAAGTTCTATAATTCAAATGTGAAATCTCTTTGAAACAGTCCGAATTTGTAAAGTTAAAAAGTACAGTATATACGTTTGTTTATTACATAATACATACAACATTAGTATAAACTATTTTATTCATTCCCATACATAAAATCTGTTGTCAAACTAAATATTCAAGTAAACAATAAGTAATCAAACTTCTTCATCTTCATTATGTTTGATTTTTATGTTCTACATGATGATTTAATCACGTGTTTTCCTTGAATGGCATACTAAAATTGAAACCCAACTGTGATATTTTTGACCAATAAATCTGATCTGATTGACATTAAGAATAATATCGAAAGTAGTGTAAAATGATCGACAATTACTAAATGATATGTCGATATATTTACTAGTTCAAAGTAAACTTTATAATATGAAAGTTATCATTTGAAAGTGTGTGATTTCATAAATAGACTTTATCCCATTACTGTATTCAGGTTATTTTTTTTTATGAATAGTTTAAATGTGTACAGTGGATAACCTTTTTTCTGCTAGTTTGGGACTTTACAGTAGCTGTGATCAAATATAATCCACTAGTGATAAAACATAGCATTAATTGATAGTTACTCTGTCATAATATGGTTAGAGTAAGTATTCTACCATTGGACACTTACTCAGAGAGTCCGATCGATTTTTAAGTCGTAAGTGTCCACTGCCATGGAAAAGTTCCATACTAGGAGGAAATAATTGTCCAGTACCACCTGGTTTTCGTTTCGTGTTAATCTAACATGATTAATCTGTGATGAATACAAACAAGGAATTATAGCCAAACTCAACAAATATACTGTAATTGAAACTAAATATCTTCAGAAATGGATATATAAACAAAATGAATATATATCGGTAAGCTGGGTAAATGATCAATAAGGAATAGTGAAGTACAATAGAGTTAGGCATGAAACAAAAATTTTTAAGGTTACATTAGAAACAAAGGATGAATATGTTTCTATTAAATGAAAATTTTTGAAGTCTAGCGAATAACGATGACTTCAGCAGCGTTAAGTAGGCTGAAACTCATTGTTTTTAGTATATTTCTGTTAACCTATTAAAGTACATTGAATGGTGAACTTACGTGAACCGACTGTCGGTAAGAACAAACTGACTTGTTTAGCATATGTGCATTATCCAATTTCTTTGTTTCATGATGTAGTTACATATTGGGAGACTCAAGAAGGCTAACTAACTGTCAGAATTGTTTTCTAAAAGGATATTTCATTTATTTTGAATGTAAATAAATTTAACATCTTATTTCAATTATCATTATGTTTTCCTTAATCTTAACTTCCATTAAATTTATCAACTGTTGTCATATCATCTTCCATTCATGAATTCGAATTAATTAACCGTGTATCTATAAAATGAGTGAAGCATATTTTTGTAAAAGTTCAATAAGTAGGAATTAAAATTTGCAACGTTTCGCGGCTTAGTGCAGGTCGCTTCTTCCAAGAAATGAATAACCGAATTAAATTAATAAAAGATTAAATAATACAATGGAATAAATCAGAATCAAAATAAGTTCGTACAATCAAAACGCGAGTTTTTGGTCGCGTCATGTCAAGTCATTTGGGTCAAGGTGGTTTAAAGTGAGACATGTATGCATCCATATGTTAGTGCGATATGAAAAGAAATTATGTAAAAATGTGAAAATAAAATTGTACGTATGGTCATGTGAATGAAATTGATGTACTTTAATTGTGATCGGTTAGATAGAAAGTCTATGTTGGGTGAATAGAAAGAAAGGCCTTCACTTTTGTCAAGTGCAGTTGAATTTAACAAAATGTAAAGTGCTTCAGCTATTCGTTTTTCCTTATAATTAGAAAAACCATTTGAATAAATTGGATATTTTTAATATCAATTTTATGGTTATGATAGATAGCATGTACTGCTATTGCTGATTTAATTTGCAGTTTTCCAAGTTCAAAAGGATTATTAGGAGGTCGTTGAGGGTACCTTTCATGTTTTTTGGCACGAGTTTTGATTTTTCGAGAAGACTCTGGAATATAGAAAGCATCGCAATCAACACAACTTAGCCCGTAGACATAATTCTGTGTAGAGGTGAAAGAGATATTGTTGTTTATTATTTTTTTTTATTTGTTCCATTGTATTATTTAATCTTGCATTAATTCAATTCGGTTATTCATTTCTCTGAAGAAGTGACTTGCACTTAGCTGTGAAACGTCAGAAATTTTAATTTCTACTCATTTGAATTTTACAAATATGCATATCATTCATTTCATAAACAACTTGTCCTATACTCAATTTATTTGGAATTATCAAAGTTAACCTTGGTAATGATATATACCAACTGTGTATCTGTTTCTTTAGTTTCTTATCACTATTGATCTTGTTTTGTACGAATGCTAATTTTATGATTAACAAGCTGTGTGATCGGGTTTTGTATGCATATAAACGAATGTTATTTGTCTAACTCTGGTTATTGGGTCAATTATCATGTATTCCTTAATCGGTATCGGAATATACGATATCACTGTAGAAATACGAGTATAGAGTAATCAGTTTTTGCTTCTTGCTGCAGTATTGGTTCCTTTCATAACCATTTCTTTAGTAAATCATGATCAATCAAGTTAACGCCATAACACGTACATAATATTATAAACTAAATATTTGAAAAATAAAAAAAGGTCTATGAATTATTAGTATGAAGACGTGACCGGTAGAGTTCAATCCTCATCCATTGTCATCAGTGAGTTACTGCCTCACACTCGACACGATTGAACTCCATCGGTCACGTCTTCACACTAGAACTCCAGGAATTACCTCAAGGAGCTAGCCACTAGTAAGCTGATAATTAGTTACAATTAAGGGGGTTGTTGTGGAGATAGTTAATTTGTTAATTTGGTCCAACGGTAAAGCGCTCGTCATGGAGCCAGTGGGTCCTGGGTTCGATCCCCAACAGGGTCGTGGATGCGCACTGCTGAAGAGTCTCATACTAGGATGAAACAGCTGTCCAGTGCTTCTAGGTGATCAATGGTTGTCTGGTTCAGATCAATTCGTGATATCAGCATTAACATATTAGTTTTTCATTTCATTTATGTAAAAGGGAGACCTCAACATTTCAACGCATGTAAACAATCGTACAGTAAACTACAAACATGTAAACTAGTGAGGATAACAAAAGAAACTCCACCAATCAATTGATAATCAAGATGGTCAGGGAACACAATTGTCATTACTGATTTAATGTTTCTAAAATGTTTTGGCTTCTTTTTCTAATCACGGAGTTGAAATAGTAGTAATAATTAGATTGTAGATTTCAGCAAACTCTCAAAGAAGCCACTTTCTCAGTGATTAACTTTAGACTAAACAAATCGGTAAGTTAGAAACACTAATTCTTATTATAATTTCTATTCACAGATTCTCTTAGAAACATATAGTAACAATGATGACTATCTTATAACTCTGTCTCTCATCGCGAACGTACTTACTGTCTTTCTGTGGTGGTCAGGATTTCCTGCTATAATGAACCTATCATGTTATACTGTCCGGAATATTAGCACCTTTAGATCCTACCATGTCAGATAGGTTGATTAAAGTATAGTAAAACTAGAAGAAACTCTGAATAGGGCAATAGAAATTAGTTGTAGGCAACTCCAACTGCTTGAAATAAAATCGTCAATCAAAATTATCCTCCACTATACGAAGTACTCACCTATTAAATGAACGGAAAAAAATGATTGAAAATGTTACATATAACACGTTTAGTAAACACTACAAATGATCTTGTATAACCCCGGTATCTTATAACCTGATAAAAGGTTAGTAAATTCAATGTTTGTAATAAAACAAATAATCGTTGCGAGTTTTCTTCAAAGAAATCAATACAAATTCTTACCAACTGAAATCACAAATATACAACAACACAATGGAATCACAGGCAAAATGAAGGAAGAATTCTAATTTAGCAAGTCTATATGGTATTGTAATATTATTACCTATTCAAGCAGAGGTTAATGACACATTTACAGTGTACAATTAATAAGATTGTTATTCAGCACAAATTTATTCAATAAGTTATGTACAATAAGAATCTGATACATGTGCATTCGTTCAAGATGCTACACCACCTGTATGACACCGTGAATTGTAAAGGTAGTATTAAAGTCAACTGTAATGAAAAAAGAAAGGAATGAACATAGAGAATGTAATTCTCAACAACGTCAAATATTATCATCAACTATTAGCTACGTAATCTCGAGGACTTAACCAAGTAGTTTAAACCTAATAACACTGCTCACATCAATGCTCAATGGCTTCATAAACTGACCACATATTTAAGTTTGGCTACGCCTGACTTTCTTCCATACTACTTGTACACCAATCATCATTGCATGTGCAAATAAGAGGTGGTTAAGCATAAATGACACACAGTTATACCACCCCCAGTTAATGAATAACCATAAACTGATCAACGTGCTTACTACTGCTTATTCTCTGGTACAAATAAACGCGAGCAATATTCTAAAGATAATTTTGATCAATTGTTAGATACTTATGGTTACCAAATATCCTTAAAGACCACGTTTCACGTGTATATAATGAAACAAAGTCAATTACTGCTTGGCATACTTGTTCTTTTGATTCGAAGACAGATATCTCACGCACATCATAGGTGCCTAAAGACCTTACACTGTTTATTATTTAATGCGATTCATTATCAGATCTTATTGGAAATCTTGTAAGAAAACTTTTTATTTTGATATATTTTTCGCACAGTCGAACAGCCTACACGCAAATATCAAGGTTACTAAAATTACTAATCTACAGTTTTTCTTACCTACAGGAATAGAACATCTATTTTCCGTTTAACTGATAGACTAATTCTTCAAGGCAGTAAAATTGTGACATCTAAATTAGGACTACACTAAAAGTTGTATTGTTTCACAAAAAACAAACAATTTCTTCCCATACAAAAATCAAACTACATCGACCAATAAATTTACTTCTCCTCTCCTTCAACATCACTGTCATTAATACGATTCTTTTTTTTTTTTGAAGTATTTACGTGCAGATCTAAAACATCATGGGCACATGCATACATATACACACAGGCACACTAGATCTGGCATTGAAATTTACTAAACTAAATATAATTTCTATGTGTCTATGTATATTTAGCTTGATAGAATGTGTACATTAATGAATAGTGGTGAAGCCTACACAAATTATAACCGCTACAAAAAAATGACCTTGATCATATTCTGTTGATCTCATTAGAAAGCTTTCCTTTAAATTATATAGGAATTCCCTTTATTGTAAATTTAAATAGTCTATTCTTGTGAATGTCACATTTTTGATTTTTGTGCTACCATAAATGATTTTGATTGGTTGAATTATTTAACTGGATTGAAATTGAATTGGTTCATATTTAATATGGTGGAAAATTTCAAAAGAAATTACATAATAAGTTTAACATAAATTAATCAGTTTCTTTGTTTGATTAACCGATAGAAAAAGTGTTTTCAGTAACTAATTCGATTTTTTTGTGCTAATATCGGATTTATGGCTAATCAACCTTTAGCTAGTGGACTTAGTGCTCAAGTGAAAAAGAAGGTAATTCAGTACTTAAATGTAAAGTCTTTATTTTTTTTTTGGATATTCAATTAAAGTAATATACCTTAATACTAGAATAATTTTAGTAATTACCATTTACCATGATTGATTATGTTTTAACTAGTAACTAAATTTGATAAGTAATTTGAAGAGTTGTAGTAAGAAGACATGACAGCCATAGTGGTGATGAAACAATTTGCACCCCAATGATTTTAGTTGATGTTAGTGAAAGAAAGTGAATTAAGTGAAGTTAGAAATATAAACCAGTGCATACTGACTTTTGGAGGGGGGGGTCGGGTCATCGATACATTCTACTGATGAGTGTTGTACCAGGATGAAACAATTGTTTAGTTCTAAGTGGTTTTCACTGAGGAAGTTATAACTAACTGCTTACAGAAAACAGTAAATGTCCAAGGACTAGCTGATGAATCTTTTCACAAAATAAGTATTCTCAAATGTCTTTTTTAGAAAATCCTATCTAGTGCCAGAGTTACATTTCATTTTTTTACATGTTATTTAACATACTTCAGAAACAAACAAGTAAAAACTACTTTCAAATGTTTTATTCATCAACTACTACTACATATTTATTAAGTAGTATAATATCAAAACTTCTAACAAATAAAGAAATGGTTAAAATACTTTTGTATATTTCGAGATGTTACTGCATTTTCTAAAACGTTTTCTGATAGGAGTTATCTGCAATTTCCTTCAATGTTCAATAAATGGGTCAAATTCAGTAATTTCGGCTATTTTTTTTAAAATAAAATTTATTTAATGGATGATTGACCCATATCGTAGGGTAAACTTTATTAAAGATTTCATTTTTATGCCTTTAGAGATTTTGTTGAACTATCTTCTACTAATAGATCAGTGTAAAACAGCCTGAAATGAGAGAATGAAAAGCACAGATATAGTCAAAGTTAGGATTTGAAACAAAATCTATGATGTATATTATGCTCTAATTGACAGTATACACTGACTTAATAGAAAAAAAAATGATTACAGTTGATTGTTACAGCGCGCTTAATGCATACTGAAAACGTTGCGCATAACCTTATTTCAATTTTTGTACTATGTAAACTCTGTTGTTGAAGTATACTGGGACGAATCAATAAAAGCTATAGTTAATAGACGATAAATTGACATTCATTTAATGACGTTGCTTACATATATAGGTTACATATTGTCAACCATCGTCTAAGTTGATGTACAACGCTGGTTGACATAGAAGCACGTTGGAAGATGATTAATGGTAACTTAATTAAGATATGGAATCAAGGTTGCTGACAGCTTAAAAGTCCCATACTAGAACGAAACAGCTGTCCAATGTTAATCTGTAATGAATCTAAACAACTACACCTAATACAAATCTCTACAATACTATAAATCAGTAATTGTTAAACTATTCAATAACCATGATCAATGAATAATGATTTTAAGTGTTATGTTATAGTATCAGTTAAATTAGATCTACTCTTCATTCAGATGAACTATTGACATTCATTTTTCTATATTCCATAATAAAATTAAAAAATTTTAAATGAATTTTAAATTGTAATATTAACATTAATAGACAATTGAATTCAATACATGAATGAAGTTGAAACTGTAAACACATTTCAATATTCAATTATTATTCAATAATGAAAACTTTTCAGTTAAATTAATTCTGATTTATATTTACTTGAATACTAAATTTATTGACTACTAAAAGAAACTTATTAAATGATACAATATCAGAGTTTATGAAAAACGACACCATTCAGTTCATTAGAATAACACGATGAATAAAAATTTTTATTATGATCAAATTTTATGCTAAATTAACAGTTTGTTAGATAGAATTCAATCATGACTATAGAATTAAATAAATCTAACAGCAGTCATTACTCAACGATTACATCAATGGTAAACATATTACACTTACATTAGTCTATTCTCTATTCGGATATCTTAATAATAATGTGTAAAATTGTGTAGCTGAATGATACAGGTATAAATTCTACAGAGTAGGATATCAACTATATATTGTAGATAAGTGGTAAATAACGTGAAACTTAGTTTCAGGAGACTGACAATCGTCAATATCAATGATCTAAGATGATAAAAATTAACGTTGTTTTGTTATTCGGATTAACGAAACTATATTGTTTAGTCTACTAAGATTAAAAATGTAACAGTTATCTATCAATGTTATTGAATAATTTGACGTACTACCTAACGTGGTAAAATATGCAACGTATTTTTAACTTTCTTCTGAATGACTTAGTTGGTTTTCAGTCTTTTGAAGACAAAAATCTCCTGGACTTGATAACTTTAAAGGTGTGTCTTGTTGTGATATTATAAACTAAACTGGAATAAGTTGTCAACCTCATGAATGCTCAACTCATTACTACTTGAATTCTTTTGGTTGGTAAAGGGAACTAGAAATTACACATTGACATGAAGCACTCATCTACTAAATAAAGGAAAGAATTAGTGAAAGTATTGGATTTCACACATTTATTAGACACTGAATACGTTATGAATGATGTTAAGTACTTTCCATGTTCATCTTACGTATCAGGAAACAACTTAAAGCTACAAATCTCAATAAACAATGAAGTAAACAGAAATGTTGAAAGAAAACAAATAAAAATTGCTGTAGATACTGAGAAATGTTTTCATGATTAAAGCGTTACAACGCACAATGAAAACATCAGTTCATTACAAAGAAACAGAAAATTACCATGATCAATTAAGAAGTCAAAATAGTAGCAAACTATGATTCGACATAATTGAAGATAAAGAATGAATGCATCTATATTATGGAAATCAATTATGAATTGTATCATCTAAGGTTATTACCCAATGATCACGATTATCTTATAAGCTATAATCAATAACTCTACGTCTCTACATCCTGATAAAATTAATTGTCAATTACTTTAGAGAACTTAATTAATCATCACTGAAGTGAAAATTTCTATTTATAAAACAATAAGATTCTTCCCTAAAATGTAAATGTATTCAATTTAATCAGATAAAGGAACTTTCCTTTTAATATTCTAGGCCTTGGTAATGTTAAGGGCTTTGTGGTAGACGGATCTTTTAAATCATATTTTTCATGAGTAAATGTTATGTAATCGGTTTTATTTAAAGTTTTAAATCATGGATTGACTTCAGTTAATCAAACTTTGAAAATTACAAGGCTCTAGATAATAGAGTCGTCTTGATAGATAACTCAAATTTAAGGCTTTTAGACATTTTCGAGTGAAAACAGACTTGATCTTGAATGGTCTTATTCAGTTTCATTTAAATGAACTCTGTTAATCACATCTCACCAAAACTATAGAATCCTTTTTTTAAATTTAGCTACTAGTAAAAATATGATTATCGTTATTAGGTTTTGTTGATTGAACTCATTGTAGATTGATGTTAGTGGAGTACCAATAGTAACCAGGGAGAACCAGACAGCTAGTTAGTCCTAGTATTAAATTCTTTATCAGTATCCACCCTTGATTTTGCCAGGAGAATTGAACCCAAGGCCTTCAGCTTCTAGTGAGAAGTCGTGACTGTTAGAATTCAGACTTATCGTGAGTGGGACAGTTATCATCAACGACAATGGATGATCGTCACACTATTTTACAAACCGGTAGAAGTAGGAATTCTATCAGTGGACACTAGCATATTAGTTCAGAGGGTTGGGGACTAGCCAACCTAATGGCCGTGGGTCACATAACTCTGGCCAAATGAAGAGTGAGCACAACCGAAGAATCTCATACTAGGACGAAGCGGCTGTCATGTGTATAATTGTTTTCAGTGATACCTTACCAGCATTAATCTGTAAAGAATTCAATCAACTAAATCTAATACCAATGTTTAGATAAATATATATCAATTCGATGATCATTATTATTGGAATTTTTATATAATACCGTAACAATTATCCAATGTCTTTTGATTTCTAACTATTATCTGTATGTTTGTATGTATGGTCAACATAGAATCTGGCGCATATGTCCACCAGTCCAAGTTGCCATAGTTCTAAATCACGACAAGATTAACACCACATTAGTAGGAGTAGAAGTTACTTCAATGATAACAGTAACAAAAACAAAGAAGAGCGAACTTATAGAATATGATTCAGGGAGAAAGAAATATAGCGTGGAAAGAGAGCTACGAAACAATTTTAAGTTCATGATTTAAGAGAGGACATGAGAGATATTTCGAAGACATCGATGGTCAAATACCAATAATCTATAAGTATCAACTACTTTTAATGACCACGTCTCACACCCACACAGTAATACAGAGCGAATTGATAGACTGAATATTCTTCCTATCGTTGAGAGATAAATATCTCACCGACGCCATATGTGGCTTAAGTGGACAAAAGGCAAACGAACTTTCCGAATTCGTACTGCGATTTCATCAGAGACCAACCCATTAGGGCTAATCAAATTTCCAAGATAAATGAAGTAGTCGACCTGCTCAACTACTTCACTCCCTATCATTAACGCAGGTGTTGATGAAGACTAGTCCTGGAGCATTGCTTTGCATTTAGAAGGGGAGAAACGCATTCTGAATATGGTTGTATTGGTGTTTATCGCTCTCAAAAGATTTTGCATCTTATCAACATCTTTGCTAAACAGAACTGTATCATCAGCATTTTCTAAGTTAATAAGTGGATCTCCTGGCAGGCGAACAATTTCTGAAACGTCAGACGATGAGAGTGTAATTTCCAACAGTTAATCGACTATGAAATTAAATAAAAATGTAAACAGTGGGCAGCCTTGATGGACACCACTTGAAGTTACAAGTTTGGATGGCAGTTCTTCACACCCTGTAACACGACTAGTAATGTTTCAGTAAAGAGCCTTGACAAGATTTATGTACTTCTGGGGTACGCCTTACAATGAAAGACATTGTGATGGAACTTCTTGGTTTACAGAGTCAAATATCGCTTTTAAGTCAAGAAAAACAATCATTCTTGAATGACAAAAAGTATGTATATGTTCTGAAACCTGACGAATGGTGAATATCTAGTCCATACAACCAAGCTCAGTTCTAAAACCAGCCTAGTTTTTTCGCATTTGAAGCTCACAGGTTGTAGTTAAGTGTCTGATAAATATAGAAGCTAGTATTTTAGACACTATATTAGTGAAACTGATTCCTCTATGGTTATCGCAGGACGACTATGACCCATTCTTTTATACTAGGACGATTTACAGTCGACACCAGTCAGATGGAATTATGTCAAGTTCCCAAACTTTAGGCAAAATATCAGTCAGTCTAGTGTTCAAAGTAGGACCACCATCCTCTGGAACTGACCTACCTGGACCGAGCTGCTCTACCTCGCTTCAGATTAACTATAGCAATTTTAACTTTGACAAGAGTCGGGGGACCTAAGTCTCCTTTTCATTCAGAATGCCTGGAAGCAGCTAATAGTTCTAGAGCAGCTTATAGCCAACTGAACTGGTCGCTGAAGTGTTTAGTCCATCGTTCTTGAAGTCTAGACTGAAAGTATATAGTTGTCAAACTAAAGTCAATTCGTAATCTCAAAGTATTTCGTATGTCAACAACATGAATCCATTACTTATAGTTTTCTGAAAAATCTACTTAATAGTACTTATACAGAAAGAAGGTGTAGTCTCATTTCATGATGAAAAAAACTGTATCTAGTTGATTGAATATGTCACAGATTGATGTTGGTAGGGTACCATTGAAAACCAGGGAACACTGGACAGCTGTTTAGTTCTGGTGTGGAACCCCTCAGCAGTGCGTACCCCAGATTCCTCACCAAGGGCTTCAGATTGACAACGAACGCTTAACCTTCTGTACTTCTGGGTCAGCATCCAATGATAGAATCCTCATCACAAATTGATAGAAGTGGGATTTCCACCATCGGATGCCGACCCAGTGGTTCAGACAGTTAGGCGTTCAATGGTACCCTGCTAACATCAATCTGTGATATATTCAATCAACTAAATAACCAATCTCCTCAAAAATAACCATCTAAATTAAAACTTTATCTACTGAAACTTCTTCATTCATATAAGTTGAATAGAGAAGCAAAAGGAGAACTCAATAATACCTTAATTATGATAAGGAAATAACAATGTCTACACTTTTTTTTCTAGTTTTCTTCACCTAATTCATACTTAATTAACATTGTAATGGTGATAGAGAGAAAAAAATATAGAAACCGATAAAGAAGTCATTGAATTAAATGTTATGAATAAAAGTAATAATGAGGCTGATTTGTTAAATTAACTTCCATGTCTAATAATAATAATCAATCATACACATTACATAATAATCATTAATTAATCTATTGAATATTCGAATTTATGTGCTATAACGTCAGGAAAGCTTTTATGATGGGGGGGGGAGGATAAATCACCTTTATGTAGCCTTGTGTGTACTAGGTTACAGTTATGAACGCCAATGAGAGTGCCTTTGCTGATTCCTGTATGTTTACCTGATGCCAAATCAATCCCAAGCAGGAAATAAAAAGAACACAAGCTAATAAATCAAATCATATTATATGTCAAGTATTTTTTTATATATGTGTATAAACTAGACAACGCAATCAGCCAATTAAGAATTTAACATCGATACAAAACAAGGGAAACAGTCGTAAAGAATTGAGATAACTTGTACACAATCAACTAACTGGAGAATGATGTACTAATAGTAAATGTACGAAAACAAGAAGATAGTCCAAGAGGGGAACGTAATAAATGTTTACATAACATACAACTAAAATTAACTGAAATAATCTTCTAAGATATAGTTCTCCTTTAATCATCCAATAGAATAATAAACATTAATTAATTTTGTTTTTTTTTATTATTTATTTTCTTGTTAATTTAACTTTTTAAAATATTACAGGATCATCTATTCAATTTACTTTCATTTAATTGTTTAAATTACTCATTTTATTTTTTGGACATTGAACTTATGTCATTTAAATGACCTCGTCACCTTCATCATCATCATCAACATCATCATCGTTATTGTTTCTATTTGAGAAGTTCATGTTTCAAAATGAAAAAAAAAAGAAACAAATCAATAATTAATTTTGTTTTTCTTTTTCTCTAAGAAAATAATTTTCATAATTACAATGTTTCATATACATTGATATAATTAAGAAGATTGATCATAATCATTTTAGATGAGAAGAATAAGATTGGGATCTATTGTGATCTATTGGCAAATGTATTGATATCATTTATTCAGTCAGTTATAGATAACTTGGAATTAAACATTTATTCACATTGGTTTATGTTACCATATGATGTTAATATGAAGTCGTCAAATTAACAACGATTTATACTGATATCACGAATTGATCTGAACTAGACAACTATCGATCACCTGGAAGTACTAAGCAGCTGTTTCGTCCTAGCATGGGACTCCTCAGCAGTGCGCATCCACGATCCTGTCCTGGGTCCTGGGTCCTGGGTTTGATCCCCAACAGGGTCGTGGATGCGCACTGCTGAGGAGTCCCATACTAGGACGAAACAGCTGTCCAGTGCTTCCAGGTGATCAATAGTTGTCTGGTTCAGATCAATTCGTGATATCAGCATTAACAAATTAACTATCTCCACAACAACCCCCTTAATGATTCATACAATAATATAGTTCAATAAATAAGGAATGAATCAAGACTTAGACTAATAATCAACAACTTTATGGAGTTATATCATTATTTTGTTTGGCTGAACTTGTTTCTTTTTCATTTTACTTTTACATCAGTCAATATAGTGAAACGAAACAGGCAGTGGTTGGGCATACGTAATAGGTGTTTCAATCACTTCAGTTGATGAAAGTTCACAACTGATTGATTTGTCTTATCTTGTTCGTACTCTATGCCCAATATCAACGTTCCTCACTTGGTCATTTCATAGTATGTAAGCGACATTCGAAGGCGTTTATTATATTATATATCTTGGCTCATATCAGAAGATACAAGCTTCTTAGCTTGAACTCACCAAGTAGTGGCAATCATCTATGCATATTAGTGGTGTCGGGTGGATAGGGTTAAAAACCATTCTCTAAATATATTAATTACATTTGATAGGTGAAAATCACTATGCAGTCACAAACCGAACCTGTCAAAATACTTTGCAAAAGTCAATATTCAAAAACATTCACTAATTTTTAGCTCAAGAAGAAGGCATCTTTGGTGAGAAACTCCCTTTATACTATAGTGAACTGGCGACCAAGCAATGATGTAGTAAATTTACTAGAGAGTTTTGAGGCTATCACCAATTTAGATCCAATTATAGAATTGTAATTGGAATTTTATGAGAATTATTCAATTCAAGTTCTAAACTTTCACTAGTGAATTTACGTTACTCAGCTGAGTTCGCAATGCACACCAGATCTATCACATGCTAAATCAGCTTATAAGAATCACTATCATTCCCTATTACAGTATAAAAACACTTTAGATGTTGATTGTGTTAGACGAGGAAAGGAATGCTAATCCCGATTACACGAAAGTCGGCTAAATCATGAATTTGTGTTATTTAGACAAGCAGACAGGGACTAAAGTATATCTTAAATTTTATTTTAACAGTGTACATCAACGAAAAAGAAATATTCGATTTAAAGGAAAATCGAAAAATATGTCAATAGATTACCTTTTAACCAATATTAGTGTAGCAGTATCCTTTATCAATTAGTCTAAGGTGTAGAGGAAATATCACTTAGGTCATTATCAATTGAAGAATGACCTGCCTATACAATTCATATCATCCGACTCTTTGTGATATTTGATCATGTTATTTTTGTGTTTAATATTTTGTATATAACCAGGTTATTTTATTAGGTATACGAAAGTTTTTCGATTTATGGTGTTGTTTTACTTTCAATTAATTTGGGGATCGAAATCGATTTTGTGAGTGACTATCCCTGGGTCGAATTGTTTCTTTGTGTTCTCATCTATTGATTAATGTTGTATACTTTCATTTAACAATCTTGAAACATCGTTCAAATCATCATTTCCTAACCCATAGGAGAGATGTTAGATAACATGTTTGGAAATTAGTTACATTGACATATGAATACAATACATATTTGTAAATAATCTCAGCGGATGAAATTAACGAAAAATTTCAACGTTTCGCTCGGCAAGCTGGTTCGAGCTTCTTCAGGGAAATAACCGAAATCAAAAATTATCAATTAAAGTGTAAATAAGAGGTCAAATTGATTACAAATATCCAATTACATACAGAGTATGAAATTGTTACATGAATCATTGGAAGTGAACTAATATTGGAATTGTTTTGAATGAAGGGAGGTGTGCACTTCGTGTGAAGTTTCATGCTACAATCATTTGTAAACATATATTCGCTTGAGCTATGTTCTCGGAGGGGGATAGACAACCTGAAGATTGGCTTGCTGTCAAATCATAATTGAAGTAAATCAATGTAATAATGATTATAGGTCAAAGGAAGGGTGTATACTTGCAAATGGCTACACGTTGAACTGTGTAATTAAAAATCAATAATTCTAAACAGAATTAATCAATCAATCAATAAATGGAATGCGTTGGAAATTGGATTAGTAGAAGTATGAATTCATTTTTTAATCATTAGTTGCCATGGTTGGTTGGTTGGTTTTAGTCTTGGTTATTTCCCTAAAGAAGCTCAAACCAGCTTGCAGAGCGAAACGTTGAAATTTTTATTTAATTTCATCCACTGAGATTATTTACCAATATATTCTATTCATATGTCTTATATACACTCGGAGCCCAAGTTTTGTAAACAGTTTCGTTCAATTTTGGACGAAATTATCTATAAAATATTAGTTACATTGATTTAGATTTGTGTATTGATTATTCTTCTCTAAATCTTAAGTTTCTATGTTATCCTTATTACTTCTGTTGACTGATTTCATGTATTTTCATTCCTAAACTCTTTAGCTTGTATTTAATTCTATCAACAATAATAGTGTTATTTCACCCAGTTTATTTTTCATCTTCATGATTTCTTCGCTTACTGTTGGTGTTATGATGTATGGCAGTTTCATCTGTGATTTATTTCTTTGATATCATGACATGTTTATAAGTGATCGACTTATTGACTGATTAAGATACTCTGTATGATATGATTTAGTGAGTATAGCTAACTGCCAACTCATTATTGAGTTTTGAACAAGAGAAGAGGCCATTAAGTAAACAAAGAAAGTTGATTAATATCACCCATTAAACAATATCTAAATGGTAATGCCTCAGACTGTGAAAATAGTTGAATATGAGTCCTTGTTAGAATGTACATCTTATTGATGAATGCCAACTAACAAAGAAAATCTTGTCGTCTAGTCTTAAGTACTAAATACTGATTGCACTTTTATTATCATTGTACACAACTACTCAACGGTAGGCCGTACATCATTTAAATGAGAGGGGAAGTTTTGAATTTAGTTTATACACTGTTGAAAGTTCCACACTTGAAGAAACATCTGCCAAATCGCTTTTATTTTTCAAAGCTTATCTAAACAAATAACAAATTACTTCATCATCCAAAATGAGTTACAATGGATTCGTATGAATACATTGAATTTCATTTTCAAAGTCATAGAATTAGGTTTGTAAGTAACAATATTAGTAATGTGGTAAGTTGTTATTTAGACGATATGATTAAAATAGCATTCCTTGAACAAATGAAAGTCGGTAGATCGATACAAAGTAAAGGTGCTATATAACAATGTGGATTTATCATCAGGATAGTATATCCGAGCAATTAAGGGGTTCCCTTCTGTAAACTAAAGGTGTATTGTTCTTTTTTATCTCGCAATTCTTCGAGATATTTACTTTGTAATCACTATCAACTAAACACACAACAAAATCCCATAAGAGAAATTTCTGTTTGTTTTGAAGCATTGGTTTGGAGGAATACGATTATGAAACCTTAGAGGACCTTTTATCTTAGTTCTTTGTATACTCTTGTTACCACAAAACAATATTGACTTCCTACTAATTTTAAAATATTTCACTTTATTTAGCTTGAAGGGAAAAGAGACAGAGATCAAGAACAAAGTGTACTAGATTGGATAGATGCTGTACTTGGTACTAAGGTGGATCGTTCTAAACCATATGAAGAAGTATTAAAAGATGGTGTGTTGCTTTGCAAGTGAGTAGTTTTGATATTTGAAGAACTAAATTTCTTTGTTATTTTGACATATATGTCAAATAATTTAGTAGTAACAATGAATAACGAGTTTGTAGTACTTATTCTTGATTGTTGTAATAACCATTAAACCATGTGAATCATTATCGTAATACACAAACTTCGAAGCCAACTATTAAGGAAACTTTAATTAACAATTTATGTTCTCACACACATCACATTTTGGAATGTTACATTTTTTAATTCATTGTAACAAAAATTATCTTCAAGCGTCAGACGAAGAATAATACAACTCTAAAACATCTTAGAAACCTATACATCTACATTTCGAACTCTTCAGGAGCAAAAACTTACGACTTAATATGGAGTCAAGTGTAGATTCTTCAAATCCTACCTAGGCGAATTCGATTTTTGACTTTAGAGTCAAAATCTAAAGGTCATTCTCGGGTTAATTGAACTAAAAAATACTGTTGGACTTGAGCAACTTTCATATGGACTTAAGAAAATAAATAAAAAATAACTTTAAGTGGGATTGTGACTGGCAAGTGGAATCCAGGACGTGCGTTTCGTCCTATTTGGGACTCATCGGCTGGATGTACCTGCATCCCAATGTTGATGTTCACACTGGGATTCGAACTCAGTCCGCTTCGTATCAAACGCCACCGCGTTCACCACTAGGCTACTGTGTCCAACTTAAATATAACTTGTGTACTACCGCTATATAGAGGCAATCCGCTCAGGATGCATATATGGCAACAGAGGCTGACCAGTTTCAGTCCATTACAAATCAACGGGAAGATACAAGCCTATTCTGAATTAAAAAGTAACTGTTAGGAAAGAATGATTAGGAATGTAAGGTGGAAACGAATTACAACTTCCCCATGCTCTGAAAAGGTTTTTCTGTTCTTTTTTTGAACAACCCTTCCGATATCACCTATCAATAAAGGTAAATGCTGTATATATATATATATATATATATATATATATATATATATATATATATATTAGTACTGATACCAGTTCTTCGTCGAAGTGACCACCAATCATTAGTACTGGTACACTACATTAGTTGCAGCGTTAGTTGTTTGGCTTGTTTATGCATATTGATTCATAAAACTTATGCTAAGTGACAAATGCATTTGTTCTTTAAGGACATTCAAAGAATCTCTCAAGCTTCTCCATATACTACACCACATATGTATCTTTTTAAATACTAGATATCTGTATGAATTCCTACGTTCTCAATTGATTGGATTAAGTCGCTTTTTTCTTACAAACTTTGTATTAGTTTACAAACAATTGTCCAAAGCTATTTGATTTTAAGTATTTTGTCATAGTATTAACTTTCATATTATTACCTTTTAACAAAACAATCAAATTCCCTGTTACCACCGGTTTATAACCTTGGAAAATGAAAAAGACTAAAGACGCTAGACACTGGTCATTACTTAGCTTTTATTACACATAAATATTTTTCCTACAAGCAGTCAGTTAGTACCAAACAGCTTATTGGCAATATTTCAGACTATGAAGCCAAATAGATTTCGGATTCCACGGTGTAGAACAAAAGTTTTCTTCAAAATAATGTCCCAACCACCAAGAAACGTAGGTCGAATAAGTTTTTCTACTGATTGCATCTTTTGTTAGGTTTTACTAGACTGATTTGTTACTTTCATATTTCCTATACTTCTATTAGAGTTATTAACAAATTGAAACCTGGTAGTGTTAAGAAGATCAATGAAAATAGTACCATGCCATTTAAAATTATGGAGAATATTAATGCATTTCAAGAAGCCATTAAAGCCTATGGTGTTCCAACTTCAGATGTTTTCCAAACAGTTGATTTATTTGAAAAGAAAGATATTGCACAAGTAACACAATGTATTTATGCACTTGGAAGAACAGTAAGCTATTGTTGCCATGAAGTTTATCATCATTTTTAGAATAGATGTATTAAAATAATCGATGTTCATGTACAACTCTTATTAGTATATTCTATTTGACACTCCAGTCTAGTTGTTTAGACATTTTACTTTTGACTATTAGCTAGCACTTTAGAAACTCACTGAATCATCATTCGTGCACGCAGGTCTTTCAAAATTATTAGATTTTGTAAATTACATGATGGACTGGATATAGCTACACAATTACAGAAAACATAGAAGCACTATACAATTATTTCATCGTAGAATACTACTCCTCGTCGATGAATAATCATGAATATCAAGTACTGTCCGCGTATTCTGAATGTACCTCGTTTCATTCTTAGCTTGGTCTTGGATGTACGTCACTAAAGAGTTTCATGCTAGAACTAAATAGGTTTCCAGTGGTTTCAAGTTTTTGATGGTGATGCGTATATAATCAGTTCATCAGTCTATTGATATCATTAGAATTTACATACACTGGTGATTTCCAGTCTATGCATAGCCATTAGTTAGTCTGACAAGGAGTACTAGGTAGTTCAAAACAAATTGGAAGGTATTTAGTTGCAGGTAAACAACGTTTTGTTTTACCTGACGTGAGGTCATTAAATATCGGTTTGAGTAGGGTGCAAATGTGCAACTTTCATGACTGTTCCGCATTCAACAATCGTCGTCTGTAAATGATAACCTCATACAACGTTATTTGAAATAAGTTACAGTGGTGTATAGGCATTCATTTTTTTATTATTCTCTAAATTAGAAGCTTTAATAAGAATTTAGACTATGTGTTACAAGATTTTATTTCCCCTGTCTTAGTCACATTTTTCATACTTATTGGGGTTATTATTAACGTATTCAGTATTCATTACGCATGACGCATTCAGCATTTTAAGTCATCATTTCATTCATTTAGTTGGTGAGTGGTGAAATTTTCCCCAAAGATCCCATATCGAACTCTAACCTTCACTCTTTTCGAGCACTTTTTCCTGTATGTTGGGTTCCATCACATTACCTTGTCCATAACAGAAAGTTGTGGATAACTTCACATTTAAAAATGATATCTATATTGAAAATATTACTCTAATATTCAACACCTACCAATTATCTGATTGGAAAATATGATTACATATTCTGAATACGACATACCTGGTGAATAGTGAATACATTGAGAATAAACCTCAGCCTCATTAACCAGTGCTAGTGGTAAAATTAAATTGATTCGATCCCTCCTTAGGATAATGTTTTCTTTAAAAATGTAATTAATCAGTCAGTATTCCATTTTCTAATATAAATGACGCCTTCACAGTTCTTACAGATGAAACGAACAAAAGAAGTTTACTTAAAAGATTCGATAGGCTTTATTCCTGAATCATCTTCACTTTATGTGAAGACTGTATTGATAGTATCACTTTCCTAAGTATATCTCCTTAACCAAAAACAGTATGGTACTTCAGCGGGTCAGTATACTCAGATACAGAATATTATTCACGGAAAGGTTAGCACATATTAGTAAACGCACTTTCTGCAACCACACCGCTGAAGTAAACGTAGCCATGTTCAACAGAGTATGATTGTGTATTCACTGCAGTTTCTAAATAATCCCATGCAAGTGAAGACAAATGTAACAGTTCCCAAAAAACCTGTTTCAACGAGGTTACAGCTATTTGGTGCTAATATCTATGAGTATACGACCCAAATGGAAAGCGCTCACAAAGATGCTCACTGAATCCAAGCTTTACTCTATTATACTCTGTTATACAAATAGGCTTGCTGAATTTACTATTTACGCGCATCTATAAATTGAACTACATTTGCAGAATCACTTACATTAGACTCTTCATAAATTGTGTCGATCACAGGAACTTTAAACGTTATCCATGTAGTTTAAGTAGGGGACAATTAGTGTTAATAAAAAGAGATATGTATTTTCTTTTTCAATTAATACTGAACGAAGTTATTTGAATCATTTATCTTCTTACATATAACGTACGGCATCGACATCTATCTTCTCAAATCTGATATATATGTTTATCGAAAAATTGCAAGGCCCCTTTCCCTGTTTTGACTATCATAATAGCTAATATTCGGTCAGCTTATACATAACTTAATGCAAGCACTCTATGTCTTTATTATTATTATTATTATCAATATTATTATCATTATTGTTCTTATTATTACTATTATTACTAAGTTTGAATTTCTTATGAAAACCTTTGCATTTTCATTAGTGTCAAACACATCCAGAATATAATGGTCCAACTTTAGGTCCAAAATTAGCACAAGAGAATAAACGTGAATTCAGTGAAGAACAATTACGTGAAGGTGCAAATGTGATTAGTTTACAATATGGTACTAATAAAGGTGCATCACAAGCTGGTATGACTATGGGTAAACAACGTATGATTCTTGATTAAATTGACAAATTTATAAAGAATACAACTACATTAAAGCAGATTCATTATCATTTTATTTGAAGTGAACTGATCAACTGATTGTTATTATTTCTCAAATTAATAATAATAATAATAATGAAGTAATGGGAATTGAATGTATTACAATATCTGTTTCCTTGTGCTTTGTTTTTTTTTTCACAAATGTTTTCTTTTCTTTCTGCGCTTACCTATGTCTTGTCTGCCTGACGGTTGCATTGCATTCATCATTTGTTTACTTTTCTAATCAACAAGAACTTCCAAATATAACTTCATTTAATTTCATTCATGTTAACTAAAATTGGTAATGTTAAACAATTTGATTAACAACTAAATTAACATTTTGCCTGTTTTTACCGCTTATTAATAATAATAATAATAATAATAATTGTAATATTCTGTTTCTTTTTTATTAATGAAATAAGGTATACAGTTGGTCAAGTAGATAAAGTATACAGATTAGTAGAATTGTTTTACTGCTATAGTCAGATTATTTACATGGATTATTTTATTCGTTGATTATATACTTAGCCCTGTTTATTCATCTTTACAACTTGGATACAGTGAAGATATTCAGCTTGTTATTATAAATATTATTACTAGTAGTATTTATAGAATTGTATTTACTTTAAAAAAACACATAAACCTGAAAACAGAAAGATAACACAAATATTCAGGTTGAACAATATGAAAAGCATAATCAAAATGGGAATTCTACTAACAGGCGTCATTTCAATTGTAATAATGGTTAACTACTCGTTATGAAATCTGATGGTCTTAGATTTGGTCGTCTATTGGGCTCGTGGGTACGGAATGATGAGATATCGTGTACTGAAATCAAACTTCTGTCAAATGTTCCCTGCTTTTCAATGGTATCCAGACAAGATCAATACCAACAAAACCCTTAAACACCAATCTCCACAAAATCACTTCAATTAAACTAGAATAATAATCTCACTAGTGAGTAATTCCGAGATGTTTCTAGAGTTTTAATGAGAAGTAGTAATTGATTGAGTTCAGACATGTTGTCACTTTTACATTCGTTATTATTTATAAAACTCCTAATTTTCTCCTATTCGAAAACTTTTGTTACTTGTCGAATGTAAGAATGTTCAAATTGAATTTTTAGCTATTAGTTGCATTCATCTGTTTGACCGAATAATAATAATAAATGTGTGACGAAGTAGCAGTAACTATACGAGGGTACAACAACTGATAGATGAGATTAAATTGTTATAAGTATTATGATAGAAATTACTTCTTTGGAGAATTCATATCGAAAGTTACATCACGATACATTAAGACATTTTGAGCAAATATAGTGATTAGGGGTACATGAAGACCAGAAAATACGAAAATAATCATAGTAGATTTCCTATCAGTGTTCATGAACTTTTTGTCACCTACATTACAACTTCCAAGAATACTTTACTTTTAAACTAAATGAGTATTCTGTTGCAAAATCATGAGAGATAGCATATTATACCAGCTAAGAGAATTAAAGTTTTCATATGTAATTGTCTATAGAACAATTAACACTTTAAATTTACTCATATATAGCTGTGATTAGAGAAGTTTAAAATAAGAAGTCAATACGCCAGATGTTGAATGTCGTACTTGAAACCAGTTGAATTTAAAAAAGAAACAATTTCAAGCAAATGGCAAGGAGTAAGGAAGTTTAGTCATGGAGAGAACATGCGCACTCAATTTATAAGTTGATATTACTAGATGATAATATGAGCCTCTACACATTCATTTTAACGGTAATTCACTAAAAGTGTTTATCTGTGTCGTAGTGCATTTGACACTTATAGTCTTGATGACGTATGTATATCAATAAGCTCGAAATTAGACAACGTTATCCTTGACTGAGCTATTTGTAAATCAAATATAACATTTTGATATAATTTCAAAAAACTTTCGTGAATAATAATTTATTCCTAGTACAGAGTTGAAATTAATCATTTCTTAAAAAAAGTGGTTGCTAAAGCTTTTGAAAAAAGTGTCTGTTAAGCATAATGGTGAATTACACTCTTCTAGATACAGTATATTAGGTCTTCTTGTTTTTATTTCTGGGCACTGTGTCCTCAGATCCAGCAATTTAATGTAGCTTTTGAAATACAATCTTCCGATTCAAGTTTTACGCTTCCACAAGTAAACTGAACTAATATAAGCTTGCAGTGCGCTTAGTGTATTTGTAGCAACCACCGATAATCCTGGATATAATATTTCACTTGTTGTACACTCTTATCTTGGTATGAATGATACAGTATGATTAAACAACTGAATTGCTTTTATCCATGCTTTCTAGATTTGGTTTATTTGGTTTTGGCTCGCTGAAATAACTTATCGCGTATTAACTAATCTTTTACGTTTTATATTACTCGAGGAATCCAGTCAAGTACTGAAGAGTAGGTTGAAGATAGCTGCTCGGTTATACGAGTGTATTTTTTTAAGGAGTCAGGTAGGTTACCAAACAGTTTCAAAGTGTTGGGCTCAATATAAACAACAACAAGATGTTTCACGGATACGTCTTCGTGCTAACTATTGATACGTATATTTTCAAAACTAATTTTCAACTGTTTACTTAGATGTACTAACAGCGTATTTCACGGCCGCCATAAGCTCTGAAGTTATTACGTGATGATATAAGTATTTATTACAAAGTACGTCGGCTTTCAAAGCTGCAATGATCCCTGTTCAGAGATAATTTAGTAGTACATGGAGCCTTTTGAAGTAAGATGAGAAAGAATTTTGTTCGAGGAATTTAGTGAATATTTTACAAAGTGATGAGGTTTTAGTGACTTATTCTCCTAACACACACTTTGTACTTACTATAGATGCGTATTCAGTTGGTGCAGTTTTAGAAAAGGGACGTAAGCTGTTGATCTATGTTACACAGAAACTTACTGTTACTGAGAAAGATTGTTCTTAAACTTAGAGAAAGACACTAACTATCTTTAGGGCCGAAAATCTCCTCATATAAAGAAGCTAAACTGGTTATTTATTCCGTAAATGCTCTCATTTTTGGTATTCTAACTAATTTAAAATTTGGCAATGATCATCATCATTATTTATTAGTCCCTTACTGACCTTGTGTTTTCTAATCGAACTCTGTATTTTGTATCTGTTACTAGGTCGTCATTGTAACTATATAATTGGAGTTGAAACAATACAAAATCGAGTCTTATTCTAAATACTGACCTTCGTCCTTCATGATCGAGTTGGTGAGGAGTATTTTACTTGTCATATCGTAGCTTGCTAGTATGTGTTCTGTTCAAACATATCAATTCAGTGGAGTAGGCGATAGGAAAAGTGTACAGAAGTTTGAGTGCTTTCTAGAATTTCGGCAGAATGATGTTGTCATTAATAGATTTCAAAAAAATTTCGACAGCGGGTCGCTACATTTGAGCTTAGTATATCCCAACATTTGAGTGGATAATAAAAGTAATAGCTTTCATTCTCAAGTTTCACTTAATACATGACAGCATGCCAGTTTACAGGCATGATCGGAGTGATATAGGTCTATCAACATACAAGGATTTTAGTAACGAGTCATTGTTAGGAAATTCGCACCATATTAAAATATGAAGAAGATAAGGAGAAAACCAAGTACAGCTATTTTTGCAATGTAATGAACCAGTGGTGTGCGTTGTATCATGGCACTTCTAACAAGCAAACTTGCGCCTTCTCTCTGGGATATTATCCTTACAGAAAATGACTGACAGTGAATAAAGTAGATTACAAAATATGTCCAGATACTGGATAAGACCAACTGTGCTTGAAACTTTAGCCAGAGAGCGGACTTAATATGTATACGTGGACATCCTCTTGTGATGGTGGAACCAATCTGCATTGGTTTTGGACAGCGAGTAATTAATGCATCATTTTACTAACCAGCGATAGAATTCTGTCGCTTAAATGTGACCATTCCCTAATGAGATCAGCCAATGATATTATGTAAATGCATGGCTGTATTTAGGAAAAACCAGTGATAATCAGTTACTAGATATCCCGCATGAACAACAATGAATAGGACGCAATTCGATTCGCCTTCAAACTGGCTGACCTGCCCAGATGTGTAGAAGTAAAATAGGTAATATTTTTCCATCAGGTTCCATACTTGCTTCATACATTACCATCCACAATTAGAAAAATGACAGAAGAAGAGAGTAGTAAATAACAACACCAGCATACTGGAGTTTACGAAACCAATATGCAGAATTAGTGTCTACACGGAAATTGGAAGACTCTATTCACTATATAAGCTAATAAATGAATCGAAATGAAAGAAAATAGCATCTTTTTCATTCTGAAAAGTAAATTAAGTGGTGTTCACAAGTTTAGAGTCCCTATCTCTCTAGTAAAGTAAGAAATAATAGTTGATGTGAACATTTTTAATGCGACATCAGAAGAAATGAAATTAACAACATGTCATGTAAATAAAGAAAGTGACTATGTTCCACGAATGTTGTAGGGCAAATCGTTTCAGATTCCTGAGAATTTATTTGTAAAATAATTCATATAAACAGTAGGTTTAAAATATGTTCCATTTTGTTTTTGAAGCTGAATTGCGTAGCTATAGCAAGATGGTTCCGCAGGTTGAATTAGATTAAATAATGAGTGAGTTAATTTACTCAATAACTTGTAAAAAAATTTGAACTTAATCTGGGTCTGAGCCTCCATAGGGTATCTAATCCTAACTTAGTGCATCAAGTATTATAGTCAGGTGTATAAGTTGTCCAAAGAATACGAAGAGTAAATCGACTTTGGGTAGACTTCAGTCTAAATTGATCCTTGATGGAAACATTGCCAAGAATAAGAGTGTAGTATTCATGTAATGGTCAGACACGAATGTTGTATAGCAGAAATCGAGAATCATTGTTGTAAATGTTACGTAGTATGTAATCTAGAAGTCAATGTGACATGGATGTCTGCATAGTAAACTGTTCTATGAATTACAGACTATAAGAGTATCTGAGCCTTAAGTCAACTACTGATTAAAGTCTTACTGAATTATTGCCATGTATAGAGAGATACGAACTGAGGGGCTAATCTCCAAAACGTAACCAACCATACTTAGAAGCATTAAGGTCTAATTTCCATCTCGAACATCATGGGGCGGATATGTTGATTTTCGCAGTGATGTCACTGTGTGTGAGTAAATTTTGTGAGGACAGACTGAGTACACAGATTTAAGACCATAAGTGTATAAAACGGTTTTACCCAAACTTGAGCGTTTACATATATTATTTATGTAAGCTCACTTTCATAAATTTTTCTCGAAGTGAATTTGTTGGTAACATTATAAGATGTTGCAATTGTAATGGTTTCAAACTTCGGCATTTTAAGTATGCTCAGGTTAAAGCAAAAAATAAGATACTCTGCGTTTGACTTAACTCATTCGTTTTAAACCTCGATATGATAAGAAATGACATTTAATACGTGATAATTTGTTTCTTTATTGACAATAACACCATAGGATGAAATTTGCAAACATTTATTAGGGTTTGCGTAAGATAAATTTGTAAAAGGTTAAGAAAACTCTGAAGATATGGTTCGCTTGGTAAGTACAGATAACAACGTACTATATGATTTCATGACATTTTCAAACAGTTCTCCGTAATCTTAATAGTAATGATACGGAATTCCTTTTTTTATTACATTGATAGTTGATTATTTTAGTTAAATGCAACATGAAGACTGCTGTTTCCTAGAACAAATTGACTTAGATCATAAGTGCATTGAGCATATATGTATAGTATTGACGGTGTTTATGTGATCTACGATGGTTGATCGTGTCCTTGAAAAAGGTTAATTCATTGAGAATGATGATCGGCGCTGTGCTTGTATTTAGTTACTTATGAGGTGTTTGAATGATCGCAGGAAAAAGCTAGTTGAACAGATTTTAGAGTGGAATTCTAATAGACTCGATTTATTCGAACTTTCGATTCCTGATGAGGTAGTGAATAATGTTGTTATAAACAACTTTAGAAATGTGAATTCAATGGAGTTATGAGATTTTTCCTTCAGGATGACAATCGGCGATTCCAAACAAAATGTATTAGAGTATCTAGTTTATCTAAAACATCTGAAGTAGCGGATATTGTTAAAGAAAAGTTCTGTGTCCATGATCCGTCTCTTGCTAATAAATGTTTTGGGATATATGAGCACCATGCCAATGGAGGTTTGTTTTTATTTAAAATATGATCACTTAATTATTCTGTTAGCCTTATTAATTTGTGCCGCCTAAGTAGTAGTTTCTCATATAGTCACTGTTATTGTTTATATTTTTTTTTCGTGACTTCGTGCTATCAATAGCTTAAGCTATATCCCTTATAAAGTAAAGCACCCAGTATCTAAGCTTATTGAATGAGACTATTATTAACTCTTCCTATCCGGAAATTATCGTGAGCCTTTTTCAGCTCGAGTGTTTTGTGAAACCCTTTATTGTATGTTGACAACGTAATTGGATATAAACTTCTAACATTTTGTATAGTTTATTAGCTTTAGCTATATTTCTACTTTTCCTAAACGCAATCAACCATTCTTATCATATCCATAGGATAAATTTACTATTTAATAGTAAACTTGTACTTACTACTTATCGAGCTTAATCTATATGACTGTCAATCAGCATTCACTCAGTATTTCTCTTTATAGGTTATGCGTTTATTAGTTCTTTTTCAGTTAATTAGTGGGCGGAAATTCAAATTAAGATTTTTCTGTTCAAGTATTTGTAGAAGAGATTTGCAAGTAAGAAACAATTTGTTCTACTCTCTATGAAGCAGCAGTTCTGTTACTCAGGAGTATTGCTCTATTTCATGATGGTCAGTTAGACACTACGTAGAACTTGGTTTATACGTACACCGATCCAGGCTGCCATGCCTCAATTAGTATAAAGAGATCAAATTGTCAAGTCAAATTCCAGTGGTGGAGGTAGTAAAAATAGTAGTGATGAAGAGCATTAAGGATCGGAGATAAACTGGCGAAAATTGGTGAGAAAAACTATGATGAATTTAGAAACTTAGAATTTGGAAGAGAATAAAGAACGGATGCACCAGCGCTTTCGCTAACGATTTTGAGCTGTAATTCAAAGTCTCTAACCACTTGTTACGATTATTTCGTGGACCCCAAACAGGTAGTCTGCATCTATTAACATGGCCTAGCCCAGTTGTCAATCTCTCCATGGGTTGGTGCCATGTTTTGATTTGGCTGCACCTAGCCTTCTCCCAGCCTGCCCCTACACCATACAGCATTCCTCGTCGAGGTAGGTGGTGGCAGGGTATACGCAGCACATGTCATAACCACTTCAGCTGATGAAGACTCATCACATCATCAGTCGATTTGTCATCTTTACTTAGCACCGTTTTCCCAACGTACGTATTGCGTACTCGGTGGTCCGAGAAATCATAAGTAATGCTTCGAGGGCACGTATAGTTGCATACTCGTAGCCTATAATTATCCTCTATTCTTAATTACTATGTTTTGCTTCCACAAAGTAAATTGAATCAAATTAATACGCAGTCCCGCCTGCTCTACATGTGACGCAGTCTGGAATATGCCATTCCGACTTTTAGTATCTATTCTGATATTTCATTAGACTCCAGATCGTGAGATTTGATGGGTCTCCTGAAGACAGTCCATCGAAATCATTTGATTTAATTGCTATTTTGCATATGATTATGGTTGTATTCGTGAAGTAAAAATTAACTGCGTATTTCTCTTTTCATAGTTGTGTAGTAATAAGGTTTGTAATCTAATGTGTGGTACTTGTTCTACACAATTAGTACATTGTTTCTGTATGAATATAATTTACTTTTGATATGGCTCCGCGTCTATAAAATTCGGTCACATGTTCGATCTCTTTCCCACCATGCATCACTAGCTCTTTTAAACCCTAGGTATCTTATTAAAAATTGAATTAAAATATTTAAAGCATTTTATTAAGACATGTCGATGTGTTTTTCTCGTACTTGATTTGATTCAGCATCTTCTACGTAGCATAGTTCTCAGATAGCAAATCAATCTCATTATTGATTAGTCTTTGTTCCAAAATCGTGATTTTTTCAATTAGATTAGAGTTTGGCCTTTTATTATGATAGTCGTATAATGTCAGTTGAATCAACCTTAAACATATAAAAATTAGTCACATGTCGAAAGGTCCGGTGATTTCGTCAATTTCTTAATCCTTTCCATATTACACACTTGTGAATCCGGTCAACATTTCATGATCTATTGACTATCTACAAAACTGACAATTTTCATTTTATCTCAAAATTTTCTGAATCATCATCCATTTGTCGTCATCCTAACACTTGTCAAAATGTTATTTATAAAATACTTAATATTTACTAGTGCGACAGGTGTTTTTTTAATTAAGGAATATCACTTTGTATTCTTGCATTTTTTCACAAAGTAGGAATTATCTGTGACTTTGAAAGACATGATAATATTTCAGTTAACATTTCAAAGAAGTCTATGTTTATTTCAACTTTTCACTCGTCTAAACCCATCTCATAAACATAATCGTCTTCCTGAAACATCTTCAATGCAGTTTGCCGAGTTTCATGATGATAAACCTTTTATACTAGTGATATTTTAGGCCTTCCGGCTGCTTCATAGGATAACGCTAGCGTAGGATTTCTTCATACCACACAAATTATAACTTCCTTAACTGTTTTTACCCTTAGATATCTATAACCATTGTAATACTTTTAGATACTTTTGCCTCCATTTATAAAAGTCATTATTATAATGGTTTAACTAGCTTGTTAAGCACAGGCTTATGCAGTCGGATTTGCATTAATTTGAGTATTGGCTAGTGATACAACGTGGTTGCCTCGATCGAAATATATGCTGTTGAGAACTGAAATGCCACCTACTGTTTGAAAATCATGTACTTTAATTACTAAGGCATTGCTATATACACAAGTTAAAAATGTGTAAAATTGTGATATGAAAAAGTGTGCCAAGTTCACATTAATTAATTCTGAAAAATATTGATCAATTTTATAACGATTATTTGCTTAAACCTCAGTAACATACAATCCTGTTTGTTATAAATAAGATGGTTACCCTTACTATTTATTTATGACATCTGAACTTTTTACTAGAGTATTGCTATTGTTTTTTTTAATAACTTCATTAGTTAGACGACTAACAAACGATGAATATCCTTTATTAGTTCAACTTAGCTGGAGTAAATTGGATCGTGAAGGAAAGTTTGTTTTAAAATTGGAACCTAATAGTGGACGTGGTGTCCAGGTATGCTTTTACTTTTTTAATTAAGTAAAGGAATACGATTAAGTTTTCAATTGAGGTTACTGTCGGACGTTTTATTTCTTTGTCTGTTTTGTTGATATAAAGAATGATCATGTACTCACAAACGATTTTATGAAATATATTTAATAAGGTCCAAACCCAAAAGAAATTCGAAAAATAACCTCACCAACTTCAGAGCTAAAAAACGAAAATCCCTAATAAATGAAATGAAATAATCTGCAAACCCTTGGATTTAATATGGTATTGTTGTCTAGGTTATTGGAACTGTATTGTCGATGATAAAATTCCTGGATCGTTTAGCACTGGCGTAATGATGCGAGTTGTTGAAACTTTAAATTAACAACGGGACCAGTAGTCATTCATCTGTAATAAATAACGAATGATCACTGTATATAAATATGAGCCGGGACACTCAAATACTCCAATCAAAATTGGTTATCTTATGGGAATGCTGATTTTCGTGCCTTTTAAATAAAAGTTTAATCCATAAGGCACTAAAACAACTTTAAGAGTTTCATTCTTATCTGACTTTGTGGTCAAAATTGGAACATACTTTAGTATTTCTGATATAGTTCTAGATATGTACACCACTGTTTTGGAATTAGGGTTTCCTACTTCTTCAGATAAATCTTTTTCCACCAACCCAGTGTATGCATTATAGGTCCACTTTTCAATCTCTCCTTTTTATAAAACCGCCTCTGCCGCTTGAACGCAGTAAGTAGAGCTTCGCTTGAGGAATTCGTAAAGGCATTGTCATAAGCGAGCCGTTTGGGCTGGAGTACGAACTCTACCTAACCTCAGCTGTATCAGAGAACTTTCAAAGAGGGTGTTTGCAAAGTCTGTAATGACTTATTATTTGATGCTCATACAGTAGCGACAGTCATTATTCAGTAGCACTAAAATGTGTTTTGTTCTCTTAAAGCGAGGTCAACCATATAAATTTGATTTATTTGAATGGATTATTCATTTAAAAGGCAAACTGTTGTGGTATACCTTATTCTTATTATTCGTTGTTTTAGGCAAATATTTCTGAAAGCCAAAGTCAAACAAAATTACCCAATGATCAGAATAATTATAATGGTGGTAGTGGATTTGTGGTTAACTCAAAAACACGCATGTTCCGACGCGGTTGGTCTTTTCGACGTGGAAAGATCAGTTCATCAGTACCTGAAAAAACAACCGAACGACATAGACCATTAGGCTGTGCAGCAGGTGTAGGATTATCGAAAACTTCCCGGTCTAATTTTATTACTGCGAATTCATTGAATTGTTTACCTGGGTCAGCTAAACATCATGCTAACGGAGATAATATTACTCGTAGCCATAAAAATAGCAATTCATTTTTGCTAAATCTTGATGTTCTACCAGACTCACTATTTACACGTACAATATCTGATCCTGAAACAATAATGCAACGTAAACGTCAACGTACATTACAAGCTAAACTTATTCAAATTTTGCATCATGATTGCCCTGAATCAGGTATGTTTATAAAATGCAAACAGTTTGTAAATTCATTTCGATTCTTTATAACTAGGTAGAAAAATGTTACGCAGTGGCTTAGTGTCTAAGACATTTGACTTCTAGCCACGTAATTGTAGTTTTTAACCCTGCTCCACTTACTTCGGTCTCAGCAACCGCTTACTATCACTAGCCCTCACACTTAGTGTAACTTAAAGCCAAGTATAGAAATATTTATCTGGTAAATTAGTTAACTATTGATAAGTTAGTTGCAAAATAAGAAGCGATTGAGTTGAAATCATATAAAATCCAATGAAATACTTATCAAACATATTAAGCGAGATAAATGAATGAACACACCTCAACCATATATTCGACGGAAGGTGTGAAGTGTATACAGTTACCCAACTACATATGATAGTACTCCATGTCACCTCATGTTTCCAACCATCGATTACGACTAACATATTAATATACCTACTGGCTTCATAATTACACGATTATGTTTATTTCACAACAGTTGGTCTGATCATATACTATGTACAGATTCCTATACTCAGCTTTTCGCCTTATTTTAGTTGTATTATTGTTGGCGATCATATCTAGCTACCGAAACCAAAGTATATGAAGTTGGTTTCGAATCTACAATCTGCCAGTTGAAAGACAGGCGATTTAATCACTAAGCTACGACTACATATCTTACAAACACTTAAACAAAACTAACGAATATTTTTAATATTTTAATGCACGATGATGAGAAGCAACTAATCGCAAAAGAAAAAAAAACTATTGACAAGGTTCCTCTTTATTTAGTAGCATTCATGTTAGTTGTAGTTACACAACGGTTGATTATTTAAACCTATAAAGCAAGAACGTAATTCACTTCACTAGCTAGCGAATAATAATAATTTTAGAATTGTCCATTAACTGTTTAAAGACAAAATTCAGTTGAGCAAACTTTCAACTTGCATCCTATGTCAACTAGCACTTCACAACCTGTTCAACTAAAAATATTGATGTAGACAATAATTTATGCTCCACTTGATTAACTCACATTCTGATAAATCTTTTCTGGAGTACTAGATATAACAAAACCAATCAATCAAGTTTTGGAAGTTATCACTTTAGATCTAAACTCACACATAAATGACTTTGTAATGGCATTAAAGTTTTGAATAATAAATCGTTTTTTGTTCGTAAGTGTTTGCATGTCCTTGCTGACATGTGAAACCTAGAATATGCGTTTTGTCCTATTCGGAACTTAATACGTGAATGTTCATTCCATATCTTGGTGTTGATGTTAACATACAAACTGTAACTCAATCAACCCGTGTCAGACGACTTCACGTTATTCATTTAACAGCCAAAAATGTAGCATCAGTTCATGAAGTCACTAACCGCTGGTCTGAGCCATATCGATAGATGCAGACTATATGGTCTGGGTCCGCGCGAACACCGTAACTAATAGTTGGAGACTAGATGATATGTTGGAGTTAGTTCCAGTGAAACAAGTGTATCCACACTTTGTTCTCCCTTGAATCATGAGCTAAAATCATCTTATACCTTTTTTTCCACGAATTAATTCTTCCTCCCTCTACTGTATTCTATATGTCCACACTCTTTTTTCTTACTGTGATTAAAGTAACCACTACTTTTACTAATGTGGTGTTTGCCTGGAGGCGCTGTTGAGGTATGGCAACTTGGACCGATGGTCATTTATAACAGTTCTTAGGTTGTACATGCGTAAATGTATGCACATACTTGGCTACTGAATCCACACAGCTGCATTTGCGCAACAAATTTGTACAAATAATTTATAAGTGTTGAAATCTTCTTGCTGGTGCTATTAAGGAATGCAAATGATCAGTGTTTGTTGCTATATGTGCATCCAGAGAGGACATTTTTGATGTATGTTTTATTCACAAGTGTGAGTAAATTTGATTCCAGGCAATCTGCTTTGTATGGATGAAAATATAACAACAAACACTAATAATTTACTAGCCTTAACAACATCAATAAGAAAATTCAAAAACTTGAAAACCTAACTCAGTAGCTCTCTTTATAACGTGAGAGCATTTGATATAAACTAACTTAATATAAGTCTATGTGTGAATGTAACACTGGGATGTAGCTGGTACATTCATTTAACGAGTTCAAAGTTATACGAATCGTGCGTCCTACATTCCACTTGCCAGTCACAGTTCAACTTTAACAATAATTTGTTTAGTTCACGTCACAAACTGATAGTAACCGAATAGCCATTTAAAACCAGGAAGTACTGGGCAACTATTTCTCTCTAATATAAGACTCTTCATAAGTGCTAATCCATTACTCTACCTAAGTATCAAAACCAAAACTTCGAAGTCTCACTGCGGGTGTTTAATCTTCAATTCACTGAGTTGGCATCCAGCGGTTTACATTTCTGTCTGTTGTCGATTCAGAATATAAATTTAACGGTCGTCACATACTACTCAGTTATATCAACGGTAGATTGTATATCTGATAAAAAATTGTAATATTCGATTATATAATAATGCGATTTGATTTATCTTGACTCTATTGCTTTTCACTAATACCATTGACCAATACCAATGAAAAGAAAAAAGACATTGAAATCTACTTTCAGAAGTCGTAATTATTAATTGACGTTTTAAAATCAGACTATTACATAGAAGCAGTGGAAATCCACAGGATATGTATGTCTAGTACATTTCTCTTCTATCCGTTGATTGTTTACATTTTCGATGAATTTTCGGTAATTCACACATTCATCCACGCATACGCATATAAAAGTGTATATTTATCATAAATCATGTTTATTCAAGTTTGTTTATTGATTTGTGATACCTTGTGTATTGCTACAACTGCCAATTACCTCTCCATACGATTATTATTGTTATTATTTTATTCAAACTAAGTAGCAAAGAAACGTTCACATAGAAAAGTTCATTTTAACTTCATATTCAATAATTAACAGTTGTTTCATTAATAAATAAAGGAAACAGTTAACGTGTGTAGATTTTAAAAAAGAATCTCATTGAAATTTCCTTGTTTTTACCACTTTACAGTATATATATATATATATATATATATATATATATATATATATATATATATATATATATATATATATACTTCTTCCTATCTACATGAATGTGTGCTTGTATGTATGTATAGTTGGAGACTCTGAGTGACATGGCTCAGAATCAGTTACGGTGATGCCAGTGCATTTACTCTTTATCCTCCGTTTTAATCGTAAAGTTAAAATTATATTAAATCTCTCTTTCTATAAACTAATTCTTACTTGTTGTGTCATGTTCCTCATGTTCACACTTTTTTCTTAGTATCATTGAATTAACCACTACTACTAATTTAGTGTTAAATCAACTGGTTGAAATAAGTTTTGGATAGCATACAACGATTATCTAATCTAATTTAGTATTTTCTTATGATCTCTTTTTTTTTGTTTACCTATGTCTACATTTCATAGGTGGGGCATTAAAAATCTACGGTGGTCAATTATTCCCAGAAATACCATATAAAACTTTATTAGTATCAATTACAGATAATGTTGCTTATATTATACGCGAAAGTTTAAATAAATATGGTTTAGATGATGCAGATCCAGATGCATATTGTTTAGTTATGCGTAAACGTAATTCCCATGATATATCCACTGGATTAATTGGTCATGAAGAAATATTATCAGATGATACTTGTCCATTAGAATATTTATTGGCTTCGTCATCAACAACTAAATCCAATGATACTGTTATCACTTTTGAGGTAGGCATAACTTTGAAATTTATTTATTTATGATTAAGACAGTCGACTTTAAACTCAAACCAGTGGATGTAATGTTTTAACTCCATTTACTTTTATTTAGGTAGCTGATTAATATCACTTACTTTCATACAATTAATGTGTAGATCAAAGCCTAATGGCAAACTCATGCATTCGATAAACGACTTGTATGTATGATAAGTTGGTTGAAAGTAGTCGATGGGGAATTCTATGCCTAGGTTTCATGCTATTCGGCGTTCGTCAACATAATGTACCTTCAGTCTTCACAGAACTGACTTTCCCTAGTGGGCTCGACCCCTAGTCACTATGTTTCACAGTCTGTGACTATTACTGCGGAGTTACTCAGAGCACAACTGACCTTTCTTTTGATTGAGGTATATACATTGATTGGTCTCTGAGTAGTGTTGGTGGTAGAGAGGTTGGCATTTTGTGCTTGACCACAGTGATGATAATTCAATCAGTTTCACCAACCAACGTGTCCTCTCATGTTTTACGAATGTTATCTTAACGGCTTCCATATTGTGTATCATAGAATAACAATGGGATTGGGTGAAAAGGTGGTTAGTCAATGACATGGTGTTGTGATATGTAAGAAAGCTGTATAAGGATGTTGTCTTCTGGCTCATAATGACCCCCTGGTTGGATTTCTAGGGTTGCTACAACTCGGCTGGAGACATTGTCAGATATGAGCTAGAATAAAGCTTAGTAGCTATCAGGCTGTAGCTTCCTCCTACATCTCTTGTAAAATGACAGGAATTTTTAACAAAATGAAGTCCCTCTTGGTTGTATTTTTGTGTGAACTGTATTTTCTACTATGTATTTTTTTGTTCTCTTGTTGCCGTTCTGTTCAAGAAATACTCATCTTACAGGTCTGGTTTTTTGACAATGGTGGCATACCTTCAATATCTTACTATATCCGTTATCATTTCCTCGTGTATTTTGTAATAGTGACAGCCAGAGTAGTGCTTCTTAATTTTGGTGTCTTGTGTTGATTGTTAATGTCAGTCTGAATTTTGATAAAGCCTGATTCATAGTAGCGCGGCGTTATAGAAACAGTATAAGTAGTCTAAATATCTTACCATCGTTCAATTATCCAGATGAGTATGAGAATTAGTAATTTTAGTAATTGTAAAATAGTTTTAATATAGAGATGACTTCATCAAAATGTATAAGTTAACGAAATAAAGGGTAAAATGTAACAAACAGTTCGTCATGCCATTTCTATGTTCTAGTAACTTGTGACTTATTAAAATCTTATTGTTGCATCTAAAGACCACAAACGATGATATTATCATCCTTCTCTTCCTCTATATACGACACTCGATAAGCTTTTTGATAAATCATCCAAGGTGTAAAACACATACATCATTGCCATTCACCCTCAAATTTCTAATGAAAACTTCACTAATTAAATAAAATGTGTAAAACTTTATTCCGAATTATTACCATATTTATATATTCCTTGTTTTCCGTTAAATTGTTTTTAACTAAAAATATATCTGAAGCTCTCCGCAACATTTTCAATGTTTGCTAAATATATTGTGTCCAGCATTTTTGGATTATTCTCTTATCCGTCTTATGGATGAATGTGTTGTATTATGCAATGTGATTTCCATTTTAAGAAATTCCTTTCAGGATTCGCGCCTCACCGAAAATGCTTATAGGCAAAAATTTTTAGTCAACTTCAGCTGCTTAAAACGAATTATTTGTGGAATTATACTTTAATTGGTAGAACTCACTCAATAAATAAACGGGAAAATAACCGAGTCTGCTGGGTATACTTTATATTTCCACTCGAGCCGAGAATACCGACACTGGCTACTCACTAAGAGATATACGACACGGACTTCAGGTGACACCAAACGAGATTATTCCTGTTTCTCATGGTCTACGGTCAGCTGTCTGGAGACTGAAGTTAAACTTATCCAGTAACTATAATTTCAGTAGTAAGCCAAAGAATAAATAAATTAAGCATGTAGCTTTTGAGTACAAATACACTAAAATTATTGTTGAGAGTAGGGTTACAAAATAGCGAACTAAAACATAAACGAACAATTGAGGGGGATGGTATAAATTTTCTCTGGAGTAGAAAACACTTAAAACAAACTACATAAACACTTCTGATACGTAAAATGTTAAATTCAAACTTTCGTAAATAAATTGCAGAAAAAGTGAGTATTCCAAGATTTTGTCGGGAATCTGGTATCTCTAACAGTACACTACAGCGAACATTGAAAACGTTGTAGATAATTCCCATTAAAAAAAAACAATGATGGCGCACACAATTCCTCCCATTATAACTATAATATTCAGATTTTTGACATTTTCAATGTCTCTGAAAGATTCTAATTTCTAGTTTACTATATATATATATATATATATATATATATATATATATATATAATGTCTATTTGGATGTCTTATGATGCCTAAATTGTTTAGATTATCTTTTTATAATTGACATTTCCAAAATATACATGTAAATGATCATAATATTGTACATTAAATAATATTCTATATTACTTCATGTTAATAGACTTAACAAACTAAATGGCTTTTACTCCACTGAACAACTATTAACATCTATCTTTCCCCTCTCTCTATTTCACAATGTTTAATAATAATAATTATTATTATTAGGTTATATATTCGATGTTTTACAGATAAAATAGTTGCACAATAATACGATCAGTTCGTCAGTCATAAATAACGTAGAACCTGGGAAATAGATGCATTGGTTCAAATTGCCACACCACATCTCAACACATGATGAAAATACCAATTGAATAGTAGTAATAAAATTAAGTAATACACAAGTTAGGAGTAGAAACTACAATCACCGAAGAATGAATAAATTCTTGAAATAAAAAGTAAAAAATCATTTCGGAACTCAGATTCTAGGACAAGATTTAGAAGCATCTGTGTCATTACTGCCTATTCTACTTCAATATCTCCAATCACTGATCATAATGTTTGCTTCGCCCTATTCAGATAGTTTGCATCTATCAGTATGACTCAGATCAAAAATCAATGATTTTACAAAATGATGCAACTTCCCCCTTCCTTTTAGCTTTCTTTCGACCCTACTCCTAATGTGACCAATATTTCACGTCGATGTAGGTAGTTGGTCATATGAATAATCTTTACATAATAAATAAAGCTTATAACAGCAGTCTGTAAAGATTGATTGCCGATGTGGATACTTATTTGTGTTTTCGTTTAGTTTTTAGTGGTTAAATCCAATCACTGACTTTAGCCCTGATTTACCTCATTCATTACTATCATTTGATTTCATATGTACATTTGAATACATAAACCTGGATATCAAGTTATATTAATTTATTATATTTTGACTAAAGCTACGATTCATTTTGATTTCGTACATAGAATGAATTATGGTATCATAAGCTTTAACATGCATGAACCTGGGTGAAGTTATGGTTTTGTAGTAAGAATATTTTACTTCCACTCAATCGTTCATAGGTTCGGGATTTTTGCAATCTATTTCAGTTCACACAGCCAGGTGGTATCAGTAACCTTCATACAACTAAAATGTATCTTTAAGTCGTCTACATAAACCTTTACTTGATGGAATGAATTATATAACCGATCGCTTATAATTTTGGGAAGATTGTTCACTTTGTAGAGAGAGTTAACCACATGATTAACCATTACTAAGTAAGATGCATTAAACAGCTTTCTCCTCCTGTGTTAAGTCCATTTTTAGCATTCAGCGTAATGTAATTTATGAAGACTCTCTGTCTGATTCATTTTAAAATCCTGATGCTCACTATTAATGAAGTTCATAGTACATTGAGACAGCTATCTGGTATTCATTGAATTTCGATGTTTATCTATCTAACATTGGTCCATTATGTAAATCAACATTCTTTTGTATGGTTTAGATAATTTCTCTTTTATATCGTCTAAAATTACTTTTGTTCTTCCATATAATGAATTCCTACCACCACAAGTTATCATTGATTAAATTATCGTCGAAAAGTCAATAACATCTGAACAGTTGTTTAATTTCTCTCGTATCAAATGGTGAAACAAGTCATATTTATTAATGTTTCACGTCACTGACTAGATTTAGTTAGAAGACCATTGAAATCAGGATCACTACGACTGTTTCGTCCTTATTTTTTGTCTCAATGGTATATATCCATAACCGAAGCATTTAGGCCACACATTGAGCCCCTAATCTTTAGACAACTGAGCTGCGACTTAATGTTTGTTTTATTATAGTAAATTCATGATGTAAAATTATAATCCCTCTATATTTGTGAGGCATATTTTTTAGTGGTAACTAGGCACTAAAATCGATGTAGATTAATTATCTTCATATCTTTAACAACCAAGTTTTAATGGCAAGTAATATGTTGAAATTCATTCAGTGATTAATCAATCTACAAGGATTAACGTTTCTAATGTCATTGAATTCGAAACAATATTGCATCATGTAAAACTTGTTTATACCAGGTTTGGTGTTGTTCAATGAACCATAATTAACCTATGGATCACTTCATATATGTGTCAATCAGTCAGTTACAACGTAGAACTTCGTACGTACGTGCATCAGTTGTCATGCTCAAATTAGCAGATAGAGATTGTATATGTGTATCGGCACCAGTATAGCAAAATGAAATTACCTGTATACATAGTAAAAGAGTTGAAATAATAGTAGTATTATTGATATTGAAAAATTCTAAATAGAGATTACTATGTTTTAAAAAGAAGTAATAAATACGCTGAACAGAATGATATTTACGTTGGATTGTGCCTGGTAATTTAAATTCCAGACGCACTTTTCGTCTTATTCGTTATTTAAAGAATATCGAAATTGTATTACTTCAATCTAATGACTAACCAATGAATTAACAATCGAAGTCAAGATAGGAATACATACCGAAATGCCGCCGTGATACCGCTAACTCGTCAAAAATAATATTAACAAGAGGAAAAATAGTAGATGGTTTCATTTCTTTCCAATCAAATAGCCTGCACCTACTAGCATGATTCAGATGAACAGTCAATATTGTTATGCACCGATACCGAATTTTAATTTTGCCACCACTAACTTTTTTATAACCTACTTTTATTACAGTCAGGATTGTGTGTCAAGAAAAAAAGGTGTTCGTGCGTGCAAAGTATGCATACTCAGTGTAAAGTACAAAAAATGTGGTCGAAGTCATGACTTAGAATGCAATCGTTAATGAAGAGGTAGCATTAACTCATCCATTGAAAGAATAATAAACTAACCATAAATACAGAATAAAATACTTCTAGTGAAAATTAAAATCGTTACAGATATCTCCAGTCTTTTGTGTTTAGATCTAAATTATTACTTGTTGTCTTTTTATTGGTTCAACTTTTATAGTTTTTTATGTAAATTTTTACTATCATAAATTCATCCCACAGTATGCATAGTTACGTAAGAATGTGCAGATAATGTGATTAACCACATAAATTCTCATTAGATTTTATTTTTCTTATTTATTTTATTCAGCAACAATGTAAATGATAAGATGAATTGTAAAATTTTATGTGTTAACTTACTTCAACATTTAGTTTTCTGAAGTATTGTAATTTATATACACAAATACAGATTCATTTACTTAGCTTCAAGTCAAACTTTAAGTATGAAGTGGGGATTAAACCTGCAACTTAGTAGTTTAAAGATGAATGTCGTAACTACCGAAGTATTGTTTAGTTCGAATATATATTACACATGCCCAACTACCGCTTACCTTTAAGTTCTATGATGACTATCGTAGAAGTAAGATGGAAGAAAGTTAAGAGTGATTAAACTTGGCTGTGGAATCAATTCAATTAGTCATTAACTGTTGATCTGAACTGTGTTGATTGGTACACAATACGAGATTGATTTTTCGCACGATTATCGTAACTGCTGGTTGAAGATATTAAGTGACTTGTTTGGAAATCGGTTACAATGGTGGAAGTGCATTCACTTCTTGTGTTGCTTTAAATTGTGAGCCATGAACTTTCTATATACTTTTCTCTATGCCGATTGATTCTTTCTTCTGAAGTTATGTACTCTGTTTAATCTTTTTCACTGCTATTTTGTTTTACTATTATAGTTCCATAACATGTCGAACAATGACTTGATGGTTAAAACTCCATGGCTTGAACTATAATGTCGTTTGTTCAAACCCCTTCTCACCTACTTCGGTTTAACATACGGATAGTAGTATTATTATCCATCACACAAATAATGCGACTCAACGCCAAGCACATAAAACCTTACTTAGTAGACTAGTTCTCCGTAAAGATTTGCCATGATGAATAACAAACTATAGCATTCTTTTTAACTTTGATACGGCTTCATCGCCAAATTGAAAGTATTACCTCATACTTGACTTCTGTAATTTCAAGTTGATACTCTTATGATACATTCTAAAAGTACAAAATGTATTGTTATATTTTAATGCTGGGGGGATTATCTACAATCCTCTTGATCAGTTTTTAGTCCGTCTAATGCATTTTTGTTGCATATTAGAGTACACTTTCCAATAATTGTTTTATTTCAGTCGTCCAAGGTTGTCCTGCGATTGTACACTATTAACATATGAATGTATCGTAGTTCTGATATAGTCAGATTTACAGTTTGGAATGAAATCTTTGAGAAAGACTTCACTTTAATATGCAGTATTCACCAACTAGATGAATAGAAAAAATCGACCAGAAATGCTGCATACACTGCACATAGTAAAACGTTGAAGACGTTTCGGTCAACGTCAAACTTCTTTAATACAATTTACCAGGTAGTCTACCGTAGTGCAAACAATTTAGAACAGCTGAAAATAACCATTAATACCTCTTCAGTACCTTTTATGTCGTCACATTATTAACATCTTAGTTAACTACAAAATATACCAAATTACAAGGTTATTATGATTAAGTACTGTAGAGATTTTATAGTTTTTTTATCATGAATTTAACCTGGATTAACCAACTATTGAAAACGTTCCTGTAATTCATTAGTTACAACTTCATACTCTAATTTCAAGGAATGGTAAAATACTTATATGCTAGGCAGTGGCCTAGCAGTGCTGATGGTTAAATGTTTTTCGCAAAGGTCGTGGGCTCGAACCCTAGTAGGTCATGTCACTGCCACTAAGATGTCCAATATTTAGACGGAACAGCTATCTAATGCTCTCTGGCTTCTAATAGTACCCACCTATGGTCTTCGATCATAGGTGTCTCCGAAGCATTGCTCGAGTATCGTGGGACAACCGAGTGAGCAATGCTGTCGTTAGGAAACGGGTTCTAGGAAAGGATGGCAAACCAATAGATGAGGTACTGAGATCTCATCAGTTGAGGTGGTTGGGACATGTGTTACGCATGTCTAACTACCGACTGCCTCGACGAGCTATGTTTTGAGGCGTAGGAATAGGTGGGGAGAAAGCTAGAGGCGGCCAAACCAAAACATGGCAGAAATCGATGAAGTCACTGACAAGTGGACTGAGTCATGTTGGTAGATGTAGGCTGCGTGGTTGGGGTCCGCGAGACGAAAGTCACTAATGGTTAGAGACCTTGAACGACATGTCTCAGAATCGTTTGCAATGGCGCAGGTGCATCCACTCTTTGTGTTCTCTCATAATCTAACCTTCTGAATTCTCTATCTTTCTCCTTTCAAATTTATTTCACTGAATTATACCTTTCGAATCATATCTTCGCTCCCTAATCTTCTGCTAATACTTCTACTATCGCTATCACTCTTGGATTTGAACTGACAGTTGCGTCTCTGTGCTGATGTGGTATGGCAACCTGTACTGATGTACGTACGTACGAAGTTCTGCGTTGTATCTGTCTAATAGTACCCTTATGGAATTAACCTGTAGCGATTACAAAACACTAAAATATGTTATTTGTTTGTTTATTATTTTTTACTTGGTGTTTTTGCTAAAAAAAATGAATTATTATCTTCAAATCTTGTCTAGATTTCTCTCTGTTTTTTTCCCATGTTTGTAGACCTTTCATTTATAAATGAGTTGTTATGTTAGGTTGTTTGTTCGTCGGTGCCGATATTTCTTCATATACGTTCTTACATTTATGTATTATATATACATGTCTGTGTATACGTAAGTCTGCATATGTGTGTACAAATCTATTTATTAGCCTAGACGTAGTATAATGTATTAGTCGTCACTTCGTCTCCATGATTGATATACCTAATGCAACATAAGCATACATTTGATAGTTTGATTTAGACGGCCATGACTTAAATGGGCGTTTACAAGTAGTTATTACCATAAATAAGTGCATTTATTTATTGTTACTATGTAACTGATGATTAACTTAACTATATTTACTGAAACGATACTACATGTTATTTTATTCTTTATTTCCTTGCTTTATCAAGATGGATATAACGCAAACACTACTGACTATTAGTTTTGAGTTGGAATTCGTAAATTTGTAAAACACTAAACTTGTGAGATACTCTTTGTTTATTTATTTAATATACGTAAAATCTGATAAATCAGACGTCGGTATATTCACCGTATAACAAAAGATAATATTGTGAAAAATTTCTCACACTGATAATCATTATATACTTGTATGAGCTGGGGGTACTACTTTTGGACACTCAAGCCAAAGAAAGTGGATTTCTTAAGAGGACTACCTACTGATTCTCTGACCCATAAGTTGATGAAGAAACGTCAGTGGATGTGGTCTTTCAACTACCGAAATTGATTTGTGTTCTTCTCATTTCGTTGAGGTCCTAAAGCCACTGTAACCTATTTCTTTACTTAAGTGAACTTTAAGTATCCAGAATTCTCCTAATCTTTTCTTTGTCTCACTTTTCTTAACATATCCTTCCCAAGTAAAACGCACCGACGACTCCACCGGAATCAGAATCATAACATTAACCACCAACAACCACTGGACCAGCATCCAATGGCTGTATTCTTGCTTTAATCAGAGTGTAATCTTGCTCGACCATTATTCTGTGCCATTAGTGATAACTGTCTCATTGTTGGCTTATTCGAACTCCACCAGTCACGATTACTCATAATTTCAAGGGGGCTTTGAAGTAGATTATCATTGAGCTGATGAGTATCAGTCAGTCAACCACTATAATCGATCCTCTGCCATTTCACCGAATGCCTCCAGCCACTTATGACCTTTATCGTTCTAACCCCAACACGGCTCACACTAGCAGTCAACAATTGTATGAATAGATATCGCGTTTCTGTTTGGCTGCCCTTAGTCATCCTCCATCCTGCAATCACACCAGCTCACGTCGAGTGTTGAAATAAGTAGATGTTGGTCGGGCATATGTTATGTATGCCCTAATTATCTAAGTCGATGAAGGTTCGCAATATCATCAACTAATTTGTCATCTTTACCTATTAATCTGTGCGATTCTCAGGAGATGCATATGGTCAAAGACCTAAAGCCTACTCATATCTTTTATTTCCATAACCAGTTTCGCAGCCATAGGTTAGTGCAGAGACAATGGCTGTGCAATTTACTCGCCGCTTAGTTGGGAGACCTATATTTTGTTTACGCCACAATCGACACAAGTTGATAAAATATAAACGAGCTTCCTGAATTCGTTAAAGGATTTTGTATGAGATCAGCCTAATGGGGTTAATCAGGCTTCCAAATTAAGTGAAGTGATCAGTGCACTCAACTCCTTCAGTCTTTATGATCTACGTAGGCAATAATACAGATTGGTCTTGAAAAAACATTTTACTTCTAGTGGATTATTCATCTGTTTCTGCATAAAACGTTCAGTAGATTGAATATTGTCGAATAGGACTTTGTCGTCTATATATTTAGATCGATACTGGTTTTTACAGTTTAAGTTGAAATCGTTGTGATATCTTGTATTCATCGCAGATATCACTTAAGTACTACTCAAACCAGGGGGCACTGGATAACTGTTTTTTTCTAGTATGAGATTTCCTAGTGGCATTACACATCCATAACCCCACCACGGATCAATCTCTAAATTCTCAAATGTCAAGTTAATGTTGATGTGTTTTAAAACCTCGTTTAAGTTAAGCTAACTCTTGGTTATACACTGATAACAACTACAACAAGGTGTAGTTTTATTTTCAATCTAACTAAACTTCATTATGTGTGCATTTAATGAGAATTTTCTTGATGATTCACTGCTGTAGTCAATTAGCCTTTGTTTCCGTTTTAATTCTATAAGACTAAGTTAACTGTACGCGTAGTTAAAGGTATGTTTTTACTAAAATGCATATATTACTATATTGTGTATTATTATTTCCCCATTAATTATTGACTTAATAAAGAAAGAGAACCGTGTTGATCATTAAATCAGCGTAAAAGATGGTCAATTTACCATCTTGTTGTAGACACTAAAACAAATAGACATGTGTATACAATGGGATAATGTGAGTTATTAGACCTATACTAGTCACCCCATTGTGTATAGTATGAGTCACTAGCTGTGAACACTCATTCTTCTCTATTAGAAATTTGTTATATTCAGATGAAAGTATAGCTAACACTAAGTAAGCTTTTGACAATTTTAGATTTTATCTATCAATAAATTCAGAACAAGCATTACTCTATATGATTTAACTCTTGTTAGAATGCTTTTATCTGTATCTCAGTACTAATTACCACACTCAAACTTCAATTCATATTCGAAGCCCTAACTTTTGTAATATTTTTGCCTTTCATTCGGCATATAAACTATTACTATTAGAAGTATGAGAGTGGTTATCACTTTTTAATTTTCCACGCCGTGGAAGAGTTCTTGATTTACCTGAAACGCGAATCGGGTTGAGGTTGGTCTAAAAGACCTTGGAGCGTTAAGCTGGACCATAGACACGCTCATAATAGACTGTTGTAAAGCCAGTCAAGATCAAAAAGGGTGAATTTTGTTTTACTAGTCGAAATCTCGTTATTCTCAGTCATTAATTTTGTGCAAAGAGCTCATGGTGCGAAAATTTCCTTTTTTGCCATCTATTTATTCAGTCGCAAAATTCGATAGTCACTAAAATGTGCAGTTGACACTGAATTTAAACCATAATATTTTTCTTGAAAAAGAGATGAGAAAGCAATCGTAACCATAAACGTAAAATTTAATGTAGAAGTTACATGTTAAGATCCCAACCAGTAAATTTTGATCAATTTATAGAGACAGCTTTCTTTCATTTCATGGTGCCATGCCATGAACTGACCACCTTTCCAATTATTTCATCCATTCCAAATGTCGGCGAATAATATATTGTTTGGAAGCCTTTAAGCTGGTATATGTAAAACGTGATCAAGCCAACAAAGGCATTGTTTCATGATGGTGACATTAATTGAATTATCATCACTGTGCTCTAAAACATGTTACTGGATCTCAGTATTGCCAGCATGGTGTTGCCTTTGATATCAACAATCCTTCATAGTGAACGACGACTGGGCGCAAAGAGTCATTGAGCATCCTTAACTCAAGTTTCCAAGATCCGCTCACGCTAACTCTTCCAAAAACCCAGTCTCTTACAGCCAGTCTCAGTATCCTGGAGCCTATATCGCGCTAGAATCAGAGTTTTTCAACTCCCCTGAATGAGTTCTCCATATCTGCTTATGTGATTTAGTTGTTAAACATTCGCTTTTGTAAACAACCATGCCGCTTTATATAGACTTTCAGTAGAACTTCCCTGGTAAATCCAATAAATGCCTGACCATATTGGAGCATACAGGTTCTAAACACATAGGTCTAGGATGAATTGTGTAGATTTCTGATATGTACAAATTTATTTATCAACTTCCCATAGACCAAGTTTGTTTGACTTTGTGAATAATTTTGAGTGGGAATTGTTGGAGTGGTATGTGACTTGGTGTTTAACAATAGAACTATTAAGTTACACTAACCTTTAAATAAGGATTGATCGGTATACGTGTAGAAGCAGTAAGTCTTGTGCAGCCATTACTACATGTTACACTTTAGCAAGTAACTTGGTAAAAATAAACATTCAGACGGGCTTAAAATGACCGTTCTGTAAATTTGTGTATGTCTTTGACGATTCATTGGCGTTTTTTAAATCACTATACTTTTATAAAGATATATATTAGTGGAACTCTTATGTCCTCCCTCTATCATACAAATTTTTAAATATCTCGTCAAATAAATTCAGCTTTACATTTATACCAATTGTACTCAGTTTACAGTCGGTGTATAAATGTGTTGGCGAACCGGCAACCTAATTCTTACATGAGTCTGAAATCATCTATAAAACTTTCTATTACACAACCTTATAACATCTGTTACTTTTTCCCAAAACTTGTCCACTGTCGGTTTATTTCTATGTCACTGAATATTCAGAAGAATTCTTCTGATTTATTAATGTTTATACATTTGCCAACGATGTTTACAAAGTCTATCTGCAGTTTAGTACTTCAATTATATATATATATATATATATATATATATATATATATATATATATATATATATATATATATATATATATATATATATAACCTTTTCACTATTAGCATTAAATGTGTTTGTAGTTTTTGTAACCCATTAATCTAAAAAAAACCCTAAATATATTTCCCCGCATTCAGTTTACGGAAATCCCTGTGTGACGTAATACACACACACACACGTAATGTAATTAAGTATTCCAAAAAGGTGTTCAGTTTCTCTATTATCTAAATTACTATTTATGATAGTTTTAAGCATTAAAAATATCATCATTATGTTGCCGTACTTTTATATTTTCCATTAGTGCATGTAAAATTGTTCGATATTTTTTTTAGATTCTGTCAAAAAAGTAATAAAAAAAATTTTTTTTTGTTTTTTTTTCAGTTAAGTTTTTCATTAAATATCAGTTATTAACGTCATCATCAGGGAATAGTTTATTGTTTCTATTTAAATAATGAAGTAAAATTTTATTCTGTTATTTATGAAGCTGAATATTTTACTGAATTCATGCTAATTTATAAGGTTCTATGTATGTTTCTATTTTAGATTTATTTATTTCAATGTCTTATGATAAAGTAATAGATTTCCTCATCTTTGGAAAATGTTTACATAATCTTCGCAACAACTATTTAGAGACTGTCATAAGTAATAAACTGTTAAAGGTGTTCAGAAATGTTGTGTATCTTGATAGTTTTCTAAGTGTTATTGGTGGGATAATAGAGGTAATCAGCCTACGCATAATAAGAGCTAGATAGGGAAGTGCGAATGTGAGTCATCTTCAACGTTGTCATAATACGAGTTTGGCTGTATAAGGTTAGGTTTACAAGGACTCTGAGAGCAACTCTGTTCTATGCTTGAATAGCCTGGTCTCTCAGAGTTGACTTTCTGTATTCAGTCGTTGCCGTTGGCCATTGCCTCGTAAAAATCTGCGATTCATTTATTGCTCTATGAACCATATCATTTTGTAGGAGACAAATTATGCAATCCGTACGTTAACATCTTATTGTGGGAAATGAGGCTTAAATCCTATGGTATTCAGTAGAATCCATAGCTTGTTTCTCGTCATATTTGAGGTTCTTCAACTGAATAGACCTATTTCATCCTAATATTATTGTTGACACTGAGATCCGGCAAATCTTGTGACAAATATTCAACGCGTTATCCACTGAGCTGTAAATCCGATTGACGAGTCATGAATTCCATCGCCAATCACATTCTAATTTTATTAAAACATATAACTTAAGATCATATCATGGAAATCCGTTCATAATATACATTTGTTAATCGATGTTGATCGAATATGATCCTCAGTATCAAAGCAGTAAACCTCAGACTCTTATATATACAATATTAGTTCTCTGTGATTACATCTACTAGTTAGTAGGTAGTTGTATAGTGACAATAAGATAGGACTCTGCTACTTTTATACTTTGAATTCAGTACATAATGATACTTACATTAACTAGACTGTAGTTAAAGTCATTAACTTCATATACGTATTAGTATCATAGATATCTATAATTTCCCAATTAATAGTTATAACAGATTATTTTTTAGACATTTTGCTCAGTATTACTATTATATTTCTTTGTTCATCAGATAAATACTATTTTCACTGTAAATAATAACTAATACTGTCCATTTTAGCTTATATATAAGCTATTATCTGATACCATTTTGTTGTATACATATAAACTTTATTACGGAATGACAATGTTTTACCCAGATACACACATAAACCTTTGTAAAATGAATAAGATACATACAATTCTGCTAATGAATTAGTTTTCGACATGATTTCGATTTTCTGTCATCATTCTATTTCATTCGTGAGTAGCTTCTCTCAACACTCAATTTTTGTTAACTTTACACATTCATCAATCATGAATAACGTTGAACCTGACATATATGCAGTCGTTGTCTTAACTTCCCACACTACATTAGTACAACGACATCACATTAACAGAATATAGTTCAAGAAGATGGAATGAGATAAGGGTATGCATAAAGGATTTATGGAACTTAATGTGTAAAAGATAAAGAACAGACGCAGATGTGCTACTTGCTATATCTTTGTAAGTGAGAGAAACCCATGGAAGTTGGTTGAGCTGTGATGCACTCTGCTGTAATGATTTGTAGGGTGGTTGATTCGTAGACAAAGCACGAGGTTAAAGTCAAGCAGTTGGTAATGAGGATCACCAATTATCATTTATTTTATCTCAATTTATATATCAATTAATTTACAGTGAATATGAGTTGAGAATATCATTATCTGTGATTAAACTTAACAAGAGTCAACATTATTGGTTAGCGTTTTTGAAGTAAGGTTGTTATTTTTACGGGATGGTGTTGCTAACCCTGTGCCCAACCCTTCTTTGTCCGGGTATGGGATCAGCAGTAACCCTAGGGGGATTCCAGGCTGAGTTAAGAGTCAACACGATTGATTATAATACGAAATCACACTGAATTAATTAATTCAATCAAAATGTCATAGCATTTAGGAGTGGAATAACGTTTAGATTAAGATGAAGAAAATAACTCACATTGTTTGCCTATCGTGGAGTGACTGAGTAAGAATTGTTCATATTTGACACTGTACGCGGTGAAAGATATCCGTTCAGTTGGTGAGATCAGTGTCGCATATGCATTTGCTCTTCAGTTTCTTCTATATCTTAAGTCTGATTATTCTTTTATGCACACATTTGTTTCATTACTTTTTGTTGAACTATATTGTGGTAATATTCTTGTTAACATAATCTCATGCTGATGTGGTATGAGAATCTTTGATAATGCTCACAAATGTCACCTCCTACGCTGTCTATGAATGTCTGACGTCGGTTCTTTAGAACTCTCTTTCTAGCTGTTGCAGGAGTTTGCTTTAGTAACGCATTAATTAATATTAACATTTTTTCTAATAATTCAATTAAATATTATTTGTAGATTACTGACCTCTTCTTTTTTATTAAATAACTTTTACTGATTGTTTCTACTAGGCCTCCTTTTTACTGTTTGTCCATCATATAATTTCGTTCAATTATTTTAGATATTTTCTTATCTTTCAAATTACTTCTATTTCAATATTCGCTTATTCTCTGCATGATTGTTAGTTAATTTTATTTGTTTCACACTTTCTCACAATTTCCTTAATGGAATAAACAGTTTATATTAAAAAAAACTGCAAATGTGAGACATTTTCTCCTCGTTTTTTAGTTACAATGCTACCATTCAGTCGATTCCTCATTACTAGTCTATACTTTGATTATCGAATGAGCGATGCTGAGACTAGATGTTGGGTACTAAACAAAAATAATGAATTAGTTGGTAAGATTGTAGATCATCAACTTAGTCGAGAAATGTATTATATAAGTGCCTAACCATCTCGTATTTGGAAATGCGATTTGCTGGCTTCTCGAGCAATAGATTTGGGAAAAAACTAAGAGCGAATAATAAAAAAACATAATATCAATGCATGAATTCGTTGATTGTCGTTCTGGCTCATGTTAGTAGGTGTTGACTATCTGTTAAAAATCCTGGCGATTATCGTGACTCATAGTTTGAGACTCGGAGTGACGAATGTATTTTCCCTTGAATCTTAAGTTTTGAGTCCATTTTACACCTTTGATTTCATGGATTCATTCATCTCAAATTATATTCTCTATGCCTAGTTTCTTTACTAACACTAATTTGGCGTGATAATTTGATGATGTGTTATTGCAACTTGGAACAATATATAAACCTATCAGATTCTACATTTCTTATGAGTTAATCAACTTATTGCTTTCTTCTTTTTAATTATTAGCTATTGCCTAGTGAATTAGCGTGATAGTAATGTTCACTAAAAATCTGTTGTTGTCTATTTGATGTACAAATTTCATTTTGTATTATTTCAATTGATACAGACAGTTTTAGTCTCTCAACAGATGGTTAATTACAGCAGATGCGATTCATTAATTGTTACTTGATTTATTATTAGAAATTATGACTTTTACTTATTGATTACCTCGAAAGCATTCGTCGTTTACACTACTTATGTTGGCGATATTTGCTTTTGGTTTTATGATATTCATAATATGCATAACCTACTCTTAAGTTTGTGTATAAATTATGGTTATAATTTGAAAACGCTCTGAATGGGTTTTAGCTTGCTACTCAATCAGTCAGTCATGTGAGACGTATGACCTTGTTCATGTATCCACTAGTTAAATTTGATATACCACTTCAGTCCAGTAACATGAATAACAAAGTAGAAGTAACAGTAACATCATCGGTCATACAAGGGATTAAATACAGATAATATGATTGAAGTAGAATGAATAAATTCATGAATTTGTCGATGTCCCTAATTCTGAGCTATGTTACCTAATGTGTCCAACCAATTATCACGATAATCACCAAAACGTCAACTCTAAAGTCCTCATCTACTAACCTGACTCACACCGACAGTCAGTGACTTTATAGACTAATGCCTTATTTTAGCTTTCAATCTATTCTTACACCTGTCAACATCTCACGTCAGGGTAGTTAGTAGATAGTCATATGCAATAAGTATCACAACCACCTCAGTCGATGAATATTTAGGCTGATGTAATATTAACCCTAAATGTGGTGGTCGATATGCTCAAGTAGATCAGAGGGTTGCATTTCGCCAGTGTTATCTTGACTATTTCTTCTACCATTATGTTTGTAACTAAGTTTAGCAAAAATGAATATAATGATCAGCCTATACTGCATAAATAACAGTTCAGCATAATATCTTAATCAGTTATGTTCGAATATAGTACGTTTTTTGGTACAACTTACAGGGTTGAACATGGCCATTAAACCTCTTTGTTCATAGAGTTGATTACTACTGTCTTTAGATTATGAAATATCAATTATGTCGGAAGTCAACAATCAAAGTTCAATACACTACATGAGGCCTAAGTCTGTTATAACATCCAAAATGATAAAGAGATCTTTACAATTAAACGTTTAGCTAAGCGCATTCAACATTATTGTAAACGATTGTTTAAATTCATTACACTTTAGCTTCGCCAAGAAGTACTGGACAACTGTTTTGTCTTAGTGTGAGACTCTAACGTAAATGTGCAACCAATCAGGGATCGAACCCAGGACCTTCAAGTTACATTGTAAACGCTTAACCATTGCCACCACTGAGCTGACGTCTAATAGTAGCATTTCGACTTCCATTAATTTGTATTTTGCGCTGATGGTTAGATGAGAGAACTGATAACACTGGGTTCGGTCTTTACTCGAGTTGTTGGTGCTCGCTGCCACCAATTAGTCTCATATTAGAATGTGACAATTGTTTAGTGTCCCTTGGTTGTTAATGGTACACATTTAAAACTAAGCTGTAACATATGCTATGAAATGAAGACTGTATTGAATCAAATCCACCTCAGCTTAACTGTCTAAAACGGTTATTCTGTATTTAATTAGTCTCCATCGATTCTAAACTATCTGTCGACATTTTAGAATATATATATGCTTAATCATTCGTCCTATTAATTGAAAATAGGCTTGTATCTTCCCGTTGATTTGTAATGGACTGAAACTGGTCAGCCTATTCTGAATTACATATGTACCCGTTGCACAAGTGTGACTATCTGGACACAGTAGCCTAGTGGTGAATGCCGTGGCGTTTGACACGAAGCGGACTGAGTTCGAATCCCAGTGTGAACATCAACATCGGGATGCAGGTACATCCAGCCGATGAGTCCCAAATAGGACGAAACGCGCGTCCTGGATTCCACTTGCCAGTCACAATCCAACTTAAATATAATTCGTTCTATTAGTTCTCTATTAATATGGTATTTTACACTGTGCAAATTAAACCACTAGATTTTCCGATAGTTTTTCACAGGATAAGACATTAGATAAATCAATATAACTTTATCTTTATCATAACTCATTTCAATTTATCTTATCTTATACTTTTCCACTTTTCTCTACTATCGTATGTATATGTTTAGTTATTAAAAGTACTACATTGATTCAGAGGAAAGAGAAACTATTTTAGTAAAATCAACAATTTGACAAATGTATTTATTGATGATGTATCATGATAGTTAGATGCTTTAGTAATTGTTGTTAAACATATCCATTTTTCTATCTTTCGATGGTCGAAGCTTTCATCATTTCGCGTGATGTTGTTCCGATAAACTTTTGTGTTCGTATGCGTTTGCATTTATATTTGTGCCTTTATTTGAAATCTCCACTTATATTGAAATAAATAGACAGACATTTTCTTAAAGTTGTTTTCTTCTCGCGTTTCATCTACCATTTACTTTATATATATACCTACTCTAAATGCTAAGACATAATTTTCTATAGAACAAATAAAGAATCCTTTTGAAAAGTAATATATTTTTCATGAGTTTGAATTATTTGAAACCAGATAGTACTGACTAGTTGTTTCGTCTTAGTTTTCAAATCTATTAACAATGTTAACATGCTAGTATGCATGTAATCGAACTTCTGACTCGAGTTGATGAGGTAACGCATTCACCAAAGACAGATTCATATACTCGACTTTGAGCAATAAATTTTCCAAATTTTTAATCATTTGGTTTAGTAATTATTTTTTTCTTTAAATTATGTAGAAAATGTTTTTAAGCAGTGAATAACTGTCCTTCACATTTATCCGTCAAACTCTACAATCAGTCTTGTTCCTATAGCATCTCTTTGCATCACTTGGTTAGAAATCACCTTTCGTTACTCCAAAAACAAGAGACTAAGAGAAATATATGAACTATCGTAAAAGTATTTTTGCGTTTCTTAGCAAGTATGTTATAATCTTTCATTAGGTATGAACTAAGTCAAATTTAACACATATGTACTTTAGCTATAGCTTTCATGCTACATTATCACGAAGGCATCAAATTAAGAAGATTAATGTCACAACATGCTTTAATAAGAAGCAATAAAGTGATATGTGTGGAAGAATAATAGAAGTTAGAATATAGAAAATAAAGGTTGAATGCATGTGCTCAACTGTATGCTGTTCTGTGTCGCGTTACCACGGGGATTCTAACTATATGGGCTTCGTTTTCTAACACGACTCAAACCAACAGTTAATGACTTCATCAATTGATACCACATCTCGGTTTGTTCACCTCTCGTTTCCTACATCTTACTCCTACACCAGTTGACGTTGTGTGTCGGCGAGGTGCGCAGTTACAATGTGGGCTTACATAATATATGTCCCAACCGCCTTAATAGATGTAGACTCACCTCATCAACTGGTTTGCCCTTCTTTGTCGAGTGCTCAGTACTGATTGCTCTGTCATTCCGCGACACGCGGGCTATTTTTCGAAGACTCCTACGTGTACATTTAACATGACTCGGGAGTCGCAGATATATACATTCTGTATCTATATATTAAGTTCCATTATTCCTTCACACACACTTTTGTCTCATTACTTCTTGTTGAACTATGCTCTCTTACTAATCATATTTATGTGAAGTGGTCGTGCTAATGTGGTGTGGGAACTTAAAATAACACGCACATATATGTCAGGTTTTACTTTATTTATGATTGCCTAATTATTGAATATTGACAAAGCTGTTAAGTCTATTCTGTCCCACATCATAAACTGACATTAGTTATAAAACCATTGAAAACCAGTAGACACTGAGAAGGTATTCTGACCTACCATATATATATATATATATATATATATATATATATATATATATATATATATATATATATACATTAATGGCATTTTGTGGATTGTAAAATTTTGATTTTCAGTTCATGCGCTTATTAAGAGGTAATTCTTGATCTGTAGTAAAAAGATACATGTCCAGTGGAGTTTCTTCTTGTTGAATATGAATCAGTTAACCATTGCTGGTACTGAATAGCATTACGAAGTTATTGAAGTTAGAAATATAAACCGATACATTACGATTTATTAGTCGAAATGCTCAAAGTTCATCTTTAATTAATATGTCCCCGGTTCAGATGTTGTGTTATTGATAGCATTCACCCGTGGAATCTCATTCTAGAAATAAACAGTTGCTCAGTGCCTCCCTTGTTGTCATAAGTTGTACAACCAATTGCAATTTTTAAATATCAAACTAAGGAGAAAAGAATAATTATCTTTACTTAGTATTGCGTATTTCATTATTTTATTGTAAATCAAATTTTCTTTTATTTATCCACAGTTACGTTCGAGACCTCCTCATTTGATTAAAAAGAAACCATTTATTTCTTTACCTGTATCGTCATCATCACATCTAACTGACTCACCCAATTTCACGTCTTCATCTATTAATTCTATGAATAAACACTTAAATAAAGATGAAATTAGCCATGCTAATGTAATGCAGACAATTTGTTTAATCGAATTAGATGCTGGTGATGAATCAAAAGAATTACTTCACTTATCTGATATCCCGAAAGACAAAATTTACCCAATACCTGTTCATAAAGGGGAAGTAAGTCTATGTTCTGTTCGTTGTTGCTTTTTTCCCATTTTTACACACCTTTGTTATGATTCACCTTTCATTTTGTTGGTTACATAGTCGGTTAGTGAAGTTCATACAACTGGCGAATTTCATTTATTTACTAATTTCCATTGTAATTCTGTTTCATTCTATTTTGATCTACAGTTCTTTGATTATAAGTACCTTTGAAGCAGGCTAGCTTACCGTGGAACGACCAATTGGGCAATACTGAAATTAGGTAATGAGTACCAGAAAAGTAATAGCGAATCAGTTGACGGTGTGAATCCTCATATGTTTAGTGATTACAAGTCAATAGGTTTGAATGCCATGCTTTCAGGAATTCTCTAGGATTCTATTGATTTCTTTCGGTCTGGGAATTTCTACGTTCCCTAAATTGGATTAGTGTCTGCGGTTGTGTTTGCTTCAATAATCGTTTTAAAATATCGCGTTATTGTATCCTAATGCTGTAACACTCATCCACGTTTACATTTATAACCCCTACATATCCACTGGTACTTTCTCTTTCGTACTGGTTCCACGCAAAATATGAATTAAATTTTATTTAACTGACTTATTTATCTATCTCCGCATTTTTAAATGGTTGGAAATCCCCCTAAGACAGTTCTTCATCAGTTTATATTCTACACGTCTACACACACTAACAGGATATTTACACAATATTGATTAAGCCAATTCAGGTAACAGCAGTGCTATTAGTATGAGTCGAGTGCTAATTTAAGAGGATTTAAGAGGCACCAAACTGTAAGGTGCTGTATACTGCAAGTAATATTCATCTCTGATAGAAATAATTTTTCAAATTAATTTAATCTCTATTAAATTTTTAACTGTGCAATAAACAATGTCCACTAGTTTTATTTTACTCTATACTCAGTCAAATCAATATTTGATGATGGTTAAGCATTCTTCACAAGTTCTAATGGTCTTCAGTTCAACTCCTAATTGATCTCTTATATGTACACTATTTAGGAGTCCTATAATAGAATTAGGCAATTGTTCAATGAATTCTGATATTCAATATTTTTCTAATCATAGTTAATCCATGGCATAAAACTAAAACGTTTTACAACTCTCACTACCCTGTCCAAACAAAAAAATATACGGATAAAGTTAGAAATATTCCCTATCGAAAATTATGTAAATAAATTCAGTTAGATGTTCTTAGGAAATAATAGATACATCTGAAATAATCACTTCTTAATTCATTCAATATGTAGTACAGTTTATTGTACGTAGATTAAAGTGGTTACAACTATTACATTACATTACATTCTTTGGTTTTTCACAGTGTCCCCTCCTCCTGATTGTTTTATTCAAAAGCCAAGGTAATGGAAAGTAATAATTCCTTTACAATAATAAATAAATCATAAATATTCTTTATGTGATATGATTAAATTCTTTTTGGATATATATTTATATATTTACCAATCTATTTTACTTTGACAAAAAGTGTATATTAAGAGTATAAATGTTAAATCATCCTATGAAGCGTAGGGATCAGTTAGAGAAGAAACATAAGAAAATAACGTAAAATCTTTTCAAGCTTATCGAATCAGTTAGTTTTGTTCTCGTTGTGTTATTTTTTCCAGTAAAAATAATTTGAGTGTATTGGTGAATAGAATGTTTAATTCATTATTGATACTTTATCATCCAAAACATTTTCTATATTCGCTAATGTTGAGAATGGTAAATCCTCAGAAATCACTTGGTAAACCTATTAGTTTTGTAATTTTTCGTTTTCACTTCTAAAGCGCCGATTAAAATCTTCAGTCTGTGCTTCCCACCTCGAAGGATGTTAAGCCTCCTTGGTACGCTATTTTTGCAATGCTTTAGAAAGATGTTGTTACTGTATATATAGTGCTTGGTTGTTCGCTTTTCCAGCTATGAAATAAAATTTTCCTGCTCGCTTTGGACTTCTCTCTTTAGTTAGCTAGATTGGCGCTATGAGAATAGCATAAGCTCCATTCTGTGCCAATGCATTTTTCGTTATTTGTTCGCGATTCGCGGGTATTAGATTATTATCATTCAGAAACCTGGCAGTTAAGTATATCGTGCCAGACTAAGTTCATTTTTCTTTCAGTTAACAGGTGGATGAATGCAGCGTATTACAATCTATTTTTCATTATAATGTATTTTCATTCCAAACATCTGGAGTTATCCTCAACTGTCTACTTTAGATGTGTCCACTATATCACTGTCTAGTAAACTGGATGAAAGACATAAATATAGTGTAACGAAACCCCTAATGAAAATTACACTCCCATATGTAGCATTTATCCTCTAAATGAATAGAATACATTGATCAAAAAATCTGGGTGCAACACTGTGCACATTCCGAACACTACGTGTAACAATCAGTTTTTTTAATTGTAAATTAGGTTCCTTGTGTATACTAGGACGTGGTTTGTTTATACTATTGATTTCAAATCCACTTGACCTGAATATATATATATATATATATATATATATATATATATATATATATATATATCCTAATTGTTTAATTGATGCACTAAGCTTCAAATGGCTTATGTTATTAATTTCATTTATACTTTGTAGTGAGTCGTTTGAAATCAATTTATGAATTTTTGCGTGTAAGATAGGGTTGGATCGCCTTTAGTACTGTCCTAAAATTAACTTAATTATAGAAGAATCGACTGTACTGCTCTTCAATTTAGACATTTATACTATTTGCTATAGAAACTTGGCGTAATAAAAATGAGAATGTTTAATAACTACTATTGCTTTCTTCTATCATTTCATTCTGTTATATCGTGCAGCAACATTGTATATATAATGGTTAAGTTTTAGTAGTATATGTTAGAACATCGTCATTTAATAGTTAACTATGTATTGTTAACACATCTACACGTGCTACATATTTTATCCTACGAATAAGCCGAAAAAAAATATAGATATCTGAATTATCAGTTGACGATGTATGTAACGTATGTAACTTGTTGTTTCTAGCTCAAATCTGTCGACACATTAAATAATCAGATATAACTCTGAATTGAATTTATTGTTGACCATTGTATTGTTTTTTTGTTACGTTTTGCATAAGCAGCACAAGAATTTTATAGAAAGTAATTATCTTTGTTAATCAGTCACATTTGTTGATTCCTTCTTGAAACTGTAGTTTGATGACTCTGAAGATACTCAACCTATCGCATGTTATATATCAGGGTATAGTGAATCACTGCATCATGGTTTACACCACTTAAAATGAATTGAACAATCAGCTGCGTATACTATCTAAGTTATTTACTAGGTACAGATCCATGTATTCTTGTTCACCTCATGTCCTTAGAATAGCAGGGGGTTAGTGACACGACTCTGTTATCATAACCTCTATAGTTTGGGCAGAGTTTAAAAGCCTTAACCATTTCACTATCATTGGTATAGATTGCAATCTTTAATGCCTTTACATTGTGCTATCATTTCTGTTACACTAATAATCTAGTTTACGGTTCCTTAGTTATAATTTAGTCTACTTTTTTTTTAACTTTGCACATACGACTATTGCTTGCCTTGTGAAAATTTCTTGTATTTAATTATGATTAAAGTTGGGTTGTGACTCGCAATTGAAATCATGATGGTACATTTCTTCTTACTTAGGAGTCGTTGGATAACTGTGCCTACAATATCACATTATCAATGTTCACACCAGAACACTCAACCAACGAATTCTAAATGTGATACACATACATCCCAGATTCTGTTTTCCAACCACGATTCACCTTTGATCATACTTGTGAAATAATACCATATTTAAGCAGTCCTATCTAGATGCGCATATAGTATTAGTAATAGATCAACTTAATATTTGACATCATAGATAAAAAGTTATAAACACTTCTAAATTGTCTCGTTTCAAATGTACTGTGAAATTGATAAAATGTCTTCGAAAAATTCAGAAGAATAAGGAAAAAAATTTAAAGACGACACGTATGTCTATTTAAATGGTTGGGTTTTTTGTCTGGCATGAATAATAAATACTTGTAGTGGGGGCGGCGGGTAAGGTAAACAGCTTTACATTTCTTACGTTCATTTTATTCTTACCCATGCCCACAGTTAAGTTTACCATAGGAAACTAATTTTTTTTCAAATACAATTTTCGTACCTCACCCTCTTCTACATCTTAGGATTTTCACGCAAGAAGCGTTTTCATACATCATTATCTGTCAAGAAGAACGTATCAATTATTCAAGAACTATTTATGTGTTTATCAGTTTAAACAAAATCATATATTTGTACTCTGTTTCTAACTAAGAATTTTCTCTTCACTCTAAAAGAGTAGTATCCTTAAAATGTAAATAACTTTTTATTGTTTTGTTTACTAAAAATAATTTCCACTTTAATGACTTACTGCTCATCACTACCTATGTATGAACACGTATGTGTGCCTGTATGTTTTTGTGAATGTAGAGTATACTACATAATTCAGATAGAGTTAAAACGAAAGTTTTTAGAGAGTTTTTTTTACCGAAATACGACATATGTATGTGATCATGATAAATGTGTATAACGATTTTGCTTGCTTACTGCGGAAAACTTGAGAGGACCGGATAACTGTTTTCCCTAGATATAAGACTGTGCAGAAATGTCCATCAATGATTCAGCGCCATTAGTTGATCGTCGCAACCCATGTCAAGCACTTTGTGACGAATATAAATAACAAATGAAATCCAATTTCTACAAAGCCACCTGAATCATCTCTTCGTTTACATTTCCACCTGACTCTAACTAGTCAATTATTATGAATAAGAAAGCCTAGTAGATGCTTGTTTCGTCCTAGTACTAGACTCTCTAACAGTGCACATCTAAATCTTCATCAGGTATTGAAACTAGAAGGTTTAAACTTCCCACCCAGTGCCTAGCGTTGGCACCCATTAGTTTATAGATTTTTTTAATCCAATCAATTTTGATAGATATGCTGCACAGTGTTGAAGTGTGTCACTGGTGGATAAGTTGCCTTATTCCCAAAATTGTTGAACTCCATTAGCCATGGCTTATCACTTGTGCAATGGGAATCACCGATAAGTTAGTTACTAGTAAGCATATGATTAATTCTATGACACAAGATCTGTCTGGCGCCTCCTAGTTTTTTTTAATCGTTGTACAGCAGCAGTTAGCTCATTATATAAAATCAAAATATAACAATTATTTAATAATCAGTGATGAATGCCAGACTATTGATGCAGAATGATTACTTCCTTTCTACTTAATTGGTAATTGTTTTTTCTCTATTGAACTGGGAAAAACAAATCTTAGATTATCTTATCAACAAAAAGAGGTACATATACATAGAAATACGTGAATCGAACTGTCCTCATTTGACGTTTATGTAGCTGCTTAAAATAACATCAATATCAATTCAATTATACATATACTTCATAGTGTAGGGATACTGTAAGCGAAATTTTCCCAAAGATTGGATGGATCTATTGTATATATTTCTATTTCCTAATAGAAAATTCTATCTCATTTCATGTAGCAATTTTTATTAATGTAAGCTAATTGAAACACTAAAACTATGACGTAATTTTTATCTTTATCGAGTTATGTATTTACTCATACTTTTTTCGAATCAGTAGACAGATATAAGTTCTGAGGTTATCTGTAATCTCTTCAATGTTTACTAGGTTTACTATTAAGCGCTTTGAGAGTTGTTAAATATGACATCATGAATTGGCTCTAGTTAACCTTCCTTTGCAAATCAGGAAGCCCAAACACCTGTTCTATCCTAAAAGGTAATTCATAAGCTCCAGTAAGAAGCTTTGATCAGTTGAGTTCAACCATGCAGCATATGGCAATTAGCTACCACTAAGATTGAATGAAGCTTAAAGATTAGTCTACTGTTACGTAGCCTGTAGGCTCAATGCTTGTAAGGACGCTAAAGCACACTGCTATTAAGATGCCCTCTATTAAGACAAAATAGCTGTTTCTTTTTTCCTGGTTTCAATTGTAGTCTAACCAAGATTAATTCGTGATATCAAATTTACCAAATGTGTTTTCTCCAACAATTTCGCTCATTTATCTGTTTATTTAGCGGATGAGTGCTTTATATGATATTGTAATTTTTAGTGACGATTTCATAGTAAGCCCTAACCAATACTATATTTGCGTTTTTCATTCGTCAAGCCGAACTGCGCTACACTGTTTCTAATACATATTGCGTACAGTTACGAATAAGCGCTCTAATATTTAACAATCCTTTACTAAGTAGAAAATAAACAAAATTTTGAACACAACACTAAATGGACAATAAAAAATTGAGGACTATCTCAGCCACAAAAATGTAATTTAAAATATTCAGTTGCCATGTTATAAACTGATCATCTCTCTGCTTTTTATGCCTATACTCAACGCCAGTGAGTAAGATTAACGTTATGAAAGCCGCCGGGACGGCATATTTAATACAAGTATCGAACCTATATATATATATATATATATATATATATATATATATATCTTTGCAAACAATGTCACTGAGTTGTGGCCAGTTTCTTGTTCATCCGGTCTTTCGCATTAATCGAATTTTATCGAGCATATTGCAGTGTAACCGTCATTGTATTAATCAAAGTTCAATTTAAAAAATCCATTGGTAAATTCATCGATATTTCGAAACATCCCATTTTTAATTTAGCTGAATTCATCACTTAGGATGACTGGGATATGTTGAGACAATTTTTCTTACAATCAGCCCTTTTTCGAAATTTCCAAGTGAATTCTAAAAAACGACGTGTTTGATAAAAACTAATTTATAGAAAGTCAACTTTAAGGTGGACATCATTTGAGCTTTCAGAGTTAGATTCCTTTGAATCGAAAAGGAATTTAATCAACTATTTTTAGTTATCTGAAGTTGAATGTAAAATAGCATTAGTAGAATGAATTTGTATATTCCCATTGATTTGTTATAGACTGAAGCTGGTCAGTCACTGTTGCTATATGTGCATCCTGTGCGGATCGCCTCGATATAGCGATTATTCAGAAATATCATTTAATTTGTATTGTGACTGGCAAGTGGAATCCAGGACGCGCGTTTCGTCCTATTTGGGACTCATCGGCTGGATGTACCTGCATCCCAATGTTGATGTTCACAGTGGGATTCGAACTCAGTCCGGTTCGTGTCATACGCCACCGCGTACACCACTGGATTCCACTTGCCAGTCACAATACAAATTAAATGATATTTCTAAAATAGCATTAGTTCCATGTTCAGATACTTAGTAAACTTTTGTCGTGTAGCTCCTGCAGAATCAACCATTTGAGGTCAAACAATTTGATTCTAAATGAATACAGATCAGGAACATTTTCAATTCACCACTTTAAATTTGGCATTTGCGTTTTGAAACAAAATATTTAATTATCGAGTATTTTTTTTTACCGATTTCAACTTGTTACCATAATATTCTACTATCTCAGTCTCAAATATAAGTATCTATCATTACCGAAGTTAGACTCGATCATTTCAAATAGATGGAGTATTGAATAGGTTGTTTATAAGAATGAATGATATGTATTCGTAATATTCCATCAAATAGAAGTTAAAATTTTTGACATATCGCGGATTAATACAAGTTGCTTCTTCAGAAAATAATTAAACAACCAAACTGAACCAACACACGATTAAATAATACTATGGAACAAAACAAAACGAGTTAGTACAATCAAAATACAAGTTTGATCGTGTCATATCAAGTCATTTGGGTCAAGGTGATTTAAAGTGAGACAATTTTGCATGTATCAGTGTGATGTGAATGGGTTTGAAGAAGAAAATAAATCGTATGTTTGTTAACATGGATGGAATTTGATGCACTTTAATTCTGGTCGCTTGGATAGGAAGTCTATGTAAGCCTTCTTTTTTGTTAAGCGTAGTTGGATTTCAAAGTATGTAAAACATATCAGCTATTCGTCTTTCTTTATAATTAGATAAACCTTTTTAGATGATATGCATATTTTTAATCTCAATTTTATGGTTGTGATAAATAACATGTACTGCGATTGCTAATTTGTTCAGTCCAATTGGATTATTACGAGATCATTTAGTGTAGCTTTCATGTTCTTTGGCACGAGTTAAGATTTCTCGACAAGTCTCTCCAATATTGAAATCATTACAATCAACACATCCTAACCTATAGACATAATTCTGTGTAGTGGTGAAAGGGATTTTGTCTTTTGTTTTAAGCAATGCACTTCGATGAGCGTTGGTAGTTTGTAGACTGCATGAATTCCATGTTGTTTTAGAATTCATTCTAATTCTTCTGTTGTGTCATAGTGATAAGGCAGAACGTCAGTACCATTCCATGATATTTCATTAGATCTCTTATTAATTAATTATAGGTAATTCCGTTATTGTATATTTTCCTTAATATTCATTGGAAAATTAATAAACTACAAGATGCTGATTCTAGTTTTGTATTCATTTTGCTTATTATTTTCCGATGTAATGAGTTTGTTGGCTCTTCTGAATAATCTAACAGCTAGAAAAAGTTTTACACTGAATGGGTGTGCTAAATTGAAATCAATGTATCGATTTGTATGTGTAAGTTTATGGTAAGTACTGAGATTAAAAGTTCCATTCAAATGTCTTTAGACTAACCAGTCTGAAAATGACAACGCGTTGTGTAAATTCTCACTTTTTAGAATGAATTTGTTTTATAGAGAAGAAGCGTTGATTAACTTTAAAAGTCCTCAGGAAAGTCTTCTTAATAATGGTAAATTTCATCTGCATACCTATTCATAATATACTAAAATATACAAATATATCTCACTTTAAATCACCTTGACCCAAATGACTTGATATGACACGATCAAACTTGTATTTTGATTGTACTAACTCGTTTTGTTTTGTTCCATAGTATTATTTAATCGTGTGTTGGTTCAGTTTGGTTATTTAATTATTCTCTGAAGAAGCAACTTGTACTAATCCGCAAAGTTCAGAAATTTTAATTTCTAGTCATCGGAATACTATGAATAAATATCACTCATTTATGTAAATATAAATATTGTTGTTTTCTGTATATAAACTAATCTACGAAGTTACGCTTCTGTTATACTACCCACCTTTTGTTTTTCTCCTCTGAAAGTATCCTAATTCGAAAATCTTGATAGTGCTATGGGCGAAGGGAAATACGTAATTAGAAGACGATTTGAGTTTTCTATGTATAAGTATTCACGTATATATTGTATCATATTATCAATAAACTGGCTTGCCTAACGTATCAAAAAGAATAATTTGCTTTCTTTCCTTCTTAGTGTTATTTATATTTCGATTCGATTCCACGAATTAATCTGAATTAGACAACGGTTGGTTACCAAGAAACACTGGACTGCCGTTTCGTCCTAGTATAAAACTCCTCTACAATAGGTACCCATGACCCCACCAGGGATCGAATCCAGGAGCTTCTGGCTCCGTAGCGGACGCCTCACCACTAGAACACCGAGTTTGATCCCAACAGCTGACCGAATTCGAAATATCAATCTTTAAGAGGCGACCCAGTGATCTAATAGCATAGTGTTCACATCGAAGCCAAAAGGTTCTGCGTTCGGTCTCTATCGGGGTCATGGATGCTTACTGCCAATGAATCCTATACTAGAAAGAAGCTGCTTTCTCACGCTTCCTGGCAATTAATGGTTGTCTAATTCAAACCAATTCGTGATATAAAATTAACATCTAACAAATTTCACGACACCTAATTATGCATAATTATCGAATAAAAAGTTTGTTACTTAACATTTCACTGCAATGTAATCAATTATTATTATTATTATTATTATTATTATTATTATTATTATTATTCGCATACTTTTCCTGTTTCTATTGAATGATGCATGAAATAAATGAATACAACCCATTTTTTATTTCTTTAAATAAATTAATTTTATTTCATTTTTGTTAAAGAAAAACGAACATAAGAATTTAAGTGATCTTATTGATTTCATTAATGAAATGTTAACCTGTTTCATTTAGAATGCATATGAATTCAATTCATATATGAAACCTTCCTGTTTTCTTTATGTGTGTATCTTTTATAGACATTTCAGTTGAATCAATGAGAAATTCATTTATATTATTAAGAAGAAAATAAGAACCAACCTTTTGTTTTGTTTTAAAATCAGTAAAATTTATTTTGTTGTTTAAAATGAATGAAGTTGTCAATAATAATAATAATAATAATAATAATAATAATAATAATAATAATAATAATAATAATAATAATAATAATAACTTAAACTAAATATTTGCCATGATTATTGTTTAAATGTATAATGAATTGTGCTAATGAATATTTTAAATGATGTTGTTTGTATTTATTACAGATTGATCTCGATTAAATACCATTCAAAATCAAAAGACATTGAGTAGATATTTCGTTTTAGTATGCCGCTTCTTCTCGAAGGAAGTACGAACCAATCATCTGATGAATAAGTCTTATCAATGAGACCTAAATGTTTTAGATTCTATCTAATGATAGGATCATTGGAGCTGACTATCACTGAAAAGTCTTAAACTAGAATGAAATAAGTGCTCCATTTTCAGTAGCTTTTATTAATATCTAACCGAGTTCAATCTGTAACGAATTCAAACAACAAAACCACCATAGTTCAAAATAGTGTTTAGTGTAATGAATGAATAATTTAAATATTGAAACTTTTGAAGTATGAAAATATTTTAGACGATTGTAGGAAACCCTGTCTGAACTAAGCTTTCATTGTAGCCGGCACCCGTATCAATAAAACATGCATACAATAACACATACAATCTTGAGAAAATGTATGCACCATTCGTTTGAATTCATACTTGTGTCCTGGAGCTTCTGAATTTAAATGACACCATATAGAACAGAGATATTTGTATTGGTTGATGATCAGCTAGTGACCGACCAATGTCGAATAAAATCGTTTGATGGATCATGTAGCTTGATGTCGGTAATTTGGTTAGGCAATTAAATCTAAAATAGTCGAAGAAGAACGGGGTCTAAATCCACGACATCACTAGTTTATTGAAACTAGTCCGTTGTAATAATGAGTTACAAACTTTTTGGTGCATCTGCAATCTTCAGACGAATTATGGTAACTAGCAGATTTAATTATTAGTCACCGAGTTTCCTAGCCCGCAACGATAATTACGAAGCCTTTTGGGCTGCAAATGACCTCTGTAGGACTAGGTTACTTACGTTTTTTTACTGAGCAGTGACTAATGTGATGCTTGTTTAGAGCTGTATAGTTCTGATTAAATTTTATGGATTAAGTTTCAATGTGGCCACTAGTCTAAGTAACTCTATATTCGGTTGTTATGCCTTCAGTTGCAGTGAAGTCTGTTTGTTTTGCCCTATCGCCAACTGTTATGTTTTCTCAGATGAGACAAACGCGTGGGTTCTTATTGATTTAGTACGGTCTGTGATACAATACAGCTAAATTATCTTGGGTAACCGGATTCTATGTCACATTCCCTCGATAGTCGGTACGCTTAGTGCAAATCGTTATATCTGATACTTGATTCCAATCGGATACTACGATTTGTTTCTTCCCAGCCCACAGCTACTCCAAAAGACTAGACTTGTAGGAAGTTTATATTGTGAAGCAAAAATATATCAGACGAGACTAGCAAACAACGTTTTTATATATCACATTTGGAATTGAATTAATTGATGAAAGTCTGCAAATCAGTCTTACAAAAAATTAATACAACGTCTTTTACTTGATTGAATTTTTGGAGATTCGGAATCCCCAACACAGGTGCATTACATTATAACAGGAAGGGGTTAACTACTGGAGGCCAACTTAATGGTCCGAAGGTAAGAAGCTGGCCATATGGCTTCAAGATCACTGGTTCGATACTTGGTAGGACTATGATTAATATGAATAGCTCTTAACCGGTACATTCATGTAGCTTATGTCAATGCATAGTTTAGCCGTTAGACTAGCAAGCACTGAGTCTAACGATTTAACGCTTTCGCATATACTTTTTTGAGCAGACGACTAGTGTTATTGACTGAAGTGTCATTATAACTAACCATGATACATAAAACTGTTGTTATTATATGAAATGTTATTATTATTAGTACATGGTTTGTTAAATCAAATGTTCATTCGAAGCTTCAGTTTATAAGATAGTGATATTGAATAACTTTGCCCTTTTCCTAATGATGTTTACCTCAACATTCACTGGTAGGTGAAATAGGAGTAGACTGGAAGGGAGCTAAGGGTATTTGACTGCCAGACTAAGCCACTTTTGTAGATGGTGATTAACTGTTTAGAGTTCGTGCGGTAACCCTGATTCATAGCCAGCGATACAGGATAACATCTCTCGAATGTGATCACAGTGTCGTAAATGCATTCGCTCTTTATCTTTATTTTAATCTTAAGTTCTAGTATTCATTCATGCTACACCTTTAAAATCTGTGTTTTTGAATCATGTTCTCAGTATGTAGTGCTTTTATTTCGACTAATTCATTTTGTCATCTAGTTATTCTGGTTTGGTTTGGCAACTTGGTTAATTACATACACAATAATTATTACTGAGTTAAAGTAACGGCTCGGATGCTTATATTATAAACCATGATAAACTATTTCTTATTTTGTTAATGTTTTCTTTTTCAATGACTTTCCGTTTCCTTGTTCCAATCGTGTTTTCTATTGAAAGACAATAAAACAACATCCTACAGTCATTTCAGGAAAGTGCATTTGTAAGACAATCCAATGTAGTTTAATATGCTATCTACTAGTTTATTGACTGAATGCATTTATTACAAGCTTATAATATTTTTTTCACTGTTGAATAACCACTTTACTGCTAACAGTAATCATAATCATAAGATATTCATTCTACATTTTGTATTTATGTGTGTATGTTACTACTTCCTACTTCCAAATTCATCAGGTATATCCACTTCTTATTTGCTTACATTTTCCCATATCACATGGTAAATTATAAGTAAACAGTGCAAAACGATTTAAAAAAATTATATATTTGGCAGAAATAAGAAGTAATGTACTGTGTCTATGTGTTTCAATGATTATTAATAATTGAAAGTGATAGGAAGTTTGTGAAATGTTGTTGTTTCTACAAAATGTTGATGATTTTGATTCATTTAACTGTAGTTAATTATAGTTTGTAGTGCATGTAATACAACATTAAATATTAAATCAAAGTTTTGAACTGTCAATCTTTTAATTAAAACTATTCATATGTAATCATAGTTAGGAGTTTATTAGTCGGTTTATGTATTCTTCTTTATTTCTCTTCCAGAAAAAATCCATTATTTTTTGATGTTAGGCAGGTGGAGGGTGAATTGACAGAAAGCCCAGTTGATGCCTAGATTTCCTTCTAGTTTTCATTCGTCGAAAAAGAATTTATCTCCATTCATTGACTACTAAAGGCGTGTTTATCATTAATAATATTCGTTGACTTACACTAACTTGACTAATGAAATGAAGTAGATTTCAGAAATCTCAAAATTCACTTCATATTAATGGTGTTGTGTAGAAAGACAATAAAAACGTAATGATCGAACTATACAGTTCAGACAACACATCAGTTTTGAAACCCTCATACTCCTTAATTACGGATCTTTTCTTTCATCTGAAACTGAAGTTGATTTTTTTCACCGATTGATATCATACGAAGAGAAACATCGGAAACTACGTATACAACTGGGACCACTCATAGCGGAGGCGTTACTTTTAGTCCATTGAATTAGGTCCTCAAAATCTATATTTTCAACCTCTAATAATTCACGATATGGTGATTGACATCATCCTGTGCTGTTGGTTGGATGATGACTAACTGCCTTACTCTGTACATGGTGTATAACACCACTAGTCACCACTTCTCATTCCCCTGTTAATTCTCTTTTGTTTTTCATCATTTTCCAAGTTGATATTAACCAATTAGACAACTCAATATATGATTTAGCATCCAGGATAATATTACTAATACTTCTAACAGTCATTGATACACTGAGATAGAGGACTAAACAGAATTACTATTGAAATCTATTTTAATTTTAGTCTACTCTAGACATGAGTCAATCAATTTTTGTTTTGTCCCTTTTTCATCAAAAACTGAAAGTTTCTACTGAATAGAGACTACACATTGTTCCTTTTTTGTTTTTCTAGACAAAAACGTTTATAGTTTGCATGTAGATAGAGGTTATAGGCGATAGTGGTAGTGTTAACGTGTAGGGTCTATTTTACAATTTATATTAAATAAATGCAGAATTCTATTAGGTGTGTGAGCTGTTGAAATAATAACCCAGTTATAATTAGATTATTTCACCTAAATAACTGACCTTACATGTTTTCTTTCGTCTTATTCATGTATATCTATGCTTATATCTACACATACAAAACCTTGGGTGTAAACTTATTACTAAATAAAAAGTTTATTCACCGCCTACCTTTCCACCTCCCCTACTACTGCATTCTTCCTTAATGACTTTTAATTCTGCTAAATCTATTTAATATTAGTAATAGTTTATAAATTTCCATTGTTGATATTCAGGACTAAAATCGACCAGTTACTGTTTCTATACATGCATCCTAAATGGATTACCTCTCTGTAGAGTTACTTCACAAATTCCAGTATATATTCATATATATCTAACAATGAATTCAATGATGCACGTTTTTATGCTATTTAAAATAAGTCAATTGCATGTAGTGTTGATGCTTACACAAAAGCTCTAACCGAATATCTTTTATTTAAGACACAAATGCATTATCGCTCAGTCATTTAGACCAGGTACACCTAGTTAACAGATCTCAAGCATAGTGAAAAAGTCACTGTTTGAATTCAACTTTTAGCCAACTACTAAATATTTAAAAATCTATTTAGTGTTTGAATAACTCTCTTATTTTGTTGAAGTTGCATTTTCCCTATTACATCTTTCATTTAAACACTTATCGATAATTACCTCGAGAAGCCAACAATATAAGTAATTTTAACCAACCAGTAGCAATAAAGTAGCTACTTGCTATTAACAAATGACGGGAAACTCTTTCTAGGTGGACGATAAACACAATGACAGAAGTAATATCTTGATCCCTGTTAGTCTGCCTCAATTCTGTCTAACCTTAGCCTATTGAAAAAGCAAACGTGCATATATAGACCACAATGCGAGGAAATCATAGTAGAAAAAACATGTGTATTACTGATAAAAACCGGAGTAGTGATACATATATAATTCGTTCTAGTTCATTCGCCCAAAAATGGTGGAAATGAAATATTTAATAAATATACAGTCAAATTATATATAATTGACTTCTGAAAAGTTTTACCTTTTTGGTTTATAATAATCTTCCGCAATTCTCTAAAACAAATGAAGATTTCATCATTTTTTTAGATCATATCATTAATTCATCTTCAAAAAAAAGAGGTGTTAACTATTCGAATTTCTCCATTAACCGACTAGCATTGTATTCTATTGATAATTATCTCTTAACTGTGAGTTTAGTGCATACAATCAATGTAACTTATTTACCGAGTACAGATTCATGTAATCGACATTCAAACCCAACATAATGTATAAATGACTGTTAGAGATATCACTCGGTTGACCGAACTGAAATATATAGAGTGATGTCGATCTTAAAGTTGAAAATCTACTGCCTAAACTACTAACCTACCATTTCATGAGAAATTTTCTCTTATTACAAAATACTTTAAAGAATAACCTATTGAATAAACTATTTTTATTGGTCTTTAGATTTATTGTTTAATGGTTATATATATATATATATATATATATATATATATATATATATATATATATATATAGTGGTTTTCTTCCAATATTTATTTCTTAGGTCTATGTTGGTACTGCTACAGGTCCAGATAAATTACATCCTAACATTGTTTGCTTGCCAAAATTGAAATGGCCAGATGTTGAAATGTATCATATTATGTTTTGGAGCCCTGTAGTATCTTTAACTACCGCGAATAACAATAATATGAAGTCTTCTGAAGGCTGGTTAGCTTGTCGTCCATGTTTATTGAATTCTTCCTATACCTCTTCGTCTTCTGAAGTTCACCATAAGTCGTCGATTCATAAAATTACTGAGGTTTATCTTAATAATAGCCTGTTAACAATTCCAACTAATTCAAATTATCATGAATTAACTTTTTGGCTTAAACCTGGTGATTTGTTACGGCTTGGTAAAGAATGTCACCATCAGTTGAAAGTATGGACATATGTAGATTATTCACAAACACGTACATTCACTCATAATGCATACAACAATAGTCCTATACATAGTTCAGGAATTCCCAATTCACACTCAGCTGTTATTCTGCCTCATAGTACTGGTGTTACGCGGCGTCCGTCAATAGATGCAACAACAGCTGATTGTAATATTCTGTTAACACCAAAACACAATAAAACTGTCTCACCTTATTTAAATACTCTTCCTTATGTGAATTCATGTTCTCCAGAACGTCGTGTTACTTTGCAAAATTCTTATCTTCCGAATATTGATAAGCATCCTGAATGTGAGATGAGAATGTTAATTGGGAAAGAAAGCCAGGTAACGACGTGATTATTTGTTAACTTTATAAAAGTATATTTTGTATTACTTGCTGAATGTAACTAAACAACCAAGAAGTACTGAATATCTATTTCATCCTCGTATAGCACTTCACTTTTGACTTCAGATCCAAGATTTTGAGACCTAACAGTGAACACTTGAACTTCACTAAGCTGTTTTGATTGTTAATTTGTTGACGTCCCATGATTCTGAATGTATTCCTCGGCATAAGTCTCAGATGTACACTCTTTAAGACTCTCATACGAGAATGTAACATGTCTAACGGTTCCTGGTTGTCTGGCTACAGTCAGTTCACTGTATGAAATTTCACAATTCAATAATCTCTATATTCCTATATACTAGAAGCATAAACAGTGTTATGATTTGATAATGTCAGTGATTAGTGGTTTGAGGGTTGTCGACAGGATCCCTTGAATCTTGTTCTTGTAGTTTTTCTGCAATTTCGAGGATGCAGGTTCTTGATATCGAATAATTAATAAATTAGTCAGCTGATAGTTAGGTATTGTGTAGTATTTAGAATGGTAAAATATTAATAACAAGTATATATATATATATATATATATATATATATATATATATATTCAGCACGTTGTTAAACTTTTTGAGTGCATCAAGTCGTTTATGCATAAATTCTGTTTCATTATGTTTAAATTACTTGGAAAAATAACCAAAGCCTTCCTTGTTTCATGACTGTCGTGCTAGAGGCAGCACAACTCGATAATATATGATTGGTAAAATTATGTTGCATGGAAGCATACATTATATCAAGTGATACACAGGTACACACTGAATGCGAATAAGAATCAGAAATTAGATTTATCAATATTGAGTCAACACTAAATGCACGGCAGTCACACGAGCAGAATCAATAAATGAAACATCAGGGGCACATACGAGTTACAATACATGATTCACTCAGAGATGATACATCACCATATGTCTGTCTTCACTCTATGACTAGTCACGTGTTATTTACACTAGTGTAAGAGTCATTAATTGATCTCACTTAAGGAGGGAGCCTTGCTAGGACTAAACTATAGTGCCAGACCAATGGGGTTTCGGCACCAATTCTCAAATTTGAGATGTACAGTTGTAATAATTGTAATGGTTCTGTAGAATATACTTCGCAATTGGGATGAATCTGTGTTAATAGTGTACTTTGATAGAACGTACACTTCATAGGACAATATCTTAAAATTTTAGGTTGTAAATGGATGAAATCAAATGCCAGCAAGTCAGATGTGGCTAGTTAAGGTCATATAAGGAATTGCTCGAAAACGGCATTGCACTTTAGTCCTGCTGTAATCATGAATCACAGGACATACAGCACGCACTGCTGTTCCGTACTCTTTAACCTTCACTACTATGTAAACTGAAACCAGTCTTTGATTATTATCATTTCAACGAAACTTTTCAATCAAAAGTAACTTTTATTTTATGTTTTATTTGCCACTGCAAATGAAATTTGAATAATCAACCACATTACTCTTTAACTTTTATGTTTCCTGTCTGATTGATAGCCAACTAAACACCTAGAGAATTATAGAATCAATCGAACAGCGACAATATTTGGCTAGGTCATTTAACTCACAAAGGCTAAAACAACCAATCAGAGAACAGTTTACATATATCATTGAGAGAAGGAAAGCTCAAGCTGGTTGCATTTAATGACTCATTATTCATAAATAAAATGCTAATTTGAAAGTAACGTCTATTTGAATTACTATTGATTGATGGATCAAGCGAATTTCTAGACGGAAGAAAGTACACCGTACATAATGTCGTTAATATATTCCTCGAGTACAAAGATTTTAAGAAGACCCGCTATAAGTAGTCACTTTAACCAATCTGAACTTAGGATTGAGATAGTCATGCTGTCAAATTTATAGCTAATCTTATCTATTCAGATGATAGTTACTGTACATAAATATTTCGAATACTAAAACGATGATACTAAGAATCGTCTGCAAACTTTACATTTCTGCTCAGAAATTTAGAACTAATTCCATCTTTACTCGTCCATATTTCTAAATAACATCCATGTTTTAAACCTTTAATAGGAACGTAAATAGTCTTTTTGTGCGCAATTAAGTTGGTTAACTTCTAGGTTCAGGGATAGTTTGGGAAGCTCCGTAGCTCAATTGTATACGAAAATGCATCCACAAATGCTTGTTCATTCTTTCTGCTATCATTATTCATTATGCCACTTAATTTTATTAAGCATTATCATTAGTTTTTGCAATGAATGTATGCCTTACTTACAATCTGAAGCTATTGTAAAACGGCCTTGCAAAACTGTTGACAGTTATTAGCCGATCAGAATGCTAACAAGATAAGTGAGCAACTTTTCATTAGAATCCAAAAATATAGTAAAGATTAGGCCTCGGTTTTTAGCTGACAATTCGTCTACGGAAGATGGGGTCACTAGTTAAGTTTTACATTGTTCCGCCCATTAAAATTTATTCATCTGAGTCGTCCGGTACTTATTTATCAAGCTTAGATTATTCTGACAACCGAATCAATGAGATAATCGTATTTCTAGCAAACAAAATTTACCTTTCTTAAAGACAACTTCATTTAGCTTTTTGCTTTTACAGTAGTACTGGTCTTATATTTACAGTATTGGAGATTGTAGATTATTAATTATCTGTAGTGAAGATGTTTTTGCTGATCAACTTAGAAAATGACTGATTGAATTTTTATTATGTAATTATGTAATGTATTTATTTAATTGGTAAAAACAAGGTCTATTTAATGTGCTTTGTCATGATTAATTCAATTAGCAAGTTAATACGATGATAGTTGATGTTTTGTAAGATCATAGAATATAAAAATAAATTTGACTGAAATCACTAGTAAGTGATGATATCTGGAATGCTACTAGTTACTAAACGAAGTTACATGCATTGAGTATGAATTATATTTTAATAAACTATTAGGTGATACGTTGTTTATATTTTTCTCAGATCGACCTCAAAGGAGTAGTAACATCGGAAACTAGGGATCACTGGACAGTTGTTTTATCTTAATATGAAATTCCTTATCAGTACCCAATCTTGATTTTGTCATTGTTTCTACTGGTACCCTACCGTGATCAATCCATGGCTACTGCAAATAACGAAATTAAATTAAATATCGACCTTCATAACTGTTAGATAACATATTTACAAAAGTTATACATGCTAACAGCATTTATGAGTTGTTTCCAGAAATTAGGTAATTTATTACATGGTATAAGTAGGTAAACTTTGTTATTATCCAGTGAAAATTGTAAGGACTTCACTGAACTATGAGTAGAATTGTAAGTTGCTTATAATCAAGAAAGTAAACATCAAAATGTAACTAAATATTTTGTGAAATCTTTGGTGACCGACAAACAAACTTTCTATTGAACCTTATGTAAGTTCTCCACGGAGAGCTACATTTTGAATTGATCATAGTGAGAAAGAGACAAAGAGTAAGGGGAGGGTAAATCGAACAAATTTCACATCTCCAAAAACCTAATTCTCATAGGCTGCATTATACGCTTGGTGTTAAGAAGTCACAATAAGAATCGAAGAATGCAGATGTAGTTTGTTGTTTGATTTCAAACTTAAAAATCCTTTAAATAATCCAGAATAATTCATAAACTATTCCGTGAAAAATGAATTATTGTTCCAATACCATTTTAAGAATCATCATATTTGTCACTACATTTTAGTCTTAGTAAGTTTATCATTTTTCAGCATCTCTCTTTCTTAGTACTGGTAAGTTATGCTTACCTTTTTACACAGCATAGGTTGCCAGCGGTTGCGTAAACATTTATGAATCTATAGTGTAATGGGAAGCTGCAGTTGATCTTAAAAATCTTATGTATTTACTCTATACGCTTCGAACTATTTGGTTGCACATCTTTTTATCAAGCCATGTTTGTATAGAAATAGAAAAGTAATGATGATCAGTTAATTAAACAAGTCAATGCTATAATTAAAGAGCATAGAGATGACAAAAAGTTGTCAGGATAGAGTCAAAGTTATCACAAACTAGTTTTGCACAATATAAAGGGAGTCTGAATTTCTTAGTAACCAGAGCATTCACATACTCCAGGATACGCTTTTAATTGCAGTTATGCAAAGCTTGAAAGGTCGAATTTATGGTTAGTTTCGATAAATGAGCAAGTTTCTCTACTCCCTGCTTCCGAAAGACCATTTGGAATAATTAGGTCTTGTAACCATCTAAGAATATGTTTCACTATTCTGAATTGTAATGCCGGATTACTCCACCTTATTTATGTGTCGATATTTACATGTGAATTGATAAGTGCAATAGTATGTAGTGTAGTTGTTCTACTAAGTTAAGGCTTATGTAGAATCATCAGCTTAGTCTTTTCAATGATGAATAATTTGCAACATAATGTTTTTTTTCAGTGGCTAATTATAGCCTGTATGTTAAAATTATTTGGATAAATTCATCCTGTTTACTATCCAACACTATTAGATTCCATGATTAATACCTTTCGCTACGGCTAGTGATATCCCTGTGGTACCTAAAATGAAATAGGTGATACACAGTTGTTAGTATCTGCATGTGAATGGTTAAAATGCAGATACGTTTTTATTAATCTATCGGTTTGTTATGACGTCATTCATTTTACGTCACTGTATGACCTCATACAGGTGTTTGCTTTACATCACCATAGAAAGAGACTTAGCAAATAGAGCAATAAAGAGGAGGAAATATCGTTAATGAAAAATATACCTTGAGTTGGGAATTGATCAAAAAGTCAAGAGTTATTAGTGCTATAGCTTAAGATTTAAAGAAAGATAGAGAATTAATACAGCCTCGTCATTGAGAGACTCCTATGGGGACCATATTACTCAGCTTCTTCAGTTATGCAATATAATTGTTACGTAGACCCCCCCCCCCCCAACTATCTGGATCTAGTTGGTAGTCATTCGTTTGCTAACCTAATTTCCTGTCGTCAGTTGGTTATTAGTTAATTTCGAAAATTTACTCAGTTTGGATCAGGTGATCAACTCTGCAAGTAAATTTGCTATTCTACCAGCTTCCCGCCATCACTATATATACCAGGCGATCGAGTTATCATAACATAATTGGGATCTCACAATTTCAAAACATGGAAACTATCTTTTTACTAACTGACTTTTGAAGAAGCTACACTGAATGGCAGTTAATCCGGATACTTCTTAATGGTGTAAGTCATTGTAAAGAAAAGGCACACACTCGTATGAATAACAGACAATGGACTTTTATAAAATGCTAAATGTATAGTGCTCTGTTGATAGCTTTTCGATAAAAAACTTTTTTAATTTGGTCTATGTCTAGTGTCGTAATCTACGACATACGCTTCATTGAATTCAGGACTCGTATCGCAGTGATAATGTTCACACTAGGCCTTGAATTCTACCGTATTCACAGTCTAACTTTAATAAAACATAACGATATATTGAGCCTATCGGCTCATATTGCGCATGTAGTGACCGCGATTGACCAAGTACAGTCTTTAATATCAACGACGAAAGAATGCAGACCCTTGAGAAGTATTAGCAACATGTTTTTATAGTGATATTTAAAAATTTCAAACGCCTAATAATATTTTTATTTCTTCATTTATGTATAGAATGGTTTTCTAAGTAAATTATGTCCTATGGCTAATCCAAACTCAATTTGTGATTCCTCATCATCATTATCATGTACGTCGACTTCAGAAACAATCTCAAGCGGCTCTACTAGCTCTTCATTGAAGGCTATCAATTCTTTAGGTTTGGATGTTCAGCAACAACAACAACATAACCAAATCGATATTATTCGTCGTAATTCAAACACGAATTCCACAATCCCTATGAATGATGAAATTGAAAATATTGGAGCCACAACTACTGTCGTTCACAATAACAAACCTCAACTTACTGATTTCTGCCCTACAGTTCTAGACAGGGCTGGGCAGCATACCTTTTCTCATAGTAATAATGCATGTCTTTCTCAACAATTACTTCATTACGATAAAAATAGTAATGAACGTATGTTGTCGATAAACGAAAATCCTACTGCTACTGTTCCTTTGGATTCTGAATTGCATCACGTTAATACAATTACTTCAGGTAATAGTAGTTATCTATTGATTTGTGTGCTGACCGTTGTCGTTTTATTCTGTTGATCTATTTTACAACTTATTTATTATACGTCATGTAATAAGTGTTAAATATAGTTTAATGGGTCATAATTTTTTTAACTAGTTCAAATAGTAACTAGGTTATCTTTAATGTTTTTAATGTCGAATGATTGCATTGTACCTATCAATTTCAGTCATTTTCCCGTTCACCTAATGAATGATTACTGCATGTAATTTTCTTAGAACACTTTATTTCAAGCGTCTCCAGTTATCTACAAGTGATTTCAGTTTAACGCAATCCGACGTACATCATGAGAAACGAAAAATTTTAAAAGTTACTTGTTTAAATATGTTTATTAGTGCTTATCAAACTTATCACCAAGCGCGTAATCAAGAGCCAAAGTTAACAAATGAATCATGCTTACCCTACATGGATGATGTTTCTGAGTTTGCGGTAGACTATTAAGACTTTAAAAAATATGTGTAGACCGTAAATCCAACGACAGTTGATGACAACAATATCGTTTACGAAATCAACTTGGACATTTAGCTTACACAATACAACACCTCTAAAATCCTCCTCCTGCTCGACAAATTGTCCCCATCATTCTTCAATGTAAATTGCAGTATAATTTGTCCATCATCTAATTAAACTGAAAAGTGCCCGAAAATTCTGGGAACTATATGCCTATTAGAACGGATTTTTCTTTGGATTACCTAACTCCCAAATGGGATATATTTGTTTTAAAATATAAACTACAATGACTGAAGTATGGTGCAGCTGACTGACTGATATGTTAGCATATATATAACACCGATGTAAAGATTATCTAGAACATGATTAAATTAAAAAATTTAAGAAATGCATTAAGAAGAAATCATACTTTTCATTTTAATAAACCTATAACTTCAGATAGGAGTGCAGTACTGGGACAAGTATTAGTGACTCTTAAAATGCCTTTGATAAATATTCATCGTTGTTAATTAATGTCGCTCTAGAAAGCCTAAAATTGATGACATCGTCTGAAAGGTGTTTCGTGTTTCAGGGTTATTCACTGAGGTCAGTGTTAATGAGCTTTGGAATAACTTTTTGTTTCTAACCCTAATTGTTATATCATATGCATTTGTAAATACCTTTTCTTATTCCAAACAACTCCACTACATTTTTAAATTGTATTACTACCAGAGAGCTTATTGCTTTAAGACTGATGTCTGAAAATTGTCTTCCTTTTAGCGTTTTCTGACATGTTCTGGCTGAATCCCATCACTTATTAATAGTGATTTTGACAAACACCTTGATATTACTACCTTCAGCTAACTTTTAGACTGTTCCGATACTGACTAATCAGTGATCATCTATCATAGTACATTTATACACTGCTCAGAAAGTTTTAAATTCTTCGGGAACTTTTTCAGGTTTTATGGCCTTAAAATTATAACTTTAAATATATAAAATCCTTAATTTATACTTTGCAAATTCTATGCGTTATGTTAATCAACTCTAATCCTCCAGCTCAACCTACGTACCTTAAGCCCAACCCTAAACACTAAACACTTAGTTCTACCCCTAAATTCCAACTATGTATTATTTGTATGTCTAGAAATGTTTGAGATGCAATAAAGCTAGATGAACAAGTTTATATATCATTGTTCTTTCTATTTTCAAGCAAAAACAGTCTTAGGAAATCTGTATATTATTTGTCTTGTCATTCTTTAACTGCTAAACACTTATTTATAATCACTGCCTTCTGATTAGTTAATATAGGGTAAAGTTTGCGGTGTTAATTTGCAGAAATTTCTGGACATAACGCATGTTAAGTAACATTGGTAAACGTATGTGAATAATTCAAAGCACAAAAAGCTGTCTAGTTTCTAACTTACCGATTAAAATGAAAGCAAGCACTTAAAAGGCTTGTTTAACCTTTGCCAAATTGCATCACCTATGGCATAAGTTAAGTATTCGTATGCTTCACAGCCGTCTAATTCATTTTACTATATGGATGTGAAAGTAGCCGTAAAAGTAAACACTCATAGGCAACTAGTATTTGATCATAAGTCTTCAGAATACGACACGTCTTTTATTGAGACAGTCGAGTAAACAATATTGCCATTGAATCTATGTTATTAGGAAAAATGACTTATCAGGTTGAGAATCTTCACCGGCCGAGGTAGTTGAAGCATTTATTATGTATCAGTAACTACCGCTTGCCTTGATACACGATGATGACTGGCATACAAGTAGGATAGAAAACAAAACAGGAACAACCAAACTTAAACGTGAAATCTATGCCTGAAGTTGACTGTTGATGTGAACCATGTAGGTATATTTAGACTGCGTAATCGAGGTCTGCGAGATTGTTTTATTTGGCTCGAAATCAAACGCGATGACACAGATGTGTCTACACTTTGCCTTTTTCTAAATCCTGAGCTTGGTATTTCATGTGTTCTTCCATGAGCTGATTTTTTTTTCTTGAATCGTAATTTTTCGTTTTCCATCCTTTTTTCGCAACTTAACTGGTATCCATCATGCTGTGCTGAAATGGTGCGGCAACTTCCATGGATGCATAAATGCACTGAATTCGGCATCGTATACGACTTGCTGACATTTTTGCATACTCTTTTGAGGACTTCTAGAATGTTTGGAGAACTTTGATCATCAGCACTCCAACGTTCTGCAGAGCAACATCTGAGGTTATTTTTATTCATCTTACCAATGCTTTAAAAGAGAAGCATTATTTGTTTGAGCTCCAATTATAAGGGAACAAATAAAACACATACTTAACTAATGCAAAGATAGTCAGACCTCTCTGCAGTTCACCTTTCATTAGTGTGTGAATGCTAGTAGTGGCTAGTTTAAATGGTACTTATGACTTCGGAAATGTTATATCAGATTTCGTAGTCAGTGACATCATTTATACAGTTGACAATTCGGCGACCTGAGACCGAACAGGTAAGATAACTCCGTCACCATTGACGTGATGTTAAGTTAGTTAAGTAATAAGTGAATATACAGGTCAAAAACAAAACAGAAAAGATGAATGGATACAAAATATGTGTCTGTATTAAGTTGACAGTAAATATCATCTATACTTTCAATGCATTATAGCGAGTAAATCACGTTCTTCATAGTTGTCAATTACCTTAATTGTGTGCTGGGTCGGATATTGCTACAAATCTCTGATCGATGTAGGTGGTTTTTAAATAGGAAGGCTAATTCTAGAGCCTTTAGTCTAATGTTTCAATTCACAAGGCAGTGAATTATGGTCAGAAAATGAAGTGGCTGGTGACTAAAATGGGCTTATGCTCCATTTTACCCCTCAGAATCCTGGAGCCAATGTACATTAATGTTTTAGAATCATGGTCCCCAACTCCTGTAAGTAAATCTTCCGTCTTAACCGGACGTTCACTATCATCCTTTTACTTTTTGTGACTAGCATACCCGCCCCATGAAAACAGTGAGTGTGACCTTTCTGTCAAGGGCTATAAACGCGTGACTATGAGAGAACATTTCTTGTGGGAACACACTTTCTTCATTCTCGGTCGTATCAAGGCCTTACAATTTAAATATATTAGTTTATCTCATACTTCTGTCCATTCTCCATTTCATGTCCACAATCACAGATGAGTGATTTCCTCAACAATCTGTCATTTTATTACATCCCCATTCGTAGTAGCTACCATCTTATCTCGATACGTTCACCATTCGCTTGAAGCTTTTTACTATCCTTTGTTTGACTTATGAAAATCCTGATATCAACTTTTATACATATATTTTTCGTTTTTACAAACCTTTTTTCATGTTTTCTTGGTTCCCTCTCTTCCAATTTTTGATTAGAACAATTCATCTCACCTAATCACTCGTATTGTTCGACGATAACCAAAGGAGATTCTATTGATAACAGTAAGAGAAGTTCAACACGTACTAAAACTTCTGTTTCCGATCGTCTTCCTTGTCAAATGGCTTTTGCGCCAATCACTTTAGAACAATTATTAGATTGGATTATTACCAAACAATTGAAATTCGCACATCAACCTAGAAATATTCACACTACTACTACTATTACTACTACTACTACTACTACTACTACTACTAATAATAATAATAATAATAATAATAATAATAATAATAATAATAATAATGATAATAATAATAATAATAATAATAACAGTGATCGATCTGACGTAACTATTGACTTGTGTCCATTGGGACCATCTATGTGTATATACCTAATGCTACGAGCTATATGTCGACAGTGTGATCGTTGGGAGGCTATTGAATGGAAACAATTGACAAAAACTTCCAATCCTCAAGTAATGAATAATACGACTACTAAAGAAGATTCATTAAAAAATAATGTGAATACTTCAATAATTTTTCAATCGGAAAATCTTCCTATCCATCCAAATAACTCCGTGGTACGTTTTCTTAGTTTTCATGTTCTCCTCATTATGTAATACTTTAAAGTATTTTAACTCATTTCTGGCAGAATGTTCGTACATCTAAATGGTAATATTGTGTTGTATGTTATTCAGCCTTTTGTACTACATTCCCTATCTATCTCTGATGGTTACAGCTAATTATGAACAAAGCTCAGTGACTGTACTAAATAGTCATTTCTGTAATATAAACATTATATTAATCTATTAAAATAATAACAATAATAATGATAATAATAATAATTATTATTATTATCATTTATAATAATGGATTTCCAAATTACACGTAGGCTTCTATTCCCTATTCTTTAGATACTGATATATATCTTGTTGTTAACTGTGAATTGTGATGTTAGGTGGTTGGAGGTAGTCGGGGGGTGGGGAGAAGCTTGCGAGTTAGCCAGGCGTTTCTACAATCTACAGGGAACTAATACTTTCTGTATGATCTAAACTTCACTTAGATCAGTGATGATCACATTTCAGCCTAATCGATTAAACTGACTCATGAACACCTTGCAAACAGTACTGTTGTCTATGTAAGTGCTTATTTTCCTTCGCAATAATGATTAAATACTATTAATTATTTCATACAATAACTTTTAGTAAAGTGGGTTACAGTGTTGAACAAAATGGAGTTAACTTTGACATTCTTGACATTTTTAAGTGACTTTTAGTACGTATCGGACCCATAGAACATTAGACGGCTTATTCGTCTCAATTCGAGACTAATCAAACGTGTGCATGTATGACTAGGTCTAGAATAGAACTTTTGAATCATTTGGTGGCGACTAAGTTGAAATTCAACAGTCCTTTATTTCCGATATCAATTAATTCTCACATTTGTTTCATAATCTAACATGGAGGAGAAATACGACTGTAAACATTTGTTATTATGTAACTTACTCTAGTTAGCTTCTAATATTGACTGCTTAATATATTCTATAGTATTGAGATCAGTTGAAGTTTTAAAAAGAGAACAAATGATTCTGTAATTATTACAGTTAAGTTAAAATTGTACACGGATACTAGCATTTTTGCCCCTCTAAGTACAAATCGTTGCTTCAGGACTGATCCGCGTCAACTCCTAGATTAATGATACAGTGTGAAGTAGTCGAACCTCTTTACCACTTCACATATTTTTAAAGTCTGATCAACCATCATCAGTAGATGTCTGACGAATTCTCTGCACGGATACAAAAGGCTATTTTGACTTTTGCTAACTTACTTTACTTACATGGCGTAGACGAGATATCCATCTATCAATCAAAGAATAAGTTTACTGTACAGCAGTTACTTCCATCCTACTGTATGGATATGAAACGCGGCCATTAGCAGTTGATGACATTTGTAGGTTATTCGTATTTGATCATCACTTTCTTAGAAGCCTCGCTTTTGTTTGCTGGGATCACCGAGTAAGTACTAATCAGGCTAAACACCGGTTATGGGGAGCAGATAATAAACCACCTAATGAGTTAGTGAATCTTCATCGACTGTGGTGGTTGGTAAGTTACCGTTGATGAAAGTGAGAATTCTACTTTCCGATTCCTGTCCAGTAGTGCAGTGGGTTAGGCGTTCATCGATCTCAAACCCCTGGGACAAAACTTAGAGTACACATTGTCGAGTAGTCCCATACTAGGATAAGACAGGCTCCCTGTTTTTCAATGGTACACTACCAACATCAATGTGTGACGAATCCAATTAATAAAATAAACAACTCTTAGTTGTCTAATTTTTTACTAAAGTTTGTCGAACATATATAAACTCTCAAATTCTCATAAGTAATCAATGGCAATCACCTTACAGAAAGTTAAATGAATAATCGCTATAGTTAAGTCCAGGTAGTTTCATAAAAATTGAAGATTTCTCATGAATAGGACAGAACAAGCTTCAACAATACAACTTTATTAAATTCAACTATTTAGTTAAGATTGTATTCAGTTCACTATTTAATTTTCTCCGTAATGATTTCATGGTGATAATGTATATTTCATGCAGTCAATGCAAAAAAGTGTTCTCTCAACAAATTCAAGCATTATTCAATTACTATTATTATAATTAACATTAATACTACTTAATCATTTTTATTAGCATATATTATTAATTTTTTTTAAACCTTAAAATGTTAATTTTTAGTAAAAATTAAAAGAAACTAAATGTTCATCATGGTAATGAATAAAATGGTGAGAGTGAACATGACAATATGGATACTACGAATAGACTCAGACACTTAGTAGTATTGACAAAAATACCGCAACAATTATTAACTGTTAATTTGCATGAATTGAATGCAAATAAATGTATGTGCATATATCTGTTATAACTTGTAAGGGTTATGCGATAGTTGTCAATGACAACATCTCACAGAGATGATCACACAAACATACATAAGCGCACAAATGGTTTTGTTTTCAAGTATTTGCAGTCTTTTTCTTATGGTACAAGTGATGAGACAACTCTGATCACTATTTGGTGACCAGTCTGTGAAAGGATTCCTTAGTCATACAAGTAGTGTGATTGTGAAACAGGTTCAAATCATTCAGAAACCATGAGTCCCTTCAAGATCGAAGGTATCATGCTGGCCGAGATAGAAGCTAGTATGATACACAGCTCTGAGGCATAATGTCAATTGACATTTACTCTCACCATCAAGCCATCTAAAACTATTACTGATATGCCTTACACTTGATTATTGATAATACTGCATACAACTTTGGCACTCGGATGGCTTGAAACCTCTAATGCTGTAAATCAAAAGAAAAAAAGAAAGGCAGGAATGAATGTTTATTCAAGTAAGTGACAAATATACTCGGGTATTTCCGTGAAAATGAAATCATCATTACGATTCATATAATCCACGTACAGGAGGTTCCGGCTATCATCCAGTCAGAACGCTTTTTTCGGGATTCTGGAAAGTTGTATCGTATGTTGATTGAAAAAAAAAACATATTTAATCGCTAAACTTTATCCAATAGTTCTGAGTACGCACTCTATAAAAGTCCTATATTAGAATGTGATTTCCACTTTGTAATCACCATTGGTCAAATTCAACGAAATCGGAATTTTTTATAATTTATTTCTTACACTATAATTCAGTTTTCTTCCTGTGTATAAGGATTGTTAGCATGGTTTTGTACATCATCAACTAGCTTTTTTTAAATAACGTATATATCTTTCTAATATTCATTTACAGACAAACCATGATGAGTTAACCTTAAATCAACTTCAGCGTAGACAACGTCACTTATTGAGTCTATTCCTAAGTGCTGTTGATCGTTTTCATACTTTTGAACTATATGTGAATGAACGTATAAAAGACATAGATCTGGACTATTCCATGACAGAACTTGAATCCAACTATCCAACAACATCAGCAACATCGTTAAAGGACGCTCGTAATGTAGACCTTCAGTTTATTAGTCTAATAAAATCTGTTACAGCTTGGTTAGCTAACTCAAGTCAATTATTACATCTCACTACTTGTGATATTGATTTCAATACGACTTTTAAGGTAGGTTTCTTCTGGTAATAAAACTGAAATTATCAAATGCAGATGTTTTTTTTCATGAGTAAATTATGTGTTTTGAATAGTTCTCGCTCTGAACCGCTGACTTTTGTTATGTGATATCTGTGTGTATACACTGACTCTCCTCTGTTTCACCTAGTTATTATCATTATTGTTCTGAACATTTCGGCGTTTCAATTATAAATTTCCGACTTATCTCTATGGTTGTTCGTAGTGTTGTTAAGTTATCTGAGATAGATAGTATAATTGAGGAGCTTTCATTCTTGTTTTGGACAATATCAATAATGCCCTCCTACTTCGTATATAAGTGAGATTTTTATTTGTTTCAAAAGTGTTAAATCATTCAATTATGATGACCAATTTTGTGATTGTTTATCTTCTTTGGCTTCACTGTCTTTATGTATCCTTGTCAAATATAGTGTCTTATATGAGCGCGAATTCCCATTATTTTAGTGTATAGTCATATCTATCTTCCTTCTTCAGGCCTAAGTCTTTATTTATAGTAAGTCACTCAGTTAGTTATTATCATTTGTTACTGTTATCCTATGCATCCATATTTCAGAATGTTTTATCGATACTGTGAATCGTCCCGAATACTCTTTTTAAAAATTACTTTGTTTTATCAGACCAATCCTCTAACATGACACCTAGTGAAAGGCAGTAACTACTTAACAGCTATTTCTTCCTAATATGTTACCCAGACTCTTGAGAGCTCGCCACCAATACTTAACCTTCAGTCTATTAAGTTGGCACTTACCGGTGTACATTAATAATTCCGGTTAGTTATTACTATTTAAATACAAAAAATTATCAGACCAAATGTACGGGTAACCATTTAAATTTAGGTAAAGGCCAATGTGATAACTGAAATTACAGAAGATATACCTTCTTGTCAAAACTACTGTTTATTAACAAGCTGAGAAACGCTAGTTAGTCTGAAACCTTAGCATTTTGTAATATAAGAATGCTTAGAATTATATATGAAGGATTGCATTTTTTAGTACTTGGTAACTATACCCAATCATAGGACGTATGTTGTTATTATGCAATATTTCTTCCACTTTTTGGGACAAGAATAATTACTTCTTAGCTTTGATTGGCTGGCTTCCGATCAATCAAACCACCCTACATACCTTATCATTTGATCGATTGTATTACGATGATAATTATTCAATAGGAAATAACAATCTTCTCCACTAGGCCCACATCTGATTGGAGGACTTCTACTTTAACCAATTTTATGACACAACGAGATAATCATCCAGTGCGATTGTTTCACCTCTGACTTGTTTGAACTCCACTAGTCATGAAATTCAAGAAAGTATTGAAGTAGGTCACTAGTTAGCTGGTTATCATAGGTAATTTGGGGTGGTTTACATTTTTTGTTTGTATTTGTTCTAGATTGATATCAGTAGGATATTATTTAAATTCAATAAGCACTGGACAGTTGTTTCGTCACTAAGCGCACCAACTGCGTCACTTGGGATCTAACTCAGGATCTCCGAATCATGTGACGAACGCTTACCATCGGCCCTGTATCACAAATAGATCGAATCAAAATTGTACCATTGGTCACTGACTTAGTGGTGTTGAAGGATAAGCACTTACTGTCTGATATACAGAATCCAGGTTCGATCCCCCACAGTGTCATATATAAGCTTCTATTATGATGAATTCCATACTATGACGCAACAACTATTCAGTGTTTGCTTGTTTTTAGTGGTACCTAACGGTGATCACTCTATGACTCAACAATCGTAAGTAATGGTAAGCAAAAAAAGCAAACGTGATGTTTAAGTAAATAATGTTAGGTAATCGTTCTAACTTTCTAACATATTAGGTGACACAAAGTATGCATTTAGTAGGATCATTTCAGAAAAGGACGAATTTTTTATTTAATCTTAATCCAACTTGATTTAAAATACATTTGTGCCAAACTCTACGTTTCTCATATGTAACTAACTGATACCCTAGCCCATTCAGCAATACATTTATACTTTCTTCATTTTGATTTTTCAAGTAACTTATTAATAGCAGTATCATTATTTTCCCTTTTCCTGTGAGTTTTGCGACCGACACTGATTAATACACATAATCACGTTCCATACGGGGAAAAGTACAAAGCACAAGTTGAGGTGCTTTTGTATTCATTGGTTTTATTTGTTATCTATGATTGTCATATATTGATCTCATTTGAGTACCGTCAATAACTAAAGAGTATCGATTTAGGCTTAAAGGTAGGGGCAGGATAAATATTAGGAATAGAAGAAATATTTTGATTAAAATGGCGGTGATCTTGTGTTGTTAGAGGTATGAGGGCGGTTATCTTTTTTCAGTTGCCCACACTGTAGAAAAGTTTTTCTTGATGTATCGGAAAAGCAAATCGGATCAGAGTTAGTCTGAAAGACCTGGGAGCGTGACCACAGAGCCCAAGGAACAACTGCTTGAGGACGGTTACATACTACCTTTTTGATATATGTTTTCGTTGTTGTAGCTCCGTACATGTTGGGGCCTTACTGCTGGAGACGGAAATCCGTAGAGTAAGGTGATGTGTGCATTTTTAGGGTTGACCTTGTTTTAACCTCGCTCTTCCTTTGTGGGAAGGCAGCATCGCTGCTATACTGGTTGTTTGAGAAAAACGCCTTACTACCGTCACACCTCCGCACAGCCAGCAGTACGAATTTGTCCTCGGACCTTTTATTTATTTACTGCTTTTGGTCTAACCGCTCTTCAACCGACCTTTCTGGCATAGTAGGACCTTGAAGAACGATTGTTCCAGCCAGTATAGCCTAACTGAGTCATCACGACAGGCAAGCCCGAGCACTACATCAAGATAGCAGCACGGTCGAGGTTACGAAAGCTTAGTGTTTTAAACACCTATACCACAAACCCTATCTCAATTCACATGGCTTCTTTATCATCATAATTGTCATAACAGCAACTTTCATATTACATCATTGCATTAACACAATTTGTTTATTTTATTGTCACTATTATCACAGCTAACCCGAGATATTTCGCCTATCACGCATTGTTGTATTCACATGGTTTGTTTATTTTATTATCGAATGCACCTCAAAACCTTATAAGGATTGTTTTGGTATTCTCGTTTAAAGTGACCTTTCAAATGTTGGATGTATTTAAGTTTTAATTGACTTAAAAGTGTAATTCGTTTAAGTATTTCTTATTCCTGAATACTGCACAAGGATTTTTAACCAAATCTAGACTTTGGTTAAATGGCATTGTTATATTGGTCGATTCAAGAAGATTAACTAACTTTCTGAGCTTTAGAACGCGCAACATGGTTGAGGACTTTCGACAAAAGGTGCTTCTTGACTTAGGTTTCTTCCTGATGAGTACTTATCTATAAGGTGTTCCAGGATTCTTGAAAGAACTGGTGCTCCTTGTAAAATTAGAATCCACATTATTCATCTTGATAATTTAAAATATTACCACTGGGTTTTATTGAGTCAGTTGCTACTCATATACCTACTGAAGTACTTACGAATATGTACAATGGTACCACAAACGTTTTTCTGTTTTTGAACTTATACTCTTACCAACGCTTGTTTTAAATTATGTTCCATTTCAGTCTTCTGTTGTTGGTGAGTCACGTGAATCAAATCCTGTTACACTCGATAATAATCATGTCAATTCATGGAATCAGTTAAAAGAACAGTTAGCTGAAATCGTTCAAACTGCATTTGTCTACTTGGCTGATCTTTGTGTATTTCGACTAGATTTAATTGCTATACCCGAATTGCTACATTATTTAACAGAATGTGTACAATTTTTATCAAATCCTCATAACGATAATCGTAAGATAAGTGACGGCAGTGCTAACACGTGTGACTCTGTTGATCAACGACAATCTAATTCTGCTAAAAACAGCGTTGACTTGGATGAAATCAATGATAAAACACAAGTTTCTTCAAGTAATCATTTTTGTTCAGTGCAACAAAGGATGCATAATGAAATGTTCGATAGTAAAGTAAGATTTTTTCCTGTTGAAAAATTTAATTAAAAAGCTCTCATTAACAACACATTAGCTTGATGTTATCAATATAGGGAGTGAGGAGAAAATAACATATCACCTATTCTTATAATCTTGTTGTGATCCATCTTATTTGGTTCTTTTCTCCACTGCCATTGATATTAAAAATCCATTAGTTGTACAGTGATTTGCTACTATCTCGTTTATTTAGCTAACAGTATATGTGAATAGTGTGTAACATTGGTGTATAGTAGGCACGTTTCGCCTTACTTATGACTCGTCAGTTGGTTGCACCTGTTTCTAGTATTTGCATCAACACCAACCATTTTATTTATTTTGTGATTCTCATCAGTCATGGTGGATTGGTGGCTTGTAAAGTCGTGGCATAAATTCAGAGAGCTCTTTTACCTTTTACCAACTTCTAATAATTTGGTGTTTCTCTCAGTGTGTAGATAAGTAATGGAGAATCGACTCAGTGCATTTATATGTTAGGTTTTACGTTGCTCATAACTGACTGACTCAATGTTGATATTCATGCTCAAACTTATTATTTTCTACTCCAAAGTGATTATATCGAGCTATTTATGAACGATCAAAAACAGATAATATTGGTAGGTTATTTTTATTTGATCATTAATCTATTCGAAACATTGTTCACATTTGTTGGGATGACTGGGTAAGTAGCAAGTAAGTTAAACAATATGCACTAATGAAAGATGGTAAATTAGTTGATACGGTTTCAAATCTATATCGGCTGAATTGATTGGGGCATTTATTATGTATGCCTAACCACCACATACGTCGACGTACAATACTAACTGATGTTGGTTTAAGACAGAATAAAGCTAGAGTTGGCCAAACCTCAACCTTCCATTATTCCATGAATTTGTTGATTATTAGTTTAATCCATGTTGGTAGATGTGGACTACTTTGTTGGGGTCTACATGAATCCCGTAACGAATGCTTGGAGACTGAGTGATATGACACATGTGCATTCACTCTTTATCCTCTTTTAAATCGTGAGCTTAAAATCATTTTATACCTTATTGACATGTTTGGAATTAGATATGTGATTGGTTAATATCGTGTAACAGATATATGAGTCAAAGGATAGATCTTACATATATGTATCTTGTATATTATTGGCTATTGTTGTTGTAATGCTTGCGTATGAGTAACTAGTTGGCTTCTTGATAGTTCAATTGGATTAATGTGTCTGAGCAATAGATTAAGGCAAGGCTGGGTGCTAGCTGTAGGACATAGTTCTACGGATAACAGAACTCTCAATATTGGCCATTCCTGCTTCAGATACAATACTTTCCATTAACTTATTCTGTTACGATGTGTCATATTCTATATGTCGAAACTCGTTTGCTGCTATCACTGATGTAACTCCTAGTTATTACTAATTCGGCGTTTGCTAAGCTGTGCTTTCGAGGCGTGACAACTTAGACCGATAGATATATTTGCCTGATTCTACGCAACTTTATTCATCCTACTTTTACATGAGCCAACATCATGGGTCGAGTTAGGTTATGTTCGAGCATTCGTAATGCATGTCTTAACCACCTCTATCGATGAAGGCTCACGGTCTTTTTGGCTGAATTGCCAGCTCTGCTTAGTATCCTTTTCCTAACTTAGGTCATTCCATGATGCGCGAGTGACGACTCGAAGGTAAGTATAACCAAAAAATTTCACTTTGCGTATCTCTTCTATGTTCATAGTGCACATCTTACGGCTCCAATTTATCACAGTACGGACTTCTGCGGACTATTTTCATTCATCGTCTAGCTAACGGAAATATCATTTAGGCCTCAAGTGACACACACATCGGTAAAACTAAGCGAGCTTTTTAAATCATTGTTACGATTTTGTCACTTTAAAATGATGATAATAATAATAAAACCTTCAAAGACTATTATTTACAAGCGTTGTCATCAGAAAAGATTAATTTAACCTGTAACATGTCAGTATTTTACTGTTCATACAGATACATATGCGAATTGAGACTGATTAAATAAAATGTTTAGTGTCAACAACAACTATACTTCATACCCATTAAACAAGTTATTATCTATTTGAACTCAGGTATTTTTGATGTTCAATGTATCAAGTGTCAACTTTTAATCAATTTTGATTCAGTTACCTTTATCTCTTATAAAGTTGGATCGTGATCACTTTCTTAGTGGTTCACTTAGTATCAGGTAATTTGGTGAGGTAGGCTAACAATTTTTTTCACAACACTTCTCCATGTTGATATGTAGGGAGGAATCAATTATTGTCTTAAATCTTCTTCATCTTATTTTCACATAGAATCTGTTGATATCGGTGTAGAACATAGTAAGCTTTCTATGAATCTCCTTTCGGCTATGCGGAGTATTTAGAAACAAGCACTCTGTCGTGAATATATTTGAACTCATAATTGAGATTATACAGCAACATCTCTACAATATTAAAGTTGTAAACGAATTACACTTTTATAATCATTATTCTTCAAAAGGTTGAGTTACTTTGGATACGAAGTATCATTCTATTTGTGCAGACTATTTTACTCATTTTCTGCAAAGTGATTTCACAGTCTTGGCGCCATTTCGTGAATCTCGTCAGCTCATCTTTCCGTCATACTTTTGCCCACTTATTTTCGGCTTATTTAATACACAAGATTCCATTTCATGCTATAAACATATATCTTGTTTTTTTTTTTGGTTCTCAGCATACTATCACTTTTAAGATACTTGATGAGATTTTAAATTGTCTCCATCTATCGTATGTGAATCCTGCTTTTACTGTACAACTATTTGCACATTTATTGCATCGTTTAAATGCTCGGCTATTCAATTTTATTATTGGTTATGATTGTGAAAGACATGAAGTTATTAAACCTACACATATTTCCCCAGTATGGGGTAAATGCTTGCATGATTGGATTCATTTATGCATAGAGGATTGGGCGAATACACATGGCTTAAGTTTAGCTGCTGAATGCTATTTACAAAGAATTAGTCAGGTAAGTATGTGTTTATCCGCTTTTAAAATGTGTACCATAAACTGTTAACCTGTATCTAATTTCATTCTTCTCGTTGATCTGTAATGGACTGAAATTGGTCACCCTCTGTTGCTGTATGTGCATCCTGAGAGGATTGCCTTGATATAGCGATAGTACACAAGTAATATTTAAAATGGATTATGACTGACTATTGGAATTCAGGACGTGCGTTTCGTCTTATTTGGGACTCATCAGCTGGATGTACCTACATCCCAATGTTGATGTTCACACTGGGATTCGAACTCAATGTGAACATCAACTTTTGGATGGCAATTGATTATTAACTACTTATTCTTTTTGACTACGAAGGTCGGGTTTTAATCTTCCAATTGTAATGGTCTAAACAAATTTTAATAGATTAACTCTTGGTGTTCTCTTTTCCTGTTCATAAATTTGGGTTGGAAATTTAACCTGTTACATTTCCGCTATATGGCTTAGTAATATCATGTTCTCTGTAATTATCAGATTAATTGGTTTGCAGATGTACCAAGTAGGAATTTGCGTACTAAGCTTTGAGTTGCACTAAAACTGTTTGTTAAGGGAGGAGAACTATCGATAATAGCCTGAAACTTAAACCGAAATAAGTAAAGTGGGTTTCGAATCTGCAATCTTCAGTTGGATACTAAGCGTTCTAACCACTAAACTACCTCTCTATTTAACTTTCTTGATTCATTTCAATGCATGTATTCGTGAATATCGATTGTTAATAAGTTTGAGACTTGGGTGTAACTGCCATCTTGTGTTCCCATTATTTTCTTTAACTCTCTAGTTAGTGTTGAATAACTTCAGTAATTAAATAACTTTAACAAGATCTTCTTGAATTAGAGTATGCTACAAAAGTGGAAATACATTTTATGTGAGTTAATTATTTCTCATATTCACTGATTGTTAATGTAATCAGTCTTAACTTCTTTCTCTCACTTTTCTTTACGAACCTTAGGCTGCTGATCTTATGTTATGTGATATGAAATCCGTTGAAAGTTTATATAATTTAGCTGTGGATTTAGTTAGTTTGAATTCACGTCAAGTTCAAGTTATCTTAGAAAATTATCAATTAATGAATGATAACAATAATGATGCCATTGAATCTAAAACAACAACAATCGAAAATTTCAATTTACAACAACAAATTCCAAAAGCTTGGATTGAATTTGTTGTATCAGGCGTAAAATTGGTTAGTTAGTTGTGTGTGTATAAATGTATAATTAGTTATTATTAATTTTCTACTTTTTTTTAGATTTTCTTTTCAAAAATACTTAATTGTTAATGATGAATACGAATTTTGTTACTATCACTGATAATATTTTATGTAAAACTGATTGACTAGGGTTTCAATCTCATTGGTTAATGCATTTGTTTGATTAAGATTACAGGTACACCTTGAGGATGAATTGATATAAAACCTTGATACGAAGCTTGTAGTCAACTTCACTTAAGCTACTGATGAACACGCTACAACTTTTTTGTTAGTTCTCAGTCATCACTATAGGACTGAACAAACGAACTAATTATATGTGTTAAATTATTCTCTGATGAAGTTTCTTTTAGTAGACTGGAATCAATTTTTAACTTGATTGAATTATTACAAGCATACTTGGGAGTTGAATGCTTTGAAACTGACTTCCCGATAGGCTGCTGGTTCCAAATAAGCTATTATTAAGTTTTGTGCAGAAAAAGAAATACTGAAAAGTATTAACGCCTTACTTCAAAGTTTAGTTTATGTACTATAAAAAAGTATATTTATAAGATTTGATGTAACCTTATTCTGATAGAGGCTTCTAAAGATATAGCACAGTTTGTCGTCTTCCAGAATTATCTTGAAAAATTTCTACAGAACTCTCACTGGGCGGAGTTTTTAATCAGTTCTCTCGCTACCAAAAAGTGTTTAGAAAATTCTCGTGTACTCTGAGCAGTTTGCAACGCTACACTCCGCTCAATTTGAAATGTTAGTGGTACTTTCAGTATAAGTGTATTAGGCATGTGACTAGCAGTGTGAATATTAATACTGGGGTGTGTCAAGTACATCTACATGAAAATTTTCAAATAGGAAGATACGTGCGTTCTAGGTTTGGCTGCCAGCCGTTTACATCAATTGTTTGATTCCTTTGGATGGTAATAATTTTTTTTTATTTCATTAACTAGAATGTATATTGAAATTTGTCATGTATATTCTTCAGGTTGCAGATCGTATTTTAACTGAAGACGATCCCTGTCATTCAACGGTTAGTCAAAAAGTGGAAGAAGAAAACGCCACCAAATTATCATCATCATCAAAGTATTTAGAACTTGGTGAACCGTTAGATCTTCATCTACCATTTTTATTGCCAGAAGATTGTTATCCATCTGATAATCCTGTGCCTGTTAATAATAGTTGTCGTAATAGTAGTGGTAGTGAAAGTAATACAAAAAATAAAAATGACTCCATCATTAGCCAAGATGAAATAGATAGTGGTATTTGTAGTCAAAGTAATTCGATAAATCAGAAACATCATCAGTTGGTATTGTCACCATCCAATGGACAAGTGAATTGTAATAACAATAATAATACAACTATTATTACTGTGGATTCAATTAAACACTTTTTAACTCCAGCTATTCAAATTGGTTGGTGTCGTTTATCTATACGATCTAATAATAATAATAATAATGTTTATCAATTAGATGAATCGTCTATGGTAGACAAAAAGATACATATAAATCAAAATCCACAGCAATTTTTACGATGGAATGTTTATTTATCAATTGATTCAAAATCATCTTTAAATTGTCACAGTGTAGAAGAAGACAATAATAGTAATAATAATGATAATAATAGTCATAATGATGTTAATATTAATAGCTTGAATAAACAGTCAAGGATATCATACGAGTTCACTGCTAATGGTGTAGTTCAGTGTAAAAAAGAAACGGTAAGTGTTCGTTTATATTTGTATAATTAATTTTTATTCTAGTAGAATCTATGACAGAAGTTTTGTTTTATTTAATACTTACCAGCTATATTTCTTAATGACATCCTAGTGTTGATATTTGTTTCAAGATTCAAACCTAGTAGTACCCTTTGACGACATTTTGGTTATATCCACAACGTAGCCTAATTCATCGTCCAAAGTGTTAGGTTCACATTTCAATGTGTGAACATCAACACTGAGATATAGGTACGTCACTAACTGACATACTCCAAAATACAATTCCATTATTGGTCCCTATAAATAATCGTTTCAATAATATTGGTAAGAATATATAACTCACTAAGGAACACAGATATGATAGCCAATTCAATTTTTTAGACCACAATGTAGGATGGAGAAATACTGGAACTGAAAAGTTACGTGAATGGGATAAGAATTATACTATGACATTGACATATCTGTAAGAAGACATGCGATTGGTTAATATGAGTCAAATGCTAGACATATATATATCTTGTATATTATTGGTTTATTGTTGTTGTTGTTGTAATATATTTATGTGAGTGACTAGTTGGCTTCTTAATAAATCAGTCGGATTATTGTGCCTGAGCAATAGATTAAGGCAAGGCTGGGTGCTAGCTGTAGGACATGGCGCTGCAGATAACATCTTTGCTCAAATACAATAGACATCCTTTGTCTTGTCAATCACAAATGAGGCCTGACATAAACTTTTTAATTGAGGGGTCCTTGTAGACATTCCACTTTGACTTCGAAACTTGGAATCCACGTTAGCCGCAACCAGTGGTTGACAATGTTGGGTGACATGACTGAGAATCGGTCACAATGTCGCAATTACGTTCACTATTTTTTTTCTTGTAGATCCTTATTTTACATTAGCATGGAATTTCAAATTCGGGATCACATTTCAAGTGGTGATTCTAATGTTTGTGACTGAAACCATGACCTAAGGGTACAACAAAGTTAGTGACTCTTTAATGACGTTGCAAGGTGATTATTATAACTTAAAATCTGAGGATAATAAGGCGTTGTTGAGTCTTAACTATATCACTTAACGCCCCTAGACTACTGCTCATGGTTATCGCGCAGATCCTAGTCACATAGTCTATACCATATAGTGTACAACTCATTACATATTTTTATATTTGTGTTTTTATGATTCCACTACTTTCCATGTGGTTAAGGTTGTATAATTAGTTGGTATCTGAGATTCATTCTAATGTCTACGAAGACAGTACAATCTACTCAGCGTCATTTGTGATTTTACTGTGTATTGAAATAATTATGACATTTCCCCGATCTTATTTTATACATGGGAACTCACATGAAATCATTGTTTTCATTTACATAATATGTTTACTACTAATTAGTGATTAGTTATTTGTATTGAGTTGATTTCTATGAATAGTTTGAATCTTAATTCATGCAACAAAGTGTAAATTCATGTACTTCGTTTCGAATCATTATCTCGTAATTATCACGGCTAGTTATACTACCTAGGTAATTACCAGGAACAGGTTAAACGTGGTTCGGACTAGTGATTTAAAAGCTGCAAATCGAACACCTTAACCACTGAGCCATTATTCCAATTTTATGTTGGCTGTATATATATATATATATATATATATATATATATATATATATATGCGTAACTTTTTATACAAGAACACTGCTCTACGTAGAATATATTAATGCAGTATGCATATTGCTCTACAATCTAGGTGTTGTAAAATCTTTTCTTATTATATTAGTGTACATACAATTTCAGTTTATCCGAAAATCATTAAGAGTTTTTAGTCTTTTTTGATTAATAAATTACACTAAATAATTTTCACGTTTAATCTGATTATTGCCACTTTGATTTCTCTAACCAATAACTAAATCCCTAGGGACTCAAATACTTTGATCGTTGATGCATAATGAATGTTGGCAATTTATTATAATGTAAGCTGTTGTACATCACTAATTGTTTATTGTTTAAGTAGTAATTGTCACACGCATTCACTCATACGGCAGATGCTTATGTGCTTCCTATTGGAGGTAGGGGATGGGGTGGGGGAGATTTTTCTACTAGTCACATGAACTAGGTTCTCTGTGAATGAGATTGACTGGTATGAATTTCGGTTATCCGGTATACTGTTCGGCTAGTGTATGTACTTAATCAAGAAGGTTTGAATCCTAGTCCAAGTGAATCATAATTATGTTTAGATTACTCGACAATATGCTGGATAACAAAAGCCCAGTAGATTGAGTCTATCATCATCGTGTTTTGTTTCCGCTAGGTTAAAAGAAAATTGATTGAAAGTGCTGAGTACGTCACACTTATTGAATACTGAAAATTTTACTTAAGTAATATTGTTCATGATACTTAATGAATATTTTCAAAGGTAGCTAGACTAGATTACCTCCTCATTTCGCATCGTATTCGCATTGTGTTTAATGATAGTAAAAGTAACTTTACGATTCATTACTATCTTTAATACTGCGCCAATTCATGTTGTGTTGTAGTAACCTTATTTTTTGAGAAGAGTAAAAACAACGTGTGGAGTATAATAGAATGAATCCAGTTGGTTTGTTTCTCATCAGCTTCTACTTACAACATTTAGTATATTTCAAATGTTAGTTGTAATGTACAGTGTATCAACATAGTGTAGTGGACTTCTAAATAAAATCAAAAGGTCGGACAGAATGCTGCAAATATATATGTATAAGGATTAAAATGCTTCAACAGTAACCACAGAGGTAGCTAGAGATTAAGTGATTACATAGTCTGGTAATGGAAAGCAGTTAATGACAATTTAGAATGACACTTGGTTCACTCATTAAAAGACATTACAACAAAAGGAATTCGATTTCGAAATGCTACGTAAGTTACGTTACCAAGGTAGCAAATGACTAATGATGGTTTTTTTTTGGATATAGAAACCAGTTTTTGAACATTCGATAGTAATAACATCAGCGAATTTCGGGAGTTTGTAGATTGTTTATCTACTACACACTTTAAAAAATTTCACAGTATCTACTTGGTTTCTTCTGTCGATAAGATATCCGGTGACTGCATCATGGAATGTTTTCATCCCTTTTATTCTGAAACTTTTAGGGACATGTTCACAGAACCTTGAGTGAACTATTCTTTCTGTTCTAATAAATTAACTGTAGTTTTTAAAGTTATGTAAATTTATTTAGCCAACGGCGATAGCATGCGAAGACTACCGGTCGATTTTTAATTACCTTAGTGAGTGTATTTTATGCATGGTAATTAATTTGACTGTAGACTGCGCTCTCGTTAATCCTGTTTTCAACTTTCCACTGATTGTCTCTCTAGCAGCATTACCTTTAAAATTGAAATGAATGGAGATTAGCTTTTTATGAAAATGGAAGATATGTTGAAACTAATGAGGACTGTTTTCTGTCACTTAATTGCGCGATCACTGAAATTGTCATGCTACTGCTTTGATTATTGTTCTGAATCTTTCTTACATATTTTTTAACATTCTATTTAACTTAATTTTGATACACAGCTAGCTTTTGTAACATATTACAAGTTCTAAACAACAGCTGATTGAAAACCAACTAACTGGATTTATCTAATTACATTCAACTTGTTATTCTATCTCTTTTCAAGTTAATAAAGAGAATAGTGTGCGTTGAACCTTATTTACGTTTAAATTTTCTAATTTTATTTTTGTATGCTTTTCAACAGATTGGAACTGCTACATCATATTCATCGAATCATCAACCTGATAATGATAACGATGAACTCGTCATAAATCAATTATCGTCGATATCCTTGGCAAGAAATCATTCATTACGACCAACTAATCATTTATGCAGTCGACATTGTACTTATTCTGTTGTTGTACCTAAAATTGGATCAAGTTTAGGTCTGAGTATTGTTGCTGCTAGAGTGGGTTATTAATATTTTTATTATTGTTGTATAATATGCTAAGGTTCATCATTATCTAATAAACTTTTTGCTTTTATGTTATTGCTTCATCCTTTTTGTAGTCTTAAACGTGGGACAACTAGTTTTAATCATAGACCTTACTTGGCATTCGTATGCATATTCTCCTTGAATTCCTGTAAGATTCCTCTTTAGTTTTGCCACCAATCACATTTTAGAAACAGCTATGATGAAAGTACATAGTAGTGGCAGTAGTGTTGATCTATTACCTAGAAAAATACACTTAGAATCCGACAATATTATTTTATCGTGAAATGGTACACAGACCACCTAAATCATATCCAATCAATTGAAGTTAATGTTCTTAATAATATCATAAATTTCACTTTGTCTGCATGAAAGTTACTTCTACAAAACTGACAGAAGCCTGTGGGCATTCCCACACCTTGTAATGAACTGTCAAGGATAATCGTCTACCCGGTTGGTTAAAAGAGTGTTGATGATAGTGAAACAGATTGGATCAATCTATACATAAGGAGAGGCATATCGACTTACGTCAATATATGTTGTAATTGATGCTTTCGTGATGTGATTCTGTTTGTAAAAGGTTGAAATTCCAGCCTGTTAGTGCGAGGGATTCTAATGCATGTTTAAGAAACCTGGTGTTTTTGAATTGATGGTGTTCGACGACAGTCATTGTTTTAATGATGTTGTATTTGGGTGGTTGGTTATATCTAGTACTAACGGCGTCTTGGTAATGTTGAGTTTCGGCGTTGTGTGCACGGGTACACTGACAACAATTCAATCAATGTTTATATATATATATATATATATATATATATATATATATATATATATATATATATATATATAAATGAAATTAGCTATCATAACATTTAAATTTCACGTTTTAAACTCACAATGGTCTACCCTGATTCATGAGTGTGTTACAATAATTTATCGCATTTTGTATTTACCTGGTGTTGATATTAAGGATTGCAACTGATCAGTCTCTATGTTTATATGTGAATTCTGATCGAATAACTTCAATATTGACATTTTGTTATCCGGTTTTTGTAAGTTGGCATTTTATCGTTAGCATTGAAATTTAGAATGCCCTTTTCGTCCTTTTTGAAATTTGTTCTAAAAACGGAAATTTATCCCGAGCGTTGATGGTCGTTCGGCGCAATCGAAATTGAAGAGATACATAAACTGAAGGTTCCTAATCATGCCTACTTTCGAAGCATCGCTCATTTAACGTGAAAACATCGAGTAAACAAAGTTGATGTTAGACACTAACTGGTTGGGGTTCTCACAATAATCCTGATCAGTATTCGAAGACATTGAATTACTTGTGTAAGAGTGGTTCGTTGTGGTGCAGATACATTTACTCTTTATTTTCACTTTGATTATCATTTCTATTATTCTATTGTACATACCTTTTCATTTCTTCTTGTGATACTACATTATAATATTAATCTCATGTTGTTGTTCCACTGTGATAGGTTGATTTTAGTTAAGACACTTACATACCTGGCTTTACATTTTTTATGTCTAACCTACTGACTATACATACCAAGGTTTAGATCTAATGGCTATTTCTTCGAGCCCTTACTCGTATTCACTGAGCTTCTTAGTTTACAGTGCAACAAATGTATCTCACGTTTAAGATGGTTCATATTTTCCCCATTTTTTTCAGTTTCACAGCTGCATTATTTCAACTTGCATTATGCCAAAATTTCATAAGTATAGGATAGTTTTATCATTATTTTTATTTGTACTACTTCTTTTAGTCAGAATATGGCGAAGATCTTGGCATTTATGTCCGTGGAATTAATTCAGAAAGTGGAGCTAGTCAAGCCAAACTTATTTATGATGAAGATTACAAGATGAATTCACCGTATTCTAATAATTTCTTATTAACTGCGCCATATCTACAAATTGGTGATAGACTGATAGCGGTCAATGGACAGCCTATTACTGGATTATCTCAGGATGCTGCAGTACGCTTAGTTTCTTCCACTGCATATGAAGTGATATTGACTGTTGTACGTTATGCTAAACAGGATGTAGAGCAGAAGGATAAAATAACAACAACAGCAGATCCTTCAAAGTCTGAAGAATCTGATCTACAATGTATTGATTGTCTTTTGCATGAATCACTATTGTCTAATTATAAAGATCTTGTGAAAGATAATAGTGGTGAAGATGAACAATCCACGGATAAACGCATCATTCAGGTAATTTATAGAGTTTTTTGTGATCGTAGGTTTTGCTGTCATCGAACGATTTAGGTAGTCTCTATTATTGTTTATTTTGTGATGGTTATGTAATGAGTCTTTGTTTACAACTTTAGATAAAGATTATGTCTGGTTAGCATCATTTGTTTATTCATTGTAGTCATTTTTCCTAGACTGCAGCGTTTACCAAATGTAGTTTTTAAGTTGGCCAGAAAATAATCTACTTCAGTTGGTTTTTCATTTACGTCTTCTGACTGATTTCGGACTAACACTACTTACACAAACCAAATCATATTTTAGTTGTATTGGTTTGTAAACTGTTAACTTCCAGACCGTAGCTGCTACCTTGACATGGTGGTCGGACTTTCTTATCGTGATGAACCAACCAAGCTATATTGGCTGGAGTGTATGTTTCTCTAGGTCCTACCATGTCAAGCAGGTAGGTTGGAGAGCGATAAGACTAAAGGCAACAACCTAAGGTTTGAGGGCGAAGTCGTACTGCTGGCTGCAGTGGAGTGACAGCAGTAAGGTGTTTTCCTCGGATAACCAGCATCTACAGTGATACTGCCTTCTCACAAAGGAAGGATGGGGTTGAAATATGTCAACCCTAAAAATGTCACACCTCACCTTACTCCACGGATTTCCGTTTCCTACGGTAAGGTCTTTTTCAAGAACGGAGCCAACACTTTAAAAACTCCCGATAACAGGATCGTGCGTGATAGGCCTAAAGCAGCTGCCCGTTTGGCTCTGCGATCGCACTCCCAGGTCACCAAGACCAACACTAACCTAGTTTTGTTTTTATGTGCCTCAAGACGTAGTACTCTTCGATGGTATAGACAACAAGGAAGTGCGAACCGACCCCATACCTTACGAGGTCACCTTGTTTGGGGTCGAATCCCACCATCAACTCCTAATAACTCTCTTCTCCCTGCGACTTACCCTTGCATAAATTTATCACCCCACACCTCTAATACTAATGGTTCGAGTTCATAGAATGTTATTCCTGGTCTCCTAAAATCTCGCGCTAATCTACATGTCGGAGCTTTTAGTGTTCGAGGGTATCAGAAATCCGACTGTAAGTGAAACTATCTCGGAAAAAGATGGGATCACTCTCAATCCAGAAGGTTTGATCGATGGGCAGAACACTATAAGGAACAGTTCAACTGGCCCTCGGCGTCATCCCAGTTGCCCACCATCCCCAAGCAATCTGAATAGCAAATTAATCGTCCCATTCTATAAGAAAGGACAGCAATCTTCGTATGACAATTACCGAGGAGTCAGTTTAACGAACATAGTGTCTAAAATATTGGCTTCAATAATACTTCGACGTCTAACTAAAGCTCATGAAGAGCAATTTGAGAAAACCAAGGTGATTTCAGACCTGGTCGTGGTTGTATAGACCAAATATTCACACTTTGGCAGGTCTTAGAACATAGACACACTTTTAGACGCCCAACAATATCTGTATTCCTTGACCTTAAGGCGGTGTTTGACTTTATAAATCTTAAGGTTATGTGGAAATGCCTATTAATGAAGGGCGTACCGGAGAAGTACATTAACCTTATACAAGCTCTCTACTCGAACACCACATATCGAGTCAGAGCTTATAGCGGATCGTCATCGGAACTGATTGCCTCAAGTGGTGTTCGTCAATGTTATCCGCTTTTCCCATTTTTATTTAATTTTATCATTGACATACATATGTTACGTATGCCCTACAGCTGCCTACCTCGACGAGCAATGCTGTTTGGTTTATGAGTAGGGTGGGAAAATGCTAGGGTCGGCCAAACAAAAACAAAACACCAGTCCATGAAGTCATCGACAATTGGGCTGAGCCATGTTAATAGGTGCAGACTATCTGTTTGGGGTCCTCATGATACTCGTAACAAATGGTTAGCGACTTAAGGTGATATGGCTCAAAATCGTTCGCAGTGGCGCAGGTCTATGCACTCCTTGTTTTCCTCTAAAGTCTAAGTTTTTGAGCTTATCATAATTTTCTCTTTACTGAATCGTCTCTTTTTCAAATCTTATCTCCGATCTCCATACCTTTCTACTAGTACTTACTCTGTTACTTCCTCCTTTACTCTAGGATTTGGCCTGATAATTTAATCTCTATCTGCTAATTGGGGCATGACAACTTGAATTGATGTACCAATTTCTGTTTTAACTGACTGACTGACTGAGAAAGGATATGATTGTCCTCTTTTGTCAAGTAGTGTAGGTGGGATACCCTCAGATGTGGCGATTAAGAAATCTGTATAAGTGACTAATGGTATTTTTGTTTTTTAGAAACTGTCAGATGCGTACTTTTCAGTTTGTAGTTGTTCTATCCATCAAAATGATTGTTGTTCATGAGACCGGATTATTGACTGAAATTCTTAAAAGTACTGATACCAGAAGGAAAGATCACTATTAAAATGAATAGGTTTTTGTTATCGAATGAATGTAGAGCCAGATATGTAAATTTGCTCATGTTGCCATGCTGCATTAGAGCGACTAGATGAAATTAACCAGATTATTACTGGAATTCGATTCAACAAATGGAAATGAAAAGATATGTGCGGAGGAATAATGAAATTTAATATCTCTTACATATCTTCAAATACTTGACGGGATTATCGTGAGGATTATTATTTGGCAACAATGTTATTTGAGCAGACTAACTTAACCTGTAACATTTCAGTGTTTTGCTGTTCATACTGATGTATATGCAAATTGAGACTGATTAAATAGTGTTTAATGTTGACAACAACAACAATACTTCATACCCATTGAATAAGTTATTATCTGTTTGAACTCAGATATTTTTGACGTATCAACTTTTAATCGGTAACCTTCATCTCTTATAAATTTGGATGGTGATCACTTTTTTTTCTTAGTGATTCACTTAGTATCAGGCTATTTGATGAGGTAAGTTTTTTTATTATGAGATAGTGGTTTCTATTGATTGGAAAGCCTAGTGCCTGAACCCATTGGTCACCATTCTATTAAGATTAACTGTTTATGTATCTTTCTTTAGTTCATATATGTTATTTTGAGTAGTTAAATATTCAAATTTTTACCAATTGACTGATTTTATGTTACTGCATACATATCAACAATCCTTTTGGAAGTCACTTATTCATATAATTATCGTTATTTATTAACAAAGCCGTTTGTGTATTAGTGTTCTGCGACATGACGACTACACTGAACTGATTCCTAATTAGAACAAAAATTGGATAGATAACAAAATATACCCCAATATTAAGAAGAAAAGAATAAAGTAATGATGTACATAAGAGTTTTATAAGATTTCCATGAGAAATCTGTTACACCTCAAATAGTCACCAACATTGATTGGATGAAATAGGCAAATCACCGTACTCTGATGAAAACATGATGTAAGCATACATTAATCAAAATCATATCCTGCTGATAAACAATATTCATCTTTTTCATGATAGATTTCTTCCGTACACTTTCTTATCTTGTCAGGATTCTACGAGAAGATCAGTGAATCAGTCTGGAAACAATGACAATAATAATTCAAGTGGTACACAGTTGAAACACCCCCCACCAACTCCAACAACCACATTACATATCAGTAATAGCAGTAACAACAGTTCTTCTTTTATACCTAATGTTCATATTGGTATGAAACTAAGTATTGATACAAATTGTTCCAATGATACTAGTAATAATAATAATAACAAATGTAGAAATATTCATTCGGATTATTCTAGTAGAAAATGGAATTATCAAAGTAATACTGTTGATCGAAATAATAATAGTAATAATAATAGCAAAATTTCGGATGGTTTTACTAATCTACCAAATGATTGTAATTTACTGTACAGAAATCGTTCAGCATCTAGTAAGCTAAATTTTGTTTGTATTCCTGTTCTTGTTATTTGTCTTCGTCAGATCAAACTAGTTTACTTGATTTTATATTCTCATTTACATAATATGTTTAACAAGTAAGCCTTAATCCACTTATCTTGGAAGTCTCATTAACCATCTTCAGTCAGTGTTGAACAGTATCTCGGCTTGAATTCAGAAAGTTTATTTAACATTCGCTAACTTATTTCATCTATGACGTAGTTGTTATGAATCAAAGGATAAGCGTAGTGGTCAACAGTCCATTATGTCTTACTTAACGAATGCGAAATGGCGATAGGGAGTTGATGACATTCTTAAATCACTAACATTTGATTACAGATGTCTTAGAAACATTGCTCGCGTTTATTGGAATCGTCAAGTAAATAATACTGAGGTAAGATGCTATGTACTGGGGAAATATAGTAAATCAGTTAATGAAATTATGGGTCTTCACTGATTGAGATGGTTGGAGTATGCATTATGTATACCCAACTACTATTTGTTTTTATGTTAAATGGTGATTGGCATATGAGTGAAGTTGGTCGTACGAAAACTTTTGATGGGTTGATGAAGTTGCTTAATCTATATTGACGTGTAGCATGTTAGTAGGTGTCGACTTCTTGTTTGAGACTCGCGTGAATATCTTAACCAGTTGTCAGTGGTTCTATGTGACATTGGTGTGAATTTCTCTCAGTATGCAGTACTGCATCACCGCTATGTGATTGCATTTTCTGTACTCGACCACCATCTTCAGGTTTCTACTGTGTATGTGAGAGGAGAGCTACTGATTCTACTTGTTTTTCCCAAGCTAAATAACTTGAGTAGTGCTCTATGATATAATTGTTATGTCATTCGATGTCGCTAACTAACTTCCTGTTAAATAAAGTCACAAATGTCAGGCATTTTGGATACTGACTTATCTGTCTTAAGGACCTGTTTAGATATCTATACTTCTAATGAATGTCACAGTAGGATGGAACATAAGTCTGTTATTTTCTGGTTCTAAGTAGTTCTATAATTGATGTCACTCCACGATGTCAAACTACATAAATTAACAATCTTCAGGGAAATCTTGGGTATTTATTTCATTTATTTCCATTATTTTCCAGCTAATGAACGACAACTCCGACTATATATTGATGCATCATCTTGTAATAGTAATACCAATATCTATGATGAACCGTCCATATCAGAATATAGTTTATGCAATGAAAGTTTTTTGTCAGCATCAAAACCGGAAAAATCTGGAATGAGAACACTGTCTCCTCATAATACTACTAATAATAGTAGTTATTGTGAATTTGAGCAAAATACGCTTCCAACAAGACCATGTCATCGACCTAAAGGTCAATCAGTCAGTTTTGATGATCGCTTGACTGTAAGTAACATGTTTTGTAATATTGTATTTTTTTTATCCTCTTACATACATCTTGTATTATAACTGTTATACACTGACATCCTAGTCCGTTAGAAGTTCCGTGTTACTGAGCTCCGAACAGAAAACCAAGATTCAAGAGAGACAAAACATTGCAGGCAAAGTTAATTCAATACCCAGAATGTGAGTATTTAGAGGTGTATGTGTAGCGTTTAAATTTCAGAAGCTTTAGAACTAGCAATACTACTCGGTTTCTCAAAGCGAAGTTGCTGGATTTGAACCTGTGACTCACCAGTTGGAAGCCAAGTACTTTAACAAATAAATCACCGTTGTATCTTAGAAGGAAATTCATCTGTTTTGGTTGTTCACCACCTACTGCTCGAGTTAACTATCTGTTTTCTATGAAGAATAATCTTTATTCTTTGTATATACTGTTTCGAAGATTTCTATGTAGTTTTTAATATGTTACTGTTAACAGTATTCTCCTTTCAGTATAAAACGATGGCATATTTATTCTTAGTATTTGTTTTCTACAAATCTTTCTTGTTGACTTTCAAGTGTATGCATCAGAAAATTCGGGGATATCTTTGTCTTCAGACTAGAGAATAATTTAATTCTACCCTTACCTTTTGGTATGAAATCAGCTTTAAGATGGTATACATTTTGAAATATCATCAGACACTATGAAATGCGTGTTCGACACTTTCCATTAAGTGCATATTTCCTTCAACTGAATTCGATTTTCCATGACTTCTTGGTGATTTAGGCATTTTTTGAAGTTAAAAAACTCCCGTGGCTTTAAATTCTCCACCTAGTAGTTTAAGTTCAAGTTATTTATTCACTAGACCATAACTTTGTAGTTTAAAGTTAATTAAATGTCTCACATCACCACATCTCTTAATACTTCTTACCTCTCTATGTGTGCAATTTTTTTCTAGGCATCACAATTTACCCAACTACACGAAGGTATGATAAGTCCGATCCCAAATGATACCAAATCAATTCAGTAAGTTGTTAGTGATTCCTTATTATTGTATGGAGTAGAATGCTTATTAAATCAATAACTCGATTTCCTAGTTTTCTGTTCCAATTATATGTAGCATTGGCCAGCGGATTAATTGACTTTTGTGGTCTAAGCCATATTGTTAAGTACAGCCTGATTAATTGTAGTATACAGGATGTTTATCATGACCGTTTGTTGGAGACATTAAATGACATGCAGATATATTCTATATTCTACGTTGAGAATAACCAACTTCATTATTTTTTATATTAACCATGTGGTTTCTTGGACATCCACTAGTAATGAAATCTAGAATGAGGGTTTCGAGATATTTTAGAATTTTTTCATTCCATGAGTACCAACTGGGATCGAATTGTTCAATCATAAGTTTTAAGAAGAGAACTTTATTTCCACTGAATAAATTTGTGTCTATCGTGATTGTCCGTGACTTCTTTAGTGAGGCTTCGACGTTGGCAGCAATCATTAATCAATTCAGTTGTCAATATGTTTATCACCAGATGAATGAAAATACACTCAGGTGTTGTGTTCCAACTTGTATTAAACATGCTGTTAGACTTTATTCATTGGAAATCAAGTTGTCAAACTGATAATTTATATATGACAGGACCCTTGGCAATCATTCCACGGTCTAGATACTTAGCAATAATTATATCCAATACCAAGTTCACATTGACATACCGAAGTGTACAAATTTTATTCTTTTATGAACAATTTAAGCTAATCCATTTTTCACTTGCTACACTTTAAACTATCTATGCACAAAATAGAGCCTTGCACATGTGTGTATCGCTCTAAGTTGCCACACCTCAGTAGCATAGCGAAACAAACACTAGTTCAACAGAAGTTGTTACTTCAGTGTTAGTAATAAAAGCAAAGTGTGAACAGATAAAATGGGGTTCAAGGAGAATGACTTAGTCCGTAGAAAGAAAGATATGAGATAATTTTTTTAAGTTCACTATTTAACGGTGGACAATGAGTGCACCTTCGCCTGTGACCGATCCTGATCCATATCACCTAGAGTCTCCAGCCATTGGTTATGGCATTCACGCAAACCCCAACCAAATAGTCTGAACCTACCAATACAGTTTAGACCAGCATTCAGTGAATTCATGGACTGATGTTGTTTTGGTTTGGCCACCAGCTTTCTTCTATCTCACTCCAAAATCAGTCAGCATTGTGCATCGAGGTAGGTGGTGGTTAGACAGGCGTAAGTTATATCTTACACTTGATTCTGCTAATACTGCGTTAAACTTCAGCTTTCAAACACCTTGAAGCCTCCTAGTTACAAACAGAAGATAAGTAAGAATAAAATCTCTATTCCAGTAAGTAACAAATGTGGTACGATATACTCGGGTAAAAGTAAAATCATCATTACCTAGCGGTTCTAAGCTATTGTCGAATCGAAGAGCTAAACGTCAATATTCTAGAGAGTTCTTTCGAACGGTAATTGAATGAAGTATCTTCAGCTTTTAAAAGCTTCGCTAAGTTTTCTGGGAGCCAGCCTAACTGCAATGTATGCCCCAACCACTTCAGTCGATGAAGATTTACAATCTTATCAATTGGCTTACCATCTTTCCCCAATACTCAGTATCTAACCTCATTATTACTCACACGGGGTTCTCAGGAAACACGAGCGAGGTTCCAAAGACATTGATTATCAAATGCCAGTAACCTACGAATATCATCAAGTGTATATAGCTGTGTCTCACATCCGTAAATTAAGACAGAATGGACTGTACAGTATACTTGTTTTTTGATTGATAGACGGATGTCTCATCTGCATCATAGTTGTCGAAAGCTAAACGAACATTCTAAATTCTTGCCGAGATTTCATTAGACACCACTGCGTCAGTATTGATCAGAGTTCTGAGATAAGTGAAGCGATCAACGGACCCAGCTACTTCATTCTCTATCTTTAGTTTAGAAGTTGACGCAGACCAGTTTTGAAGTAACAATCTGCATTTAAAAAAAAACAGAAACGCCTCCAGAACATGCTTGCATTATCGCTCTGCATTTTATCTGCGTATTCTAAATTAATTAGTGGACCTCCTGATAGGTACCTGTTGCTTTAAATTCAGACGATGGATGTGTTAAATCTATCATGAAATTAAGCGAAAATGTAGGTAGTGGACAGCCGTAATGGATACCGATTGAGGTAACAAGTTCAGATAGCATTTCTCTGTAAACCTTGAATCAACTGGTAGTGTTCGAGTAACGAGCCTTTACAAGGTTTATTGACTTCTAATTTATCCCTTCTAATAATAAACACCACTACGGAATATCTCGGCTTATAGAGTGAAGTCCTGCTAATAAATCAAAAAACTAACCACTATCGGAAGCCGAAAGCATGTCATTGTTTTAAAACCTGAAGAATTGTAAATATTTGATCTGTACAACAACAACCAGGTCTAAAACCAACCTGGTTCTTTCGCATTTACGGTTCATGTGTTTTAGCCAAGCTCCTGATACTTATTGAAACCAGTATTTTAAACACTATATTCGTCAAACTAACTCGTCAATAATTATCACATGATGACTTTGATCATATTTTTTTTATGTATTGAAACGATCAATGATCGTGACCAGTAAGATGGGATTATAACCAACTCCTCTAACTTTAGCTAGAATATCAGTCAACCTAATTGCTAAAACCTGACCATTATCCTTAAAGAAATCTGGAGTTAATTTATCAGGACCCCCTGATCTTCCTCACTTTATACTAGCTACGATTTTTCCAACTTCGACAAAATTCGTGGGGTGGAGAGGACCATGTCGATTATCCATCCAGGCTGTTTAAAAATAATGGATGATTTAAAAGTAGCTTAAGACCAACTGAACTACTTTTTTTAAATGTTCACCTCATCGTTCTAAACGTCTAAACTAAAATCAGATACATGTTCCATCTTTTTCAGAGATTGTCTCCAATTGCTTTTATTAGTCTGGAAAGCTGTTTATTACTACTACTGTAAATGTATACTCTCTGATGATAGAATTATGTAACTTACAATAGAAAAATACATCACAAATAGTTGGATAATTTATGCTTAAACATTAACCCTAAAGTAGAAAAAAATGAAATCAGTGCCAAAAAAAAAGGAACAAATTTTTTTCAACAAATTTAAAATGATTCTTTACAGTTGAATCATAATTAATGACAGCCATTCTCTGTAATAAGGATTATGTATACATTGATTCCATTAAATTTATACCAATTAATATAAAATGTAATTGGAAAATTGAATGAACCAATTAATTTTACATTGTAATTGTTCTTGGCTTTTTTTCACTTGTTTATACAATTAAACATAATAAACTAGTGCATAAATAATCCATTGTTTATTGGATAATGAATTTAAAGTTAATACAATCCTAATGAAAGGAACAATGAAAGAAAGAAAAGACAATACTTAGTAATGATGATCTATGAAACATGTTAAGAGTATTTGTGTAATGTACAAACTTTATTAGTTTTTCGTCTAACTCGAAGTTGAGTTGTATGTATCGGAGGGGTGAGGACGTCGTAGTAGTGCACAAAGCAGCGTATGTAAGCATCTTAAACAAAGAAATGCAAGAGAGGAAATAAAATGTAGCGACTCAGTAAGTAAATCAGATTTGCTTACATTAAATAATGAAGGTAATCGATTAGAATAAAGAATAATACAAACATAATATTGTAACCAGAACTAGAAATTGGTAGAGTTAGATTTCGAATGTGTTACAGCTTTGTAAAGATAAGCAACAAGTAAAGAATAATGGTTAATAGACTTTGTGATTTTAATAAAACTACTATTGTAAACAGCTTCTATCCCAAATCAATAACTGGTAGGACAGGAAAGAGAGAATTTTAAAGTTTTCAGTTTATTTAAATCTGGTAATAAGATTAAAATTGTCTATGAAATAAAACAGAAATTAGGTAATAAAAATGAGCAGTATCTTGACATTCGGTAGTTGACGATAGTTGGACAGGATACCATGTTAATGATATAAGTTTTGTCCTAGCTGGTACTTGTCACATCATGGCGTATTTTCAATCTTAAAGGATGTAGTCTATTAAATGTCATTTTTCATATCCGCTTTGTAAATCTGAACGTAAAATGTAGCCTTTATGAGCAAACAACATTCTTTAGCAACTATTATTTGACTGTAAATGCTTTCATAACATTACTCGTGTTTATTGGAATCATCAAGTAAATAATACTGAGGTAAGATGCTATGTACTGGGGAAATATAGTAAATCAGTTAATGAAATTATGGGTCTTCACTGATTGAGATGGTTGGAGTATGCATTATGTATACCCAACTACTATTTGTTTTTATGTTAAATGGTGATTGGCATATGAGTGAAGTTGATTGTACGAAACTTTTGATGGGTTGATGAAGTTGCTTAATCTATATTGACCTGTAGCATGTTAGTAGGTGTCGACTTCTTGTTTGAAACTCACGTGAATATGTTAATCAGTTGTCAGAGGTTTCCTTTGACATAGTTAGGAATCGTTCATAATAGCACAGGTAAGCACATTCGTTGTGTTCCTGAGGTGTAGCATTTTTGTATGTCTTTCTTTTCATGGCTTCAATGTTTCTTATCGAATCATACCCTTTTTACCCTCTATTATTTTTCACCTCTTATGTTACTTCTACTTCTGCTACTTTTATGTTCATCTTACAGTATGGATAGGTGTATGACAACTCGAATGGATGCATACATATTCCAGATTCTACGTCGCACGTAACTGACTTTCTGTACATACAGATAATTGATCCATTACATACCTGAATCTCTCTAAATACCCTGACCTTAAATAGTGATTACAAACACTATTTTATTCTTTCCTACTTATTGAATTACATGTTAACTTATTTGCAATAACATGCTGTTTTTTTTTTCAACTTGTCAATCAATGAATGATGTTTATTATTACAATGAGTACTAGTGATATTATCTTCTAGTTGTATTTATTATGTAAGATAACTGTATTGTAGTTTAGTGGTATTTTGAAATATTGGACAAAATGTTTGTAATCTATTATGTTGTATTTGAAAAGTAATATTGTTCCCTTTATGCAGTGATTGGCAGACATCATTAATTGCTATTTTTAAAATTTCGTAACTACTTTCGCATGAATGCATCTTTTATCGGTCATAGTGTCAAATAATTCTTTGACTTATCATTTCAGTTATATCTTGGTTGTTAAAATACATAGATGACAAATCGGCTAATGAAAGTTTGCATCTTCACCAACTGAGATATCTTAGAGATGTATTATATATGCCCAGTCACCACCTCCTTCAATGTGTAATATTCTCTCACGTATACCTTTTTTATTCCGTCTTGTCGGAATATATTATCAATAGTTAGTCTTTCTTACTTTCATTTCTACTACGATTATCTTGTGTACTGATGCTTCGTGTACTTGAATTCATACATATTGGCATTCTTACTTCTTAATTCCAAGAAAATTCCCTTCTTCAATCCTTACCAAAAAACAAAACGTGGGATGTATTTGCGAAGATTTGCTTCCAAGGACGGTTTTTTCTAACATAAAGCTATTATTTCATTGGCTTTTATCTGATTTTGTGGCATTAAAAGCTTCTGAAAACATGCTAAGTATACTAACACAACCAGTAATTTCTCTATGAGGCTAGTACAGGCATAATCTGGCGTTCTCGATAATTCTCTTAGAAGCTTTCTAGCAACTCTGATCGACTTAAGTGTTTTTAACCTTTTTCCAGCCTTTGAAAACTTTTTTTAGGGAACGATTAGTGATTCTAAACTGGCACCGTCTTAATATTATTTCCTTATCATTACGTTAATATCAAGCTTTTTCACTCAACTTCCTAGAGACTGTATATTTGGAAGGTGTTCTTTAATTATTATTTAATGTTTCATTGTTTACTAGAACGTCTACACGCTAATTTGAATCGTTTCTCTTTCATCATCAATGGTGTATTTTTTAAATTGCCTCTTATTTTATTCTTTCTTTTTCGATTTTCTAGTCATAATGAATCAATGTCCGCAAGACTGTTGATCAATTCAAGTTCTTCATTCTCTCCATCGACTATTACATCCATCCAATCACCAAATCAGTCTTTTATGAATACAGTAAACTCTTCTGTTTCCAATGAATCCACTCATACTAATTCATATTTATCATCAGTACATAAATCGGGATTGAATTCTTTAGAAAATAATCGTCTTATTCATTCAACGTTAGGTCAAAACACTTCAAATTGTGTAAGTATTAAAAATGATGTCATATAAACTTATCTGATTGTTCATTGCTTTTTGTCTGTTCTAAGATCCATCCGTTGATTAATTTGAATGATATAGTCTTGTTCATATTAGAACTCGAAGTTAGTTCCTTTATATCTGCACCCAGTAACTCAATATGTAACACTGTAAGGTTTGACATAAATGAACCGGATCTGAGTTCAAATGTGAACATTAATATTGGAATATAATAAGTACATCTAGCTAATCAATTCTGAATACAACAAATCCCACATTCTAGATTTAACTTATCCTAGTTACAATTAAACTTTAGTCATCTATATAGTATCTTAAATATTATTACAAATAATATTCGATTATTCTTCATTTTTTTTACTATTTTCCAATAATTAGTTAGTTAATTCATTTTATTTAGTGTAATTAGGTCAATTGTTCTTGACAAGTATAAACATCATTTATCATTAAATGGAAATACAAATCAATTTATAAGTAGTATAAACTATTTTTCTTTTTGTTGTTGTTGTTGTTGAATATATCCGTTCACGCTTTATTCATTTGAATAATTAATGTATGATTGGTGATATTATCAGGTCAAGTGATTTTTGTTTACTTTTCATCATTGTCGTTGTTGTTGTTGTTGTTGAAAATTGCATGAAAATTCTTTTCACTACTAGTTGCTAGTCACAAATCATTTCAATTTTGTTTTTTTAATGATGAATAAATTATGTATGATTCATTTCATGTTTGTTTTTAAGAGATTTTAGTATTTTGAAAATTACTGAGTTTAGATTTATTATCACAAATTAATTAACTGTACTCATTTATGTGTTCCTTTCGAGGATCTCCATAGCATCTGAACATAGTTAATATGAGCAAATTAGTGATTAATTTTAGGATATAATTCTTAAGCTCCATTAAATAGCCGTGATCAACTATGTTGGCTTGTAATAGTTACCCATTAATAACTATGAATGAGGTAGCGCAGTATATTCTTAGGTTAAAAATATCAATTATTGGATGCTTACTGAATGGTTAGGCGTTAATCACTTGCCTGATGGTCCTTGACTTGATCCTCAATTGCGATATGGGTGTGTATTGTTGTGGTATCCTACACTAGGACGAAACAACTTTTCAGTACCTCAATCCTAGTTTTCATTAATTGTCTAACCCAGGTTGATTTGTAATATCAAATTCATATTATTTTAGATTGTTATCACTGTTGTAGATTATATTTCTCCCAGACTGATTTTAAGAAGGTTAAATCATATAGTACCGGGATATTGTTTCGTCTTAGTGTAATTTTGTGCCTGATAGTGACTTATTTTAAAGTGAATTTTATAGTCTTAGTAGATAGTTTTGATCAGTGGATTGGTAAACGAATCTACTTGTATCGTCTAGATATACATAAGAAAGTTGTTATAATTCGATTAGTGACAATACTGTAGTTGCTACCCTGACCTGAAGGTCATGGGTTCGATCCCTGATATGGTTGCAGGTACATATATAGAACACTGAATTCTTGATGAATATTGTAGTAACAAGCTGTTGGTGACCTTGGTGGGTCTCGAAGTCCATGAGTTTTATTTTTCAAGTAATTATCAGAAGTGTGTATGTGTCTATGACTATCCAGTACCACTTTGTTTTGGTAGATAGCCCTTTCACTTTATTCTAAGATTTACAATTTACTAATGTGGGGAAAAAAAGTTACCAAACACTGTTAAAATAACGCAGCAATCAACGTATAATTATTTTGATAAATTTCTTGCCTTTTTTTAGACATCTTCATCAGTCAGTTCTTACCATCCTGCAAGCAAACATTCAGATCACCATCAACATCATCATCATAACATTTCTACGACATCTTGCTCATCACCTATCACTACTTCAAATAAAACCTCAAAAATATCCACTGTTCCAACGCTGATTAGTGGTAGTAAACCACCGAAGACATTTGTACCAACGGCATATGTATTGCCTGTAAATAATAATAATAACATCAATCGTGATGCATTTGATGGACCATTTTTAACGATTAAAGCCAAAACTTACAGGTTAGTATAATTATAAATATGAAAATGTTTATTTTCCAGTGTTCATGAGAAAGTAATGCGACATAAATAAATAATTTATCCGGTTCGAATCACACTTTTCTTGAAAACTGATTAATGATTACCCAACCTTTAGTTGGATACGAACCTATAATCAGTATTTTGGAACAACTTTAGTGAAAAGTTCTAAGGATAAACTTAGAGCACTAGACAGAAATTGTAAATCAGTTGGTTAAATTGTATACCTCATCGACTGAAACGATTGAAACGTAAATTACGAATTCCAAACCCACGCTATCAAATGTATTCACCTCGAGTTGATTCCAATAAAAGTTTATTATGGTGTATGCATAGTTTCCAAGACTCTCCAATATGTTTTCGTACCCTTATTTTTATTTGAGTGATTTTGTTAAGACCTTTAAGTTCCTTGTTAGGATCCTCCCTGAAACCTCTTTGAAAAGTTCTAGAAACTATGGTAAACACTGAACGTTATGTTCTACAGTCAGAATCAACTTGAAACTTATAGTAACAGCTGGAATACTGATAGGTTATGTGTCGATTGAACATTTCTAAGTTTGTAGATGGGGCCATTATTTTTTGGATAATTTTTGTGAGTATAATCTATATATACTGATAATTTTTTGTACATGTATACCCACTTGAAGTAAGATATATGACTTTTGATTCGTGGCTTGGTGGTTTACGGTATCAGGATTCTTAAAAACCATACGGTGACTGCAAATCTTTAGCTAAATTTTAAATGCCAAATCTTTTGTAACCTCCATTTGGAATTTCCTTCTATTTCGAAGATTCTTCAGTAAAAGAAGCTATAAAATCCTTGTCTAATATTTTAACTCAATCACCAATAAATTTATAGGTCCTGTATCAGAATAAAGGATCTTTTCGAACGTACTCAATTCTTCGTGAGATATTACTAAACAGTAGTTTTAGCTACAAACCATTAATTCATAGGTTATATCGGCGAATTGGACACTAGAAACTTTTTAAGAGAAGTTACTTTCTTCAACAACAAGGTAATAAGAATTTATATGAAGTAATATAAAACAAGCTACAGCAAAAGATTGTGTCTAGGGCCACAGCGTTGTCTGGAATGTCATTGATGAATATGAACGTAAATAAGTTTGAGTAATGTATACAATTAACATTAAGTACTTATCAGCACTACACATTACTTGAAGAGAGGAAATAACAGCCTTTGCAAAAAATGAATGGAGAAAGTTTAAGTTACTGAAGTTCATTGTAAGTAGTATAACGGATTAAACAATAGAGAATAGGATCAAATATGGCAGGCAATTTAATTAACGCATTATTTTGCAATGTTGATAGGAGTACCACTTTGTAGTTAAATTTCTGTCGTGTTTACAGAGTTCTCGCTCTGATGGTACATTACTAAAACGTATAGAAGTTAAATAGTTTCTGAAAACTTGCGAGGAAATCCACTTTTGTATGGGTTAGTTTAATGTCCAACGAACCTAGTCTTTATGAAAGTTATGTAGAACACTTTCTCACATCAGAGACTTTGTCACTTTATCAATTCAAAAACGATATGCTCAGTTCTTTATTTTACTATGGTTTCAAAACCACCTCCTCCTACTTACTATTTTATTTGAATCGACACATACTTCTTTACATTCATCAAGTGAACGATTAAACTTTACTTCCTTTTTTCTGTTATATTCCCAACCTATCGGCTTTTTATTATTCTCTAACTACCGCGCAACTTATATTGAGCATGTTATTTGAGGATCACCAGGGTACATTATAAACTGATTAAAATGAGAATCCTAACATTGGATGTCGTTTTGGTGATATTGGCTGCTAAGCGTCCGCAGTAATACCTTATTGTTATGGGTTCCATCCCTGCTTGGGTTGTGTATGCCCATTACCATGTCTGTGATTTTTGTCGTTGTAAACCAGTTAGCAACAATAAGCTTCGCAATTGTATATCACGTTTCTCTTTGATTACCATATTCACAATATGTTTTTTTTATCTCTTACCTTAGCGAAGAATTGTTAATGTATCGTTTTCGAGGAAAATATGTTCTCGATTTGTTGAGGTCTTTTATTCATTTTATTTAATACAGTAAAAATGTGTTTATAACTTTCCTTCGTTGTTTTTAGTACCTAAATTTGAAAAATCTTTGTTGCTATGTGTGCTTCAGCTCATCTTTAATTCACAAGTATGATGAAAGTCGGATTTTTTTGACTCCTCAGTCCTCATCATCAACTTTTCAAGTCCCAGTGCTGATATTCACACTAGGATATATAACCGACAATTTCCAAACGGGTTGAACTATGGGTCAAGGGTTCAAGTGATAGCCATAATACTAATGTAATGAAATTGATTGTTGATACTAATTTAATCCTTTTGCGATGCACATACACTAATATTAACTGATCTATCGCGGACCTTAATATCAGTAACGATTAAATATAAACCTTTACAAATAAATTTAATTTGTTTTACCATTAATCAACTTTTCATGTCACTCATTTTACTTTACGATGTCCTTAACTGAGACACTAGAAGTGATTGCAGGTAGAATTTCACAGGAGAGCATCATTTCCTCACGTTGTTAATGAGTGCCGGCTAACACGAAAACTAGATTTAGGAGTTCCTGCTAAACTCGGAGGTCTAACCTAAATCAAAATATAACTTATTTACTGTTATCAGGCCACTTAAAAAAATTAAATGAATCTTTACTTATAATTGATACATTTCATTGCCCCTTTTTCTTTCTCTTAATCTGCTCATATTTTTAGAGACTGTTCAAATTCACAGGGTACAACTTCACGACCATCTCGTTCAATGAATGATTTAATTACTAAATCGTCTTTAGATATTCACCAATCAAAGACAATGGATGTGACTTCAAATACTACAAATAAACGAACAGGATATTTCATTCGTCGAAGGTATACAACCTATACCACGAATCGTTTCAATGTCGGTCCAAGACCTGAACCCTTAAACAGATCTCTTGTTAAACAAAATCAATTCACTTAAATATTTTGCATACTGAGGTAATTATATATCTGTATATGCATACTTATTTTGAAGATAACACTAGTTGTATCTAGTTCATGGTCTTTGTGAAAACCGAAAGTTCTTGTTTCGACTCTATTTTTTACATTTGGTCGTTGTAATCTTGGTCTGACTGCGTAAATCAAAATATCATGACAATAGTAAACCCAACACAATGAATAAACTCAGAGTAAATACTCCTCAACAGAACCTGTATTGTATCTCTTTAAAACAACTGTTGACTCAACTCTAAACTGTCCATTAAACATGAAGTCCTATGGATTTTTATTGGTGAAATACTTATGTATTTATAAATGTTCAAGGCGTTTATCAAGGATGCGAGTTTTCAGCTCTTTATTTGACGCCTGGCTGATTTAGGTTGAAGTTTTGTAAAATAATTCATTTCATTCATTTCGTCCTAAAGTATCCTGCTTTAAAAAATATTGTTTTCTTCATAACATAACGTTTATAAGAATGATGCGTATTATATCTTTCAGTTAGGCATTTGTTGTTAATGAGTTTTCTTTGCCAACGATACACATTCTTTATAGACGACCAAGTGACTTAACAACTTTCAAATAATGACTCCATTTATTTAACGTTTTGTTGGTCTGTTTCATGTATTACCTATCTTAACCGAAAGAGAGAATCATTTGAATCCGATCGATCAAATAATCCAGTATCAGAATGTTTTATTTCACACGTCTTCTAAACAAGGACATACATACGTGCTCAGATCACACAACAGCTTAATTGAAAAGCACTGTCGATGTAAACCAAAGGTAATATGACTTGAACTACGGCTAGTCACGTTATATATAAAACAAAGACCTTGTTTGGAAAAGAAATTACAAATAGACGCAAAGACTGTTTGTTCTGCCCCTGAACGTCTGCCCTGTGACTGTTTGTCCCCAAGCTAGATTGAACAGCACATGATAATTGAGCCAACAACCGAAAAGTTCAAGTGATAAATTATATTTCATACATTCACTTATATATATTCAAACCTGACTACACACCGGACCAATAAGGAAAATATCATTCAAACAAAACAGGGATAATAATTAGTGGAAGCCAAGGAAACATGTGCATGGTTAATTGGTTAATGTTCCTGAATGAAAAGTGATATAATAGTGTATAAGTCTAGTGAGAGGCTATGATGAGGGGAACATGACAGTCATCGAAGTAAAGTGTTCAGTTTACGTACACTAAAAATAAATCACATAGTCTCCTAGAAAATAATCTTGATAGTTGTTTTTTTTTAGTCGCTCGATATAATAAAAGTTATTGATCATAGGAAATTCGGGTAGCAAGTACTAAAATAATTTGTTCATAAATGGAAAGTGATATGACAGTCAGCCAATTAGTTAGTTACAACGTAGAACTTAGTACATGCGTTCATTAGTTCAAGTTGCCATAGCCCAACTAGCACATAGAGATAAAATTATCGGATTAAATCCCAGAGTAGTGGAAGTAGTAACAGAGTAATAAGTACCAGTAAAAAGGTATAGAGATCGGTGATAAGATTTGAAAAGATACAATTCGGTAAACAGAAGACAACAGTGAATTCAGAAGCTTAGAATTTAGAGGAGGATAAGGAGTAGATGCACCTGCACCATTGTGAATGATTTTGAACCATATCACCTAAAGTCTCTAACCATTGGTTACGATGAACACGTGAACACCAACCAGGTAAACTACATCTATTAACAACATTTTGTCGTTTTGAAAAATTCATTAGTTGTACTTTATTTGTCTATTATAACAATATGTGACTAAAGCATAACTCTAGAAAGCAGTTGATGTTTTTTTTTAAACTGTATACAATTTCCTAATGTGATTGTTTATTACTAATGTTTATTGTTTCGTTTTTAGATTACTCTATTGTAAATTTAAAAGAAAATGAACTATTGTAATGTATTTCAGTTATCCAAATGAAATGGAATACTAAATAAGGATGATACTTAGATTGTTATATTATCTTTATTATTGATATATTCTATTAATATATTTTGATTAATTCTTTTAATCTTTCCTACTTTTACACATTTTCTAACTAAGATGTGTATAAATATCTTCACTGGGCACTATTGTAGACATGGGGATCACAGGATATATATGACCTCTTAGTGCTAGCGCATTCCCACAATCGTACTAGAAATTGAATCTGAGACATTCATCAGCAATGTTTGAATTATCATTTCAATCATTCATTCTATCATACTAATGGTTAAGAGTTCACCTTAAGACCTTGATGGTGGTGGAGGAGTGAATATGCACTATTACCAAAGAATCTCACTCTAAGACAATAGCTGTTTAATGTACTCTGACTTTCAATAGTGTCCAATTGGAATTAATCTATAACAAGTACACAACGAAAAAATAAAACTTATTCTTGTAAAATCATATTTCACATTTTATTTCATTAATAAAATTCTTTTTTTTCTTTAATTTGTTTCAATCAATTGTTGTTGTTGTTTCATTCTGTTTCAAGTTACAATTTACTAAAAATTACAGTGCAATGTTTCACTTTTATTTTATTTCATCGTTTTTTTTTTCTTCCAAAAAGAAAAGAGACAATAAGAGGATAGTAACAATTCACTTTTAATGACTTCATTTACAAATTTATTGTTTGTATTCAGTCATTTGGTATCTTTGCCCCCTCCATTTGTATTCATATTATGATGATTATGATCACTAATTGTAAATATAGTTAATTATTTATGAAAGAGTGTTTTTTGTATTATTCACATACATAGACTGATTGTAGTTAGATTAGTATGCTACTTCATAGTGATGCATATCCATTATCTTATCATCAGAGATTGAATTATCAATGATGCTTATTATGCCTTTGATAGTGGTTCACTTTGAGAAATAGTATCTGGATTGCTAGTGAGAGAATGTGACCAATGAAATTCATTCACCTTCTTTTTTTATATAAAGCAGTTACTCACCTTTTAATACTAATAGATGTCTTCATTGTTTGTAGACGTTTTATACTATCTGAAGTGTTGGTATCTAATTCACTTAGTAGATTAAATGTGACAATCTTGATGCATTTTTACGCTTAGTGTAAAACAATGAGGAATTGTTCAACAATTTCAAAAATGTTTTATACAAATGCTGTAAATCTTTCAGATTAGACAGCACAAGTCTTGTCAACTAATCTAATTTATATAAATGGGGTAGTCAGTATGCTAATGTGGTTTAATTGCTTAACTAATTATATCTCAATAATAGAATATCACGTAGTCGATTTATGTTACTTTTAAGATAAACTGTTAAATAAAGTAATGATCTATGAGCTTATGCATTAACGCAAATAATGTCAGCAAATTGTGTTCAGTTATTTATGCAATTTGTAATTTTACTGCAATACTACTTAGACAATGTCAGACTCGACTGGTGTTACAAATGTACGCCGTTGTATACTAAGTGGTCTAACTGTTAAACACTGAAAATATTGAAGTATGTATATGTTTGATCAACGTAGAACCTAGTACATATGTGCATCGGTTCAAGTTGTCACACTTTTAAAGAACATCCAGATAAACACCACATTAGTAAAAGTTACTTAATGATAATAATAATAACAAAGAAGAATGAATATAGTTCAGAGAGAAAAGAGATAGAGACTGAAAAGTTATTAAATAGTTTTAAGCCAACGATTTAAGGAAGGATCATAGGTTGATACATCCGCGCCATTGTGACCGGTTCTGAGCAATTTCAACCACAGCTTATAGTATTCGCGAGGATCACAACCAGGTAGTCTGCAGATACCGACACGACTCAAACCAGCAGTCACTGATTTCATGGACTGATGCCTTATTTTGGTTTGGCTATCTCTAACTCACTTCCATCCTTCTCTTATATCAGCCAATATCGCGCTTCAAGGCAGACAGTTACGAGGTCTTCTCAAGTTTTTTGCACCACTAGAAGCAGTACATGACGGAGGAAAGGAGAGACATTCGTCAACAATAAGTTAACAACTTTTATAATCCTCAGACTCGAGTCTACTTTTGATTTTTCTACCACGTTTAGGACAAATGTACTTGAATAAGTTCCTTTAAATACAATCAAAACTATCATGTTTAGAGCTGAAAACTAGCTTAGCTTCACGCTACGAAATATTTGATCACACAAGACTAGAATGCTTTTTTTCGACTACGCGTACCCAGGATTCCCACCGTCCTTAATCCAAAGTATTTTGCTACACTAACTTTGGAACAAATTGTTTCTACTTGAAGCAAATCCACTTTGACCTATAACAATCGCTTCCCAGACTCCGGCACGTTTAATGTCTTATTGTGATGACGCTAAGTTAGCATCCACATTTGATTTGAAAGCAATTCTCAAATCATGCATAAGTAAAACGATTCATAACTCTTCAGTCGTCCAGATTTTGTGATAATATGTGATGTCACATGCTTACAACCGTCTATGTCACCTCGTCAGCCCCGGCGTTATCGATCTGTCTCAGATCACTACAAGATATTCTTTTTCAATGTGTATGTAAGTTGACTATAATTCAAATTCTAGAGTCTAAGTCAATCACATTCTAAATCATCAAATTTTATGGCGTTTTGTTTTCCTGTCTTCTCAACCCATATAAAGTGTCTGTGAATGCAAATTCACTTCTGAAAGCGGTTTTAAGGTCTCAGACTCTATCATTAATTTTATATTAATTTTAGAAAGCTGACTTGTTTTCAGACGCTCCTTAAGAGTCTTTTTACGTATATGACAGCATCATATAAATAACTCGAATGCCTATTAGATACGAAAAACATGGCCATTAAGGATAGAGGATATTCGTAGGCTTTTAGTAGTTGATCATAGATGTCTCCGAAACATTGCTCGTGTTTGCTGGGACCACCGTGTATGCAATGCGTGGGTTAGGAATAGAATACTAGGTAAATACGGTAAGTCTATTGATGAAGTAGTGAATCTTCACCAGCTGAAGTGGTTAGGACATGTGTTGCGTATGCATTCTTTAAATTGCAATGATATCATGTCTCTTCCAGTCCTCTTATAACTATAATTTTACTTTAAACCGATTATCACAACTTCAGTATATGACTGACCAAGTTTAGTTATCATTGTGTTTTATATTTTCCATTAAAAATTGGCCTGCCATGTGATGTACGAAGGTGATTATTCTTAATTTTAAACTGATTCTATACTTCTCTGGTGTGCCGTCTTCTATCATTCATTCTTTCTATCAGTTAGTGCTTGTTCATTATACTCACAGTTCATTGGTTTGATTCTTATTGGTGCCTTGTTGATTTAAGTTCATATTTATCGGCTCTCCCAGTTTTCATGTTATCCCTCTAGCGCTAGCATTCATGGCCATAAACCGGTATTTTACAGGTGTGAAACTGGCAATTACAATTCCAAGTTACTTATCCATGTGGTGCGATAGATAAAAGATAATTCTAGCACTATCTCAGTAGTCAACTCAGGTGCATAATAATCTAGCTAAACACTCAAGAAATAAGTGATCCAGATATGGTGATTATATTATTATGTTGACATAGTCACAAGCCTTTCAGTGTAAAGATATTTCACGAACAAAAAGAAAAGTGAAAGATGCGCTATTTACTCAGTTTTTATAGTTGTCTCTCTTTGCTCTCGTTCAATCATTTACAAATTCCCAGGTCGACATATCGGGATTCTGTTATTTATTTTTGTCTTCATCGTTTTATATTTGAAGTTTCAGTGTAAATAAACTTAGTGCTTAGTTCAGTTACAGACCTAATAATATTTGCAATAAAAGGATAACTAGTCTTCCCTATTTTAGTTTTTAGCTTCACATGTTTTTACTCCCTAACCTACGTCAATTTAAATTAGTGCTACTAAGCAGATGTAGTCTGACATGATCTAAAGTCAGATAAGTTAATAGGATCATCTACTATCAAATCACAAGTAGTTACCTTCTTGTTAAAAGTTGATTTGTAAGTGGTGGTGAGATAATTCAAGAAGATTTAGAGTGTGAAGCTCTAGGATGAATCCCAAGCGAGGACAATATATGAAGAAATTGGTGGAATATTGAGTGATATCAAAGGACTAACGCGAGGAGTATCATTATGCCATTCAGTGTTCTGCTGTACGTTTGTAGTCACTTGACAAGTTTCAATTATTGTATCCCGATTATGAAGAAGTCTAATGACATTGCGTTTGGTTGTAGTGCGCGAATGCACAATCTTTTTATCAAAGAAAGTCGTAAACTGCTGACTTATTAAGGAGATGATTTTTATATCATGAAATATACGTTGCGAATTGCAATATATGGACAAAACAACTTCCTCGATAAAACCATTCACTACGTGCACACGTCTGCTTTGTGTCTACAAGCCTCCAAAGCCAGAATAAAGAGAATAAGACAACTGGACCAACCATCAGAGAGTCAAATTATATTTCAGTTATCCATTTATATACACAGAAAATCCGACTACCCAGAGCACCAATAGGAAGAATAACACTTACACAAAACGAAGACAATAATGACTAGGAACTGGAGTTACGGATACATTGTTGCTTGATTGTACTTCTTTAATAACAAGTTACATGATAATAGTTTATCAGTCTGATGGGAGTTTATGGCGGTTTGAATACTACAATAATAGAAATAAAATAATCGGTTTATGTGGATTCAAAATAAATGAACTAATCTTCCGATAAACAGTTCGTAAATTTAGTTACTCTTCCTAAATCACCTAATATAGCAACAATGGTAAGTGACACAATGTGCCTACTGAGTTTCATAAATTCGAAAAATATATTACTTTCTAAATCTGTGGACTGAAGCTAGATTATTGGCTCATATCAATTTACTTATGGTTCGTTTCATATTTAATGCCTCTTTTAATTTTTTTCACTGAAATCAGGATCGTGGAATTGAGACTTTCTACGAGATCATTTATTAATATGAAGAAAACGATGAACTCGGGAGAGTTTTTACTGCACACTGTATTTCGATACTTTCTAAATATATTACAGACTGTTGGCCACTTTGTAAAGAGCTCATTACCACTACAAATTCCTTGAAGCTGAAATTAGCAAGTGGAACCCATATTGACTTCGAGATTAGGTTGTATGACCAGGTCTAAATACTCTAGTAATGTTTAGGGACATGGAATACACAGGTATCTGTGTGATTACATTGTATATCCAGTTATATCTAACATGCACTTTTTAATGTCTTGCAAATCCTGTACAATTCGGCTTTAGCCTTCAAGCTATTTTATGTGGTTATTTATTATACTTTCTGTGAGTCTTGATAATATTAGAGGCATTACTAATAAAATATGAGAGATTTGATATCCTATCGCAACCCTGTTTGAGAAATTGGAATGTTCAATATTCCGTAAGTTTGAAGCTTGATTGAAGTTATGTTTTGTACCGGTGAGATATGCAGTTCACTGTGCAGCAGAATTTAAAAGAAGGAAAAAAGTACAAATGTAAGCAGACTTGCAGCATCAGTGTTTGTATGTCCTGTTTTTATGTAACAAAAAACATCAAATTAACTATTTCTTTTGCTTAAGCACCAAACCGATGTTAAAGGATTGTTTAGTTGTTGAAATATACTTTCATTGAACACAATAACGACTTAAATTTTTAACTCATGTTATTCAGTGAGCACATTAATAAATATTCCACATACTCACAGTTCAGAATTTTAATATGCATCGATTGATGTACGTGCTTAGTCGATGTTATTCAGTGGAATAACAGATTGTATAGTTCGTAGAATATAGTATTCGAATTACACAACCTACTAAAACTGTAAAATTGCTAAACACTCTTCCACTCACCAGACACTAAAGCTGAAACACCTTCACACATGTTGCACAAACACGTTGCAACTGTTATTGATTATATATACATATTAACCGGATTATTTTATTACTACGATAGATATAGAAAAATTCGGAATCTGTACGTCATATACTATTCTAGATTACATTCGGATTTGTGTATGAAAAGTTATCTAACTGCACCAACACTTGTACATGTGGATCTAATTATGCATGCACATACTTATGATTGTCTTTGTGGATATATGTACCATCAACTGAACCAGTTTAGTCTTAATAATGTCTGTTACATTAATTTTTTTTTAATGAGTTTGCTCAAGCCTGGCATTGTTTCCTTCTCTCACTGGTTATTTTTGACATATTTTGTCACAATTGTTATCATTCTTAAGCTTATATATTAGTATGTCTTTTAATGACGGTATTTGCAAGTATTTTAACAACCGGTCTGCTAGTAGTATCAATCTTTGATTTCCACCTTCTAACTCAACTAGTCTGTATTATGGTTTCAATGACATAAAAAGTACCTTATGCAAACAACATAGCATCATGAAAACAAATGTTTGGTTGTGCTAGCACTATTCTTCCTGAAGACGCGGGAGGTCATATGCGCTAAATATTACTGTCACCTCCCAACTATATTCCTGAAGATTACTTGAAATAGACAGTAATTAAAGTAATACTATTGTTAGATAACCAAATTAGTAAACACCTGTTTAACGACATATAATTAGGTGACAGAACAACGTCACATCTGAAAAATCACGCATGCACGATGTTAGGTGATGGAAAGTCGGTAAATTAATACTTTACTAACTGTGACTCCTTAAGCTACCTTGAACATACAGCAGCTATCAAGGATAGAGCCACAAGCATTAACAAGCCCATGATTGTGACAGACCAGTACTACAAACGCACATAATTCCAGCCTGTAACAAATACGATTAGACTGCTCGTGATGGACAGGTGTGAAACGTTATTCCACAAGTAGACGCCAAAATTCTCTGGCTGGAACTGATGACACGACAAATTACGGATTTCTTTGCAAATTCAGTGACCAAGGTAAACAATACGCCTTGACATACAGTCGCACCAAACAGGGCATGGGATTCGTGATCTGTAGCGGCTAATGCCATGTCCCCTATTGTTCATGCGCTGTATAGGGAGGTAGGGAGGCAAAATATGACCACATTGACAAAGAAGGACTATCTATTTACTTCCGACCTCGCAGACTGTACACAAAACGTTTAGCTACCGCCAAAATCAAATTAGATAAACTGTCTGATTTGGACAACACACCCCCCCCTTCATTCTAATAGTATTTGGGTATGAGCTGTAGGCATAGTTTCATAGAAAAACAGAAAGCTAGGGCCACGTAGACGCTACTACTCAATTAGTAAGCATGCTATCACAGATAGATTCACAATTTCTCACACGCAAAATTTATCATTAGCATGTCCGGTACGTCGATTTTTTAAAAATCTAACTCGTCCACACACATTAATATATTCCGGTTGCTCAAGCCGCTGTTGCTAAGACGGCAATAGCGACAGCGCTTAGTCTATGTAAGGTTTTCCTATGCCTTTTAAGCTTACCAATGCTCCTAAGATTGCCCATAGATATAGTTATCCGCAGTTTATTTTGTGTGTACTCACACATTGATTACTTTCTGGTAGCTCGTACAACACTAAAAAAAAACATAAAAAGCATCTTTAACGATTTTTCCAGCATTTAAAGGAAACGGCGTGGTAACAGCGGTTAACAGCGAATTCGGTAAGTAATCACTTCGGTTATTGGGTAATATTGTGGTCTTACGTGGATTTACACCTATCCCGTGGAATATGTTAAAAACTGTTCTTTACCTGGCGCATTCAAAAAATACCTGTTTTTCGGCCTAATAAACTTTTAGGAAGATTTCTGCCACATTGTGTACACATAATCTCGCCTTTGACAGTTCTTCTAAAAAAGTACATCCGAGTCAGCAATTAAATCCTTTGAGCATATTAAACTCAGCAATGTTACCTTCAAGCCGAGACAAAAAGCAAACATATATTATTCAATTTGCAATGGGATCGTAGAACGTCTACATCATCAGCTAAAAATTGTTCTTTCAGCCACCACTGATAACAGCTACTGAACTAGAATGCTTCTTATGGTTATGTTTGGGGTAAAAGCCTCAATAAAACAAGATATTTGGTATTGTTTAGCAGAAATAGTCTATGGATCTACATTACGACTACCGGAAGAATTCATCGTTTTGTATACAACTACTCCATGTGAGTAGACCAATTACGTGCAGTGCCTTCGACTACATACAAGAGATCTAAAACTATCGTTAACCAGGGGGCAACAAATGAAAGTAGTGGTCCGTACACACCTGTGTCGAGCTACCCATGTATTTGTCAAGAGGAATGAAGCTTGATGACCTCCACAACCGGCTTATGAAGAATCGTTCAAAGTTAAGAACGGAAATGGCAAGGTTATAATGGTCAGTGAGCATGGAAAAGCAGATACAATTAACAATCATAGAGCGAAACCATCATTTTTAGAAATTGTAGCATCGTAATGACACATTGTTACGCCGGATCACAAACAAGTGTAACAAACTTTCAGAATTGTTTTTAAGAACACTATTTCCCTTATTCTATCTGTGTGTAATATAAACACTTCGTTTCTATTATTTTTACGTTTCTCTTACCCTGTACCCCCGTTTAGCCGAATTACTGTTATTATATTGTCTCTTATTATGGACTACAGTTAATTGTTTGTGCACAAGTTGTTCGTATTCACTACCACTATTTTCTTTGTTCTGTGTTCATGTAATTTTCCTAATTTGGTTTGCTGTGCGGTCTGATTTTATGTATATATAAGGGAATGCTTGAAATATAATATGATTCTGTCTGGCTGATCTATTGGGTCGTATTCTTCCTATTCTGGCTTGGGACTAAGTTGGCATAGGGCAAACGCACAATTACCGACTAGGCACTAGTGATTGGCACTCGGCTAACCAACCACCAAATTTCTCACATCATAACACACATAATGCATCAATGATACGTTCTACTAAGGTATCCAGGCTTTCAACTTCACAGCAACCATAAGCGCTACGAAAAACGTGCTGCTGTAACCCAGATTGCATGTTCTTGTAAACATGTGCATTGAACGAAGCAACTTGTGAGTATTGTCACTTGTTAAATGAATTTTGTCCTTTACTATATTAGGCGTATTAAGTATTCAATTTTACACTATATCTTGATCAAAGTTAAAGTGCTATAATTGTGAAAGTACTTATCTAGACGGGTATTTCAATATAGGCGGATAAATATTTTACATCCACTGATTTTCTTAGGTGACTATAATTGTATTTGTTCCATATTTTTTCTTCTATGTATACCTGCATTTTTATATGAAGACACAAACAAGCATGTATAGTACTAAACAGTTTCTCGGTTGTACATGTCTGGCTGATAGTTTATCCTTTTTAACCAATGCTCACAACATATGACAGCTACCACACCAAAGGTTATTGTAGTTTCGCGTTTCATTATTTACTCTATAAACATCCGCTATATTTATTCTCATTATTACCTTATAGACAATTAATAATTCTCTTTTGCATGGCTTTTTTTTCTCACCACAGCAACTTATCTTAATGTTCGCTTTGATAAACCTAGGATAACTGCAAAGTCATTTTTGTTATATCTTTGTAATTCATCTTGTTGCCTTGGTTGCCTGTTTGTCCCGTTGGTCATTTATTTTGTTTGGCTCGGTTCATTTCTCTGCACAATAGCAACCATATTAGGTGTCATTAGCTGCGATGGATCAGGGTGGAGCACCACTAAAATTACTTTGTGATTTACTAATTATTCCTTTTTTAATTGGACTTTGTTGCTACCCAGCAAGTTACTGATATTTGTATTTGTTGTACGAATATGAGTGTATTAAGACGATTAAGGTATTTTCACTGGCATTAAGGTTGTGTGGAAAATCAAGTTGTAACGGTCCTGGATAGTTAAATCGTGTGTAGTCACACGTCGGCTCGTGGTAACATAGTAAAGTAACTCAATTAATCTAGTCAGCGGGTGAAGGTCTAGTCTACTTTGACATATTTATATACACATTGTATGAGGGGGGCCTTAGCACCAGTGTTTGCATGTTCTATTTTACGTAAAGGTAATCGTTAAATTAGCTAGGTCAATTTGTAATAACTTATCTGATAATAAAGTCACTAAATAACTATTCAGAAGGCACACCAAATGTGTTAACATTTACTATCGGTAGCGATTGGCCACAATAATCACTGAATAAAGTGTAAAACTAAGATATTCCTGTAAATGAGGGTATAAATAATAGGGCAAGTTTCGGAGTACGTTATAAGGCTGAGAAACTGATGGCTTTATGTTAATTTCTCCGCAGTTGTTAGAATCACTTTCACGACTGAAAAACTGGTTTACTGGTGAACAACACAGCACCCTACACAGTTTGCGAACAAATAAATGTATATTATCACTTTTTTTTATCAGCTACATTAGAGACTCATAAATATTTGAATACTGGCGCGTTCAATGCCGATGAAAAGGTTTATCTGCATTACTAATGTCTGTCTACTGAAGCTGGTGTTACCAGTTTTATCCTCTTAGCACTATTTTATATGATTCATTCAATGTTTTTCAGAGACCTAAGCTAAATAAATGTCTTTATATCGGAAAATGTACTTGAACGTCGAAGTTGTTTGTTCACTTCGACGAAACATTCAGTTGTGACCTTGACTTGCCAAATATTTTCGTGTATTTTCGGAGTTATGAAGAGCTCTAGTAGTGGTAGTGAGTGCAAAGTTCATGACAGACAAGAAATAACTACAGAGTATCTGGAAAAGTTTACAAAGATGGTAAGATGTGGATGAATAATAGTATAAATAATTTGTAGGTCCAAAATGCATCAATATTAGCAAACAGGTTGTCATCGAATGAACTGTTGTCAGCATTCCAGATTTCATTTCATCTTATGGAAAAAATAAGTGATGTAATGCTTAGTGTGTGTGCATCTTCTAAAAGTGAAGCTGATGAGTTCACAAGCTCCCAAATGCCGTGGAAGTATCCACCTTATACACACTGCATACTGAACGATGACTCCCCAATGGGATGTTGCTCCATGAAAACACAATCTACAAGTGAAGTGAGTATAATTGTTTTTGTTTTTTAATGACATTTTTAAGCTCATTGTCCAATCTCAACACTATTGCATACAATTGATTCCTATATTTTATATTCAAAGCGCTTACTCAATCTAGAAATCTATGAATAGACTTCTTTCATACGATAACTTATTTAACTGAGAAATCCTTCTTAGTTTACTGAAGCACAGATTCGCTATTTATCCGAATTACTTAGGGTGCTATGCTTGATTTATATTTAACGCTTCATTTTGTATTCGTTGCTAGGTGAATCATGATGTGGAATTGACTTTGGAATTAGTTGATAAGTAACCGTAATCTAAAGGCTAAAAAGACTGTTGTTGGCCAAGCCCTTCAATGCCAGGCACATAAGCTTGTAAAAGGTTTCCGTAACCTGCTGGCACATGTATATCTATTGTAATGATGTTTGCTTTTTCATTCGTTTAGTGACTTGTTAATGGTATCATGTGCATCTGAAAACCTTTGACAGGTCCCACGATTTTTATATTCCGATCCAGTTAATTGTTAAATCATAAGCTCGAAACTCTGTTGTTTACTAAACTTACTGTAATATCATTGCATTAAAGTAAATTTAACAGCTAAAATAATTTTATTCTAACCCCACACTTTTACAAGCTTCAGTGTAACAAGTCCTTGTTCAAAAAGTATCTGGGTTTCCTGTTAATACGCTTATTTTTGTCTAATACTTCTAAAACTATCATATATGTTTTGTTTTCCACTTTGAATATCTAGAAATAGTATACAGATATTGATAGTAGAGAAGTTGGGATGAAGTTGTATTCTTGAGTTCGTATGTATAAGCTCAAAGTTTAAGATTTCGTGACACCTGAAGTTAAAATTTACCTTCGCTTATGTTGTATTCAGTAACATCTCATATCAATGGAGTCAGGGAATATAATCTAGAGACAATCTAATTTTATGATTTAAGATATGTTAATTTTTTACTCTCCGAAGGTTTGCGAGTGATAAAATACACTTCGATTTAACGAAGTGTTTTTGTTTAACTAGTTTGACATTTAAGTGTGCTTTAAAGTGTAATTTCTGTAATTGATCAGAGGGACCTGTCATTTGACCTTTAGTTAATCGGCACTTGAGGTTAGAACTAAAATGTAGTTATACGTGCTTTCGCACTTCTGTACACAAGTTACTTCACATACAAACGTTTTCTAACATTTATAAAACATCTCTTTAGATTGACCTATTTTTAAGAAGTATTTGCAAGGTTTGCATCTCTTATTTTTATAGTCTCCTTGATCTGATTCACATATGTAAGCGTTCAGTGACTTTGCAGCCATTTGTGGCCCTTTTATAACATAAACGTAGTAACTTCGTTTTTCTGTGGTTATGGAATATGTCTATTGATAGCGAGCTTACTAAGTGTTTCTAATATTCGTTTGCAGATGTGTCTTCACCGACGCGTACTGGTGTTTAAACCGCTTATTGATCATTGTTGAAGTTAAAAGAAACGTTTTGTTAAACAAAAGTCAATTACTGAGATAATTAATCATTGCTTTACTAATTGATACCTCTAACTTATAAAAAGTATCAGTTTAGTGACTAGGTTTGGTAGGGACAAGAGGGTGTTAAAAGTTACCGATTGGCAATTCCGCGAAAATCGACCCTACTGACATTCATTGTTCTTTGCTGCAAATATTTTTTATTGCGATATATCTACTAGTGTTCCATTTATTTAAAAATTCCTTCTTGTTTTCGGCATCTATATTCTACTGCCGTAACTATAGCGTCTTAGATCGGTGCACTGTTTAATGTGATTTTTGATTTATCAGACTAACTAAATGTATTAATCCATATAGTTCTTATTGTTTGTCTAAAAAAATGATATAATTAAAGCATTCGGCTTACATTCACTTAGTTACACATCAGAATGCTATACTATATTTGATTTAAAAAACCAGTTAGTACCGCTATTCGTCATACTTAGCAGTGCTTGGTAAATGAGTCGAAATCTAACTGGTAATCAGCAATTAAACGTTCAAAACGGAATCGTTGTTATTTTTAATCTTGTTTCTCGTTGAATCGTATTTGAAAGCCTAGTAACTTCAGTCACGTTCTAAAATAAAAAGTGGTTTATTGCTTTTCAGAATAAAAGGAGAATCAATAATAAATTTCAGACCTTCCATTTATTATAATAAAATAACATTGTGTTGCAATGCCTAATCTTATCTCATTATCTTAGGTTACATATTTAGTGTTCACCTAGTTTGTTGCATTCAGCATCTCTGGTCATTTTTCGTTTATTTGGTACATGCTGCATATTAATGTGTAACTCTCACTCTATTTACGTATCTCATCAGGAATGTCGACCTGTCCCCCACCGATATTGTTTAGCAAACAGTTGCAGATAACTACAGACACTTGAAATAAAATCTTAAATTAACACTACACTCTATTATCACTAATCTACTAGACTAATAAAAAGTAATAGATGCAATACAGTGAATAATAATAACATTTGGATAACTTCAGTCATTTTAGTTATTGAAATCGCATAACGTTTTGGATAAAAAATTATTATTCTTAATGCCTATTCTTCGTTTACATGTAATATCGTTTGTTTTCACATAGAATGACGATTGTGAAACCGATCAACATGAATCTCAACTGAAAGTAGTTATTGAAGATGAAAATCTATGTGATTCCGGTGTTGCTTCAAATCGTGATGTAAATTTAACAGAATCTTCACAGAAACTTAGTCCCGATAATGATAATCACAGTTCGCATAGCTATTCAAACAAATGTCTTTCTTCTCCAATTACAAATGATGAATCTAGTGTACTTGACATAGATGAAAATTACTCTGTTACTGATAAATGTGAAATATCTAGAGCATCTGATATGATTGATGATAATGATATTAGGCACATAAATGCCGAAAACAATCCAAAAAGTCATTTTAGAAAGCAAAATTCAACAAACCGAAAAATTACAAGTGATAAGCAGTTTGACGAAGGGCAACTATCTTCAGATATTTCAGATCAAAGTAATTCCGTAGTAGAATTATATGATTCTCAAACACCCGTTACATCAGCAGCCACCAAATTTCAAGTGGATACAAAACGATGGCGTTTAACTAGCGCCGATAAATTAAACACTCTTATAGACGAATGTGAGCGTCAAATAAATGGTAGAAAGTTGTATGTATGCAAATTTTGTGGAAAAATTTATGAAATTAAAAGTAGTATGCGTTATCATATGAAAATTATTCATTTACAAATGCATTTACGTACTACAGAAATGCAATGTCGTATATGTGGTAAACAATTTACATGTGTTAGTGCTGTTAACCGGCATCAATCAAAATGTATTTTATCTACAATTACAGATTCAAGGATACAAAACAATACAAATGCATCAAATCATTCATTTGCCACTAGTCCAGTTACAACAACACCATCATCTACAGATAGTGATATACATTCACATATATCGTTAAATCCGTTTACTTCACAAACATCTGATAATACGGATATACATCTTAATACATCACTTGCTACTGATTCAAATATTCTCACTGGTCCATTAAGTTCATCAAAGAAATTGACTAATATTGTTAATTTTCAAAGTGCATTTCGTATTCCAGAAACATGTACAACACAACTTTTGAATCAAACAATATCTAAAGCGTATAATTCATTACAGACAACTAATTTAAATCTACGTAGCTTAATTCCAACATCAAATAATATTAATTTCTCGAATAAATCACCTTCTTTTCAATCTTTTAATGATACTCAATCATTGGTAAATTTAATGAATAATAATAGTAATAATCCAATGGATTGTTTTGATTCACCGACGACATCAACACATTGGAATACATCAGCATGGTCTACAATGCCTACATTAGGATGTAATTTTACTGAACTAACTCCTGCTCAAATTGATATTTGTATGAAAGCAGTTGTTCAAGGAATTTGTTCAACTGTAGAACAATGTACTAATAATAATAATTATAATAATATTACTACTAATCAAGAATCTATTGAATCGACACATAATACTTCTGATACATGTCATCATCATCAAACAGATGAAACAATCCAATGGAATTCATCTCATAAACAAATCACAAATTTCTCTGAGACAGATAGGAATTTAACTTCACAGACAAATGAAATGGCTATGGATCTATCTTCACGTCCAAGATCAGCTACATTAATGATTGAATCATTTTAAACGAACTATATACTAGATTTGTTATAGATCATTTCATTAGAAAGTTTGTTAATCTGTTAAGAATGAACGTTGATATAGACTATAAATACTAATTATAACAACAATCGATAGATGAAAAGCATTTATTAACTCTATGAAATATTGCCGCACACCAAGTGACCTCTTTATCATACATCTATGCATATACGCATTGATGAATTGCATCCATCTCCTTATATGTATATCCATCAAGTGCCTTACTCTATCTCTATCCTCTCTCTTTTACTTTGTCTATTTTGTATTCTACATGTATGCATGTTTAAGTGCCTTCTTTAGCTTGTAATTTTATACCTATAACGTTTCCTTTCACGGATAAAGAGCTCCCTACAGAAACTTTCTTACAGTAGTAGTGACCTATTGTAATTTTTAAAATACATTTTTTTGATTATTTATTTAAGTCATATAGTTCAAGGTATAATTCGCCAACATTCTGTTCTTCATTTACTTCATATTTATGATTATCATTCTTCTCCTTCTCGTTGTTATCATCGTCATCATTACTATCGTTATTTTTTGTTTCTACTCTGATGAAGAATCTTTGGTTATTGAATTTCAACAATACGCCGGTCACTATCCCTATTCTTCTGTTGTTTATCTTCTCAAGTTATATATAAGTAGACACAGAAAAAAATTTTAATGTTAGGAATCTTTAATTAGGTGATAAATACAGTTTAGTAGTTACTTTAAGGGAGTACTCATATATATATATACAGAAATATAATATTTCACATGCTCTCATTTTTGTCTAACTTGTTTCCTCCTGTTGTTTTAATTTTGGTCACTTAAGCTGATTTGTGTATATCGTTATTGCTTGTATTGTTATTCTAATTACTACTATTGTTATATAATACCTATATATATATATATATATATATATATATATATATATATATATATATATATATATATATATATATGGGTTTTTACAAAGCAAACACTTGAACAAGTTCTTTTCTATATACACACATACATATTTACTTCAGTTGTTTTTTTTGTTTTGTTTATCTCATGTTGTTGTATTAATACGTTTTATTTTTCATTTTATTAAATTGAGAGTTTTTAAATTGTGTTATTTTTGTCTGTGGTACTTTGTTTGTCTCTTTGTCAGTGAGAAGGACGATTGACTTTTGGCCGCTAAGTTTCTAATGGTTGAACCTCATCCAACCTACCATGGTTTGTGTGTATCTAAATTGTATCACTAGTTTTCATTTGTAGTAAAATGTAATTTGAAGTCATATTTAAGAATCTATGCTTGGTATACTAGTTTAATGAATTGGTGACTCGGTAGTAATCAATACAGCGTCCAACTTATACTCATTAAGTTGTCGGTTCGAACTCCACTCCACCTACTTAAGTTTGAATAATCAACTATGCTATACTAACCCACGTATTGGAAATCAAGTACGCAGATCTGTATAGTTATAGTATACTGAGAAAATAGTTTTGTTATATAGGTTGTAAAACAGTTATGCTAACTTGACCAGAGAACAACTTAGTGGCTAAAGTGTTGTCTGTCTGATACAATTATTAACGCGGAAATTTGAAATGTAGCCATAAAAATAATAAAATGCATCCCTCGAGGCAGACTACTTGATTCATATGTCTTCTATCACTCACATGAATACTTAAATCGTATCGATCTTAAAAGAACTCTCCACTTAATTATCGCTTAAAAGATAAAAGCGCTTCATATCAATTAAGGGATTTTCGACCATTAAAAGGCTCTCACAATCACTGTGATCTACGTTATTTAACTTTGCAACATCTGTAGGTTTGCTTTAATTTAATTCCTTCACTTTGTTTATAAAAAATGTTGTGAACTATGTATATCACTCCTGATTTGTTATAAATGCATTACATGCAATGGAAAATGTTATTCACTTTCAAAGACATATTGTGTAGAAAACAAGTGATGATCTACTAGTTCCTGGATTAATGCAGGTACATAAAATACACACTTATGTTAGGTGGTTTAGGGCATAGTCGTTAGGAAACCCATTATCTACGTTTCGTGTTACCACTTGTCAATAAAACATACCTGCGATCTACTGACTGACTCCACTCACGACCATCTTTCACCTCAACATAATCTCATCAATATCAAGTTACTAAGATCAATAGTCACATTATAAAGGACTTGATAAATATGACATTGGTCTCTATGTAGTAATTTATTAATCTATACGCTAAGGATATTAGAACTTACTTATGATTTCAAGTGATGACCATAGAACTTCAGTTGTTCATTAAGGATAAATATTTATTCATTCATGATCTTAAACTAGAGATATGTATTGAGAATTGAATTATTTTACTAGTTTGTACAATCCGGCCTGCAAATATTATTACGGAACTATTCAGTTATGAAATTACTGGGGGAATTCGGATGATGAACTATTAATTTTAAGCATAGAACTAATTCACTAACTGTGAATTAATGATTCCATCACAGAATCAATTTGTAACTAGTTGAATATTTTGGGAATTTAAATCTGAGTTTAATTATGTTTACTGATCACCGTAAACACGTTTATTCATTAGTGTTCTACAGATAAATAATTGGTTGATAAAAAGAATATAACAAATCCTACATTATAGAGCGCTGTACTTCAAATTAATATAGTAATGTTCAGTTTTCTAGTCTAATTGGCTTAACTATGAAGTTTTCGTTATCATTTTGAGCATTTACTTAAAGGAGAAGTGAACATTTTCATTATCTTACAAAGTCAATTCATTCTAATGACCTTGCGTTCCAGTATCATTCTGTTTATGCTTTCTTTCACTGAACTTTGTTTCATTGACCGCCGACAATATGATACATAAACCTTTTCTATGCAGATTGACAGATTGAGTTCATGTTGATGTTTCTATTGATTGCTAATTGATCTGAACTATAACACCTCTACAAATTTTGTCTCTATGTCTCTAATATTGATTAAGTTATTTAACATTAGGAAGAATACAACAGATGCTTCACTTGGAAATGATTTATCAACACATTTGTATCTGATAATGTGTTTAAATAAAACACCGAATGAATTATAATCTAATTTCGTAAGATGACAATTTGTGGAATACTTAAATTCAACCTCATTGAAATTGAATCAGTTATCAACTAATAACATTTCATAAGGATAAAATAATCACCAACTTACTAAAGTTAACAGTGTAAACTATTGAATATCAGTTCAGTGGTCTGAAGGTATTGAGTTCGATTCATGATCAGTGTATATTAACAAGACATATTGGAACATGAACTATTTTAATTTACTTGAATCATTATTTTAACTTCTGTTCTTTATAACATTTTTGGAATTTTTTTTTTACTCAAAGAAATGATCATTTGATTCAACTTAATTATTTGTAGTAGAATGAATTTGTATATTCCCACTGATTTGTTATAGACTGAAGCTGGTCAGTCACTGTTGCTATATGTGCATCCTGTGCGGATCGCCTCGATATAGCGATTATTCAGAAATATCATTTAATTTGTATTGTGACTGGCAAGTGGAATCCAGGACGCTCGTTTCGTCCTATTTGGGACTCATCGGCTGGATGTACCTGCATCCCAATGTTGATGTATTTGTAGAAAATAATTACAGTATGAATACAATCAGTTTATTTCTCAACTTTACAGTTGTTGTTAACCAGTTTTACTATGATGATAAACATTTTTCTCAAAAACAAAAAGAAAAAAATTACATTTAACTCATTACTTTGCTTCATTGTTAACTAAAAACACATTTACTAATAGCTGCTGTTGTAATTTATAATAATTTATTATTATTTAATAATTTAATCAAAGCAATTCATTGTAATCAGTTAGTTACTTGTTATGTAATCAACAGTATACAATATGAAGTTCATATATCAGTTATATGGTACATATACACTTCTCTAATAATCAACTAACGTTATGATTAGGTCATCTTATGACTCTAAATGTTGGAATATAATTTTGTCAATTGATACGATTATGAAATAATAGGAATGGATTTTCACTAGTAATTCTGCATCATGAATTAGTCTGAGTTAGACAACTTTTCTAGACCTGGAAATACTGAATAGTTGTTTTATCCTTGTATGGGACTTACCAGCAATACGTGTCGATTACACTACAAGGAGATTGAGTCGAAAATTTTTAGGCCTCGCTGTGAATGCTTTATTGCCAAACCACTGAAACAGAATCCAATGGTTAATATTTTCGACTCAGCCATTCGGTGATATATTTACATGACCTGATCTGTTTTATATACATCTCACTCTGTTGACATTACCATTTGTTTATTTATGGAAACTAGTAGCTATAAGCATCATTTCCTTACTAAACTTGATCAACCCTAAATGATATCTGATTTTGATTAACTGATATTTTGTATTTGTAGACACAGTCACAACGGACAATATACTAATAACCGTTGAGTTACGACAGTTTGAACAAATGAAAGTTGATCAACCTTTTATTATCATGAGGTGATTATGATTAAATATTTGAAATAATCACTGATTAAATATTGTTCGATTGGATACTACGATTCAAATGGTGGGAGATGGGTGGATTGAAGAGAATGATTCTTAATGTTATTATTTTAACTTTTGAATCTGTTGAATGACTACTTACAATCGGAAATATCTTTGAATGGTGGAACTTTCAATAGTAACTTCCAGAAGGATTACTTTATACGTTTGATTGTTTATACTATTTACATATTCCCTTAACTATAAGCCATCGTTTAAGCAATCTACTTTCTATATGCTCTTTACTATCCATGAACTATAGTTAATTAATTATGATATCTAGCAATCAATTCTGTACCACTTATGATCCATTTTTGCACTAACGGTTATTTTCTTATTTCTGATTCCATTCAATGTGATGAATCGTGTACATACTCCTGTGAACGTTTAAGTGATAGATGATGATTTTTCTCTTCGTTCAACTAAGATTCATTGTGGGATAAAAGTATCTTCTGGATTTTTTTTTGGGTTTGTATAGATTGCGGAATTTTATCGTTTCCCATTATGAACTCACTTATGTTAAAAACCGTTATAAACCAAGAAGCAATGAACAACTTCTTCGTTCTTGTACGGAACTCCTCAACAGTGAGTATTTATTACTTCATCAAGTTTTACATTCCATATCTGGTGAGGTCATGCATATAAAAGGTTAGACAATTCTGTGGTTCATGAATCCCAGTTTAAAAATTTTTAGACGGAGTATTGTGTAATAATCCCTCAACTCAACATAACACCTTGATATCATTGCTTTCGTAGAAATAAATTGCTAACTATTAATTGATCAAAACTTTCTGTAAGGAATGATAAAGATTGTGAAACACAACGCCATTATTTTGAACATGTTTTAGGCGGCTATTACTGATTTAGCTTCCTGCTATACTACTTACAAATAGTATAATTTACCTTTAAACTGGAGAAAAACGTAATTTATGATTGTTAGTTTATTAAACGTGTGTAAGTTTTAGACCAATGTGGAAATCTTGATTCAGTATAGTATTATTAATAATATGAAATCAATTTTTACTGATACTAAAATTGGTGAACTATCAATTACTTTGTAACCTACATCTTTATCTTCAACTAATTCTATATTGACTGGCAAATTAAATCATAGTTATGTCATTCTGAGATGAACATCCTGACAACAGATACATAAACTTACTCATTCTATCACTTAAAGTAAACTTAGTTAGGCATCAAGATTATCAGTTTAATCATTTTAGTTCATTTCAATTGCCTCAATGAAATTATCATAATAGTATCTGATAAGAAAACAAATGTTTAAATCACTTAACTGACCGAAGGAAAACTCTCAGAGTTTTATTGTGAATTTATGATCAGTAGATCTTAGCCATATCGATATTGAGATATCAGTCACAAATGGTAATTGTTGACAGTCACACAATATATAGTAGACTGACTGAAGTTAGAAAATGAACTGAGGTGGTTTGTACAGATTTGCATAACATTTTTAGTTGATTGAATTCTTTATAGAATGATGTTAGCAGGGTATCACTGGAAACCAGGAAGTGTTAGACAGTTGTCCCGTCCTAGTATGGGACCCCTCAGCAGTGTGCACCCTCGATTCCACCCCAAGGGCTTCAGAGAGGCGGACGTTGAACCTCCTACATCACTGGTCCGGCATTCAATAATAGAATCTCCACTTCTATCAATTTATGTTATAGCGCGACGATTATAAATTATCATTGTTGATAGATATCTCACTCCCAACATATCTTAACTTCACTAGTTCTGTCGTGAACATATGATTAGAAAATTTCAACCATGTGGGTATTGAAATATGAATCATAAATAGTCACAACATAGTAAACTGACTTAAGTTAGAAATGAGAGGCTGAAAATTCATGGATCTGATCCTTGATGTGGTCGTAAAAATTTATAACTAAGGAGTCTGAATCTAAGATAAAATATCTATTCAATATCTCTTCTTCTAAGATGATAATTAAATTAAAATCAGTTCGTGATTTATAGAGTTAGAGTAAAGTATTCAAAAATATAGTTCGACTACACAATCAAAATTGTTATGTCAGTGGGAAAGGGTTTTATAAATTTAGTGGCCGTATCATGACTGATCGGTTTCTTGAACTAGTTGTAGTTGACCTACTAGTGTAAAGTCACCCCATCCCTCATCACTAATGAATCGATATCCGAAGATAAAATACCTGGTCAGTAGATACAAGTCGTTCTATATTACAAAATTACTCACTTATATACAAAATATTTTGCCCAAAAATATTTGTGAATAAAATCCAATATAGGTATCAATGACTATTAGACATTCATCTTGTAGGTCACTTACAGACCTTTAGAATTACAAAATAAATTTAGACTTCAGTGATTGGCCGCTTTATCACTTACCCCACAGAACATTGTGAAATCTTTTCGAAACAAAATTAATGCATCAGTATTCTTGAAGTTAATTTCCAACTAAATTTCTCTCAACTAAGTGGATTTTTTTTTCATTTACCGACAATAGGGACGATGATATTGAGAAATCGGAGATTATTTCAAATTATCGCATGAATTTCAAGTGACTGAATACATTTTACCGCATTACTTCTCAAACCCACCCACTTTCCTCACTTTTTGATTCAGAGAGAGCACAGACTTTCGATATGGAAATTTTTTAAAGTCTTTGTCACTTCGATAGGGGTTTGTTTCGTTATATATTCAAAGCATCATTAGCAAAATATTTTACCTTTTATTGTAATTGTTTCACATTCATTTAAGTTTGGGCTTGTTTCTAAACCTTATCCTATAGAGATAATGTAGATATCAAAACTGTTCATTGCATTTTTTTACATGACTATTTGAAAATGTTCCACTAGCAAACTGACTAAACATTTCCTTTATCGTGTATTCGTTATTCACTTCAGTATATAATTGATTATGTTAGAATTATACTATCTCGTACTAATACGAAACAGCTGTTCAATGAACCATTCTTTCTAGCTTTACCCAAGTCAGTCTATGATGATTACAAACAACAAATAAAAATCATTCACCACAGAATCAACACCATTAATAAGAAAACCTGTATTAATAAATTACGTGGGCGATTCATGTTTTCCTTAATTTATCAATTTATATTTGTAGTTCTTTAAAGAATTTTATTGAGTTTTAATAAACATATTCTGTCTAATGTTTAATTTGGATTGTGACTGGCAAGCAGAATCTAGGATGCGCATTTCGTCCTAATGGGACTCGTCAGCTGGATGTGCCAGCATCCCAGTGTAGATGTTCACATTAGGATTCGAACTCGGTCCGTTTCATACCAAACATAGCCTTGTTCACCACTAGACTACTAAGTTTAGCTAGACACACTTGTGCCAGTCAAAATCCGACTTAAACAATACTTGTGATCTATAGCTACATCGAGGAAATCTGCTCAGGATACACATATAACAACAGAAACTGACCAGTTCCAGTCAATGATAAATCAACGGGAAGATCCAAATACATCCCAATTAGATTTTAGTAAAATTGCAAAATTGATTTTAACTCATTAATTTTTTACAACTTCCAACTTAGATTACCATTATTGTTGCTATGTGAGGGAGTGAAAATTTTCTGAAAAATATTGATTGTAAGGAAATCCAGTGAATTTTTGAAATGATTTTGGCTCAATAATATCGACTTAGAAACCTGATTTATTGATACAATACTCTTCTCAATCCAATGAAAAAATATATCAGTAAATTAAGGTAGTTTTATGCAGATAGGCAATTAATGTGTTGTTTGCATCCATCATAAATTGATGTCGTTTGAGTAACAATGAAAACCAGAGAGTACTAGACAGTTATTACGTCTAAGTACGGGATTCATTAGTGAAACTCACCCTCGACTCTACCAGAATATTGAATCTCACGAAAAACGCCTAACATTCAATGATAGATTTCTAAGTTTCATCAATTTGTCATTGTTGATAACTGTTTCACATCCATACAAGTGTCATCTTTATCAGTCAAATCTTACAACTATATCAAAAAACATAATAACTTATCAGTAACTATCATTTATTTCTTATATGTCAGTGATTATTATATAATCATCATGTGAATCATTTATGATTCTTTGAAATTATGACCTATTTACTAAGTTCACTTAATGTCTACCATATTGAAAATACATCAAAATTCCAATAACAAAATAACATTTTTTTTCTCTCTCTTTTAAAAAAAAAACTTTTCATCAATGAAACATTTTCAGTTACAAAAATTAAAATAGAAAACTGTTTTATCTATTGAAAACCAGACAAACAATTAAGTTAAACCAAGTTCCTTTCTTTTCTTGTTTCGTATTATTTTGGAATGAAAAAAAAAAAAAGAAAAAAAGAAATCAATATTGTTTACATTTGTCTGTATTACTTTTTAATACTTTTTTTTTGTTTGTTTAGTTAACAAAGAAGAAATCATTGATCTACTTACTGAATAAACTAAAATTAAATAAACACATTTGGATTCATTGATTGAAGGTGATTCTTTTTAAGAGATATAAGAACTAAAAATGTATCATTCACAATTCTCTTGATATAAAAAGTATTTTCTTTTTACTAATTCAAAATTATGTAACACTCAAAATCGAAAAATCTACAAAGACAACTGATATTCATACAAATGAATTCAAGTGATCATTATCTCTATCAATATGGTTATACATTAACATCATTTTGTCATATTGACTATTAGAATGTAAATCAATAACATTGATGATACATATTCTATTTAGTTAACTATTTTCAATGTCTCATTATCATCTAAACTTACTGTTTATCATAATAGATTATATTAACAGATTTCAGTAGACAGTAACCATAATACCAAAATAGAGAAACATAAGTGAGGTAAAATTCAACACCGAGAGCACCGACCTAATTGAACTTGATGGTGAAACTCTGGAAGAAGTGGATATCTTTACATACCTGGGGAGCATCATCGATGAACAAGGAGGATCCGATGTAGATGTAAGGGCAAGGATCGGCAAAGCCAGAGCAGCATTCCTACAGTTGAAAAATGTATGGGACTCCAAACAAATGTCTACCAATCTCAAAGTTAGACTCTTCAAATCGAACGTCAAGTCAATTCTTCTGTATGGAGCTGAAACGTGGAGAACTACTGCAAACATCCTCAGGAGAGTACAGGTATTTATCAACAACTGTCTACGTAGAATATTGAATGTCTGTTGGCCGGAAACTATCAGCAACAGCCTTCTTTGGAAAAGAATAAATCAGCTTCTAGCTGAAGAGGAAATCAGGAAACGACGATGGAAATGGATAGGACATACATTGCGGGAATCATCAGACTGTATCACGAGACAAGCACTAATTTGGAATCCTGTTGGAAAACGGAAAAGAGGAAGGCCAAAGAACACACTGCGTCGAGAGCTGGAAGCAGATATAAAAAGGATGAACAATAAGTGGAGACAGCTTGAAACGATTGCTCAGGACAGAGTTGAATGGAGAAGACTGGTGAGCGGCCTATGCTCCTCTGAGACGGGTAACAGGCGTAATTGATTGATTGATTGATTGATTAATTGATTGAAGTGAGGTAAAAAGAATCATACTGTAATATTCACTACACATTTTCTTAAGTTCACTTATAAATACCTCGATATAAAAGTATTCAGTAAACATTGAAACTATTACAGATAACTTTAATCACTAAAAAAAACCAAAAATAATTCACCTTAATTTTATAAAATCAATCGATCAACAACAAAAAATTGTTTTTTTGTTTTCAAAAAAAAAAATTTTCTTAACATAGAAAATATTTTTCTAGGACAAAAAAAAGTATAATTAAAGAAAAAAAAATGAAAAATTATTAAAAGTTCATTTCTTTAATTTACATATTCAATGTTCAATTATTTTTTTGTTTTAATTTTAGAAAAGTTTATGTTTATTTTTGTGTGTGTTTTATTTTTGATATTTAAAATCTTTTCTGTTTGTGTTGTTGTTTTTGTTGTTTTTAGATTCAATACATCTTAAGTAGAATAATAAACACCTTTTGTTTGTTTGTTTGTTTGTTAAATTTCAATTTGATTAGTTCAACATACTTTTTTGTTTCCTAATTAATTTGTTATTAATTCATTCAATAGAAATAACATTCTGTTTTGGCACTTAAAAGAGAAACAACATAATTAAAAATAAGTAATAATAATAATAATAGTAGAAAAATAAAAAATGAAACTTTCTTTTACGTCGGACCACAAAGAAGTGTAACAAACTTTTAGGACCGTGTTTGAGAACACTATTTCATTTATTCGAACTATCTGTTATGCAAACAATTTGTTTCTATTATTGTTACGCTCCGCTTGCCCTATCCTCCCGTTTAGCATAATTACTGTTATTATATTGTCTCTTATTAAGGACTACAGTTAATTAGTTGCTTACAAGTTGTTCCTATTCACTACCACTATTCCCTTCGTTCTGTATTCATGTTAATTTTATAATTGGTTTGCTGTGTGGTCTGATTTTATGTATATATAAAGAAAGCTTCAAATATAATTCGATTCGATTCTGTCTGGCTGACCTATTGGCTCGCATTCTTCTTATTTTGGCTTGGGACTTAGTTGGCATAGGACAGACGCGCAATTACCAACTAGGCACAAGTGATTTGTACTCGGCCAACCCCACTCACCCCCCCCCCCCAATTCTCTCTCGTCATAACACTTTCAAATTGTAAAATAATTTACAAATGAATTTGTTGATTGTTTTTAGGTTGAAGATTGATTTTAAATGTGGTTCTATTGAAAATCTATGAGTAATGAACAAGTAATTGAGTTTGATTTGAAGAATCTTATTAGTAAGGCATGTAGATAATTGGATTTTTATTTGATTGTATTTTCAATACGAAGCTGATAAAGTGAAATAAAGTATAGAGATAAACTTTAGGTAATTCATAAAATATGATATCATGAATTGGTTTGACTCAGACAAAAATTGACAACTACGAGGCACTGGACAGCTGTTTATTACTAGTATGGGACTTTCCAGAAATGTGCATCCACAACCCCATCAGGCATTGAACTCAGGATATTCTAACTTCGAAGAGGACACTTTACCATTAGACCACTGAGTTGGTTCCCAACGGTTGATAATTCTAACTCAATTATTTAGCAACATATTTATGTGACATCCACTGCCGACATGATTGAATTTCATTAATAAAGCGTTCGCCGTGGAACTAGAAGGTCTTATGTTCCCTACCTGGTGGGATTGTTGAAACGTGCTGTTGAGGAGTTTCATACTAGAACAAAACGAGTGTCTAATGCCTCCTGGTGGTCAACGGTTGTGTAAATCAGACCAATTCGTGATATCAACTACCTACGATAAATAAATATTTTAGCTAATCAGCATGAAGTTTGAAAAAGTAAATATGTCAACCAGCCAATCAACTTTACAAGTTTATAGTCGGTTTTCAACCAATCAGAAACCGCTAACTGCAAAAAAAAAATTTTATTAGCAGCAATAATATGATATGTAGTGCATTGTTCAAGTCCTGCAGAAACTTCTCTGCCTGTAAATTAAAATATAACAACATCTTAACTCGATCATATAGCTCTATGACATCTACCTTCTGCAAATCATTTCTAAGAACTCATAAACTGATTATGATATCAGTTCATGATTATAATTGTAGTAAGAATTAAGGTTAAGGACAGGGTTATTTTTCAGTTTGATGTTAGTCTGAATTAAGGATTTGGATCTACGTATATAGCTGATCTTATGTTTATTATGTATATTTTGTTTAGTAGAAACTTAGTATTTGATAAGTTAAGGACGTAGATTTTCACAGTGGGATATCAAAAATGAGTTTTACTTAATAATGTTTTTTCTACTTTATAGGCATCAAAGGATTTCTAAATGGTATCTGGTTTTCTAGATTGTCTGTGACTCACTATGGTGGTTATTCTTTATGTGTATTTTAAAAATCTCTCAAGCTCGCTTCTATACTATATTATAGCTACGATATCTACTGATATCATAAACTGACTTGGGTTAAATAAACTTTGAAGACCAGAAATACCTACATATATAGCAAATTGACTGAAGTAAAAAAATATTAATTGTTAAATCCTGGCTTACCAGTCTAACGGTTTAGTAGATGGACACTGATGAGGAGATCTGTATTGGAAAAAAACAGCAATCTGGTGCATTTCAGCTTTCAATAGTTGTCAATAAATTCAAACCCAACAACTTTACAACACCTAATTACGATTTGATTGTTATCAGTTTAAGAATCTCTCAAGTATATTTCTTCTTAATATTAATATTACTACGAATAAATGTTCAACAAGATATCAGTCAATTGCGCAATCATTGTTCCACCTAGGAAATTAAGCCTAATGAAGAAATATATGGGATATTGTATCCTGAATGTTTTCACTATCTACTTGATTAATTGAAAAACTTTCACTGTTAAGTAGTATAAGATCTAGGCATTAAATACTCTACCTACATTAGTCCATTTGACTAACAAACTTTTATAAAAGGTAAAAGGTCCATATGATTTGTGTTCTAAGCAATAAAGTTAATGTGAAATTTGTATAAGATATTTGTTGGAATATAATCCATACAATAAAGTCAAAGGTATTCAGAGAAAATGTTCTGAAGGTATTTGTAGATGGGATGAAACCTAGTTTTCAAATTGTAGGCATGAACGAATATATTTCTGGTAATTTGAACTCAGTAGAATAAACCTTAATCTCATATTTGTATTCAGAATACTGGAAAGGTTTTTACTGGTTAGCGTATTTTTAGCAAGGTTGTTGTTTTACGGGATGAGGTTGCTAACCCCATACCTAACCCTCCTCCTTTATCCGGGCTTGGGACAGGCAGTAACCCCAGAGGGGCTCCAGGCGGTGTCAGAATACTAAAGAGCATAATAAAATTCTTAAACAATAATTTTAATTTTAAACCTTCTCTGGAATATACACTTTAGAACAGTGAATTAATGCCTAGTGTTATACATTCCTTAAGTTCTACATATTACAATCATCTACAGGAAACGATGGTACAAATTACTTGTAGGTAACTGGTGTTCTGGAATCTGATGTTCATTAGATCTATTAATATGTTTTTCGGTGATAATTGAATTGACATATATGAAACTGATTAATTATTTAAGACACAATATAACATAATATAACTCTTTAGTTTTAGTACATTCATCTCAGTACAGACAATCTTTTCTTTCACTGGTACTTTTCACTGATTGATCTATGTTTAGTAACTGATGATATAGTAAGCATGAATGTTTTGTTTATTAGTATGAAAGTTTACAAGTTATATTCACATTCGACATTACATTGTCCATCAGTATCTAAATTTTCTCTTCATAGAACATTCATTTGAAGTTGACCATTCATTATTTTATAGAGAAAGTTCAAAAGGAGATATTTTAATCGTACGGGAATTAGATATGTCGGGTATTTAAGGAAGGTTGATTATATTTTTGAACTATTTTATTTTGATTGTATGTAAAATAAGCATTTTATTTCTATTATTACTAAGTTCCTCTTATTCTATCCTCCCGTTTAACACATTAACTGTTAGTATTTCATTTTCCATATATGAACCATGGTTAATTAGTCGCGTATACATTACTCCAGTTCACTGTCACTGTTGGATTAATGTTGATTTTCTAACTGATTGACTGAATGGTCAGGTTATATGTATATATAAAAGATTATTTGAAATATAATTGGATATTGTAACGTTGTTTCATCAATCTTGTATTTTTCCTTACTTAAGGAATGGAGTTAAGTAGTCTTTAGACAGACGACAGGGCATCAATCAGACACTCTTGTTGGCACTACTGACTGTGTTGGTGAGTACAAGGTCAAATAAAGTAGTAGGCTAACGAACAAATCAAACAATATCCAACCGAAGAAGAAATTAGGAAAAGACGCTGGAGGCGGATAGGACACACATTGAGGAAATCATCAAACTGTGTTACAAGACATCCATTAACATGGAATCATAAAGACCAAAGGAAAAGAGAAGACCCAAGAACATATTGCTTTGGGAATTGGTGACAGACATGAAGAGAATGAAGAGCACTTGGCAAGAGCTGGAAAGGAAAGCTCAGGACAGAGTTGGTTGGAGAATACTGGTCAGCAGCCTATGCTTCACATGGGGTAACAGGCATTAATTGATTGATTGGCTGTAAACAACTATGGCTTATCGGAAATTTACAACAAAGTTTATTATTACTACAGTGATTGATATATTCATAATGACGAAACCCAAATACACCTTATGAAAGATGTGAATATTAGTAACTCAATAGCTACAAATGACATATTTATAACATATTATGTTTTTAATATTAAACTTTCATTCAGGAAATTACACAGCTTTGATTATAGTGACATCTATTGTTATGAAATAAGCTGTTAATGTCTGAACTCTAATTGAAATGAATTCTCATTATGCTTCAATTACTTCATAGTGAAAATTCAAATGAATAGAGAAAAACTATCTAGAAGTGAGGCTGAACAACATACTTAGTTTTGATTGAAATGTTGTATATGACTGAAATCAGGCAAGTTTTAAGTTAACCGTAACGTTTTCTATGTTTACTCATTATTATTGTTTCATATTATTGCCTGACTTTTATCCAATTTTTTTTCATTTTGTGCATTAACATTCATTGAATTTGTTTCTCATCTTAGATATATTGGATTGTGTTATACTGATGATAAATTCATAGTAATTTTCAGTTTGTACTGCTGAGGATTCTCATACTAGGACGAAACATCAGTTCGGTGTTTCCTAGTTTTCACTGGTAGCCAACCGAGATCAATCTACGACAGTTAATAAAATTAAATACTGTTTTACACAAAACCAACTCAGTCAAACTAGAATAATTAGCTTACCAATGACTAACAAAAAGATGTTTATGAAGTTGCACTGTGAAATCATGACTAGTGCAATCCAGGCATATCGGTTATCACCAATGATATCAACTAATTGTTGGGCTACATTGCAACTTGTTGGAGGTGGAAATACTACTGTTGAATTCCAGCCCAGTAGTTCAATTGATTATGGTTTTTCTATGAGACCTTAGAGTCCTAGGGAGAGAGCGCACCGCCATGAAGTCGATTACGTTGTTTATGGAGGGGGGTGATGAAAACATTTGTACAGTGATCCTTGGTTTTTAGTGTTATCCAATCCACATTAATCTTCAATGAATACAATTAACTAAACTTAATACCTATCTTTACAAAATTATCTTAACTGTCTGAAATAAAACTTTCTATCTTCCCTCCTCCACCCCACCCCACCCCACTCCCGAACTTCTGAAATCCACCTGAATAGATTCAGTTAAAACACTCAACATTAATATTTGCATACATTAGAAATGTTTATCGGAATGAATACTACTTTGAATTACTTTCATTTGATGTTATTTATTTATTTATTTTTTAATAATACCAACAATAGGAACAGGATTATCTGAGTAATACTGCTTTCGTCTTCTTTTTTTTATTATTTGCTACTAATGTCCACCCATACACAATGATGATACATTGATTAATACAATGTAAACGTGTTTAAAACTTAATCAATTCATTCAATTAATCAGTAGTCAATCCATCAATCAGTAGTCAATCAGTTAGTCAATCGATGAATTAGTCAGTTCGATGAAATTGTTTCTTTTACCAGTAATAATAATAATAATAATAATAATAATAAGTGATATATTCATCATGATCATCAACTAAAAGATGATACAATTGAATGTACCTATAACAAGAATTTTAAAAAAAATTGTCATTTATCACTAACTGAGTCATCAATTATTCATTGATCATAAGATGATGAAGTTATAAACAGTACAGTTTTCAAACAAGTATTAATGATGAGAAATGATGAGTGTTAGTAAACATTCAAAGTTAGATGGTTTTTATGAAGTTCAATATTAAATCTTACTAGATTGATGTTTAGTAGAGTGTCATTGAAAATTAGAAGAGAGTAGTAAACAACTGTTTTGTTTTAGTATGAGACTTGTCAATTTGTTTTCCTCAATATTATCTTTACAAAACTGCCTCAATTTAGTTACATTAATCAGCACAATAGTGATTAATTTCAGGATGTTTATGTAGATTCAAGTGAAAACTCGTGACCGGTGGAGGTCAGACTTATCATGAGCGAGACAGTTATCACCAATAACAATGGATGATCATCACACCATAACACGGATTAATTAAAGTGGGATGCCGGCCTAATATTACAGTGGGTTAAGCGTTCGCCATGGTGAAGCGGGATCTAGAGTTTGCACTACTGAGGAGTCCTATGTTAGGACTGGTTTTCACAGGTACCCTATGAATATTAAAAGTTTGAAATAATCACAACTAACAATTCATATGACTAACTGGTCCAGACATTTTCAAGAAAGTGAGGGAGTGGAGGGGTGGTGGAAAATAAAATGTTACTTATGAAGACTCCTATGTGAACTGGTGATGTTGGATTGTAGTTGTAATACGTAAATATCTTTAGAGCAATTATTCTAACGTATAACATATGTATACATGATCAGAGAAAAGCGAAATGGAAGCCATTATTCCAGATGCATGATGTTGTAATTGGAACCAGTTGAATTCAACAATCGAAAAAGGTTCAAGCAAACTGAGAGAGAGAACAAGAAGTTAAACAATACATTGCATATGCATACACAAATAACCATACAATGTAAAGATTTATATGTTCGTAGGATAAACTAAGCCTTCACTGGTGGAAAGGAATCAAAGTCAAAATTACCAAAGATAATCAACATAGTCAATCATCAACCAAATTATTGACCAGTTCCATTGATTCTAAGAATTTTTTATGTATACCTCAAAGATAAACGCGATTATGAAATATATCCCCCCCCCCCTGATCACTCTCCATCGCCACCACCACCAATGAAAGATTGGATATGAGACGTGCATGACATTTTTGTTGTTATGACAGAAAATACATTGAATGAGCTACATGCAACAATTATTAATATGTCTGACTTTATTAACTTAACCACGGTGAATGAATCAGTTGACCATAAACTAGTTCGTTTTGATAGTTTGATTAAAAAGAGACATAACAGTGTGAAAACTATCATCTTCCGAAAATTGACGCATTCTAAGAAATACCCAAATTATAAATAGGCACATTCTCATTCCAAAAAGATTAAAGCTGCAAAAAATTTGATCGATGGAAGTAGTCATCTGGTTACAGAGACAGTAGATAAACATACTGAATTAAATTTAATCTTAGTTGAGCTTATTGAGAATAACTATTCTCAAGAATTCTTGAAAAACGATTGTTGAAGATGAAATCAATGACAAATAGATCATCACATCCCCCAAGAGAGTGAATAAACACTATAGTGATTCCCTACCGTAAAGAGACATCAGAGAAAATTAGAAGGATACTCAACAAACATAATGTTAAAGTACATTTTTGCACAAGTAACATCATTACATAAATACTAATGAAAGTCAGTGTTAGAATACTTAAAGTGCGACAAAAATATTGGGTCTGTGACATTATGTACAGTGAATGCAATACGTTTTATGCAGGAGTAACATTTAGTTAATTGAATGTTCGAGTGAAGGGACTAAAACTATGTCTAAATTACGTTCCTCGATCACCGGTAGATCTGAAGACGCTTAAAAATAAGTCAACCATTGTACTGTACACCTTAGAAACTGGGTAAATAATTAACTTCGTAGGATCTAATTTACTCCAAATAGGATTTGTAACATACAGAGAATGAATAACAGCTGAATTAATCTATACGTGAGTGTACTCGAAAAGTATGAAAAAGTGAGGAGGAATGCAATTAGCTACACCTTAACTGTTGGTTAACAAAAAGTCTAACCGTTAACATCCATCTTGTTTATATTCTCAGCAACGCTAGAAACAATGAAAGCAACAAATATTAATTAGTAATTTACTGTATTGAATTTATTGTCAATTAGTTGTTTATCATTGTTGCACAGTTTGACTACAACCGACTTTCGTATACGCCAGTATATTTAATTTTATTATTTGTCACAGACTGATCTCGGTAGAATACTATTGAGAATCAGGGAACATTGGAAAGCTGTTTCACCCTGATATTAAACTCCCCCCTCCCCACTAATGCATACCCTCAATTCCTCCATGAAATTTAAGTTAGGACATTCACATCTGTCAGCGAACACTAAACTATTATCACCACTAGGCGGGTGTCATTTTGCAGAAGTCTCACTTCAATCAGTTTATGATATAGCCCGATTATCAGTCAATATCACTGATGATAACTGTCTCAATCTTCCCTCAACATGTTTGACTTTTCAGTGAAACTTCAAGAACATCTTAAAGTTAGTTACTGGTGTGCTGTTTATTATAGTTGAGTTGAGCTGACTTTGTGAAGAATGCTATTTAATTACATTGTTTGTCATAGATTGATCTCAGTTGGCTACTACTGAATGCTAAGAGACATAATTGTATTCTGAATCATATATCAAAATGTTTAGTTGTTCTTATCCATAGCCTAAGGCTTAATTTTCTATTGTGCTTATTACAATTTAAGCAGAGATACTCAGAGATATGAACAAACATGCCAGTATTTGATCAGATTTACACATACGGGCATTTTCATATCATATCGAAACTCGTATATTCATTTACAATACATCAAACTTATCTAACACATAGAATTGGACAAAGATTTAGTTGGCTATATTAAATAATGAAAACAAAACGAACGGCTAGTGTCTTTGGTAGGCAACTGTTGATTTTCTAAATGACGTTACATGAAGAATCTATATCGATTGAGTAGCCTGCGTTTTCAGGATATTCAGTAATTGTGCTTCTTCCATTTGTTTTCAACTATGCTGAATGAAATCCTTGAATCGTCCCACGTTCAACAACAAGCTGAAAGTTGAACTTAAGTAATTGACCACTTCCATGTGTGTTTATCAATTCACTTGCTTCTCTAGAGCATATTATATAGGTCGTTTGATGAGGATTATATCTAAAAGAGTTCAAAAACATCATTCACCATGATTAAGATAAAGGTGAAAGTGGATCAGCAAGTAACTCAACTACTGAGATCTTGTAAACACATGCTACACGATCAAGACAGAGTTTTCTCTTAAATTCATTTAAAACATAAACAATAGTTTATTAAGGACATTAGTCTTTTGTCTACTTTTAATTACTGATGCCTTAGCTATTCACTTGTAGCAGACAGAATTATGTACCCAGAAGAAACATAGTAAGTAACTTTGATAATTTCGGCTCATACTAGTTGGCAGGATGAAACTTTAAAATTCCTAATTTTCATTATAATTAAATGTTGTGAAGATCGTTGAAATTTCAGTTTGGTTTCATGAATTTCATTGAATTAGACAGCCACTGATAATCAGGAAGGACTGGACAGCTATTTCGTTCTGGTATGAGATTCTTCAGTGTGCATCCACGTTCCCATCAGGGGTCGAATCCAGAACCTTCTCGTCCCGAAGAGAACAATTTATCATAAAACTACTGAGTCGGCTCCCAACTGTTGATATTTTTAGTTCAGTCAGTTTACGATACGTTTCCGCAGCCTCAGTGATTGCCAACGGTGGGTAACTGTTTCACGTCTGACCAATTTGTGATAACAAATTAAAATTTTAAATTTTATTCGTTGAGATCATGTCATATAGAATTTTTACTTTAAATATCATCTATATTGTTGGTGCTTAATATCTACTAGCATATGTGATCAAGTCATGAAGAATATTCTCAAAAATTGAATAAAATAGGTTATGTAATAATATCACAATAATATTACGTAATAGTCTAACTCCACTAACTTCAACTAGGTTGGCGTAACACTAGAATTAAAGTATAATACCCGAGCAAATGAAACTTTAGAAATGGATCTCAAGTTGATGGTGAATGGCTAAAATAATGATATTTCTATGTTATTGAGTATACTATGGTTAAGGCATTTTCCGGATATCTTAACCTGAGATCAAATCAAGCGTGAACTATGTAAAAGAATGCTACAAATGTATGGAAGAGTGTAGACTGTAGGATTGTGAATGATCCATTATATCTGTAATGTATACTATAGACTAAAAGTTATATTTATAGTAATAGTTCTTCTTTGAATATAGGTACATGTAAATGCATTGTATATTAGTTAATATGGTGTGTTTATTGACCATTTTCGTCAGTTGTTTATTAATAGTAATGCTATGATATACTGAAGATATTCGCATAAAATTTTAGCATTATAATTATTCTTACAACGACAGATCAGAAATAGATCTCATATTAAGAAAGTATGTAATGTAATGATACATAAATTTTAGATTCTAGGTTTACTTTTATATTGGCTGACTTCTGTTAACTAGAACTTTTCAACTATACATATTAGTGAATTAAAGTACGTTGTAATGTTTTCGCTAATGGATACTGGAGATATATTGGGATCTCTTTATAAAATCCTAGAAGTTATGAAAACACTGAAGTCTATCTCGCTCAGTCAGGACTCATTCTAGAAACATCAGTCATAAGGTGATTGAATAATCTTAAACTTTTTGATGTAATGAATTGTTATTATATAATTTCTATGTAAACAAATTATATATTCAAATGACTTTTTATAAATAAGTAAACATTCTGGAGAAAAGATTTTGTCCACATTTACATCTACTTGGACTTTAAGGAAGAGAAATTCTTAACTAGAAAGTGTTACACAAATCAGTGTTAAGCATTTGAGAATACAACTCTCACTGATTAGTTCACTGCTAATATAATTTATATTATGAAATAACTAATCCAGTACAAAGCTCCAGAATAATATTTAACCTCCTTTTATGAACAATATGTCGGATTCCAGTAGTCTCCTTCACAGACACGTACACATCTATCCATATATATTACTCAGAATACAATGTATCTTTAGGATAGATGCTTATCTATCAAAGACTGAACGTTATAAATGAAAACTATTAAAGTTGATTAATTCTTTTAGTTGGTGAGAGAAAGCCGAGAGAATCTCAAATCGCCTAAATACACGTTACAAATAGATTATGTTCAAAATTCTATACATCCATAATTCTAATTAAACGTAAGCTTTGACAAATGGTATTCTAAGTCTGATTGAATGCAAATAACACTTGTTTGATAAAATGCAATCTCGATATTATTCTGTTTTCGTTTCTTTTCAACTTCTTCATTTAACAATCTATTGGGTTTAGTTTAATCAAATATGCTTTAAGTTAACTGGAACGTTGTCAGTTTTCATCAAGTGTGATTCACATGCAAAAATTTTGACCAAAGATATTTTTAGTTGATTTAGTAAATGAGTGTTATATATAAGAGTGTAGTTTTCATTAAAGATTTTATTTCAAGCCCTAATATTTATTAAAAGTTGATTTTCTTGTATTCAGTATGTAGGGCTAACGTACATTGGACATGTTTGTAGAGGACAGTTTAAGATATTTCCAACCTTAAATCTCAATTCACATACGGAACACGAATTAGAATTATCTAAATTTAGTAACAGATTACTAACATTTTATGTGTGTCAATCCTGTCAGTATGTTTGTTGATATCCGTTTTAATTATCCTTGTTCATATGTACCAATATAATATACCACACTGTAAATTTATCTTTAGTGTTGTACCTTGATAGATGTACGCTCATCTGCTGCTTAATAAACTGGTCGTGCTGTTTTCGTTTTTTTAATTTTGTTGCAGTTGTAAAATTATTGATTAATTCCAATTATAGTTTTGTTGATGGGTTTACTTAATTTTTTGTCAACTGTGGTATCCTGGTAATTACGTACTTGGTCTTTTCACCGTCTGGGCATCAAAACTCACTATATCATCATAGTATAATCACTTTCTCGTAGTTCATCGACGATTGTTTTTTTTTGTATACATCTCGGAGTCTGATCATTCGACAGGAAACCAAATTATATAAACATATTGTTATAGTGGCAGATATCTGAATACAATCATCAAAACAAGTTGCAGCCTTTCGAAGTAAACTATTTACTAGTGTGCACTAATATGTATATCTACATAATTGTTACTAAGTCTATATTTATAGACTTTTTACTTTGTTGTTGTCTATAAATACTCGTGTACTAATATGAGTCCTTTTGGCCCTGACATACTCCTTAATTACAAATGTATCCTGCTCAGGTTTATTTAAACTATAAATTCATGTTTCAGAAATATAGAACACTGCAGTGCATGTTTCTAGGGATTGGTTAAATGTTACGTTTGTTAAATTATTTGGTTAACTGTAGTATGGCCAAAGCATTCACAATTCATTGCATTTGAATAACTTAGTAACGCTTACTAAAGCCATACTAAACAGAAAATGTCTAAATGATCGTTATTTACATTTGTAAAAGCTGAGAACATGGAGTATAGTGAAGTTGTATCATGTATTACAAACTTTATCAAGTTGTGTATTTTATTTTTTCATATTTTCTTAAACTGACTTCACCTACAGTGGTGAACATGTAGAAAAGCAGAATGTTCCAGACAACTACTTTATTCAAATTTCATGCTGTCGTTCAGTGTCATTGAGTTCATGTATATACAATTTTCACGTGGTATTCAATCTGAGACATTCAGGTGGAGTGATAACCTCTATACTCTTAAGCCCTTATATTCAACATCTCCGATTCTCACTCATTCATGATAGAAAGCTATAATAATTCAATCGGACTGATGGAATCTGACACTTTTACGATATGATTTATTTTTATAGCAGTAGTTTAATCCAATACTAGTGTTAATTTAATGTTGCGAACTGGTCTGACTAAGACAGCAAGTGACAACCAGGAAGCACTGGACAGCTGTTCGGCCCTACTATGGGGCTTTTCAGCAGTGTTCATACATGACCCCACTAGCGATCAAACACAGGACCATCGGGTTCCAAGGAGAACGTCTTGCCAATAGACCTCTAAGCCGGTTCCCAATGCTATCAGTTTTGCCCTATTACGCGATTCTCAATGTTTAATCAATCAATCAATGCCTGTTACCCCATGTGGAGCATAGACCGCCGACCAGCCTTCTTCAACCAAGCCTGTCCTGAGCTTTCCTTTCCAGCTCTTCCCAAGTGCTCTTCATTCTCTTCATGTCTGTCACCAATTCCCAAAGCAATATGTTCTTGGGTCTTCCTCTTTTCCTTTAGCCTTCATGATTCCATGTTAATGGATGTCTTGTGATGCAGTTTGATGATTTCCTCAATGCGTGTCCTATCCGCCTCCAGCATCCTTTCATAATTTTTTCCTCTGCTAGATATTGGTTTACTTGTTCTCTGCCACAGAGGGTTGATGCGATCTGGCCAACGGATCCGAAGTATCCTACGCAGACAGTTGTTTATAAATACTTGTATCTTTTGAATGATGCTTTCATAGTTCTCCAAGTTTCAGCTTCATACAGCAGAACTGTCTTCACATTTGTACTGAGAATTCTAACTTTAATGTTGACTTGAAGTTGGTTTGAATTCCACATTTTCTTCAGTTATAGAAATGCTGCACTTGCCTTGCCAATTGGCACCTTCACATCTGCATCAAACCCTCCTTGTTTATCGATTATGCTGCCACCCAAGTATGTAAAGGTTCCTACGCCTTCCAAAATTTCTCCATCAAGTGAAAGTGGGTTAGTGTTCGTTGTTTTGTATTGAAGGATTTTGCTTTTCCGATCGTGTATATTAAGGCCTACTGCTGCCTAGGCTACTGCTATGTTGTCTGTTTCCAACTGTATTTGTTGCTG